>OW569418.2:24866372-26196630 GCA_937662695.2 Halyzia sedecimguttata | reverse complement strand
TGTCTTTTTTTATACTACGTCAGATAGAATTGAGTACAAAAAAACACTTCCTTCAGAACATGAATTTAAATTTTTTTTTCAGAATCCCTGTATAATATTATGTGCTATTTTTCATTGCACGAATTGAACGAATCATTCAGCAATATTTACGGAAAAAACTGATTCAAAATGTATTCAATTGTAGCTTCCGCAAGAGAGAAAGCATTTTAAGTGTAAAAATTCAACATTTTCATGTAACATCAAATATCTCGAAAACTGTGAGACTTTCATATGAACGATTTTTTCACATGAGATGGCTCACATTCTGATCTACATTCCGTTTTCGTTTGACGTGGTCTTTACGGGACTCCCTGATTGTCTAAAAGGATTAATACATATTATTATTATTATTATTATTCTTTATCAATTGACTTACTGATAACAGATTGGTGGTCAATTGAGGTGCACATAATGTATTGTAAACTACAACATCATATGTTTTACTTCGAACTTTAGTCTTAAGATGGGCATTTCCACAACATACAATTGGAGTTTTCATCTTGTTAGCTACTGTTACATCATTAAACCTAGGTTGTGTTGAAACACTTACCAGACAATCTTGATTTGAGGTGAAATGAGAACTGGCACCACTGTCTACATAGGGGAAAGTGGTTACCCCTCGTACACTTTTTAGATTTAATTTTTTTACTCCGTTATTAATTATCGAATTCATGTGGTTTGAGTTCCTAAGTGCAATAAATATATTGTAATTTGTTGCAAAAAAGTTGGAATTTATTATGTAGAAGGTTTAAAGAATTATAGCCATTCTTCTACGATAAGATATTTGTACGAATGTACCCCCTCAGTGGGGTAGGTTCGTACAGTAGGTGGGGTACTTTCGTACGGCATGGGGTGGATTCAAACAGGGTAATTAAAAAGCGTATTATACTCATTACGTCTTTATTATAATATTATAAAAATATGTATTTATCAAAGAACTAACTTAATAATATTTGACTTGACGCATAGTCGATAAATCTTTGATAGAAAAATAACAAAAAATAAAATCATTCATTCTTAGCTAACTTATTAATAATTTTAAGCGTAACAATCAGTCTTATAATTTTTTATGAGATCGTTATATAGTTTTTAACAATTTAAACTTAAGGAAGGTTGTTATTTAGGAACTATTGCACATTATAGTTATTTAGATTAACTGGAAAAGTAAAAAGTCCCGCCATTCTAGCTGTACAGCCCCCTCGGTTTTGAGGATCTGGGAGAACCATGGTGACATCGCTGATATACAAAGTGTGTATGTCTTCTATATCAGGGAAATAGAAAGACCATGATAATCCTGGTTTCTTCCGAAGATAGGATATTTTGAGTTCTGTAGCTGAATAATAGGTCAGAACTTTTCCGACGTAATAAACAACAGAAGTCTTTTTTGCAAACTTCACCAAAACGTAACAAATATCCCTGATTTTTTCTGGTGTAACATTTAAAATATCATCGATATTTTGATCATCGGTCTCTCCGTCCATTTCAAAATCAAAAGGAGATGCTGAACTATCCCGCAAGCTCAATTGCGATTCTTCAGATTCCTCTGAATCTTCATATCTTTCTCTTTTCTTTGTTTTCTTCCTCTTCTGGCATGAATAAAGTTCCTTGAAATTACGTTTTACTTCTTTGGCTCTGGCTTTCCTTTCCTGTTCCATTTTTTTCAGTTCTTTCTGTCGATGTCTATCTTCTATTTCAGTTTTTTCAGGTGTATCTGTATATATACGAGATTTGCCCGGTTTTCTTCCCTTAGGATTAGCTTTTCTATTTCTAACAGTAGGATAGGGTCTTATGACTTCTGGTGTTATTGGTTCTGCATCATTCATATCGATCGATGCCACGCTGGTGGAAGGCTGTGGTTCTTGACCGACCGACATATTTGTTTCTGGATTAGGTGGCCTATTTTCCGAATTATTTGTAGCATACACGTCAATGGGAGCGAAGTCTTCATCGCTGAAGGCCATTTCATTGAACGGCCATATACCTGGCTTTTCAAACCCACTTGTAATATTTTTTGCGGTAAAAGATTCGAAATAAGAAAATTTGATCAATTTAGGAATATTATAAATGTTGATTGTTCTGCCAGGATTCGACATATGCCAATTATTGAACGCTATTTTCAACTTTGCTTTGAATGGTCCAAATACTGCAAAATCTAAAGGTTGCAATCGATGGCTTGTGTGCGGGGGAAATGACACAAAAATGATTCCATTATCTCGAGCATATGTTATCGCCAGTAAACTGATGTGGCTCTCGTGATTATCACATAGCAGTAAAATCGGATGCTCTTTAGAGCTCAGCGTGTGTTTTTGAATGTGCTTTAATACTGAAACAAATATGTCAGCATTTATCCACCCACTTCTATGAGCAGCTCCGAGGCTCCCTTCAGGTGCACCATCTAGAAAATGGTCTTTGTAGTGCACACGCGGAAATATAAATAGCGGAGGGATAGTATTTCCGCTTGCCGAAATAATAGCTCCAAATGTTACAAGTTCTCCTCTTTCCGCTGAAACAATTTGTCCTACTTGTTTCTGTGATTTAGGAGCCAAAATTTTCGGAGTTTCTAAAACAGTGGACACGCCGGACTCGTCAAAGTTAAATATCCTATCGGCCGCAAAATTATGTCGTTTGAACACATCAGCTAAATTATTATAAAAATCTTGGACAGCAGTCTTATTGAAAGCGAAAGATCGTGCCGCACTAGTGTTTTCTGGCTTCCGCAGACTTAGGTTGGCATTGCGTTCCCTATATTTACGCATCCACTCTGAGCCAGCCATTTGATTTTCGTCCCATTTTGACGGATATTTCAAATTCAACGATTTCGCGTATTCGTAGGCAAGTCTCCGAATTTGAACTATTGTTAGCCCATAATGCATTTTACAGCAATTAATTATATAGTCATTTAAGCGTGCCTCCTCGTCCAAGGAAAAGACTTGTAAACTCGTGAATTTCGATTGAAAAGTTCGTGAGGGTCTATTGGTATTAGAGCAATCTTTAAATTTTTTGACTCTGCTTTCCAACGTTGATGTTTTGAGGTTGTATTTTGAGGCGGCTTTTCTATACGACAATCTTCCTTGTATTACATCACCAATAGCTAAATTCATGGACTCTTCATCCACTTCTTGAGTTCGCGTACCTTTTTTTTTATATTTTCGGACCATGATTCTGCAATGAAATATTAAGGTTTACTTGATAATTTTATATAAATATATTACATAAAAGAAAAAAATATGTTATTGTGGGGTCTGAACGATAATTTTGAAAAGAATACCTCAATTTGATATACTGGTGGTGAACGAAATCTGAAGGGGAGCATTCGTACGCGTACGAATGTGCCCCATGTTTGGCTGTCCGAATGTACCCCCATCTCTTGCACAATATTAAAATACCAATTTATAAAAATTATACATTATATTGAGAAATATAACAATTGGAGATCAAAAAAAACAATATTAACATCAATTAATCATCAATTATTAGACAAAAATCTAACAATTGACCAACAATTACGATCAACTAAAGTAGGTTAAAATTTACTTACCGGGCGCGAAAACACTATACGTCTTGTCAACTGATACAGCGTTGTTCGACTGGCGCGACACTTCGCTAGCAACATGGCTGCCAATACAGCTATGCACACACGCGAAGGTGTGTTTGTGTGCCGTTTAGTTTTTCCGTAAAATCAAACGTACGAATGTGCCCCACGTACGAAGGGTAACCACTTTCCCCTACCATTCATGTTCGTTGTATGTTGCTCGTTATAATAATGAAAAATGGCGATACCGTTGTTAATAAATCAACAAGTCCAGAGCGTTCCTGCCAATCGGGTCCTTCATAAATGGCTTCGTATAATAAATATACCGTTAAAGTGCATGTTGCAAGTTCAACATGCAAGTTTGTGAACTCAACATTGGCAATATTTAGGGTGACTGTTGATACTGTCTTATAACTATTTTTAATACCATACTTGTCTATAAATTTGTATGTATTTAGTCTTTGTGCCTTATTGTGTTTGTAAGTCCTTCTCAGTTTTCTCAATGCTGGCTCATTAGTTACACACTTGACGAAACATGATTCAGAGTGGCATTGAATGTAACTTAAAGGGTAATCCCTTCCCTGGTTGTTAAGTGATATTTGATAATCACCTATTATACCTATTTGAGGGAAGTTTAGTTCAGCAGCATTGATGTCCATTAACCCTATAACACTGTCTTCTATTATAAAGTTTTCAGTATGGGTGTGTTCATACTGGAAATTTGTGACAACAAATGGCATGTCAGCTATGACGTCATTTAAGTCCCTTCCATTTAAGTTGTGCATAGGATTATTGGTATTAAACTTAACAATTTTACAGCTGTCCTTGTAACAAATCTTAATATTGGTCTCCCAGATTTGTGATGTTTTCTTAAATACAGCTGATTTAGTGCCCTTTTCAGTTAACCAATAATTGTAGTATGTGCAAGATATTTGGTGATAACACCATGTGTCACAACCAATTACTCCTGCCAAGCACCCATAACTTGATAAGTTGTGTAGATCTCTTGGGTTTCCTTCAAAGTTATTCCCTTTAGTGTTATACATACAGCCACCAGTCAAGCACTCTCCTTTGCCTTTACAGTTAGAATAATAGTCTATATTTATGTCAAAGTCAGAAGTCAAGTACATTTTTTGATACCTGGTTTTAATTGTAGACTCATCAATACTTACTCTCATCATTTCATTATCAACAGTTTTGAAGCATATCACTTGACCATATATTGAGGTTATAGAATAAGTGTACATGTCAACACACTTTGTGCTACTGCATATCTTCCCTTCTGAGCTAAGGAACAATGTTGTGTCACACCCGACTGTAGGATCAATAGATGATGCTGCTATGAGTCCACCTAGGATCAAGGGAGCTAGAGCGGATTTTGAGTTCCTTCTTTTAATTATAGGTCTTGGGTCGGCTGGAGCACTAGGGAAGCTTCCTTCACACTTATTATAGATATTAGTAGGGACATTAGGATATAAGAAACTCTTATTCTTATAAGAGGATGAGCACTCTTTAGTAAATTGTTCCCTGGGTGCCTCATTCCTTGGCTCATCCATTTTGACCACATTTTCACTTTTCACCTCATCCTTTGGTCTAATTATTACTGTTGGTGTCTTGTTTAATGGAGTTAATTCAACATCATTACTGTTTCCGACTACATTTTCATACGGGTGGTTCAAGATGGTTTTCATTAAACTGTCTCTGTAATTAGTTATTTTAAGGTATGCACTTGGTGATGCATCAGGATGAATTACACCAAACATAACTTGTTTATTGTCACCAGTGCTTTTGTTGTGCCTTCTGACATTTACAACCCTCTTTTTTTCATTATAATTTTGTAGAGTAGGGACAACAAAGTTAGAGTAAATGAGGGACCACACTTTATTGAATGGCTTGTAGCAAAATATAAATGCAATTATAATCAAAAACATTGGGATTGTGATTCCTAATACAATGCCCAGTGTATTAGTTCTACATTCCGGAATTAGATCATTATAAACACAATATGTTAAACAGGGCTTGCACTTAGGTATGGATATCAAAGTCCCAACAACATTATCGCATTCATAACTGATTTTACCGAACTATAATCCTGCAACTTCAACTTCATCATTGCCTAGTCTGTGATTATTAGTGATGTTGGCCTTGAAGTCGTCATTAAGAGTAATCACACAAGAATTATACCCTACAATCGTTGAGGCCCCATACATTACAAAAATATCATTGGCCTGATCAATGATTAGACCATTTGGAAAGCATGTTACAAGCATAATGCTTGTTAGTATTAAAAAAGCAACCTTAGTAGATATCATAATTATTAGCTTAAAATAATATATATGAGTAAATATGTATATTAATATTATAATAATGTAGTATATGAAACTAAGTATATATGGATAAAACACTAAAATATCTTATATCAAACTTTGTAACGAGAATCAATTTCTACCTCCTGCGTGCTACTGACATTTCGGTTATCGGCCGTTTTTCGAAGCAAGTCGTCGATTACGGGAAATGGATATACTTCAGGCACCACTATTTTGTTTATTTCGCTAAAGTCGATGCACAGACGCGCTTTTTTTCCCTCTTCTTTTTTAAAAACCAATGTTACAGGGGCCGCAAATGGGCTGGTCGAGCGCTCTATGATATTAGCATTCAAAAGAGATCTAACCTGGGAATCGATTTCATCCTTGTCCTGTTGGGAGCATTTGTAAGGCCTTTTTGCTACGAATTTATTTTCAATTAATTTGATGGATGCTTCATAATTCTTTATTTTCCCGATATCAAATTTATTATCTGCAAAATTCTTATCGTGTTCAATAAGTAAATTGTCGAGAGTTGAACGATTATCCATCTGTGTGTTTATCCTTTTTTCATTATTTAATCCACCGGGGGCCATATGATTATTCCTCGGAGTGTTTACATTCACGGTTGGTGCGTTTGTCTTTGTTTCGCCAACCGGACTTTTGTCAATATTATTTCTCTGCATGTTGCAAGTTCAACATGCAAGTTTGTGAACTCAACGTTGGCAATATTTAGGGTGACTGTTGGTACTGTCTTATAACTATTTTCAATACCATACTTGTCTATAAATTTGTATGTATTTAGTCTTTGTGCCTTATTGTGTTTGTAAATCCTTCTCAGTTTTCTCAATGCTGGCTCATTAGTTACACACTTGACGAAACATGATTCAGAGTGGCATTGAATGTAACTTAAATGGTAATCCCTTCCCTGGTTGTTAAGTGATATTTGATAATCACCTATTATACCTATTTTTTTTTTAAGACGTTTATTGCTTAATGTACAATCTACTTGAACAAGTATTAAGTAATTTTGATGGATTGTATTGAAAAGAAAAACAAAAGAAAAAAAGAAGAAAAAAAAAAAGACATGGGAGGAAAGAGTCCAGTGACTCTTCTACTCGTTTACTATTTCAGTAAGATCTTCTGGCCAGGTCTTCTTTAATCTTCGTATGTTTGGACCTTCCTGGTACAGGTTCTGTATAAGATTGTTTGAGTTCCCTTGTAGTCGCTGTTGATATTTAGCAGAGGAGGATTTTATGACATCTGTTATATACGGAATTTGTAGGTCTTCATGGAGTCTCTGATTAGTGACGTACCAGGGTGCTTTGGCTATTTGCCGTAACGTTTTTGACTGAAACCTTTGGATCGTTTTTATTCTTGATGGTTTTGCGCAGCCCCACAATTGAATGCCATAGGTCCAGATAGGTTTAAGTATTGTTTTGTATACGAGCAGTTTGTTTTGCATCGTAAGTTTTGATTTTCCTCCTATTAGCCAATGCATTTGTCGAAGTTTCAAGTTCAATTGCCTTCTTTTGGCTTCTATGTGATTACGCCATGTTAGTAGTTGGTCCAGATGAATGCCAAGCTACTTAATGCTTGTCTTTGTGGGCAGAGTCATTCCATTCAGAGTTAGTTTGGGACAGGTGTTGATACGTGTAGTGAAGACTATTTGTGAGGATTTGGTCTGGTTGAGAGTCATCCTCCACTTCTTGTACCAGTGGTTCAATTGGTTCAGGTGTTCCTGAATATTTCTGGATGACACCGAGGGATCGTCATCGGAAGACAGTATTGCGACGTCGTCAGCAAATGCAGCAATAGTGGTTTTAGATGTTTCAGGCAAATCAGCAGTATAGAGCAAATATAGGAATGGTCCCAGTACACTTCCTTGTGGTACACCAGATTTAATGGAAAGGTATCTTGAGAATGTGTTGTTGTACTTAACTGATATATTTCTGTCAGAGAGATAGGATTTGAAAAGCAGGAAGTAGTTGTTGTTGAGGTTTTTCTTTATTTTATATAGCAGACCTTTGTGCCAGACTTTGTCGAATGCCTGGGAGATGTCCAGGAACACGCCATTACAGAATTGTTTTTTTTTCGAGAGAATGTGCGATGATGTTGACTATTCTGTGCGTTTGATGTGATGTTGACATCCTTTGGCGAAAACCAAATTGATAATCGGGAAGTATTTCTGATGTTTCGTGATCGTCTTGGATTCTTCTTAGAAGGATTCTCTCGAAAATTTTTCCTGGGATTGGAAGGAGACTTATGGGCCTGTATGATGATGGATCATTTGGTGTTTTACCGCTTTTATGGATCATTATCACATGTGCGTGTTTCCATAATACAGGATAGTAGCTCAAATTCAGCATGCGGTTGTAAATTGTTGTCAAGAACACAATTGCTTTTCTTGGAAGTCTCTTGAGAATCTCTGCAGTGATCAAATCCGGACCAGGAGATTTCTTGTTTTTGAGTTTTCGGATTTCGCTTTTGGCTTCTCTAGGAGTGATTGGTTTTATAGGTGGTGACAACTGACATGGTGAATCCAAGTATGTCTCAACATCGTTTTCAAATCCTGGTGTTGGCTTAGGCTCTGTAAATACCCTTGATAGATGCGATGCGAATGCCTCTGCTTTTTCCTCGTTCGATCGAGCCCAGCCGTTAGGTGTTCTAATTGGAGCAATAGATGGTGTTGGCCTCTTGAATTTTCTGGTAGCTCTCCAGATACTGTGGTCTTCAGATGTCAGTTCTTCGGTGTAACGTTCAAAGGAGGTATTTTGTTCTTCTTTCAAGGTTCTTGATAAGTTTCGTGACAGTCTTATGTAATGACGGAGATCATCCAGGTTACGTGTTCGCTGCCATTTACCTCGGGCTCTCCTTTTTTCAGCAATGATTTGCCGTATGTACAGGGGAGTACTCTTAATATAGGGGATTTCTCTCTCGATTAAAGGAGTTGCATGCCAAGCTGCTTGTTGGATGGTTTCTATGAAGTGTTGCACAGCTTCGTCAATTTCTGATGTTCCTTTCATGCTCAAGATGGTCAAATTTCTGTTTATATAGTCCTTGAAGTCCTCCCACCTGGTATGTACTGTGGATGATTTTGGAGCAGTCTCTGTTTTTACAGGTGTACTTGTCAAGCTCATTATGGCAGGAGAGTGATCCGATGTCAGGTCGTAACTGGACTCTAGCAGGCAGTTCTGTGTACTTTATACCTATTTGAGGGAAGTTTAGTTCAGCAGCATTGATGTCCATTAACCCTATAACACTGTCTTCTATTATAAAGTTTTCAGTATGGGTGTGTTCATACTGGAAATTTGTGACAACAATTGGCATGTCAGCTATGACGTCATTTAAGTCCCTTCCATTTAAGTTGTGCATAGGATTATTGGTATTAAACTTAACAATCTTACAGCTGTCCTTGTAACAAGTCTTAATATTGGTCTCCCAGATTTGTGATGTTTTCTTAAATACAGCTGATTTAGTGCCCTTTTCAGTTAACCAATAATTGTAGTATGTGCAAGATATTTGGTGATAACACCATGTGTCACAACCAATTACTCCTGCCAAGCACCCATAACTTGATAAGTTGTGTAGATCTCTTGGGTTTCCTTCAAAGTTATTCCCTTTAGTGTTATTCATACAGCCACCAGTCCAGCACTCTCCTTTGCCTTTACAGTTAGAATAATAGTCTATATTTATGTCAAAGTCAGAAGTCAAGTACATTTTTTGATACCTGGTTTTAATTGTAGACTCATCAATACTTATTCTCATAATTTCATTATCAACAGTTTTGAAGCATATCACTTGACCATATATTAAGGTTATAGAATAAGTGTACATGTCAACACACTTTGTGCTACTGCATATCTTCCCTTCTGAGCTAAGGAACAATGTTGTGTCACATCCGACTGTAGGATCAATAGATGATGCTGCTATGAGTCCACCTAGGATCAAGGGAGCTAGAGCGGATTTTGAGTTCCTTCGTTTAATTATAGGTCTTGGGTCGGCTGGAGCACTAGGGAAGCTTCCTTCACACTTATTATAGATATTAGTAGGGACATTAGGATATAAGAAACTCTTATTCTTATAAGAGGATGAGCACTCTTTAGTAAATTGTTCCCTGGGTGCTTCATTCCTTGGCTCATCCTAGGATTATTATTGGTTCTTTCTGTGGCAATGATTCTGTGATATTTTGAAGTTGGTCATGAAAGCTTTCTCGCTCCTGCCTCGGTTTATTATCTTCTGGTGCGTATATCGAAATTATATTTAATTGTTGAAGTTCTGTTTGCATTTTAACGACTATTATACGTGACGATATATATTGACATTCTTCTATGCTGTCTTCGTATTTCCTTTGTATTGCCAATGCCACTCCTTCTTTCGTACGTTCGCCCCTGCTCACTCCACTATATATCACCATGTATTCGTCGTATATTCTCTGTCCACTTCCCTTTTTTTTGGTTTCCTGAAGAGCACAGACATCGATGCGGTGTTCTTTTAGCTCTATCATAACCTCTTGCTCTTTGTTATTCAATGTTTTTATGTTCCAGGTAGCAAATCGCATAACGTCTTTCTTCCTCCAATTCGTTAGCCTTTTTCTTGCATGAGTCGTCATCATTAAATCAGTCCTATTCCGAGGCAAATCTGTGGTTCTATGAGCTATAATAGGTTTTACGGTGGATGGGCTGCTAACCCGTTCCACCAACCCTCCTCATTTTCCCGGGCTTGGTACCGGCAACATGACCGCTAGGCTACTCAATCCACCCAGCCATCATGCAGGCGGAGTTAAAAATTAAAATTTCTAATGTAAAAAAAACTTTTTTTTGTGTTACTCCGGTTTTGTCCAATAACGAACTTAACTGAGATATTTATCTCCCAAACCTACTCTGTAAATTTCAACTATCTAGCTCATTCCGTTCGAGAGTTATTTTGTAAATGGCCGGACAGAATTGATTTCGATCACGGATTCTTGATCAATGAGTCAAACCAAATTGTTTAAGTCTACTTTCAGCCAAAAATTCGTAAATTACAGACATTTGGGCTTTGGTTTTATTTAGCATACAACATATTTCCTAACTGAGCAACATAGCAAAACAAAAACGAATAAATGGAAGAAAAAACAAAAGAATATTGATTCATATCAAAAAACTGAATAACAATGAACAATCAATTGGCTAGAGTAGCTTTCTAGTCCAGCATAACACAACAAAAACGAATAAATGGAAGAAAAAACAAAATAATATTGATTCATATCAAAAAACTGAATAACAATGAACAATCAATTGGCTAGAGTAGCTTTCTAGTCTAGCATAACGAAACAAAAACGAATAAATGGAAGAAAAAACAAAAGAATATTGATTCATATAAAAAACTGAATAACAATGAACAATCAATTGGCTAGAGTAGCTTTCTAGTCCATCAGCATAACAAAACAAAAACGAATAAATGGAACAAAAAACAAAAGAATATTGATTCATATCAAAAAACTGAATAACAATGAACAATCAATTGGCTAGAGTAGCTTTCTAGTCCATCAGCATAACAAAACAAAAACGAATAAATGGAAGAAAAAACAAAAGAATATTGATTCATATCAAAAAACTGAATAACAATGAACAATCAATTGGCTAGAGAGTAGCTTTCTAGTCCAGCATAACAAAACAAAAACGAATAAATGGAAGAAAAAACAAAAGAATATTGATTCATATCAAAAAACTGAATAACAATGAACAATCAATTGGCTAGAGTAGCTTTCTAGTCCAGCATAACAAAACAAAAACGAATAAATGGAAGAAAAAACAAAAGAATATTGATTCATATCAAAAAACTGAATAACAATGAACAATCAATTGGCTAGAGTAGCTTTCTAGTCCAGCATAACAAAACAAAAACGAATAAATGGAAGAAAAAACAAAAGAATATTGATTCATACCAAAAAACTGAATAACAATGAACAATCAATTGGCTAGAGTAGCTTTCTAGTCCAGCATAACAAAACAAAAACGAATAAATGGAAGAAAAAACAAAAGAATATTGATTCATATCAAAAAACTGAATAACAATGAACAATCAATTGGCTAGAGTAGCTTTCTAGTCCAGCATAACAAAACAAAAACGAATAAATGGAAGAAAAAACAAAAGAATATTGATTCATATCAAAAAACTGAATAACAATGAACAATCAATTGGCTAGAGTAGCTTTCTAGTCCAGCATAACAAAACAAAAACGAATAAATGGAAGAAAAAACAAAAGAATATTGATTCATATCAAAAAACTGAATAACAATGAACAATCAATTGGCTAGAGATTAGCTTTCTAGTCCAGCATAACAAAACAAAAACGAATAAATGGAAGAAAAAACAAAAGAATATTGATTCATATCAAAAAACTGAATAACAATGAACAATCAATTGGCTAGAGTAGCTTTCTAGTCCAGCATAACAAAACAAAAACGAATAAATGGAAGAAAAAACAAAAGGATATTGATTCATATCAAAAAACTGAATAACAATGAACAATCAATTGGCTAGAGTAGCTTTCTAGTCCAGCATAACAAAACAAAAACGAATAAATGGAAGAAAAAACAAAAGAATATTGATTCATATCAAAAAACTGAATAACAATGAACAATCAATTGGCTAGAGTAGCTTTCTAGTCCAGCATAACAAAACAAAAACGAATAAATGGAAGAAAAAACAAAAGAATATTGATTCATATCAAAAAACTGAATAACAATGAACAATCAATTGGCTAGAGTAGCTTTCTAGTCCAGCATAACAAAACAAAAACGAATAAATGGAAGAAAAAACAAAAGAATATTGATTCATATCAAAAAACTGAATAACAATGAACAATCAATTGGCTAGAGAGTAGCTTTCTAGTCCAGCATAACAAAACAAAAACGAATAAATGGAAGAAAAAACAAAAGAATATTGATTCATATCAAAAAACTGAATAACAATGAACAATCAATTGGCTAGAGAGTAGCTTTCTAGTCCAGCATAACAAAACAAAAACGAATAAATGGAAGAAAAAACAAAAGAATATTGATTCATATCAAAAAACTGAATAACAATGAACAATCAATTGGCTAGAGTAGCTTTCTAGTCCAGCATAACAAAACAAAAACGAATAAATGGAAGAAAAAACAAAAGAATATTGATTCATATCAAAAAACTGAATAACAATGAACAATCAATTGGCTAGAGTAGCTTTCTAGTCCAGCATAACAAAACAAAAACGAATAAATGGAAGAAAAAACAAAAGAATATTGATTCATATCAAAAAACTGAATAACAATGAACAATCAATTGGCTAGAGTAGCTTTCTAGTCCAGCATAACAAAACAAAAACGAATAAATGGAAGAAAAAACAAAAGAATATTGATTCATATCAAAAAACTGAATAACAATGAACAATCAATTGGCTAGAGAGTAGCTTTCTAGTCCAGCATAACAAAACAAAAACGAATAAATGGAAGAAAAAACAAAAGAATATTGATTCATATCAAAAAACTGAATAACAATGAACAATCAATTGGCTAGAGTAGCTTTCTAGTCCAGCATAACAAAACAAAAACGAATAAATGGAAGAAAAAACAAAAGAATATTGATTCATATAAAAAAACTGAATAACAATGAACAATCAATTGGCTAGAGTAGCTTTCTAGTCCAGAATAAAAAACACTATGAGTAACCAATTTTCATTTATATAACAAAGTTGTTCGGTAAATTTTGATGTTTTGCCATCTTGCAGATAGTGATTAGATTTCTGTTTTTATTTATTATACACTATTTGATCCTCTGAATGTAAATCTTCAGTCGAGACTCAGCCTGCATTAATTTCGAAGATATGGGCTTCCAAAGTTTTGAAAAAAAAAACAATTTTCAGATAACTTTTTCTATTATCAGAACAATAACTAACTACTTTTGGTTAGTTCACACATCAAACTTTTTCAATAATTTTTTTCAATGAAACATTGAATATATTTGAGGGAAAACACCGTGAACCGTTATAGAGCGGTTCAAGGAAGATTTGTGAACTAACTAAATATAGTTGGCAATTGGTCTGATAGTAGAACTAGAATCTGATAATTGACTTTTTGGGAACTTTGGGGGCCCATATCTTTGAAACTGAATTACACTGCTGAATTTTGAAATCGGATTCATGTACGCAATACCAAATTAAGTAAAAAAAACTAATCACTAATTACAAGATAACAAAACGTTAATAATTACCTGTTTTTCTATATATCACAAAATGTTTTCAATATCACAAAAGAGGTTGTGTGTTCTTTTACACCAGATTTTTAAACAAATTATTTCTTTCTTTATATGCCTCCAATTTCTCCCTCTCAAGATCTAAAAGTTCGGATCTGAAATTTTTTCTTTCTATTTCCTTCTGTTTTTTATATTCTAATTCACCTTCTCTAATCAGGCGCAATTGTTTAATTTCTTCAAGAATTGTTCTTGACTTATGCTTTTTCCTGCTAGGTTCTCCATCCCGAGTCTCATTGGATGGTGGATTCTGCTCATGAGAAGTTGTTGCTTCACTCGCGATGGTTGTCTCTGTTGTTATTCTATTTTGCTTTTTTATTTCCTCACATGTTAGTCCAGTACCTGTTGAGCCCAATACAGATAAACTGCTTTATTTTCAAACGTACAATAATAACGTCATTTTTCGATTGAGAGGATCATCGAAAAGTTCCATTTCTCCGCCTAGGCGGAGAAGTGTTGCTATGCAACACTTTTCCTGCCGCCGGCAGGAAAAGTGTTTCTATGCAAAAGATGAGTTGGTTACCATGAAGATTCTCTAATTCAAACGTCATTTTTATTCGTTAAAGTTACATTGAATGTACAATAATAATTGGTCAATGTCGCGTTTTGAAAATTGAAACCATGTAATAATGAAATGGTAGGATTCTGTCTCGGATTCTGTTCCAAAGCTGATGCCTCATTAGAGTCTTTCAAGTTATTAGTTCCAGGGAATTCGTTAAAGCTCAATATCCTACCAGCCATCTCATTCTTATTTCGCAGCGAATCCTCGATTTACCCTTCTGCTAACTACTTGACTTCTTGGAACACTTCCTATACTATGTATTCCCATCACAGCTCTGTAGCATTTTCCAGATTGATATTTCAAAGAAAATCTATTTTCAACGAAATCGTCTTAACGCAGTGTATCTCCGATGAATATTTGGATTATTCTCCCTAATAACTGTGAATGTTCGAACTTTTCTCGTTTTACTATCAGGAATATTGACTATTATCATATTTCCCTTGTCCTCGATATCTGTAGCTTTCATTTTCATCATTTCGTCACATCTGCAGGCACCAGCTACTCCGAATAATAGAACAATCTGAAACAACCACGTGATCAAAATACAAAATTATAATTACTTGAAATATGATAGTTACCTTTAATCCTAAATATGAGTCATCCGGTGCTTCGAATAGAAAACGTTCGAACTCTTCCTTAGAAAAAACTCTTGCATTTTTTGCAAGATACTCTTCATCAGATTTTTTCAAAAATGCGCGCAACTTCAGATATTTACCAATATGTATTTCATGTTTGATCGCTAGTTGCGACTTTATCATTGAATATCGGGCCCTCAAAGTAGAGGATTTCCATTTTTGGCGCTCTAGTTCCTCGGAACTGAGTGCTTATCAATTTGCCCAAATGTCTGTAATTTTGGAATATTTCGATGAAAATGGTCTTAAACGATTTGGTTCGACTCACTGATCAAGAATCCGTGGTCGGAATTCATTCTGTCCGGCCGGTCCGGTCGGCCGGCCGGCCGGCCGGCCGTAAGCACGATAACTCTCGAACGGAATGAGCTAGAGAGTTGAAATTTTGAGAGTAGGTTTGGGGGATGAATATCTCGGCTAAGTTCGTTATTGGGCAAAATCGGACAGATGGTTTCGGAGTAACAAAAAAAAAATTTTTTTTTTACGGAACAAATTCCAAATCAATTTTTTTTTAATAAGCAGTTTTATCATAAGAATCCATTCATATCATTTTCAACTCTAACAAGCTAATACTTTCGGAGATATGATTTTTCAAAATTTCAATAATAAATCGTATTTCAACGTTGTCACAGAATGATATTATACTATGTATGAATATGAATTGTCATAATGTCAAATGATGTTCCTGAGACATTATCTAATCAGTCGAAGAATTGTGAGCGAAGTGAGAAAAATCTCAGTTGTTTGCTCCCAAATTAGTTTATCTCAGAAAATTCTTACATTTCGGAACTGAACATGAAGTAAGAGATCTGAGAGTAGTGAGACTGCTTTTCATCCATAGACATAGATATAACTCTCGAACGAAATGAGGTAGGTAGTTGAAATTTTCAGAGTAGTTTAGGGAGATGAATATCTCGGTTAAGTTCGTTATTGGGCAAAATTAGCCAGATTTAATTTGATTTCTTCCATGGTGCTTTTCTCATTCTCATGATTGCTCATTTAATCTTGATAAATAAACTATTATTTGAATTGAATTTCCTTTAGGATGCAGTTCTATTATATGAATACATTGATATAATTCCCAACTCTGAGAAACCAATACTTTCGGAGATATAATTTGTCTGTTTGAACTAGAGCGCCAGAAAGCTCCTGTCCACAGGGCTTGAACCCATTTTTATTTTTATATCACCTGCCATAACATCAAGACGACGCTTCACAGTATTGTCAGAGAGAGGTATTTGCGAAAGTTTGTATTTACTTTCATGTCCCAGCACGATATCAGCTGCTTTCAGCATACATGGTTTCACCAATGACTCTCCAATATTATGGCTTTTTGCGCGTATGTTCTGGGGAACATCGCGTTATAGTTTTGCCCAAATGTCTGTAACTTTCGAATTTTTTGACGAAAATGGTCTCAAACGATTAAGTTCGACTCCCCAATGAAGAATTCGAGGTCAAATTTGCAACACCTCACAGATGAGTGCAAGCGCTACTTTCCTAACTCGTATGATGAGAACATATATCGATTGGCGATAGATCCTTTTCAAGTTAACATAGAGATCCTGCCAGAACGACTTCAAGAAGAAGCTTTGAGTGTTAAAAATGATTTAGCTGCCGAATAGGATTTTGAGAAGATGCATAAGTCATTATTTTGGTTAAAATATCTCAAAGTTTATCCAAATATAGCTGACGAGGCACTGAAATTGTTTTTACCGTTTTCCAGCACGTATTCATGCGAAAGAGCATTTTCAGCTGTTGTAGCTAAAAAACAAAGTATCGAAACAAAATCGATCTAGCAAGTGATTTACGTTGTGCACTTTCTTCAGTTCAACCCAGAATTGAAAAACTTCTGTTCAAAAACATGCAAGCTGATCCATCACATTGACTGTAACTGTAACTATGTCTTTGTTTGCTAATTAATATCAATAAAAAATGGGTTCAAGCCCTGTGGACAGGAGCTTTCTGGCGCTCTAGTTCAAACAGACAAATTATATCTGGTATTGGTTTCTCAGAGTTGGGAATTATATCAATGTATTCATATGATATCACTGCATCATAAAGGAAATTCAATTCAAATAATAGTTTATTAGATAAGTAATAATAAATTACCTTGTAATCGATCAAAAATTTCCTGATCTACGTTCACCAAACTACAGAATTATGCTTTCAATATTTACATAATATTTTCAAACATTTTCGGGTGAGGTCCCCGTTGCATCGCTAAAATACGAGTATTTCAACCCCAATATTTTTGAAGTTACAATATTCCCCTCTGTCAAGTTGACATGAGAATTCATACATAGAATAATAATTATATCAATCTGTGAAATACGATTTACATTGAAATTTAAAAAAATCATATCTCCGAAAGTATTAGCTTGTTAGAAATGAAAATGATATGAATGGATTCTTATGATAAAACTGCTTATTAAAAAAAAAATTGATTTGGAATTTGTTTCGTAAAAAAAAATTTTTTTTTTGTTACTCCGAAACCATCTGTCCGATTTTGCCCAATAATTGAAATTTTGAAAAATCATATATCCGAAAGTATTAGCTTGTTAGAGTTAAAAATGATATCATTGGAATCTTATGGTAAAACTGCTTATTGAAAAAATTTAATTGGGAATTTGTTCTGTAAAAAAAAAAAATTTTTTTGATACTCCGAAACCATTTGTCCGATTTTGCCCAGTAACGAACTTAGCCGAGATATTCATCCCCCAAACCTACTCTGAAAATTTCAACTCTCTAGCTCATTCCGTTCGAGAGTTATCGTGCTTACGGCCGGCCGGCCGGACAGAATGAATTCCGACCACGGATTCTTGATCAGTGAGTCGAACCAAATCGTTTAAGACCATTTTCATCGAAATATTCCAAAATTACAGACATTTGGGCAAATTGATAAGCACTCAGTTCCGAGGAACTAGAGCGCCAAAAATAAGATTCTTAATCTTGCTTGATTTTTAAAAGTAATTTTTACCAATAATAATTCAATTTTGGATTTGGACTAATTGATTAGGATATGAGAGAAAACCGGACTAGGAGAGATCATAGTTCAGAGCAATCCACAGAGCGTGATTTCATCAAAGTTGATTGCTGGATTTTGATAGACCGGTTAATTCGTAGTATTCTTTTCATCAGCGTTGAATTATGCTTCAATGATGATTCCAAATGAGGATGAAACCCCGGTATGTAATGAAGCTATTCAACTTTGATGAAATCACACTCTATGGATTGCTCTGAAGTATGATTTCTGTTTGTCCTTTTTGGCGCTCTAGTTCCTCGGAACTGAGTGCTTATCAATTTGCCCAAATGTCTGTAATTTTCGAATATTTCGATGAAAATGGTCTTAAACGATTTGGTTCGACTCACTGATCAAGAATCCGTGGTCGAAATTCATTCTGTCCGGCCGGTCCGGCCGGCCGTAAGCACGATAACTCTCGAACGGAATGAGCTAGAGAGTTGAAATTTTCAGAGTAGGTTTGGGGGATAAATGTCTCGGCTAAGTTCGTTATTGGGCAAAATCGGACAGATGGTTTCGGAGTAACAAAAATAAAATTTTTTTTTACGAAACAAATTCCAAATTAATTTTTTTTTAATAAGAAGTTTTATCATAAGAATCCATTCATATCATTTTTGACTCTAACAAGCTAATACTTTCGGAGATATGATTTTTCAAAATTTCAATAATAAATCGTATTTCAACGTTGTCACAGAATGATATTATTCTATGAATTGTCATAATGTCAAATGATGTTCCTGAGACAGTATCTAATCAATCGAAGAATTGTGAACGAAGTGAGAAAAATCTCAGTTGTTTGCTCCGAAATTAGTTTTTCTCAGAAAATTCTTACATTTCGGAACTGAACATGAAGTAAGAGATCTGAGAGTAGTGAGACTGCTTTTCATCCATACACATAGATATAACTCTCGAACGGAATGAGGTAGGTAGTTGAAATTTTCAGAGTAGTTTAGGGAGATGAATATCTCGGTTAAGTTCGTTATTGGGCAAAATTGGCCAGATTTAATTTGATTTCTTCCATGGTGCTTTTCTCATTCTCATGATTGCTCATTTAATCTTGATAAATAAACTATTATTTGAATTGAATTTCCTTTAGGATGCAGTTCTATTATATGAATACATTGATATAATTCCCAACTCTGAGAAACCAATACTTTCGGAGATATAATTTATCTGTTTGAACTAGAGCGCCAGAAAGCTCCTGTCCACAGGGCTTGAACCCATTTTTTCTGTAGCAGTTAAGTTGAAATAAGCTAGAAGCACATTCTCTTGGTAAACTGTCACGTTTTTCGAATTGCACCAATTCACGAAGGGATCATAAGCTGCGGAATATTTTTTAATAGACTTCGATGGTCCAAGGGAAGAGACTGCTTCATTCGCCAAAACCTCAATTTCAAGACATTTTCACTTTCAACCACTTCTCACCAGCTTGCAAATGATAACTAATAATTATTTTACTTTATATCTGTCAGAATGAATTTTACGTGGCAACCGTAGCTAGGCAAATGTTCCATAATTCATTCAATTAAAAACGATCGTAAATGGATAGAATTATTTATGTAAATCAATCCAAAAGTGGATATTCAGATTTTTATGAATTTCAAAACGTTTGAAAATAAAATAACATATTTCATTCGGAGTAGAAGTGACTTTTCATGGCTCGCTTTCAATTACCCGCCTCACTCCGTTCAGCGGGTAAACTCCAGCTCGCCATGAAAAGTGACACTTCTCCTCCTTATGAAATAATATACTATTATTATCCTCATATATTTCATCCAACTCTCTGTAAATGACATGCTATTACGTTAATGAATATTATAAGCAGATTTGAAGCTACCTTTGAATTTCAGTGCTTGCCCTATTTCTTCCAGTTTTTTTATTATTTGCTGTGGTTTGTTTATATCCTCTATCTAAAGTTTTGTATCTGTTTTCTACCTGTCTTGGGGAAAAAGGATACCCCTGTTGGATCATCTCTTGACTTATTAAAATCCACAACGATTTTTTATTTTTTATATTAGGGGATTTCCCTACTTTTTTCAAGTTTTCTACGTATAAATTTAAACTTTTGAACATCTTTATTCATGTTCGGCCAATAATATTTGCGCTTTAAACTAGTTAAATTTTCTTGATATCCACGATGAATAGTTTTGGTTTCGTGATATTGTTGAATTCTTAGAAGTTGTTCTTCTTTATCGTCGACATCCTCTAGATATATTTTAGAGATTTTCAAATTGAATGTATTATAATCGAATTTATTCTGTAAAGTTTGTATAAGAGGTTTGATGAATTTAAATAGAATTTAAATAGAATTCTATAGAATTTATAGTAACACGCAATCTCATTTTGTCTCCAAATAATTTCGTTTTTGTGACATTGTAACTTGAGAATTTTCTAAATATTATTTGTAAAGGTGATCAATTTAGACTTCTTTCTGTATAAGGAATTTCGAAAATCGGATTTTCAACGCTACTATGAATTGTGGCACCACTGTGAATAATTACATTTCCTGTTTTCAATTTACTTGAATTCGAATTATCTAAGACAGGTATTCCATCACTTGTATTACCTAAAAGGTCATCAAATTCTTCATCGGTTAATTGATTTTTCATTGCAGGTAGTCTATCATCTGTGTGACCTAATAAGTTTAGACATTCGTCTAATTCTTCATCAGTTACTTGATTTGCCATTGAAATAAAATCTTCTTCTATTCCATTAATATCGATTAAATTTTTATTAAAAGTAGTTACATAAGAATTATGTATAGATTTTTCTGGATGTCTATTGGATAAATAATAGATGATTATTTTCAGTTCTGAGTCTGCAAAGATATATTTTATTATTTTTAAGATAATTGACCATTCTAATCGGTCTAATCCAAACGCAATTCGCGGCAAAGCTATGTATTTGTCATCATTATATTCACATTATTTGCCTTGAAAACTTTTTCATATTCAGGTTTATCAGAGTAAAGATTCTTAGTAATTAAGTAATAAATATTACGATTCTCGTTTCGCATCGATGCAATCTCACCTATTGATTTATTTTGAAGTTTAAGTTCGTTTACTTGACCAAATTTCTGTTTGAAATCCAGGGCAATACCTTGGTTCATATAAAAATCATTTGATACGCAGTGTGCTAGAGCATAGTTTTTAGGTCTTTCAAATAGATTACCTTCTTTTTCTATTACATTCGGTGCATCAATAATATTCTTGGATTCATAAAGTTTCAAGAAATTTTGATATGGTAGTTCATGAGTTGAATCCAAAATAATTCGACTTAGGGCGTCTGCATTATTTGTTGAGCCTTTCTTATATTTTATCTCGTAATCGAATTCTTCAAGTTTTATTCTCCATCGCACGAGACGTGAATTGGGTTCTTTAAGGGAAAATAGCCAGGTTAAAGGTTTATGATCGGTATAAATCGTGAATTTTCTTCCATATAGATAAGGTCTAAAACAGGGGTTACCAAACTATTTTTGAGCACGCCTCCCTGCTGCCTAAAATGAAATGCCCACGCCCCCCCCCCTTCTATAAATGGTTTATCGCTTTTAGATAAGGCTTACCACTGGTATATGAGAGAAAAAATGGGTTCAAGCCCTGTGGACAGGAGCTTTCTGGCGCTCTAGTTCAAACAGACAAATTATATCTCCAAAAGTATTGGTTTCCCAGAGTTGGGAATTATATCAATGTATTCATATGATAGAACTGCATCCTAAAGGAAATTCAATTCAAGTAATAGTTTATTTATCAAGATTAAATGAGCAATCATGAGAATGAGAACTGCACCATGGAAGAAATCAAATTAAATCTGGCCAATTTTGCCCAATAACGAACTTAACCGAGATATTCATCTCCCTAAACTACTCTGAAAATTTCAACTACCTACCTCATTCCGTTCGAGAGTTATATCTATGTGTATGGATGAAAAGCAGTCTCACTACTCTCAGATCTCTTACTTCATGTTCAGTTCCGAAATGTAAGAATTTTCTGAGAAAAACTAATTTCGGAGCAAACAACTGAGATTTTTCTCACTTCGTTCACAATTCTTCGATTGATTAGATACTGTCTCAGGAACATCATTTGACATTATGACAATTCATAGAATAATATCATTCTGTGACAACGTTGAAATACGATTTATTATTGAAATTTTGAAAAATCATATCTCCGAAAGTATTAGCTTGTTAGAGTCAAAAATGATATGAATGGATTCTTATGATAAAACTTCTTATTAAAAAAAAATTAATTTGGAATTTGTTTCGTAAAAAAAAATTTTATTTTTGTTACTCCGAAACCATCTGTCCGATTTTGCCCAATAACGAACTTAGCCGAGACATTTATCCCCCAAACCTACTCTGAAAATTTCAACTCTCTAGCTCATTCCGTTCGAGAGTTATCGTGCTTACGGCCGGCCGGACCGGCCGGACAGAATGAATTTCGACCACGGATTCTTGATCAGTGAGTCGAACCAAATCGTTTAAGACCATTTTCATCGAAATATTCGAAAATTACAGACATTTGGGCAAATTGATAAGCACTCAGTTCCGAGGAACTAGAGCGCCAAAAAGGACAAACAGAAATCATACTTCAGAGCAATCCATAGAGTGTGATTTCATCAAAGTTGAATAGCTTCATTACATACCGGGGTTTCATCCTCATTTGGAATCATCATTGAAGCATAATTCAACGCTGATGAAAAGAATACTACGAATTAACCGGTCTATCAAAATCCAGCAATCAACTTTGATGAAATCACGCTCTGTGGATTGCTCTGAACTATGATCTCTCCTAGTCCGGTTTTCTCTCATATCCTAATCAATTAGTCCAAATCCAAAATTGAATTATTATTGGTAAAAATTACTTTTAAAAATCAAGCAAGATTAAGAATCTTATTTTTGGCGCTCTAGTTCCTCGGAACTGAGTGCTTATCAATTTGCCCAAATGTCTGTAATTTTGGAATATTTCGATGAAAATGGTCTTAAACGATTTGGTTCGACTCACTGATCAAGAATCCGTGGTCGGAATTCATTCTGTCCGGCCGGCCGGCCGTAAGCACGATAACTCTCGAACGGAATGAGCTAGAGAGTTGAAATTTTCAGAGTAGGTTTGGGGGATGAATATCTCGGCTAAGTTCGTTACTGGGCAAAATCGGACAAATGGTTTCGGAGTATCAAAAAAATTTTTTTTTTTTACAGAACAAATTCCCAATTAAATTTTTTCAATAAGCAGTTTTACCATAAGATTCCAATGATATCATTTTTAACTCTAACAAGCTAATACTTTCGGATATATGATTTTTCAAAATTTCAATTATTGGGCAAAATCGGACAGATGGTTTCGGAGTAACAAAAAAAAAATTTTTTTTTACGAAACAAATTCCAAATCAATTTTTTTTTTAATAAGCAGTTTTATCATAAGAATCCATTCATATCATTTTCATTTCTAACAAGCTAATACTTTCGGAGATATGATTTTTTTAAATTTCAATGTAAATCGTATTTCACAGATTGATATAATTATTATTCTATGTATGAATTCTCATGTCAACTTGACAGAGGGGAATATTGTAACTTCAAAAATATTGGGGTTGAAATACTCGTATTTTAGCGATGCAACGGGGACCTCACCCGAAAATGTTTGAAAATATTATGTAAATATTGAAAGCATAATTCTGTAGTTTGGTGAACGTAGATCAGGAAATTTTTGATCGATTACAAGGTAATTTATTATTACTTATCTAATAAACTATTATTTGAATTGAATTTCCTTTATGATGCAGTGATATCATATGAATACATTGATATAATTCCCAACTCTGAGAAACCAATACCAGATATAATTTGTCTGTTTGAACTAGAGCGCCAGAAAGCTCCTGTCCACAGGGCTTGAACCCATTTTTTATTGATATTAATTAGCAAACAAAGACATAGTTACAGTTACAGTCAATGTGATGGATCAGCTTGCATGTTTTTGAACAGAAGTTTTTCAATTCTGGGTTGAACTGAAGAAAGTGCACAACGTAAATCACTTGCTAGATCGATTTTGTTTCGATACTTTGTTTTTTAGCTACAACAGCTGAAAATGCTCTTTCGCATGAATACGTGCTGGAAAACGGTAAAAACAATTTCAGTGCCTCGTCAGCTATATTTGGATAAACTTTGAGATATTTTAACCAAAATAATGACTTATGCATCTTCTCAAAATCCTATTCGGCAGCTAAATCATTTTTAACACTCAAAGCTTCTTCTTGAAGTCGTTCTGGCAGGATCTCTATGTTAACTTGAAAAGGATCTATCGCCAATCGATATATGTTCTCATCATACGAGTTAGGAAAGTAGCGCTTGCACTCATCTGTGAGGTGCTGCAAATGGCTGGATAACTCGGTTTTAGTGTTGGTTTGATTAAAAACCTCTACAAAACACTCCTCCTCTGCGATGGCGGATAACTGATGATTAATTTCCTGCCAAAATTATTCTTTTCCTCAATTTCAATTTTTCCGTGAATGCGGTTATTGCATCCCGGTGATATACGATGTTGAAATCTCCTCCTTGCAGTTTCAAGTTTAACGAGTTCAAGGAATCGAAGATGTCAGATAAATAAGCAAACACCACTCGAACCCTTGGCTCTTTGAATTCTAATAATTTGTTTTGCTTTTGGGTTTCTAAGAATTGGATAACTTCATTAGAAGCTCATATAATCTAATCATGAAAGGATACTGTGGGAGGTATACTCATTATTGAAAGGTTTTTTTCTGGGTTTTCTCTACCAAACTCTGAAAAATATCTATAAAATAAAAATTAATTATTTTGTGATTTGCTTCTGCGTAAGAAACACAGGATATTTGTCAGAAGCAATCAATTGAACAATGTTGCCTAACAAACAACAACGAAACAACATCAACGAAGAAACAACTCTATCGTAACGTTTCGGAGTCTATATCAGACTCCTTCGTCAGAAGCTTAATGAAAAAATTATTAATTTTTATTTTATAGATATTTTTCAGAGTTTGGGAGAGAAAACCCAGAAACAAACCTTTCAATAACTCATATAATCTACCCATCATGTTTCCTTTCGAGAGCCAGTGCACTTCAGTGTGAAATAGCAGTGTCTTGTGCTCTGAAACCAGATCATCACAAAGAGCCGTGAATAGTCTTGTATTCAACGCACTTTTTTTTAACATAATTGACAATTTTAATGCATAACTTAAGGACAGCGTTGAAGTCATCTGAAAGCGTCTTAGCCGCCAGGGCTTGGCGGTGTATAAAACAGTGAATAGCAAATATATAAGGATTTTTTTCTCTCACCAACTGTACGAATCCTGACCGAGACCCAAGCATTGCGGGAGCACCATCTGTACATACACCGATCAAGTTACCCCATGACAGTTCATGTTTGCCAAAAAAATCAGAAACTTTCGCCATTATATCGGTTGCTTTCGAGGTAGTCGTCAATTCTGTAGAAAACAACAATTCATCTTTGATTGTTTCATTTTGCATATATCGAACGAAAACTAACAATTGACAACATTGTGCTACATCCGTACTCTCATCTAACTGTATTGCAAAAAATTTCGATTCTTTCACGGCCTCCCCTATTTGTATTTTTATATTGATAAGGGGTTACGTTGCACCGCGACCTTGAGGTCTATTGGGCCCTATTTTATTTTTGGCGCTCTAGTTCCTCGGAACTGAGTGCTTATCAATTTGCCCAAATGTCTGTAATTTTGGAATATTTCGATGAAAATGGTCTTAAACGATTTGGTTCGACTCACTGATCAAGAATCCGTGGTCGGAATTCATTCTGTCCGGCCGGCCGGCCGGCCGGCCGTAAGCACGATAACTCTCGAACGGAATGAGCTAGAGAGTTGAAATTTTCAGAGTAGGTTTGGGGGATGAATATCTCGGCTAAGTTCGTTATTGGGCAAAATCGGACAGATGGTTTCGGAGTAACAAAAAAAAAATTTTTTTTTACGAAACAAATTCCAAATCAAATTTTTTTTAATAAGCAGTTTTATCATAAGAATCCATTCATATCATTTTCAACTCTAACAAGCTAATACTTTCGGAGATATGATTTTTCAAAATTTCAATAATAAATCGTATTTCAACGTTGTCACAGAATGATATTATTCTATGTATGAATATGAATTGTCATAATGTCAAATGATGTTCCTGAGACATTATCTAATCAGTCGAAGAATTGTGAGCGAAGTGAGAAAAATCTCAGTTGTTTGCTCCCAAATTAGTTTTTCTCAGAAAATTCTTACATTTCGGAAATGAACATGAAGTAAGAGATCTGAGAGTAGTGAGACTGCTTTTCATCCATAGACATAGATATAACTCTCGAACGGAATGAGGTAGGTAGTTGAAATTTTCAGAGTAGTTTAGGGAGATGAATATCTCGGTTAAGTTCGTTATTGGGCAAAATTAGCCAGATTTAATTTGATTTCTTCCATGGTGCTTTTCTCATTCTCATGATTGCTCATTTAATCTTGATAAATAAACTATTATTTGAATTGAATTTCCTTTAGGATGCAGTTCTATTATATGAATACATTGATATAATTCCCAACTCTGAGAAACCAATACTTTCGGAGATATAATTTGTCTGTTTGAACTAGAGCGCCAGAAAGCTCCTGTCCACAGGGCTTGAACCCATTTTTATTTTTATATCACCTGCCATAACATCAAGACGACGCTTCACAGTATTGTCAGAGAGAGGTATTTGCGAAAGTTTGTATTTACTTTCATGTCCCAGCACGATATCAGCTGCTTTCAGCATACATGGTTTCACCAATGACTCTCCAATATTATGGCTTTTTGCGCGTATGTTCTGGGGAACATCGCGTTATAGTTTTGCCCAAATGTCTGTAACTTTCGAATTTTTTGACGAAAATGGTCTCAAACGATTAAGTTCGACTCCCCAATGAAGAATTCGAGGTCAAATTTGACTCTGTCCGGCCGTTGCCACGATAACTTTAGAACGAAAAGGACTAGCGACTTGAAATTTTCAGGGTAGGTGGCGCATCTCAATACGACGGACAAGTTCGTTAATGGGCATAATCGGCCCAGTGGTTTCCGAGTAATCATTTTGTTTTCAACCAATATAAATCCGATCGAATTGAAACTTGGTGGATAGTTGTAGAATATGAACCTAAGCACGTTTGTGAAATTTTGTGCGAATCGTATGGCTAGAAAATTTTAAAAAAATTATTAAAAAATATTTTTGTTGTCACGATAACTTGAGAACGGAATGAGATAGCGGCTTGAAATTTTCAGGTTAGGATGTGCACCAGAACTCGACATTTCAGTTTGTTTATGAGCATAATCGCCAAACGGTTTTAGAGTTATAGCCATCTGAAATTTTCTGAAATATGGTGGTTTTTGTTCCTCATTAACTCAAAAATACTGAACCGATTTAATTCAAACATGGTTATTAGTTGTAGAATGCCAACGCGAAAATGTTTGCAAAATTTGGTGTGGATAGCATTTGTAGAAAATTTTTAATGAATCATTGAAAAAAAAAATTTATATATCAGTAACTATTCGTTTGAAATTGCTGAAATTTTGCAAGAGCCTTCAAAACCTAACTCTACTGCCAAGTTTCAAGTTTTAATACGATCGGTTAAATATTGTTGGAGATTCGAGCATTCTTGTGCGAGTTCAGTAGATGGGTGACCGTTGCCTCGATAACTTTCGAACGAAAGGAGATAGGGACTTGCAATTTTCAGGGTAGGTTGCGTATCCGAAAGGAAGAGTTGAGTTCGTTTTTGGGCATAATCGGTCTAACGGTTTCCGAGTTATACCCACCTGGAATATTATTTCCTCGATAACTTGAAAAATATAGACTCGAACGAATTGAAGCTTGACAATTAGTTGTAGAATATCGACTTGAAGACGTGTGTAGAATTGTGTGTGAACCGTATCGCTAGAAAATTAAAAAAAATATTTATTATGTCATGATGACCTGAGAAAGGAAAGAGATAGCGATTTGAAATTTTCAGGTTAGGTTGTGCATCTGAATGCGACATTTGAGTTTGTTCATGAGCGTAATCGGTCAAACGGTTTTGGAGTTATATTCATCTGAAATTTGATTGTTATTTTCTCAATAACAAAAATATAAAACTAATCCAATTCAAACTTAGTTATTAGTTGTAGAATGCCAACGCGAAAGTTCTTGCAAAATTTTGTGAGGATCGTATCACTAGAAAATTTTTAAGAAATCATTGAAAAAAAATTGGTTCAAGCACTGACGTGAAATCAGGAGCTTTTGCGCGTATGTTCTATTGTCCATTCTTCTATAATGACCACTCTTCTTAATCGAATTTACCATGATGAATTCTATTGTCCAATCTCCTGTATTAGACACTCTTAATCGAATTTACCATGATGAATTCTATTGCCCATTCTCCTGTATTGGACACTCTTCTTAATCAAATTCACCATGATGAATTCTATTGTCCATTCTCCTGTATTGGAGACTCTTCTTAATCATTCTGGACAATATAATTCATCATGGTGAATTCGATTAAGAAGAGTGTCCAATACAGGAGAATAGACAATAAAAATCATCATGGTAAATTCGATTAAGAGTGTCTAATACAGGAGAATGGACAATAGAATTCATCATGGTAAATTCGATTAAGAAGAGTGGTCATTATAGAAGAATGGACAATAGAACATACGCGCAAAAGCTCCTGACTTCACGTCAGTGCTTGTTTTTCCTTTGCGATCATTAAAGATATTTCATAAGAAGCATAAAGGACTTTCTCAGACGCTTCCGTAAAAGATCCAGTACTATCCAATTTCATACGTTTCAGACTTGCACATTTTGAAACAAAGAACTCCTTCGGCTTGTCCTTTAAAATACTATGTTTTGTTGACAAGTGGCGTTCGAGACGAGACGGCCTCATAGCATCGTTACTCAATACCTCATAAGAAATAACACACTGCGGATGCTCGATATCACTTTTTTTGTATAGCAACAAAACCGTATTTGATGTAATCATCATTATATTTACGTTTTTTTGTCGAACTCATGATAGAACAAAAGTAATAGTCGAATTATTTTTGCGTCCAAGAACAACCCAGCAAGCACAAAAACATCACTTATCTGTTGACGTAACGTCACATAGAGACATTGAACGTTCCATGTAATGTACTGTAAATGTTCCTGGGAGCTCCCTGCAACCGCCAAATTTCCGCAACACAGAATGTTCACACTACGTACCTGTAACATCGCCACATAACTTTTTTGTGATGTAACCATGGGAAGTTAATTGTTTTTAATGTATCAGTGCAATGTAAGCACTACGTTATTAAGTGAAATGAGGGATCTTTTCAATGAAATGTATTCTCAATGTTACTTATTAATATTGATGTGATATTTGAATTATGCCTTTTTGTTTCATTACAATCCAACATTAATGGGTGTATTCTGCTTTTCTTTTGATAAGCTACCATACTGTTGCGATCAATTGATCTGTGAGTAGGGTTGCCATATTTACGGTTTTCGGGCGGACAAACATGGAATAAACCGGACTGTCAAGTCGACATCTGGCAACTCTACCTGCAAATCAATCGAACGCAACAATATCTTAGCTCTACAGATGAAAAGCAGAATACACCTATTTAAAAATAGTTACCACACAAGATTGATTTTTGGCATACAAGGCGAAGTTTTTTATACTTTCAAGAAAATGGGTTTTACAAATTCATCAGTCTTCATCTCAAAAATAAGCTGAAAGTCCTAACAATTAAACACCAAGTGATGCATTTCTAGATTTATTCACACATATTCATATTATTGCATTCTTATTCTCCTCCCTCAATCGCCTCTGCTTGGAATGACGGAGCCACTCGCTCATAAACTCCTCAAACTCCTTTCTCGTGCATTTGGACTTTTGATGCACCACACCTGAACAGAAAAAAACTTGTTATTTTCCTCAATTCACACCTATTATACACATAAAGTTTATTAACTATCAATAAAAAAGAAAGCCATCGAACAAACATTTGAAGACGAAAAAGTGCCAAGCACTTTCATATAGTAATTATATACACGCAAAAATAATTTCGTTTTTTATAATAAAATAATTGTTTGAATGTTTTTCACCTAACATCAAGATACCTTTGAAAAGATAACATCATATAGGGTGTCCCAAGTTCGAGTGCCTATTATAATATAGGCTCAAGGCTCCAAAAATATTTTAGCTACGTAGAAAATTTCGTACAATATCATAATCCAAATTTTCAGATTTCAAATATGTCCAGTTCTCCAGAAACATCTAATAGGCACTCGAACTTGGGACACCCTGTATATATATTTAATGCAGTTTCCTAACAACTCACCAAAAGCCATATCGACCAACTCTAATCTTCCTATTGGGTAATTGTTTTTCCTTCCAGTCATAGAACACAATTCTCCAACATTGTTGGTGAATAAAAATCGGCATATGCGGACAGTGAAATCCTTCGCATCATTACCACCAACTCTTTTCAAATGCTCAAACTAAAAATCAAGAACATATGAATATGATATATAACTTGCTGATGAGTCCCTAAATAATTTTTTAACATTACTTACAAGTGAACTTTTTTGTTCTTTGTTATTCATCACGAGAATTTCCAACTGCTCCAGTTCGTTCAATGATTTAACTGGTAGATCTATTTTTAAGGCATCTATTTCAGACTTATCTGATTTTAGATATTTTTCATTAATTGTTTGCTTAAGCTCATTCATGTCCAGCTTCAAATTTCCCAAAAAATTTTTTATGCTTGTTATATCCCCTTCCAATTGTGTCAATAATTTTAAGACAGTGTCCAGTTTTCCATCACCAGAACTGTCAGTTGATTCTGAAATATAAGACATAATCATGGACTCCTTGTTAAATCTTATCTATAAATAAACCAAAGTTCATAATAAAGCTAATAGAAATACCAATGAAGAAAGCTAACCAGAAGCGCTAATAAAAAAATCACAACAAAACCTGCATTTTCACAACATTCATAGGCGGCTGCACTCATTGCTGCTGCACCCTGAAATACATTAGTTAACAGATTCATTATGAAAATAATAATCAAAGGTTATTACTTATTATATCTTAGTTACTTTTATAAAAGATCACATGAACAAATCTTTATGAATATTTAGCTGCTGAAAAACTATCCACAATGATTAAATATCAGTAAATATATAGTTTACAAAAAGAAGAGTTCTGAAATTATGCAGCACCTTTGATATCTGAAGCCTAAAGAAAAAACAGAAAACAAATGAATTCTTACCCTTTAATGCAGGGAGAAATATTATGTCATCCACTAAAACAAAGAAATAGTTAATGTTATATAAGTTTATTTAGTAGGAATAATATTAATGAAATGCTCAAGCTTTTTCAAAATTACTTTTTCCATTCTCTCTCCATTTCACAGGACGACTTTTTGAAAGAAAAAAGAATAGAATTTGACGTAAGTCTTGAGCTACATTCAACTCTTCTTATAACAAAAAGCTGTTTACTTGTTATCTACTTGGGATCTGGCTTCGGCCCGTCCCTGAGCAAACCATTGAGAAAAGTTTCTGTGTTGCAGTGATATGAATCTAGAAATTAAACTAACCTTGTGTTATATCAGTATCTTCTTGAAATAGCTGTTCTTGTGGCGTCAGAGCTTGTTCTTCGACTGTTCCTAAAACAATGCCAAAAATATGAATTAATACATTTTTTCAACTCCTCCATAAAAAAATGTTTTGAATATTTTTAGTAATATGAAATAACAGAAGGTTTTTTTTGCAAAATATTTTGGAAACAATATCAGTGAATAGTTTTTTGCGAGTAAGAATGGTGTGTTTGTGGAGAAAGTTTGTAATGACAAGCAGAAATGTATCTCTTCTCCGAAAAAAATAATTTTTTTTCTCAAAGATTTCCAGAATCAGAGAAACTGAATAATTTTTACTTCTAACTGAAGCACAAAATGAAAAATATTCTTTTGTTGCAAAAAAAAAACTTACCTTGCACTAGCTCTATATTTGCATTCATGTCCCTCATGAATTCATTCATTATTTCATTTCCATTTGATGGACCTAAAAATATAAACTTATGAACAAGAAAAAATTATTATTGAAAACTAGGAAGTTCAAGCTATTTGATCTTGAAGAAAATATTAAAAATTAAGTGATTTGTTGTTGAAAAAAACCGTAACTAAATTTAGAGTAAAGTAGATCAAAGGACAAATTATATGGTGTTTTCAAATTATGAACATATTTTCAAAATAATTCCTTGGATTTATCTATATATCAAAAAACATAAGCGCGTGTTCTACATAATAATACCTTTTTTTATTCCAGGATTTTTTTTCTTAATTCTTGATGAAGTCCTTTCATCCTCCTCAGCAGGACTGAAATAATATGTTGGTTTTAACTTCCTGAAACCTCTGCCCACCTTTTCCTCTTTCTCTTCACCTTTCATCATTAGCTTAGCTTCAGCTAATGAATCTAAAAATCATTTCAGAATATCTTCAGTTAATATTTGTCAAATAATTTAATGGTACTAACCACAAAAATATTCAACTTCCTCCGGAAATTCTTTCCACTGGCTCTGGGGTGGCTGGTTTTTCGATATATATATGGAAGCATATTTATTGTCTATTGGCCACTTACAGAATTTATTATCCTTAACTAACCATGAGACTGGCACCTCTGATACAACCTCATCTTCGGAATCTGTCCCCTCATTGATAAACTTTACTACAGCAAAACTCATCTGAAAATATTAAAATACGGCAGATCATCAATCCATATAAAATTTAATTACCTGCTATTTACAAATAATCATTTCCTTAGCAAACAAAATAATTTTTCAATTCTGAGTAATAATGCAAAAAAAATTAATGCTGATCCGGCAAATCTTGTTCTTTATTATTAAATTACTAATATGGCTATAAAAAAAAAGTTTTGGTGGAATGTTTCCTAAAAAGCTTCACATTTTTGAGTTAATGGAAGTATTACCCAACTGTCCCTGTAAGGTAGCAGAATGCATTTACTGACTACTTCATTAATACTGGCAGTTAATATATTATCTGATTTTGAGCATAAATGAATTCCTAGTCTTCTAGAATCAATAGGGTTCTCAAAAAAACTATCAATAGGTGTTATTTCTTTTCCCTTGATGAAAATTATATTATTTTGTTCAAATACTTCCTCTACTTGCACATAATGTCCATTTCGTATCAAACAATAATTGTCAGGATGTCTATTTGTCAGAATGAAACTTTTTGTATGAATTTCAATGAAATTTTGCCTAATGTTTATCCCTAATTTAAATATATCTGTATTGGTCCCAGTTTCTTCACTGAGTCTTTTAACAAGTTGCTGCAAAGGTTTGGCCGATTGAATACATATTTTCTTTTTTAAAAAGTTCATGTGGGATTCGGGAATGAAAGCGCTAAAATTATCTAGGCAACCAAAACGTAAAACATCATTGCACAAATGAGATAAATTATGTACGTTATGTGTAATGTATTCACGACCATAAATTAAACTATACTCTCCGATGAAGCTTTCCAATAAATTCTGTGCACAATTATTTAAACTAATACACAAAACTGGAGATTCTAATATTCTAATGGCACAACTGAGATGTAAAAAGTTGATGTAGGTCCTTTGAGGTAAAAAATCTTTTAAAGCTACTATACCAGTGTACAGTACAATTTGTCTGAACTCAGTTGCCTTGAACCTGTCAAGATCATTAAGTCTTCGAGGTTTCCTTGAAAAATCATTTGTAATGCAATTCTTAAAAGAGAACATTAAATTATCTAATTCTTGAATCTGCCTGACCGGTATTCTCACATCTTGTCTTCCTTTAACCCAGAACTGTAAGAGTCTTTTCATAACACCTAAACAAACAAGATGCATATAATCCAACGGAATTTGAGATACCATACCAATACCTAATTTTTCTAAAATAGAAGTACCTAAATGATGTTCCTGATCTAACTTATTTTTGAATGATTCGTCTGTTCTTAGAGCACTTTTCAGCTGAGGAAAAGCCATACGATTTTTGATGTAATCTCCTTCTTGAATACACTTACTGCATCCATGATAACCAGTATGCCCTTTTGTATAGCTAATAAATGACTTGGCAGGTGCATCACAAACTACAGCATTGATTTCTATATCAATTTGTTTACCCTGACATATTAATCCTGCCTCCCTAAGCTCTAGAAATTCGTCAACAAAAAATTTTAAAAATGCATTTGCAGAATCAGGCTTGTGACATCCATGATATACTCCAATGACAAACGGCTTATTAACATTATGCAAATTTTCAAATAAATTTGGAGAAAACCATCCTAAAATGGGCCAGAATTGACTACCGGAGCTTTTACTTAAAGGCAACCCATCTATATTTATATTAATTTTTACTTTCTGAGGTATTTTATCAATCGGGAGTGTCTCAAACTTTTTCATTATTCCGGATCTTAAGCCAATATGGCAATATTCGCCTGGCTCTACCTGTGCAATTTCAACCTTACGTTGAGTATTCAGTAAAGTTCTAGCATCTGATGGCAACTCAAGGCCATAATCGATTAATACTTTAAGTAATTTAGAAATATGACTTAACGGTACATGGCACTCGATAGCCCATTTTTTTAGATCTTGCCTAAGTTCTGATATTTTGCTTGAAGTGGAAGTCATGATGCATTCTGGACAAGCGCAGCATTCTGATTTTGTATCAGACCCATAACTATTATCATTTGCATCAAATACGAATTCCTCATCCAAATTATTAACTATTAAATTTTGGCCCTCATCTGCAACTGCAGGTGAGGCTTTTTCAGTGGGTACTGAATTATTGATCATCGCAGCCTCGGATACATTAGGTAATTCATCTGCCAATGCTGACCTTTTTGGCAATGAAAATAGGCATACATTCTCTAAACTTCTCACAATTTTATATCTTATATTACGTTTTTGTCTCTGGGACAAATGTTTAATTGGTTTATACATACCTTGAATAAAACAATATTGCCACAATAGCCACTAGTACTGATTTAACTCTGCCGAAATTCGCAAATTAGAAAATTAGACGCCGCTAAACCAACAACTAGAAGCACAAAGAACAAAAGTTTAACCACCAATTCCCGGTTTTCCGCAAAAAGTTGGCGTCACTCTGTACCACAGAACACTACTCTGTACTATCATAGAAAGAGATGAGATGACTTTATTATCAAATTGGGATCGCAACAGCGTCAGGTCAGCGTCCTCTCTGTGGAGGAAGCTGGAAATATTCAAAAGCACATCTACTTATTATAGAAACTTCTGAGTTAACCTCAAATACGAAAAATATATCTTTGGGCTCTTCAGTTGAAAGTACATCGATCTAACATTTTTTGTTTATGTGGTAGAAACGTCACACAAAAAACATTGTATGTACATCACTTTAGATTGTTAAACAAAATATAACGTTTCCACATGATTTGTATATCACAGGTATATTACAAAGAAATGTTAAATAATGACATACATGTGATATTCAATGTACTGGAGTTACCTGCAAGTGATATCAAAGTTACATTTTTTGTTAATGTTGTAGAAACATCACACAAAAACATTGTATGTATATCACGTTAGATTGTTAAACAATATATAACATTTCTACATGATCTGTACATCACAGGTACATTACAAAGAAATGTAAAATAATTACATACACGTGACATTCAATGTACTGGAGTTACGTGCAAGTGATATCAAAGTTACATAACAAAGGAATGTTTCTTTGTTATCAAAATAGAACATCGCAAAACTGCCCAGTTATGTTATGTGCTTGCTGGGAAGTTACCTACATGCGAATAACACTGAGTACTGACTGAGATGTCTTGCAGCGTGCAGCCCGGGCGATCGGGCGAACGCCCGTTGCGGAGCGGGGATGTGGTCACGAGCCTCGTACAATTTCGCACACGGAAGCGTAAGGTTCATTTTAAGTTATTGTAATTTTAATTAGGAATTGTGAATTTTAATTTTTGTTGTATAGAATGAGATTCTCGTGTTGATAACTATTAATTAATTAATTTGTGGTGTGCGCACTTGTCCTACGGCCCCGCGCCCCCTTTATAATGGTGCTGCGCCTCCCCAGGGGGGCGCGCCCCACACTTTGAAAAACCCTGGTCTAAAATGTTTACACGACCATACAATAGCAAGTAGTTCTTTTTCTATGGTACTATATCTAGATTCTGCTAAATTGAATGTTTTACTTGTGAAAGAAATCGGTAGATCATTTGGTGGATCACCCTGTGATAATACGGAACCTTTATCGAATCCTGATGCGTCGGTAGTTAAAATAAAAGGTTTATTGAAATCTGGGTATCTTAATAGTGTTAATTCATATTATTAATTCAGAAAGCACCGAATTGCATACTGAATTCACTATTCTCCTCACACATTCTGGTGTTTTCAGAGTATTAATTTCTAGATTTTGCAAGCTTCCGCAATTCAGAATATGAATTCAGAGACGTATGAGGCCGGCCTTATTCGGCAAAATAGGCCGGATGGTTTCAGAGTATCGAAAACAAAATATTTTTTCAAATTACAATTTTCAAATTCAATTTTTTTTTTAAGATGAAGTTTCACCATAAAAATCCATTGATATCAACTCTAACAAGCTAATACTTTCGGAGATATGATTTTTCGAAATTTCAATAATGAATCGTACTTCTATGTTTTCACAGAATGCTATAATTATTCTATCTATGAATTATTATATGATCTGTGCTCATACTCGTACATGTCATCCTGTTCTTGAGAGTCAAATTCATTTCAGCTATTTTAATTGGATTTCTTCCATGGTGCAGTTCTCATTTTCAGATTGCTCATTTAATCTTGATAAATAAACTATTATTTGAATTGAATTGCCTTTATGATGCAGTTCTAACATAAGAATTCATTGATATCATTCCCAACTCTGAGAAACCAATACTTTCGGAGATATGATGTGTCAAAGTTTGAACAAGAGCGCCAAAGCTCCTGTCCACAGGGCTTGAACCAATTTTAATATTATAAAAGAAAAAGGTCAAGGCATCATCTTAACTATTTCTTATAATATATTATATAAAAATTAAATATACTTTATTTGAGTCACTACAATCTCAGTTAGTTTTCATGTCTACTAGATTCTGCACAAATAGTAAACTATTATATTTATTTATGGAAAGGGCATATGAGTTTGAGCATTTTGAATACTTTTTCAATGGGATAGAATGCGTATTGACACGTAGTAATAGAAGAGAGGCTCTATAACGGATAATTTCCATAATAAAAAAAAAAATAATTTCTAGATACATTCCCAGATAATAGACTTCCTAAGCGTACAGCTTCATTTTACCACTTTATGAGATAATTCCTCTGAATTGCGCCATAAATATGAGTTTTTCTTCACGGTGATTCAACATTTCATTATTCAAAAAATATACGGACATATTATAAGAATCGCGGTATTTATGACGCATGCTTGAGAGACTTCGAACTTAATAGTTCTATATACATATATTATTGATATGGGTTACACAATGTCTTCGATAAATACTGCATTTATGCGTTTCAGTGAATATTTTCCTTCGGTAATTTCACATCTGAAAACACAGCAGATAAAAACACCAACATTCAACCCAATTCTAATATATGGGAATGGTACTCGACGAACCTAAGTAAATTTGTCCACGCTATACAGTGCGATGATTGTCGCTAGAAAATTGATTAGTAGTGTGACAATGCAATCTTAGGGTGCCGTTGGTTGAGAAGGTAGTAATATGTTCGAAGTTAAGCATGCCATAATGCTACGAGAGTATATGTTACGAATCACCATATCTTATTGATGAATAGAAGAAAAATTGATCTTATTTGAAGAATATCAAGTCAATAGTAATCACGTGTATTTACTGTACATTTCTCTTATGTGGTGCACTTCTGACGAAACCTTATGAATGGTTTTATATCTCAAGGAATTCTTGAGATGAATATGCAAACGATTTCACTCTGAAACTAGTTATTCAATGATAGTCTCAATGGTCAGATGGTTAGTTAGACTACATATTTGAAGACTAAAAACTTTGGAAAAAATATCCATCCTTGTAGATTGCCTCCCTTCTTTATTAAGAATTAGTGTCCGACCTAAACTGGTTTTTCAGCCGAAACCGAAACCGAACTTTCGGCCAGGGTCTCAGTTTCGGCCGAAACCGAAACTTCATATTTCATACAGAAATCTACTGTATTTTCTACAATTTCATTTGCATATACATAAAAACAGTTGAGGAGTGGTGAATAAAATAAAGTAAATTTTTTTGAGACCTATTATTTTGGTGTACCAAGTTATCAAAATAATCAGTCGAAGTATACAGGGTGATTCCAAATCAGACGTGAACCTTGGAGGAGGAGTTAGTATGACTCATTTGCTGTGGTTTATTGATGACCGAAAATCAACAGTTTCCGAGATATTTGAGTTCTGGTTCTGTTGAAAAAGAATTGATATGATTTGAAAGGGGATTTAAGAAGTAGATAGAGAAAAATAGCGAATTCAATATTTTTTTGTTGCAACTAAGCTCGAAATTCCATTAGGAAATGTATTCATAAATTATGTTCCACCATTCCATAAGCAAGCACGTGCCGTCTTTCTGATGTCTTCAGTTGTATTTTCCGCCTGAAATTTACTCACGCTGTCTTTTGATACACATTCACTATTTTATATACCGGACATTCAAGAGGCTGCTTATAAAAAATCTGCTGAAACGAAACTAGTTAAGCAATCTAACGAAATCTTTCAGAGAATGAAGAACGAAGTAGACAAGTTTTTAAAATAATGTTGGCATACTGAATTGTGAAATTCGAAAGTTGCAGACAAATTGATACTAGAAATTGATTTTTCATTTTTTCATATACCACATTTCAAATCATACTAATTCTTTTTCATCCTAATATACAGCATAGTTTTGCTTTTTTCGTACATATAATATCCTTTTCTGATAAAAATAAACCAAAATTATCATCAAATTTGCTCAACGTAGAAAAAATTGACGAAATATGAACTAAGTTCAGAAATCTTTCAAAAATCACCCGAACTCCAAAAACTGTTGATTTTCGGTTATTAATAAATATGGATTACACAACAGCTAATGAGTCATACTAACTCCTCCTCCCAGTTTCACGACTTATTTGGAATCACCCTATGTAATCTAATAAATATTCATTAAAGTGAATTCACATGATTTCTCAGTCTTAACAAAGATAGATTACAATAACTTGTACGACAATTATTTATACCTACTTATAACTCCTGGCCAAACGACCAGGACAATTCACGAACAGTCAAGTTTCGGCCCGGCCGAAATTTTCGGCCATTTTGGGCCGAAACCGAAACTAAGGCCGAAACTAGATTTCTTGGCCGAAACTGGCCGAAACCGAAACCGAATTTTCGGTCGGTCACTATTAAGAATACGCAGAAAACATTCATATTGTACCTTAAATTTCCAGTGATTCAATGATTCTCTTCCGGCTCACTGTTATATGCCCCAAATATTGTTTATACTCAGAACTACTGGAAATGTATACAAATGCATTTCCAACGCTGCGTCTTTGAAGATGGAAACTTTGTTTCCGAAACATATGTCAGACGAAAAAAACTGTAGTTAGTGGACAAGAGTGTAGTTACTTTTGTAGTGTTCGATTAACCGGACTTTGCCGTTAGGCATTACGATAATCGAAAATCCGGATAATCGAATATGTTAAGGAAAGCAGTACATATTACTAACTAACAATACTAATACTAACATAATCATGCGCAACTAATCTGTGAAATTAAGTGGAACATTTATACTCAGGCTTGGAAAATGTAAAAACTGAAAAAAATTGTATAACAATAGATATATTTGCATTTAAACAGAACATACATGCAATACAAATATACAAAATAAAAAGTGGGAAAGCTCTGTGGACAGGGGCTATGACGCGCTGTTCAGATTTGTAGCCAGAGTGGTCACCCATCCAGGTACTGCACTCGCCTAAAGCTCCTTAGCTCTAGAAAAAATATATATATACCTTCCAAATATTTCCAGTGATATAAGCTGAAATATATATATATAATATAACTCCAACACCGTTTGGCCGATTATACCATTCAGATGCACAACCTTACCCGAAAATTTCAAGTCGTTGTCTCTTTCCGTTCTCAGGTTATGGTGACATAAATAATATCTTTTGATAATTTCTTTTTTAATTTTCTATTGATCCGATTCACACAAAATGTTACGAGCATGCTTAGTTTTGCATTCTAAAACTACTCACCAAGTTTCAATTCGATCGAACTTGTATTGGTAGAAAACAAAAGTATTACTCGGAAACCGCTGGGTCGATCATGCCCATTAACGAACTCGTCCGTCGTATTGGGATGCGCCACCTACCCTGAAAATTTTAAGTTGCTATCTCTTTCCGTTCTAAAGTTATCGTGGCAACAGATCTGTGATCTGAAAATATCGGATTCAATTCATCAAAATACGTCCAAGATACTATATTTTATTCTCTTTGACCAACGAATATCGATATAAATGCAGCTAAATAACTGTTTTTCAACATCCTCTTAAACTGACATTGATTCTCTCGTACCAAAGAATAAATGAATGAGCAATATTAGTTTGAGTTTAGTACTTACCGAATTAATAATATATACATTTACTAGCTGCCCGCCCCGGCTTCGCTCGGTTGAAATGCTGATACTAAATATACTACAGAATTTCTTTATATACAACGTACACAGCATTTTTGTCGTTAGACAATACAAACATGTTTTCTTTAGAGGTTACTCTTGAAAGAGCGACATATAATTGGCCATGTGAAAAACACTCAACGGTCAAATATAAGCCTGTAGCGTTGAAAGTTTGACCCTGCGGTCATTGCAAAATACATATTTACCGGAAATTGTATGCGTTTAAATTGGATCAGTAAATCCGATGGTATCAGAGGAATTCGGGGAATGAATACATATATCCTGGCTGAGGCGAATCTCACGCTCTACAGATGATTCTCTGGCTCTTTGAATTCGATTTTTATCCCTATCCTGGCTGTGCCGGCCCCCCGGTCGATACCACCGCAACCGCTATGTCCCTGCATTTTAAATCTGCTATATCTTCGAAAATATTCATTTAAATTACATGCTCTAAAGGGCCATATTAATCAATATTAAATGCACAAGGCATTTAAGGTACTTAATCGGATAAGGATCAATGACGTATTGCTGATAATTGCTTCGTAATCAAGCCATTATTTCTCGTAGAATGTAAAGGATTAAAAATGGTTATTGTGGGTGATCCTTAAGAGATAGACATATACCATCGCGGACTTTCTTGTAGACCTTTGTAAGGTGTACCATACTGTACTACATTATTTTGATCTATCTCGTAGGGTTCAGCCAGCGTTTGCAATGTAAGCGCAAAAAAATTGGTTCAAGCACTGACGTGAAGTCAGAAGCTTTTGCGCGTATGTTCAATTGTCCATCCTTCTGTATTGGACACCCTTAATCGAATTTACCATGGTAAATTATGTTGTCCATTCTCCTGTATTGGACACTTAATTCGAATTTACCATGGTAAATTCGAATTAAGTGTGTCCAATACAGGAGAATGGACAACATAATTTACCATGGTAAATTCGATTAAGGGTGTTGTATAGATAATTTCTTGCTTTAAGGAACAAAACTTTATTCGTGCACTTGTGAATTCTACATTCAATGTTATTATACGTAATAATGTAATAATGTACTGTACGGTTATGCACGCTACAAGGTCTGAGGACGTACTGGCGGTCCGCCGCTTCGATCTATCTCTTCGACCGCGCTCCTCGCTAGATCGTCTTCAGGGGTGGGGGGTTCGTCGTTTCGTCGCCTCGAACATGGCCCCGGCCTTGAAAGGCTCTGCTTTCAATGTCTTCGGTGTTGTCTATTGGTAAAGGGCATATCCTGGGGAACGATCTTTGAACTACTCCACTCTGGGTTTTGACAGAGGCAACCCTCGCAATTCCGTCGCTTCCAAAGTGGATGGATTCCACTCTCCCCAGCTTCCACTGCATTACAGGGGTTTTGTCCTCCTTCAGCAACACCAGGGAGTTGACTTTGAGGGAACCATGGTTGGCCTTCCATTTGGTTCGCTGTTGGAGTTCACTGACGTATTCTTTACACCATCTCTTCCAGATATGTTGCTTCACTTGGCTGAGGTGTTGGTAAAGTGACAGCCTGTTGACTGCTATATGTGATAAGTCTGGCTCTTGAAAACATGTTGATGCTCGCCCTATCAGGAAGTGAGCAGGTGTTAATGGCAGAAGGTCATGAGGTGAGTCGGAAAGTGGGAATAAAGGTCTGGAATTCAAAATGGCCTCGATTTCTACGAGTAAAGTATTTAATTGTTCGAAATTTAATACTAAATCTTTGGTCACTCGGCGTAGGTGATATTTCATTCGTTTGACTCCTGCCTCCCATAATCCGCCAAAATGGGGGGAGTAAGGCGGTATGAATTTCCAATTGAAGTCATTTTTACTAAAAGATTCTTCTAATTCGTCCTTATGCTCTCCCATGAACCTGCCCAATTCAACGAGTTCATGGCTAGCTGCCTTGAAATTAGTCCCGTTATCACTGTATATCAAAGAGGGCCTTCCCCTTCGAGACACAAATCGCTTGAGAGCTAATAAAAAGGTATCCTTGGATAAATCGGTTACGAGCTCAATGTGGATTGCTTTAGTCACGGTGCACACGAAAAGACAAACGTAAGCTTTACTTATTTTAAAACCGCGACCAGCTCTACTTTTAATATTCATAGGTCCTGCATAATCAACTCCGGTCACCTGAAAAGGTGGTCTGGGTTCTAAACGAACTCCAGGTAGCGGTGCCATTATGGGATTGATTGGTTTCGGATTGTATCGAAAGCATGGCATACACTGGCGAACGACACGTTTAATCAAATTCCGGCCATTTACGATCCAAAATTTTTCTCGCACCACGGACAAGGTGTGTTGGGGACCCGCATGCAGGAGTCTTAAATGTGTTTCTTCCGCGATTAATTTTGCCAGATGACTGAGAGGGCTCAAAATAACCGGGTGTTTCTTTTCGAATTCGAATTGTTCAAATGACCTCCGACCCTTAAAATACCTCGGTCATCCAGGAAGGGATTTAGACTGGATAGTTTTCCGTTTGGCACTGACTTATGCGCCCCGATTCTATTAATTTCATTGTGATACCAATGTGACTGCGATATTCTTATTAATTTCAATAGAGCGAGATCTAATTCTTCCAAAGATAAATTTCCTGTAAGCAACTTTGAATTAATCCCTTTCAATTTACAATTCCGGTAAAATCTCATGATGTACGCTGCAATTCTCTTCAATTTAAATAATTTTGAGTACCTTTTCAATAAGTATTCTTCTGAAATTTCGACCAGAAAGGCTTGTACTCCCTTATTCCGCATATCAGGAAGGTTCTCCACTGGCAATTCATTTTCTCGCCACATTTTGGAATCCTGTTTCAACAGTGCAGGGCCTTTCCACCACAACTCGTTATCTATGAGTGACTTTGGCTTCACTCCTCGCGATAAGAGATCGGCGGGATTTTCTTTAGTAGATATGTGATTCCATCTATCGATTACAGTCAATTCCTGTATCTCAGCTACCCGATTACTAACGAAGGTTTTCAGTTCATTCGGGGGCTGTTTTATCCAGCCCAAAACTATCGTAGAATCAGACCAAAAAAAACATGCATCGAATCTAACATTATGAAGCGCATTTCTCGCTCCTTTTGCTAGTTTCGCAAGAACCCACGCTGCCATCAATTCCAGTCGGGGAAGAGTGATGGTCTTCAGCGGCGCCACTTTGGACTTAGCACAGAGTAATTCCGTATGCACTGCTCCTTTCTCGTCAATTGACCTGATATACAAACAACCACCATAAGCTTCTTCCGATGCGTCGGAAAAGCCATGCAGCTCAATACGAACGGGATTATCGCAAATTACTCTTCTATTTATGAGAACACTATTGAGCCTTGGCAATTGATCTCGAAATTCACGCCATGAGGTGAACAAAGGTATAGAAACACTCTCATCCCACGAAAGTTTTTCTAACCATATTTTCTGTAACATTATCTTAGCAGTAATAACACATGGAGCAAGGAGACCAAGAGGGTCGAAAATTTGGGCTATATTAGATAAAATAGTTCGTTTTGTTATCACTACTCTCTGATTAGTGTCTTCAGATATGACATAATTAAGCTTGTCTAATTTCGGTTTCCATGAGATACCCAACGTCTTTGTATTTTCATATTCGCTGAAGTTTATGGTATCTAAATTGGACTCTCTACTGTCGATGTACCGCAAGACTGAGTCCTCATTAGAGTAAAATTTTCGTAATTCAAAACCACCCTGTCTGAGAACATTTCTTATGTCACGGCCTATCGAAGCAGCTTCTTCTAAATTGTCCGAGCCGGTTAATAAGTCTTCGACATAGAAATCAGTTTTGATAATATGGGCAATTTTCGGAAGGTTTTCGGCGTTATCCTCAGCTATCGCGAATAGGCATCGTATTGCCAAATAAGAGGCCGCAGTTGTTCCGTATGTAACGGTTTGCATTTCATACACCCTCAAAGGGGAATCCTCGTCCTTCCTCCAAAGAATTCTTTGTAACTTGCGTTGTTCTGGCACCAATAAAATCTGCCGGTACATTTTCGCTATGTCTGCGCAGATGACAAACTTGTGAGTTCTGAACCTCAACAATATAGCAAATAGGCTGTCCTGTAGTTGTGGTCCGACGTATTGAATTTGATTGAGAGAGAACCCCGAACTCGTCGGTGCCGATGCGTCAAAGACAGCTCGAAGTTTTGTAGTAATGCTATCTTCCTTTAAGACGCCATGGTGTGGCATATAATAGCATCCTTCATTATTTATGTTTAGTGAATTGATTCGCTTCATGTGGCCTAATGCCTCGTATTCGTCCATAAAATCGCAATATAATTTGTTAAACTCAGGTTTACTCTGAAATTTCCGCTCTAAAGCAAAAAAACGTTTCTTCGCCATCTCAAATGATTCCCCAAGTTTTGTAACAGGCTCTTTAAGAGGCAAAAATACAACGAACCGACCGTCTTTGCTGCGGGTGGTGGATTTTATAAAGTGTTCTTCGCATGTCTGCTCATCATGAGACCGGGCTGGCTCTGAACCGAGATTTTCAACTTCCCAGAATTTTACCAGCGAAATCTGAATATCCGGATCTGGCGTGTCGAACTGAGCTAGGTGACAACATGTAGCGCTTGATTTTGAGCTGATCGGACCCGAGACGATCCACCCCAATTTTGTTTTTTGTAAGATTGGGCGATCCTTACCTAATGATATTTGTCCTACACTAAGTACGTTCCAAAATACATCCGATCCCAGAAACATTTCAATCTTGACCGGCGTGAAGTTGGCAGCCACTTATTAGCGCGATAGCTGTCGTTTCACCAGTGGCGTCGGTGTAAATACATTATATGGCGTAACTTCAGTTTGAAACATGGCTGGTATTTAAAATTTGCAGGAAATGTTTATTGTGGACCAATGAAATAGTTGTATTAATCGTATCCACTTCAGATGGGCCTAAGGGGTGGAAATTGGAACCGCCCCCTGAATAGATATTCACATACTTTCATAACTCGTTGGAAAAAATATCCTCTACAGATGAAAATCACACAGAACGTTTATTTTGGACCAATGAAGAATTCATATAAATTTTATTGACTTCGGATGGGTCCGAGGGGTGGAAATGATAACCACCCCCTACTTTTCATATACCTTCATAACACATTGAAAAAAATATCCTCTACAAATGAAACTTACAGAAAATGTTTGAAGTGAACTCAAGAACAATACTTATAAATTTTATCGCCTTCGGGGGGGTCTGAGGGGTGAAAATGGGAACCGCCCCCCAATGGATGTCTACCGCCATAACACGTCGAAGAAAATGGCCTCTACAGATGAAATTCACAGGAAACGTTTATTGTGATTTCATGAATAATACTTATTAATTCTATCGCCTTCGGAGGGGTCCGAGGGGTGGAAATGGTAACCGCCCCCCAATTGATGTCTAGCTTCATAACACGTCGAAAAAAATGGCCTCTACAAATGAAATTCACAGGAAACGTTTATTGTGAACTCGTGAACGATATTTATTAATTTTATCGCCTTCGGAGGGGTTCGAGGGGTGGAAATGGTAACCGCCCCCCAATTAATGTCTACCTTCATAACACGTCGAAAAAAATGGCCTCTACAAATGAAATTCACAGGAAACGTTTATTGTGAACTTATGAACAATACTTATTAATTTTATCGCCTTCGGAGGGGTCCGAGGGGTGAAAATGGGAACCGCCCCCGGAGTGCTTTCTATATACCTCCATAACTCGTCGAAAAAAATGGCCTCTACAGATGAAATTCACAGGAAAACTTTATTGTGAACTCATGAACAATACTTATTAATTTTATCGCCTTCGGAGGGGTCCGAGGGGTGGAAATGGTAACCGCCCCCCAATTGATATCTACCTTCATAACACGTCGATAAAAATGGCCTCTACAGATGAAATTCACAGGAAACGTTTATTGTGAACTCATGAACAATACTTATTAATTTTATCGCCTTCGGAGGGGTCTGAGGGGTGGAAATGGGAACCGCCCCCCAATTGATGACTACCTTCATAACACGTCGAAAAAAATGGCCTCTACAGATGAAATTCACAGGAAACGTTTATTGTGAACTCATGAACAATACTTATTAATTTTATCGCCTTCGGAGGGGTCCGAGGGGTGGAAATGGTAACCGCCCCCCAATTGATGTCTACCTTCATAACACGTCGAAAAAATGACCTCTACAAATGAAATTCACAGGAAACGTTTATTGTGAACTCGTGAACAATACTTATTAATTTTATCGCCTTCGGAGGGGTCCGAGGGGTGAAAATGGGAACCGCCCCCGGAGTGCTTTCTATATACACCCATAACTCGTCGAAAAAAATGGCCTCTACAGATGAAATTCTCAGGAAAACTTTATTGTGAACTCATGAATAATACTTATTAATTTTATCGCCTTCGGAGGGGTCCGAGGGGTGGAAATGGTAACCGCCCCCCAATTGATATCTACCTTCATAACACGTCGATAAAAATGACCTCTACAGATGAAATTCACAGGAAACGTTTATTGTGAACTCAAGAACAATACTTATTAATTTTATCGCCTTCGGAGGGGTCTGAGGGGTGGAAATGGGAACCGCCCCCCAATTGAAGACTACAGATGAAATTCACAGGAAACGTTTATTGTGAACTCATGAACAATACTTATTAATTTTATCGCCTTCGGAGGGGTCCGAGGGGTGGAAATGGTAACCGCCCCCCAATTGATGTCTACCTTCATAACACGTCGAAAAAAATGGTCTCTACAGATGAAATTCACAGGAATTGTATAAGTATTGTTCACGAGTTCACAATAAACGTTTCCTGTGAATTTCATTTGTAGAGGTCATATTTTTCGACGTGTTATGAAGGTAGAGATCAATTGGGGGGCGGTTACCATTTCCACCCCTCGGACCCCTCCGAAGGCGATAAAATTAATAAGTATTGTTCATGAGTTCACAATAAACGTTTCCTGTGAGTTTCATCTGTAGAGGCCATTTTTTTCGACGTGTTATGAAGGTAGTCATCAATTGGGGGGCGGTTCCCATTTCCACCCCTCAGACCCCTTCGAAGGCGATAAAATTAATAAGTATTGTTCATGAGTTCACAATAAACGTTTCATGTGAGTTTCATCTGTAGAGGCCATTTTTTTCGACGTGTTATGAAGGTAGTCATCAATTGGGGGGCGGTTCCCATTTCCACCCCTCAGACCCCTTCGAAGGCGATAAAATTAATAAGTATTGTTCATGAGTTCACAATAAACGTTTCATGTGAGTTTCATCTGTAGAGGCCATTTTTTTCGACGTGTTATGAAGGTAGTCATCAATTGGGGGGCGGTTCCCATTTCCACCCCTCAGACCCCTTCGAAGGCGATAAAATTAATAAGTATTGTTCATGAGGTCACAATAAACGTTTCCTGTTAATTTCATTTGTAGAGGCCATTTTTTTCGACGTGTTATGAAGGTAGATATCGATTGGGGGGCGGTTACCATTTCCACCCCTCGGACCCCTCCGAAGGCGTTAAAATTAATGAGTATTGTTCATGAGTTCACAATAAAGTTTTCCTGTGAATTTCATCTGTAGAGGCCATTTTTTTCGACGAGTTATGGAGGTATATAGAAAGCACTCCGGGGGCGGTTCCCATTTCCACCCCTCGGACCCCTCCGAAGGCTATAAAATTAATAAGTATTGTTCATGAGTTCACAATGAACGTTTCCTGTGAATTTCATCTGTAGAGGCCATTTTTTTCGACGTGTTATGAAGGTAGTCATCAATTGGGGGGCGGTTCCCATTTCCACCCCTCAAACCCCTCCGAAGGCGATAAAATTAATAAGTATTGTTCATGAGTTTACAATAAACGTTTCCTGTGAATTTCATCTGTAGAGGCCATTTTTATCGACGTGTTATGAAGGTAGACATCAATTGGGGGGCGGTTACCATTTGCACCCCTCGGACCCCTCCGAAGGCGATAAAATTAATAAGTATTGTTCATGAGTTCACAATAAACGTTTCCTGTGAGTTTCATCTGTAGATGCCATTTTTTTCGAGGTGTTATGAAGGTAGACATAAATTGGGGGGCGGTTACCATTTCCACCCCTCGGACCCCTCTGAAGGCGATAAAATTAATGAGTATTGTTCATGAGTTCACAATAAAGTTTTCCTGTGAATTTCATCTGTAGAGGCCATTTTTTTCGACGAGTTATGGAGGTATATAGAAAGCACTCTGGGGGCGGTTCCCATTTCCACCCCTCGGACCCCTCCGAAGGCGATAAAATTAATAAGTATTGTTCATAAGTTCACAATAAACGTTTCCTGTGAATTTCATCTGTAGAGGTCATTTTTTTCGACGTGTTATGAAGGTAGTCATCAATTGGGGGGTGGTTCCCATTTCCACCCATCAGACCCCTCCGAAGGCGATAAAATTAATAAGTATTGTTCATGAGTTCACAATAAACGTTTCCTGTGAATTTCATCTGTAGAGGCCATTTTTATCGACGTGTTATGAAGGTAGACATCAATTGGGGGGCGGTTACCATTTGCACCCCTCGGACCCCTCCGAAGGCGATAAAATTAATAAGTATTGTTCATGAGTTCACAATAAACGTTTCCTGTGAATTTCATCTGTAGATGCCATTTTTTTCGAGGTGTTATGAAGGTAGACATCAATTGGGGGGCGGTTACCATTTCCACCCCTCGGACCCCTCCGAAGGCGATAAAATTAATAAGTATTGTTCATGAGTTCACAATAAACGTTTCCTGTGAATTTCATCTGTAGAGGCCATTTTTTTCGACGTGTTATGAAGGTAGATATCGATTGGGGGGCGGTTACCATTTCCACCCCTCGGACCCCTCCGAAGGCGATTAAATTAATGAGTATTGTTCATGAGTTCACAATAAAGTTTTCCTGTGAATTTCATCTGTAGAGGCCATTTTTTTCGACGAGTTATGGAGGTATAAAGAAAGCAGTCCGGGGGCGGTTACCATTTCCACCCCTCGGACCCCTCCGAAGGCGATAAAATTAATAAATATTGTTCACGAGTTCACAATAAACGTTTCCTGTGAATTTCATTTGTAGAGGCCATTTTCTTCGACGTGCTATGAAGCTAGACATCAATTGGGGGGCGGTTACCATTTCCACCCCTCGGACCCCTCCGAAGGCGATAGAATTAATAAGTATTATTCATGAAATCACAATAAACGTTTCCTGTGAATTTCATCTGTAGAGGCCATTTTTTTCGACGTGATATGGCGGTAGACATCCATTGGGGGGCGGTTCCCATTTTCACCCCTCAGACCCCCCCGAAGGCGATAAAATTAATAACTATTGTTCTTGAGTTCACTTCAAACATTTTCTGTAAGTTTCATTTGTAGAGGATATTTTTTTCAATGTGTTATGAAGGTATATGAAAAGTAGGGGGTGGTTATCATTTCCACCCCTCGGAACCCATCCGAAGTCAATAAAATTTATATGAATTCTTCATTGGTCCAAAATAAACGTTCTGTGTGATTTTCATCTGTAGAGGATATTTTTTTCAACGAGTTATGAAAGTATGTGAATATCTATTCAGGGGGCGGTTCCAATTTCCACCCCTTAGGCCCATCTGAAGTGGATACGATTAATACAACTATTTCATTGGTCCACAATAAACATTTCCTGCAAATTTTAAATACCAGCCATGTTTCAAACGGAAGTTAAGCCATATAATGTATTTACACCGACGCCACTGGTGAAACGACAGCTATCGCGCTAATAAGTGGCTGCCAACTTCACGCCGGTTCAATCTTGTCTGGCTTGTGATAACTTGGATCCGCAAGACTGATCTGATCCAGTATACTAAAGCGAGAAGTATCTACCGTGACAGCAGGAATATTGCCTGCGATTTCCTTTATCACGAAAAAACACATTTGCAAACTGAAATCATTATGTAAACTTTCGACTTTAATTTCGCATTTACAATTGATGTTTGAGGCTAGGTTGATCAGACCTAACACCGAAATATTTACCGGTTCCGTTTTGAACTTTAGCTTATCACATAGGGCTTTGGTTATGAAGCTAGATTGTGCGCCACAATCCAATTGGGAACTTCCAAGACTCTGGTGGCGGGATTCGGCAACTAACCAAGCTAGTAATGAGCCACGTGTTCGAGTTTAATTGTTCAGTATTCGTCAATAAACTTTTGTTTGAAAGAAAAATTCAAGTTGAAATAGTGAATATTATCCTGCCTAATATGTCTTCGACCAGAAATGACTATTGTTGTGTGCCTCAATGCAATTCATGGGCGAAAAAAATGCCAAAATGTATAGGTTTGAGTTTTCACTTCTTACCTCTGGAAAACCAAATATAAATATTGGAAATGCGTTAGAAGGATAGCTAATAGACCGAAGAGTACCTAACCTGGAACTACATCCAAATAATCTTTATTATACCTCAAACATTACATTTATTGTTAATAATTCTTTTCACATGATATATGTATCATATTTTGAAAAAATCATTTCAATTATTGGTAACTGTTTTACAAAAGCTTTATCTGGTTCAATTTGACACTATATTTTCATAAATAAACTAGAACATCATGCACCTGAACTTTAATTACTACATCAGTAATATGTTTACACCTCCTCCGTGCTCCGACTTTACAAGAATATACCATACCTTCTATTTTAAGTTTACCATTCTCCACATTAAAGGGCCATCAATTGTATGTGGTACTGAATTAAGGGCACTACTTTGTAAATATAAAGAACAAATGTCTATAAAACTGGGACCACAATTTGTTTTGTCACACACGATTACATGATCTACATTTAGAACCTCTTCTCCTTCGACAAGGACTCTAGAATTAGAAGTTGAAGCTTCTATGTACTCCAGAAATTCTAATCAACTGAGTCCCTTCTTAATCATTCGCAAATAGTAAGTGAAAGAACTTTTAAATATAATGTAAGTTTGACAAACATATATGAATATACTTACTGGTTGTAGTCTTTATATCAATCAAGTGCCATAAAATTAGTTATATAATGATCAATATTTGAATATATATCACAAAGTAATCCAACAATGATCTCTAGTCAATTATAATTTAAATTTTCCATGAAAATTTCGGTCAAACTTCGTCGACTGACCTGTCCAACACGAGATTGTTTACATTTATTACTAGCGTGGTTAGTTGCCGAATCCCGCCACCAGAGTTTTGTAAGTTCCCAATAATGCTCGTATGATGTGAGTATCACCTTGAGCGTCTGTTACTTGGACGAAAGCTGTTGACAATAAGACATGAGAAATGGAACTACATGCTGAGAGGTTGACCGAGGGATCGCTTTTCTTTACACCTTCGTCAGCTTCTTTGGTGGACGTTGTGTCCTCCGTCTGCGTATTTTTGTGCAATAACGTATTGTGCTTCGACCCGCATTTCCTACAGGTGCCCCGACGACAATCTTTGTTAAAATGTCCCCTTTTCAAACAATTAGTGCATAATTTCAATGAACGAATCCTTTTCTCCCGCTCGGTGGGGGGAAGTTCTAAAAAGGTTTTGCAATTTTGAATGTAGTGTGTTTCGTTACATACGACGCATTTTGTATGACCCTTTTCTGAGCTACCTGCATCAGCGCTAAGCAATCCCCTAGTCTGAGAATTCCTACCAGTATTGAACGATTTACGTTTATCTGCCTGATTTTGAGCGACTATTTCAAGCATATCGGCTCTATTTTTTACGAAAGCATTGAAGTCATCGATTTTGGGCATGTCTATATCACCCTTGAAGATTTCCCATTCGCAGGGTTGCAGAATCCAATTTTGTCGAGATAAGATAAACCAAAATTGTGTCCCAATGCGAGACCGGTTGCTTTAATTGCTCTAAAGATCTTAGATTCTTCGAAAATACATCTATTAAATTTCTCAGCGCTTGAGCCGACTCTTTCTGTATCGGTTCGAAAGAAAATAAAGCCTTGACATGATTATAAATGAGTAATTTATTGTTATCATACCGCTCCGTCAGTGCATTCCAAGCTACCTCGTAATTTTTTGCAGACATTTCTAACGATTTGATTAATAGTGCTGCATCGGATTCAAGGGAAGCTCTCAAGTAATTAAACTTCTGGACATCACTAATTGACGCATTTTCATGAATTAGCGAGCGAAATGTGTCTCGGAATCCTAACCAGCCATGAAAGGCCCCGTCAAATTTGGGTAGGTTTATTGTAGGCAATTTAACATTATTGTTATGAACTATTCCGCTCAATTTATCAAATTGATTCGAAATGACTGAATTTTGATCTAAATCGTGATTTTCGTTGTCTTTCAGTATCTTTTTGGCTAGTGAGATTTGAATGAAATAATCCTTTTCAAATTTCTCCCGTTCTTTGAATTGAACTTCCAAAAGGTTATCTTCAACGGACGTTTCTATGAAATTTTGTAATTCATCAAAATCAACCTTCATAATTTGCATCGCGTTCAGTCTTTCACTTAATTGAATCATTTCTAGTTCACTGAAGGTTTGATCATCTTGAATACCTTTAAGAAACTTTGTGAAATTAGTTAACCTGCCTTTCATTGAACTGCGTTTTTGCGCGCGTGTTCCGCAAGGAACAGCGTGCTATCATTTCGTCACAATGTCTGTATTTTTCGAATTTTTTTTCGAAAATGGTCTCAAACGATTGGGTTCGACTCCCTGATGAAGAATTCGAGGTCAAATTCAATTCTGTCCGTCCGGTCCGGCCGTTAGCACGATAACTCTCGAACGGAACGACTTAGAGCGTTGAAATTTGCAGGGTAGTTTCGTAGCGTAAATATCTCGGACAAGTTCGTTAACGGGCGAAATCGACCGAGCGGTTTCGGAGTTAAGGCCGTTTTTAATAAAAACGTTTTTTATGAATATTTCCGGAACCGATCACTCGATCTTTTTGAAATTTGGCATCAGATTGTAGAATCATGACCTTTATATGCCTGCGAAGTTTTGTGTTGAACGGACGGCTCTAAAGTGGCAAAAAAAATTTTTGAAAATTTGAAAATTTTGTTTTCACGATAACTCGAAAAATACTGATCTGATTAAATTGAAACTCAGTAGTTAGATGCAAAAGACCAAAGCAAACACTTTTGCAAAATTTCGTGAAGATCACGTGACATGAAAAAAATAAAAAAATTACTACTATTTTGCGGAATACTTTGCTTTTAATGCCGAAACATATGTTTTTGAGGTTCATGCTGCCCTTTCCGGGCATTTTCCGTATTGCGCATGCGCAGATGAGAAGTCCTTTAACTGCTGTAGTTTTCGTCAGAGAGGATTGGGGTTTTGGGGTGGCGGATGCTATTCCTCCATAGAATTCAGATCCCTGATGAGGGTCTGCGCATGCGTAGATTAAAGATGCGATATCTTCCGAACCACTAGTGTTGGAGAATCGGAGTTTTTTGTAGGGTGTGTTATTTTGAGAGGACTTTTAGCCGCCAGTAGATTGCGCATGCGCAGAAGAGAAGTGACTATTTTTGGGTTGGATGGGTTATGTTGGGAGTGCTGAGTCGATATTATGAGGTTTTGAAAGAATATTCATAGCAATTCAGTGCAAGGACAAGTCAGTTTGGGGGATGTAGTGTTGTTTCCGAGTTAAAGTGTCCGTACCGTGGCCCTGGGGCTAATTTTGAAATTGATGTTACCCCTTACAGGCATTTTTCGTTATGCGCATGAGCAGACCATCAGTGATTTAACTGGTAGTGTTTTCATCAGAGAGGATTAGGGTTTTGGGGTGGCGGATGCTATTCCTCTATAGAATCCCTCGTTGAGGGTCTGCGCATGCGTGGATTAAAGATGTGATATCTCCTGAACCACTAGTGTTGGAGAATCGGAGTTTTTTGTAAGGTGTGTTATTTTGAGAGGACTTTTAGCCGCGAGTAGATTGCGCATGCGCAGAAGAGAAGTGACTGTTTTTGGGTTGGATGGGTTATGTTGGGAGGGCTGAGTCGATATTATGAGGTTTTAAAAGAATATTCATAGCAATTCAGTGCAAGGACAAGTCAGTTTGGGGGATGTAGCGTTGTTTCCGAGTTAAAGTGTCCGTACCGTGGCCCTGGGGCTAATTTTGAAATTGATGTTACCCCTTACAGGCATTTTTCGTTATGCGCATGAGCAGACCATCAGTAATTTAACTGGTGGTGTTTTCGTCAGAGAGGATTAGGGTTTTGGGGTGGCGGATCCTATTCCTCTATAGAATCCCCTGTTGAGGGTCTGCGCATGCGTGGATTAAAGATGTGATATCTCCTGAACCACTAGTGTTGGAGAATCGGAGTTTTTTGTAAGGTGTGTTATTTTGAGAGGACTTTTAGCCGCGAGTAGATTGCGCATGCGCAGAAGATAAGTGACTGTTTTTGGGTTGGATGGGTTATGTTGGGAGTGCTGAGACGATATTATGTGGTTTTAAAAGAATATTCATAGCAATTCAGTGCAAGGACAAGTCAGTTTCGGGACTGTAGCGTTGTTTCAGAGTTAAAGTGTCCGTACCGTGGCCCTGGGGCTAATTTCGAAATGGATGTAACCCCTTACGGGCATTTTTCGTTATGCGCATGAGCAGACCATCAGTGATTTAACTGGTGGTGCTTTCGTCAGAGAGGATTGGGGTTTTGGGGTGGCGGGTGCTTTTCCGCTATAGAATCCCCTGGTGAGGGTCTGCGCATGCGTGGATTCAAGGAGCGATATCTCCTGAACCACTAGTGTTGGAGAATCGGAGTTTTTTGTGAGGTGTGTAATTTTGGAAGGACTTGCAGCCACGAGTATACTGCGCTTGCGCAGACGAGAAATGAATGGTTTTGGGTTGTTTGGGTTATGTTGGGAGTAATGAGCCGATATTGTGAGGTTTTAAAAGAATATTCATGTCAATTCAGTGCACGGACACAAGTCAGTTTGGGGGAAATAGCGTTGTTTCCGATTTGAATGGTCTGTATGGTGGCCCTGAGGCGAATTTATAAATAACTGTATTCGGTAGATCTATATTAAAATGCGTTCGGATTTGGAGAAGATGCAATTTCGTCCCTAACGGAGGACCCACAACCGAATTTTTTTCTGATCTACGGTAAAACTAACAGCCAAACTGTATTGATAGCTATATTTGTTAAAGGAACTTGAAAAAAAAAAAAAAGCACTGACGTGAAGTCAGTACTCTTTGGCGCGCGTGTTCGCGGTGGCTAATTTGAATTGAATGATTCAAAAATTAACAGTGTATCTAAGCTGCCATCAGGATAGAGTAACAAAGTTGGAAAAGAACACAAGTGACTCTCCTTAGTCGCACAAGCTCCTAGAAGATTTGGAAGGGTCAGTATAATCCTAATCATGTTTATAGCACGCGCGCAAAAGCAGATTGACTTAACAATGAAAGAAAAAGTGTAAAAAGTCAATCTGCTTTGGCGCGCGTGCTATAAACATGATTAGGATTATACTGACCCTCCCAAATCTTCTAGGAGCTTGTGCGACTAAGGAGAGTCACTTGTGTTCTTTTCCAACTTTGTTACTCTATCCTGATGGCAGCTTAGATACAGCACTGTTAATTTTTGAATCATTCAATTCAAATTAGCCACCGTGAACACGCGCGCCAAAGAGTACTGACTTCACGTCAGTGCTTTTTTTTTTAATCTCTGAATTCAAATTAGCCATTGTGTTTATTTGAAAGAATTTAAAATGAATTTTCACTGAGGCCAACAGGTAAAATTGGAAAAAAAAAAAGGAAAGATAGGATACACCTACTTGTACTTGAGTCTGAAGGGTGTTACTGCACAGCAATTGGCGGGATTCAACCTTTTCTCTGCCTCCCTGGCTGCCTACGATCGCTGCGGAACGTTCTTCTTGTCTGTCTTTAGAATTTCTTCTAACCACGCTCTGCTACCAATTTGTATAGATAATTTCTTGCTTTAAGGAACAAAACTTTATTCGTGCACTTGTGAATTCTACATTCAATGTTATTATACGTAATAATGTAATAATGTACTGTACGGTTATGCACGCTACAAGGTCTGAGGACGTACTGGCGGTCCGCCGCTTCGATCAGTGTTGCCGTTTCGTTTTCGAGAAACATGCTAACTTCATTCTTAAAAAATGCTAAAAAATGCCAAATAAATTTATTGAAGTGCTAAAAAAAATGCCAAATAGTTTAAAAGTATTTATTAATCAAATTAAAGGAACTCAAATTTAATTTATAGAAATAATTCAATTGTTTATTCTAAATCAAAGAAATCTAGGTGGTTAGACTCCAAATCCATAATGTCATAAGACTCATTCGGTTGGTCTTGTGACGTTGACGTGGACGGTTTACTGTCAACGATCATTGCTGATCCAAATGATTCCTTTGAACTTCCAATCTTTCTTAGTACATCATCAGGAAGTTTGTAAGAATGGCAACACTTCGCTGATCTTCTGAGTCCATATCGATCATGAAGAATCGAATTCAAAGTTATTAATGCCATTCGATTCCTCAGTTTAGATTTTACGATATTCATCTGACTGAATACTCTCTCTATTTCTGCATTGGAGTGTGGAAGAGAGAGGATTGATATAGCCAAAGAGGCTAATTCTAGAAAAGCAGGATTATCCCCAGAGTCCTTGTATTCGAAAACCTCTGACCAAAACTCGACAGTTGAATTTTTATTTTTCCATTCTACATGGTTTATATTTCGCCATTGCACCACAATGCGTTCAATTTCAATTGTGGTGCAACCAAACTCTTGAGCAATGTCCACGATTTGTGGTTTAGTTGGTGACAAGGCTTCTCGCACAGCAAATATATTAATTTTTCTTAGGGTCTCAACATTTGTTGGCAGCCTGGATCGCATCTCCTGGACGAGCTTTAGAGTGAATTGTTTACAACGATGTCTTAGGTTTTTTTCTATTTCCGAAGGAAGTTTATATTCCGTAATCATGTTCTCCACAGTAAATCCCATGTATGGAGATGGATCCAAGTAACTGTCTATACAGACATCGGACAAAATATCAACTCGTGCTGTGGGCATCAAAATACGCCTAGCTAATGACCCGATTAGTTCTACTAAATCATTTAGTAGTTTGGTCGGGTCCCGGCGAGAGAAGGTTTTTTAGTTAAAATCAAATATTGAGCAACGGATAATTTGAAATCCAGATAGTCCAAAGTGTCTTTTCTCCTCAAGCCTTCTGTACTGGTATTTTGACGATATTCGAGCCAAGATGCAGCTACCGCGAAATCGAAGAAGTGGTAGATTGCACTTATTGTCCATTTTTAGGTACGCCCACGCATTGCATATTTTCCAATCACCCTGTCTAGTAAATCAACACCTCCCATTTTAGCATTGTAATCGGCTACAATTGCTGGTTTTTTGATTGTAATGTATTTATTTTCAATCTTAGACCATCTAGTACAACTACCTAAGGGTTCAATGCCAGAGGAAGAGGAAGCAAAATGCACTGGCCTAGAATCGAACCATTTCGTTAAAATAATCTTTCCATCTTCTCTAACTAACCCATCATGTGAACCACGACCTGATTTTTTCAACTGATTATCATTTAAAAATGCTGCGTTTTTCGGAATCCTAGAAGTCATAATTGTACCAGCTAGGGTTATTTGTCTCGAGGAGAGTAACTCGATCAAGGGAATTGAGGTAAAGTATCGGTCGGTGTAGACTGAAACTCCTATTGGCAGGGTCTCTGTGAGTTTCAGTACCATTCTACCACCTACATCAAGTTTTTCGGGCATTTTCACCAAGAACGAGTCCACAGACGATCCCTTTCCTTCGTAAATATAAAAGTCTAGTGGGACCCCTTTTGGTGTTGTCATGACGAAATTCTTCAATCCTACGGGATTGGGTTTTCCTCTAACGAATTGACGCATTTTAACTTGCCCATGAAATGGTATCATCTGTTCATCTATTGATACATATCGAGTCCTTTTATTATTGCGGCATCCTTTCTGCACCATTGGCCTTATTTTCCAAAACTTGTCCAAGTTCCTTTCTTCTTTGGAAATTTTCTGATCCTCCACAAGTTTTAGGCGCGAACGGAGTTTGAAATACCGATTTCTAGAGATGTTGTCAGAAATAATAGGAACTCTTGTGTTTCGCGCCCAATACATCCTAATCCTTGGTAGACCATAAATTCCAATCAACATGGAAGCTCCAAAAAATGTTCGCATTTCATATTCGGATCTTTCAAGGGAACTACCTTTATCAGCAACTTCGCGCATGCTTGTGAATAGGGCAATGTCTTCGAAAAACTTATCCGAAATATATTTCTTTAGGTAGGCAATTGGTTGTACTAACTCGCTGTCTATATTTTCTTCTTGAAAATTGAATTGACTTGGTTCAAATTGACGAGTACGTGACCATTTTTTCTGGTAACCTGGTAGGTAGTGGGCAAGAGGCTCCTCATCCGATGAATCACTCATGTTGTCTGCGATCTCCATATCATCAGGATCGGTAACCACATTTTCCAAACCTAGATCAACCTCATCCTCATCATCGTCCGAAGAGAGATCATCGAGGTCCGACTGATCGAAGTCCAAGTTGAGAGCTATCTCTTCAAGCTCCAACGCGGTCAAAGGACCTAAAAAAATAATATTTCAAATGAAAAGTAAACAATATTTGATTTCTCGTGAAAATCTATAGAATTTGATTTTTACATTGAAATTAAATTTGTAGTCAGTAAGACCCAAGGTATCACCTATGATACGTTAACGGAATTAACCATTGCGAAATATTTGTAATATTTAAAACAGAACCTATTATATTCCATATGTTCTGTAGTACTTGTTCAACAAATATAAATCAAAAAAACACCAAAAAACAATTACTTACTTTTATTTCGTGGTAGAGGCATGATCGTAGCACGGGCACTTGTAAACATAAACAATCGACTGACTTATCTTGCCGCCGTATGCAACCAACATCGCATCAAAAAATTAGGCGCGTATTTAGCAGTGTATCATATATGATACCATCGAGTACGTGCGGCTAAATGGAGCTGGAGGCCGAGAATAAAATATAATAATAATAATAATAATAATTTATTCCATCCAATAAGACAAATTTTACATTTATATAGGACAGGTCAAGAAAACAATAAATGCAAAGATAACTAAGTTAAGTAATTCAAACTTGAACAACACTTAAATATTCTTCTCTACTGTAAAAACATTTCTCTAGCAGTAATTCCTTAATAATTTTTTTGAACCTGAAAGGCTCCAATGATTTAATCCGCTCTGGTAAGTGATTGAAAAGTTTTATTCCAGAATAAATAGGAGATTGTTGGAATTTCGTAGTTCTGTGAGCTGGTAAGCAGATTATATCTTTGTGTCTTGTATTGTAATCATGGTACTCAGAACATTTTTTTAAATTATGGAAATTTTTCCTTATGAAAAGCAAAGAACTGAAAATAAATATGCAAGGAAAACATAGAATTCTATGCTTGATAAATATCGGTCTACAAGACTCCTGAGGCTTCAATCCGAAAATCAACCTTATGATCCTCTTTTGAGAAATAAAAACCTCATGACCACCCGGAGACCCCCCCCATAGAATGGTGTTGTAATTCATATGAGAATAGGCGAGGGAATAGTAAACACCGATCAATGACTCCATTGCCAAAACTTTCTTCAGTCTCTTCAATGCAAAAAACGCACTACCTACTCGATTGCAGACATGAGTACAATGTGTTCGCCAGTTCAGTGTTCTATCGATCTGAAGTCCCAAAAACCCTACGCACTCCGACGACCTCAACTCACCACTGGGGATATTTAAAGTGAAACCAACACTAGTGTTTCGGGTCTGGAAACTCAGAAGCCTTGTTTTGTCAATATTCAGAATAAGTGAATTCTTATCGCACCATTCCGAGAAACACTGGACAAGCATCTCACATCGCGCACGTAACTCTGGTAAACTTGAGGCGGCAATGAGAAACGATGTATCATCGGCAAATTGCAGAATCAGAATGTTCGAGAAAATATTTCTGAATTTTCTCTCCAAGTAGCTCGACAAATCATTCACGAACAATATGAATATTAGAGGACCCAATATAGATCCCTGTGGTACGCCTATATCCACCGAATACTCTCTGGAATTACTTTGGCCCACTTGAACAAACATTGATCGGTCCTCCAGAAAACTTCGGACCCAATCAAGGAAAATCCCCCTGAAGCCGAGACTATATAGTTTGTCCAAGATAAAATTGAAATTAAGTGTGTCGAAAGCACGAGACTCATCAAAAAAAAAATGGGTTCAAGCCCTGTGGACAGGAGCTTCCTGGCGCTCTAGTTCAAACAGACAAATTATATCTCCGAAAGTATTGGTTTCTAAGAGTTGGGAATTATATCAATGTATTCATATAATAGAACTGCATCCTAAAGGAAATTCAATTCAAATAATAGTTTATTTATCAAGATTAAATGAGCAATCATGAGAATGAGAAAAGCACCATGGAAGAAATCAAATTAAATCTGGCCAATTTTGCCCAATAACGAACTTAACCGAGATATTCATCTCCCTAAACTACTCTGAAAATTTCAACTACCTACCTCATTCCGTTCGAGAGTTATATCTATGTCTATGGATGAAAAGCAGTCTCACTACTCTCAGATCTCTTACTTCATGTTCAGTTCCGAAATGTAAGAATTTTCTGAGAAAAACTAATTTCGGAGCAAACAACTGAGATTTTTCTCACTTCGCTCACAATTCTTCGATTGATTGTCTCAGGAACATCATTTGACATTATGACAATTCATATTCATACATAGAATAATATCATTCTGTGACAACGTTGAAATACGACTTATTATTGAAATTTTGAAAAATCATATCTCCGAAAGTATTAGCTTGTTAGAGTTAAAAATGATATGAGTGGATTCTTATGATAAAACTTTTTATTAAAAAAAATTTAATTTGGAATTTGTTTCGTAAAAAAAAAATTTTTTTTTTGTTTCTCCGAAACCATCTGTCCGATTTTGCCCAATAACGAACTTAGCCGAGATATTTATCCCTCAAACCTACTCTGAAAATTTCAACTCTCTAGCTCATTCCGTTCGAGAGTTATCGTGCCTACGGCCGGCCGGACCGGCCGGACCGGCCGGACAGAATGAATTTCGACCACGGATTCTTGATCAGTGAGTCGAACCAAATCGTTTAAGACCATTTTCATCGAAATATTCGAAAATTACAGACATTTGGGCAAATTGATAAGCACTCAGTTCCGAGGAACTAGAGCGCCAAAAATGCCCGCCACTGGAACACCATCATCCAAACACTGATATACAAATTTAACAAAATCACAAGCCGCAGTTCCTGTCGACCTGCCAACTCTGAACCCGTGTTGACAGTTTGTGATACTAGAACATTTGTTCAGGAAATTTATCATCCTGTCAAAAACCAACCTCTCAATAACTTTAGACAACGTGCTCAGTAAAGATATAGGACGATAGTTGGTTATTTCGTCCTTTGATTTCTTTTTATGTAGAGGAATGACCTTTGCTGTTTTTAGTACAGTCGGAAACCTACCAGAAGTGACCGACAAATTGACTAAGTGAGCAATATGATCAGAAATTTGTTCGGCCATACTGCACAGAACTCTCAAAGATATCATATCATGACCACTGCTGTTCTTGTTCTTGAGTTTTTTTAGTACACTCAAAACCTCCTCAGGATTGACCGGATAAAAGAAGAAGTTACTATTAGTCAACTGCTGGGTTGTACATGTGTTAGACCTATGTGCACCGTAGTGCTTCTCAATACTGCATTTTCCAATGGATGAGAAGTATTTTCCAAATGCTTCAGCCACACGTTCTGGCTCGGATATGCTGATACCATTTATGTTGAGAGTTATGTTATCAGTATTGGAATTGAGGCTCATTTCGTCTCTCACGATATTCCATACGGTTTTATTCTTATTCGAAGAAAGCTGCAGGAGATTTTGATAGAAAGAAATCTTGGTGTTATGCAACAGGCTCCTGTAATTTTTTTTGGCTATTAAATAAGCAGTTCTCGAACCAGGATCCTCGGAATTTCGAAGAAACCAGTGGAGATTCTTCATATCACTGCTTGCTCTCTTTATCTCAGGAGTAATCCATCGGTGACCTGAACTCCTGGAGATGAAACGCCTGATTGGACATGCAGAATCTATCAAGGATGTAATAATAAAGAAAAACTCATCAAATGCACTATCTAAGTCATCGTGATCATAAATGCTTTTGAAGGATGTTGTCTGTGCATTGAGATGGAGGCAGCGTAAGCTATCCTCAGTGATCAAACGATTAATTCTTGTTACTGATTTCATGAGTAGAGGCTTTGAGCCATGGTCAAATTGTAACTTTATTACCTTATGGTCCCCTATATCACAATCAAATACAGAAGTTGTTAATATGTGTTTTTTATCAGCGTTTGTGAGAATATAGTCTAATTTGGAAGAACTAACACGTCCATTCTTATTAACGAAGACTCTCGTGGGTTCTTTTGAAGTTATGCTTATATTAAAACTCAACATCAGGTAACTGAGGTAGTTATGGGAGTCGAAATAGTTGATATTCAGGTCTCCACAAACGAAAATAATTTTAGAGCCAGTGAGGCACAAATCAAGAACATATGAAAGCGTATTAATGAATAATTCAAGATTTGCCCCAGAAGGCCTGTAGACACTTACTATACATACGTTAAAAGACAAATTTTTTAAATTAATTGCACAAAATTCACACTGCATTTCAATGTTAAAAGTTTTTATATGTTCGATTTCATCAAAAGAGAATGATGATCGAATGTAAATAGCAGTTCCTCCATGTTGTCTTGTGGGACGACAATATGACGCTGCGATAGTGTATCCTTGTAGACACATTGAAGATATTTCCAAAGGACTACACCAGTGCTCCGAAACACTCAAAATATCGGGACGATGAAAATGTGTAAAAACTTGCAGGTTATTGATCTTATTGGAAATACCTTGTAAGTTAAGCTGTATGATGTTCAAAATTCCCTGCGAGTCCGCCCCGACTGGTTGGTTGCCGGTTTCTAACTCCCCGGTTTCATCAGTGGACGTTTCATAAAAAACTTGTTGACTGCCACTCCTGTAGGCCAAAACGACGGATTCAAAATTTCATCCAGATGCTCTGAAGGTAATGTGATCTTGAATGATGAATAAATCTTTGGAAGCTTCGAGTTGAGTTTCACAATGGTAACATCAGAATATTGGCTCAAAAAGTCTTGCAATTCTTTAATTGTAGTCTCTGGACCCAATCGGGTCACATGAAGGTGGGAAATTGGTTTTTTGGGAACTACATGTAGAGCACTAGATTTTTGGGTTCCAACTAAAGGTTTCAGCTTTTTCTTAGATGGTGGTAAACTCTTCAAATGTGTTATTTTCTGGTTAGGGTTTAAATCAGTTGGAGTATTCAAATTTTTTGATTTTTTCCTTGTTTTCACAATGGTCCACTCAGATGAATTATCCGCGCTCAAATGAGAATCAACGTGAGACTCTTCATCAGATTTCCTTATTATTTTATTATCTGGAATAACATGAGAGCCTGCGACCTGTTCACCTGTCGACGATGACTCACCGGATTTACCCCGCTGCAACAAACTGCTCGGTATATTTCCATCATGTGTTCCTGTGATAACATTTTTATCACATTTCTTCAAAAGAGAAATTTCTTGTATGAGATCGTTTATTTGTTTACTCTGGGTTGAGACGAGTTTATTGAGTTCTTTTATTTCACCAAGGAATAATGTAGAAATTTCAGAAACAATATCATTCTTGATCTTCATAAGTTCATCCCGTGTCAGCTGAAATGTGTCCGTCTCTGTACTGCGGTTCGTGGTTTTCGGAATCATTGGGTCAGACTGACGGCAGCTCAAACAAAGCCATGTAATGCCACTACTTTCACGAATCTTTCCAAATTCCTCAACTGACAAGTTCACACACTTGATATGATAAACACTATCACAATTTTTACAATCTATCGAGTCACCGTACCTATCAATTTTATTCAAACATTGGGAGCAAGAAATCCCTCGACCGCGCGACATGATCGGTAGTTAACGTATATAAACCTGAGGTATCATATATGATACCTGGGGTCTGAGGAGGATAATCACTTGATTTTTAGGACTTTCAGCGAGCAGCCTCAGCATCTTTTTCAGAATCTAATGATTTCAATTTTGCTTGAAATTCATCACATGCTGAACATGTATCCGATCGTGGATAACCAAAGGACAAATTAAACTGTGTTGAAAATTTGCCTATATGTCACATAAGAAACTTTAATGTTAGGATATTCTCCTCTAAACAAGTGAACATTTTCATTATGTTCAGATTCTCTGCTAAATACTTTCGCTTAGATTCGTTCAAACTGTAATGAGATGATCTAGTTTTGAATGAGTTTATGTGATTATATATAGCTTCAAAAGATGATGGACATAATTTTCTGTGCTTGGAACTATGCTTACCACGTTTGTCTTTTCCACAAGTTCCTGTAGCTTTTAAATTTTTCTGTAGATGCTCAATTTTGCCCTTAGTTACTCCATGAATTGACTGGAATGCTTTGAAACAAACATTTATTTCTTCAGCAACTCCGCTTCGTTTAACTCTTATTTTATAGGCAAAATAAGCATCGTGAAAATTTGCGTTTTGTTCAGATTGACGAGGTCGTCTTCTCTAAACTGGTGTCAGTGTCATTAATCCAGCTAGGTATTCGCGATTCAAGGGTAGGTTGCGCCCTCTATAAACATTAAGTTTCAGGAAGCTTCCTGTGTGGGTATAATAAGTGTAAATACAAGGATATTTGATTAGTTTTCACATTTTATTTAGGGAAAAATGATGGGCTAAGATGAAAATAGTGTTTTCCTCAGTCTGAGCGAATATTTTAGAGATTTAGATTCCATTCCCAATAGTAGAAATATATTGGAAGGTGAGTTCATAAAAATTATTGAATATTTTCATTGACTAAACATTTTAGGAGAAGCAGTTTTAAATGCTGGCCACTTAATACTATGTGGAAATTTGGGAAAAAACATGGTATACCAAAAACATTTGCAGAGTTTTAGAAGTTTTTGGTTTGTGTTTACAAACATCGGCCCTCTCAGCACATCCACATGAAATTAGAGGAAAAATTCTCGTAAATGAAGGAGCAGCCATAATATCTGCATTCAACTCTTGGTGCAAGGCTGGTTTAGGAAGAAGATGTAAACCATCTCAGCTCTTTTTTTATATTGCATCAGGTTGTATAAATTCGATGCATTTTATGTCTGAATCAGGACTTGCAATTTGAGAATAATATATATGTGTATATATACACATTATAATTTTTAGATATTTTGCATTCCTTGTGTTTTTTGTTTCAGGACTGACCTCCTCAAGCGCTTGTGGAAAAATAAAAAAAATGAGACGAGCACCAAATATAAAACCGACCTCCCCCTGAGAACACTTCTTTTACTGTCATACATATGCTTTATTGTTAAACGAATTGATCTTGATTCAAAAGAATATATAATATCAATTTGAATGAATACAGTCAAATAGGATTGTATCAGCTAATGATACAACATGCGAGTGTTTACATAGGTACTTACTCACATACTTACATTACTGGAGATATAAGAGCCGCTCAGAGGAAAAGTGGTATAACTCCATTTGTGATTTGATGGGAATTTAAGGTTTTACCTTTCAATGGATTCAAAAAATCAAGGCTTTTCGTTGAGAGGTAAAACATCAACAGGCTCTAACTCGGTCACAAAATTGTTTCAACTTATACCATTCATTCAGGGAATGAAATACAATCGTAGGTACCAAAATATGAGTATCAACTCAACAATTCGAAATTTGTGAGTTATACCAGTTTTCCTCTGATTGGCTCATAAGTACTTTGACATTGAATGTCTTATACTCTGTTTCGTTTCTTTATTTATGTATATATTAATGTATAAATTAAATATGTGTGACGTTCCATGAAACTTTCATTAACTTATCCTGAAGGTCTTAAATAATACCTTGATAAAATTATGTAGGTACAAGGTGGTAAGGGTGAGGTTTTTCAAAGCACTACAATACGATTCAGATAATATAATGTGAAATTTCAAATAAGCAATAAATACATTTGGGCAATATTGACGTTTTATGGAGCAATACAAAATAATAAATAGAAAGAAAAGTACATTAGGCCTCAAAAATAAAAAAACTACGTTCAGAAACGATCTTCGGAAACAAATAGGGTTTGATAAGTTCACCACAGCACAACATAATTGTCATTATTTCCTCTACTTTGGGAACCAGATTCCATGTCAGAACACTTTATGACTTTATCCCTGTTGGCCAAACTATAACATCCATAAACACAACAAAACACTTTTGATTTGGACATTTGAAGTAATTTATCATTAACCTGAATAGTCTAATATATAAAAGAAATGCAGAAAAATAAATTTTAAGCATTCAATCCTCACAAACAACAGTTAATGCGTTAAGAAATATACCATCTCAAAGCAAAACAAACTCCATTACCCATACACGACGCTTCAAAATTCGCCACCAGGTGGCTCGGAGATCGACTTGAATCGCCAATGCGTTCTGTTCATCATTTGAACATAAACTATTGAAATATCTCAAAACTGGACTTCTTTCTGCACGTGTTATAGTTTCAAAACACTTCAGTCTTTTGCAGTTGCATGGTGGCCCTTCTTCGTGAGAATGTGATCTTATATTTTTCATAACATCCACAACTCTTCCAGTTTTCCTCCTCTTTCTCGTACCGTTATCGGCAGTCTTACAATTATCACTATTGTGAAGGTGTGGATTTATATAATAGCAAGACACTTAATTAGGTATATATTGTATTCAAATATGAAACATTAGCTGTACGCTGTACATCAAAACAAGGCAATAATAATCACTGTGTTCTTGACTTCAGTTCTTAACCAAGTATAATACAGTCCTTAACTTGACTAGTAATTCCCGCACTGGCGCACTGTTGTCACTTTGTCTGCGCGCCAAATATGAATATACAAATATATCTTAACAACTATCACTGTCAGACATTTTTAAGCGTTTATTGATACTCGAAAATACTCATATATTCCCGTGAATACGGAAGAAAATATGTTGCTCCCGTAAACATACGAACTGAATGATTAAAACGGTTGAAATGTGTAATAAGGTTAGGAGCACAGTTACATATGGACCCTCCTTCTTCTTTTCCATCACGCATGGACATTTCTAGTTTTTATCCTTTGTAGTGTTATTGAGAATCCGTATAGTTATAGGACTGTTCTAGTTATTATCGTTCATTCTTTCGAGAATAATGGATACGTTTTATACCTTGCAGATGGCGTCATAATCAAGATTTCATAAAATTGTGACATTCCTTGTTTTTTCCCTCCACCCTTCATGTAGTTTCAAAGATCTAAGCATACATAGGAACAGACAGACAGCGGGAAGCGACTTTGTTTTATACTATGTAAGGATTCGGGCATGAAATTGCTCTTGATAATTGGCAATATAATATTATGTTGTTCAACCGAATTTGACATGCTGTTGACGAATCGACTTGTCTGCGCACATACTACATCATAGCCTCTTATATCTAACAGGCCAGAAGGTTAGACGTTGCCGTTGTTACATCGGAGTGTCGCGAAGCACGGACAAGGCACCGATTCTACAGGCATTTCACAGTTTACGATTTAATTTTGATGTGCTCTAATTATCTAAGATTCTAAAAACTGTATGGAGGAAAGCAATACAGCATTTCGTTTATTTGCGATTAGTTTCATAATGTTTCATCGCAAATGATCCAGAACTCACCACGAGGAGGTAGCTGTATTATTGAGTCCCAAAAGATTACAATCAGAATATTCGATTTTCTGCGGCATTCAAACTTAATCAAACATTCATATACATCAAAATTAGGAAAACAATAAAAAGATATTAGCCCTTGATATAGATTATACTCTGACTGTTCATCAAAACTTAAAATAAATTCTCAAAAATAAAAAGTCAACAGAACAACAGAACAAAACATTGATTATTCTCTCATGAGGCTCTAAATTTTGACATTTCTTTCTCAGATATGATATCTGACTTTCTTTAATTCCTACACTACATTTTATATCCGCTGTAATATTACTTAAATATTTCGGGCGAGGAAGAGTTAATAAATGTAATCAACCTGTAAGAACCTGGAAATTGGAAATGAATAGAAGATGCCTACAAAAACAAGTCGGTAGAATAAATGGGCCTTGGTGAAACTGCTAATTTGAGTTGTTGACTTAAAAAATGGGTTCAAGCCCTGTGGACAGGAGCTTTCTGGCGCTCTAGTTCAAACAGACAAATTATATCTCCGAAAGTATTGGTTTCTCAGAGTTGGGAATTATATCAATGTATTCATATGATAGAACTGCATCCTAAAGGAAATTCAATTCAAATAATAGTTTATTTATCAAGATTAAATGAGCAATCATGAGAATGAGAAAAGCACCATGGAAGAAAACAAATTAAATCTAGCCAATTTTGCCCAATAACGAACTTAACCGAGATATTCATCTCCCTAAACTACTCTGAAAATTTCAACTACCTACCTCATTCCGTTCGAGAGTTATATCTATGTCTATGGATGAAAAGCAGTCTCACTACTCTCAGATCTCTTACTTCATGTTCCGAAATGTAAGACTTTTCTGAGAAAAACTAATTTCGGAGCAAACAACTGAGATTTTTCTCACTTCGCTCACAATTCTTCGAAATATCAATTCTTCAGGAACATATTTGACATTATGACAATTCATATTCATACATAGAATAATATCATTCTGTGACAACGTTGGAATACGATTTATTATTGAAATTTTGAAAAATCATATCTCCGAAAGTATTAGCTTGTTAGAGTTAAAAATGATATGAATGGATTCTTATGATAAAACTTCTTATTAAAAAAAATTTAATTTGGGATTTGTTTCGTAAAAAAAAATTTTTTTTTTTGTTACTCCGAAACCATCTGTCCGATTTCGCCCAATAACGAACTTAGCCGAGATATTTATCCCCCAAACCTGCTCTGTAAATTTCAACTCTCTAGCTTATTCCGTTCGAGAGTTATCGTGCCTACGGCCGGACGGCCGGCCGGCCGGACAGAATGAATTTCGACCACGGATTCTTGAGCAGTGAGTCGAACCAAATCGTTTAAGACCATTTTCATCGAAATATTCGACAATTACAGACATTTGGGCAAATTGATAAGCACTCAGTTCCGAGGAACTAGAGCGCCAAAAAGTTAAATTTTTGATCATTTGAGAAGTGTCAACGTTGTCTGTATTAATGTTTTCTAGATTATTGATACCATTTTTGAGGGCATTATAAATTTTCTCAATTTCTTCCTTTACTTTATCTAAAATATATTGTTCTGAAGAACTGCTCGCATTAGCAGAGGAATCTGAATCTAAATCGGTCCTATTCAATTGTGAAATTAAGTTTTTGAACTTCGACCACCTATCACATACCTATGTATCTCTCACCTAATAACCACTTAAATTTAGAATATGGGTATATTGCTTTGGTTTTTGAACACTTCAATCCTCAAATCTGCGAATACCTTAAACCCGGACGTTATTTTCGGAAACTCACCTTCGAAATTCATTTTGTAAAACTGAACGAAATCATTTTCTTCAACGTTAAAAGAAAAGTTGAAAATTGCCTTGTCTTTGAAATGGGAACAAAATCCAGAAAAAGTAAGAATCTGATTTTGTTTGTCCCAGTCGGTAAAAATATTATCATAATGAAAAACAAAATTTTGCTAATTTTTGATCAGTTCTTTTGGGAGTAATTGTAGAAGGCATATAACTTGGTTGATTTGGAAAAATTGAAGGGAATGCGTCATCTGTTAATTTAGGAATTTTTCTCGGGATACTAATAAATGACCCATCTGAAGTCGGTAGAGAATTTTCTTTTACAATATATGCATCTACAAAATGTTTTATGCATACTACAGAATTATTGTTAATTTTGAAACTTTTTTCCGTATGGATTGCATTGAGCCATTTTCGTCGTCTTGAAGGATCTTTTGGGAATCTAAATACCGAAACATTTTCGTGTGTGGATTTATAATTACTATTACAACCAGGAACTGCACAAGTACGAGTCATGATGAACGCAAATCGAAGAATTCCAAATGTGTAACTAACCTTCTGATTATACCTTAGATATCCAAATTCCAAATATGAAACTCGTGAACACTCAACTCAATTAACATTTATTTGGTAAAACAAACACTTTTTATATTCACTTGAAGCACTAAAACAATCGAACAAACTGAAAATACCTATACCGAACTCGAACGTTTCAACACCGACACGCTTGAAAACCGAGAAGTGCAAAACATAAACAAATGGCCAGGAACATTATTGACACTCCGCTTAAACGTCCCTTGTAGAATTGGCAACGTCGCATTGTCGACGAGTCTTCTGGCCTGTTAGATAGAGGAGGCTATGACTACGTATTCAGTGTAGTCTGTGAGCCGCTCGGAAGCACGGAAATAAATATGAACATATACAGACTTGTTATGTTGTCTATGACATAATGATTCATGAAATCCACTTCAGCCACGTCAGAATTGGAAACTGTCGACAACTTCGCTGGTCGAGTGTAATACAGTTGTCCAGTATATTCACCAATACATATCCGATAGAGTTCAAATCTAAAACTATACTCTAAAATAAGGTTCAGAAGGCTCTCGTAGAATTAGAACGATATCTGTCTGATAGTTTCTGAGATGTAGAATTTTTTTGAATATATTTTTTTTATGCGATCCTCACTAAATTTGGCATACCTCTTCGAATCTGTATTTTTCAACTAATTCCCGTGCTTTGATTTGATCAGATTAGTATTTTTTGAGTTATTGGACAATCAAAATTTCAGATTGCTATAACTCGGAAACCACTCGGTGGATTTCGCCCATTAACGAATTTAGCAGCCGCATTTGGACTTCAAACCTACCCTGAATTTCAACTCTCTAACTCGTTCGAGCGTAATCGTCCTGAAGGCCATCCGGACAGAATCAATTTTGACCTTGGATTTTGTAATCAGTGAGTCGAAACAGATCGTTTAAGGCCATTCTCGGCCAAATATTCGAAAATTACAGACATTTGAACGAATTGACAGGCACTATGTCCAGGTAAACATCGCGCCAAAATGAATTCATAACTTACAATTAAAAATTTTAGGAACTCAAAATGTTATAATTTCTGAAGAATAACAATACGGAGACATTCTTTTTTGCGGACAGGTTGAACTTTATTGAAAGCCACATTATATAGTTATTAAATTGGTAATTATGCAGTTTAAGTCCCCCTCGTGAAAATCGACTTTTTCAAGTTTTTCGAAGAAAATAAGCATTGTACAGTGATTTTTGATGATTTTCAATAGTGGCAAACCAGTTTTTTTGGAGCAATCTAACGGGATGGGGAGTGAATAGGGGTGCTGGGTGGGGTAAAAAATTCAATAGGATGGTTCAGAATTTCTAAAATTTTGTCTAATAAAGAGAGAAAAATGGTAAAATTTATGACGTAAAAAAAATTTTGAATTTTTTTTCTTTGATTTTGGACTAAATTTTTTTTTTGTTTCATTCATCATTCACGCAAATAGAAATATTTATGAATGTATAGTAAAAAATTTCATAGAATTGGTACTTGAAAATTGGTTTTTTGAAATTTGGAGATTTTTAAAGAATTACAAAAAGTGTTATGGTATTGAATATATTTTCCCTTCCGGCACTCCTATTCACTCCCCCTCCTGTTTAGATTCCAGCAAATGGACTATTTTGCCCCTATTAAAAATAATCAAACTTCACTTTACCATACAAATTTTTTCGAAATAATGAATAGCGGAATGCGTCTCTAAAGCCGGGTCTGGACGCAGTTAAAACCAACATGGCTGCCAGTTTGGGCATACATTTCTTAGTGTCTATCTTAATACAGATAAATGGATAAATCCGTTTGCCACAAATGCTCTTTTGGATAGATTTAGCATGCGGAGAAAATTTTCAATTTACCTTATGCCAGTGGATGCTCCGGCGAGTACAAATTTGCCGCTGCTTTCCAGAAGACGTGCCTCCTACGACCGTAGCAAGGCATCATGCGTCTGAAAAGAACATCAGCGAAGTACCCTGAAATTGCTTCACGCCTGAATTCAGCCGAAGGAACGTGTCTGCGAACTTCTACCCATAGTCTTTCAACAGTTTGGGTGTAGGCACCAGTTGTAGGATCGACGAAATTTTCGGAGTGATTCACCGTGAGATGTTGGTATCCCTCGCTCTGCAGAGAACTGTACCCGCGCCATGAATCGGTCATAATCGTTGTGCCAGGGAGTACAAAACGTTTTATGATGCCGACCAATGTTTCAGTATTGCGATTCTCTACAGGAACAAGGAACGCCTTACATCCTCCTTGAACTCCTCGTTCAATTCCACCGATCACCCATTGCTCAGTTAACACACGTCCTCGATTGTATTTCCTATGACCCAGCATTGCTTCGCCTATTTCAACGATTTTCCCAAGCCCCCCTATCGGTTGGGAATTCCGCATGAGATAGTCTTCTTCAACTTCACGGCAAAAGGAAAACCAATCAACAACTGTATGGTCACTGATCTTGAGCTCAAACATGGTATCTATAGTTTTCGCATTTCGGCAAGAGAGAAACATATCGACCAGGAAACACATTTTTCTCAAACTACTATGCGAACCTTCCAAAAATGTTCCTTTGAATACACTAAGTGTGGTATCGCACTTAACAGATCCCCGTTTAGGCACATGAATCACTTTACGGCACCTGAACCGATTTCTTTCAAAGTTCGCAGATACTCTGGACCCGCAAGTTTCACATAGTGAATGGCACGACAAAACCCCATGTTCAATGAGAAATTGGCGAGCTACTTCATCATCCGAAATTTTGCAGATAAACTCAATGTTCGTAAAGGCACATTCTCCGCATACGTTGTAACAGCAAATTTGTATACTCGGGTTGCAGTCTCTGTCGGCCATTATGCTCCAACTATCGATACATGAACAAATTATACGCATTTTAAAGATATTTGTTGACCACCGTACAAATATTTTAAAGAAACACTTTTAGTGTAACACAAAAATGAATATCCCACTTACTTTTTCTTAAATTTGCCTACACCTTGGAAGTATTACCGTTCGCAATTTATTGTTATTACTAATTACTATACCCGGAGTCGACGGTCTAAGAAATGAGAATGGTTCCTGCAAGGGATTCTAGAGAGGAAAACGGCCTACATCGTTGCAAATTGTGGGATCTATAATATTGATTGCATGGATTCGTAGCTGTATTTACAGAATTCTAGCAACATCCCTAACATCCATAGGGATGTTTGCATACCTTCCATCCGCGAATCTAGTGCGCATGGCAAGTGAAGAACTCTTACGAATTTCGCCACGTAGGCGATATTGCCACGTTTAACAATATACAGTCGACTCTCGATAACTTAAAACTCTAGGGAAAGCAAAAAAATTCAAATTATCGAGAGTTCAAAATAATATGGGTTCAAATAATCAAGAGGGTGTTCTGATGAAATTCAAATAATCAAGAGTTCGGTAAAAATTCGTGAGTTATGTATTATTTCCAATAATTGTCCATCCTCCACAGCTTCAATCACACGCTTCTTTTCACTCAAATACTATTTTCATTTCGAAAATACTTCGTTTTTGTGCGAATATAGTTTTTTTAACAATTGTTTATTCTTACCGGATCAGGGGCAGATTTCTAGTATCAAGATAGGTATTAATTATAATATTAATAATATTGAAAGATCGCTGATACCGTTAATTGTTGATAAATATAAATAGGAGAACGCTAAGACTTGTTGATTTACTATACTATAATCTTGCCGGCTGATGAACATAAACTGTTCTAACAGTTAAAACATTAAGGTATAACTCTATTAATTAATAATTATAATATTCATTATACAATTCAGTTATATATTGAGAAGGAATGAAATAACATGTTATGAAAACTAACAATATTATTTGTCAACGATGAAAGGACTAGCAGAGAACAGATCAACCACACAGTGTAATTTCATCAAAGTTGAATAGCTTTCCTAAAGCGTAATTCTTTTTGGCGCTCTTATACTATAATATTATTTGTTTCAATGATATTCTTACACGACAAGAATGGCAACTGGATTGTGGTAGACTTATGGTGGGTTTCACGAAGCTTCGATTAGCTTAATTGTGGATTTAATTCGGTGGTTACGTCAAAAATGAACTGGAAATCGACATAGAATCACACTAATTCGGCAATTAAGAACTGTCAACGCTTCGTGAAACCCAATTTTAGGGTATTGAAAATTAGAACATTTGTTGTTCAAAATATTTTTCTAGCGAATATATATTGAATAAAAGATTGAAACGTAGTACACTACCCTCTATTACGTTAGTTTATCAATTTTGAAGCATTTTTCGATATTTCATCAGTATTTTTAGTTCTGAATAATAGCTATCGAATCAAATTCATTTTGCAATCTAATTGCTGAGAACATAAAAGTTGTCAAGGGGTATTGGGTGACAGAAAGAATGCTGTATACATGCAGAGAATGTTTTGATGAAGTTTCAAATTATACATCGGAAATAATAAGTAAAATCCTCAGTTTAAATGGGCCTTACATGATGAAGGTAATCAATACATTTGAATAATAATATGATATTGAAAGATATTATGTAGAGGTATTAGAGAAAATTCTGTATTATTCAATGTATTTCGAAATACATAAATTAAATGCTTATATTCTAATGACATTGGATGTGATCTTTTGTAATGGAAAAATAATGATTTCACAGATTTCTTCATTTAGAGTTCCATTCAAAATGTTCCAAAGAAACTCCCTTACTGATATATCCCTTATTTGACCTCATTTAAGTCTTGGTAAGAAGAAATTTCTGTTCCAAACAAATGGGGTTTACATATAATGTCCGAACAGATGTCTGATTAATCAAAAAGTGAATTGATTTTTCAATAAACTGCTTCATTATATCCTTTTGATTTGGATTTACGAACTAGCAACGGTGGAAAGTGAACTTGTCGCTTGTCAGTTTTCATTTATTCGCTTGTCAGAATCTTCGAAATCGACTCTAGCGGCACCATCGTTAATAAAGTGAAGTAGTACATAAAGTACGTGATTTGACAGTTCAAGGTCCGTTTTTCAGCCGAAAATTTTAACAGGAATTAGCAGTGTGTCGACACCTTGTTATTCTATGCATCTTGGTTCCGTTGTTGTACCGGGCTAGTCTGGAATGAACAAAGTCTAATTTGAAGCTCAGGGAGCATCCATATCAACGATTTTGCCGCTTCAGGATTTTTAGTTCAATAATTTTCTTTTTTTATTATTTCTGTGCTTTATCGAGTAGGGTAGGGGAGGTTAAGATGGAGACCGTAAGGATTTCAGTTTCAGGTACATATTGTGATTTGAGTAGAGGTGTGAACTGAAAACCGAACAGTATTTTTCAAATTTTCATCGAATATGTCAAACTCTCCATCTTAGCCGCTGTTGTGGATAAGATAGATACTTTTGGAGGGTAAGATGGTTTATTCTCAAGTTTGATTGATATAACTATAACCTCTCACTCACAAATTTAAAACCATTGAAATTGACAGTATTTCATTACCACTAAACATTAATCACAAATCCAAGGCATTTAAATCAATAGTATTTTATTACCCATAAACAAAAATCACAAATCCAAGATTTCTGATTCAAGAACAAAGTTATAATGTATGTGAAACTAGTTTCGACAGCCGCCGTATGACAAAAATTAATCATATCAAGTTCGCGGTAATATGGAGATCGCCATCTTAGACGCCCACTTAGATCTCCATCTTAGCCGACGGCATAATATGATATGCAAGGTGTGTAACTTTTACTTGAAATTCATATTATCGTGACTATAATTATGGCATAATAAACACAGTAGCGAAATAATGCCAAAAATTCAACAAGAATACTTACCAAATTCTTAGAATTCACTAGCAAAGCGGTAGAAATTTTTATAACCACTAACCGGTAACTTCGTAATGGCCGTTAAATATTGCAGCAAATGACAACACACAATACTACAGACATTAGACATTTGACACAGGAATGGGATATTGCCAACTGTATATATTGTATATTGTTGTAGGGGGTAGAGGAGTAGGTCCAAATATGGGCCCCATTTTGTTTTTTGAAAATATTAATGGTATCTTTGGACGAATTAACCTGTAATTTGAAAACTTAATTACTGGGAACATCTACTTTAAAGTTATAAATAGGTTTTCGAAAAAATCATTAACATTAATTGCGCGATTTTCAAATAACAAAAAGTGTAATTTTTTAAGATCTGTGAAAAGTGTTTGAAATATGGGCCACCCTATAAAAGTAACAAAAAGTCGTAATAAATCGTAAAAAAAATATGTATTTTCAAAACACGTGACAAAAATACTTATTTACAAAAGTCGCAAATATATTCGCCGCGTTCTGTGTCCGCACAAGCCTCATGTGACCACATCTGACACATCAAACAGCGCACCCACGACTCGCCCTTGACATCTTCAGAGAAAAGTCCTTCACAATAAATGCACGTTGCATCTTCATTTTCAGGAGGAGTTCCAAATTCTTCAATGGTGTTATCTTCATCATCAGGAATAAATATTTCGCCATCTTCACTGTCAGAGTCAGATGATTCAACAATCTTCTTTCGTTTGGGAAGTTTTGGCTGGGACTTCGATTTATCCTTGTAGAAAGTTTTGCCAAACAAATTCTGTTTTCCTTTTCCACTAATATTTTTAATTTTTTCAACAGAAGTTTCTAATTCGTTTTTGTATGGAGAAGACGTTATAATTTCAGATTTAGAAGACTTTTTTCCACGATTAGTTACTTTCCTTTTTATGGACTGGGGAAATGGCAAAAGGCGACACAAACCTGGGTGATTTTGACAAACTAGGTGATGTGGAGGCAGGAAGATCATCAACAAATCTAGAGCACCCGGGTTGGGGATCATAATTGGAACATTGCGGGTCAGTAGATTTAGCATTTTTGTTAATTTGAGTTGCTGGACTGGACACAGGAGAGGAACTTTGATCTTGAAAAGTATTGCTGTTGGTGGAGATTTCTTTAGAATCGCTGCATCTTTTAGCTGATTCAGCTTCCTCAGTAATAAAATCGGCATCACAAAAAATGTGTCTATTAAAGGCGTAAATTCCTGTCACTCGAAAACCGTTGATTGCAATTTGTGCTGTCTGTGATTTTAGGGATGCCTCAGCTATTTCATAAACTGAAACAGGACGCTGATTAACACGTATCCAATTTCTTATTTCTTCGCTATAGTAGAGCTTAAACGGACCCATAAAACTCTTATCTAATGGCTGTAGTTTATGCGTAGAATGAGGGGGTAGTGACAATATTGAAATGTGATTCTCCCTGGCTAAGCTAATAACCTCCAAATTGCGAGTATGGCTATAATGTCCATCCAATATTAACAAAACAGGGTCATCTTGAGATGGTTTAACGAACTGTGTAAAGTGACGGAACCACTTCGTGAAGAGATTTTGTTGAATCCACCCACTGGGATGTACGTCATAAATTGTCCCCGGGGGAGCTCCACGGATTAACTGGTCATTTTTGGGCGCATGTTCTAGGGGAACATCGTCCTATCATTTCGTCCAAATGTCTGTAATTTTCGAATTTCGAGCTGAAAATTGGCTAATAGACTAATTCGGACTCCCTGATCACGAATCCGGTGTCAGATTCTTGGGTGCCGTCCGGCCGGCCGGCCGGCCGGCCGGCCGGCCGGTTTCCCGGCCGTAAGCACGATAACAGGAGCACCGAAGGTCCTATCGACTTCAAACTTTCAGGGTAGGTTTCTGATCAAAATGCGACGGTTAAGTTCGTTAACGGGCAAAATCGGCCGGACGGTTTAGGAGTTATAGACATTTAAAATTTTGAGGTTATTTCCCTGATATTTCAGGAACTAAAGAAGATGTTGAATCAAAACTTGGTAGTCAGTTCGAGGATATAAACGCGCAACTTTTGGCAAAATTCTGTTATGATCGAAATGTTGGTAATTTTTAAAAAAATATTTCTTGTAATTTTTTCGAAAAAAAAATTTTTTTTTCGTGAACTATTCATCAGATTGCAACAAAAACTTGTACTAACGTCAATTGTAGTATTTTGCAACATTGTGCAAAATTTTGGCTCTATACGATTTCAAGTTCTGGAGATATAAGACAAAATGTGTCAAATTTCCTGGGTCTCTCTCAGTATTTTCATCGATTATTATATAATAATCAATAATATTAAGGTATTCAACATGATACTGCTTTTTTTCTTTACTGGTCAGTACGGGCCACAAGGAAGATGAACATGCGCCCAATAGCTCCTGTCCACAGGGCTTGAACCAATTTTTATTTTTCCTGGGAAAAATTAACATTGGCGGTACGAATTGTCCACCAGCGCTCATACAGGCAACGAATGTCACAAGTGATCCTCTTTCTGCGGAAGTGATGGCAGCTATCTGCCGTTTACCTTTTCTACCAATTACAGTAGGGACCTTGCTTTGCACTATTGATAAGCCTGTCTCATCGACATTAAATATTCTGTGCGGTGGAAAATTGTATTTATTCTATTCCTGCTCCAGATTATCAAAAAATCGTGACGCGTTTTCTGCATTAAAACCAAGAGCTCTTGCAAAAGACGTTCCAGTTGGCTTTCTTAGAGAAAGTATTTCCTTATGACGACGTAAAAATCCATCGAGCCAGCTTCTTCCTGCTATTCCTAAAGGGGCTATTCTTACCATTTTTTTCAACTAGATTGTACGCCATAATTCGAATGTCTCGTCTAGTAAGACCGTAAAATTTTGCCTCCATTGCGAGAATGTAATCAACAAGCTCCTTCTCCAGTTGATTACCTAAAACTGTTCTTCTTCCAAGGGTTGTTGCAGTTATGCGATCAGGATCTCCATCGACTTTAGAAAGCCTTTGTAAAGTAGATCTTGGTACACAAAATGTTTTTGCTGCCTGTCTACAAGTTAATAAGTGTTCTTTAACTGCAGTTACAGCTTTCGTCATATCACTGGTATTCCATTGCTTCCTCATTTTTTTTGAAACATATTTTTCCTTTTTTCGGGGCATTTTTACCTAAAACATAACAATAGTGCAATTTTTTACAAGGCTATACTAAATGTGCTCCAAATATGGGCCTGGCTCATATTTCAGACAACTAAGTGGCCCATATTCCAAACATAACAACAAAAATGTCACCATATAAACAAAGTATTTAAATGCAATTTTGGGCAAAACTCTGTAATACATCTTAAAGAGTAACATTTCAAGTACACACTTACCAATTTTTAACTTTAAAGAAAGAGAATTTTTCACGAAAATACAAAATATTTACACACGTGAATAAATTTGTGTAACCTTCAGAATATCAACCTGTTGATTGCTTTCCTATGCCATCTATGTTTAGATAGCCGAAGCTAGAGATTTGTGCGCGGAACAAACACTGTTAATCTACGCTATGTGAAACATCGCATCGGTAAGCGTTGTTGCCAATAATATAGTGGCCTATAATATAAGCATGGCCCATATTCGGACCTTCTCCTCTAACGTTGCACTGCGACCTTAAGGTCTATTGTGCCCCCCTTCAGAGCTATCGATGTCATTACCATCTACAACTCGCCTTCCAGTTCCAGAGTTCTGATGAACTCCAGTATCTGGGATGGCTTCAAGGAGGCTTGGTCTTCGCTCCTGCAGATTTCTTGCGTTGGTTTGAGATGGCGAGGCATTCCGTTGTCAGGTGATCAGGAGTTTCGTCCTTAGTGCCAACTATGTCCTGCCACCTAGTTCTAGAACGGAAGAAATTTGAGATCACCATCTTACCCGCCCTCTTCCATACACTCTCTGGTGCTCTTTCTGAGTTTATTCATTATTATGATAGTTTCACAGGAGTAGGACAGTAGCAATAAAAGACTAATTTGAGCTAAGCCAACGTTTCGTCCATATATTCAGACTTTATCAAGGCTGCAGAGAAAATAAGACAAACCTATAAGTTAACAGCACAAAAAATATATGTATAAATAAAATGGTGGACAGTTCTTTATAATCTTACCAAGTTCATTAAGTCGAAAACAAAAGGTGTTCATAGGCAGTAGTTAACACTTTGTCAACAAAATTGGACATAGAAACAACAAAACAATCGAAAGGTGTTATTATGATAAGATAGAAATCTGATCTGAACAAACTGGCACATGAATCACACTCCGATATTTTTAATTCACCCACATGTGCCCTCTTATCACGCACCGTGGAATTCCCGATATCTGTCCAATATATTTGAATAAACCTGACTGAGATCTTGTGTTTCGGTTCTATAATTGACAGTATTATTTAGTTTTATAAATATCATTTCGCTGATGTTCATCAGCGAATGAAATTATAGAACCGACACACAAGATCTCAGTCAGGTTTATTCAAATATATTGGACAGATATCGGGAATTCCACGGTGCGTGATAAGAGGGCACAGTAACAGTAACAGTAAAACACGGAGAATATATTTATATTTAATAAAGAGTTCAAAATTGTTGAATGAGAGATAATAGAATTATTTGGAATCTTTAATCTGATTTATTTAAGTTACACAATTTCAAACAGGTGATTACTCAATATGATACTGATTTATACACTTTTCAAAATTCTTCTATAACAACTAAAACGAATATGAAAGACATTATACATATCATATATCTAGGTTAATAAAAAAATTAAATAAAAATGAAATAACCCTGTGCTAATAACAATTTAAATACGAAATTTGTGTATAGAAAAGATGTCGAATCTATACCTACTCATAGAATTTCAATTGGATTAGTGTGTGTTATTCGTCTGTTGAATGACTTAAATACAAAATACCATCAAGGATAAAGATCAAACTGCATATAATTGAGCTCCGAACTGTTATATTTATGTATCGGTTATTATGTTGAATTAATACACTCAGATTTGACTTCGTATTTATTTGACTTATTATGTGCTTGTGCATACAATCGGTTTCCTCACATCACGCAACTCACAATGACATAATAATAATAATTTATTTGCAGATATTATACAGGTACAATAGTCTACAAATAATAGTGATTCCCACAAAGGCTTAGCCTGTCCGTGGTGTGAACCACCGAAATTAAATTAAATTCCAACTGCTTAATCAAAATAAAACAATGAAACAATAAAGGCACCATATGCAACAAACAACAATCTTTGTTTTATTCAATTTTTTTTTTATATATATTTTTCCAACATATTTTTTTTTCAAGCTTTTTGGGAGGGCAAGTTCAAAACACGTCGACAAACACCATAACATATATTCAATTGAATTTGAAAAGGCCAGATATCCCTTGCCTAGGTTGGTTCATCAGAAAGAGCTTCACTTTTCTCCTGAATACCGATAAAGAAAACGAATTCCTAATATCCAGCGGTATAAAATTATAAAGTCTACTCGCCAAAAACTCAAAAGCCCTCTGAGATACCGTTTTTGAGGCATATCTGGTTCAGAGTATCTCACCAGCCTTTGCTCGTGTACTGTGGGGATGACTAATGTAATGAAATTCTATTTTTTTGCAAAAAACACCATTTACCGATTTAAGGAAGTACAGCTGTTTCACATCCAAGATCTTTGATTCCTTGTACAATTCATCGGAGGGATATAGATCAGGTCTGCCCATTATAATTTTCATAATCCTTTTCTCGATTATTTCTACCTTCTGTAAATAGCAATTAGCTGCTGCTCCCCAAGCCAGATTTCCATTAGTTAGCTTAGATTCTACAAGTGCGTAATATACAGGGTCTTTCACGAGGAACCTCACCCATATTTATACGGGAAACTACTGAACGTATTTTCATGAAATTCAGAACTTATAAGTATTTCACGATGCTGATGAAATCTAAAATATTTTCAAGGCATGAGCACCTCCGGTTTTTCCGGAAATGACGTCAACTTCCGTTTTTCAAATTAGAACACCATTTTTTTATTGCAGAAATAGATTCCTAAGAAAATTTCAAGTTATTTTGATGTAACATTTTTCAGTTTTGGTTGGAAAATTTTCTCTGAGCAGGAAAATTCGAAAAAAAAATCGAAAATAGAGCTCCGCTGAAACAAGAATGACTTCGAGGTTTTTGGATGGAAAATTTTCATTTTTGGGATTTTTCAAGATGTAAGATTGATGTATCCACTTTAAAAATCGAAATCGCGATTCATGATACAGGGGGTGAAAAAATCGCTTTCAAAGTTAGGGATGACAAAATCGGGAAAAATCAATTTTTTCAAATTAGAACCCCATTTTTTGGCGCTCTAGTTCCTCGGAACTGAGTGCTTATCAATTTGCCCAAATGTCTGTAATTTTCGAATATTTCGATGAAAATGGTCTTAAACGATTTGGTTCGACTCACTGATCAAGAATTCGTGGTCGAAATTCATTCTGTCCGGCCGGTCCGGCCGGCCGTAGGCACGATAACTCTCGAACGGAATGAGCTAGAGAGTTGAAATTTTCAGAGTAGGTTTGGGGGATAAATATCTCGGCTAAGTTCGTTATTGGGCAAAATCGGACAGATGGTTTCGGAGTAACAAAAAAAAATTTTTTGACGTGACAACGTCTTATAAATTGGTTTGCCGGGTGACACTTCAAGAAACTGCGTTACGCTCCGCTCACGTTATGCGCTCACAATGAGAGCGAGTGAGAGGCACGCGTCCCTTCCACTCGGGCATGGTTAGCCCGCCTAAGAGCGAGAGAGACAGACATAAAAAGTGAAAATGTATTGCAAGTTATTGTATGTATATTTGTATATAAATACGTATGTATGTGTAAAGGTAAAAATAAAATTTTGTTAATATGAAATTCAGTGCGAGATTCTTTGTATAAATTAATGTTTTAAATATAATTCTTTGTATAAATAAATGTTTTAAATTGTTACTATTATTTCATCCTTCTTCCTACTATACGAATGAATATTCACATTAAAATTATTTTACCACTCAAAGTCGTTGTCACGTAAAACTTTCGCCCGTATACCGACTTTTTTTTTTACGAAACAAATTCCAAATTAAATTTTTTTTAATGAGAGGATTTATCATAAGAATCCATTCATATCATTTTTAACTCTAACAAGCTAATACTTTCGGAGATATGATTTTTCAAAATTTCAATAATAAATCGTATTTCAACGTTGTCACAGAATGATATTATTCTATGTATGAATATGAATTGTCATAATGTCAAATGATGTTCCTGACAGATTATCTAATCAATCGAAGAATTGTGAGCGAAGTGAGAAAAATCTCAGTTGTTTGCTCCGAAATTAGTTTTTCTCAGAAAATTCTTACATTTCGGAACTGAACATGAAGTAAGAGATCTGAGAGTAGTGAGACTGCTTTTCATCCATAGACATAGATATAACTCTCGAACGGAATGAGGTAGGTAGTTGAAATTTTCAGAGTAGTTTAGGGAGATGAATATCTCGGTTAAGTTCGTTATTGGGCAAAATTGGCCAGATTTAATTTGATTTCTTCCATGGTGCTTTTCTCATTCTCATGATTGCTCATTTAATCTTGATAAATAAACTATTATTTGAATTGAATTTCCTTTAGGATGCAGTTCTGTCATATGAGTACATTGATATAATTCCCAACTCTGAGAAACCGATACTTTCGGAGATATAATTTGTCTGTTTGAACTAGAGCGCCAGAAAGCTCCTGTCCACAGGGCTTGAACCCATTTTTTATGGCAGATATTGAATCTACGTTAAAAAATAATGTGAGTGTATGCATCACACCCTTGCCCTAAAATGGATATTTTCTGAGTTATTCACAAAAAACTGTTTTTCGTCTTGAATTTTCAGCTATTTCTTTTCCCTTCACGCCAAAAAGATGAAATTTTCAGGAACTGTTATTTGAACCATGCTGTAGATTTTTCACCACTTCTTGAAACCGACTTCAAGTTACTATTAGGAGAACCATGGCAAACTCTCGCAGTTATAACTAGAGAAGATGCTCAAAGTTTTGACCGTTAATTTCTAGACATTTATTTATACGTCTCAGGAATGCTTCGTGCGTTGCTCTTCTTATTTCATCGGGAGGAAGAGATCTGCAAAAGTGTTTAAAAACCAAATTGAGTTTCAAAACTATGAATCTAAAAATCTAAACAAACCTGAACGCATTTCTGACTCGTTCTATGCAGTCCTCTTTATCAGTCAGGGGAGTTGAGTAGACAATATTTTTTATCCTACCCCAAACATAATAGTCTAAAGGAGTTAAATCGGGAGAACGTGGTGGCCAAAGATGTGGACCATTGTTCGCCAACCATCGATCTTCAAATGGCCTGTAGAGGATATTTGACACATTGAGTGAATTGTGTGGAGGCGCGCCATCTTGTTGATACCATAAGTCATTATGGTTCTGTACTAGCGGCTCAATTATTTGAGTCAATATGTCAGAATATCTATCTCCTAAGGGAGAACATTCTTTAAATAATGCAAACATGTGTAGTGTTCTATCTTACCAGTTAAAGTCCTATCATAAATGTGAACATCGAGAATTGCATTATTTTTGATGGCGCAAAAAACATTGAAACTCCAGGTCTCTTGAAAGTTCCATTGTCTGAAGTGGTGGTTGTTCTCTTCATCCCAATAATGACTGTTATGTTGAAAGAACCATTCTTTGTGAATTTAGATTCATCTGTCCAAATTATACAGTCCAAAAAGTTTTCATTCTCTTGAAATCGAATCATCATAGCTTCGCAAAACTCTGTTCTCCTGACGAAATCAGTTTCCTTCAAATGCTGTACCCTATTGAATTTATATGGGTGCATTTTATGTTTTTTTAATATTCTCCAAACACTCGATTGAGATAATCCCAGATCAATCTCGGCATCTTTGAGAGAATTTTGAGGATTCACACGAAAATATGCAAGAACTGTAATTTCGTTGTTCTCATCTTCTACTACACTTTTTTCTCTGTGTATAGTTTTCTTAACGAAAGATCCGACATTTCTCAAGTTTGTCATGGTTCTGTTAATGGTATCTCTCGTTGGTCTGGGTCGGTCAGGAAACCTCTCAATGAACAGTCGAATCGTTCTATCTACAACTTTATTACATTCTCCATGAAGTAGAATGAGATTTAAATAATCTTCATTGGTAAAATTAGGCATAGTGATCGATTTTATAACTTAATACGAATTATCACCAAATTAATAGTAAACACAAAATGCTACTGAATAAAGAGGAATTTGGCAGATGTAATTAATGATATCTATCATTAAAAAAAAAGAATGTAAAACATGGTAAGTTTTTGCATATGGTTCATAAGGAATTATTTATTTATCACTGGAGAGAAAACCGATGGCCGATTAGTTGAAATAAAGAGGTTTCCGATACAAATTCGAATCAAAATTCGCCATCTATTTAGGAACAACTTTTTTCTCTTGCATATTAGGGTAGTAAAATCTAAAACATGGTTTAAGTAACAGTTCCTGAAAATTTCATCTTTTTGGCGTGAAGGGAAAAGAAATAGCTGAAAAATCAAGGCGAAAAATAGTTTTTTGTGAATAACTCAGAAAATATCCACTTTAGGGCACATTATTTTTTAACGTAGATTCAATATCTGCCATAAAAAAATGGGGTTCTAATTTGAAAAAATTGATTTTTCACGATTTTGTCATCCCTAACTTTGAAAGCGATTTTTTCACCCCCTGTATCATGAATCGCGATTTCGATTTTTAAAGTGGATACATCAATCTTACATCTTGAAAAATCCCAAAAATGAAAATTTTCCATCCAAAAACTTCGAAGTTATTCTTGTTTCAGCGGAGCTCTATTTTCGAATTTTTTTTCGAATTTTCCCGCTCAGAGAGAATTTTCCAACCAAAACTGAAAAATGTTACATCAAAATAACTTGAAATTTTCTAAGGAATCTATTTCTGCAATGAAAAAATGGTCTTCTAATTTGAAAAACGGAAGTTGACGTCATTTCCGGAAAAACCGGAGGTGCTCATGCCTTGAAAATATTTTAGATTTCATCAGTATCGTGAAGTACTTATAAGTGCTGAATTTCATGAAAATACGTTCAGTAGTTTCCCGTATAAATATGGGTGAGGTTCCTCGTGAAAGAACCTGTATAGCTTCCAGAGAAGGTAAGTCTAAAATTTGTTTGAGATATTTGAACTTGTGCAGTAAACTTCTCAGTGTGAAAACAAGTTTATTTATGTGGAAATTCAACCTCAAATGAGAATCAATTGTTATCCCAAGGTATTTTACCTGCTCTCTTCTTACAATCTCCGTTTTACCATTGTTTGTACTCATAGTTAACTTATCATAAGGCGGAGTATTATCTGAACTGCAGCTAAATGAAAGGAAACAAGTCTTGTCAAAGTTTATAGTCAGAATTTTTGTACTAAATGCATCTATCAGAATTGCGAAATCTTTTTCCACCTTTTTCTTCAGGTCTTCCCACTTTTGACTTTCATAAAAAACAACTGTATCATCAGCAAAAGCAGTAATCGATCCCTCCGTATTTAGAGTTAAGATGTTATTTACATATATAATGAATAGGACAGGACCAAGCACCGTCCCCTGAGGCACACCATATTCAACTTTCCCCCTCCCACTGATAGTCGCGTTCATTCGGACACACTGCTCACGATCGTCAAGATAACTTTTTATAAGATCTTCTGCTTTCCCTCTGACACCTACATCCCGCAAGGCACCCAACAACTGTCCATGATGAACAGTGTAGAACGCCTTTGCCAGATCCAGGAATACAGCTAAACATTTTGTACCCTTTTCCATGCTTTTTTGCACTTTTGAAATCAGTGAGTTGATAGCATCCTGAGTAGAGATGTTTTTTCTAAAGCCAGATTGATTGACCGATATCAGGTTATACTTTTCCAGATATGCTACCAATCTGTCCTTAAGTGCCTTTTCAAAAATTTTAGTCACATTGCTTATTGAAGTGATTGGTCGATAATTTGATAATATCATCGATATCCAACACAAACATGCAAGTTATACACACATATCATTATCAATCTACAAAAACATGCAGCAAATATATGTTATCAATAGATTGGCAAGTTGAAATGAAAGAGAAGGTGTAAGGAATACAGAATAAACAGCAATATTCAATTATCGTGAAAATAAATCAGAAGTATTTCCATATCATTTCATTTTGAAATGAATTAATAACTCAGAAAACTCAAACTGAAAATAAAAGCATACCTAATACCACAATAGATTTAATGGAATCTTACTTTGTGCTATTTTAAGGCAGAGGTAATCACTTGCTTTAATATTATTCCTCAAACCCAACCAGGAACAACTCATTGCAAACACATTGGTCATTATTCTATTCACCTTATCCTTAGGATATGCGCCACCAATGGTCTGAAGGTATCTGATCTAAGAGAGATGAAAATAATCATCAGTTCTTATATAGAAATTCCTGAAAGATCAAAATTCACATAAACTGTAAGACGGAAGTTACACGGTGAGTCTGGTACCAGTCTTGCATCACATCAATCATGGATTGATGGTAGATTGACGGAAATTGGTTCTATGACGGAAGTTTCACGGTCAGTCTGGTATCAGTCTCGCATCACATCCATCATGGATTGATCTCAGATTGACGGAAATTGGTTCTATATGCGTAGATTGATAGACTGATAATCTGGATTCATGGTAATGCTGATGCGAGACTGATACCAGACTAACCGTGTGATCTTGGTCTAAGCTAAGTTAACTTACGAAATTATTTTAATTCCTCCTTCTCTATACATATCCGTTAAGTCTTTCAATGTTTTCTATTGAATCATAGGGAAGATTTTCCGAAAAAAATCCATATTTGTTGGCTGCTGCAGTACTTCAATATTTCTGAATTTTTTTTCAGTGTTTCCATCATCAAAGACATGAAATTTACTGAGGTCAACAGTATATCTGCATCTGCAATATAATGTTTTTTCTTATTGTACAGTCTATTCTGTTGAGGATGTACCATTTACCGATTTTTTCCTCAAGTTTCTTTTCATAATTTTCTATAATAGAGAATTTAATATTTAGTCTATATCTATATCAATCACGTTAATGAATATATATTACCAATTTCTGTCCGAGTGCTGACCATGGTGATTCTAGGTTTCCTTGAACTCTGATTAACTGAAAGCAGACATAATAAATGAATATGAAAAATCTTTCAGATTCAGGCAGTAAAGTCTTACCTAGTGAAACAGCCTATTCATCACAGGACACAAATAATGTATTCATTAGCTAATATAATTGTCTCAGGTGATCTTACTGAAACATGAGAAATGTTAGTTATATTTCACCTCAGTAAATCATGATCGCCAAGACTCCAATATACAGGATCATTATTTGATTCGCTAAGGAAAACATTCTCCTGAAAAATCCTAACGAATGATCTGGTTTTCAAAGCCAATTGAAAGTTATCAAACATTTATATACTTGTAGAATGTTATTCGACTGATTAGTAGTTGAAGTAAATACACTGATCAACAATTGCTAGGGATCACTTATGAACTTCTCTTCATTTGTATTTTTTTCAAGTTATCTCGTGAATATCTGTACATTATATGTTCTCTAAGGAAAAATTAAGATGTTTTGAGTTGATTATATCAAATTTTTTCTCACTTCATCGGCTCTTGTTCACAAAATCCATTATTATCTGTAGGCTGTTACATGTGGAGTGAAAAGCAATGTGGTATTTGTTATTAAATCTGTTTTTTTCTCTCGTTCAAACACATAAGGTGACAATAATTGAAGAAATGAGAACAATATTAGCTTATCAGTCATGCCGAGAAGACGTTTGGCTCCTGTGCAACTGGACCAAATCATACGGTGGATACAGGAAGGCTTGTCCCAGCGAGAAGTGTCCCGGCGGTTGAATGTTTCGCAAAGTGTCGTGAGTCGGGCTTGGAATAGGTTCATCCAAAACGACTCAGTAGCTTATGTTCATGGGGGAGGTCGGCAGCGCAGTACAACAGCTGCCCAAGATCGTCTTTTGGTCCTCAATGCTAGGAGAAATCCCACTTACCCGGCGTCGCGCCTCAATAGATCACTGAGAGTTGCAACAGAAGTTCTAATTTCGAACCAGACTGTAAGACGACGACTACATGTTCGTGGTTTGAGAGCACGTAGGAGGGTACAACATCCCCGTTTGAATAGGGAACACCGGGTTCATCGACGGCAATGGGCTGAGGAGCACCGCAATTGGACAGTTGAAGATTGGAGCCGATGTTTATTTACGGATGAGTCTAGATTTCGTTTGGTCAACTCCGATGGACGTATTCTTGCTTGGGGGGAAAGAGTTCGAAGGTATGCAGAACAGTTTATGGTACCCACAACAGCTTTTGGCGGGGGTTCTATATGTGTATGGGGAGGCATTTGTTTGAACCAACGCACAGAGTTGGTTGTTCTGAAGAACACCACAATGACCATCCAGAAATATCACGATAAGATTATTGAACCCATAATTGTTCCGTTTGCGGCTGCCTTGGGCGAGAATTTCATTTTAATTGACGATAATGCCCGTCCACACCGTAGTCGTCTGGTTAATGAAGCGCTAGAAACTCATGCTATTGATAGGATGGACTGGCCAGCTCGCTCTCCAGACATGAATTGCATCGAACATGTCTGGTCTGAGATTTCTAGACAATTGTTAACCTTAGAACAACCGATCAATAACCTGGAGGACCTTTCTAACGCTTTACGGGATATTTGGACGAATTTGCCCCAAAATTTTATAAATCGTTTGATTGAAAGTATGCCTCGTAGGGTAGAATGCTTGAGACGAGCTCGTGGGGGGCCAACTAGGTACTAGCTTAACCGAAACTTCAGCCTTCTTGTGGTGTCATCATAAAATTTTTATTATATTCAAACACAGAATTTTGAGAGTTCATAATAAAGTTTTTTTTTCTCTCCAACTTTCCATTTTTGCGCGTATGTTCTGGGGAACATCGCGTTATAGTTTTGCCCAAATGTCTGTAACTTTCGAATTTTTTGAAAAAAATGGTCTCAAACGATTAAGTTCGACTCCCCAATGAAGAATTCGAGGTCAAATTTGATTCTGTCCGGCCGGCCGTTGCCACGATAACTTGAGAACGAAAAGAGCTAGCGACTTGAAATTTTCAGGGTAGGTGGCGCATCCCAATACGACGGACAAGTTCGTTAATGGGCATAATCGGCCCAGTGGTTTCCGAGTAATAATTTTGTTTTCAACCAATATGAATCCGATCAAATTGAAACTTGGTGGGTAGTTGAAGAATATGACCCTAAGCACGTTTGTGAAATTTTGTGCGATTCGTATGGCTAGAAAATTTTAAAAAAATTATTAAAAAATATTTTTGTTGTCACGATAACTTGCGAACGGAATGAGATAGCGGCTTGAAATTTTCAGGTTAGGATGTGCACCAGAACGCGACATTTCAGTTTGTTTATGAGCATAATCGACCAAACGGTTATAGAGTTATAGCAATCTGAAATTTTCTGAAATTTGGTGGTTTTTTGTTCCTCATTAACTCGAAAAATACTGAACCGATGGAATTCAAACATTGTTATTAGTTGTAGAATGGCAACGCAAAAATGTTTGCAAAATCTGGTGAGGATAGCATTTGTAGAAAATTTTTAATGAATCATTAAAAAAAAAAAAAAAAAATTCTATATATCAGTAACTATTCGTTTGAAATTCATGAAGATGAAAGAAGACGAATCGATTTGTGTTTTTCCCAAATTTCGTTCTTCTAGGTTGAGCCTAAATATACTAATTCGATACAAGTTTCGGAGGTTTTGAGTCCGACGATTTTCCATTCAAAAAGTCAATCCGAGAAACGTCAGAATTAATTCGAGAGACGGGGTCGGAAATTTTCGAAAGCGAAACTGACGATTTAGGCCTTTTTGGGGCGTGAAACTTGAAGAAAATGATAGATAGCTTTTGCGCGTATGTTCTATTTTCCATTCTTCTGTATTGGACACCCTTAATCGAATTTACCATGGTAAATTATGTTGTCCATTCTCCTGTATTGGACACTTATTTTATATTTAAAACTGTAATTAGATCTTTGAAATACCATTGAATGAAGAAATTCTTGTAAGTTAACAAAATATCTTTATTTGAACAATAAAAATGCATCATTTTATTAAAATGATAGTTAGACTATCCAATTGCTTCTTTTCTTTATAATATTTTAGCTGTAAGTCAGTATAGCTTAGAAATTTTGAAGTAACGTCCTAAAATATTAATTTAAATGATATTATAAATTAAAAAAAAAATTGGTTCAAGCACTGACGTGAAGTCAGAAGCTTTTGCGCGTATGTTCTATTGTCCATTCTTCTGTATTGGACACCCTTAATCGAATTTACCATGGTTAATTAAGTTGTCCATTCTCCTGTATTGGACACTTAATTCGAATTTACCATGGTAAATTCGATTAAGGGTGTCCAATACAGAAGAATGGACAATAGAACATACGCGCAAAAGCTTCTGACTTCACGTCAGTGCTTGAACCAATTTTTTTCATTCTTTTCTCAAGTGAACCATATTATCAACTGAAAATACTCTGATATCTGACTAAATTTATAATCTTGGAGCGAATAATTCAGAAATAAATTTAGAAAAAGTAAGTGATCCCTATCAATTGTTGAGCAGTTCACTTACCTCTCAGCCTTCTCACAATTTCTCTAAATGAAAAGTTTTCAGAAATAAATATGACATTAAACGTAAAACCGGGAAAAACCGCCAAAATAAAAATAAACCGTTCGTTAATAAAGGTTATGAGATAGATCTGTGGTTCAGTTACAATTAAGGCGAAAATTCATGTGGCGATTTTGTCGCCGAAAACCAGCGATTTTGTCGCCCAAAATTTCGACGATTTTTTCGTTCAAAACCAGCGACTGTCGCTCGAAATTTCCCTTCCCCTATATTTCATGGAGCGACAAAATCGCCACGACAGATTATTTTGAACTGACAGAAACATAACCTAATTGAATTTAAATATTACAACTAAATACATATTTAGGTACAAAATGAGTTCCGGAAGTACTACAGTTATCTCTAATAATTATATAAATGTATTAAATCGCAAAAGAAAAACAAATGGGAACTTCCAAGACGATGCAATTTCTGGAGTACATATAGGAGCTTCAACTCCTAATTCTAGAATCCTTGTAGAAGGAGAAGACTAAGAGGTTCTAAATGTAGATCATGTATGACAAAACAAATTGTGGTCCCATTTTTATAGACATTTGTTCCTTATATTTACAAAGTAGTGCCCTTAATTCAGAATCACATAAAATTGATGGCCCATATTAATGTGGAGAACGGTAAACTTAAAAAAAAAGTATGGTATATTCTTGTAAAGTCGCAGCATGGAGCGGGTGTAAACATATTACTGATGTTTTAATTCAAGTTCAGGTGCATGCTGTTCTAATTCATTTATGAGGATACATATAGTGTCTAATTGATCCAGATAAAGCTGTGGTATAACAGTTATCCATAATTAAAATGATTTTTTCAAGATATGATACATATTTATTATGTGAAAATAATTATTAACAATAAGTGTAATGTTTGAGGTATAATAAAATTGCTTTTTTTTTGTTTTGTTTCCAAGAGTTTTGATGACCATCTCTTCTATTCAATTGAAAATATCAAAATTGTTTATGCCTGTGAAACTTTTCAAAGCACTGTCACTGTTCAAGATATCACTCTTTGTAGATAACCCGAATATATCAATGGCACAAGTGTTAGGTGGTCTGTTAACAATGTACACAACCAAGTATACTACTAAAATTATTATTGCTGTTCAACTAACTCAAGGGTGCTTGGGTGATACTTATTTCTTCTTCTGAATGAGGTTTTTCAACACAGCAAGTCATCGATACATCCTTCCTCAGTTCTCTTTCGAGGTACCTCCTTGTACTCTGTTTGAAGATGATGTAGTTCCAAGTTGAGTACTCTTCGGTCTATTAGTTATCTTCCTAACGCAGTTTCAATAATTATATTTATATTTGGTTTTCCGGAGGTATTGAATACACAAACCTATACTAGTAAATTTCACAGGAAGTTGGACAGAATAAAACCAGTACCGAATAAAACCTATACATTTTGGCATTTATTTCGCCCATGAATTGCATTTGGGCACACAACAATGGTAATTTCTGGTCGAAGACATATTAGATAGGATAATATTATCTACTTTCATTTGAATTTGTCCAATAGAGATGAATGGACAATAGAATATGAGCGCAAAAGCTCCTTACTTCACGTCAGTGCTTGAACCAATTTTAATTTTTGCGGCTGTCACTGCTGTCAGAGGTATGTCATCAGTTGTCGTTGGAATGCTGGATTAATCCAGCGACACGGACGACGTCGCCCAAAACGGTCCAAATGACAGTATACTCATTTGGGCGACAAAATCGCTGGTTTTCGGCGACAAAATCGCCACATGAATTTTCGCCTTTAGGGAATCCAACGACCTGTCAAAACTAAAGCAATATGGCGGCGGTTGGCACACATTGTATTGTTTACTTTGAATTTTATGATATATGTCCATAATTATAGTGGTATATTGTTCGTTTTTTGATTTCCTGTGCGTATTTGGGTTGTATTTTTAATTTTGAATAATAATACAAGAAAAAAAATGCCTCTTACATGCATTGTGGTTGGCTGAGGATCTCATCACGACAAGGATATAGTATGTTTCCTAGTACTACACAGAAGTTTTTGACTAGTAAAAATGAGTTATTCAGAAAGCGAAGAGCCCTATGGCTAGCTGAAATCAAGAGAAAAGATTCAAAGCCCAAGTATCAGAGAGTTTGCAGCAGTCTGCTGCGCTCAGTACGATGAAGTGTCGGGGATCCCTTGAGGGTTGTTATATCCAGATTCTACTGTGTATTCATCAATAAATAAGAAGAAAAAACCAAGGGCTTTCATCTGTTTTTATATTATTTGTTTGACATGCCATGCTATTAATGTGCGGACATGAAATAAAAAATCAAGAATTTTTTATGTAATCTATTCCATTTCTATAAAAATCCAGACCGTTTCATCACATTTATTACAATACCAGGTACCATCAGGAGTGTCAACTGGTCATACAGAATCAAAATGAAATCTTCTATTTGACAGTCATTCCCATCACATTTTATCATCGCACGTCCTTAATCCGGCGTTGCAAATGCAATAGTGAATAAATTCAGCTGTACCCTCTTCAGATGTGGAATATTTTACCATCAGTCCTGGCATAATAACTTCTGAATGAAATTTCTTTGCACTTTCTAAGTTCTTTTCCCATATTTCCAGATCATTCATACTAAATAAATATTTGGAGACCATATAACAAAATCACAAAAAAGCGACTGTGAGATGAATAGTTGCACTTGTATTTGGTAGTAACAACTGTGTGTTTTTTAAAAGTAATCATTCCAGCTTGTGCTATTAGACAAGAACTGTGCATTCGCAAATATTCATGTATGTCTTGTACGTTGTGGTATATAATACACCAAATACGTTGCAATATCCATATATAAGATTGGAGGAACACCATCAATTGAATTATCCACTACCCAGATCAGAAACATTCAATGTGAAAGGATCTAAGCCGTTAATTAATCCCATCTTTATTATATACCTGTAATAAAATGAAATGTAAACACATGATGAAGGTGCTTTTTTTCGAACCTACCGTTCAGCAAAGTCTCTGTTGTTCAACAATAGTCTTTTCAGATATTCATTCTTCATTTCAGTATAGTTTACACAGCAGAAAAGCTCCGGAAAAAGTCAATAAACGCTATAAAATAGTCAACGACCATAACAAGTTAATTGTTTGTGTGCCAACAGACCGCCATATTGGATCACGTGGTTTGGATTGCCTAATTACAGAGCTCCATATTATCTTGGCCCTCACATTCGAGCATTTTCGCCAGACATATGATATTTATGATTTCTTTTTATATAACATATACAAACGTAAATATTATCATTTATATATTGAAAATATTACGTACATGATATTTAAATATAACGCGTACTTGTATGATCTGAATGATATAACATATTTATGATATATTTACATAACATACACGTAACATTAATAATATGATGGATATATTGTGAATGTTACATATATGATATGTAACTATAACACGTAGTTGTATGTATCTGATTAATATAGCTTTTAGGGATGCTGGGACATATAACATGTATGTTACTTTAGTGATATAACAATGTTACGTATATGTTATATGAATAATTTAGATAATCTCATAGATATATGAAATATTATGTATCAGATACATTGGTCCTGAGACGTATCAGCTATGTACATGATTTCTTAAAGATGTTATGTAACGGGAAGGCGCATATTACACTGTGGTTTGCTGGGTAAGGAGTATTGTAAAAGTAAAAACTCTTATGTAGTCTCAATAGACGATAAAATTACATTAAAACACGATCATTCGTACTATTACCAAATACAGATGCAAATGTTTGTTTGTAATTTGCAATATTGCGATTTTGTTTTTTGGCCTCCATACATTTTGTTCAAAGAGCGGATATTTCCAGATCTGGATTTTTGGGATCAAAATTCACAAACTGCTTTGAAGTTTCATTCTGAAATTATTATGCCCGAACTATTGGGTAGATATTTCACTCGAAGTGAAGGATCGGTAAAACTAAAATATTGGTTCAAATGTAAGGGTGTTGATGATGGGACGCCAATGATCAGTTGTGACAATGATGACTGCGAAATAAAATGGTTCCACTTCAAATGTGTAGGACTTTTGGTACACCAAAGTCAGAATGGTTTTGTGAATTCTACACCCAAGAATATACTTCAGTATCCAATTAATGATTGTTCCTGTTCAAATAAAATTTCATTGAAAACATCGTTCAATAAAAAATACCTTAAGACAATATATGTATTGTATATTCACTATTATAGTCACTTTTATTTTTTTAGTCATTAAATATATAATCATTAAAGGATACTGTGGGAGGTATACTCATTATTGAAAGGTTTTTTCTGGGTTTTCTCTCCCAAACTCTGAAAAATATCTATAAAATAAAAATTAATTATTTATTGATTTGCTTCTGCGTAAGAAACACAGGATATTTGTCAGAAGCAATCAATTGAACAATGTTGCCTAACAAACAACATCAACGAAGAAGCATATATATCGTAACGTTTCGGAGTCTATATCAGACTCCTTCGTCAGACGCTTAATGAAAATCGTTAGAATTATTTTGTTGATAGTTATTTTGTGAAATTCAAGAATTGTCACAGAGTTTGGGAGAGAAAACCCAGAAAAAACCTTTCATTAAATATTAGGAAAGAAAATTATTGGGAATATTGGACACTATTTATTATCTATTGTTCACTACGTGACAATGCCGACGTTTCGAAACAAATTCGTTTCTTTATCAGGGCTGTAAATAAATACAAAAAATATATTATAAGACATACAATATGACATAACATGAAAATAAATTACCTAGTTACGACAAACAATATTGTACGATTTTTGAAAACATCAAGATTTTATAAAGAAATCAAAAACTCTTGGAGAGCAGGTACACAACGGAAACATCCCATCACCTTATGAGTTTCTATATTTATGACAATGACGTCAACATAAGGTTACCAAATATTGATCAGGAATGGTCTTAACACTATTGACGAGGCCAGCCATTACCTATTACTTTCTAAGTATATTATTATAAATCGTGCCTAGGTGTTGCACATCTTCTCTATGATTAACGGTATAATTTCTTTTTATGTGAATCATCTCGCTTATATTACGTCTATAACAAACCTCCTCTCTATCAAGAATCTTTTCATCTTCAAAATTAAATTTATGGCCCATAGTCATTTGATGTAAAGTTAAAGCAGTTTTGTTAAAATTTGCAATATTTTCACTATCATATTTATGTTGTTTCATCCTATCGCGTAAATACTGTTTTGTTCTTGCCAATGTATCACTTGTTACAATTAGCACAGGGTATCTTGTATACTACTACCGATTCTAAATTATAAGGTGTTTTAAATTTCAAATTTGTGAAAAATCTCTTTGTGGTGAACAAATTGTAAAAGGCACACTTGACATTCAACTCCTTAAATATTTTATTTATTCTGTGAGAAAGACCAGGTAGGTACGGAAACTAAAAGTAGGAAGAAATAGACGAGTTAGAAGGAACATCAACTATATGACTTCGGTTGGATGTGTGTTTATTTATTATTCTTTTGATTAAGTATGTAGGATAGTTATTCTGCTTCAAAATATTTTCAACTTTATCTAAGTTCTTCTTATAAAACCTTTTGTTGCTTAGTTTTAAAGCTCTTTTAATTAAATTCTCCATAATATTAGTTTTTTGTTGTATGCTATGACTGCTGTAAAAGTTTATGCATCTGTTAGTACTTATTGGTTTTGTGTACCAGTCAGTAATAATACTAGAGTGTTCTCTAATTATCAACAAATCCAAAAAAGGTTAACTGTTATCTTTCTCTACTTCAATCGTGAATTGTATCTTTTGATGGTAAGAGTTGACAACATCTAAAATGTATTGTATTTTGTCCTGTGGTACCAACAATAATGTATCATCCACAAAGAACTTGATGAGCGAGATATAAAATTTAAGTATTTTAACAACATAATAAAAGATTTCATTCATAATCAAGTTAGCAAATGATGAGCTTGTCGGTGCACCCATAGCAAATTTTCCTTCATAGACAAAATAACCACCATCAAAACAAAGATCAACCAATTCCAAAAATTTCCTTAACTAAGATCTGTAAAGCAGCTGATAAATCTCCATCTTTTCTTAATGACACCAACAAAAGTTCTCTTGGTATGTTTGTAAACAAGGATATAACATCTAACGATATAAGCACGTATCCTGATGGCACTTTTATATCTGACAAAATTGCAGTCAATGAAAAAGAATCCTTCAAATTAAAAATGGAAGTAGACAAGGTAGAATTTAAGATATCATGTTCATTAAATTGTTGATTAAATTGTCCATTAAATGTTTCATTAAATATATAATTGGGAAAGTTTTATATTTTTGTAATGCATGAATATCCATCGATTTCATAAAAAAACAAGCCCAATGTTTTGTTACATTTATAATTATGTATAATGTGGTTGGCTCAGTGGTAGATCGTTTGAGTTGGGACCCAGGGTCCCAAGTTCAATCCTGCGGCTAGGAAAGGAATTTTATAGTTGCCTACACAGAACACCTCTGATTCTCCTTACTCGCTCAAGAGCTTATGAGGGGTCTCCTTGGGGAAGATCTAGGTGGATCAGTATAATAATAATATAATAAATATAATTAATGAAAATAAATCACTGCAATATTATTTCCAATATACTCATTAATTATTTGCACATTCATATATATATATAATGAATTGGTTTTTCTTGGGAAAGTAAGTACAGATCAGGAATACAATTGAGTTTCGCTAAAATATCCTTTTTATCATTCAAACATACAAATACAGGAACTACATTATAAAATATTTAAAGTGAAACTTACCTGGAAAAAAAAAATTACATTTTATGCTGCTAATTACGATCTTATTCGAAAAATAATAGGTTTATTTAACAATAACTGTAAATTCACATCGATTAGAATTTCCTATCCAAACAATCAACGAAACGATACAGAGAGCGATTTATTTAATGAATACAATTTTTATAACATTAAAAAAAAACACATCTTTAAAATATGCCCATAATTAATTAGATTAAAAAAAATTACTGGAACTGGCTAGAAATTATGTAGAAAGTATTGGAGGTGTTAAGTTTATCAATGCACTGCATACTGTTATAATTTTATCAAGAATACATACTTCGTTATTCCCTACTTTCAACATACTTATTGGCAAGGATGCTTTGAAAATTCTAAATTTATTTTTAATGACACCGATAATTCTTTCAACATGAATTCTCACATGTGCAATATGTCTCTTTGTTTCTATTTCCAGGGTATATAATTGACTTTTTCCCTTCGTAAATGCAAGTTCGACCACCCCAACCCTTACTAATATAACTGATTGTTCCCTGTGGGGTGATGCCAATTACACATTTTATGGTGTAATGATGTTTTTAATTTGACCAACATTGCTGCTGTGTCAAATAATTTTCCGGTTTTTCAATGAAAACTTCGAGACAGTCAATAATTACTGTTGTTTTTTCTGGCCAAATTATTAAAATTGTTAATTTCACGAACATAATACGAATAATTTTTTGAAAATAAGTTGACGCTGTGGTGGCAGATACTTTGAAAATAGAAGCTAGGTTTTTAAAATGAAAATTCAATCTTAATTTTACTAACGTGAGTAATAATTGATTGAAAGGACACAGTATTGTTGTCAATGTTGATGAAATGTCAGGTTCTATCTCTGGAAAAATAACTTTTTTGATAAAATCATAGTCAAATCCACAATAATATTTCCACTTATGTACATTATCAGTACTATCCATCAGTCCCAGGGGAGAGGTTTCAACTTTATTTTCCAATTCTATTAATTTTGTGGAGGCAAATTTGAGCTGCTCCAATTTTGTGGCTAGCATGGTCATATTGAGGTCTGTTTGTGTAGCACAGCCTCCCTCTATGCCTTCCTCTACTTGCTCTACATCCGCCAGATGACTTTCTTCGTTTAACTACAAAATAAATTAGAAATGTTAAATATTTTCAGTAGGTATACCTTCATAAAACAAAAATTGGCAAGAAATATCTTCGAAGATTTTTTCTTAGAAACTTACCTGTGCACTTGTTTCCAATGCTTCATGACTAAATTTTGTTCTTTTGTCTGCCCGCAAATTTTGCTCCACATCGGCCTTGCGCTTTGAATGTACTGTAGATTGATGACCCAGGTGCTGTGATGGGACCCAATCTGGATGATTTTCATCACTCAAAGCACTAGGTTTTCCTACAAATTGAATCAATTATAATAATAAAGTTTATTTCCTAAACAAAAATAAAGTTTATTTCCCAACATTTACAAAATAATTGTTTTGGTTACATAATAGATTCAATCAGGTGTAGAAAATAAACGTTTGTCGTTGTCACAGAAGTAGACTAGCTACTTGTATGTGACCTTACGCGTTCACTCAGTCTATTCTAATAAGTCAAGCGAACCAAAAAATATCATGTAAAACTCCACAGAACAAATTCAGAAAATCTCAAAGTTGAATTAATTTACCGGCTTCCCCTCGTACATGAGTTTTCAAGAATGGCATTTTTTCGACGTCAGCGATGTTTTGCTTATGTACGATCTGGTTGAATAGGTCACGAAAAGTAGGCCATTGTTCATATTCGCCGTTGAATGTTGGAATTTGCAGCCTTGGTAAATTTGCCGGTTTGTTTTGGTTTGTTAAGGCAATGTCCTCTTGATTTTGGGTCAGCATTTCTTCTGTGTCCAAATAATTTTCGTATGCCTGTTCATATATTTCGGATGAATTCTAGTATATTTATTAATGTATGACGAAAATTCGGAATATCCAAGGATGTTTTTGTATTCCTTCACATGATCATCCTCGGATAGGAGATCTATCTTTATGTCACCAACAACAATATGATTCTCCGTGTAAACTCTCTCCCCTAGGTATCGAAAGAGGTCCCTGTTGAATACTTGCGGATCTAGACTAGGTGACCTATATATACAGGTAATCAGCAGCTTTATCATATTTTGAACGAGTTCTATTTCCATAGACCTAATAGCACCCAAATCAATCACATTGAACCGCTCATCCCCCCCAACATATCCATCAAATTCCAAATTATTTTCCGCAACAATAGTTTCTATTTCTGACTCCTTATAATCTCTAATGAATGGATCCATGTGGACAAAAATATTCAAAAAATACAAAAACAACAAACTGGAAAAAAAATCGACTCAATAAATAGTATATACGTATAATGGTAAAGATTACTTCACCGATCCTTTGCACACCGTCCTGGACGATAAAGAAGCCGTGTTTGGGCATAGCCTCCTATATCTAACAGGCCAGAAGACTCGTCGACAATGCGACGTTGCCGATTCTACAGCGGAGGGTTATGCTATGCGGAGTGTCAGTTCCTGGCCATTTGTTTATGTTTGGGACTCGGTTTTCAAGCGTGTCGGTGTTGAAACGTTCGAGTTCGGTATAGGTATTTTCAGTTTGTTCGATTGTTTTAGTGCTTCAAGTGAATATAAAAAGTGTTTGTTTTACCAAATAAATGTTAATTGAGTTGAGTGTTCACGAGTTTCATGTTTGGAATTTGGATATCTGAGGTATAATCAGAATAAGGTTAGTTACACATTTGGAATTCTTCGATTTGCGTTCATCATGACTCGTACTTGTGCAGTTCCTGGTTGTAATAGTAATTATAAATCCACACACGAAAATTTTTCGGTATTTAGATTACCAAAAGATCCTTCAAGACGACGAAAATGGCTCAATGCAATCCATAGGGAAAAAAGTTTCAAAATTAAGAATAATTCTGTAGTATGCATAAGACATTTTGTAGATGCATATATTGTAAAAGAAAATTCTCTACCAACTTCAGATGGATCATTTATTAGTATCCCGAGAAAAATTCCTAAATTAACAGATATATGACGCATTCCCTTCAATTTTTCCAAATCAACCAAGTTATATGTCTTCTACAATTACTCCCAAAAGAACTGATCAAAAATTAGCAAAATTTAGTTTTTCATCATGATAATATTTTTACCGACTGGGACACACAAAATCAGATTCTTACTTTTTCTCGATTTTGTTCCCATTTCAAAGACAAGGCAATTTTCAACTTTTCTTTTAACGTTGAAGAAAATGATTTCGTTATGTTTTACAAAATAAATTTCGAAGGTGAGTTTCCGAAAATAACGTCCAGGTTTAAGGTATTCGCAGATTTGAGGATTGAAGTGTTCAAAAACCAAAGCAATATAACCATTTCTAAATTTAAGTGGTTATTAGGTGAGAGATACATATGTATGTGATAGGTGGTCGAAGTTCGAAAACTCAATTTCACAATTGAATAGGACCGATTTAGATTCAGATTCCTCTGCTAATGCGAGCAGTTCTTCAGAACAATATATTTTAGATAAAGTAATGGAAGAAATTGAGAAAATTCATAATGCCCTCAAAAATTGTATCAATAATCTAGAAAACATTAATACAGACGACGTTGACACTTCTCAAATGACTTTTTGGCGCTCTAGTTCCTCGGAACTGAGTGCTTATCAATTTGCCCAAATGTCTGTAATTTTCGAATATTTCGATGAAAATGGTCTTAAACGATTTGGTTCGACTCACTGATCAAGAATCCGTGGTCGAAATTCATTCTGTCCGGCCGGTCCGGCCGGCCGTAGGCACGATAACTCTCGAACGGAATGAGCTAGAGAGTTGAAATTTTCAGAGTAGGTTTGGGGGATAAATATCTCGGCTAAGTTCGTTATTGGGCAAAATCGGACAGATGGTTTCGGAGTAACAAAAAAAAAATTTTTGTTTTACGAAACAAATTCCAAATTAAATTTTTTTTAATAAAAAGTTTTATCATAAGAATCCACCCATATCATTTTTAACTCTAACAAGCTAATACTTTTGGAGATATGATTTTTCAAAATTTCAATAATAAATCGTATTTCAACGTTGTCACAGAATGATATTGTTCTATGTATGAATATGAATTGTCATAATGTCAAATGATGTTCCTGAGACATTGTGAGTGAAGTGAGAAAAATCTCAGTTGTTTGCTCCGTAATTAGTTTTTCTCAGAAAATTCTTACATTTCGGAACTGAACATGAAGTAAGAGATCTGAGAGTAGTGAGACTGCTTTTCATCCATAGACATAGATATAACTCTCGAACGGAATGAGGGATTTTCAGAGTAGTTTAGGGAGATGAATATCTCAGTTAAGTTCGTTATTGGGCAAAATTGGCCAGATTTAATTTGATTTCTTCCATGGTGCTTTTCTCATTCTCATGATTGCTCATTTAATCTTGATAAATAAACTATTATTTGAATTGAATTTCCTTTAGGATGAAGTTCTATTATATGAATACATTGATATAATTCCCAACTCTGAGAAACCAATACTTTCGGAGATATAATTTGTCTGTTTGAACTAGAGCGCCAGAAAGCTCCTGTCCACAGGGCTTGAACCCATTTTTTAAGTCAACAACTCAAATTAGCAGTTTCACCATTTATTCTACCGACTTGTTTTTGTGGGCATCTTCTATTCATTTCCAATTTGCAGGTTCTTACAGGTTGATTAGAGACTCTCATTTATTAACTCTTCATCGCCCGAAATATTTAAGTAATATTACAGCGGATATAAAATGTAGTGTAGGAATTAAAGAAAGTCAGATATAATATCTGAGAAAGAAATGTCAAAATTTAGAGCCTCATGAGAGAATAATCAATGTTTTGTTCTGTTGACTTTTTGTTTTTCAGAATTTATTTTAAGTTTAAGATGAACAGTCAGAGTATAATCGATATCAAGGGCTAATATCTTTTTATTATTCTCCTAATTTTGATATTTATGAATGTTTGATTAAGTTTGAATGCCTCAGAAAATCGAATATTCTGATTGTAATCTTTTGGGACTCAATAATACAGCTACCTCCTCGTGGTGAGTTCTGGATTATTTGCGATGAAACATTATGAAACTAATCGCAAATAAACGAAATGCTGTATTGCTTTCCTCCATACAGTTCTTAGAATCTTAGATAATTAGAGCACATCAAAATGAAATAGTAAACTGTGAAATGCCTGTAGAATCGGTGCCTTGTCCGTGCTTCGCGACACTCCGACGTAACAACGGCAACGTCTAACCTTCTGGCCTGTTAGATAGAGGAGGCTATGGTTTGGGGGTGCAGTGTCCTTCCTTGAGCACTTCAGTCTTGTCTGGCGCTTCTGTTCCAAATCAGATGTATTTCTCAATACTCGTTCAATACCCGTTATCTCCTTCTGAATTTTCGATTGCTCAGGAAACAGGACGTGTGTATTTTCCTTTATTAGCTGTTGACTTCTGGTGACTGGAAATGGGGACCTGGGGCGCTTTTTTGTTCTACTTCTACTACGTTTTCATCAGTTTCATTCTGTACATTCCTATCCCAATGCTCGGCCAAATCATTCAATGTGTATTTTTCTCCACTTATATAAATGTCCCATCCTTTTCTGTAGGCTCTATAGTTTTTTTGTCTTGCCTCTTTCAAATGCTTTATCATAACCCTTTCTTTCTGTCTGTCTTCCTCACATAAATCATCATTCACATAAATATTAGTACCCCTCAGTCTAGACCTATTTGATTTCAATACCGATTTGGCTAAATATGATGAGAACTCAACTTTAACAGGGGCATTTTTAGATTTCCCCAATTTATATATATTATTGATGTTTTCTAACTTCAAATCTGTGTGGAGCAGTTCATTGAGTATTCCAATAGTGGAACTGACAATATCAGGACCATCAACCTCCAAGCCACTCACCACAATATTGTTTTTTCTTGATTTTCTCTTTAATCTTAGGATATCTTCTTCAATTACATCAACACGCTTCTCTACCGCGGATATTCTTTGCTCGGTTTTGTTTACGATCTCCCTTATTTCCTTCTTTAGTTCCTCCAATTCTTGCTTAAGGAATGCTGTCTGCCGCGCTAATTCCTCCTTAATAATTGCAACGATATCTGGTTCTGTCATATCTAATAAATCCTCTCTTGTATGGAGGACTTCAGAATCGGAATCCCACGAACAGCTGTGTACCGATAACAATGGTTATCAAGACTCCAAGATAATTTGGTGACTCACGAATACTGGGCCTTTCGTCACCTGGTGGTTCAATGAAGAAGCAATCTCACCAAGTCAAACACTTATATATTCCCTTGCCAAAAATACACTATTCACGTAATTTAGTTTCAAACTTCACTCGTTCAAAAATAACAAACATTCTAGACCTCTCTTATAGCATCCGTTTGCATGGTCCGCTACTTCGAATGGTCCGCTTCGACTACTACTACATACTACTACATTCTTGTTGATGGTTCTCTTTTTATATGAAATTTCGTAATCTTATTCTTTAAGTCGTATTTTTTATCTTTGTTGTTTAGAATTTGGTTCTTTCAACTTATTCAGCCAGACCATGGGTCGGTGGTCTGTACATATTGTAAATTTATGACCATATAAGTACGTTCGAAAATATTTGACTGCCCATACCACTGCCAAGAGTTCTTTTTCGATGGTACTGTACCGTTCCTCGGATTGGTTTAATGTGATGAGCAGAGTGTATTTTGATGGAGCGTTCCCACGTTACATGTTACATGCACACACTTTTAAACCATAGACGTTATATCTTCAAAATAGGTTAGGTTCCTAATACATAGAAAAACTTAAATAACTATTCTTTTTCTTAACACTCCTCCACAGTTTGATAAATTTTTCTTTCCTTTACACTTAACCCAGTAAAGAAACTAATTTTTCAAATTGAATTCGACCAATCGATTTAGTAAGCAAATCTGCTAATATATCTTATGTTTATTAATTTTTTAACATAAATATCTTGAACAAAATTCACCTTGATAGATATATGCTTAAGTTTGTTCTCATACTTATTTTGCTTAACAATGTGAAGAACACCCTGACTATCTTCATATATTTCAGATGGTATTACATTTTCTACTATACCTAGATCTAACAATAGATTTTGCATCTACAATATTTCTGGAATAGTAATACTAAGTGCAATAAATTCAGCTTCACAAGAAGACAATGCCAAATTGTTTTCGTGATACCCACTGAACTGTATGCCATAAATCTTAATCACAAATCCAGAAGTAGACTTCCGATCATAAGCTTCACTAGCCCAATCAGCATCACAGAAGGCCTGTAAAACATTCTATCCCGAAATAACCTTATATACTAATTTTAGATTTATTGTATTTTTGAGGTATTTCAAAATTATTTTCAAATATTTCCAAAGTAAGATACTAGGTTTTGACTGATATCTACTCAGATATGATACTGCAAAACATATATCAGCTCGTGTAGTTAAAGAAAGATACATCAAACATCCAACAAGTTCTCTAAATGGCTTATCATAATTGGAAACAACGCTCTCTGAATCAACATCATGATCAATGCCTTAAGTTAGTTTGAGTTCCAGTGGCGTCAACTGTCCATGACAATGCTCCATATTGAACTTAATTAATAATCTTTCAATGAAATATGTTTGACTTAATTCAAGTATTTGATTCGGTATATCTCAACAACTTTTATACCCAAAAAATAATTTACTTCGGCTTGATCATTCATTATAAATGCTGTTTTTAAATATTGTTTTAAAGTAGTTAAACACTCATTATCATTACTTACTTTGAGCAAATCATCAACGTACATTATCAAATACATAACATATGTATCCTTAACCTTTTTGCGCGTATGTTCTGGGGAACATCGCGTTATAGTTTTGCCCAAATGTCTGTAACTTTCGAATTTTTTGAAAAAAATGGTCTCAAACGATTAAGTTCGACTCCCCAATGAAGAATTCGAGGTCAAATTTGATTCTGTCCGGCCGGCCGTCCGGCCGGCCGTTGCCACGATAACTTGAGAACGAAAAGAGCTAGCAACTTGAAATTTTCAGAGTAGGTGGCGCATCTCAATACGACGGACAAGTTCGTTAATGGGCATAATCGGCCCAGTGGTTTCCGAGTAATAATTTTGTTTTCAACCAATATGAATCCGATCAAATTGAAACTTGGTGAGTAGTTGTAGAATATGACCCTAAGCACGTTTGTGAAATTTTGTGCAAATCGCATGGCTAGAAAATTTTAAAAAAATTATTAAAAAATATTTTTGTTGTCACGATAACTTGCGAACGGAATGAGATAGCGGCTTGAAATTTTCAGGTTAGGATGTGCACCAGAACGCAACATTTCAGTTCTTTTATGAGCATAATCAGCCAAACGGTTTTAGAGTTATAGCAATCTGAAATTTTCTGAAATTTGGTGGTTTTTGTTCCTCATTAACTCGAAAAATACTGAACCGATGGAATTCAAACATTGTTATTAGTTGTAGAATGCCAACGCGAAAATGTTTGCAAAATTTGGTGAGGATAGCATTTGTAGAAAATTTTTAATAAATCATTAAAAATAAAAAAAAAAAATTCTATATATCAGTAACTATTCGTTTGAAATTCATGAAATTTTGCAAGAGCCTTCACAACCTAACTCTACTGCCAAGTTTCAAGTTTTAATACGATCGGTTAAATATTGTTGGAGATTCGAGCATTCTTGTGCGAGTTGAGTAGTACCGATTTGGTGTAGCGTAAGGCTCCGAAGAAACGATTGCTCGACCTGGACTTTTGCCGTCGAGTCGAAGAAGACGAATCGATTTGTGTTTTTCCCAAATTTCGTTCTTCTAGGTTGAGCCTAAATATACTAATTCAATACAAGTTTCGGAGGTTTTGAGTCCGACGATTTTCCATTCAAAAAGTCAATCCGAGAAACGTCAGAATTAATTCGAGAGACGGGGTCGGAAATTTTCGAAAGCGAAACTGACGATTTAGGCCTTTTTGGGGCGTGAAACTTGAAGAAAATGGCGAAAAGGGCGAAAAACCCTCCTATAAACCGCCACGCGTCGATGTACGATCTGGAAATGTGAAAAATAGAAAATTCATGAGAGGTAGGTACCGAAGGCGAGGTGCCTACAAGGATTAGCCTAGAACTCGAAAAGAAAATAATCTCCGCTCGAAGAACGGGGCTCGAGATGGAGGAGAAATATCGATTCATCCGTTTCCTGCTTTTCCTTTACCTAAGGTAAGTCTAAATATACGAAAACGATACAAGTTCTGGAGGTTTTGAGTTGGGGAATTTTTCCTTTGTAAATTCGACCATAGAAACGTCACAAATTATACGTAATGAGAGACGAGGTTTGATATTTTTTTGGACCAAAAGGGCAGTCTTGGACCGTTTTGGGAGCTGAAACTTGAGGATAAGTGAAGATAAGAGTGAAAAATTGGTTCAAGCACTGACGTGAAGTCAGAAGCTTTTGCGCGTATGTTCTATTGTCCATTCTCCTGTATTGGACACTCTTCTTAATCGAATTTACCATGATGAATTCTATTGTCTATTCTCCTGTATTGGACACTCTTCTCAATCGAATTCATCATGGTGAATTCGATTAAGAAGAGAGTGTCCAATACAGGAGAATAGACAATAGAATTCATCATGGTAAATTCGATTAAGAAGAGTGTCCAATACAGGAGAATGGACAATAGAACATACGCGCAAAAGCTTCTGACTTCACGTCAGTGCTTGAACCAATTTTTTTTTTTTTTTTTGCCCAGAGCATGGGGGAAGCTCTACCAGCCGTTCCCGGCAGCTGGGCTGTGCAATGCCGCCGGGGGTGTGTTGGGCTTGCACCCACTAAACCCCCACCTCTTATTTTTTTCTGACCCCATCCTTCTCTGGAAAAGGCATCGTTGCCCGTGCGTCAGTGAAGGAGATCCTTGATTTCATTACTTCAATTTCGATCTCTGTCTTCTTTTTCTTTGCTTTCCATGACTTCCGTTATATAATCGTACATCTTTCTCCAAGTATCGGACTCTTCCAGCATTAAGGGTATGACCATTTCTACTCGAGGGGCTCTTTCATGTATTGATCTTATTTCCTCTCTTTCTTTGCTCCACCTCCGGCATTCGTAAAGCATGTGTACCGGGCAGTCTTGTTGCAGACAAATGTAACAGAGGTCATCTTCTGTCCTGGCAATCCTTTTGGTGTATGTACCAAAGGATCCATGCCCCGTTAAGAATTGTGTAAAATAATAGCCGGTACATTTATGCCTGCACCCGGTCCATTTCGTCAGGTCTGGGATTATTCTTCTCGTCCAGGAAGCTGGGTTGCTATTTTTTGACCATCTCTCTTGCCATCTCCTGACTGCCCTCTTACTGGCCATTCTTCTATTTCCAGGAAGTCTGCTGCCAATGGTAAACAGGAAGCAGGCTTCCTCAATCATCAGGTCCACCGGTATGAAACCAGATATTACCTGGAGTGCCTCTGCAGACACGGTCCTGTAGGACGAACATACCCTGAGAAGCGGTTTTCTTTGCAGGGACACCAGGGCTTTCTTATTTCTTTCTACTCTGAGAGCCTCCCTCCATACGGGTGCTGCATATAATATTGTGCCATGGACCACCGAGCATAAAGCCCTCCTTTTTAAGTAGCCGGGTCCCCCTATGTTCGGTAGTAATTTATTTATACCCTGAATTCTGTTGTTCGCCTTTTCCATTATGTGGATGATGTGTCCTGCGAAGTTCATTTGTCTTTTTAAGACAACTCCCAGATATCGTATCTGGTCTGTCTCCATAATCTCAGTATTTCGCAGTATTATCTTTAGTGTTGGTCTTTTTCTTGGGGATTTCACCACCAGGATTTCGGTCTTCTGTATGGACACCTCAAGTTTCCTCGCATCCATCCATCTAATGAGTATATCAAAGGACTCAGTGATCCTCCTTACAACCTCGTCCTCGGAATCTCCCTCCACCATGAAAATTAAATCGTCCGCATATGCCAGGGTTTTCACTCCTTCTGGATATGGTAGTTCCAATGCTTCGTCATACGTGATATTCCACAGTGGGGGGCCAACTTTCGATCCCTGCACCACCCCCATTGTACACTCATGCTTAATTCTCCCGAACTTTATATATCTTTCCTTCAAATAGTTTTGTATTATTTTTACAAGGTAGGGGGATACCCCCTTTCTCTCCATTGCCTGGATGATGTCCCCCCAGCCAATAGAGTTGAAGGCGTTCTTCACGTCCACGGTGACGAGGATGTACCATCTTTTCCCTGACGATGTTATACTGGCTTTTAGTTCGAGTATTGCCGTCGACGTCGATCTTTTATTTCTGAAGCCATGTTGTCTCTCGGATAGCATAGCTTTTTCTTGTATTTCAATATTTAATCGGTTGACGAGAAGCTTTTCGTAAACTTTACCGGGCACATCCAGGAGACATATTGGCCTGTATGACGATGGTAGCGATAGATCTTTGCCCGCTTTAGGAGCCAGCACTACTCTTGCTGTTTTCCAATATTTCGGGAATTCTTTATGACTGAGGAGTTTATTATAGAATTCTAGCATTTCCTGCGGCTTCGCTTCGTATGCCAGTTTGATAATTTCGGCCGTAATTCCGTCCAAACCAGGGGCTTTCCTAGTTTTGAGTGTTTTGATGACTTGTTCCAGTTCGTTGTTGGTAAATTCTTCTATCGGAGGATTTCTTGGGGCACGCCTTTTTATCGGGTCTCCCGTCGCCGGGAAAAGCGTCGCAAGGATAGTTCTTATTTCATTCTCAGGCAGCGAGTACGGAAGGGGCTTGCCTCTCAGGTTCGCCATCATGAGTTTATACCCCTGTCCCCATATATCGTCTTCCAAGTCAGCGAGTAGGATCTTCCACTGTTCTCGTTTTGCTCGTCTTATAGATTTTTTCAGTTCTCTCCTCCGGACATTGGCTTCCTCTTGGATGATCTCTGCTAACTGGACGTACCCTCGTTTCAGTATTTTTTGGATATTTCGTCGGAGAGCAATATAGCTGCTGCGCTGTTCTTCGATGTTTTGGTTCCACCAGTAGGGGGCAGTTCTTTTATTATTTATAAAAGTTCTTGAGGCGTCTTTGTAGGCATTTCGCAGGGTCTCATAGAAGTTTCCTTGTTGTGAGTCCAGTTTTTGCAGAAACGTATCCTTATGTATTTCCACTCGTCTGGATGTGATTCTTTTTATCTTAGTTGGTGTCTCAACTTCGAAGTATATGTGTCGGTGAAAAGTGTACGGGTTTTCGTCCATTACTTCCCAATTGGAGATTCTCTTGATAGACTTGTCTGAGGTTAAAGTCACGTCAATATGACTTTCAGAAGTGTTTCTTACAAATGTTGGTTGTCCTCTATTGGCTGCCGTCCATGTGATTTGTGCCATCCAATCGGTAACGTGACTACCCCTTTGATCTTCTATGTGGGATCCCCATTGTGGAGATTTCGCATTAATATCTCCTATCAATATTGTTTGATCTTTTTCTTTAATTATATTCTCAAAAATTTCATCAACTTTTCTCTTAAAACTGTCCATTGGGATACTCGGTGATATGTACGTGGCGAAGATAACAATGTTGTTCACCTCTACTCTTATATACCCATCTTCCTGCTTTATTTTACTCACCTCGATTGACCTATTGATGAAAACGATCGCAACATCCCCTCTTTTATCGGTGTGCCAATTTTTTGCCTTGCAGATGTTTTTATTTGGTTCACTGATAATCACTATGTCACATTTATTTTGCATGGCTGCATTCCATGCTATATCGTGTGCGGCTTTTGCCCTGCCGAGGTTTGTTTGCAGGACCTTGAATTTGGCTTTATTTCATAATGCATGCCATAGTCCTATGGCTTGCTTTATCACAATTTGTACAGTGTTCTACGTTTTTGCATTCTTTTATCTTGTGTCCGCTTTGTCCGCATTTTAAACACATATTTCTTTTATCCGTCTGTGCTTCACATTCAGCGGCTATATGGTCTCTGCCCCAGCATCTGTAACAATTTGTTTGTTTTTTCCTCGGGGTGATCCTGCATGACACGATTCCCACCCTCATGTACTTCATATTTCCAATTTTTTCGATCATACTTCCTCTTGCTTTTATGAAAGCGACTTTGCAATCACCCATGCTAGGTCGAATTGCGAGTATATCCACGTTATTTTCTCGTTCCTCTTCCGTGATGTCGTTCATCTGGTTTATTGTCTCTCGTATATCTTCTTCCTTCGCCGTGATATCCATTCCATGAATTACGAATTCTTCGAAGGGATTTACTTACTTAATACTTACTTAAATGTAATCATTAAAGGACACCGTGGGAGGTATAATCATTATTGAACGGTTTTTTTCTGTGTTTTCTCTCCCAAACTCTGAAAAATATCTATAAAATAAAAATTAATTATTTTGTGATTTGCTTCTGCGTAAGAAACACAGGATATTTGTCAGAAGCAATCAATTGAACAATGTTGCCTAACAAACAACAACGAAACAACATCAACGAAGAAACAACTATATCGTAACGTTTCGGAGTCTATATCAGACTCCTTCGTCAGACGCTCAATGAAAATCGTTAGAATTATTTTGTTGATAGTTATTTTGTGAAATTCAAGAATTGTCACATTGACAGTATTTAAAAATCATAGCTAACATAGTTTTACTTCGCATAGAAATTTCCAAGTTCCAACTCCTTTTTCAATAAATTTAGCCAAATATGGTCAATACCAATTGAGCAATTTGCAAAATTGCATTCTCTGTTCAATAAAATACAAGTTGACTCCTTAAGATTCCTTTTCATAAAATCAGGTTCTGTCATTAGAATCTTTGTATTACTCCAATCCATCATGTGATCTCCTTGGATTGTACAGGGTTATCCATTTTGCGGTTTAAAAAGTAAACGTAAATAAAACACATATAAAATATTTTTTATCATGATATTTCTTTTTGCGCGTATGTTCTGGGGAACATCGCGTTATAGTTTTGCCCAAATGTCTGTAAGTTTCGAATTTTTTGAAAAAAATGGTCTCAAACGATTAAGTTCGACTCCCCAATGAAGAATTCGAGGTCAAATTTGATTCTGTCCGGCCGGCCGTCCGGCCGGCCGGCCGTACGGCCGTCCGTTGCCACGATAACTTGAGAACGAAAAGAGCTAGCGACTTGAAATTTTCAGGGTAGGTGGCGCATCCCAATACGACGGACAAGTTCGTTAATGGGCATAATCGGCCCAGTGGTTTCCGAGTAATAATTTTGTTTTCAACCAATATAAATCCGATCAAATTGAAACTTGGTGGGTAGTTGTAGAATATGAACTTAAGCACGTTTGTGAAATTTTGTGCGAATCGTATGGCTAGAAAATTTTAAAAAAATTATTAAAAAATATTTTTGTTGTCACGATAACTTGAGAACGGAATGAGATAGCGGCTTGAAATTTTCAGGTTACGATGTGCACCAGAACGCGACATTTCAGTTTGTTTATGAGCATAATCGGCCAAACGGTTTTAGAGTTATAGCCATCTGAAATTTTCTGAAATTTGGTGAAGTTTTGTTCCTCATTAACTCAAAAAATACTGAACCGATTGAATTCAAACATGGTTATTAGTTGTAGAATGCCAACGCGAAAATGTTTGCAAAATTTGGTGAGGATAGCATTTGTAGTAAATTTTTAATAAATCATTGAAAAAAAAAATTAAAAATTCTATATATCAGTAACTATACGTTTGAAATTGCTGAAATTTTGCAAAAGCCTTCATAACCTAACTCTACTGCCTAGTTTTAAGTTTTATTACGATCAGTTAAATATTGTTGGAGATTCGAGCATTCTTGTGTGAGTTCAGTAGATGGGTTACCGTTGCCTCGATAACTTTCGAACGAAAGGAGATAGGGACTTGCAATTTTCAGGGTAGATTGCGTATCCAAAAGGAACAGTTGAGTTCGATTTTGGGCATAATCGGTCAAACGGTTTCCGAGTTATACCCACCTGGAATATTATTTCCTTGATAACTCAAAAAATAAATATTCGATCTAATTGGTGCTTGGTAACTAGTAGTAGAAAATCAACATAAAGACGTGTTTAAAATTTTGTAAGAACCGTACCCCTAGAAAATTTGAAAAAAATGACGAAAAAAAAAAATTTTAAGAACCGTACCCCTAGAAAATTTAAGAAAAATCACGAAAAAAAAAATTGGTTCAAGCACTGACGTGAAGTCAGAAGCTTTTGCGCGTATGTTCTATTGTCCATTCTTCTGTATTGGAAATCCCTCAATCGAATTTACCATGGTTAAATATGTCGTCCATTCTCCTGTATTGGACACTTAATTCGAATTTACCATGGTAAATTCGAATTAAGGGTGTCCAATACAGGAGAATGGACGACATAATTAACCATGGTAAATTCGATTGAGGGTGTCCAATACAGAAGAATGGACAATAGAACATACGCGCAAAAGCTTCTGACTTCACGTCAGTGCTTGAACCAATTTTTTATTATAAAGTTTGAACGTTGACATTATGTGTGAAACACTACATCATTTAAATGACCACCACGCGAATTGTTGAAAGCATCGATTCTTTTGAGGTAATTTTCGACCACTTTTTGACACATATTGGGCGGTATCTCAGCCATAACATGACGAATATTGGTTTTTAAGTGCTCAAGAGTTAAAGGTTTATCTGCATAAACACGGTCTTTCGCGTAGCCCCACAAAAAGAAGTCAAATAGCACGATCTTGGTGGCCAGTTGATATCGCCACGGCGAGAAATTACACGGCCAGGAAATGTCTCTTGCAATAAAGCCATATTCGCTCGAGTTGTGTGGCATGTGGCACCGTCTTGTTGAAACCACATATTTTCTAAGTCGTATTCTTCAATAGCAGGCAAAAAAAAGTCGGTTATCATATGACCATAACGCTCCGAATTGACGGTGACAGTCGTTCCATCGTCGTTTTCGAAGAAGTAAGGTCCAATTACACCTCCAGACCAAAGAGCGCACCAAGCAGTGACTTTTTGTGGATGTAATGGCCTCTCTTCAATTACTTGAGGATTCTCAGAACCCCAAATACGACAATTTTGTTTGTTAACATATCCACCGAGTGAGAAATGTGCTTCGTCGCTGAAGAAAATTTTGTTCGAAAAATCGCCGTCCACCGCCTGTTGTTCAAGCACCCATTCGACGTATCTACGACGTTGTGAATGGTCAGCTGGCTTCAGTTGTTGTGTGAGCTGGATTTTATATGGATGTAGGTGTAGATCTGAATGCAAAATACGCCATAATGTGCCGTAAGACAGTCCTAATTCCTGAGAACGACGAGGAATCGACACATTCGGGTCTTCGGCAACACTTTCACTTACAGCAGCGATATTTTCAGTGGTACGAGCAAAACGATGATGCACAGGCCTTACAATATCTGTAACCGATCCAGTCTCTTCAAATTTCTTCACAATTTTGCCAATTGCTTGCGTAGTTGGACGATTATGTAAACCATAATCTCCTCTTAAAGCACGATATGTGGCTGTGGCAGAATCACCATTTTTGTAGTAGGTTTTTACAATTTTCATGCGTTGTGCGATAGTTAAGCGATCCATTTTCGTAAATGTCAGACTTTCAACTGAAAAAAAAAAAATATTTTAACAACTTAGTTTGACAGATGTCGAATTCCAGTCCTATACTTTTGAAACCGCGAAATGGATAACCCGTTACATACATGTTCTGCTACTTTTGATTTCTGTATGTCTCTATTTCTCAAGTTATTCTTATGCTCTGACTTTCTTACTTCTAGTGGTCTTGATGTTTCTCCTGTGTATGATTTACCACAAATACAAGGAATATTATATACACAGTTTTTGGATTTTTGTTTTTCATTTATGGGTTTTGTTTTCGTTAATAAAGACCTAAGATCATTCTGTGTTTTGAAGACGGTTCTTATATTGAACTTAGAACCGATTCTTCTAATTTTTTCAGAAAGGCCACGAACATAAGGGATCACATTCAACAGATTGGGTTGCTGTTCTTGTTGATTATTCTATTGTACTTGTTGATTATTTTGTTGTTCTTGATTATTTGTTCTTCTTCGTTGATGTTGTTGAAGTGAAGCCATCCCTTCAGTTATAAATGGAAGATTTATTTTATGTAATTTCATACCTTTTTGTGCTTCTAGATGTATTTGGTCATTTTGTTTGATTATGGCTCTTCCCTGTCCAAAAATTACTTGGAATCCCTTTTCTTCCAACTTACAGACGCTCATTAAGTTGTGTTTTAAATTTGGAACAAATAATACATCCATCACGTTTATAATCTTCGTATTGTTAGATATTTTGATTATACCTTTTTTTGTTGCCTTCAACTTTATTCCATCCTTAGCCACTGCAATTTCTATTGGAGTTTGCAATAATTTTGAGCTGTAAAAATAATTTTCATTATTAATCATGTGTTCTGTATCACCTGAATCTAAAAACCATTCTATTCTTCGATCATTCCCAATCACTTCTGAGTCTTCATTTCCTACAATAAAACAAATTTCTTCATTGGAATCCTCTGTATATGTTTCACAAGTATTAGCCTTGGACATTCCACGATATCCTCCTCGGGTTTTTGAATTTTTACTGAAATTTCCCCCTTGAGAATTGTGATACTGATTTTTCCTGCATTCGGATCGTTTGTGTCAAAAATTTCCATAATTATGACACTGTATTTTGTAATTCGCTTGTTTATGGAAAGCGTTGGAGGTTTGTGCAATATTTGAACGTCCAGTGAGTTGACGTTTATTGGTTTCATTCGGTAAACGGGCTTTAACAAAATCTAATGCGAGTTTTGTCTGGTCAATTGTCTCCAAAGCTGCTACCACTGCTTCGTATGATTTGGGTAAACTCATTAATAGGTGGCAAACAGCGTCTGCTTCTTCTACATTGGCTCCAGAATCTCTCAATTCCCTTATTAGCTTGTCGAACTGTAATATGTACCTTTCAATGTCATCATTATATTGATATTTCATTGTAAGCAATTTCTTCCTCAAGAACAATTGACTCGATATAGTTTTCCTATCAAATACGTACTTCAGTAATCATTAAAGGATACTGTGGGAGGTATACTCATTATTGAAAGGTTTTTTCTGGGTTTTCTCTCCCAAACTCTGAAAAATTTCTTTAAATAAAAATTAATTATTTTGTGATTTGCTTCTGCGTAAGAAACACACGATATTTGTCAGACGCAATCAATTGAACAATGTTGCCTAACAAACAACAACGAAACAACATCAACGAAGAAACAACTATATCGTAACGTTTCGGAGTCTATATCAGACTCCGAAACGTTACGATATAGTTGTTTCTTCGTTGATGTTGTTTCGTTGTTGTTTGTTAGGCAATTGATTGCGTCTGACAAATATCGTGCGTTTCTTACTCAAAAGCAAATCACAAAATAATTAATTTTTATTTTATAGATATTTTTCAGAGTTTAGGAGAGAAAACCCAGAAAAAACCTTTCAATAACGTACTTCAGTGTGTCAATTATGATATTTGCTGATTGCCGATCTAAGAATGTGTTCCAGCTGATCGTCCGAGATATGATTAATAATAATAGCCCTATATTTATTTTCTTGGAGTACCAAATAGGCCTTTTCTTCAGCTGTTTTGTTAATGGTTAAAAGGTCTATGTCATTTTCCGTGATTTTTTTGAGATCATGCTGTTCAAGCAATGCATCCAGTCTAAATTTAAAACTTTCAAAATGTTTACCATCAAATTGGCATATTCTGTATTTTTCCGCTTCCATCCTCTTCTGGTGTGTGCTTTCCGTTTTAGTTTTTCAATTTGTACAATTCCAGCAAAATATTTCCAAAATTAGTTTGCCGTGACCTGGGCCTATAACCTGATGAGCAGAGTGGATTTTGATGGAGCGTGATTGTAGTAATTAAACAAGAAATTTAATATAATTTATTTCCTCTTCCTAAGTTCCCACGTTACATGTTACATGCACACACTTGTAAACCATAGACGTTATATCTTATTATATCTTCAAAATAGGTTAGGTTCCTAATACATAGAAAAACTTAAATAACTATTTTTTTTCTTAACATAATGTCCTTGATCCATAGCATATTGGTCTATCTGAACCTATGGGTCCTTGTGATAGAATGGCTCGAATTGCTACATTTGATGCATCTGTTGTTACTACAAAGTTTTGACTGAAATCAGGATATTGTAATATTGGAGGGTTTGTCAACAGTTGCTTGCATTTATTATATGCTTCCCTAAAATCTTCCGAGTGAACAATTTTTCTACCTTTCTTCAAGCAAGCGGTCATAGGTTTCGTAATTTTTCTCTTATGAATTTACGATAATATCCTGTAAGTCCTAGAAATCCTTTCAATTATGTTGGCGTTTTAGGGATTAGTTAACGAAAAATTGCATCAATTTTTAGAGGGTTGGGTTTTAGGCAATCCGGAGTTATTACGTAACCCAAAAATTGGACTTCCTTCTTCAAAAATTCCGATTTGTCCATCTGAATCTTCAAATTTGCAACTCCAAGACGTTCAAAAACTTAACGCAATTTTTCGATGTGTTCTTACAATGATGTCGAAAAAATCACAATATCGTTCAAATACACTACGCATGCTTCGTTCACTATTCCTCGTAATAGGTTGTCCATTACTCGTTCAAATGTTCTCGGAGCATTTTTCAATCCAAAAGATAGTCTCTTGAATTCATAGTGACCTCTTTCTGTCGAAAATGCTGTCTTTGGTATGTCCCTTGGATGCATCTCAATTTGATGATATCCTGATGCCAAGTCCAATGTGGAAAAATATTTGCATTTTCCCAACTTGTCAAGTACTTCCGTAATGTTTGGTAATGGATATTGATCATCGATACTCTTTTTATTAAGGAGTCGATAATCAACACATAGACGATATTTTTGTTCTCCACATGCGTCCATTTTCTTCGGAACTACAACAACTGGACTACTCCATGGACTATTAGATGGTTGAATGATGCCGTTTTCCAAAAGTTCCTTAACTTGTTTTTCAACTTCTCTCTTTTGTGCTTCAGGCATCCTGTACGCTCTTTGGAAAATTGGAATTTCGTCTGCTGTTATTATTTCGTGTTTTACTACATTAGTAAAACTTAGAGGCACTTTCTTGCAATGAAAAACATCCCTATATTCAAAGCTAATTTTTCGAATTTCTCCTTTTTCTTCCTTGTTAAGATGTTCTAGGCGAAGGTTCTTCATGTTTTCCTTCAGTACATTATCAATTTTTTCATCACATTGGATTTCCTTTGCTGAAGTTACTTCGGTATCGTTAATTTCGAGAATTTGGAGTGGTTCAATGCTTATTTGTTCGGGTGTTTCGTTACTATTTGTTATTGTTAAATATGTTTCGTTATTTTCAATTTTAACTAAGCACTGGGGAATTTCACTTCCTTCGTTGAGTTTGACATATTCTACGATGCCTTGATTCGATTTTATTGGTACTTTAATGACTTTCTGAGATCTTGGTGGTAAATTGTATGAATAAGAACATTTTTTTAAATATAGAGGTATAGGTCCATTTTTTGTATAGAGTACATTTTTCTTGAGGTCAATATTCGCACCTAAATGTTTTAATAAGTCCATACCTATTAATCCGTATCATATTCTTCATTGAACTCGAAAATGTGAAAATTAAAGTATTCTCTAGTCTTGAAAATTTTTGGTAGTGGAATACGAGCTATATATTTGTGGTAAGTGATTTTATGAGCCGTTTTAATTTTGAAAGGTGAATATTCTATAAAATTTCTGAACTATTCTTGGCTATCATAAATGTCAATCCAACATTAGGAATTTGAATGAAAGGAAGTGTTGAAGTATTTATATTTGTCAAATTTATGTATTGTCATGGTGAATTGAATGGTACTGATTATTTTTCCGACCCAAATATCGACCAATAGAATTGCACCATTCGACGTCACGTGGTACAACCTACATGGTATTATACTGATAATTTTTTGATTATTTTCTCTGGTAGTTGCTATATATAAAAAACAGTCAAATTAACCACACGTCAAACTGACAGGTTGAATTCAATTGTGAAAATTGGAGATTTTGCATGAAAATGAGTCGATTTGGAGTTTGTTCTCTGTCCACCATCGATAAAAAAGTCAAAGGAAATGTTCCCATTAATACGGAGAAGGCAAAAAAAACAGTTTGGAACCAATTTACTACTTTTTGTACTGAGAGGGAATACACATTGAGTGCTGAAACGAGTGAAGCGCAATTGGCAAACATTATGAAAGATTACGCTTACAATATGAAGAAAATGGATGGAGAAGAATATAAGGAAGGTACAATTATGAAATTCTTATTTGTTAACTGTTCATTTCATCTCATGGTGCAATTCTATTGGCCGACATTTGGTACGGAAAAATAATCCCCCGAATACCACACGAGCTTCAAAATTATCTGGCATTTCCCTCAAGGTTCCCTGCAAACAAATAAAGTCGTCAAGTTTTTCAGGAAAAATCACTCGCGCTTCGCGCTCGTGATTTTTTAACCTGAAAAACTTGACTCCTTCATTTGTTTGCAACGAACCTATCGGGAAAAATACCCGATAATTTTGAAGCTCTTGTGGTATTATAAGTGATTATTTTTCCGACCCAAATATCGACCAATAGAATTGCACCATTCGACGTCACGTGGTACAACCTACATGGTATTATACTGATAATTTTTTGATTATTTTCTCTGGTAGTTGCTATATATAAAAAAAAGTCAAATTAAACAAACGTCAAACTGACAGGTTGAATTCAATTGTGAAAATTGGAGATTTTGCATGAAAATGAGTCGATTTGGAGTTTGTTCTCTGTCCACCATCGATAAAAAAGTCAAAGGAAATGTTCCCATTAATACGGTGAAGGCAAAAAAAACAGTTTGGAACCAATTTACTACTTTTTGTACTGAGAGGGAATACACATTGAGTGCTGAAACGAGTGAAGCGCAATTGGCAAACATTATGAAAGATTACGCTTACAATATGAAGAAAATGGATGGAGAAGACTATAAGGAAGGTACAATTATGAAATTCTTATTTGTTAACTGTTCATTTCATCTCATGGTGCAATTCTATTGGCCGACATTTGGGACGGAAAAATAATCCCCCGAATACCACACGAGCTTCAAAATTATCTGGCATTTCCCTCAAGGTTCCCTGCAAACAAATAAAGTCGTCAAGTTTTTCAGGAAAAATCACTCGCGCTTCGCGCTCGTGATTTTTTAACCTGAAAAACTTGACTCCTTCATTTGTTTGCAACGAACCTATCGGGAAAAATACCCGATAATTTTGAAGCTCTTGTGGTATTATAAGTGATTATTTTCACGAGTCAATTCTGAATATACGTTATGATCTGAACATTGATATTGATCATTTTGGAAATCATTTGTATCATCAGAATATTCATCAATATAACAATTGCTATCATCGTATTCATCTATTTGTTCTTGAATTTCTTGTTGGAAAAGTTCCTCAGAAGTGAAATTTCTTTGGTTTCCCTGATTGTTGATTTGAAATCGAGTTTGGAGTCTCTCTGTACGTCTTGTATTCGAGGATGAGGTATCCATCGGTACAGGTTGTGATCGTGCTTGAGGATTTCTAATTTGAATATTTCTTTGGTTACTTGTACTCGTATTCATTGGATTTTGGCTAACAAATGTATTGATTGGATTCGCAATTCTATAGAGTTGAGTTGGGAATTCTGAGGTTTGCTGGGATGGACATATGTTAAATTACTAGCATAAGAGAAATTTTCTTCTTCAATTGTGAACGCGATGGCCTGTTCAAGGGTTCGAGGATTTCCTAATCGTATGGGTAAATTGGAGTGAAGATCCCCGAGGAAAGCATTTAATGCTTGATTTTCGTTTTTTCTTTAGTTCAATGACGTTAGCATCGACTTCAGTAAGTTGAATTTTGTTTAACAATAAACTCAACAAGTCCTGGCACCTGTGCCCAAAATTTACAAGACTTTCAAATCTTCCTTATTTTAGATGCATTAGATCTCCAACCAAACAATTTTCATCTCGTTGATCTGAGAAAAATTGTAATAACAAATTTTTGATCGATAACCAATTTCTCAGGTTTCCTCTACTTCCTGCTAAATTCAGCGCTCTACCTGTTAATTTGCCTATTATTGCTCGCAACAAAAATTCATTCTGTGGATTCCCTATATTATTCTGATCTGAAAAGTTATTAATTCGATATTCACTGGAATGTAAAAATATTGCCAATGTGGCTAGATTCCCGTCATATTCTGGAATGCAATCAATATGATGTTTTTGAATTTGGGGAACTGCCATTATCTGCGCTCTATCACTTCTTCTAAGAGGACTGCGTTCTCTTTCTATACTCATAAAACTGTATTGAATGGATTATTTTAACTAGGTATATTTGAGACCAATTTTTCAAGAAAAAATGGCAGATTCTGCAGAATTTATAAGAAAAAAATATATTTTTGGAAGGTTTGGAAGTGGAAAAAGGATGTGAAACTTACTCTACTTGCTTCATAAATATTTCTTCTTTCTTCTTTGCTTCCGCTTCAGGGGATACAGCGATTATAGCAGGCAGTTTCGTTCCAGAAACTCCGTACCAAACTATAATTTCTCCAACCTCTGCTAACACATATACAGCTCTCAGTCAAAAGAATATATATATATATATATATATATATATATTTCTCCACCTGAAATCTGATGAATTGGTTGCCTTCTTAATTATGAGCTCCGGTGATTTTGAACTTTTGTTCGCTGGTTATGTTGCACCACTCTGCTGGACTTGGTCGAGGTATGAGCCAAGGTCCGGAAAATTTTTTCGAATACTCAATTAATCGTTAAAAGGAACACTACTTTCTCGCAATTTTTGTCGAAACAAGAAAGTTTTGAGTATCCTACCGACTGCGCCACTTATGTTTATTGAATAACTACTTTGATTTTAAAAAGTATATTTGATTAAAGACGATGCGGACAATGTGAAAGTCACGACAGTACGTACAATAATGATCTCATTAGATATGTTAACAATATAGGTTGGTTCGTCTTCCCCTACTCATGCGAGAAGTTCCTAGAATTGTAATATGATCTATTATACTACGATATGTATATTTAATATAGGTATTGGAGGATACCAATATGTAACTCATACTGTTGGAGATGTCTCCTTATTTTAGATAAAACACCTTTGGTTGGCTTTTTGTTGTTTATTTGAAATGCTTTACAAAATGTACATGTGAGATGTGAAGAGGTTATGTTTACTGTTTTCGTTTATGAAACTGTCGACTGTCGACCTTGAGAATAGCGAGAAAAAGAAAGAGAGCGTATGGATGTTTGTTGGGTTGTCAGCTTGGGTCACAGAATATTAAATTCAGATTCTATCTCAGCTGTTTGTGGCCTCAGCATTAAAAATAAATTTTATAAACTTCGACAAATTCCCAACATTCCGCCCACCTTGAAACCTAGTGGTTTCAAAGAATTTACAATGAAATGTACAAATTTTGACGGAAATAAAAAAATACAAAAATATAATACAATGAATAAAACGAAACTAATTTTAAGAAGCATCCTCGGTTGGAAGCAAACACATTTTCTGAATGGATCGCATCACTTCACCATTTTGTGTTTTCACTAACACTACCCGAGTGAGTCCATCCGAACCAGGGAACAGTTTTAGAACTCTGCCCATCTTCCATTTTAAAGGAGGGAGATTATCTTCTTTCAGAAGCACTAGAGCTCCTGCTTTGAGTTTTTCTTGACACCTTTTCCTCCATTTTGTTCGTTCTTGGAGGGTGGAGATGTACTCGATGGACCATCTAGACCAGAACCTTTGTAACGTCTGTGTTGCTTGCTGGTAATGATTCAGGCGATTGGTTTTTGTCTCCCCTAGGTTGGGCTCGGGTATTGCTGTCAGGGGTGCGCCAATTAGGAAGTGTCCTGGTGTGAGGGCATGGAAATCTTGTGGATCGGAGGAAATAGGGGTCAAAGGTCTTGAATTAAGACAAGCTTCAATTTGTGTTATTATTGTATGAAATGTTTCAAATGTTGGAGTGAAATTATCGTTGATTACTCTATGTAAGTGAAATTTAGCTGCCTTTACTGCAGACTCCCAGATACCACCTTGATGAGGTGATCTACTTGGAATGAAGCTCCACATAATTGAATCTGACGCTAAAGCGCTGCCTATGGTTTCATTTTCTTTAGATAGAAGCTTCAAGAATTCTTTCAATGAAGAATTAGCACCAATGTAGTTTGTGCCGTTGTCAGAGAATATTTTAACCGGTTTACCACGTCTGCTAATAAACCTTCTCAAACAGTTCAAAAAGGCATCTGAACTCATGTCATTCACAAGCTCTAAATGAGCAGCTTTCGTTGCAAAGCATATGAAAATACATAGATATACCTTGATGACCTTTGTGTTTCTTAATTTGTTTGCCCTAATATTGAATGGACCAGCAAAGTCAGTTCCACAGTACAAAAAGGGTCGGGATGCAGTGATGCGTTCTTTCGGTAAATTTCCCATTAATTGTTGCATGGTCATTGGTTTTGCCCGAAAACAAACTATGCACCTTTTTAGCACCGATTTTATAGCGTTTTTGCCTGCAATTGGCCAATAGGTTTGTCATATTATTGCCAAAAGTGCCAACGGACCAGCATGAAGATTTTGATAATGCATAGATTGAATTAGTATTTCCGTGAATTTGTGCCTTTGGGGTAAAATGATTGGAAATTTCTGCGAAAATTGCAAGTCTTCGGAATTCCTCAATCTACCACCAACTCTCAAAACCCTATCATCGTCTAGAAATGGATTCAACGACAAAATCTTACTGTGCCGTGGTATGTCTTTGTGTTGTGATAGTGCATCTATCTCCTCATAGAAGTCTTCCAATTGAGCTAGCTTTGTAAGGTGCAGCATTGATCTGTTGAGTTCCTCTACTGTCAAGAAGCTGGCAGATTTAATCTGACTTTTACAGTTATTGATGAATCTGAACACGTAAGCTTGAACTCTTTGTAATTTTGATATTGAGGAAAATTTATCAAATATATCTGACCTCTTGTGTGGTATGGCTAAGTTGATAAATCTTTCCTTCTGTTCAGGAATGCTATGAATTGCTGTAATGTTGTGTTCCGGCCAGACTTTTTCGTCTTCAGTTAGCCATGGTGCAGCATTCCACCATAGTGTTGAATTTGATAATTTGTCCGGTTCAAGCCCCCTAGAGATTATGTCAGCTGGATTATCCTTGCCTGCTACATGTCTCCACTGGTTGCTCCTTGAATCTTGCTGAATTTCAGAAACTCTGTTTGCCACAAACACCTTCCATTTGCAAGGCTCTCCTGAGATCCAAGCAAGTACAATTTGTGAATCACACCAATAGGTTGTGTTCTCTATGTCAATGTCCAAAGCTCTTGTAACCGTTTTAACCAACCTGGCTAGTAGCACTGCTCCACATAATTCTAATTTCGGCAGTGATATGCATTTGAGTGGTGACACCTTTGATTTTGCACAAATTAGTTGCACAGAATGCTCACCACTGAAATTGGTCGATCTTGCATAGACGCAGGCACCATATGCTCGTTCTGATGCATCACAGAAGCCATGGATTTGAATTTTTATTGCGTCTGAACTGATTATTTGCCTTGGTATCTTGATGTTGTCAAGAGCGGCAAAATTTTCCTGAAATTGTAACCATTCTGTATGAATATCGTAGGGAACTGATTCATCCCAGGACAAGTTTAACCTCCATAGATTTTGCATTATCGATTTTGCCCTGATAATGCAAGGACCTACCAAACCTAATGGATCGAAAGTTTTTGACATGGTTGAGAGGATTTTCCGTTTTGTTACCCTCCTTTCTGTTGGACTTCGCTCAATGGTGAAATGAAGGATGTCCAGTTTAGAATTCCATATAAGTCCTAGTGTCTTTTTGGTGCCATCGTCACATAATGAATGTTCATCAGGAGTTCTTTCACCAGAACTTATTACCTCCTGCCTGTTAGAAACCCATTTCCGAAGGTTGAAGCAACCCTTCTCCAATGTTTCCTGAATTTCAATTTTCAACTGCACAGCACCCTCTATGGTGTGGGATCCGGTCAACAAATCGTCGACATAAAAATCCTTGATGATGATCCTTCCTAGATCTGGATTGAGTTTTGCTGCTTCTAGTCCAATTTGATGTAGACAACGAGTTGCTAGATATGATGCTATTGAAGTTCCATATGTGACGGTACGCAATTTGTACTTGCCGATTTCTTCATCTGTATTTGACCTCCACAGAATTCTCTGTAAGTCCTGATGAGGTTCCTGTACCATTACTTGGCGATACATTTTTTCTATATCGGCAGTAATGACAACATTATGTTTTCTGAAACGAACCAGAATGGAAAACAAATCCTGCTGAATTGTTGGACCAACCTTTAACCTGTCGTTTAAGGAGATCCCTGTACTTGATGCACATGAACCATCAAACACTACCCTTAATTTTGTTGTAGTGCTATCTTCTTTAATCACTCCATGGTGGGGCAAGTAATTTTTGATTTTCTCTGCATGGTCTGGTTTGTCCACCAGAACCATGTGTCCCAAAGTTTTGTACTCTTCCATAAAATTGACATATTGATGCCTGAAGTCGTTATCCTTGGCGAATCTTCTTTCCAGTTGGTTGAACCGTCGAAGTGCAACTTCGTATGTGCTACCCAGGTCTTTGATGTCTCCTTTCAACATTAATGGAACTGTGAATCGTCCAGACTCATCTTGAGAGAATTGTTCCAAGAATTCTTTCTGACATTCCCCTTCTTCTTGACTCAAATGAGTTTCCTCTGGACCTTCATCAAGTTCCCAAAATTTCTGCAATTGAAAGTTGACATCTCTTGCCAGATTACAGCGCTTCTTTTGTTGCCTCATTGCTCCATGATCAGTGTCTCCTGATACAATCCATCCCAGTTTTGTTTTCTGGATGATGGGCTCATTAGCCTTCCCCTTGATTTGTCCGATACACATAAGGTCATAGAACAATGATGCTCCCAACAAAATGTCAATCTTGCCTGGTTCGTAAAACCTATGATCAGCTAACTTGATATTTGGTGGTGTACTGAAATTCACTTTAGATGTGGGCATATTATCTGCGATTTTCTTCAAAATCAAGAAAGTCACATCGATTTGGTATGAATTGAATCTAGATTTCAATTTAGTTTTTGTCATTTGCTTAATATTAACGCATCCTTGATTAATACCAATTACAGGAATGTTAACCCTTTCTCTTGTTAACTTCAGCCGATCCGCTAACTCACATGTCATAAGGTTGGATTGTGATCCTGAATCTAGTAATGCTCTAGCTTGGACTAAATTTCCTTTACTGTCAACCAAATCAACAATAGCCGTTGCCAATAAAACTTCCTTGGAATGTGACAATGACATTATTGATACAAGACTAGTTTTGTTGTCCTTTGGCTCTACTTCATTATAGTCGTTCAATTCTAGCTGTTGCAAGAACCTACCACTTTGCTCAACTTGATCATCAATATGTAACAGGCTATTATGCCTCTGACCGGAACTCTTACAACTAACTGAAGTGCATGAATCTACACGATGACTGGGTTTGAGACAATTGAAGCACAATCTTAAGCGCTTAACTTCCTTCCTCCTCTGATTAATAGATAATTCTAAAAACTTCCTACAAAAATACAACAAATGATCTTCATGACATAATTGACAATTTGACCTACTCTTGTTAGTTGAAATGAATGATTTGTAACCTTGCTTGTTGTGTAATTTGTTTAATCTTTCTGGTTTGGATTTTATTTCACATGCTGTGTTGTTACTGATAGCCTCTAACAAAGAGCACCTATCATTCAAAAATGTTAGAAATTCAGTCATGGTTGGCAGTCTTGAAGAGACGTTGACCGATTCCCATGCCTTTCTGGTTTGAAAGTCTAACTTGCTAGAAAGTAAATGAATAAGCAGTAAGTCCCACTTATCAACAGGCTGTTTAAAGCTTTCTAAAACTCTTAATATGCGTTTAACGTCATCTAGCAATTTTCTCAATAAAGGAGAGGCCTCTTTTGGTATTGCTGGTAAATCGAATAGTGATCTGATATGACTTTTCAAAATTAATTTGTCATTTTGATAACGTTCTTTGAGTAGTTTCCATGCTATTGAATAGTTATCATTCGAAACCTTCAAAGAGTGAATCACTGCCTCTGCATCCTTTTTTAAACACGACTTCAAATAATAAAATTTCTGGACGTCACTAAGGTTTTCATTGTTATCTATGAGTGATGTGAATGTGTCATTGAACTCTAACCATTCATTCACATCCCCTGAAAAGGTAGGAAGATCAATTTGAAGCAGGTTAATAGAATTAGTGACTGAGTTACTTTCATACTTGTGTGTGACATGAGTTCGTTTTGATGTCTCTAGTAAATCAGATGCAGTAGACGTTAAGTAGAAATGGAGTTCTTCAAACTCTACTAACTCCTGGTCATATTTTTCCCCATTTGTGGGGTCTAAGAGTTTTGTTTTGAGGTGAAGACTTCCATATTCATTCAAAGAGCCTTCAATCCTCTCTAATCTCCGTTTCAGCTGATTAGTTTGAGCATCATCTCGAATAGCTTTATCTAAATATGTATGAAATCTCGACAATTCAAAAACAAGGGCATCTTTAGTTAAAAGGAATTCTTTTAATTCACTCATGATTGAAATAATTAATTGAAATTGAAGCTTGCTTAAATGAAACTGACCTGACCTTTGAAATAATTGTGCTGTTTCTTGAATTTCTTTGTATTTTGTAACCTCTCACGAACCACGTGTATGTTGAATGTCTTGCTGCTCGATTGATGAACACTATGAACAGGCCTCTTTGTTGATTCAATCTTCTAGGTAGATACGCACTTGATTGCTTCTTTTTGATTGATGATATTTTTTTTGAAGATTGTTGAATGCGGCTTCGAAGGATCAATGTTGGAGATGTCTCCTTATTTTAGATAAAACACCTTTGGTTGGCTTTTTGTTGTTTATTTGAAATGCTTTACAAAATGTACATGTGAGATGTGAAGAGGTTATGTTTACTGTTTTCGTTTATGAAACTGTCGACTGTCGACCTTGAGAATAGCGAGAAAAAGAAAGAGAGCGTATGGATGTTTGTTGGGTTGTCAGCTTGGGTCACAGAATATTAAATTCAGATTCTATCTCAGCTGTTTGTGGCCTCAGCATTAAAAATAAATTTTATAAACTTCGACAAATTCCCAACACATACCCTCTAGTAAAAGCAGCAATAATTAAATGGAGATAATTTTACATTTAAACGATAGTGACCATTTCATATCTTATATAATATATCAAAAAAATTCCCACTCAAAAAATAGTAAATAATAAAAAATAACTTCTGCTAGTAAATCTCAAAATTAAAAAATGAATTATAATAGATGAAAACTATACAAAGGCATCAATTGACTACATATACAGGGTTTCCCAGAAATCAACGATAAGCCGGTAACGGGCGATGGGCCAGGTCATAACAGGTATCAGAAAAATATAAAAAAAATCTTTGTCATGTACTTTTCCAATTATAGGTATTAAAAAAAAAGGAAAAACTGACATCCTGTGATGATCTTTCAAGTCCTGTGTCTACAAATATTAATGTTTCGTCAGTCTTTTCTGTAATGTAATCATGAATAACCCTTCTGTAAATTACAGTTTAAAATTAAAACATAACTGCCTCAGTTTTAAATAAAATGTTGGATTTTTGCCCAACATTAAATTCAAAATAATTACATCATCCAACTGTAACCGACTGTACTGTAACAAAATGTACTACACTATTTTGGCAAGTAATATCAAAAGATGGCGCATTTAGTCTGGATTCCAAAATGGTATGATACTTGCTAGATTACTTCTTAGTTGAGGAAAATAATAATGTTTTTTTAAATGGAACCGGATTTCAGGCCAATTCTGTTTAAATATTGGAAATGTAGTTGTTTGATTTAAACGGTAGACGGAGAGTGACGTTATTTTGCCTAGTAAGAGTGAGACAGATAGTGACGCTAAGTGTGAGCGAGAGTTCCTCGACCGAGAATACCCCGATAGGTGGAATGGGCGGGGTGGTACAATTTCGTGGCCTGCCCGTTTACCCGATTTAAACCCCATAGATTTCTTGTACTGGGGAACGATAAAGGAAAAAGTGTACTTTGAGCCCATTCAAGATTTAGCCGAGCTGCGCCAAAGAATTACAGAAGCCGCTGAATACATTAACTCAAGAAGTTACACCCGTCTTATTACGCGATCATTTTTAAGAAGATGTAGAGCTTGCATTGCAGCTGAAGGCCAACAATTTGAACATTTGCTGTAATTTCTTGTAAATCTAATTAAATTAAAGTCAACGGAAAAAATCCAATGTCTGAATATTATTTCAAACTTGCACCTTTTATTTCGTCTCACTCTCGCATAAAAGTAGCGTCACTATCTATCTCGCTCACACTTAGCGTCACCATATGTCTCACCCTTATTAGGCAAAATAACGTCACTCTCCGTCTACCGTTTAGATCAAACTTTACTCGTAAATTGTGAACTTAAAGATGCCTAGGCTCCATTTCCAATAATTAAACAGAACTGGCCTGAAATCCGGTTCCATATAAAAAAAAATTATTATTTTCTTCAACTAAGAAGTAATCTAGCAAGTATCATACCATTTTGGAATCCAGACCAAATGCGCCATCTTTTGATGTTACTTGCCAAAATAGTGTGGTACATTTTTTTTACAGTACAGTCTCTCAGGAGTGTGAGACTCCAGATGTTGATGGTTACTCCCTAAAAAACCTCTCGCACGTTCCTTGGAGAAGTTCTTGGTCCTGCCCTTACAGTGTCTCTTAACAAAATAGATGAACTGCAAGCGGCCTTCATAGTTGATGGGACCTGATGACTCGAAGTGATCCGAGCAACACCGCTTTCTGCATTCTGTGAGCTAAATCCTCGGCCAGAGATTTGCAGGCCGGAATAATCTTCAATTCGGTCACGTAGTTCGTTCTCATTCCTCCTAGGCATCATATGATCAGTATGACCATCCTCACCTTATGCCTTGGATACAGGATCCCAAGTTCAAACATTAAATCCTTGTATTTCTCCCTCTTCTGTTCTTCTTTCACACCACATTATTTTCTGCGGGGGAGGAAAATTCGACGAAAAACAATTCCTTTAGTTCTTTGTCCAGCAGAAGTATATCGCATAGTTCCAGTGGATGCGAGCCCTACTATTTTCAACAACTGCTTCAATCTCCACAGGTACATATGGTAGCACTGGTTCCTTGTCTATACCATACACCTCTCTCAGATGGAAGTGGAGAATTCGGAGTGCCGCATTGTGTCTTTCCACATATCCTGATGGAGCATGGACTCTGCAAGCAGACAGAATGTGCATAATAGTTTCTTATTGGCTGTGGCGTGCTCTGCACGTTGTGGGGGTGTCCACTTTCATGATGTTCTTTTTATACCATCTGGTATTTATAACCCCATCTTGACAAGCTATAAGAATCGAAATTCAAGAATTGACAATTCTTGAATTTCACCAAATAACTATCAACAAAATAATTCTCTCGATTTTCATTGAGCGTCTGAAAGAAGGAGTCTGACTCCGAAACGTTACGATATAGTTGTTTCTTCGTTGATGTTGTTTCGTTGTTGTTTGTTAGGCAACATTGTTCAATTGATTGCTTCTGTAAATATCCTGTGTTTCTTACGCAGAAGCAAATCACAAAATAATTAATTTTTATTTTATAGATATTTTTCAGAGTTTGGGAGAGAAAACCCAAAAAAAAAAAAAAAACCGTTGAATTACCGATGTGAAGTCAAAATAAGCTTTTACGCGTATGTTCGATGTCCATATTCCTGTATTAGACACTCTTAATCGAATTAACCATGGTGAATTCTATTGTCCGTTCTCCTGTATTGGACCCTCTTAATCGAAAAAAAAAAATTGGTTCAAGCACTGACGTGAAGTCAGGAGCTTTTGCGCGTATGTTCTATTGTCCATTCTCCTGTATTGGACACACTTAAACGAATTTATCATGATGAATTATATTGTCCGTTCTCCTTTATTGGACTCTCTTAATCGAAAAAGAAATTGGTTCAAGCACTGACGTGAAGTCAGGAGCTTTTGCGCGTTTGTTCTTTTGTCTATTCACCTGTATTGGACACTCTTAATCGAATTTACCATGATGAATTCTATTGTCCATTCTCCTGTATTGGACATTCTTCTTGATCGAATTTATCATGAAGAATTCTATTATCCATTCTCCTGTATTGGACACTCTTCTGAATCGAATTTTCCATGATGAATTCTTTTATACATTCTCCTGTATTGGACACTCTTAATCGAATTTACCATGATGAGTTCTATTGTCCATTCTCCTGTATTGGAGACTCTTCTTAATAGAATTTGCCATGATGAATTCTATTGTCCATTCTCCTGTATTGGACACTCTTCTTAATCGAATTTACCTTAATATCTTCGATTAAGAAGAGTGTCCAATAGAGGAGAATGGACAATAGAATTCATCACGGTAAATTCGATTAAGAAGAGTCTCCAATACAGGAGAATGGACAATAGAATTCATCGTAGTAAATTCGATTAAGAAGAGTGTCCAATACAGGAGAATGGACAATAGAATTCATCATGCTAAATTCGATTAAGAGTGTCCAATACAGGAGAATGGACAATAGAATTCATCATGGTAAATTCGATTTAGAAGAGTGTCCAATACAGGAGAATGGATAATAGAATTCATCATGGTAAATTCGATTAAGAAGAGTATCCAATACAGGAGAATGGACAATAGAATTCATCATGGTAAATTCGATTAAGAGTGTCCAATACAGGACAATGGACAATAGAATTCATCATGGTAAATTCGATTTAAAAGAGTGTCCAATACAGGAGAATGGATAATAGAATTCATCAAGGTAAATTCGATTAAGAAGAGTGTCCAATACAGGAGAATGGACAAAAGAACATACGCGCAAAAGCTCCTGACTTCACGTCAGTGCTTGAACCAATTTTTTTAAAATCAAAATTTGCCCAACCCTGCTTACTTTCAGAAGTTGGTGCATACAAGTACATTAGGGTGGCCCTAGTCTTTCAACTTTCAATTCAATCAGAATTTTTCATTGGAATTTATCTAGACCATGTCCTCATTTCATAACTTTTAGTTCTTATATGCAAACATAAATTTTCTTTGTTATATTTTACAATGGTCAATAACTAGAATAGCGATGAGAAATTACAGAATCTGCAGAATGTTCATTATTCAACCTCGATTAGTCCTGACGTCACTGTACTTTTGTGTATTTAAATACCTTGTTAGATTAGGAATAAACGTTATCAAGTGATCCGAGTTACACATCTCAATCTCGAGTCGCTAAGGTTCCAACACCCCAGAACTCTTAGAACTTGGGTTAAAATGATGTAACAACCTCAACACTGTTTTTTTTTTCACTCGATAATGAACGTTTATGCCTTATCTAACAAGGTATTTATGTTTGCATATAAGAACTAATAGTTATGAAATGAGGACATGGTCTAGATAAATTCCAATGGAAAATTCTGATTGAATTGATTTGATAATTTTTAGATTTTCTAATATTTTCTGTACGTTTCGTACATATTCCCGGCCGCCTTGATGGTGTGGTTGGTTGCTTATCATTCCTGTGGATTTCTGTCTGGTCTGGGGTCACTGTAGATTGGTTGTAGCTCGGTCTCCTCGGTATTGGCTGTTCTATCGTTCACGTGTTGTCTATCTCCTAACTGCCTATCTTATTTCAATCGATAAAAAAACGATAGGTGCTAAATTTCAGCTCAATCGAATAAGTGCAAGGCGAACCTCATCGACCATATAGTTTTGAAATTTTCACTCGAAAGTTGAAATTTTCAGATTCTTTTAGTTATTGGGCGTGATGGGCGTGATACTATAATCCTGATTATAAATTGAACTTCATTTCAACGCCTTCGAAAAAACTTTAGGGAAACGAGACCCACAGAAATTCAAGACAATTTTAAAGTGATTGACTGTCAAGAATTAGTGTTACACGGGGATGGAAAGTTGCTTTCAGCACTCATAGGTGTTGAAAAGATTGATATACTGGCTATAATAGTCACTTTTGAAGGCAAGGAGCAACTGTTGGGAGTCCAAGAAATCCCAGCTTCTTCTGGAGAAGAGCAAGCAATGGCTGTTTATGAAGCTGTGTAAAAGTGGGGTATAATCGATCAAATTCAGGTACATTGCTGTGATACAGGTAGAATAAATGGTCTGCACAAATCAAGAAAAGTTGTTCAATGTAATCCTTGTCGTCACCACATTTTTGAGTTAGTTTTGAAGAGCTGTGTCAACTCACCGATGGGTGCAACTTTTCTCCCAGATATGGCACTCTTCAAAATATTTAGAGAATCCTGGAAAATATTCGACAAGAAGATTCACAGAACCGGTAGCGATGAAGTGTGCCTGACGATGTTTGCTCTACCATGCTAGGATTTCTTGAATACCATATTTATGAGCACAAAAATCACTGAGATGACTACCGAGAATTGCTGTATTTGACGACGATCTATCTTGGCGTTATTTCGAATAGCGGGATATCGTTTCGTATATCAAGAGCAGCTGTAAGTCATGCTAGGTAGATGGCCAAGGCTATTTATTTACTCAAGATTTACCTCTTTCAAGATCTGTGTCAGTTATCTGATGAATAGAAGAAATCTTTTAAAATATTATGTATTTTTCTTACTCGAGTTTACGTACGCGTCTGGTTTCTAACATCAAAAGCAATCAAAGCACGTTATCACGATTTCATGTTTATGAGACAATTGTTAGATTATCAGGTTATTGATTCACAAACCAGTAAGGCCGCTCTTAAAAAATTTTCAAACCACCTCTGCTACTTAGCTCCCGAAATTGTGACTTTAGCCTTACATATTTCGATATGTTTCCAGAAATAATATCCATTAAAAATCAAATACAGATGCTAGCTCTCCAGATTTCTAGTATGGGGGAAATTTTGGGGAGTGATCTTCAGAGGATAGGAAGACAGATTCCAGTTCAAGGATGAGGAGAGTCTAAAAAAAAATGGTTTCAAGCCCTGTGGACAGGAGCTTTCTGGCGCTCTAGTTCAAACAGACAAATTATATCTCCGAAAGTATTGGTTTCTCAGAGTTGAGAATTATATCAATGTATTCTTATGATAGAACTGCATCATAAAGGAAATTCAATTCAAATAATAGTTTATTTATCAAAATTAAATGAGCAATCTGAGAACTGCACCATGGAAGAAACCAAATTAAAATAGCTGAAATGAATTTGACTCTCTCTTATAGAACAGGATGAAATGTACGAGTATGAACACAGATCATATAATAAAGCTTAGATAGAATAATTATAGCATTCTGTGAAAACAGAAGTACGATTCATTATTGAAATTTAGAACTTCATCTTAGCAGAAATTGAATTCAAACATCATAGAAGAATTTAAATTCAACAAGAGTGCCAAAAATTATCAATCCAAAACCAATAGACGAATTCTACCTAACAACGAACTCATCCGAGATATTTATTCGTCAATTCCAGTTTTGTTTTTAGTGGAGATATTCTGAACTCAATATTATTAACTTACCATTACCATTCCCACCATCATATGGATTGACCACCGGCATGAAAATATCAACCAACAAAAGTATGATAATATTCTAATTCTCATATTGATACCATTACTGGAATGAATTACAATGAGACAACGTCAAAGTTGACATTATAACAATTCAAAGAATAGCCACAGAATAATTCTATCATTGAAATTTTGAAAAATCATATCTCCGAAAGTATTAGTTTGTTAGAGTTAAAAATGATATGAATGGATTCTTATGGTAAAACTGCTTATTGAAAAAAATTTAATTTGGAATTTGTTCTGTAAAAAAAATTTTTTTTTTGTTACTCCGAAACCATCTGTCCGATTTTGCCCAATAACGAACTTAGCCGAGATATTTATCCCCCAAACATACTCTGAAAATTTCAACTGTCTAGCTCATTCCGTTCGAGAGTTATCGTGCCTACGGCCGGACAGAATGAATTTCGACCACGGATTCTTGATCAGTGAGTCGAACCAAATCGTTTAAGACCATTTTCATCGAAATATTCGAAAATTACAGACATTTGGGCAAATTGATAAGCACTCAGTTCCGAGGAACTAGAGCGCCAAAAAGTAAACCTCTCATTAGAGGAAGCAGAACTGGAAGGAGATTTGGCATATAATATTTCCTTGAAGGACACTCAGTTCGTATATTATTCTAATTATATTATTTAACAACTAAAACCGAATATCCGAAATGCTATATCTTCGGTTGAATGCAGAACTATTCAGTACATTTTTCCCGAATATCGGTTTATACCTCAAAATGCTACTTGATGCGGCTCTCTATCTCATGCAGAAGTATTGCAAGTCCAAATGATATCCTAACCCGACTTTTTCAATTTTGTTTAAAGTCACGTGATATCGCGCTTCAGTTGAGCGCAGACCTATGATGAGTGCGGATGTATGATACTTTCTAGCGATTGATTGGACATAGCATAGTTCTGATCCATATCATAAGGACATAGCTCTGGAGATAGTGGACATAGTATACTTCAGCGTATTACTGAAACAACGGTATGGCTTGCAGCAGGGTTCAGAAAATTCTAAACCTCTTGCCAGCAGAGGATACTATCCTTCATGGTTTGTAATTCAAGAAAAATTCAAAATACGTACGAATAATCCAATTTTTGCAGATACAGCGAATAATACAGCAAACAGAATTCAGATGATTCTGGTTCAAAAACAAGTCATTTCAGTATTTGTAATGTAAAACAATATTATGAATCAGTACATAAATATTAATGGCTATTACCTACTTTTGCTTGCAGTTCCCGTTAGTCAAGATCCAGTGAATGCCGATAAAATGGAACATCTTATGAAAATATCTTCAGATCTACAGATTCCTGACCATTTAAATTGCCATATTAATTTCAGTATAGGCTCATATTATCGAACCAATTTCGACATTCTTGAAAGAAATTAATTCATTCCCCCCAAGTCCCAGTCAAACTCAACTATCCTGAAAAATGTGAATTATTATGGAGATAACATAGTATCTCCAGAACCAGATCCATATACAACTGATCATGATATTAGTGATCCAGATTTCATACCTGTCCATGAAAAAATGGAAAGACAAAAATAATAAGGAAGGTGGAAACCAGGCCCATAGGAAGTTGACAAAAATAAAGAGAAGATGTGTGGAGACATGGAGAAGATCTAAAATTAAAGAATCTAGGAATACTGAAAAAGAATATATCCACTGGAAAGGAAACCTACAGTATGAAAGAAAACTGAAACCACCCTGTCCAAACTGCCGAAAAAAGTGTGCTGAAAAATTATCAGAGGAAGATCGGAGAAATATTTTCACAAATTTCTGGGAACTAGGAGAGATTAATCATCAACGTGAATTTATTTCCAAATTCGTATTCACTGAAGAAAAACAGAGACATTGCCAACGAAAGAAAACAAAAACTAATGATGATGAGAATATAGGCCAAGGTGAAAGAAACTATACATTCAACTATTATTTGCCATCACAAGGAAAAAGTAGTTCTGTATTCAAAATGTTCTAATGGTACGTACTGTGGTATCAAAATTGACTATGTCAGGAGTAGTATTAGCCGATAGAAGAGGAAGAGCTCGCAAAAATTCGGCCTTGGACGAATCAGTCAAAGGCTCAGTTCGGCATCACATTAATGCCTTCGAAACAGTTGAGAGTCACTATTGCAGAAAGAGCACTCAAAAGGAATATTTGCCTGCCACAATCAATGTGGCAAAAATATATAGTCTCTACTTGTAATACTGCCAAGAGAAAAATATGGAACATTTTGCTACTGAAAGTATATATCGCCAAATATTCAACACAGAGTTTAATCTCTCGTTCTTTGTTCCAAAAAAAGATTTACGCGACTATTGTCATAATTTTAAAAATGCAGAAGATAAAGCTGAGTTGGAAGAAGGGTATCAACAACATCAAAGGAACAAAGAATTGTCAGGTAAATTGAAAAATGACGCCAAAGATTTTACCAAAAACGAACCCCATTTTTGTTATGCCTTCTTTGATTTGCAGCAGTTACTGCCTGTTCCAAAATCTTATGTGGGTTTGACATATTATAATCTAAAATTATCGACTTATAATTTCACAGTTCATAATTTATCTACAAAGGAATGTGACTGTTTCATGTGGCATAAATGCATTGACCGAAGAGGTTCTTCATAAATAGGTAGCTGCCTATTAAAATTTATAAAGTCTGGCATTGAAAATTCTATCACCGAGTTTTGATTCTTCTCTGACAATTGCTCAGATCAGAACAAAAAAATTCCTTTTGGTATTTTATAGTTATGCATCTATGAAATTCAATATCAAAATACGGCATACCTATCTGGAACCAGGACACATACAAAGTGAAGGAGATAGTGTTGACAGAGTGATTGAAAAAGCAGCACGAAATATTCCTATTTAGACGCCAGAGCAGTGGTACTCTGTAAAACGAACTGCTAAAAAGAAAAGTTCCTTTTTCTATACAGTTCATGAAATATCTCAAGAAGTTGTATTTGATTTGAAAAATCTTCAATCCAAAATTGCCATGAACTTCGACAAAGACGAAGATAATAACAAAGTGCTTATTAGCAAATTCAAAATTATTGAGTTCAATCCAGAATTTCCTTCTTCTCTGTTTTGCAAGACAGGATATGAGGATGACCAGTTCAGAAAGCTAAATTTAGTTCAACGTGGAAGAAAATAGTTATCCATCGGCAGTATAAACGATATTGATCTCGTGTGTCTCTATTCATCAAAGCGCAAAAGCTCCTGACTTGACGTCAGTGCTTGAACCAATTTTTTTTTCGTAATTTTTTTGAAATTTTCTAGGCGTACGGTTCTTACAAAAAATTTTTTTCGTCATTTTTTTCAAATTTTCTAGGGGTACGGTTCTTAAAAAATTTTAAACACGTCCTTATGTTGATTTTCTACTAATAGTTACCAAGCTTCAATTCGATCGAATCTTTATTTTTTGAGTTATCGATGAAATAATATTCCAGGTGGGTATAACTCGGAAACCGTTAAACCGATTATGCCCAAAAACGAACTTAACTCTTCCATTCGGATACGCAACCTACCCTGAAAGTTGCAAGTCCCTATCTCCTTTTGTTCAAAAGTTATCGAGGCAACGGTCACCCATCTACTGAACTCACACAAGGCTGCTCGAATCTCCAACAATATTTAACCGATCGTGTTAAAACTTAAAACTTGGCAGTAGAGTTGGGTTCTAAAGGCTCTTGCAGAATTTCAGCAATTTCAGACGGATAGTTACTGATACATAGAATTTTTTTTTTAATTTTCAATGATTTCTTAAAAATGTTCTACAAATACTATCCTCACGAAATTTTGCAAGAATTTTCGCGTTGGCATTCTACAACTAATGACCATGTTTCAATTCAATCGGTTTAGTATTTTTTGAGTTAATGAGGAGAAAATAACACCCAAATTTCAGATGGCTATAACTCTAAAACCGTTCGGCCGATTATGCTTATAAACAAACTAAAATGTCGCGTTCTGATGCACATCCTAACCTGAAAACTTCAAGTCGCTATCTATTTCCGTTCTCAAGTTATCGCGACAACAAAAATATTGTTTAATATTTTTTTAATAATTTTCTAGCCATACGATTCGCACAAAATTTCACAAACGTGCGTAGGTTCATATTCTACAACTACTCACCAAGTTTCAATTCGATCGGATTTATATTGGTTGAGAACAAAATTATTACTGGGAAACCGTTGGGCCGATTATGCCCATTAACGAACTTGTCCGTCGTATTGGGATGCGCGACCTACCCAGAAAATTTCAAGTCGCTAGCTCTTTGCGTTCTCAAGCTATCGTGGCAACGGCCGGACGGCCGGCCGGACAGTATCAAATTTGACCTCGAATTCTTCATTGGGGAGTCGAACCAAATCGTTTCAGACCATTTTCGTCAAAAAATTCGAAAGTTACAGACATTTGGCCAAAATGATAACGCGATGTTCCCCAGAACCTACACGCAAAAATGGCTTTTATCTTTACACAATTTTATGCTTTTATCCTTATATTAATTTTTTATTTTATCTATACTAGTGTAAAAAGTTGTGAACGTTTAGAAAAAGAGTCCTACCAGTCTCGGAATTCCGCCTACTTCAACTGAACTTGGGGAGAGCCAGAGCTGCCCATGATTTTGCATGGGCAGATGCAGTGAAGAAAATAGTAGATATGATGGTAATCTCTGAACCAAACAGGAAAACATGTTGCAAGGAAGGATGGTTTATGGATAAAAAAAAGTAATGTTGCCGTGAAAATATGTAATAAGAACCTAGAAATGTGCATATTTCACTGAATAAATTCGAAAAACATGCATCTAAACAGCTTCAAGGAAACTATCGATAGGGTATTCAGGAAGGCTACACTCAACCAAGAAAACTCGATCATATTGGGGGATATCAATTCGAAATCTCATATTTGGGGAGCCCCACAAACGGACGAGAGAGGGGAACATAAGAAGACTGGCTAGCACAGCTGGGCTGGGACACTGCGAATAATGGGAGTCATACGTTCGAATGGGGCAACTCAAAAAGCCACATAGACTTTACACTAGCGGCAGACCGTGTCCTAAGGAAGATTAAAGACTGGACAGTTCTCCATGAGAACCCGTATACACATCACGGCCACATCTACTTCACTATTGGTGATGGAAAGAACCGGCAGAAGCCGTACACAGCAAGACAGACACTCGACATGGACAGGTTAAAGGCAACACTACTAGAACTGAATGAGCACACAACAAACATGTATGAGAATATGATCAAGGTCCATACAGGCAGTGGAAATAGGATCCACAAATACACGCAAGGAACTACCCTATTGGTGGACTACAAAAATCGAAGAGCAGAGAAAAACATTCCTAAGAAAAAGAAGACAATTTACTAGATACAGAACCCATAACACACTGGAAACAAATTCTGAAATGAAGGGGGACTTAAAGAGGGAGAAAAAAGATCTGAAAAAACTCATAAGAGATTCAAAGAGCGGATACTGGAGATCGCTACTGACAGACCTCGATTACGATATCTGGGGCCAAGCCTACCAGATAACCACCAAAAAATTCAGCTCAGGAAAACTACCCTTCAACTTATCAGCAAAAATAAGAAGAAGCATACTGAAATATCTATTTCCTAGTGTCAGAGAAAGATGGGAAAAATAGAAACCAGAATTCAGGAACCAGAGGAATTCACCATATTCGACTTAACAGAGGCCGTCAAAACCATGAAAACTGGAAAGACACCTAGCCCCGACAGATTATCGGTGGAAGAAATGAAGATGGCCCTAGAAATCGTTCCGGAACACCTACTGCAAATGTATAACGAACTTCTCGAGCACCAAACTATTCCAAAAGGGTGGAAAACGGCGAGAGGGGTGCTAAGCCCAAAGAAGGATAAAGACCTCAATCTGCCGGGCTCATACAGGCCCATTTGCCTGCTTAATGTCGCGGGGAAAATCCACGAGAAAATGATGATAACAAGATTAACAAAAGAGCTGGAGGAAGGGGGATTGATATCCAAATCTGAACACGGATTTCGGAAGGGCAGGTCAACGACAACTGCCATAATGGAACTGATGGAGATAATCAAGGGGTATAAAAATAAATCGTGCACGATGGTCACAGTCGATGTGGATAATGCGTTTAACACGGCAAGGTGGAAAAATATAGTAGAAGAACTAAAGAAAATGAATATAAGTGAGTATATAATACGATGGGTAGAGGAATATTTCAGGGACAGATATGAGCAGATGGGATCCGTCCGACACCAGTGCTGGATGGGCGTACCTCATGGGTCTGCAGCAGGACCCACTCTATGGAACGTGGGATATGACGGTGTCCTTAGGCTCCCATACGAATCAAGAGTGCGGACAGTAGCGTATGCGGATGACCTTGTGCTGATCATAGAAGCCGAAACCAAGGAGGAAATGAAGTGCAAAATAAAGGATGCCTTGACGATGATATTAGCATGGATGAGTTCAAAAGGACTAAAGCTAGCAGTACACAAAACAGAACTACATGTTGTAAAAGGGGGGAAGAGCGTGGGTGACTTGACTCTGGAACTGCAGGGAATGCTGATTACACCAGTAAAAGAGATTAAGTACTTGGGAGTGATGATCAAACGCGGTCCAGCTTTCGACACCCATATAAAGTATGCGGCTGAAAAAGCTCTGGGCAAAGCAGAGGCACTGGGAAGGCTGATGCCCAATATTGCGGGCCCTCTATATCATGGATGACGAGTCAGGTGCTCTGTAGTTCTTAGCGTGCTACTCTATGCTGCACCAGTCTGGAGAACAGAATTGAAAAAGGCAAATATCAAGAACAAACTGATAAGTGTACAAAGACGAGGATTGCTGAGAGTCATATCCGGATACCGCAGCGTCTCAGCGGAGGCGACACAGACCTCATGGTGGCGGAAACATGTTTTCTGTTCAAGGTGGGAGGCAAACTTCCAGGCAATAGAAACATGGCCAAAAAGATAACGTTGCGAATGTGGAAGGACAAGTGGACAAATGGAAGGAACGTAGCAGAATGGACACATACCTTAATTAAAAACCTGGACCTATGGATGAAATGCCCACATAAGAAAACGGCTTATTATTTTACCCAGTTTCTCACGGGACGCGGTTCCTTCGGAACCTACACGAAGAGAATACGTAAAACTGCGGATGACAAGTGCCACATATGCGGAGTCCAGGATAACCCAAGCCATGTCTTCTATGAATGGCGGAGATGGGACAAACAAAGAAGACAGCTGAAACAAGTCATAAACACACTCCCAAGACCCCAGGATCTGATCTCACGAATGCTAGAAACAAGAACACATGGGACAATATATACGAATACGTGGTACATGTTATGATCATGAAAGAGAAAGAAGGCCGAGAACGGCAAGGATGAGGATACATGAACGGTGCCGTCGATGATATGAGCAAGAGCTTGATTCCGATGAGACTGTCCGAGAAGTGTGAGGAGGGGGTTTAGTGGGTGAGAGCCCCACACAAACCGTTAGCATTGCACGCCCGCTGTCGGGAAGGCTGGGAGAGCTTCCCCCTTCCTCTGGGCAAAACAAAGGGTAGGTTAGGCCAGGTTAGGTCCGAATGGGAGAGTTAAGTTCAATTAGGGGCATAATCGGCCTAACGTTTTCGGAGTTATACCCACCTGGAGTATTATTACCTCGAATAAAAAAAAATGTGATTCGATTAATAGTGTCCAATACAGGAGAATGGCAATCGAAAATAGAACATACCAGCAAAAGCTACTGACTTTATGTCAGTGCTTCAGCCAATTGCTTAATATTTTGGTGAAACGATCCTCTCAAAATTTCTCAATCGTCTTCATGTCATTTTTAATAAATATCTTCCTCAAATAATTTATATTGCCAACGTGGCAATAACGCTCTTTGAAATGCGCTGAAGGTACTTCTTCACTTGCCATGCGCACTAGATTGGCGCATGGCAAGTATGCAAACATCCCTATCTATGTTTGCGATGTTGCCAGATTATCTGTAAATTCAGCTACGAACCATGAAATCCATATTATAAATAGATCCCAACAATTTGCAACAATGCAGGTATTTTTCCTGGTTCCATCCCCTCTAGAATCCCTGGCAGGAACCATTCCTATTTCTTAGACCGAAGACTCCGAAGAGAGTTAAGTCGTTGTTTAGCGAACGGTAATATATCCAGGGTGTAGGCAAATTCAAGAAAAAGGAAGTGGGATATTCATTTGTGTGTTACACTAAAAGTGTTTCTTTAAAATATTTCTACGGTATTCAACAAATTTCTTTAAAATGCGTATTATTTTTTCATGTGTGATCGATAGTTGGATCATAAAGGAGCTTCCAGACTATGCCGATCGGCAGCATTTGGCCTGTGCCGATCGGCATTGCCAGATAAGTGTGGACGCGTCTTTCGGCCTTGCCGGCCCGAACCGAATCATGCCGCTTCCAAACCGAATCAGCGCGGTCCGGTTCAAAGAAAGCCGAACCGAATGAAAACAAATATCACAATGTGGACGACACGACCGGCTTCAGTTCAGAGGAAGACAGTCTTTGAGGTGCGATCTCGTGTTAATCTGTACGCGTTCATTTGTTTGATTACTTCTTGACGGTGAAATGAAGTGGACGGATGATCAAACTTGCAAACTAATAGAAATGTATCATGTTTGTCCACAAATATGGGATAGTACTAATATGAATAATAAAAATAAAAATCGGAGACAGGATGCAATAACTGAAATTGAGGTGTCATTTGGCATTGACAGGTTGGAGGCTTTTCGAGTGAAAAAACAAGATATTAACAGTAAAATAACTCGCAGGGATGCCGAAGAATAGCGCTATCATTCATACTCTTCATTGAAATTAAATTACTTCACTCCTACACTGCTCAAACACAACTGAGTCGTTCGGCATCATTCGGGGCGTCTACACTGCAAAACCAGACTGGACGTCATGCCAAGCCAAACATGCCTAACCGAACGTGCCACCTGGCATTGGCCGAATGGTGCCGATCGACATAGTCTGGACGCGCCTTGATGGCCATCAGAGACTGCAACCCGAGTGTACAAATTTGCTGTTACAACATCCATTTATCTGTATTTTGATAGACACTAAGAAACGTATGCCCAAACTGGCAGCCATGTTAGTTTTAACCGTTTCCAGACCCGGCTTTAGCGACGCATTCCGCTTTTCATCATTTCGAAAAAAATTGTATCGTAAAGTGAATTTTGATAATTTTTAACAGTGTCAAGATAGTCCATTTGCTGGAATCTAAACGGAAGGGGGAGTGAACAGGAGTGCTGGAAGGGGTAATATATTCAATACGATAACACTTCTTTTTTTTTCAAAAAAAATCTCCAAATTTCAAAAAATCAATCTTCAATTTCCAATTCTATGAAATTTTTTACTGTAAATTCATCAATCTTTCTATTTTCGTGAATGATGAATGACACATAAAAGAAATTTCCTCCAAATTTAAAAAAAAAATCCAAATTTTTGTTTCTTCATATTTTTTACCATTTTTCTATTTTTATTAGACAAAAATTTGGAAATTCTGAATTATCCTATTGAATTTATTACCCCACCCAGCACCCCTATTCACTGCCCATCCCATAACTGAGATAATTTGAACAGGTGCTTTTTCGGTACCAATTTAACATAATTACATTTCCTTCCCTGTGTACTTTCATGAAATGGAAGATATGGAACACGGAGTTCCATTCTTGGATATGAAAGTACACAGGGAAGGAAATGTAATTATGTTGAATTGGTACCGAAAAAGCACCTGTTCAAATAAACTCATAAATTTTTATTCCAACCATAATGTTAACATAAAAATCAATTTCTTCAGAGAAATGAAAAACAGAGTGACTAAAATATGTCACAAAAAGTATCAAAAAGAAGGAATAAAAAATTCACATGAAATATTATTACAAAATTCTTATCCGGCTAGTATCATAAAAAAAACTACTGTATTCGGCAAATGCATCAATGGAGGAAAAGAAAACTAAAGAACCTATACTGGACAAATATTGACAACTTCACAAAAAAGATTAAAAATATATTCAAGGGTGAAAATGTACAAATATCGGAGTATAATCAAAGAACAGTTGGAAAATTATATAGTACGCTTAAAGACCCAATTCCAACACCATAGAAGAGTAATGTGGTCTATCAAATTAATTGGCAAAGTTGTGAAAAAGTATATATAGGCCAAACGTCACAATGGGTCAAAAATAGACTATCTATCCATAAATCTGGCATAAAAAGTGGTAAAGATAGATGTGCCTTAGCAACACAAGCTCATCAAGCAAACCACCTAATAGATTTTGACAGTGTTGAGGTTTTGAAGTCGGAAAGAAATTACCACTAAAGATTGATACAGGAAATGAATGAAATGAGGAAACGGAATGATACTATGAACAAGAAAAGCGACACCCAAAAATTAAGCAACATCTATAACTACCTATTGGACATGAGACACGAAGCTGAGCGATCAAGTGAAAGAAGAAGAAATGTGACATTGACAGGTGGCGTTCATCTAGAGGAAGCCAGCTGATTTGGATGGTTCTGTTCTGACTGAAGTGTGGGAGGGAAAAATTGACATTTTATAGATTATATTGTGGAGAATTTTTATGTATTGTTTAAAATATTGGTGATAGGGGATGATATACCCAATCTCCAATTAATTAGATCGTTGGTAGTTGATAAATTAGAAGATATGATGTCAGATATTGTTGCTGTTTTGTTTTATGTTTAACCTCACTTTCGGTAAGAATCAAAGTGAAAGAGTTGAATTAATTTAATTTTATAACTGTCTTGTATATTGTAGAAAACCTGAAGAAGCAATAAATTTAATTGCGAAAGCTCGGTAAAGAAAAAAGAGTACTTTCATCCACTACTAAAACACGAGTCATTATACCCTTAAACAATTGATTAAATACTTTAGAGACTCTGAAATACACACAAATATATATATATATATATATATATATATATATATAAACCTAAAACTTATTCTTTGGGTATATAGACGATACGGCAATACTCCTGATATTAATATATATATATATATATATATATATATATATATATATATATATATATATATATGCGAATGCGTTCTTAGCTGGACCGGTTGATCAGACGGTGCGTCAATTGCTGGACAGAGCGCGTCATTGCTGGACGTCCAGCAATGAACATAGGATTCTCATATGTCTTTGCGTCTATCCCTGGACACTAGATAAAATGATGCATTTTGCTGTGTTGCCATGTCTACATATATAGTTTTTGAGGGATTAGAGGTTCAGGAATATCCATTTGAAATTAGGTTTGCCTGAAATTCACTGAAGAATATATTTCGAATATTCAAATACGCAATACATATTCAATGGTTTTAATTATATTCAACTTTGCTTGCTGTTACGAGGGGGCTCAGTAATAAATTTAATGACATAAATTTTCAGCAAAGGGATAAATTTATTGGACTTGCAAAATCAATACGTATTTCTGATTTATTCCATGAAAAGATTTGTTTTCGATAAAATGTTTCCAGTTAAACTAGATTGAAAAGCACTGAAGTCAGGGGCTTTTGGGCGCATGTTCCATTTTCTTGTGGCCCATACTGCCCAGTAAAGAAATTAGCAGTGTAATGTTGAAAGGAATCATTTGACAAACAGTACTTCAAATGAATTTAATTCTCTGTCAATTAGTTTGTCGTCTGTGATATCACAGAAACCTATTTATGGAAAACAAGCTCGAATTAGAATTTTAACCAATATCTTCTGAAATTGAGATCAGATCGAATTGAAATTTTGCACACCACTGTAGATAGACGTCAGTTTGTTCCAATAGAATGCATAGTTTGCAATAAAAAAGTTGTTCTTTTCGAGAAATATGAAAAATATATTTTTTTAAAATACTAAAAAAAATTTACCTAACGAAATTTGTATAGAAGTTGTTTATACTTGAATTACACTTGAACTATCTCCCGAATTTCAATTCAATCTGCTAGGTATTCACTCAAACATTGATGATTGAACATTTTAAATGACTATAACTGCGAAACCGTTCGACCGATTTTGCCCATTAATCAAAATAAACCGTCGCATTCGGACAACAAACCTATCCTAAAAATTTCAAGTCGATCGGATTCTCCGTTCTTCTGTAATCGTGCCTACGGACAGACACCGAATTCGTGAACAGGTAGTCCAAATTAGTCTATTGAGACCATTTTCAGCTCAAAATTCAAAAATTACAGACATTTGGACGAAATGATAGGGACGATGTTCCCCAGAACATGCACCCAAAAAGAATCCGAATTACTTAAAATGAGAGCTTTAAGTTGAAAATATATCCATATCACTTGGAAATAAATACCAATCTGAAGTTTCATTATTGAGATTACGATGAAATAAAATTTCATCGACTTATGAAACTGCTTCGGACCACAGACAAAAAATGTAATAAAAAACGCCGAAAATTAAGTACCATCACCGATTACATTATTCACATTGGAATAACTGAGTTTTGACTCAAAACGCAAAAAAAAAATCACTTCAATTTTCATTAACTTTCCGCTCTGCAGATTGTTCTCAACTAAGCTTATGATCGCAGAAAAATTTCTTCTTATTTCAGTCCATCAATTTATTATCGAAAATGTCTGAATTTAGGTGACAAATGACGTGCACTCATCAGCCTTATGATTATGGTAACAGGAAACAAACCTTGCTACTATTTTAATAGAATATTAATTTATTCAATAGAGTGTGTCACAGTTTTCGGTTCAAACATATCATTCATTTAACTAGATTGAAAAGCAAAGTCGATCGGATTCTCCGTTCTTCTGTAATCGTGCCTATGGACAGACGGCCTACCGGCATCCAAAAATCCGAAACTGGATTCACGATCACGGAATCCAAATTAGTGTATTAAGACCATTTTCAGCTCAAAATTCGAAAATTTCAGACATTTGGACGAAACGATAGGGACGATGTTCCCCTAGAACATGCGCCCAGAAAGGTTTATCTGAAACAAAGCAGGCAATTATTTACTAATATCCGGAACTCTTTATCGAAATGAGGATATTGTATAGAAAATCTATGATTTGCTTTACATATTAACTACAATATGAACAGAATACCTGTTTTATCTTGTTTGGTTAATTTGCATTTGAAAATGTCGTCGGTTTCCTAGCATGCCTAACAGTTATTCTGTTTGGCATGTTACAGGTAGCAGAGCAGCTACGAGTATAGCAGCTACGAGTTGCAGCTACAGGTACAGTAACCGTTATTGGCAATTCTTGTTGTAATACAACAGAAACATTTAATTTGAATTATTTTGAGTTGTAAGTTGTAGTTGAATTCGGTCAGATCATACTCAGCAATCTATTAATTCTCAGGAAACTTGGACAGCCATTATTCTATGACTTATTGTATGTATAAAATTTTCATAGTATATGATATAAAGATTATTTTTATTCCACTGAGTAATCTAGCTATGTATTGGTGATAAGCTCAAAAGTACTTTCACTAGTTGTCCTGAATGCCATCTAGTCCAGGTGCCGTGAAATCATGTTTCTTTCAGGGTTATCTCTTTAGTTGTTATTTAGGTCAGAACTTCGTACCTGAGGTCCAAAAAATATTTGATAGTACCCGAAACTACTGAAGTGATTCTGACCAGCAAGATCAACATAACCATCCCTAACAACAGCCCTCAGATTTGTTGGGGCAGGCTGGCCGGCCGTATACACGAAAACTTCCGTACGCTTTGTCCTATCGACTTGAAATTTTCAGAATACGTTCTATATCGAAATGGCTCGGACAAGTTCGTTAACAGGCAAATTTTTGTTTCGATCTGATGGATACTTTTGAGAAATATGAAAAATATTTTTTTTAAGAATAACTAAAAACAATTTACCTAACGAAATTTTGATAGAAGTTGCTCATTCTTATGCTTGAACTACCTGCCGAGTTTTAATTCAATCTGTTAGGTTTTCACTGAAATATTGATAATTGAAAATTTCAAATTATTATAACTCCGAAACCGTTTGGCAGATTTTGTCCATTAACGAACTTAACCGTCGCATTCTGACAAGGAACCTATCCTGAAAATTTCAAGTCGATCCGTTCCTCCGTTCTCCTGTAATCCTGCCTACGGACGGCCGGCCGGCATCCGAAAATCTGACACCGGATTCGTGATCATGGGGTCCGAATTAGTCTATTCCGACTATTTTCAGCTCAAAATTCGAAAATTACAGACATTTGGACGAAACGATAGGGACGATGTTCCCCTAGAACATGCACCCAAAAAAATATTCATGAATTTTTTTCGAATTCATCTTCGTAAACTTTGAATAAGAATTAGAACACAACATTGTTTTAACGTTAAATATCTTATTCTACAGTAGTTTTTATCGAGATGGATAGTATTTTACAGAGATATTGTGCTAAATGTCCCAAATTTCGAGCTTATTAACTTGCGCCAAAAAGCCCCTGACTTCACGTCAGTACTTTTTAGTCTAGTGTAAATAAATATATTATAACATTGAGTTTCTATCGATATGATGATTTTACATAATATATACGTTTATGCGTCTATTGGTGGGCCAAATTATCAGGCAATGCGTCAATTGCTGGACATAGCGCGTCTTTGCTGGACATCCAGCAATGAACAATATATTTTTACATGTTCTGGCGTGTTTCCCTGGACAGATTATCCCTACCCTTATTAATAATTATTGCCAGACGTTTTGGTTTATAGACCCGCCGGCCGCCGACTTATAGTATATGGGGTTAGTTTATTAGTATGCGTTGATATTCTAGGGTGTGCGGATCGTGACACGAAAAATTATGTATTCGTTATTACACGTTCTAGATAGAAATTCCTACGAAATTAAACCTAAGAAGAGACGATTCCCGAAGAATGTGAAAATCATTCATTCATCGACTGATTTGAATGTACTAAAACAATTAAAATTGAATTTGGAACGGGGTATTCCGAAAGTGTTAGTTCATAAATGTGATAAAGGTGAGTTTTTTCGTATTTAATTATGAAATCCTTTTTGCATATATTGAATATTACAGAATTTTGAAAACCTTATAGTGTTTGAAGATTCCTAATATAAATAATTCCATTTATAGGGAGAAGCACTGAACGTGAATCTCATGATTTGAGGACTGATATTCTGGGAGAAAACTTCGAAACCATTTTAGAGGAAGCAGTTCGGAACGAAATATTGTTTATCTCAGATCATGGTGAGATCCAGGAAACACTGAATGGTGGCTGCCAAACCGAGGAAAGATCACCAATTTTGCAATCTGTTGAAAATGTTGAAGATCAGACAAAATTAATAATTCTTCGAAACAATTTTAATGAAGGTGAGCAGTTTCTATGTACACAGGATGTTTTAGAATAATATGATAAAATTTGCTGGTGGAATTTCACCATCAGAAAAACTTTTGACTACATTCTAGAAAAAAAATGATAACTTAAAAATTTTCAAATAACTCTTTGATGTGGAAAATCTTTCTGTAACTATTAGTGGCATTAGTGAACTAGATATATTACACCAAATTTTATGTACAGGGTGGAAATTTTCGATATTTGAGCCTTAACGTAGAGATATAAAATTTGAGACCTCATTCTCGATATCTTTTTTCCCGACAAATGTACCGGCAAGAACTAATATTTGCTATCGTCTTCTGTTTTTGAGTTATAAAAAGCAGTTAGATTATTTGACTCTTAGACATGTGCGAATATCATTGTTCATGGAATTACAAAATAATTATTATAACTTAAAAAACTCCATTCAAAAATATTAAAAGCACTGACGTGAGGTCAGGTTGCTTTGGCGCTCTTGTTTCATACACAATTAATTATATTATGTACTAAAAACTTCTACTTAAAGAGAACGTAAAGTCAATGCCCACTACACTGCAAGCTAACGTAAATGTTTCATGGTATTTCATGTATTTTTTATCAGAAAAAAATCGTAAATGAAAATAAAACAAGACTGCCGAAATCTATTATTCTGAAACTACTAAACCAATTCTGACCAATAACTAACTCAAGCGAGATATCCACTCCTTGAATCTACCCTGAAAATTTCAAGTCTTTAACTCATTTTTATCGAGAGTTATCGTACCCTATGTCGAATAATTATTTGTAAATTAGAAAAAGCATATCTCCGAAAGGATTGGTCTCACAGATTCTGAATACAAATCAATGGAGTCCTTAGATAATATTGCATCATAAAAAAATGAAACTCGAATTTCTTGCTGTAAATGAAAAAAATATTTTTTTTAAGCCCGAAACTACTCGGCTGATTTTGCCCGGTAACGAACTTGGCCGAGATTTCCATCCTTCAAACGTACCCTGAAAACTCTCTAGCTCAATCCGTTTGGGCCTAATCATGCTCATGGCCGGATGGACGGACAGCCAACTTCGATTTCGACCTTGAATTCTTCATCAGTGAGTTCAACCAGGTCGTTTGAGACCATTTTCGGGTAAAAATTCGGAAGTTACAGACATTTGGGCATATTGATAAGCACTCTTTAGGAGAACAAGAGCGCCAAAAATGACAACTATTATACTGCATCCCTGTTGACCAACTTAGACTCAAACTTAATTTAATACTGAATTTCAGACAAAGTATAAATGATATTATCTCCAGGATCGTTTTTTTTCATCAAGAATCCTGAGCCAAAACTCTTTATTTTTCGCGCTTCCTTCAATTTGCGAATGTTGAACCTTAATGGTTCTGGAAGCATTAGTATAAAAATTAATAATTAATAAATATTTCCAACAGATGGTGATAACCATGACCCATCCTTTGATGAAAAAGAAATTGTGGAAGCTCCCCAAACTTCGTCACTTGATAATTTGGATAATATCAATCTACCAACAATTCTAATACATCAGGACATACTATTAGGCTCTGAAGAAGGTGAAATATTTCCGAACAGTGAGGCACAGACAGAAAATGTCACACAGGGTAAGCCATTTTTCATCGGAGTTACTTTTTTAATGAAAAAACTACTTTTATATTCTATATTCAATTAGTTTATATAAGTTTCAATTCTATCATATCCGTAATATTCCAGCCATGGAGAAAAATTTTTTTGGACCATAGCTTCGAATGCACTAGGCAAAACACTGATATGATTGAAATGATTAGGGTGCTAATCACTTTTTTGATTTTAATAAATTTTATGTTTCTTAGGGGTGAATTCTATCCTGTATAAAAAAAATTATTTCCCAAATTCATGTTCAATATATTATATAATATTTAACAGCATTCTTAAATTTATTTCTTTGTGATTTATTTGGGGGCGTCCATAAATTGCGTGAGATGTTTAAGTGGGGGAGGGTCTAGTCAAATCTCATCTAATCTTACGTTGGAGAGAGGGGGGTCTAGGAAAATAGTAGGCAATTTTTGTTCTGATTGAAACAAGAAAAAATTATACTATTTTGATCCAGTCAATCCAGATTATACATGCTGAAGATCTAATCTTAAGTGTATATCGCAATACGGTTGAGATCATTCACCAATTCGTTGGAAAGAAAATAATTTCATTCATAGTTTGACGTTACACATCTACTCACTGTCAGACACATTTGTTTTATACCGAATAGCTCAATTTAATCAGGATTTACGGTACGGTGTAGTCCGTTCTTTCTTTTCGCGCTACTGTCAGTCGAACGGGATTACGTAAGAAACCAACATTTTGAGAAATCTTACTTGAGATTGGGGGATGGGGGAGGGGGTTGAATAAAATCTCACGACATCTCATCAGGGAGGTACAGAAAATAAAAAAAAAACACCTTTCGTAATTTATGGACGCCGCCTTTCTTTTTCCGTTATTTTGGCCCCTCGTAAAAAAAACTGTGATTACTCTTCAGTTCCTAGCTTGCTTTTCTGATTATTTTCTTCTCCTGTCTATAAAATAAGGAGACCCACCTCTTCCATGAACTACTTTGTAATTTAAAATTATTTTTCCTTCTAGATATTAGAACACAAAGGGGACCTCAAAAACAGCATAGCTGTCTGTATTGTCATAAAAAAATGTTCAAAATTTCTAGACACTATTTAAATGTGCACAAGGACGAACATGAGATAAGAGATTTGCTACTTTTGCCTAAAAAGGCACCTAATAGGATGAGAATATTAAATGATTTAAGGAAAAGAGGGGACTACCTATATAATACAACTAAAACGGAAAATGAAAACAATATTGTCTGTAAGCAAGGTAAAGGAAAAAAGGTATGTTGCCCTCATTGTAAGGGATTTTACAGTAAGCTATCTTTGAGGAATCATTTACGGCGCTGTGACCCTACAAAATACAAGAACAAAAAAAGCAGAATTACAATTCAACCCGAGTGTCGGAAATTGGAGAATAATATCCACTGCAAGGCATCCGAGGATTTAAGAACAAAAATCTTCCCATACTTGCGGGATGATGCTGTAGTGGCTATAATAAGGTATGATGAGGCAGTCATACAATATGGCAATTATTTGTGCAGGAAATATACATCGGAACATCATGCTGCCCAAGTAAGAGCCCACTTGAGGGCATTTGGAAAGCTCCTAATGACAAGTAAGGAATTGAACCCCAACATCAATAGTATGTTTGATTTGCTTGATGCTAGAAATGTTCCTATTATCATCGAGGCAATTAACAGGATAGCAGGCCTTGATGTCAACACAGGCCTTTTTAGAGCACCTGCGACTGGCACATCTCTATGTACGGAACTGAAGAGACTGTGCAAATTACTTCAGATGGAGTTCATTAAATCAAATGACAAGGAAAATTTAAAAAAAATGAAAAATTTGATGACCGTATTTGATATGGAGTTCCAAGTAACAATAAATAAAAAAGGAATGGAAACTCAAAAGATAATAAAAAGACGTAAAACCACTGTACTTCCAACGACTGCAGTAATAAGTCAGTTCAGGGAGTACTTGGAATCAAAAATAGAATTTTATATAAGGCGGCTCGAAAATGAATTCTGCAAATCTAATTGGGTGAAATTAGCTGAATATACCTTGGTCCATCTCGCCGTTTTTAATAGGAAACGACCAGGGGAAACACAAAGAATTTTAATTGAAGACTTTAAACATCATGAAATTCTTCAGGAAAACGAGGTTGAAAATGGAGATGTAATTTCGATGGAACAGGGCAAAAAATGGGCCCGTATTAGATTTACAGGTAAATTAGGAAATGATAATGCCTTGTTGATCCACCGAAACCTGGGATTTAGGGCAATCAATTTAATATTGCAGTACAGAGAAGAGGCAGGGGTTGACAAATCCAACCGATATATTTTTGGAGAGCCATCTACGTTCCACAAACAAAAAACCTTTCAGGCGTGCTCTTTAATAAGGAAATTGTCTTTAGAGTCGGGAATTTCGAATTCGGAATTACTAAGAACCCGACTCTTAAGGCAGCATTTAGCAACTGAAACGGCCTCTACGAACGTGGATTCAAAACTAGAGAATAGATTGTCGGACTTTATGTCGCACAACAAAAAAATACACGACGTTCATTACGTCCTCACAAAAAAAAAAGATGACATTGTGAAAGTGTCTACTTTATTGGAAAACTTTTCTTCGACGAAAAAGCCGTCTCTATCTGAATCGGTGCCTGAATCGACACCTGGTACAAGTATGCAGAATGATAATTCAGATTCTATTAGTTCAGATGAGGAGGATAAGATATTCTTTCCATATTCTTCAGATTCAGATATAGATGAAGATGAAATTTCCCCAGTAGAACTGAATCTTGTTTTAGGTAAGAGAAATTATAGTTACCAGTAATTATTGATTGTAGAAAATGTACTGCAAAAAAAAAGAATAGGAAATCATGTAAACGAAATCATATTCAATGAAACTTGCCAATTTGAAATTCTTAAATAATAACTTTTTCACAATAATGATGTATAAAACTAGATTGAAAAGCACTGATGACAGTGGCTTTTGGGTGCATGTTCAATTTCCTTGTGCCATTTTGAAAGTCAACTGGCTATCTAAATGAACCAATTTGACAACATGAGGAGAAATGTCATGAATTTAGAATTATCTATGAACTTGTATGAATAGATCTCACCGTTAATCACATAGAATTAGAATTTTTAACAATATCTTCTGAAATTGAAATTTTATAGAGCTGAAATTTTGCACACTTCTGTGAAATGACCGACTCAACGTCGGTACAAAATTTTGTTCCAATCGGATGAATAGTTGTCGAAAAAAAAATATGCGCCCAAAAAGGAATTAATCAATAATTAATATTAATTCTTGATCTTATATGTTGCTGACTTCGAAGGACATTCAAATCTTCTTTGAACTATAGATAGTGGCTTTAATTTTTACCTTCCATAAACTCTTTGAGTGCATGTTCTAGGTAAACAGCGTGCTATTATTTCGTCTAAATATCTTTTATTTTGGAATTTCGTGCCAAAAATGCTCCAAACAACTAATTCGGACTCAGCGATGATAAATTCGTTCACTTCCGAGAATGCCGGCGCGACACGCTTGTGGGAGAACGGAAAATTCTATCGATCTTACAAATATTTGTCAAATCTCCAAATACATGCGCTTGATTTATAATTATTTTTCTGTATGGTTTGTTCATAATGGCCTCTTTCTAAAATTGATAAATAGTTTGGTATATATGCATTTAAAATTTAAATTATTTAATTATTTACATATTTTCATAGGAAAACAATCGAAACGCCTATCATGGGGCAAAGAGGAGATTGCTCTCGTTAAACGAGACTTCAAAAAAGAAATTGAGCAACAGAAAGATATTCCAAAGAAGAAAGTTAACGAGTTCTTCAATAAAAACAAAAAAATTATGAAGAATCGTACCCCTGGGCTGATTATTCAGTGGATAAAGGGAGAACAGAATAGGCAGCAGAAAATGAAGGAAAACATAAAACGTAAGTATAAATCTATTTATACAGTGCGTGACAAAATTATGGAACAAATTCATTTTGTCATAGGAAAAATATTTGGCAGCAAAATCCTGCAACAGGTAAATTTTTGTTTCGCTTTTACCAAATTGTTAGAAGGATTTTTACTGGCCTCCTCATCAAACCCCTAAATTTTTTTAATAGGGAAAGACGATCATGTGATACTTTTGGTGAGGAATTTGTAAATTCTTTACAGGCCTGCAGACAGACTTTTTTTCTTGTTAAATAGTTCTAAGAGGTTTTCAGTATGTGCACTTTGTCATGGCTTATTTACTTTGCGACGATGGTACCTGTTGAAATTTGTCACCCAGTAAAAGTCGACCATTACAGTTTTGTTCATACACAACTTTCAACTCCGTCACCTTCTGATTTTTCACATGAGGGTTGAAAGTTATGGATGAACAAACCTGAAAGGGTTAAACCGAAATACTGAAGTAACATTTAAGAACAATTATTGATTTTTGTAGACAGAAATATAATTAACATTAATAATTAATTTCATTTCAGCAAAAAAAGAGCGATATAGCACGGAAGAGCAGGATGCGCTTGAAAATACTGTCATCCATCATTTAAAAGAAGAAACCTATCCTAGTATGGCAGACTGTGCTTACTTGATGGAAATAAATAAAGTTCTGAGGTCAAGAACACCTGCTTCCATAAAAACCTTCATTTATAATAATATCAAGAAAAGGAGAAGCATTTAAGCTTCCAGTATGTGATTTATTTAGGTATCTAATATTGTTATGTGATATTATTATGTGATATACCGTTTACTACCCTTCAAATCTTTCATTCATATTTTTTCCGTTTGTTGTCTACGTGGCTTTTTTTATTTTATTTATTAGAAAGCAATATTTTTTATTTTTTTATCTTATTTTAGTTATTAGAAACAAAATATTTTATTTTTCATCTTATTTTATTTATTAGAAAGAATATATTTTATTTTTTTATCTTATTTTAGTTATTAGAAAGAATATATTTTATTTTTTTATCTTATTTTATCTATCAGAAACAATATATTTTATTTGAATGTGTTCTTTTGTATTTATTTATTCCTCATCCGTTGATTTGTATGAATAATTTTAATGCACAAGTTGCCTTAAATTTCAAATTCAAAACGTTTACTCCTTTTAATATACCTGAAAGTCAGAACTTCAAAAGTATTGGTTTGTCAGAGGTAGGAATGATTTCAATGAATTCGTATGAAGAGAATGCATCTCTTAAATTGGGATTCGTTATGAAAATGGTTTTTTTTACTCCGGAACTATTGAACCGATTCTGATCAGTAACGAACTCAACTGAGATAACCACCTCTTAAATCTACCCTGTCACTCCGATACCCTTAGTCCGGTTTTGTCTGTTAACGAACCCGTCGCATTTTGATATGCAACCTATTTTGAAAATTTGTCGATAAGATTATCCGTAAGCCCTTAATCGTACCTACGATCGAATGGCCAGCCGGCACCCAAAACCTGTTCCAGGTAGGTATCCACAGCCGTTTGTTTATTCATGCTCGAAATGGAAAAACAAAAAATATTGTTTATCCAAAACATTTGGATTAAGTTTTAAAATAGCTAGCGATTGATCAAATATTTTTTGTTTCAATAAATGAATTTCATTTTCCAGTAAATTTTTTTTATTATTTCACTTTATACGTAGCGAATCACGTACCGGGCAGCTAGTAACTTAAATATGTTATACAACTTCCTTTTTGGCGCTCTTGTTCTCCTGAACAGAGTGCTTATGAATTTGTCCAAATGTCTGTACTTTTCGAATTTTCGGCGGAAATTGGCTCGAACAACTTGGTTGAACTAACTGATGAAGAATCTGAGGTCGGAATATGAGTTGGCCGTCCGGCCCGCCGTCCGTGAGCACGATTACGCCCGAACGGAATGAGCTAGAGAGTTGAAATTTTCAGGGCAGGTTTGGAGGCTAAAAATCTCGGCTGAGTTCGTTATCGGGCAAAATCGGCCCAGTAGTTTTATTTTATTCATTTACAGTACGAAATCCAAATTTTATTTTTTTTATGATGCACTTTTGAATAAGAACTCCATTGATGCTTCTTTCGAATGTGTAGGACCAATACTTTCAGAGATATGATTTTTCAAAATTTCAAATATTTATTCAACCTCAGTTACAATGACACTAGATAGGCATGACATCGAGACCTGACATTTTCAGGTTTGACAGTAGATGTAATTATCTCAGATGATTCAAATTACAAAGAGATATGAAATTAATTGTATACTAAACAAGAGCGCCGAAGCAACCTGACCCTCACGTCAGTGCTTTTAACATTTTAACTTTTCCATCCAGTGAGATTTAATTTTAGCAGTTTTATTGAAAAATCGTAATAAATTAATAATATATATGATACCCCAGATAGCACAGGATATCTTATGGATGTCCATTTCAAGTCCTATTCAAGGCGGGATATCCGTGGACATAAAATGTATATCCATAAGATATCCGATTGCAGATGTACATAGGATATCCGGAACGTACTTCTTGGATACATCCATAGGATATCCAAATAAATATAATTATGGATATCCATATCAGGTAATATCAAGACATCCATAAGAGATCAAAAACGGATGTGCAGAAGACTTATCGTTCGAAAGCCGAAACTGACAATGACCACTGATGTATATTCTTGTCTCTGGTATATTGTATATGATAGTGAAGTGACAGTCGCTGAGCAGTGAGTACCTAACCTAACTATAATGCAACAGTATTATTGTTTTTGTTTAGTAAATCATTTCAAATCATTCAATTATTATGAAACATAGGTGAAGAAATAAGATTCTTTGCCCATTTATACTTCTGAAAAATATGTTGACGACATAATTTGTAGTGTCCCAATAGGAAAAGAAGACGAAATATTAAGGGTTTTCAATAACTATGATGAAGATAAAGATCTGCAGTTCACTATTGAAAAGGAATATGATAACACGTGTACCATTTTTAGATATCAAAGTAATTAGATAGGTACCTAAATCATATCATCAAATTGGACATGGTATACAAGAACAACTAATTCTGGTAGGTATATCAATTATTTTTCCAATCACAAGCTAAAGATAAAAAAACAAGCTAAAGATAAAAAACTTATCAAAACTTCATTTCAGGAATCAAAAATAGAATTCAGAAAACTTCACATCCTTCGTGTTCAAAAAAACTTTTCAATACCAATGATTGGCCACCTATCGAGGAACTTAATTAGGACTAGGTAACATCAAGATAGCACAAAGATCTGTGAGAAGTGTTAGAGATCTATTTTCAAGAACTAAGGATAAAATTCGGAAAGATCAGAAGACATGTAGTGTACAAAATAAAATATCAGAATTGTGAGCTTCGCTATGTGAGCCAGACTTCAAGACAACGAAAAGGTAGAATAACTTCCCATAAAATTGATTCTAGAACAATGAAACCTAGTTGTGCTCTTGCAGAACATGCAATTGAAACTTAACATAACATTGATTTTCAGATGGACAATGTCGAAATTTTAGATGCCTCTAAGAATGAAAATTCAAGACAGATTATAGAGATGATTCGTATTTCATAACCACCTGAGACAATGATATCAGCTAGCTAAGTAACATCTATTCATACCTAATTAGACTAGATTGAAAAGCACCGATGACGGGGGCTTTTGGGCGCATGTTCATCTTCCTTGTGGCCCATTCTACCCAGTAGGGAAATTGATAGTGATAGTGTTGAAAGTCAACTGTACAAACTACGCAAATACCTTATTAAAAGTTTCCATTAAAATCATCTGCAAATAGGTATAGCTTCTATTTAGTCTCAGTTCCTGTAGAACGTGATCATAATAAGTGTTCTCCATAATTATAATATAAGGTTTTTGAAATTTGACGATCTATTGCTGCGTTTGTTTAATCACATCAGATACATCTTGAGATGTCTCCGATTTTTTGGTTACGTCTCGCAGATGTGATCATAGAATATTTTAAACAAACGCTCATGACAGTTATTAGATGTAAACAAAAACTCATATCAAAAAAAATAATAATGACTTGTGACTAGCCGGTAGTTTTCAAATGTACTTATTTATCTGGGGTTTCTTCCAATTCAACTTTGTTCTCATTCTTTTTTAATGCGAAATACATTTTCAAGAAATATTTCGTTAAAACTAGTCTTCAGAGGTTTATTTGTTTATCAACACAGAATACAAATATATTTGTTCTTATATCTTCCCTTATCAAAGTATTTATCAATACCAAAACCCAAAACGCCACTCAACAACCACAAATGAATTATTTCATATGACAACTTTGACAATTCAACTGGTTACAGCGGTTACATCTCATTTCGAATCTAGATGTGAAAAATGTAATCTGAATCTAATAACAAACGCTATTTCAGATGTAAAAGATGCGAAAAATGCGGCTAAACAAACGCTTGAAATGTAAAAGATGCATCTGATGTGGGTAAACAAACGCAGCATAAATAAACCAATTTGACAACATGAGGAGAAATGTCATGAATTTAGAATTTTCTATGCACTTCTAGGAATAGATCTCACCGTTAACCACATCGAATTGGAATTTTTAACAATATCTTCTGAAATTGAATCTGTATCGAGCTGAAATTTTGCACACTTCTGTAAAATGACTGACTCAACGTTGGTGCAAATTTTTGTCCCATTCGGATGAATAGTATGCGAAAAAAAAAATATTTTCGAAAAATATGAAAAATATTTTTTTTAAAAATAACCAAAAAAATTTTACCTAACGAAATTTTGATGGAAGATGCTCATCATCATTCTTGAACTGACTGCTGAGTTTCAATTCAATACGTTGGGTATTCACTGAAATATTGACAATTGAAAATTTCAAGTGACCATAACTCCGAAACCGTTCGACCGATTTTGCCCGATAACGAACTCGTCCGAGCTATTTCGACAAAGAACCTATCCTGAAAATTTCAAGTCGATAGGACAAAGCGTACTCAAGTTATCGTGTATACGGCCGGCCGGCCGGCCGGCGCCAACAAATCTGAGACCGGATTCGTGATCAGGGGGTCCGAATTAGTCTATATGCCAATTTTCAGCTCGAAATTCGAAAATTACAGACATTGTGACGAAATGATAGGGACGATGTTCCCCAGAACATGCGCCCAAAAATGGACCTTGACTTGCAAGAAGGAAAGTTGTTCAATAGTTAACTTGATTTTATTTCTGGGCTCACTAGATTTTTTTATGATGCAATTCAACAACCTTTTGATTGATGTAAACATTTCTGAGGTAAATTGATAAGAGATCATTTTGATATTAATATAAACAGGCAAATGGCATAAAGTGAAAACTCCTGAGAAAATCTTTTCGGTCATTTTAGAATTCGAAATTATTGATACAAAGATATGAACGTAGTTTGAATACCAAGATGAAAAAACATCCCAGCATTATTCTATAGTATATTATATTTTTTACACTTTGCATACCCATGTACTTAAGATGATCTGAAGGAGCTGTAGATGAACGGCGAAAGCTCTCCTAATACAATAAATGGTACACTGTACTTTTTAATTACTGAGAAATCCTAATAAATATATTTCCATATTTGTCAAATTGTAAGAGATGGTTTCCAACCAAATGTAATATTATATTATGTGTATGTTTAATTTTGTATTTATTAGATTTACTTTTTTGTTATGAATTGTTCCTTGTGTTTTAAAAACTTTCATTATATGTGTTTTCATGCCTCAAAATTTTATTTTGCTACCTATATATTATGTCCTGAATTGTACATCCTACAGATGTCTACTATGGATATCCATAAGATGTTCATAACATCTCCTCTGGACGTCCATCGTACATCTTCCGTCTTTTGACGGATATCCTAAAGACATACATAGTATATACAATCTCTTGTGTATATCCGTAGTTGATATCCCATGGATATCCATAGTGGATATCTTTAGGAGATCCAAAAAGGTCACACAGTCACATCCTATGGACGTCCATAGGATATACTAAAGCTTTTTTCGGATATCTTATGGATATCTGAATATCCCTAATGGATATCCATAGGACATCCATAAGATGAATTTGTGTTATCTACACAATTTTGAACCTAATGAACCTTGCCAAAATTTTTTATACAAAGTTATAAATAAAGCGACTTCCCCCTCCCCGCCCGACACGATATTCATTACCCCAGAGGGTGAGAAAATTGCATACGTTCAAGCTTTAACGTCCCAAACAACATATCCAAAAATCACAAAAATTGATTGACATACAGAGGCTATATTGAGTGGACTTTAAGTGGAAAACGTCTGTTAGGATGTTATTTGATAGATGCCGGTCACTGACTCTATCAAATATTTTGGGAAATTAGTTAAACTTTTCTGACCTTTTATGTAAGGGATATTTAATGTAATGTATTTCCAACTGATTTTTATCTTGTCGTAGCAACCATAAATATGATGTTAATATTAAATAAGTATGAAAATTTGTTGTTCATTGCTTAATGTCCAGCAATAACACGGCCTGTCCATGCGCTTCGGCATAAACAGCAATGAACGGTGTTACGACAGTAAACAGTAACAGTAGCAGTAACCGTTGCGCTATTCTTCGAAATACTGTTATTCCGTTGAGAATCTAACTATTATTCATTTACTATTTATCTTATTTATCAAATTATATTTGAAATGTATGAAATTAAAAATATTTATTCAAGTGTTCATTAACAAACATACGAAAAACAAAACTTGCCCATACCTAACCCAATGTTTCTTTTCAAATTCGGTTATTTCGCTCTGCTCTTGTTCTTTTGTAAATTTTTATAGACTACCTAAGCTGATAAAATGTATTCATACAATGATGAGAGAAATGTACATAGTTGTATTTTATGAGTAGATTTCTAGTCATATCTTTATTGAAACGATTGTGGTGATCAGAGATTTCTCTGTGAAAAATTTTCCTATTGAGACAAGTGCCTGCCTTGAAAGCTTTATATAAAGCTTTCAAGGCTTCTCATGGGTCATAAAGAGAATCATAAAGTTTAGTCTCTGGTGGGCTGATGGTCAGGCTGTTTTTGCGCGCATGTTATATCATTTCGTCACAATGTCTGTAATTGTCGAATTTTGAGCCGAAATGGTCTCAATAGACTAATTCGGACTCCCTGATCACGAATCCGGTGTCTGATTTTTGGATGCCGGCCGGCTGGCCGTAAGCACTCTCACGGGCGTACGGTTTTTCCGACTTGAAAATTTCAGGATAGGTTCTGTTTCACAATGGCTCAGTTAAGTTCGTTAATGGGCAAAATCGGCCCAACGGTTTAGGAGTTATAGTCATTTGAAATTTTCAATTATTAATATTTTAGTGAATACCTAAAAAACCTAATTGTTTTTTCGAAAACTATCCATCAGATCGCAACAAAAATTTGTGCCGACGTTAAATCAAGCATTCCACACTAGTGTGAAAAATTTCTGTTCGATCCGATCTCAATTTCAGAAGATATTGGTTGAAATTGTAATTCGACCTGGTTTTCATAGTAGGTGACGTAGGTATCATTGATTTGATACCTCAGAGGGCAAACTAATTAAATTCATGAACTACTCATTTCCGTCATTTGAAGGACAGTTTTTCAAATAATTGATATGTAATTTAACAGACAAAATGATATTTCTAACTAAAATATACAAAAAAGGCAAAACCTCATATTCTGCAACCTTATGTATGGCTATAGGCTAGATGCAGTAATGAAAACCTAGGGTTCCAGATATTTACTTAGTTAGCACCTATTTATGGAAATTTGTGTTCTAGGTAAAATAGCGTAATTTCATTCCGCACAAATATCTATACTTTTCTAATTTTCAGATGAAAATGGCAATTTCCCTAACAACTACAAGGGAGTTGAACATGCGCGCAAAAGCCCCTGATATTAGTGCTTTTCAATCTAGTATTATAATTATTTGGAAATATTATAAAATAGAGAATAAATAAACGGTATACCCTCAGAAAGTGTTTCAACTTCAATTTGAAGAAAATAAGTTTACAAAATGAAAACAGAACTAGATTGAAAAGCACTGAAATCAGGGGCTTTTGGGCGCATGTTCAACTTCCTTGTGGCCCAAACTGCCCAGCAAAGCAATCAATAGTGCAATGTCAAAAGTTAACGGTTCCTAATAAGAACTAGATTGAAAAGCACTGAAGTCAGGGGCTTTTGGGCGCATGTTCAACTTCCTTGTGGACCAAACTGCTCAGTAAAGCAATTAAAAGTGTCATGTTGAAAGTCAAACGTTCGTAATACGAAATAAATAAACACCTACCTTATTCTGGGACAATAGTTTTTGGCGCTCTTGTTCTCCTGAACAGAGTGCTTATCAATTTGCCCAAATGTCTGTACTTTTCGAATTTTTGGCGGAAAATGGTCTCGAACTACTTGGATGAACTCACTGATGAAGAGTCTGAGGTCGGAATATGAGTTGGCCGTCCGTGAGCACGATTACGCCCAAACGGAATGAGCTAGAGAGTTGAAATTTTCAGGGTAGGTTTGGAGGCTAAAAATCTCGGCTAAGTTCGTTGTCGGGCAAAATCGGACCAGTAGTTTCGGAGTTAAAAATGTTATTTTTTTCATTTACCGTACGAAATCCAAATTTTATTTTTTATAAGATGCACTTTTGAATAACAACTCCATTGATGCTTCTTTCAAATCTGTAGGACCAATACTTTCGGAGATATAATTTTTCAAAATACGACTGAAATTATCAGCCTCGAGATCGCCTCAATGTCGCCATCTCGAAGCAGTATCAAATATTACAGTGTATTACAGTGAATAATGCAGATTTCTTTATTAAATGGTGCAACAGTTTGATGTTTTACCGGCTTGGCCGGATAGGGGAAAAACCGACAATAGAATTTTAATAAGTTTGATGTAAGAGAGTTACGACTTACGACTTACTGTTACGGAAAGTTTACACGTTTACAGATTTGTTCAAACAATCAAATATGAGTGATAAGCATTATCTATAGGAGGTTTCTGTCAATTCTATATATATATTTAATGTACCTCGAGTATAGATGGCACTCTTGTATACTCTTTTGATGACATTTGAGATTCAGTGTGATATTTGGATATGTTGTTTGGGACATTAAAACATGAACGTATGCAATTTTCCCACCCTCTGGGGTAAGAGCTAACGGTTGGAGGGGGCGAAAAGTTTGTATCTATCAAACTACGAACTTAACTCGTTTTCAATTTCTGCCACCAGAGTGAGTATCGTTGGTCAGCAGATCCCAATAAATGACGTAAACTTCCGTCTAGTTATTGCTATCTCTGGATAACCTCAATTTGGACAGTTAGGTGTAAATTTGAAGTGGCGTTATTTTCGGCCAATTTACGGCGTTTCAGATAGAATAATAGGTGGAATCTTGATCGCGTGGTCTGTCTAATGCATATTGTTGCTTTTTCCACCGCTGAAATGGGCCAGATTTCGAGAAATGAGCATTAGCATCTCCTCCTGCTAATTAGTGAAGAAACTTATTTTGTTGATTTCTCGCTAAAAACTGCTCGTACAGGGTTGGAGTTTGTAAAGGAATGATCGTACAGTGTATCTATACAATATTCGATCAGTTTTTCACCCTAAGGGCGGCTTGAGATTAAGATATGAGCGCAACCCAAAACGGAGGTTTCAAGGCAGAATTGGTCAAAATGGTTTTCAGATTTTGGCTCTGTTTTTGGGAATTAGGGACGGATGGCTATTGATACTTATACTTGATGAACAAAGAGATGATATTCAAAGAAAATTTGGGGTCGGAAAGCTGTTAGAATGAAATTATATGTATCTGAAAAGTTTTTAGGGGTTATGTAGGTTTTATTTCAATGATTTTCGGTTTAAAAACTGTAAATGATCCCTGTATCTAATATTAGGGTCTATTTGTTAATATCTATGTGTGGAAGTAGGTGATAAAACGTAAATTAAAGATTTTGTGTTTTAAGGTTATACAGGATTTCGTACTTGCGGCTCAGTTTTTCCCAATAGTAGCATTAAACATTTTTAGCATATTATATAACAAAAGGTGGATGAAACAAGAGCGCCAAAGCAACCTGACCCTCAGGTCAGTGCTTTCAAAATTTTTCATTACTGCATCTAGCATATAGCCATACATATGGTTTTTTGTACTTCTTTGTATATATTGTTTTGAATTTTAACATTATGAGTTTTACATATCATATTTGACAACAGTACTTCAAATGAATTTAATTCTCTGTCAATTCGTTTTCGTCTATGATTGTGATATCACAGATACCTACTAGGAAAACAAGGTCGAATTAGAATTTTGACCAATATCTTCTGAAATTGAGATCGGATCGAACTGAAATTTTGCACACTCCTGTAGATTGCTTGATTTAACATCGGTACAAATTTTTGTTCCGATCAGATGGATAGTTTTCGGAAAAAAAATTTTTTTCGAGAAATATGAAAAATATTTTTTTTTAAAATAACTAAAAAAAAATTACCTAACGAAATTTTGATAGAAGTTTCTTATACTTATGCTTGAAATGTTTCCCGAGTTTCAATTCAATATGTTAGGTATTCACTGAAATATTGATGATTAAAAATTTTAAATGACTATAACTCCGAAACTGTTCGACCGATTTTGCCCATTAACGAACTTAACCGTCGCATTTTGATAAGAAACATATCCTGAAAATTTCAAGTCGATAGGATAAAGCGTACTCAAGTTATCGTGTACACGGACGGCCGGCCGGCCGGCCGGCATCCAAAAATCTGACACCGGATTCGTGATCAGGGGGTCCGAATTAGCCTATTAACCAATTTTCAGCTCGAAATTCGAAAATTACAGACATTTGGACGAAATGATAGGGACGATGTTCCCCAGAACATGCGCCCAAAAAATAAAGACCTACCTTATTCTGGGAAAATAGTTTTCATTACTGCATCTAGCTTATAGTCATACATTTGGTTTTTTGTACTTCTTTGTATATATTGTTTTGAATTTTAACATTATGAGTTTTACATATCATATTTGACAACTTCAAATGAATTTAATTCGTCACTCAAGTTGTCAATTCGTGGTTCCTCTGTGATTGTGATATTACAGATACCTACTAGGAAAACAAGCTCGAATTAGAATTTTAACCAATATCTTCTGAAATTGATATCGGATCGAATTGAAATTTTGCACACTTCTGTAGATTGCTTGATTTAATATCTATACAAATTTTTGTTTCGATCTGATGGATAGTTTTCGAAACAAAAAATATTTTCGAGAAATATGAAAAGTATTTTTTTTAAATAACTAAAAACAATTTACGTAACGAAATTTTGATAGAAGTTGCTAATTCTTATGCTTGAACTGAAATATTGACAATTGAAAATTTCAAATAATTATAACTCGGAAACCGTTTGGCCGATTTTGCCCATTAACGAACTCAACCGTTGCATTCTGACAAGGAACCTATTCTGAAAATTTCAAGTCGATCGGATTCCTCGTTCTCCTGTAATCGTGCCTACGGCCAGACGGCCGGCATCCAAAAATCTGACGCCGGATTCGTAATAAGGGAGTCAGAATTAGTCTAATAGCCAATTTTCAGCTCGAAATTCGAAAATTACAGACATTTGGACGAAATGATAGGGAGGATGTTCCCCTAGAACATGCGCCCAAAAACGCTACTTCCTCAGTGATGTACAAAATCGAATCTAAACAATTAATTTTTCAATGAAGTAAATTCACCTTTTGCGCGTTTTTTGATAAAAATGAACCATAAATAATGCATTTAAGTGGGTAAAAAGTTCAGAAAATGATCTATGAATAATCAATAATAACAATTATAAACTTAATGTAACGTAATTTGGATTCTCCTCGCAGCATTTGTTTCACTTTGTTCAATTGCAATTTTCCATATTTCCTCATGTTACGTATAACAAAATACGTGTGGCAACATGGTGCTCATTTGGTCCAGCAATTCCCGCTAGAACATAAAACTACGGTGTCCAGCAAAGAACGGATAGACATATGAATTCGAAGGTCCAGCAATGCACGCACCGTAATATATATATATATATATATATATATATATATATATATATATATATATATATATATATATATATATATATATATATATATATATATATATATATATATATATACTCATAAACAGCCATTCGGAGGCCCAAAAATGCATGTTCCGCAGCTTATCGGAAGCCCGCACCACCTTTGGGAAGCCCGAAGTCGGGCTTCCCAAAACTAACGTGTATAAATGGGTCTGTAGATTCCTCACACCTCAGGGATTAATTCCCCAAATTTTTGCCCGGGCACCAAAAATGCCTTATACATCTCAAAACATACGCGATCGGGTTCACGGAACGTCCGCGCTGAGAGCGCTACGGTCGGTCTGTATAAACTTTATATACATTCTAAGGATTTAACGCATTCTACGAAGCCCGTATAGGTTCATCTGCATATGGGAGTCCCATAAATTTGGCATCATCGGAGATAATAATCTCCCATCCAAAATTATCGCACCACTCACATATTCTAACAGAGTTCGATTAATCGAGACTACATTGAGGTATAATCTGAAATATCATAGAGGGCTCATGTCAAGTAGACACTTTTGTCAGTTTTTTACTGTTGCTATCATGTACGCAAATTTTACTAGGAGAATATGAACAATTATTTTGTTAATTTCATTTCTCTTCACATCGTGAATTTTTGCGCGTATGATCTGGGGAACATCGCGTTATCATTTTGCGCAAATGTCTGTAATTTTCGAATTTTTTGCTGAAAATGATCTCAAACGATTAAGTTCGACTATCTGATGAAGAATTCGAGGACACATTTGATTCTGTCCAGCCGGCTGGCCAACCGTTACCACGATAACCTGAGAAACCGAATCAGATAGCGACATGAAATTTGCAGGGTACGTGGTGAATCCCAATGCGACGGACAAGTTCGTTAATGGTCATAATCGGCTATATGGTTTCCGAGTAATAATTTTATTTTCAACCAATATAAATCCGATCGAACTGAAACTTGGTGAATGGTTGTTGAATATGAACATAAGCACGTTTGTGGAATTTTGTGAGAACCGCATCACTAGAAAATTAAAAAAAAAAATTTTTATATCACGATAACCTGAGAACGGAAAGAGATAGCGACTTGAAATTTTCAAGTTAAGTTGTGCATCTGCATGCAACATTTGAGTTTGCCTACAGGCATAATCGGCCAAACGGTTTCGGAGTTATAACCATCTGAAATTTGCTTGATATTTACTCAATAATTCGAAAAATACAGAACTGATTGAATTCATGCTTGGTTATCTTAATATATATATTTCTTGTGTGCGTGTGTATGTGACTGAACTCCTCCTAAACGACTGGACCGATTTTGAAGAAATTTTTTGTGTGTGTTCGTGGAGATTCGAGAATGGTTTAGATTTACAATTTGGTCTACTGGAAAATGTTTTTGGCGTTGGAGTTTGAGATGGCGTTGAAGTTGGCGTTGGGGTTGGAGTTGAAGTTGGAGTAGGTATTGTGGTTGGCATTGGTTATGGAGTTGGCGTTGTAGTTGGAGTTGTAGTAGTTGTAGTTGGATTGGAGTTTTAGGTGGAGATGGAGGTGGAAATGGGGATGGAGGTGGAAATGGAGATGGAGGTGGAAATGGAGTCGGAGTCGGAGTCGGAGTCGGTGTCGGAGTCGGAGTCGGAGTCGGTGTCGGAGTCGGAGTCGGAGTCGGAGTCGGAGTCGAAGTCGGAGTCGGAGTCGGAGTCGGAGTCGGAGTCGGAGTCGGAGTCGGATTCGGAGTCGTCGGAGTCGGAGTCGGAGTCGTCGGAGTCGGAGTCGGAGTCGGAGTCGGAGTCGGAGTCGGAGTCGGAGTCGGAGTCGGAGTCGGAGTCGGAGTCGGAGTCGGAGTCGGAGTCGTAGTCGGAGTCGGAGTCGGAGTAGGAGTCGGAGTCGTAGTTGGAGATGGAGTTGGAGTTAGAGTTGGATTTGGATTTGGAGTTGGCGTTGGCGTTGGCGTTGGGCAGGCGTTGAGGAGGCAGTACGAAGTCTGCCGGGCCAGCTAGTTATATGTATAATGCCAACGCAAACATTCCTACAAAATTTTGTGAGGATCGTATCAGTAGAAAATTTTTAAAATATCTTTGAAAATTATTGAAAAAAATTCTATATATCAGTAACAATTCGTCGGACATCGCTAAAATTTTGTGAGAGCCTTCAAAAACAAACTGTACTGCCAAGTTTCAAGTTTGAACATGATCCGATATATATTGTTGGAGATTCGAGCAGCCTTGTGTGAGTTTAGTAGATGGATGGGTGACCGTAGCCTCGATAACTTTCGAACGAAAGGAGATAGGAACTTGCAATTTTCAGGGTATGTTGCGTATCCGCAGTGTTAAGTTTGATTATGGGCATTAGGGGTACAACGGTTTCAGAGTTATACCCAGCTGGAATATTATTTCCTCGATAACTCAAAAAATATAGATTCGATCGAATAGAAGCTTAGTATCTAGTTGTAGAATATCGACATAAAGACGTGTTTAAAATTTTATAAGAACTGTACTCCTAGAAAATTTTAAAGAAATTATGAAAAAAAAAAATGATTCAAGCACTGGCCTGAAGTCAGGAGCTTTTGCGCCTATGTTATACTGTCCATTCTCCTGTATTGGACACTCTGAATAGAATTTACCATGGTTAATTATATTGTCCATTCTCCTGTGTTGGACACTTAATTGGAATTAACCATGGTTAATTCGAAATAAGAGTGTCCAATACGGGAGAATGGACAATATTATTTACCATGATAAATTCGATTAAGAGTGTCCAATACAGGAGAATGGACAATAGAACATACGCGCAAAAACTCCTGGCTTCAGGGCAGTGCTTGAACAATTTTTAAATAGCTATAGGGTACTTACATTTTTTTTACTAGATAGATGTCAATGAACTAGTGTGAAAAATTAATTTTTAACTAATTTGCAAGGACTCATGAAAAGAATAAGTAATTTATTTTGAGCCCCCTAGCAGTCGGTTTTAATTCAAATTTTGCATGGCCATAGAGGCGATTATTGGTAACCTAAATACGGAATTCAATTCGATCAGATCAGTATGCTTCGAGATATTGGAAAAACTAGTTTTTCAAATTTCCGAATGTCTTTTTTACGCGCAAAAACTCCTGACTTCACAACAGTGCTTGAACAATTTTTTAATAGATATAGGGTACTTACATTTTTTTTGCTAGATAGATATCAATAAAGTAGTGTGAAAAATTGATTTTTAACTGATTTGTAACAACTCATTATAAGAACAAGTAATTTATTTTGAGCCCCTTAGCAGTCGGTTTTAATTCAAATTTTGCATGGTCCAAGAAGTGATTATTGGTAACCTAAATACCGAATTCAATTCGATCAGATCAGTATGCTCCGAGTTAGTGGAAAAACTAGTTTTTCAAATTTCCGAATGTATTTTTTTTGTTCCCAGTAACCCAATCGATACAAAACTGTGCGTACATTCAAGTCGTAATTAAATTAATTCTTTCTGAATTTCAGTTACATGGAATAAGTAATCTCGAAAATATTCGAAATTTACACAAAATGTCCATAATATCGCCATATAACCCCTGGAAAATGTATCACCCATCTGAGGGGCTGCACTGTAGTTTTTTAACCCTTCACTTTCAAAATTCAATATCTGCGGAACTATTCGCCGAAGCACATACATTACATATTTCATACACGTATTACATATACCCATATCCATAAACCCTTGAAAATTAATCGATTCCGCGAGGGGTTGCAGGGTAGGTTTTCAACCCTTCAATTTCAAAATATAATATCTCCGGAACTATTCGTCGAAACACAAACAGTTTTTGTATGTGGGTTAATTGTACCGATAACGACATGCCCTGAAAAGTTGATCGACTTTCCGAGGGATATCGGGGTAGTTTTTCCAACCCTTAAATTTCACAATTTAATATCTTCGGAACTATTCGCCGGAGTACATGCATATTTTGCATGTGGGTTGACTATACCGATAACGACATCTTCTGAAAAAAAGATAGACTTCCCGAGGGGCTGCGGGATAGCTTTTTCAACCCTCAAATTTCAACATCTAATATCTTTGGAACTATTCACCGGAGCACATACAGATTTCAGACACGTATTGCATAAACCCATACCTATAATCCCTAGGAAATTGATCAACTTCCCGAGTGGCTGCGGGGTAGTTTTTCACCCTTTGAATTTCAAAATTTAATTTATCTCTATTCGCCGAAGCACATACATATTTTGCATAAGGGTTAATTATACCGATAACGACATACCCTGAAAAACTGAATGACTCCTCGAGGTCCTTTTTTCAACCCTTAAATTTAATATCTCTGGAACTATTCGCCAGAACATATACATTTTTCATACACGTATTACTTGTACCTATACCGATAAACCGGAAAAATTCATTGAGTTCCCGAGGGACTGCGGGGTAGTTTTTTCAACCCAAGTCAGGGGATATAGGTATGTGTATAAGTAATAAGTGTATGAAATCTGTATTTGCTCCGGGGAATAGTCCCGGAGATAATAAATTTTCAAATTTAAGGGTCGAAAAACTACCCCGCAGCCCATCGGGAAGTCCATAACATTCTAAGGGAATGTCCTGATTGGTATAGTTAACCAACACACAAAATCTGTATTTGCTCCGGCGAATAGTTCCGGAGATGAAATACTGGGTGAAACTTTAAGTTGTACATTAATTTTAACCATAGATTATAAACATCAAATGAAACACATTTTGCTTTATCATTTTTATAAATTCGGCTCATGTAAAAGGATACAGGCTGTTGAAAAAAAAAACCTGTTTCTATTTTATGGCTCTGACATCCTTTTTCTGAATAAAATGAATGTGTATGAAGGAAACTTCACACCAAAGTTTCCTATAACTATGATACATATTTTCCAAACATTAGTTTTTTCCTACTTCTAGTGTTTTTCTAGTCATAGACTCGTGGATTCATAAAACTAAACGAAATTACCATAAAGATGGTAATGTTCGTTTTGAGACAATTCAAGAATATCTAATCGTTTCAGAACATTGAACTATTCTTCATCATTCCTCCTTAAACGCACCGTTTTTGAGATGATCTTCATTGAATGTTATAAAATGGAAAACTACCGAAATTTCATTACTTTTATGGATCCGTCCCTGAGCGTTGGAAACCGCATCAAGCTGTAAACCACTTTACCGTACCTTTTTCTCCAGCATTAATGTTTTAGATAATTTATATGCAGGAGTATAATGGCACATTCTGAAATCTTTAAACGCCTTTAGCTTTTTATCTGAGCCAAATTTGAAAAAAATGTAACTGAAAAAAGTGTTGCCTTGGATGAAAGGAATCTATGGTCAATATTAATGTACAACTTTATGACTCATCCTTGTATATTGAAATTTAAGGGGAAAAACTACCCCGCAGCCCCCCGGGGAGTCGACAAATTTTTCAGGGGTTATTGGTATGGGTAATACGTGTATGAAATCTCTATGTGCTGCGGCGAATAGTTCCGGAGATATTAAATTTTGACTTTCAAGGGCTGAAAAAACAACCCTGCAGTGCCTCGGGAAGTCAATCATTTTCTCAGGGGATATTCTCATTGCTTAACCCACATCACGAACAGGTACGTGCTCTGGCGAACATAAGAACTTATGGATGAGAAATCAGCCTGCAGCCACTGCTCAGGAGCGTTCGGGTGTTTCCGCTTAAAAGTCTGCTGTAATAGTCTGCTAGGTTCATACCGATGCCTCACGACCCCGTTCTAATAATGATATTAGCAAATTGTCCTACTCTGGTCCTGATACTTTTAATTACGCTGGTGGAAACTTAACAAAAGGGGTGATAAAGTTGCAAAATTCGAAATCCGACAGTTGATTGTTTCAAGATTTATGGATGTTTTGCGCATATTGTCTATATTCACGCCTCACATACCCTCATGAAATACTATATGAAATTGAGTGTAAATAAAGAAAGCGGAACCACGTGAAATGAATCATTGTGAATCAACTGAACTCAAATTTTGAAATAAAATAATTCCAAATATACAAATCTGATCGAGATCAATCCGATAGTCGATTGTGAAATCTAAAATTTAAATTTTAGCAGGAAAATAGCGGAGACCTTATTTGTTCAGAGTGAATCAAGCTCTTTTCATTTATTTATGAACAAAGGACGAAAAACTGTCCATAATAGTCGAGGTCGCAAATTTCTATCTGAGGAAAAGCCGGGAGTAGCAAGCAGGCGAGACAATAGACAGTTTTTCGCCGAGGTGCATATCCCATTTTTTCGTAGACCGTCTACATACAGTTGAAATAATAAAATATTATTTTTCTTAGAGGTCGACGAGGAAATTATTTTTAAATGATATAGTATGAATAGGAAAAAAAAATGTTGTGAAACAAATTTAAGGGGTGGCTATTTCTTCTATCCCTTGCAAACACAATAGAATACATTTATTGATGAATATACCTCCCACAGTATCCTTTAATGATTACTTACAATAGAATACTACTCAATATTTTTTTGAGTGCATTCTCGCTCGCATATAATGTCCTCTTAATTTTATTCATCGTTTTTAGTTGGTTTAGAAAAAACTGTAGATTGGTTTTCCAGTGCCATCTTTAGGAGACTGTATATAATGAGGGGCTGCCCAACAAAAACCTATAAAATACCCACCCTATTTTTTGACAATATATAACCTCTCAAATTCACAATTATTGATTAACACCCTGTATATAGAGACATCGAATATTTAGAGCATATCTCTTGAAACTGTTAAATTTGTATAGAATTCGATGGAAATCTAAGGCGATCATAGTGACAACACCGCCGGGCTTCCGATAATCGTACAAGTGCATACTTTTTACACAGAGGGCGTCATATCCACATAGAAACATGTCGGGATTCCGAAAATCTTCAATTCATATATTTTTTTGTATATACAAAATAATCTTCCCCTCTGAAATTGCTCTTGAAGATATGACTGTTCTGAATGTTTTCCAAAAAAATACACTCTCCTAAACCAATCAGAAAGGGCGGGCCTCCGGTTGCCTGTGCAACGTACCGGGCCTGGTAGAAGGCGCGTTATGAGTATATATATATATATATATATATATTTTTTTTATTTAGGCTTTGGTAATTGGGAATTTTCTGTCGAGGTCAAAAACGCACGAAAGTTTCGTGTACCCTTATTGACTTCCACAGAAAATTTCCAATTATCAGTACCTAAATAACTAATATAACTGAATAATTACCTTTACCTAAATAACTTGTCAGATATGATTTCCCCACAACATATATGCATATAAGGAGAAAAAAAATAAGGGATAAGTAGTTTATTCCTACAGGTTAAACCCCAATTACAGGAAATCACACTAAATAAATGCATCAATAATACAACTATAGTAAACAAATAAATAGTAATGCTTGAAATCGAATACAAAAAGGAAAAAAAAACAGCATCAACATAACCTTACACCAGCTTAAGAGTGGTGAGAATAGTAGGCTTGTACTATGGACCGAGGAGAGTCGTGGTGTATATCACACACACTTGCGAGCGAATTATCTAATATACATGCATAATTAATAGGGGATCGGCAACTCGCATTTGTCCTCCCCGTCCCACAAGACCATTTCATTCCTAGAACCCAAACGGGGAACCAGAAACGGCAATGCATATAAAAGCTCCGAACAATCTATCCTGTCATTAACTATTTTATAAACAAACAATAGTGCCCGTATATTCACCCTATCCATAACGGAATCAGCACCGAACCTCGAAAGCAACTGTTTATGATCATAGCCTATGGGTGGGTACACATCATCCTGCCTCCAGACTAGAAATTTGTAAAACTTTCTCTGTACCGACTCTACTCTTCTCTTGTGACATTCATATATGGACGGTGTTATGCATCAACCGTTTAAACCACAAACTCTGAGAAATTAATGTTTTTGTTGAAAAACGTTCAATAAGAGATAAAGAACAATACGCAAAAATGATCTAACTGCTAACCCATAGACAAGAATCTTGTCTATGGGTTAGCAGTTAGATCATTTTTGCGTATTGTTCTTTATCTCTTATTGAACGTTTTTCAACAAAAACATTAATTTCTCAGAGTTTGTGGTTTAAACGGTTGTTGCATAACACCGTCCATATAGGCCTCCAAACTATGCTGCAATATTCCAATCTACTCCTAACCAGACTAAATCAAACAAGGCTAACAAGGTGCTTGAATCTTGAAAGTATTTTGTATTCCGTACTATGAATCCATAAATTTTACTGGCAGAGAGTATCAACTGATTAATATGTGGTATAAAAGAGCAACCACCGTCACACAAAACGCCGAGATCTCTAACTTCAGTTACACGAGAGAGCGGAGTGCCACTGATATTATAATTATAAGTTATTGTTAGAGTAATCTGTAATAGGATACAATTTTCCACTCACTCATAGAGGGCGCTAGACACTATAAAGAATGCTGTATTATGGAATGTTCTAGAAGTATAAAAGTGTATAAAAAACCGCGTCACTTGAGTAGTTGAAGTTGTTGAATATAATGGGTGAAGAACACGTTTTATGTTAGAGCATTGTTGGAGGTCTGAATAAATATATTTTAAAAGTAGTTGAAAACTGTTTATGGTAGCAGAGCGTGGTTAATCAAGTATCGCAGTAAGTAAGGAAGTAAAGCAAGTAAAAAATGGCCAGAGAAAATACTACAGTTATACCGTTCGACAAAAATATCACTTATGAAGATTGGAGAAACAAATTCATGTTCCTGCTTCGTTTCAAGAAGTGCTTGCCTGTTGTCCAATATGAAATACGTCCAGAAATAATAAAAGAGGCAGATTGGCAGGAACAAGAAAATAAGGTGATGTACTTTTTTTCGTTAGCATTAAATGCTGCCACTATGGCTGACTTAGAAACACCGAAACAAATTTTGGATAAATTGGACTCTATTTATCTAAAGAAAAGCGAATCATAGCAATTACTAATAGAACGTCAGTTGAACTTAATGAAATTGAATGAAAATGCCTCCAAATCACAAACAGAAGAATTTTTTGAAGACTTCGATAAGAAAATCAATGAACTAAGATTAGCTGGTGGTGATATTTCTAGAAAAAGAAAATTGAGCTTTCTTATAATGGCATTACCAAAGGACTGTCGTCACTTGGTGGATGACCTTGATTCTTTAGCTGAACAAAATCGTACAACTGAATACATAAGAGAGAAACTAATGAGTTGGAACGAATTATCTGGCATTCAAGAGACTGAGTCTACTACTGAAGATAAGGAATTGAAATCGCAAGCCTTCAACACGAAATTGACAAAAGGAAGAAACTGGCACAAGACGAATGAACATCCAAAAACTTGCTGGAACTGTGGAAAGGTTGGACACATGAAACAAAATTGCTATCAAAATGGACGTGGTCATGGTCAGAATAGTCGAGGAAGCTACAATGGTCAAGGATATCGAGGATTTTATCAAGCAAGGGGAAGAAACAACTACAATAAAGGTCGTGGTAATTATGGCAGAAGATTTGCTGGCAATTCGGAGGTTCAGAATATGCAGGAAGACGAAGGAAACTTGGAACTTTTTCATGTTGATGTAAATTCTTTTGATTTGGAGCAAGGTAAGAACACAAATGTCATGGAATGGTTTATTGATAGCGGATGTACTGATCATATTACGAAAACTGATGAATATTTTTATAGTTCTGTAGATCTTAAGACAAAAACTGAGGTTAAGCTAGGAAATTCAGATGTCATAAAAGCAACAAAGATAGGGAACATAATGTGTAGATTCAGATCTGGAGATAAAAACATAACTGTTGATATAAAAAATGTTTATTATGTTCCTGAAATCGGAAGAAATTTACTAAGTGTTAGTTCCATTATGTCGACAAACAAGACAGTAATCTTTAACGGTAAATATGCGGAAATTTATAATGAAAAAAATGAGTTCCTTTTCCATTCGAAACAAAATAAGAAATTATTCCCTATAACGTGTGAAGTTTTAAAAGGTGCTGATGCTATTTCTGCAAATCATATTGCTAAGAATATGTCAACCAAGGAAAGATTCCATCGTATCTTGGGTCACGTTAACTTTAAAGATCTGAATATAATGTGTCGTGATAAGTATTTAGATGATTTGCCAGACCATTTAGATAATAATTTTATAAGCTGTAAAATTTGCCTAGAAAGTAAGATGTCAAACAAGGAATATGCTTCTGAACGTAGAAGAGCAAGATACTGCGGTGAGATAGTGCATTCTGATGTGAAGTATTTGGATGTAGATGGGTTTAATGGAGAAAAGTATTTCGTTACTTTTATTGAAGATTACTCGAGAATTGCAAGAGCCTATCCAATTAAGAACAAGTCTGAAGTATACGATAAATTTGTTGAATATTTCAATATTCTTAAAAACTATGCTGAAGGTCCTTTATGTGAATTTAGATGTGATAACGGAAAAGAATTTTTGAATAAAGAGTTTTATAATTTGGCTAAAAATGAAGGATTTCGAATTTTTCCTTGCATTGCATATAACCATCAGTTGAATGGAGTTGCAGAGAGATATAACAGGACAATAATGGACAGAGTAAGATGTCTTAGAAAAGAATCTAAATTAGACCGCAAATATTGGCCAGAATTTGTCTTGGCCGCATGTTTTGTAGGTAATAGGTTGAGAAATAGTTCTACTTTCGAATCAAAAACCCCTTTTGAAATCTTTTTCGGTAGAAAACCAAGTGCAAAAAATTTGAAAATTTATGGTAGTCGTGTCTATGTGAGAATTCCTGATGAAAAAAGAAAAACATCTGACGACAAAGCAGTTGAAGGAATTTTGATTGGGTATACTGATTTAGGTTACAGAGTCTTAATAAACGGTAAAATTGAATTAGCTAGAAATGTGCAAGTTGTAGAGCCCGGTACTGATTTCATTCAAATAAGTGATGATGAGGAAAATGATGATAATGAAATCGAAAAAGACAATAATGAAGGAAGTACAATTGATCGACCTGTCAGGAAAAGAAGACTTCCGAATAAATATGATGATTTTATTATTTCTGTAAATTTAGCAGATTTAGATGCTCCTAAATCTTTCGATGAGGCTATAAATTCTGTAGATTCACAAAATTGGAAGGATGCAATGATTAAAGAGTTTAGTGCATTAAATGATTCAAAAACGTGGGAATTAATACCTAAGCCGGTTGATAAGAAAATTTTTTCGGTAAAATGGGTTTATAGAAAAAAATCTGAAGACAATTTCAAAGCACGGCTTGTAGTTAGAGGCTACGAACAAAAAGACCAAATTGATGAAATTTATGCCCCTGTTGCAAAAATGTCTACTTTACGGTTACTTTTGAGCTTGTCTGTTAAAAGAGGATTTAATGTGCATCATATGGATGTAGAAACTGCATTTTTGAACAGTGATGTAAAATCTGAAGTTTATGTAAGTCAACCCGACGGTTTTATTAAAAATGAAAATATGGTCTATCATCTAAAAAAATCTTTATATGGTCTACGTGAGTCGCCAAGGAACTGGTACGACCATTTCAATAATTTTATTACGAAACTGGGATTTACTAGAAGTAATCATGACTTATGTTTGTACTGTAATGTGAAATCAGAAATCTATTGCATACTTTTTGTTGACGATTTACTTATCTGTGGTCCAGATAAAGAACTCATTGAGAGCATTAAAAGTGAATTCCAAATTCAATTTAAAATGAAAGATCTAGGAAATGTTAAAAGGTATTTAGGCATCGAAATTGACTTTAATAAATCTACAAGAGAAATGAAACTTTCTCAAGAAGAATACATTGAAACTTTAGCTGAAAAATTCGGAATTGTACACTCAAGAATTAAGCATACACCTATGGAAACAGGATTAAAATTGTTTGAAGGAAAAATTAACGAAAGTTTAAATTACAGAAATTTAATAGGCGCATTATCTTATATTGCTCAAGCAACCAGACCTGATATAATGTACGCAATAAACTATCTAAGTAGATTTCAAAATTGTTGTAGTGATACTCATTACAAACATGCTATACGCATTCTAATATACTTATACCATTCCAAGCATTTGAGTTTGCACTTTACTGGTGATTCTGATATTATGATTTGTGGTTATTCAGATTCTGACTGGGCAGGTGATCCAACTGATTCTAAGTCAACAACTGGATCAATAATTAAAGTTTTTGGAAATCCAATATTTTGGAAGACTGTAAAGCAAAAGTCAGTTTCACGTTCATCTACCCAGGCAGAATATATTGCCTTAGCTTATACAGTAGAAGAAATTTTATTCATTAAAAATATTTTAGTTGATCTTGGTTTGTCAAAGGATTTGTTGAATGAAATTAAGATATATGTTGATAATGTTAGTTGTATTATGTTAGCCAAAAATGGTAATATTTCAAAACGATCCAAACATATAAATGTAGCTTTACATTTTGTACATGATACTGTTAATAATAAGCTAATTGATGTTGTTAAAATTGATGGAAATGTAAATTTGGCAGATACATTTACAAAATCCCTTTGCCGTGATAAATTTGAAAATTATCGCTATAAAATGAATGTTTATTAATTTTGTTACTTAAGAATGTAAAATTGTAAGGGGGGGTGTTAGAGTAATCTGTAATAGGATACAATTTTCCACTCACTCATAGAGGGCGCTAGACACTATAAAGAATGCTGTATTATGGAATGTTCTAGAAGTATAAAAGTGTATAAAAAACCGCGTCACTTGAGTAGTTGAAGTTGTTGAATATAATGGGTGAAGAACACGTTTTATGTTAGAGCATTGTTGGAGGTCTGAATAAATATATTTTAAAAGTAGTTGAAAACTGTTTAGTTATGATGTTTTTCTTTTTCGTGTATGTCATAGCATAGCATTTGGAGATATTTAAGCTCAATCTATTATTAGCGCACCATACCGAGAGACTATCAAGCGCTGTTTGCCTGACACAATCAATAAGATTAAGTATTCTGAGATAGATCTTCAAGTCATCCGCGAATAACAGCATTGCTACATCATTTATGTCTATTATGTCATTATTAAATTATATCGTAAATTTTTCCTGCTCATTTTTTCATTATTTTACACAATACAAAGTGAAAACATGCATCTATGGGAGATGATAGCCCTATGGGCCCTGTAGCGGTCTTCGAACATCTGAAGTTCTGAATATTCATCACTTGGACTGGCCAGATCTGGTTTTGAAAGAGACCCTCCTGGCCTTACGAGTAACAATTTCCTTTTTGAATTCAAATATTGAAGGGATTTCTAAGATCAATATCTTTGAGAACTAGCGGAGACGATTCTTCTCCAAGAGATCCCATGCGCCAACAGAAGAGTATATTTGTGAGAGGAGACTTTTGAAAGGTTATGTATTATTTTTAGTTTGTTCGTTCTTCTCCTCTTGTCTTTTCATTTTTCAGGTTGAGTTTCGGGTACCTTGGAGAAACCTCTCCGTTTTTTGACGAAGGAGTCCATATTGAAGAAATAAATGCCTATCAATATTTCTAAATTTCAGCAAATTTTGTGAACAATAGTTACAAATCACAACACTCACGGGGAGACAGGGTTTTTTGCTGAGGTTTTTCCCTAAGCTCTTGTATCATACTCAGAATTGTATGGTACCCCGTTACACCAACCTCTGCCAACACATATAAAACTCTCAGTCAAAAGAATATATATATATGTCATTTATAAATAGAACAAAAAGTAGAGGCCCAAGGTTGGAACCCTGAGGGATTCCAGATATCGCATAGAATTCGATAGAACAGTAATTATCAATCTCAACAAAGCACAGCCTGTCCGACAAGTATGACTTCATCAGATCAATTAGCTTGGGGCCAAAACCAAATTCATTTTTTAGCTTGTCTATCAAGATACTGTCGAAAGCCTTTTGAAAATCGGTATATATTACATCCACCTGACTGGTTTCATCCAATAATTCCAACACATGTTCAAAAAAACAAACAAGATTAGTATTAGTTGACCTCTTTGGCATGAAACCATGCTGGTTTGGGTTGATTCTGGTCCGGAGTATTGGAAAAATGAAGTTGTGAAGGATGATCTCGTAAATCTTTGAAAAATTGGACAAGATTGAAATCGGTCTGTAACTTGAGACCATCGATCTATCACCCTTTTTAAAAACTGGGATGATTTTCGAACGCTTTCAAACCGATGGATATACACCCATGGATGCCGACAGATTGAAAATATGTGCCAGAGGAGCCAACAGTATACCTATGCAGTCTTTAACTAAAAAACTCGGGATTTCATCAAAACCAGCTGTTCTTTTATTCGATAATTTCTTTGATGCCCGTAGAACATCGTCTTCTGTGATTCTATTAATATTGATGAGCGGACTGTCATTACGTTCATTATTTTCAAATTCATAACCGTCATAGGGCGCGTCGTAAACACTAGAGAAATGCTGCGCAAATGAGTTTACTATATCCTGTGGCTTATTCAACATGTTAATACCATCATTCAATACACCGGGAATACGGGAACGACCCTTGCTCTCTTGCACAAATGACCAAAAATGTGAAGGATCAGTCACCAATTTTTGTTCAGAAGTTCTAATGTAATCTTTGAATGCAGTGCCTATTTTCAATTTGAGTAAGCTCCTTAGTTTTTTATATTGGAGAAGATTAAAGTTATTGTGGAATTTTCTATAGTTTCTTAAGGCAGCCTCCTTGCGATAAACAGTATTAATTATCTCGGATGTGTACCATGAGGGAAAGCGCCTCTTTCTCCCGACCCTGACTGGTACCGTACGCTCAAATATTTGATTCAAAATAGTATAAAATTGGGCACAAGCCAAGTCCGGATCGCCTTCATTGCTAACAGATGACCAGTCAGCTTCCCACATAAATCGATACATATCCACATAATTTGCCTTCGAAAAATTATACTTACGAGATGTATAGTAAGGGCTGGAGTTCGAAAAATTGAGTATTCTATCACATTTCTCAGGCAAGAAAGATATTTCTATTGGTGGATGATGTGAATCCACTGCTACAATTGAACAATCCGCAACTACAACATCACATTCAAAATTTGAAAATACTAAGTCCAACATGGTATTACTACAATTTTGCACTTCTTTAAACTGTTGCAGTTCCAATGACCCTGAAAACATGTTGAGCACTAAAGTGCGACTATCAGATAAAGATCTCTCCCTATATTTCGGAGCATTGAATTCACTTAAAACAATTATCTTATTATCCAGTAATGGACCAAATGAGGAAAGTGATTCAAAAAATTGTTCATATTCTGCAACACCAATCCATGGCGGAATATACAACAGCAACACAACGAGAGAATGAGCTCTATACATGATCTTACAGGCAACTAAATCAATAATCATTAAAGGATACTGTGGGAAGTATACTCATTATTGAACGGTTTTTTTCTGGGTTTTCTCTCCCAAACTCTGAAAAATATCTATAAAATAAAAATTAATTATTTTGTGATTTGCTTCTTGAATTTCACAAAATAAATATCAACAAAATAATTCTAACGATTTTCATTGAGCGTCTGACGAAGGAGTCTCATATAGACTCCGAAACGTTACGATGAACAGCTGTATTCGGTTCATCTATGGAATTCGTAAGTACGAACATGTATCTCACAAGTTGAAAGAGTTGAGTTGGCTTCCAATGAAGGTTAGTTTCGAGTATCAGGCCCTCTGTACGTTTCACAAGGTTATTATGAAGAGAAGCCCACCTTATCTCTACAATAAGATAGTGTACAGGACAGATGTGCATAATGTCAATTTACGCCATAGAAATATATTATCGTGTCCTCATCACAGAACCTCCACTTTTCAGAGAAGTTTTAGTTTTAATATCTATAGGCTGTACAATGATGTTCCTATTGAATTCAAGCTGTTGAATGAGAACCAATTCAAGAAAAAGACTCCATCTCCTCAATTTATCATTGAATTTGTCTCTATGATTGGTGGTCATTAACTTGTTATTTCTCTTTGTATGTATTTACAACTTTCTCTCATTTTCTGTACAGTTTTACATGTATATATATATTTTTTTTGTTCATCATATTCAGGTGTATTTATTTTGTAACAAGGGTTAAGTGGTAGAGCACCTTTCGGTGAACTTCCCCTTGGGATTTCTACATCAGTTGGAAATAAAGACATTATTATTATTATTATTATTATATAGTTGTTGTTTCTTCGTTGATGTTGTTTCGTTGTTGTTTGTTAGGCAACATTGTTCAATTGATTGCTTCTGACAAATATCCTGTGTTTCTTACCCAGAAGCAAATCACAAAATAATTAATTTTTATTTTATAGATATTTTTCAGAGTTTGGGAGAGAAAACCCAGAAAAAAAACTTTCAATAACTAAATCAATGGAAGGAACCAGGGCAGAAAGCCCTGATAAATCGACTTCAACCGCACATAACTCACCGCGAACTGCTACAAGTACACCTCCCCCCGTTGACATACCTGTCGAACCAATATACTTATTATTGGTTCGACATCCCTTATTTTTTTCCACCTTAATACATATCATGTAGCTAGCTATTTAAACAATATTTAATGGTTACTAATATTTTCTTTAGCAAATTTTCTTATTGCATAAATCTGGAGTTGTGGAATATTTTATAATTATGCTAACAATGCAATAGTTTAAGTTTGGTCAGTTTCAGTAAAAGAATTGACAGCTTATATTGAAGCATAATACATGACAACAATCCAAATAATATATGTAGAAAATATTTCGAATAAATTCAGGTTGGCTCTAGAATGTCGTACGCAAACGGAACTCTAGAAAAAGCTATGACCGATATCTTTGAAAACACTGATTACGAATACTCTGCAACCTATACTAATTTGGACACACAAGACGCATTTACTTCTCAGCCACAAACGAGTGCTGAATCAGTAACGGTCTGTAGCAGTGATGCAACATCAATATGCACTAATTTGGAGACACAAGACGTATTTACTGATCGACCACAAATGAGTACTGCATCAGTATCTGTTTATACCAGCGTTGCAACTCCAACAGCGCCAAACCATGTCTTGGAACTGCAAGCATTGCTTGCTGACTGGCAATGCTACCTCTGTGACCACTTCATTAGTTAGTATATACGGATGATGAATCTAGAGATAGTTAATTACTACACTATAATATTTTTCAGGTCAGAATATATTTATTTTAACTCTCAAAATGGTGCAAAGACACCAAATAGAACGATTGTTGCAAACATTTGATATGCATACGCAAATCGCCTTCGAACATAATCTCGAGCAATGGATGTTACAAGTGGGAGTTCCACTAGGATGCTGCCTTACTACACAGCATTGTTCAAATTCAGCTTCACTTTCTCATTCTCCAAAGATTTCGTGAACGTCAACACCTACAGAAGTTAATATCGAGTCGAAGGACACTCTATCTCTCTGTGAAATTTTGAAGGAAACTTCAAACGCACAAATGTTGTGCGAATATTATTATGAAGTTTGAAATATTTTCTGAGGAGCAGAGAACATCACTAATAAACGTAATTGCACGTTACTTAATCGACAAGGGTATATCTTTGACCCTTAAAAGAAGCCACCAGTTAGAAGAAGAGATTATTTCACGGTTTTCTTCGGAAAAGATTGTAAGTTTCAGATATATCTTGAGGGAGATACGCTAAAATAATGTAAACTTTTCAGAGCTATTATCGAGGATCAGACCGTAGAGGAAGGATATACAACAAATATTGTAACCTGAAAACTTCATTTAAATCTGCCGTAAAAAAACATGTGATGCCAGCTCCTGCAAAAAAGTCTAGATTATCTAGGAAATTTGGTAAGATTAGCTCCCATTTATATGTACCGTAAATCCTGCCAACTTTGCCCTGCGACTACAACTTTGCCCACTTGCAAGGTCATATTCACTTTCATTTTTAAAGCACGGCAACACTGTTACAGCCTGGCCACGGGACATTCGCCATAGCGAATATTCGCGCGGTGCGAACGACGAAACGTCTGGCGATTTGAATAAATACATAGAGATGCACTCATCAAGCCACGCGCCCTGGCGACTGGCGAAGTAACCGGCGAAATACAACGGGCGAATCGCCTAGGCGACTGGCGGCGCGAAAAGTGAGTGAAACAAAGACAGGAATCAACACGGCGTATGCCACGGATTCTAGCGGCAGTCGCGTCGAATAGTGCAGAAACCAAACTGGATTAGTTTATTTCGCCGCGAAAAATGGATGGCGAAACTTTTATTGCCGAAATACTGGCTAGGCCAGCTATATGGAAATCTAGTCACCCACAGCATAAATATAAACATGTAGTGAAGAGATTGTGGGAAGAAATACGAATTAAATTTCCAGATTCTGAAAGTAAGTAGCATTTTTTCAATAATAAGTACAAATAATTAGTTATTCAGGTTACAAAGTAATCTTTAAAATGATTTCGTATGTCTATAGCTTGTAGCGTAGCTCGATTATTTCGCCGAGACATTACAACTTGATTGGAATTAGATATAGAACCCATGTATTGTCTGAAGTCTGGATCACTATATCCATCTTTTTCTCTTACGATATTATGTAGTAGACATCCCACCTTAATAATTAGTTTTGCATGTTTAGTGTCTGTTTCGATTGCTTTGAGGAAAATTCGCCACTTATTTGTCATTATACCATACGCACACTCAATTGTCACTCGGGCTCTTGACAATCTTTTATTAAAAATTCTTTTTGAATCATCTAAATTACTGCACGGAAAGGGTCGCATAAGATACGTTTTCAGTGGATAGGCCTCATCGCCAACTAGGACGTGTGGTAGTAAAATATTCGATCCAGGCAAAGGTCTTGGTGGTGGCATACTAAATCGATTGTTAGTAAGCATTTCATTAAATTTTGAGAAATGAAACGTGCCTCCATCACTTTGTCTTCCTTTTCCACCAATCTCAATTTCAGAAAATTTATAATTTGCATCCGAAACTGCTTGCAAGACCAATGAAAAATATTTTTTATAATTATAATATTGGCTACCGCTGCGTGGTGGTTTCTGTATACGAAAATGTTTACCGTCTATGGCTCCTACGCAATTGGGGAATTGCCATCTAGAGAAAAACATGTCTGCAATTTTAGTTAAATCTTCACTTGTTAGTTTTGGTGGCATATGCTGAAATATCAACTTTTTCCAAATTGCTTTTAAAGTTTGATATATGGTTTTGGCAACGGTGCTTCTGCCTAGAGAGTATGACTGGGCCAAAGATTTAAAAGTCATACCAACGGAAAGGAATCTGAAACATAAATCATTTTCTCTTCGAGTAACTTCACACTAACTGCATTGCTTTTATATCTATTATTTTCTTAGGTGTCATGATTTACTTATAGTAAAATAAAACCATTTCTTTTCAGTCAGTGATCTCAAAAAAAATTGGAAGAACCTGAGAGATACATATAGCAAGGAGTTAAAGAAAATACCCAAATCCCGGTCGGGTGATTCATCTTCGAATTTTGAACCAGCCTGGAAATATTTCACGCTATTAGGATTTTTGAAAGATGAGTATATGCCTTTAACTGCCGATTCAAACCTAGATGAGGGAGACAGTGCAATAATCGATTACGGAGACGATGAGGATATATATGTGGAAAGGTTGAATGATATAAGGTTACCACCTACTCCTACTCGTGCATCTTCACCGATTGAACCATCTGCATCTACTTCACAAAACTCAAATAGAAAGCGAAAAAATATACAAGATATTCGAGCAGAATATTTAGAGATCGAAAAAAAAAAGCTAAAAATTTTAGAGATCGATATTTCTAGAAACATAGCAGCTGAGAGGGAAACAAAATCTGATGATTACCATTTTCTAATGAGTATTTTGCCTGAAATGGAAAAATTGCCTGCCATACAAAAAATAAGATTAAGAAATAAAATCAACCAGGCTCTTTTAGACGAAATGACTTCCACAATGTACGGCGAACCTTATGGGAGATACGTTTACTCTACTCAACCAAACCAATTAAATAATTTCAATAACGACTAGAGTAGTCTGATTGAAGTTATAAATTATTTTATTTTATTTTAGTTCAACAAAGAATATTAATTTAATTCAGATTATTTCAATAAATAACATAATTATCTAAAAATGTATTTTCATTTAATGAAATATTGATGTATACATACCTTAATGTCAAAAATAGTTTTTCAGCGGCACTTAAAATTCTATCCGCATTGCCTTTTTTATCCAATTCTGGTTGAATATTAACAAGGATGTAATCGAAGGTTTCAACACTCATTCTAGTATACTCAAAAAACTTTTCTGGATAAATTCTGTATTTTTCATACTTCTTGTGGAATTCTCCATCTACACTCCGATTTCTATTCAAATCATGTACTCCACATTCTCTTCCAAATATTATGTCTTGAATCAAAAAACTATTACTTTCTAAGCAATATCGAGATAATTTTGGTAAAGACATTTCGCTAGGTCTGTACTAGTCGTCTCGGTGAACGTGACTACCCGTAGTTCCGTGGCTGGCAAATCGCGCCGCGCGAATTTTCGCCACGCTAGTCGTACCGTCGTTCGCGCAGCTCATCCCCGTGGCCAGGCCGTTAGAACGTTGTATGGTACGTCTAGGCGTTCCTAGGAATTGGCGGCAATGTTCAGTGCTCCTGCAACCACTGCTGGAACGTGTCAGGCTCGAACATCAGGTAGGGAAAATTATCATCTTTTTCGTCAATTCCGAAGCCCAAAAGCTAAGGTTCAGACAAGTATTATTTGTAGAGAGATTCAGATGAAATTTTGACTTGATATACTTTGATGCTTTGTGACCAACAGGGATATTTCGATTTACAGCTCAATCTAATAGTTTTTATAGCGTGCTGAATTATCAGAATGGGCAAAGTTGCCACCTGAAGCATTGTATTTTCATTCTTTATTATTTTTTTTTGATTGATAGTTAATGGTTTCATGGGAACATGAAATGAGTGATGAAACTATAAATTCATTTTTCAACGTCTTTCTTTGCAGTATGCCACGACCTAGCAGAAGGGTTCTTGGCGCTCGCCACTACAAAAACTACTCTGAAGAAAATCTCTCACAAGCTATTTCTGCTGTCAAGAATCGGCATATGAGTTCGAGGGAAGCTGAAATTAGATTCAAAGTTCCCAGAAAAACAATTCTGAATAAAATAAAAAAAAAGCACACTGAGAATGTGGGTCGCCCCACAGCACTTACAGCGACTGAGGAACGCCACTTCGTAGATGTTATCATCGCATGTGCTGAGTACGGTTCCCCTTTAACATCATTATATGTCAGAATGCTGATCAAAAATTATTTAAACTCCAGAGGAGTTCGAAACCCGATCTTCTCAGATAATATGCCTGGCAAAGTTTGGGTAGAAGGGTTTATCAACAGACATCGGCATCTCTTAACAAAAAGACACTGCCAAAATTTAAAACGCTCTAGAGCAGAAAAAACTGATGAAGAAATAGAAGAATATTTTAAACGGCTAGAGAAAAGTCTCAATGGGGTCAAGCCTGAAAACATTATCAATTACGACGAGACGAACCTAAGCGACAATCCCGGAACTCAGAAGTGCATTTTTAGGAGAGGGACCAAATACCCAGAACGATTTATGAATTCGACAAAAAGTGCTGTTTCACTAATGTTTGCCGCAACTGCATCTGGTGAAATGTTGCCTTTGTATGTTGTGTATAAATCAGAACGTCTATATGATAGGTGGGTCGCTGGAGGACCCCCTCGAACCATCTACAATAGGAGCAAGTCAGGGTGGTTCGATTCATCAACGTTCCAAGACTGGTTCAACAAAATAATTGTTCCTTGGGCAAAAAAAGATGAAGAAGTAAAAGCGCTCATCGGTGATAACTTATCATCACACATCAACATTGATATAATTCAATTATGCCAAAGGCTCAACATAAGATTCGTTTTACTCCCGCCTAATTCGACGCAATTGACTCAACCTCTTGACGTCAGTCTTTTCAGACCTGTTAAACAGGCATGGAGATCAATACTTACAGATATCAAATTGAAACAGCCATCTATTAACTGCGTAGAAAAAAGTGTTTTTCCTCAACTTCTAGCTAGATTATTGTCTAAACTTGAAGAAAATCTTGAAAAAGTACTTAAAAGTGGATTCCGGGCTACAGGAATTCACCCTTTCAGTCCACATGAAGTGTTAAAGAAGATGCCTAATGAGAGGTTCAAAAAGCACGTGACAGAGACTATTGATAATTCACTTCTGGACTTTTTGAAAGGAAGAAAAGAGCAGGGACAAAGTCTTAAAAGGGGTAGAAAGAAAGCCTTAAGAATACAGCCTGGAAAATCCATCCGATATGAGGATCTTAGGGGGGACACAAACGAAACTGAAGAAATTGATAGTGACGAAGGTGGGAACGATGACTTGAACGCCGAAGAAGCTACCCAAATTGAAGAAGAAAAAAATGATGACACAATAACAAAACCTACAATTGGCAGAGATAATCAATTCAATGAATCCAGGCTCTCTAGTATTTCAAATTCTTCGGAAGAATTTGGTCCGTACGATCTTACGCAAGGAGCCTATGTCATAGTTCGTTTCCCAACTAAGAAGACCATCAAACATTACATCGGACAAATCCAATCGGTCTCCGAAAACGATGATAATTATACTTTAAAATTCCTCAGAAGAGACAACACTTCCTTTATCTATCCAGACTGTGATGACATTTCCGACGTGAATTTTATGGACATCGAAAAGTTATTAAAAGCACCCAAAATAAGAAGAGGACACCATTTTTTTGAGACTGATTTGAAAATGTACAACCTTTAAGTCTTTAAGAACTTGCGTACGTATTATAAGTACTTACTCATTACTGTCACGTTCTAGGGAGGACATCAAATCGATCTCAACGTCGAAGTTAATACTGAAGCATGTTTGCAGTCATTAAAATTTGACAATCTGCCAGTTGACATCTTTGATAATACTTGGAAAGCCTGTTGTCACTACAGGCTCCAAGATATCAGAGATCTGGATTCAACGGAGGAAATACTGGAAAAATTGAGTTTTTACAAAACTCCGACAGATCTCAGATTTGTAAGAGATTGTACGAGATATTTATCTGTAACAAGAATGTATATCGAAATTTATTATAGATTGAAATGGATTATTGTTGATGGACAATGCTCACCTCTCAAGTAGATGTTCGATGTTCTGTGGTTATGGATAGAATAAGTAAGGTTAGAGTCAGTAGATAATTTTAAGGTGGTAAGAGAGTTACAATGAGAAATGTAAAATATTAAGTTGAAGAAGGAATAAATGGATAAAAGTATCTGTGAGTTGTTTTAATGAAATACGAACTGATCAACAAGTCTCAACAGTGGTAGCAGAGCGTGGTTATCGTAAAATACTTACCATGGCAAATTCTAGAGAGAGATTTCCAATCGTACCGTTTGCCGGCGTGGACTTCAGCACATGGTCTTTCAGGATAAGAAGTATACTCAAGGAAAATGGGGTACAGAAAGCAATTGAAGATGAATCTTATGGTCAACAAGAACAAAATTCCAAGGCAGAAGCGAAAGCTCAAGCAATATTAATTGCAGGTGTAGCAGATAGTCATATTGAATACTTGAAAAAGGACACTGCTTACCTGATGTTCAAAAACCTAGAAGAAAATTTCAAGAAGAAGGGAGTACGGTCAAAATTATTTCTTCGAAGAAAATTATCAGAAATCAAATACAACGAGAACTCTTCGTTAATCGAGCACTTCATCGATATGGAAAGAATCTTCACAGATCTAAGAGAATCCGATACAGAGCTAAGCAAAGAAGAAAATGTTAATTATTTAGTATTATCAATGCCCCATTCATATGATGGTATAATAACAGCTCTGGAAACTATGGAGAACTTGAAACTTGATTTTGTAAAGAATAGATTGCTTGGAGAAGAAGAAAAGAAAAAGAAAGACTCAGGTGGAAATAAATCACATAGTACAGCATTTTCATGTTTTATATGTGGGAGACCCGGCCATAAGAAGTTCCAATGTAGCATGAGAGGAAGAGGTCAAGATTTTCAACGAGGAAGAGGTCAAGGTCATTACAGAGGGAGAGGTCATGTTTTTCAGAGAGAAAGGGGACATGGACGAGGAAGAGGCCAAGGGTATGGAAGAGGACATGAGTCATATACAGCAGAGAACTGTGAGTCAGATGTTGCTTTTTTATGTGAAAACAATTTAACTAAAGCTTATAATTGTGATAATGTTTCAAATGAAAATCATTTAACATGGTGTATTGATTCAGGGTGCTCAGATCACTTAGTAAATGATCAGAATGTTTTTGTCAATTATACAGAACTTAAGTTTCCTAGAAATATTGCTGCGGCTAAAGAAGGGGTTATGCTGAAGGCATTAGGAATTGGAAATATTAGGGCAAAATGTCAAGTAGGAAAAAGAGTCACTACCTGTACGATTAAAAATGTTTACTATGTCCCAGAACTTAGAAAAAATCTATTGTCAGTACCTAGAATAGAATCTAATGGGTTCAAAGTCAGTTTCTATAGAGGTAGAGTTGAAATTTACAAAGATGATCGATTGGTAATGAAAGGAAGGGTAAACGGTAATTTATACAGTATAGAAATGGAGGTAGAACAACAAAGCTGTAGTTATCATTCAGCAGAGGATAATGATTCAAAATTACAGTTATGGCACAGACGCTTTGGTCACTTGGGGATAAGAAATATTAATATTTTAGTCCAAAAAAATCTTGTAAACGGTATACCTGATATTAAAGTTAATGAGTCAAATAATACCTTGTGTGAACCATGTTTGTTAGCAAAGATGACCAGACAACCCTTCAATAAGTTAGGATATAGAGCGAAAAAACCTTTGGAGTTGGTACATACAGACGTATGTGGGCCAATTATAAGTAGAGATGGTCATAAATACTTCTTAACGTTCATTGATGATTATACTCATTTTGTTATGGTTTATTTGATATCAGAAAAATCAGAAGTCTTCAAGAAATTTAAAGAATATTATTTTTATGCCACGAAACATTTCAATACAAATCTACTGAATCTTCGTTCAGATAATGGTAGGGAATACGTGACAGGAGAATTTCAAAAATTTTGTGCGGAGCAAGGTATATCATTGCAATATACAGTACCATATAATCCTGAAATGAACGGGGTAGCTGAACGTATGAATCGAACTTTAATTGAAAAAGCTAGAGCAATAATATTAGAATCAGAACTAGGTAGAGAATTCTGGGGGGACGCTGTTTTATATTCGGCCTATGTTACAAACAGAAGTCCATCAGTAGGACGAGAAGCTACAGCTAGTGAGTTATGGACTGGTAGAAAACCAGATGTATCAAATCTAAGAGTTTTTGGTTGCATTGCGTATAATCATATACCTAAAGAACGAAGACAAAAACTAGATAACACAGGGAAGAAAATGATAATGTTAGGCTATAGTACATCAGGATACAGACTCTTTGATTCTGAAACTAACAGAGTAGTAAATGCAAGAAATGAAATATTTGATGAAAGATTGAAAAATAAAATAGAATATTTTCCAAGTAATGAGGAAACAATTGAGGAAGTGGCAACAGAACAAAGAGAAATAAAACAGAGGTCTGTGGAAGAAGAATTTACAGAACAAGAAGATACAGAATTAGAAGAGCAGGCTGAAGGGAGAGGAAAAAGAAAAACCAGTAAGCCAAAATGGCAAGAAGATTACCAAATAGATTTCAATGAGGAAAGCGATGAGGCTTTGTTTCATTGTTCACAAATCAAGGGGATATACCATTGAATTATCAAGAGATGGAAGAAAGAGAAGACACGAAAGAATGGAAAAAGGCAGTCAATGAAGAACTTAAAGTTCTAGATGAAAGTAACACTTGGAAAGTAGTACCAAAACCGGAAAATGAAAAACTTTTGGATAGTAAATGGGTATTTACAAAGAAAAAGATAGGAAAGGACGAAATATGTAAAGCACGACTAGTTGTACGGGGATACCAACAAAAGAAACATTTGGGAAATGTCTATTCACCCGTCTTGAAATTGGAGACGTTACGAGTACTTTTATCTGTAGCTGCTCACAGAGGATATCAAATACATCAGATGGATGTAAAAGGGGCTTTCTTGTATGGTGAAATAAAAGAAAATGTTTTCCTCAAACCACCAGAAGGAGTAACGTTACCAGAAGGGAAAGTTTTAAAACTAATGAAATCATTATATGGTTTAAAAATATCTCCTAAGTATTGGTATGAAAAGTTTAATAGCACAATAATTGAATATGGGTTTAAGCGATCAGAAAATGACTATTGTCTTTTTAGTTTTGGAAATATGTATTTGTCATTGTATGTTGATGATCTCTTAATAGTAGGAAGTGACTTTGAGGAAATTGAAAGAGTTAAAAGATTTTTGTCGACAAAATTCAGAATGAAAGATATGGGTTGTGAAAATTTAACTTATCTAGGAATTTCAATCATTCAGAATGCAGGACAAATTCTCATAAATCAGACTGATTACTTGCTGAGTGTTCTGAACAAGTATAATATGGAAAATTGTAAAGGTTGTAACACTCCAATGGATGTGAATTTTAAATAAGATGAAAACTCAATTGTTGATATGAAATATGAATTGAAATGTAGGTCATTGATTGGATCTCTAATGTATGCCACAGTTGGCTCAAGACCAGATTTAACCACTTCAGTGTATTATATGAGTAGATACCAGTCTAAACCAAGTGAAAATTTGTGGAGAGCATTAAAGCGAATACTTAGATATGTGAAACAAACACTAAACTTTAGTTTGGTTTATGTTAAAGATTGTAATAATTCATCTTTTTCTCCATTAATTGGATATGCTGATGCTGATTGGGCCAGAGATAACGATAGAAAATCTACTAGTGGATATTTGTTTAGATTGTTTAGTAATACCATAGCTTGGAGGTCTAGAAAACAAGCGACGGTAGCACTGAGCACAACAGAAGCTGAGTTGATTTCGTTGTGTGAATCAGTTGTTGAAGCATGTTGGTTGTTAAAATTATTGTTAGATTTTAATATAAATATTGAAAATGTAACTATTTATGAGGATAACCAAAGTACCATGAAAGCTGTATTAAATCCAGATCAAAAACGTATGAAACATATAGATGTCAAATTTAACTTTGTTAAAGAAAAGGTAGAAAAAGGTTTAATTGATATAAAATATGTTAATACAAAATTTCAGTTGGCAGATATGCTTACGAAACCTCTACCTAAAATTCAGTTTTTGCCACATTTAGTGGAGATAGGCTTGAAAGATGTGCATTGAGGGAGAGTGTTGATGGACAATGCTCACCTCTCAAGAAGATGTTCGATGTTCTGTGGTTATGGTTAGAGTCAGTAGATAATTTTAAGGTGGTAAGAGAGTTACAATGAGAAATGTAAAAGATTAAGTTGAAGAAGGAATAAATGGATAAAAGTATCTGTGAGTTGTTTTAATGAAATACGAACTGATCAACAAGTCTCAACAATTATCGAGTATTAACAACATCAGCAACGGACAATGACCCAGATGGTTTACTCAATTCTTTTGGCATTATGAAAAACGATGAAAAAATAAGTATCAGTAAGTGTATGTCTGTTTAACAAAGTTGGACAAAATTAAATCGTAACAATCAATTAATTGTTATTTTTGGATGTGAATGAATTGAATAACCATTGAAATTGAATACAATTACTAGTGTTTACTATTTAAATAAATTTCGATTAAGGCTTATTGAACAAAAAATTTAAATTGGTTGCAATTGAGACTATTTGAAATAAACATGCTATTTCAATTGAATTCAGTTGCAATTAGATACAATTGCTTCTAAAATTAATGTTCATTGAAATTAAATAATTGAATATTATAGCATATATGTGCATTCAGTAGAGGAATATTAATTTTAATAAAGAAAACAGGTCTCTGGTCATTTTACGGAATTACACGCTAAACTTTTCTATAACTGTTAATTGTGTTTTATCAATCGTATTTCATTGCAATGTAAATCAATTTCAGTTCAGTGAGCAGCGATTAAATTTAATTTTTCCTAATTAAAATCAGTTGCAATTAATTTTCGTGTAATTTGAATTAATTGCCCCAAAAATCAATTGCAATTGAAAGCAATTGTGGCAAAATTTGATTACTGCAATTTTTTTCAATTAATGTACCTATATCATCTAATCAAATTTTTACTCTACTATAGCTTGACGAAAATTGTTGGTTGATGCCGTCATTGCCATTCATCTTCCATAAAATGCCTATTAGTTTGTCTGTCATTGAACAGACAAACCGATCGGCATTACTATTAAATTGTTTGTTCAATGTCTATTAGTTGGTCTGTTAGTGTATTTCATTTTAGGCGCAAGAGATGCAATTTTATTATGGAGTCTGCACGGATACCTAGCTCCTATTGAAAGAACTATAATAAGAAAAAAACAACCAGATACATCACTTAGGACTCTCAGGACTACTTTTTGCGCGCGTGTTCCGCAAGGAACAGCGTGATATCATTTCGTTATAATGTCTGTATTTTTCGAATTTTTTTCTCGAAAATGGTATCAAACGATTGGGTTCGACTCCCTGATGAAGAATTCGACGTCAAATTCAATTCTTTCCGGCCGGCCGACCGGCAGGTAGCACGATAACTCTCGAACGGAACGACTTAGAGCGTTGAAATATGCAGGGTAGTTTTGTAGCGTAAATATCTCGGACAAGTTCGTTAACGGGCGAAATCCACCAAGCGGTTTCGTAGTTAAGGCCGTTTTTAGTCAAAACGTTTTTTATGAATATTTCCGGAACCGATCACTCGATCTTTCTGAAATTTGACGTCAAATTGTAGAATCATGACCTTCATATGCCTGCGAATTTTTGTTCTGACTGGAAGGCCCTAAAGTGAAAAAAAAAATTTAAAAAATTTTGTTTTCACGATAACTCGAAAAATACTGATCTGATTAAATTGAAACTCAGTAGTTCGATGCAAAAGCCCAAAGCAAACACTTTCGCAAAATATCGTGAAGATCACGTGACATGAAAAAAATCAAAAAATTACTACTATTTTGCGGAATACTTTGCTTGAATGCCGAAACCTATTTTTTGAGGTTCATGCTGCTCTTTCCGGGCATGTTACCCCTTTCGTGCATTTTTCGTTATGCGCATGAGCAGACCATCAGTAATTTAACTGCTGGTGTTTTCGTCAGAGAGAATTGGGATTTTGGGGTGGCGGATGCTATTCCTCCATAGAATCCCCTGGTTAGGGTCTGCGCATGCGTGGATTCAAGATGCAATATCTCCTGAACCACTAGTGTTGGAGAATCGGAGTTTTTTGTAAGGTGTGTGATTTTGGGAGGACTTTCAGCCGCAAGTAGATTGCGCATGCGCAGAAGAGAAGTGACTGTTTTTGGGTTGTATGGGTTATGTTGGGAGTGGTGAGCCGATATTGTGAGGTTTTAAAAGAATATTCATGGCGATTAAGTGCACGGATAACTCAGTTTGGGGGATGTAGCGTTGTTTCCAAGTTGAAGTGTCCGTACCGTGGCCCTGGGGCTAATTTTGAAATCGATGTTACCCCTTACGGGCATTTTTCGTTATGCGCATGAGCAGACCATCAGTGATTTAACTGCTGGTCTTTACGTCAGAGAGGTTTGGGATTTTGGGGTGGCGGATGCTATTCCTCCATAGAATGCCCTGGTGAGGGTCTGCGCATACGTGGATTCAAGATGCAATATCTCCTGAACCACTAGTGTTGGAGAATCATAGTTTTTTGTAAGGTGTGTGATTTTGGGAGGGCTTTCAGCCGCAAGTAGATTGCGCATGCGCAGAAGAGAAGTGACTGTTTTTGGGTTTTATGGGTTATGTTGGGAGTGCTGAGCATATATTGTGAGGTTTTAAAATAATATTCATGGCAATTCAGTGCACGGATAAGTCAGTTTGGGAGATGTAGCGTTGTTTCCGAGTTGAAGTGTCCATACCGTGGCCTGGGGCTAATTTTGAAATCGATGTTACCCCTTATGGGCATTTTTCGTTATGCGCATGAGCACACGATCATTGATTTAACTGCTGGTGTTTTCGTCAAAGAGGATTGGGGTTTGGGGTGGCGGATGCTATTCCTCCATAGAATCCCCTGGTGAGGGTCTGCGCATGCGTGGATTCAAAAAGCGATATCTCCTGAACCACTAGTGTTGGAGAATCGGAGTTTTTTGTGAGGTGTGTAATTTTGGGAGGACTTGCAGACACGAGTAGATTGCTCATGCGCAGACGAGAAGTGACTGTTTTTGGGTTGTATGGGATATGTTGGGAGTAATGAGCCGATATTGTGAGGTTTTAAAAGAATATTCCTGTCAATTCAGTGCACGGACAGAAGTCAGTTTGGGGGAAATAGCGTTGTTTCCGAGTTGATATGTCTGTATGGTGGCCCTGAGGCAAATTTATAAATAACTATATTCGGTAGAACTATATCAAAATACGTTCGGATTTGGAGAAAAGGCAATTGCGGAGGTCCCACAACCGCAATTTTTTTCGATCTACGGTAAAGCTAACAGCCAAACTGTATTGATAGCTATATTTGTTAAAGGAACTTGAAAAAAGAAAAAAAAAGCACTGACGTGAAGTCTGTACTCTTTGGCGCGCGTGTTCACGGTGGCTAATTTGAATTGAATATTGAGTACTTCAAGCTCAGTGGATAGAGCGAGCCGAAGATCTACCCAAAGGATAGCGGACACCATTCACTGTTGGTTCAAAAATGAACAGTGCTGTATCTAAGCTGCCATCAGGATAGAGTAACAAAGTTGGAAAAGAACACAACTGACTCTCCTTAGTCGCACAAGCTCCTAGAAGATTTGGGAGGGTCAGTATAATCCTAATCATGTTTATAGCACGCGCGCCAAAGCAGATTGACATAACAATGAAAGAAAAAGTGCAAAAAGGCAATCTGCTTTGGCGCGCGTGCTATAAACATGATTAGGATTATACTGACCCTCCCAAATCTTCTAGGAGCGTTTGCCACTAAGGAGAGTCACTTGTGTTCTTTTCCAACTTTGTTAATCTATCCTGATGGCAGCTTAGATACAGCACTGTTAATTTTTGAACCGACAGTGAATGGTGTCCACTATCCTTTGGGTAGATCTTCGGCTCGCTCTATCTACTGAGCTTGAAGTACCCATCATTCAATTCAAATTAGCCACCTAGAACACGCGCTCCAAAGGGAACAGACTTCACGTCAGTGCTTTTTTTTCTTTTTATTTATAGGAAAATCCTTCGAGGAAGTCAACGATATAATTTCTCTATTGAAAAAGCAGAATCGGATTTGTGTATGCAGTCGCCGATTCTATATTTGATGTAAGTGAAGTGTCGGTATATTTTGATGGTATTTCTTATACCTTCGCCGACTTTATAAATAACAAGTTTAATTTGAAAGTAAACTAGTGATTTGAAAGTATTGACTTATTTTGAGCGTTCAATTTTTTTTGAACGCAAGCAACTGTTGAGACTGAAAAATGTTACTTATTTCTAGTCGTTTCATAGAATCGTTTATCGTTATCGCGTTTAATAATTTATGGACTCGTTATTTATTTTTTTTAGTCCATTTGTTTTCATTTCCTTTCATAGTTCCTTCTTGTTCAGTATTCAGTGTTAGGTTTAGAGATATTAACTTATTTTTTAGTCGTTCCAAAGAAACAAATTTATCGTGTTGTACACCTTCACTTTTCTCCTAAATGTTCAGTATTAAGGCTGGTTTTCCTGTCACGCTGACGGTCGGCGCTGACGGTCAGCGCTGATCGGTCAGCTCGGATCCTTTTAGCATCACGCTGATCACATTGAGAAATAGAAGGATGCTATTGTCTCTGGCTCACTGAATGTGGAGGCTTGTCGGCGCCAGCTAGTCAGCGGCGCCGACGCGCCGGCGCGTACGTGCGCGTATATAAATCAGCGCTGACGGCCGTCAGCTCTGCGTGACTCGAAAACGCTACCTATAGCTACATACATATTGACCCATCAGCGCCGACCGTCAGCGTGACAGGAAAACCAGCCTAAGATTGTTACTTAGTTTTAATATTACATGTTACATCTTACAATGTTGAATTAGTTTTAATTTTATTCTCAAGTATGTATTTTATCACTATACTGTCTCAATGAAATAAATATTTATTTCTTAAGAATAATTCATTTTTAATTTCCTAACCTCGAACAGTCGGATATTTATTTATACCGTTCAGCTCAATTCAGTTCATTTGTTTATTTTCACATGAAGTGAAGCGGGACAAATATTGCTCACATTGGTTTGAAAACTGACTTTATGCAGATGAAAGTAGCAACAAACAAAAAATAAACTTTAATAGCCCCATTTGCAGTTTCTTCATTTAATCACATGAATCAGTATAATGAAAACTTGAAAATAATTGAATTTCTTTTTTTCTACTAATTTCATTTTTGTAATTAAACATAAATAAATCATTCAAGAATATTCATAAATAAATAATTATCTAATAACAGAATGAAAATTCCAGAGTATCTTTCAGTTCTTTGTTGTTCAATTAAAGAATTTCGAGCTCTGATAATGGCATCTTAATAATTATAAACAAATAAATTTCTAATTTAATTGTTTTTTAAATGAAATTTCAATACTGATCAATAAATAAATTTCTAATAATTATTGATTTATTTATTTATAATTACTTATTGAATATCATTTTCAAACAATTAAACTGATAATAGACTAATCTGATTAGGAATTTATCAGTTTATTGTTATTCAGATTCCATTCTTAAACAACGAAATTCTTTTTTGAAACAACAAACTTTCTGAATGAGTCAGTAAAATTATTTCATTAAGCAATAAACATCATTCGCTCTATCAAAGAATCCAGTACGCAGCAGCATCGAATTTTTTTCGTTGAAAAAATTAATTTCATTCATCATAACACCGAATTTCTTTCGCTAATCCAGGGAAATTTTTTCGACGGCAAGACGAAGTACTTTCGTTGAACCAATGAATTTGTTTCGACAAATCAAAGCAATCATTTCTGTGACGCAACGAAATTATTTCTTTAAGGCAACGAAATAATTTCTTTGCAGCAACGAAACTATTTCTGTGACATAACGAAATAATTTCGTTTGCACAACGAAATAATTTCTGTGACAAAACGAAACTATTTCTTCGACGCAACGAAGTTCTTTGAGGTAACGAAATTAATTCTTTGACGCAAAGAAATTATATCTTTGAGGCAACGATATTCAATCACTGAAGTGAGGAATCTTTTTCGTTGTAGCAACGATTTTCTTTCGTGAATGCAATGTAAGTTTTTCGTTGGAGCAATACATTTATTTCGTTGAAGCAACGTTTATATTTCGCTGAAACGATTAATTCTTCTCGTGAGTGCATCGATTCTTTTCCGTTGAATTAATGATTCATTCTCGTTAAAGCAACGCATGAATACGTTTCGTTAATGAGTTATTGTCATAATGTTGAAGTATATTTTACATAGTGTTGTTTCGTTTACCCAACGAATTTTTCTTGTTTCAATGAAAGCATTGATCATTTCATGAAATCAAGTTCGTTTAGCCAATGAACCCCATCTTTGGCGCAGAATTAACGGAAAAATTCATCAGCGCAATGTTCACTTTCTACAAATATACGCTAATAATTTTTTGAGTGTATAGAAAAGGTATCTCAATGCGATTGGTGGCTCTGGTCCTAAGGACAACCAACCATGCTCGAATTTTCAAGGCCATATTTTCTAACGAATTAGGCATTAAGTGCTCCTGGAAGGGGCAAAGAGGAAATGTTAACTTAGAAGACACGAAATTAATAAAAGCCTGCATGGGTGGGTATAGTTTGATACATCGAATTGTGAATAAGAATTAAAGAATATAAAAGTGTTCGCAAATTCGATCGACGTTTGTCTTAGCTTCACATCGTTGACAATTAGTGGAGGCATATATTGGCGGGAAATTCAAACATAATTGATATCTCAGGTTTCGGTTTCGAATAAAAGACAATCAATATTTATACATATAAAATGTAAATATAATAATAAAGATAAAATATAATGCATTGTGTTGCGCCTGGATGTAATCACAGACACTCAAGTATATAATTGTAAATTCTATTTAATGCCAACAAATGAAAAAGATTCGAAAATATGGACTAAAAATTTGGAATGGTATGTAACAAATACATTCAGGAGATGATTTATGAATATTATATTTGAATTAATTTTTAGGCGAACTGACCAAAAAAAAAAAAAATCGTGTGTGCAGTTGTCACTTCAAATATGGTTTGAATGGACCTACTTTAGTTGGCCATAATATCAACAAGAGAATTTTATTTAAATGTGCTGATGTTTCCGTAAATAAAAGGCGAAGAGAGAACTTACCATCTTCTAATTCCAAATCTAGTACCTACCATAGTAGAATCAACATCATATACTACAAAAACTGATGAAGAAAATATCCTCCAACAAAAAAGTTATCACCCAGTGAAAGAGTCATTTTCTTTCAAACAGATTAGTGATAGAACAGATCTCATTCGGTTGTATACAGGTTTACAAAGCAAAGAAACTTTCTGTTCACTTTTAGATTACCTGACAAATTTCCAGTTTAGCTATTATCTAGGTTGGAAAGTGACAGGAATATTGCCAGAGGATAAATTACTCATAACATTGATGAAGCTGAGAATGAATCGCCCACATTTAGAATTGTCCACCACATTCAACACAAGCCCTACCACAATTACTAATATTTTTTTGACCTGGATGCTTCTCATTCATAGAACAATTTTTCGTTCAGTAATGTCAAAACTTCCTTCTAGAGCAAAAATTAAATCTTGTTTGCCAAGTTCTTTCTCTACTTTTCCAAATTGTAGGCTCATAATCTACTGCACAGAAGTAAAAATTGCAATTCCAAAGGATATGACGATGAAAAATTAAACTTACAGTCATTATAAACATGCCCATACCCACAAGGTACTGGTGGGAGTTACTCCAAATGGGGTTTGAGCTTTTGTAAGTAACAACATACGATAAGAACATTTTTCTTCTGAGCGAGTTGAATGAGTTGTTAGAACCAGGTGACATGTTACTTGCAGACAAGGGATTTTTAACCCATGATGTTCTGAAACCGTGGGTTACTCTCAACATACCCCCATTTTTAATGACATCTCAATTCAGTAAGAATGAATGCATCAAAACCCTAGAAATAGCCAGGGCCAGAATTGTTGTAGAGCGGGCAAAAGCTTGAATAAGAAATTTTACAATTTTAAATTCAATTCCAGGATCATTGAAGAAATCTTCTGCCGCAATCTTTCAAACTATATGCGTCCTGGTCAATTTACAGAATCCACTTATTAAAAACATTGGGGAAGAAAATGACTGATCAGTTTAATTTACCATTATATTCAATGCTGTTTTTTATTTCTCATGTGTTTCATTTAGTTCCTTTCTTAGATAATTAACATTACACTTTTTAATATTTATATAGATATATTATATATACATATTTTTTTTTATGGTCCCATGAAAAATGTTCTGGGTTTTTAATGATTTTTTTTGTTTACATTTTTCATGATTGACTCAAACAAAAGTTATTATTATTTTTTACTGTGATAAATTATTTGTGATATTATTGATCCACTTACTATTTATTAAATACAGAGATATTAATTTCAGTTTCTTGATAGCTATGCATATATATTTTTTTAACTTTATCCTTTGTTTTCCTAAAAGTCGCTTTGCACTAGGCAATATTGATGCAACGCAATAGCAATGCAACGCATTGCATTGCATGAATATGATAATTTCAGTATGCAATTTATGTGCAATATTATTTTTAAGGGCATGTACGACCAACTTATAGAAAACTAAAAGCACTTTTGCCTTTATGTTTTGATATTGTGCCGATATTATTAACTTGCCAATAAATTAGATCGGAGGAAATTGCTTTTATTATAGCTGCCTTAAGTTTGTTTTATGTAATGAAGAAAAGACTTGAAAATATAAAAGGTAGGCGGTGGTGGGTCAAGCCTTGGATTAATAGGAGCCATGTAAATTTGCGCATCCTGGTAGATTTTATTGAATCGGATGATCTAACAAGTTATAAATTTTTTTTACGAATGGATGAAATAACGTTCAGCAAGCTACTTGCCATTTTAACACCCAGGATGAAGAAAATTGATACCCAACTACGACAATGTATACCAGCAGAAATTGTATTAATAATAACTATTCGTATTTGGCGATTGGAGAGTCTTTCCGGGGTTTAATGTACAACTATCGAATATCGGAAAGTACAATATCTAAATTTGTGCCAATAGTTTGCTCTGCAATATTCGAAGAGCTGAAGGAAACATACCTTAAAGTAATATTACTTTTCAAAACAATTGTTGAATATTTAAGATAATTATCTATACTTTAAGGTACCATTTACTGTATCAGAATGGCAAAGAATAGCAAATGAGTTTGAGGAATCGTGGCACCTTCCAAATATACTAGGTGCAATGGACGGAAAACACATCACAATTAAGGCTCCAAGTGATAGTGGTTTTGTATTATAATTATAAAGAACAACATAGTATAGTACTCCTTGCTTTAGTTGATGCACATTATAATTTTACTTACATCAATGTAGGTATGAATGGAAGAATTTCAGATGGAGGTATTTACAGAGAAAGCAATCTCTCGACAGCAATTAAAAAAAATCTGCTCAATTTTCCAGAAGACTGTCCGCTTCCTTCAAGGAATAAACACCTGTTCCTTTTGTTATTGCAGCAGGTGCAGCATTTCCACTGAGTAGACACATCATAAAGCCCTACCCAATGAGAGGAATGTCAAAGGAAGAACAAATGTTTAATTACAGAATTAGTCGAGTTCGAAGAGTAGTGGAAAATACCTTTGGAATCCTTGCAAACAGGTTTCGAGTTCGAGTGTGGATGCAATGCAACCTGAAAAAGTCAAGCTTGTCACACTAGCATGCTGTGCTTTACATAACTTTTTGAGTAAGGAGTTGAATATCAAATATATTGGTGCTGACGCGCAAAAGCTTCTGACTTCACGACAGTGCTTGAACCAATTTTTTTTAATGATTTTTCAAATATGTTCTAGTGCTACGATCCTCACGAATTTTTGCAACAATTTTCGCGTTGGCATTCTACAAACTAATAACCATGATTGAATTGGGTCGGATTTGTATGGTTTGAGTTATTGAGGAAATAACACCAAATTTCAGATTGATATTACTCCAAAACCATTTGGCCGATTCTGCTATAGTTAACGAACTCAAATGTTGCATTCAGATGTGCAATCTACTCTGGAAACTGCAAGTCGATATTTCTTTCTGTTCTCAAGGAATCATGAAATACATAATATTTTTTCGTATTTTTTTTTAAATTTTCTAGTGGTACGGACCTCACAAAATTTTACACACGTCTTCATGTCGATATTCTACAACTAGTTACCAAGCTTCAATTCGATAGAGTCTATATTTTTTTAGTTATCGGGGAAATTATATTCCAGATGGGTATAACTCCGAAACCGTTGGGCCGATTATGGCAATCGGCGAACTTAACTCACCCATTCATATGTGCAACCTATCCTGAAAATTGCAAGTCCCTATCTCTTTTCGTTCGAAAGTTGTCGAGGCAACGGTTACCCATCCAGCAACTGAACTCACACAAGGCTGCTCGGATCTCCAACAATATAGATCCGATCATGTTCAAACTTGAAACTTGGCAGTAGAGTTAGGTTCTGAAGGCTGTCGCAAAATTTCAGCGATGTCGGAGGAATATTTTCTGATATATAGAATTTTTTTCAATAATTTTCTATGATTTTTTTAAAAATTTGTAGTGATACGATCCTCAAGAAATTTTGCAAGAATTATCGCGTTGTCATTCTACAACTAATAACCATGTGTGAATTGGATCGGTTTTGGACTTTTCGAGTTATTGAGGAAATAACAACCAAATTTCAGATAGGTATAACTCCAAAAGCGTTTTGCCGATTATGCCTATAAACAATCTCAAATGGCGCATTTAGATTCTCAACCTAACCTGAAAATTTGAAGTCGCAATCTCTTTCCGTTCTTAGGTTATCGTGATGTAAATAATATTTTCTAATAATTTTTTTGAAATTTTCTAGTGATACGATTCTCACAAAATTTCTCAAAAGTGCTTAGGTTTATATTCTACAACTATTCATTTCGATCGGATTTATATTGGTTGAACACAAAATGATTACACGGAAACCATTGGGCCGATTATGCCCATTAACGAACTTGTCCGTCGTATTGGGATGCGCCACCTACTCTGAAAATTTCAAGTCGCTAGCTCTTTCCGTTCTCAAGTTATCGTGACAACGGCTGGACGGACAGAATCAAATTTGATCTCGAAATCTTCATCGGTGAGTCGGACCAAATCGTTTGAGACCATTTTCGGAGAAAAATTCGAAAATTACAGACATTTGGGCAAAATGGTAACGCGATGTTCCCCAAAACATACGCGCAAAAACAGACGTTATGGCCAATTTTTGAGCACAATTTTCGACACAAAACCTTTCCACATTCTTCCTCTTCGATGTTGTAAAAACGGTTTACGTTCAGGATGTTTAAAACAAGAACAATGAACATAATATTGACTAAACATATGTGACTTTTTTCCGGTTTTTTTCGATATTCTGAAAACTATTCGAATGAATACAATGGTTTCAACAGAAATGTATTCAGCATTGAATACTTGATCATACCAGGAATGCAAAACTTGAAAGAAATTTTTTTTTTCCGTCAAATTTATTTCCACTCCCTGTATAACCGGAAGTGATTGGGCTTCGCAAATATTTTAGCTCTGTAGCAAATTTCAAGCAATATATCATAATCCCAATTTTCAGATATCAAATATGTCCAGTTCTCCAGAAACGTCTAATAGACACTCGAACTTGGGACACCCTATAGTTATTCGATCAATACAAAACTTCGCGTGCATAAAAAGGTCATCATTCTAAAAATTGATGCTTAATTTCAGATAGATCGATGCTGCTTCAACTCTCTAAAGTCATTTTGTTCGAGAGATATCGTGCTCACGGCCGGAAAGAATTGGATTTGAACCCAGATTATTCATGACTAAGTAGACTAATCGTTTGCGATCATTTTCGGCCTAAAATCCCAAAAATACAGACACCTGGCCAAAATGCCCGAAGAAACTTGCATAAAGGAAATTTAAACTTGACTTACAGTTGACGTCATCTACTGGGAAAGCGATGCGCGTGAACATACTTGTATTAGCACCATAGTATGCGTGGTGCTTCGTCCTTGAATTTGAATATTGTGATACGTATAATAAGATTGACGGTGTTGTGATTACGAATAATAAGATTGGCGATTTTGTGATTACTTATAATATTATTGACGGTGTTGTACGTACTATTTGTGATTACGAATAATAAGATTGGCGGCCCGGATACTATCCACGGGGAAATACTAAAGATCCTGTATGAAAAAGACATCCAATTTCAGAACACCCTGACCACTCTTCTGAACAGTATTTACGATAGTGGTAAGATACCGGAAAACTGGTTACAGTCAACTTTTGTTGCCATACCCAAAAAGCCAAACTCCAAACATTGCGACCAACATAGACTGATAAGCCTAATTAACCAGATCACTAAAGTCTTCACCAAAATCATATACAACAGAATCTACAACAAATGTGAAGCGGAACTAGGAAGATCACAATTTGGATTCCGCAACTCTCTTGGCACAAGAGAAGCGCTATTTTGCTTCCAAGTCCTGATCCAACGGTGCAGAGATGTGAATAAGGATGTCTACATATGCTTTGTGGACTACACCAAAGCTTTTGATACCGTAAGGTACGACCAGCTAATTAAAACTCTCCAAAATGTTGGCATCGACTATAAGGACACCCGAATTATAACAAATCTGTACTGGAATCAATCAGCTAAGATAAAAATTGGCAAGTCGTACACTGAGAACATTGAAATTAGGAAAGGCGTACGACAAGGATGTATCCTGTCCCCCCTGCTTTTTAATATCTACTCGGAGCAAATCTTCAAAAAAGCTTTAGAAGAAGAGGACGGGGGCATCAAGGTGAATGGGGAGGTGATAAATAATATAAGATACGCCGACGATACGGTTGTGCTTGCGAACAGCTTGGATGAGCTGCGACATCTCATGGAAAGGGTTCAAAGATTTAGTGAGGAGAATGGACTTAGCCTGAATATAAATAAAACTAAATGGATGCTGGTCAGCAAAATCCAGCAGCCTGCCAGACAGTTGATATTAAGTAATCAGCTAATCTGTCAGGTGGATTCATATGTATATCTTGGGACACTGGCCAGCTCCAGATGGGAACAAGCAAGTGAAATACGTTCTAGAATTGAAAAAGCCAGAACAACATTTGGCAGCATGAAAAATCTATTCACGAACAGTAATATCTCCCTACCATTAAAAATAAGACTCATCAAGTGCTATGTATTTCCTGTTCTGCTTTACGGTGCGGAAGCATGGACACTAACGGAGACACTTATGAAAAAGCTGGAAGCTTTTGAGATGTGGGTATACCGACGCATTCTCAAAATATCGTACTCCGAACATATCACCAACTTAGAGGTCTTGCGCCGAATGGGGAAATAGCACTTACTATTAAGAAAAGGAAGCTTGAATATCTCGGGCATCTGATGAGACATGAGAAATACCAACTACCTCAACTGATTGTCCAAGGGAAGATTGATAGTAAACGCGGTCCCGGAAGAAGAAGACATTCGTGGCTTCACAACTTGCGCCAATGGTTTGGAATTACATCAACTCAATTATCTAGAAATGTAGCTTACAAAATTAGAATTGCTTTGATGATAGCCAACGTCCGTAACGGACAGGGCACGTGAAGAAGAAGAAGATTGGCGGTGTTGTGATACAGAGATATCTACGGGAATCTTGTGTTTTGTGTTGATTGGTTATTGGAATTTTTTTTTCCTACGAAAATGGACAAAAGAAACAAACCCATGTCGCCGGAACAGAAGAATATTCTTATAGAATATATGCGTACCCATCCACAACTGAAGGAAAAATTTACACAACATTTAACGAGGCAAGATTATTTGGCTTTGTGGAAGGAAGCCTCCAATATAAATAATAATAAATAATAATAAGGAGTAATTTTTTTCAGAGTTGGCAGGATATCCAGTCAAGGGCTAAAGTAAAGAAGGCACAAATCAATGCCCATCATTCGAGAACCGGTGGGGGTCCTTCGATTCCTGATCTCTCATCATCTGATGAAAAAATAGCGGAGATAATTGGTAATACTGCCATAAGAGGCTTACTGGGAGTGAGGGAATCGGAGGTGGAAGAAATTCTTGAGGTGGAGATGGAGGAAGAAAATGCCACAATAAGTGCCATTCCGCAATTAGTTGAAATTAATTATACTCAGAACGCCGATCATGATTATATAACTATGGAACAAACACAAAAACAACAGGTAGGAAATAAAAAAATAGCAACACAGCGTTTGGATACTGCCCTAGATACAACGAATCAAACTTTAGAACTATTAAAACAGTGCGAATAAAAGAGGCTTACTATAAGCAAAAATTGATTCTCATGGCGAGAAATGTTGTGGCGACCGAAAAGCTGGCTTCCGAATTGAAGGAGATTAAGGAGCTAATTGTGTCAAAAATTAACAATTTGTAAACATTTTTTTTATAGAAATATCTCTATTATTGTTTTGTTTACTATACAGGGTCTTTCTAAACGATTGTGTAACATCGCAGTTGGCTTTGAAATATTTTTATTTTGCGGTTTATACAGTGCGCGTAAAAATTATGGAACAAATTCATTTTCTCAGAAGAAAAATATTTGGCAACAAAATCCTGAAACAGGTCAATTTTTGTTCCATTTTTACCAAATTTTTATGCATTTTTGAAGGGTTTTTTTTGCACCCTGTGCCATCCCCATATATATGAACCCTCTAAATTTTTTGAATAGGGAAAGGTGGGTCCTGTGGTACTTTTTTGGCAAGGTCTTTGTATCTTCTTTACAGACGTGCAGAAATTTTAAGGAAAACATTTTTCTCTTTTGAAAAATAGTTAGTTTAAAGAGGTTTTCAGTATGCATGCATGTGATCTTTGTCATGGATCATTTACTTTGAGACGATGGTACCTGATGAAATTTATCACCGAATGAAAGTCGACCATTACAGTTTTGTTAATGCAAAACTTTCAACCCCTACGAACCCTTTAATGGGAAAAAAGGGGGGGAGGGGGCGTGAGGGGGTTGAAAGTTGTGCATGAACAAAACTGTAATGGTCGACTTTCATTCGGTGACAAATTTCATCAGGTACCATCGTGTCAAAGTAAATGAGCCATGACAATTAAAGTGCACATACATAGAAAAATGTTTTCTTGAAAATTTCTGCACTCCTGTGAAGAAGATACAAAGACCTTGCCAAAAAAGTACCACACGACCCACTTTCCCTATTCAAAAAATTTAGAGGGTTGATGAGAATGGCACAGGGTGCAACAAAAATCCTTCAAAAATGCATAAAAATTTGGTAAAAGCGAAACAAAAATTGACCTGTTGCAGGATTTTGTTGCCAAATATTTTCTTCTGAGAAAATTTCGCGTTTCCATTTTGCACATAATATATTTTTTGACAATACTATATATTATCAAAGCTGACAATTTCAAAGGCTGTAAAATAGTCAGGATCCTTAGCGAAAAGCGGCAATAAAGAATTATTCAAAGCCAACTGCGATGTTACAATCATTTATAAACACCCTCATGTATTATATATTTAATGATTTTGTGTCCTGTAAGTACAAGGTGAGTGGTGACCCATCCTCCAAAGGTTAATTGTAGTTAGGACACCTCTTTACAGATTATTCAAAACAGGCCATCAAACGTTCCTGTTGACGTTTCGTTTTGGAGATACAGGATGTTTTCCGAAAAATGCGAATATTTTGGCTTCTGTGTTGTTTTTTTGGTTCTGAACTTATGAAGTTAACCTTATCCGTACTTTATAATGAATATTGGACAAATAAGTCAGCAGGAAGTAAAAAAAGAATCCTCTATGGTCTGTAAGAAAATAACATTTTGCATGTGAAAAAAAAAGTTACTCAATGTTTCTTCTTGAACATGCAGTAAGAAAAATCATGCCAATAATATGTTTAACTTCGAAGAGTGTCAGAAATTTATCAATGAGACTACGTTTTTCCAAAGACGAGATAAGCCAAGCTTTTATTTGAATCAATTTTTGGCAAGAGCCAATCATTTTCTTCATTTTTGGCGCTCTAGTTCCTCGGAACTGAGTTATCAATTTGCCCAAATGTCTGTAATTTTCGAATTTTTCGATGAAAATGGTCTTAAACGATTTGGTTCGACTCACTGATAAAGAATCCGTGGTCGAAATTCATTCTGTCCGGCCGGCCGGTCGTAGGCACGATAACTCTCGAACGGAATGAGCTAGACAGTTGAAAATTTCAGAGTAGGTTTGGGAGATAAATATCTCGGCTGAGTTCGATATTGGGCAAAATCGGACAGATGGTTTCGGAGTAACAAAAAAAAAATAATTTTTTTTTACAAAGCAAATTCCAAATTAAATTTTTTTCAATAAGCAGTTTTACCATAAGAATCCAATTATATCACTTTTAACTCTAACAAGCTAATACTTTCGGAGATATGATTTTTCAAAATTTCAATAATAAATCGTATTGTCACAAAATGATATAATTATTCTATGTATGACTTGTCACAATGTCAAATTATTTTCCTGGGACATGACATTATCTAATCAATCGAAGAATTGTGAGCGAAGTTGGAAAAATCTCAGTTGTTTGCTCCGAAATTAGTTTTTCTCAGAAAAGTCTTACATTTCGGAACGGAACATGAAGTAAGAGATCTGAGAGTAGTGAGACTGCTTTTCATCCATAGACATATAATGCTCAGTTCTCTCAATTTATGACGGGACTGACGGAAGGAAATATTATAAATTTGGTGAACGTAGATCAGGAAATTTTTGATCGATTACAAGGTAATTTTTCATTATTACTTCTCTTCTTTCATACCTACATGTTTTAAGGAATATCTACTATTTGTAGGTACTTTAAACCTTGTTTTTTTGGCGCTCTAGTTCCTCGGAACAGAGTGCTTATCAATCTGCCCAAGCGTCTGAAATTTTGGAATTTTTGGCTGAAAATGGTCTCGAACGATTTGGTTCGACTCACTGATCAAGAGTCCGAGGTCGAAATCGATTAGGTCCGGCCGGCCGGCCGGCCGTAGGCAAGATAACTCTCGAACGAAAGGAGTTAGCGGATTGAAATTTGCAAGGTGAGTTTGGAGCGTAAATATCTCGGACGAGCTCGTTAATGGGCGAAATCCATCAAGCGGTTTCGGAGTTATGGCCGATTTTAGTAAAAATATTTTTTATGAATATTTCCCAAACCGATCACTCGATCTATCTGAAATATAGCATCAAATTGTAGAATCATGACCTTTATACGCATGTGAAGTTTTGTATTGACCAGATCACCGCAAAGTGTCAAAAAAAAATTTTGAAAATTAAAAAAAAGTTTTTCTACATTAACTCTCGAACGGAATGAGCTAGGTAGTTGAAATTTTCAGAGTAGGTTAGGGAGATGAACATCTCGGTTAAGTTCGTTATTGGGCAAAATTGGCCAGATTTAATTTGATTTATTCCATGGTGCAGTTCTCATTCTCATGATTGCTCATTTAATCTTGATAAATAAACTATTATTTGAATTGAATTTCCTTTATGATGCAGTTCAATCATATGAATACATTGATATAATTCCCAACTCTGAGAAACCAATACTTTCGGAGATATAATTTGTCTGTTTGAACTAGGCTTGAACCAATGTTTTCATGTTCAATGCGCTCCATATATATATAGCGATACCATTTTAGACTCATCAATTGCCTTGGCTCTTCATGAAATTATTATCAATAGAGACCCATTTTTAGAATATTTCTACTACACAATATACTTTACTGGGGAAATTTATCCTTCCTATATCTTAATATTTTGAGTAAACTGTCATGATATTTCACAACATGATGGAGCACCACCATATTGTTCTCGTGTTGTAGTCGAAGTTTGAATAATTTATTCCTGACGGATCGGAAGAAGTGTTCCAAGACTCCCAAGAGCCTGGCCTCCACGTTCCCCATATATACGCTAATGCTTTCCGAGTAATAATTATGTTTTCAACCAATACATATATCCGATTGAATTGAAACTTGGTGAGCAGTTGAAGAATACAAACTCAAAGACTTATGTGCAATTTTGGAAGAATCGTATCACTAGATAATTTTAAAAAAAATATTAAGAAATATTATTCATCTCACGATGACTTGAGAACGGAAAGAGATAGCGACTTGCAAGTTTCAGGGTAGGTTGAGCATCTGAATGCAATATTCGACTTCGTTAAAAGGCATAATCGGCCAAACAGTTTTGAAATTTTGTTTTTATTTCCTCCTTGCTCCTTGCTAAAAAATATGAAACCAATCCTATTCAAACATGGTTATTAGTTGTAGAATGCCGGAGCGCCAATTTTTAAGAAATTTCGTGAGGATCGTATAACTAGAAAAATTTTAAAAATCATTGAAAATCTTTGAAAAAAATTTTATATCTCAGAAACTATCCGTCCGATGTCGCTGAAATTTTGCTGAAGGCTTCAAAACCTAACTTTACAGCCAAGTTCCAAACTTGAATACGATTGAATCTACATAATATATTGTTGGGGATCTCTGCAGCATTGTGTGAGTTCAGTAGCTGGAAGGGTGACTTGAACCAATTTTTTTGTTTTTATTTTATTTTTCGTGACTAAATGTACTCTTTTATCTTATCGATTTTTAGCGCTTTGTTACGCCGGAGTCCGGACGGTTCATGGTTTTTACCCAATGTATGTAAATTTTTGGCAAAAAATGGTCTCAAACGATTGGATTCGAAGCACTTATGGATAATCCAATTCTGTCCCCCGGTATGTAAAGACGATGAAACTCGAACGAAATGAGTTAGATAGGTAGTTGAAATTGGCAGGTTAGGTTCGGAGAATAAGTATCTCGGTTGAGTTCATTAACGGTCAAAATCAGCTGAATGGTTCCGGACTTACGACTTGAATATGTATGCGAAGTTTGGATTGATCGAATAACTAGGGAAATAATATTAAAAAATTAGAAAATTTCATTTTTGAATAACAAGGAAAATACTGATCTGATCGAATTGAAACTCGTTAGTTAGTTGGAAAATACTTACACAAAGACTTATGCAAAATTTAGTATCATACGACTAGAAAATTAAAAAAAATCATTTAATAAAATTCTTTATTTCAGAAACTTCAAAACCTTATTTACAGCTAAGTGTTAGATATCAACTCGATCGGATCTCTATTGTTGGAAATATTTGGAAATATATCGAAGACGATCTTTGAGGTACGATGATTCGTTCATACACAGAAAAAAAAGTACACTGCGAGCAAGACTAGTAGTCTTGATTGGAAGCTATGGTAGACTCATATATCCGCAATGATAACTTGACTCAATGCAATATGCACATTATTCTTATACCTATCAGTTCAGCTTACTTCCGATAAAGAATAACAAACTTGAAAATAGTATAGTTACACTAATTTTAACGTATAGCATAACTTCAACTAAGAATATGCCTACTTGAAATGAATATAGAACTGTCTTTTAGCAAAACTTTCTCAGTTTCCGAATAAGTATAGTTATTTTCTGAGCAACTATTTCCTTAATGCAGAGTAACAAGTAATAAACTTGAAACGAGAATATTTCTAATCATATCAATATTATTCTTAAAATTGTTTGAAAATCATCTATACTATCCCTCCGAGTATAGTAAAACTCATATCAATTTTGAAGTGTTCTTAATTTAATTCCCTTTGAAATGAGAGACAGTCAAATAATATGGAGTGTCAAGTGGTACATCATAGAAAATAATTCTTTTTGTTGTCCTTCCAACTATCTGAATTTTTTGACGACGTGATGCTTGACCTCCCATATTTGAAAATTTGAAGTTAATTTTCTCTCCAGCGTCATCTACTTAGTATCAAAATGTTATTTATTTCAAAAAATAGCATTGGGTATTTATTCAAACTAGTCCCATATCTAAGCGTCGCAATAAATTGAATAAATGATAGCTTAGTATTTAAAGCTATCATTGTTGGAACCTTTGGCTAAGTTTGCGACGCACATATATGGGACTAGTTTGAATAAATACCCACTACTAATTTTTGAAAAAAATATCATTATGATACTAAGTTGATGACGCTGGAGTGAAAATTAACTTCAAATTTTCAAATATAGGAGATCAAATATCACGTTGTCAAAAAAAATTCAGATAGTTGGAAGGACATTAACAAAAAGAATTATAATCAATGATGTACCCAGGGGCGCCGACTCCGTGGGTGCTCGGGTGCTGCAGCACCCACGAGAGGTAAATAGTGGGTGCCGGGCACCCACGATGGTGAATATCTAAAATACTTCTCTTTCTCATATTTTAACTAAATCAAAATAATATAAGTACCGAAATAGTATACGTAATACGCGCGCCTAGAGACAAACCTAGCTTCTCTCACGCACGCAGCGTGCCGGCTCGGCGCCGCCGCGTTGCGCCAACCGCGCCTGCCACACCCGCCCCCCGCCTCTGTATTTGCCACCGCCCGCACTGCTCGCATCATACGCACCCACCACACGGGCGCATTTTCATTCCTTCTGAGACTAGCGTCTGTGTAGATAGCACGTAACTGTTAGGTTATGTTATGATGGATAAGTTTGTCGTTCGGACCCGTAAGGTACCTAAATCTGAAGAACCTTCCACTAGTAGTAATAGTGGCTCTTGTCAGCTTAACATAGGTCAAGACCGAAACGTTACTTTATGTTCAGAGAAGAAAGGACGCAGCTATCAAAGTAAGTGGCAATCAGTTTTTCCATGGCTATTGTATGATGGAGACATCGATAAAGTGTTTTGCGAAATCTGTAGAGAAACTATATCTAGTGGCATTTCTACGCCAAAAAAATCATCAAGAGATGATGACTCCATTAAAGCATTCACTGCGATTGGTTTTTCATCATGGAATAAGGCTTTGGAAAGATTCAAAAAGCACGAAATGTCTGAAGTTCACCGTTTTTGTGTTTTACATAAAGCCAATGTAGACCGTGGCGTCAATGTACACTCAATGTTATCAAAAAGTAAACTTGAAGATATGAAAACTGCTAGAACTGCCCTTATGAAAATGATTTCTACTCTTCGCTTTTTAATGACCGGAGGCCTTGCCATAAGGGGCCATGAGGATGAAAATTCAAATTATAGTCGCTTATTGAAGCTGCGTTCAGAGGATATTCCCGAGTTGAAGTCGTGGCTTCAGCGTAGTAAATATAAATGGTTGTCACACGATGTCACTAACGAACTGTGTACAATTTTGAGTCACGAAGTATTGAGTAAAATAATTAAACTAATACAAAATGCTATATATTATTCTGTCATGGTGGATGAAACCAGTGATATTACCAATCATGAGCAAGTCACATTCTGCTTCCGGTACGTGGACTCGAAGCTTAATATACATGAAACATTTTTCGGACTCTATGAAACGTCGTCAACCACATCTGAAATTTTATTTGAAATTTTCAATGACGTCTTAAAAAGATTTCGCCTTGATATCAAAACTTGCAGGGGTCTATGTACAGATGGCGCTGCTAATGTTTCTGGAACGCATACTGGCCTTAAAGCACGAGTTCAAGCTATCGAACCAAGGGCAGTTCATGTGCATTGTGTCGCACACTCTTTAAACTTGGTTGTTCAAGATACCATGAAAGAAGTACCGGCAATTAGAGATTTTTTAGTATTAATAAGAGAGCTAATTGTCTTCGTTCGCTTGTCACCGAAACGCCAAGCTTGTTTTGAATCGCTACAGGCAGCTGAGGATGCACAAAATCTTTCTCTACGGCCGTTTTGTCCAACAAGATGGTGCTGTCGTATATCTTCTTTGAAAACAATTATCGACAATTATAGTGTACTTCTATGTTTTTTGAACAACATAAAAACTCAGAAAGATGATGCCGGTGCCAAAGCAAAAGGGTTTTTAAAAAGTCTTCAGTCTTTCGAATCTCTATTTATCATTAAAATTTTGATAGAAATTCTTAGTCGCATTGAAGCTTTGAATGCTACGTTACAGAAGATATCTCAGCATCTGCAAAAGGCTGTCCATAATATTAATACAGTCAAAGAAGTTATATCGTCCCAAAGAACTGACGAAAAATTTGAAAACGTCTGGAAATCTACTGTAGATTTGGCTCACATTTTGGAATTGGATGAACCTAAAATACCAAAAATACGGAGAAGACCTAAAATGATAGACGACTCTACAAGTGAGCCGCACGAGTTTTCTAGTCCAGCTGACTTTTATCGAAAAATTTATTTTGAAGTGTTAGATAAAGTCATAGGCTGTATTGAACAGCGCTTCACTAAAGATACTTTAGCACACTTGAGCAACATGGAACTATTTCTTACTCAGCAAAATAATGATGACATGACAAGCAGTAATTATGTGAAAAACTTTTATGGAGATGACTTTGACATGGATCGTTTGATTCTTCATCGAAACATGCTTTTAGATATTGCACAAACAAAAAATTACCAACTAAATAGTGTAGAGGATGTTGTTTCTTTTATAACTACTCATTGCGAGTCTACCAAAAATATGATACCAGAAGTCATCAAATTATTAAAAATAATTTTAACTATTCCAGTCTCGACATGCACAGCTGAAAGGTCATTTTCAGCATTACGAAGAATAAAGACTTACTTGAGGACTACTATGACTCAGCAAAGACTTAACAATTACATGGTAGTGCATGTAAACAGAGAAATAGCAGATGATTTGGATCTTGAAAACATTGCCGACATATTTATAAATAGAGCAGTAGTTCGTCAAAATACATTCGCACTGAATAAAACATAATGCTTATGATAAATAAGGTGCACATGTCAAACTGTTGTGTAATATAATAAATTATCTTTTCGAAATATCTTGTAATTTTTTGTGTCTAGTAAGTAACAAAAATAAATATAAGTAGCTAGGTATGTCATTAAAAATGCTGGAGCACCCACGGGAATTTTAAAAACTCGGCGCCCCTGGATGTACCTACCACTTGACAATCCATACCATTTGAATGTCATTCATTCCGAAAAATAGAATCGGTACAAAAGTAAGTAAGGAATGCACAAAATAACATCACTGTTGTTCACTTTGCAGAATGTGTAAGGGGATATGTCATTTATTCATTTGCACAATATTTTGCTCAGCATTTTGGTGAAATGGATTGTTATTTTTCTTGATGCGATGTGCCAAGTTCCAAGTAAAAAGTTGCCTAACAGTTTGGTGCAATCAGGTTCCTGAAAATGAAATTATATAAAGTATATTATAAGTACTCACTGTTGAATACTTAAATTAACTCGGCCAATTCCCATTCGTTTAAAATGTTCTTCATATTCATTACTACATATATAAACTTATAAAATCACTAGTTGTTGCCGATCGTGATCATGCTCTCTTTGGATCCGCGTCCAAAATGTCCGCCGCCAACCTTTCCACCCGGTGCAGATATGTGGATTTGCTCAATCGATACTCGATAGTTGAGTGTATTGAGACTTGACTGCGCATATAATATTATTTCGAATAAGAATAGCCTGTTCTTTGGTGAAGTTGTAACTGAATTCATATGAGACCTCTTAGATTTCAACCATGAGAGCTATTCTCAATATAATTATTGAAACGCTTCCATCAGTAGAATATTTCCTACAATTAAGAATTAATATTCTAGCTATAAAATAGTGTTGCTTTTTATTCAATGTCAAAATTAGGCTACGATCAACTTTAAATAATTTTGGCTCAAGTCTTGCATTTTCTTTAGAGAATACTAAATGATTTTCAATAGAACTCAATAGCGGTTCTTGCTTTCATTGTAGTGATCTTGTTGTATTGAGAATATAACATGTTCAATAAAATGTATCGAAATCTTGGTGAATAAGTATATGTGTCTTCTCAGAACAAAAACAGTATTTTCTACTTTCAAGATAAATAGTTTCAACTCAGGTATGAAAAAACTTGCTTTTAGAATATTTCATCAAGACTATGTGTATACTTGAATGTAAATTATGATTTTTTTCCGTGTAGTACAGCCAAATATCAACATCCTTGTCTGCATGTTACTTTATGGGGGCCCTGGAGCTATTGGCATAGTTCGACCCATTCATTCGTGAACATATTGAACAACGAGAACTGCGACCAAAACCAACGATATCGTACTTATCAAAAACTGTATATGAGGAAATAATTGAGATTATGGGCAACCAGATAATTAAACGAATTATAACCCAAATAAATAACGACGACAGAAAGTATTTTTCAATTGTGATGGATTCAACCCCAGATCTTTCTCACAATGACCAACTTGCTATTGTATTACGATACTGTTTTCGGGGAAAAGTGTATGAAAGATGTGTATCGTTAATTAAAATTAGTAGTCATACAGGTTTACACTTATTAAATACGTTACAAGACTTTTTAGAATCTAATGGAATACCACTGGATAATTGTAGGGGGCAGTCTTATGACAATGCTGCTAATATGTCGGGTCACTACAATGGTGTACAAGCTCTAATAAATCAAAAAAATAAATCCGCGGATTATGTCCCGTGTGCTGCGCATTCCCTTTATCTAGTTGGTGAAGAATCTGTTAAGGTTGCAACTGAAATTGTGAACTTTTTTGGAGTAGTACAAAAAAAATACGTTTTCTTTTCTTCTTCAACCCATAGGTGGGAACTGTTAAATCGTGAAACAAAACTAAAATTTACATTAAAAAGCTTAAGTCAGACCAGATGGTCTTGTCACTATGATGCCGTCAAAGCTTTAAAAAATAATTATGATGATATTATGAACATTCTCAAAATTTTCAGCGAAAATGAGGATGAGAAAGTGGATTTCCGAAAAGAGGCAAAACATTTATTGAATAAGCTTGCGAAACTCGATACTGCAATTCTAATTATTTGTTGGGAAGAGATTTTGGAGAGATTTAATGTAGTTAATAAAAAAATACAAAGCCGTGGTTTAGATATTTGTGAAGGCATTAAATTAATTGTGTCATTAAAAGAGTTCGTCAACAACTTACGACACCAATCCGATGAGAAGCTAAAAGAGTACGAAGAAGAAGCTCAAAAATTAAGTACTTGGGTGGGAACAGAGTACAGTGATATAAGCAAAAGACGCATAACTACCAAATTTGCAGATAAGTCCACACATAAAATTTCAGTATATGGCGCAGAGTAATTTAAAAGGGACACGCTAAACGTTGCGTTAGATAAGCTGATGGTGGATTTGAATAAAAGAAGCATAGTCTATGAGACATATAGCAAAAAATTAAAACTTTTAATGGATTTGCAAGACACAAATATTGAAACAATAGATATAGAAAGTGCACGTAAAATTGTTGATTTTTATCCAAATGACGTAGACGAACATTTACTGAATGAGTGTATACAGTTGAAATCGTACTTGCTGCAGTCTAAGCCAGAATCTTACTCCACTTGCTGTGAAATTTTTAATCTTATCTATGAAAAGAAACTTGTTGCTGTTTTCCCAAACTGTTATACGATATTGAAGATTTTTTTAACGTTGCCTATAACTAGCTGTGAAGCAGAGCGCTCGTTTTCCAGAATGTCTTATGTAGAGAACAAATATACGACAACAATGTCGAACGATAGACTGAATTATTTAACAGTTCTTTCCATTAATTGTGATTTAACAAAGGAATTAGAATGTGATGAGCAGATTAAGGAATTTGCAGCACAAAAATTCAGAAAGGTTGATTTATAATTAACATGATATACCTACACATAACCTGTTAAGTTCTTTTGCAATATAGTTGATGTTTGTGTATACTAGTCATATCAAATAAATAAAATATTTTATTGGCCTATTTTCTCCTATCTTTATATCTGAAATTTGGTTAACTTGGTGGTAGCATCAATTTTCACAATACTACAAAAATATTATCCAATATTTGAAACTACTAAGCGATGTTATAAAGTCCGTTTAGTTTGGTCACTCATTTTGATGTATATCATAATATTCTTCATTTCCAAAAATTGACATTTCTTACTCCAAATATCAGTCCCTAGCCATGTAATATCTCCCGATTTCAGTATTCATTTCATTGTAATTATAATTCTATAAGAATAACCTGATCAAACGCTATTTAAATTCGTTTACTATTACATTACTAACATTGTCATTACGATTTCATTTATAATAACAATATGTTTAATAACTTTATTCGTAATCAAAAAGTGTAAGCGATAAAAAGTATCAGGCCCTAGTCATTTATAAAATTCAACAAGCCCTGTGGACAGGAGCTTTCTGGCGCTCTAGTTCAAACAGACAAATTATATCTCCGAAAGTATTGGTTTCTCTGAGTTGGGAATTATATCAATGTATTCTTATGATAGAACTGCATCATAAAGGAAATTCAATTCAAATAATAGTTTATTTATCAAGATTAAATGAGCAATCATGAGAATAAGAACTGCACCATGGAAGAAATCGAATTAAATCTGGCCAATTTTGCCCAATAACGAACTTAACCGAGATATTCATCTCCCTAACCTACTCTGAAAATTTCAACTACCTAGCTCATTCCGTTCGAGAGTTATTGTGGAAAAACTTTTTTTAAATTTTCAAATTTTTTTTTTACACTTTGCGGTAATCTGGTCAATACAAAACTTCACATGCGTATAAAGGTTATGATTCTACAATTTGATGCTAAATTTCAGATAGATCGAACGAACTTGTCCGAGATATTTACGCTCCAAAACCACCTTGCAATTTTCAATCCGCTAACTCCTTTCGTTCGAGAGTTATCGTGCCTACGGCCGGTCGGCCGGCCGGACAGAATCGATTTCGCACTCGGATTCTTGATCAGTGAGTCGACCCAAATCGTTTGAGACCATTTTCAGCCAAAAATTCCAAAATTACAGACACTTGGGCAAATTGATGAGCACTCTGTTCCGAGGAACTAGAGCGCCAAAAAAACAAGTTTCGCATGACAATTGCGCAAAACAGGTTTAAAGTACCTACAAATAGTAGGTATTCCATAAAACATGTATGTAAGAAGATGAGTAATAATATGAAAGAAGATGTGTAATAAATAAAAAATTACCTTGTAATCGATCAAAAATTTCCTGATCTACGTTCACCAAATTTTCTCCTCTCTCGAACTACAGAATTATGCTTTCAATATTTACGTAATATTTTCAAACATTTTCGGGTAGGTCCCCGTTGCATCGCTAAAATACGAGTATTTCAACCCCAATATTTTTGAAGTTACAATATTCCCTTCTGTCAAGTTGACATTATGAGAATTCATACATAGAATAATTATATCAATCTGTGAAATACGATTTACATTGAAATTATGAAAAATCGTATCTCCGAAAGTATTAGCTTGTTAGAGTTAAAAATGATATGAATGGATTCTTATGATAAAACTGCTTATTAAAAAAAATTTAATTTGGAATTTGTTTTGTTTTTTTTTTATTACTCCGAAACCTTCTGTCCGATTTTGCCCAGTAACGAACTTAGCCGAGATATTCATCCCCCAAACCTACTCTGAAAATTTCAACTCTCTAGCTCATTCCGTTCGAGAGTTATCGTGCCTACGGCCGGCCGGACGGATGAATTTCCACCACGGATTCTTGATCAGTGAGTCGAACCAAATCGTTTAAGACCATTTTCATCGAAAAATTCGAAAGTTACAGACATTTGGGCAAGTGATAAGCACTCAGTTCCGAGGAACTAGAGCGCCAAAAATACGCGGCATCCAAGCATATGGCTTTCTCATAACTCACTCAATACGATAGCATTTGTTGACTTTCGTTGGAACACTACCCAAGCCGCGGCAGCCATTTTGTTATCAGTGCGGTCGCTGACTTTGCCGCGGAAACACGTACTGTGCCAGTCAAACTCTCAGTCCCTAGGTAAGTCGTTTTAAAGATAGTTAATTACTAATTGATCTCATTACTTACTGTGAATATGAGTTTGATCTGCCTTGTTATTTTGACCGCCTATTGGTTTTGATGACGATTTTAAATAATAGGTTACATTTGCTTTTGTTTCGTTTCGTCAGTCCCTAGACCGTCAGGCCCTAGTCGTAATAGTGACTAGGGCCTGACGCCACATCTAGGGACTGATGGTCATACTGTCCGATTAATGGTTTTAAACATAATACCAATGTATTTGTTATAGAATATGGCGCCTAGAAAAAAAAACATAATCTAAAGAGGAAATTGCGAAAAAAAAATCTGAACAGGCAAAGAGGCGATTGGAAAAAATTAAAAATGACCCTGTTTTGCTGGCAGAGTACCAAGAAAAAGAAAGACTAAAATATCTAAAGAAAAAGGAAAAAGGACAACGAATATGTGTAAAGAGTAAAAGCTATCTTCGGGAAGATACCGAAGACTGCTCAGTTTGCCACTACTGATGGAGTAACCTTCGATGCCAATCAAAATGCTTTCACCCAGTTGGTTGAAATGCTTTATTGGAGAAATTATGACGTGCCGCAGGAATTCTTGGATTTCTATTATTCTTTCAGACGCAATTATAAAGTTGTGTCATCCGTGGCTATCGGGTTTGCCGGTACGCGAAAAACTAGTGGAGAACCAGGCACATTAAAGAACAATGAAGCTGTTTCGAAGGTAATTTCCAACTATGTGGTTAGAGGAGATGGACCAGCTGCTATCGTATATAAAGGTGACGATTTTACTAAATACCAAAATAACCTCAAGCACGACTTAGAGAGACAGGAGGAAGTGAACTCGGCGTGTGCTTTAGGTCTGAGAGTAGACATAGGTCAAAGCACCGACTTTTGCGGGTTAACTTTTTGTGATGGCGAACTTTTCCCTTCAATACCAAGGAAGGCTAATAAAATTTCAGCACATAGATTTAAGAATTATAAGCATTTTTGTGAGTATCAAGCTTCCCTAAGAGATTGGGTTAAATTGATCACCAACCTCGGAGATATGAAGATAATTGCACTAAATTCTGCACATTGCAAAACGGATTATTCTGAAATGCAGAGTTGTTTTGACGTCATAAATTCTATTTCACATATTGACGAACAGCAGTTTTTGGATGTGTTTTCAAAAAGAAAAGAGGAAAGTGTCATTCCAGTAAAAAGGGATGACACTTGGGATTTTATCACACACACTTAATGATCGATAACAGCTAACTCACAGCTGTTCATTTATTTTAAAATGAATAGATCGCGATCTAGGAGCGCGACAAGAGTTAGCAGGGTGATAAGAACCACAAGGCAAACAAGACCAACATGAACTTTGTCTGAGACAGCGTTAGATACTAGCACAGACGTCGTCTCACCGGAATTACCTGTGGAATCTCCTAGTTTTGGAAATTTAGAGTGTGAAGATTTAGACGTTACCATGGCTTTGACACAATGTTATGTAAATTACACTAGCAGAGCAGCGTTGCATGAGTACATGCAATGGTACGAGGTGGCTCAACTTATGGCCACACTAAAGAATATTTGGAAGATAAACTTTAGTATCACGGAGCAAAGGCAGCAAGCTTTATTACAACTGAACAACCTTGACGATGCGGCACCATTCGGACCAGCAGCAAGATTTCCAGAGGGTAGATTGTATATCTGCACTGGAACTGGAGATTGGTTGAGAAAGTTTCAACAATTACGCACATCTCTAAGCCTGAAAGAACATAAGGCAGATAAGAAAGGAGCGGGTGAAGTCCAAGATATATCGGACTCGATGGTGTCGTTCCACAACAGCGTCACAAACTTAATGACGCAAATTGCACAACAAGAAAATGTCTATTGCCGTGGGACATTTGAAAGATTATACGGCCTAAATTGGCAGTGACAACCGTGAGTGGGTTGTCTTTAAATTGCATTAGTTTTTACAAAAATAAAAAATTAAATTGCATTAGAATGTGCAACAGGAGGTGTTGAAACTCCTTAATTCAAAAATGTTGATGAACATAAATTCGAATGAAATAAGACACTGTTACAGAATTGGAAGAAAAGGTGATGCAGATAGAGGAATATTCCTTGGGCTGAAAAGTTATGAGATGAAAAGGAAAATTTATGGTGCTAAAAAACTTTTAAGGGGAACTGGTGTAGTGGTTAGAGAGGATTTAACACATAATAGGGTGAACCTTTTAAATAAAGTGATTCAGAAAGTCGGTTTGAAAAAATCATGGACAAGTGAAGGTAAAATTTTTGCTTCTCTAAACAATGAAGTTATAATAATAAATTCGATTGAAGATTATGAGAGACATATTGGAAATACACAATAATATACAAAAAACTAATGTTTTTTGCATTCGTTATGGTTCAGTTTCCTATTGTTGTTTGTTTATATTTTTCATATTGTGAATCTGTTACGGTTAAAATTTAAATGGGGGTGAATATACAAAGAACGAATGTTTTCCACATTCATTATGGTTAAGATTCCTATTCTTGTTTGATTTTATTTTCATATTGTGAATTTGTTTCACTTAAAATTTGAATAAGGGTGGGAGATGGTGAATGACACTTGATGCGTATTGGATAGGTATTTATGTTCGAATTTTTAGATGAGATGGATGGGTGCAGAACAATTGACACGGAGGTAATTGATAATATACGTAGTCTACGTAAACACTTCGATGAACTATTGATTCACATCAATTCGATGAGGGATGCGGTCGATGTGATTGTTCTTACAGAAACATGGGAATTGAAGAGTGTAAGTGACTTACTCTATTCCAGGTTACACTATATCTTACAATGAGTCAAGAATTAATAAATGTGAAGGTGTTGTTGCGTACATAAAAAATTCCATATCAGCGGATGTCTCAGTCAATGCTATCAATAATAATACATTTTTGAGAACTGTTTTCACAATAAATAGTATAAATTTTAAGTGTACAATGGGTATAACTGCTTCGTATAGGTCTTCCATTTTTCAAATTTAGATAAACAAGATATATAGGTACATTTAGGCGATATTAACATAAACTTATTAGAAAATGAATCAAACGAAACGAATAACTACTTAAATCTAGATGAGTCATGGATTCATTTCTTACATCAACAAGCCCACCAGGATTACGGTTAACACCAGGTCGTTGATTGATCATATTTTCATTAGGCAGAAGAAGCAAGTAATGAAACAAACTTGTATAAGACCCGCAATATTTCGTACATCTATAACAGATCATTTTGCAACGTTTGTTCACGTGGGAATACCTGGATTTAAAAATAACTTGAAGAAATCTAATAGTCTAATTAAGAATATAAATTACAGGAAACTTTATAAAAAATTGTCGAAGGAATATTGGATTGACATGCTTTCTAGCAATGATGCTCAGACATCATACAACGCTTACATTGAAAAATTGAATAGATACATCACAGACTGCACGGATATAACGGCATGTAAAGCTAACTTAAACTCTAAATTGAAACCCTGGATAACGTCAGGTCTAGTAAACTCTATAAATTATAGAAATCGATTGAAAGAAAGACTAAGACTACGCTCCTCACCTGTATTAGAACAACAGTACAAAAAATACAGAAATAAATTAAATGATCTCATCAGAAAAACTAAAAATGATTTCTACAGAAACAAAGTACAAAGTTCTAGGGGAAATTATAAGAAAATATGGGAAACTATCAATGAAATAATTGGGAATAACTCTAAGAAAAAAAATGTTGAAAATATTAAAATAAACACTGAACAAGATGAAACTGTTACGGAAAATATTATGAAGGCAAACCTATTCAACGAGTATTTTGTGACAATCGGCAAAAAAATGAGAGATGGTAGTAAGGAAACACCTTCAACCGGAAATTTCTTAAAAGATAGATCGGTTGACTATCCTCTGTTCCTGGAGCCTGTAAATGACGTTGAAATAATAAATTTAATATTGAGCCTAAAAAATAATTGTTCAACTGGACCGGATCTAATAACTTCAAAATTAATAAAACATATTCATAAGCATCTAGTGACCCCGTTGGTACATGTGATCAATTTATGTTTCGCAACAGGTCAAATTCCTCGACAATGGAAGGATTCAATCGTGACCCCCGTGTTCAAGTCAGGAAACTCAAGCTCATTAAATAATTATCGACCAATATCGTTAATAAATAATTTTGCAAAAATCTTTGAGAAATGCTTAAAAAAAGACTTGTTTCCTTTTTCGATAAACATAACGTGATCACCAACAGGCAATTTGGATTCTCGAAAGGTTCCAACACTGAAGGTGCGATTGATGATTTCACAGCTGAAATTCTAAAAGAGTTGAATAAATCAAAAAAATGTTTGGCAGTATTTCTGGATATTGCCAAAGCTTTCGATACCGTATCTCATGAGCTTCTCTTGGAAAAGCTTCGGAATTATGGCGTGAGGGGGATTCCTTTGAAAATTTTCTTTAATTATTTATCCCTCAGAACACAAAGGGTTAAAGTGGGTGATGTGTGCAGTGCGACTCGTGTTTTATCACATGGTATACCGCAGGGGACAGTGCTAGGTCCAGTACTATTTCTTGTCTATATGAATAGTTTAACACGGATACGTAGTTTTACAGGACATTTTATCTGCTACGCTGATGATACAGCGATCATTTTCGCAGAGAAGAATTGGCAAGAGGTACATAACAATGCCGAGAAAAATATCAAAAAAGTTAGAGCATGGCTGAATAACAACCTTCTTAATATAAATATTACTAAAACCAAGTACATTACGTTCTCACCTACTACAGTTGATCAGCCAGTCAGAAGCAAACTCAGGATTCATAACCCAACCTGCTCGAACTCGATACAGTGCGATTGTCCACTTATAGAACAAACTAACACCATTAAATACCTAGGGGTTGTTGTCGATCGCCATTTGAGATGGCAGGAACAAATTATAAGTGTTACAAAAAGAGTTAGGTCGTTCATGAACCGGTTTTACATACTGAGAGATATACTTACACCAAAAAATTTAAAAATGTTGTACATGTCCCTTATAGAGTCAATTATTGGATACTGCATACTGTCCTGGGGAAGTACGTTCACCAGTACCCTGAGCACTCTCCAAATTGCTCAAAATACTATCTTAAAAATCATATACAGGAAAAATAGGTTATATTCCTCGCGCCAGTTGTATGAGGAAACGAAAATACTAAACATAATAGTTATTTATGTAATAAGGATCATAAAGACGATCATTATGGTACAAGTCGTGAATGTTATCGGGCGAGGCGTAGCCGAGTCCGATAACACGGCGTGTGCCATAATGATTGTTTATGATTCGTATTACATACAAAATTTTATCTGATGGCATTTATATCAATACATTTTCGAAAAATTAAAAACTGCATTTTCGACATGTCACAATGACAACTATTTTTAAAGGAGTAAGTATAAGGTCCTTTCGTTTGCATAGAAAGTGTAGCACTTTCCTAAACTCGCTGCAATTTACACTCGATATTAGTATTCGTTTGTGTTGAATCCTGATTAGTTTACCAGGATTTTATGGTTTCGAAGGATAATATGTTGATTCCTGATGCTTTTATCAGGATATAATTATTTTCGAAGGACCAGAATTATACACCCTGATTGTTTTATCAGGGGGATTATTGAGGGGGTATACTTAACTTTAAGCACCCAGTAGTAATCTCATTGATTACTGCGTAAGTTGTTACTTGTAATAAAGTAACAATTACGAGGATAGGAAGTGGTGAATGATTCGAACGCACTTTGAATAAACAATTAACTGTATTTTGTTGTTACCGTTACTTCGATAACAAGCATGAATTATTGTACAATGCACTATTGATACAATACAAAATCTCCCTTCTATATGAAAAGGGCAGAAGTGACCACTTAGTTGCTAACGAAGACAAGACAAAGTTACTGTTTCGCGACAGATCATGAATAGTAATGTCTCTTGCAGTAAGAGATGTAATAGTTACAGTGGTATTTGTAGTAGTGAGTTGTTTCAGTCACAAAAATGTATATCAAAGCCCAGATAAAAGGAAATATAGGAGGTTCCTTCATCTGGGTAAAAAAAGGGGAAATATTAACAATTATTGGTGGTTTCGATCTTTAAACCGCCCCAAATATGTTACAACAATACTCTCATTTGTCGATGTAGGAAGGAATTAAATGCACCAATCAGTGAACTTTTAGCGTGTTCAATCTTAGGAATTCGAAATCTCGAAATGCCCCCACTATCGGGGCCAAAATTCCCTCGGTGGTCTGGATATGATCTATCAGCGAAAGCTGATAAATAAGTTTCGCAGACTAGGGGTTTTCAAATCGTCTAGACAACAAGAATAACACACTGGGCAAATGTGTCTAGAAAGTGATACGTTTCTAGCACTTCAATTCTTAAATGAATTTTAACATAATCTTTCCACAGGAAATAGGTAATAAATATCTACAAGGGTAGACACTTTACAAGATATTTCACTTGCAGTTATCTTTTCGTAGAAAATATTAACTTCAAGGGTGAGCCACCCAGGGTAATCTAAAGCAGTGAACCTAAAACAATTTAAGTTTTGCTAGCGAGCTGCTTTGTTTAGAAAATTGAATCTGCGTATCCCAACATGTGAAGTCAGGGACGCAACAGTTTGCTTATTGAATTTACACCAGTGTACACGAAGTGTAGTTTATCTGCACCTGGTCGAAAGGAGGTGTGAAATGCACTCAAAACAGAATGTAAGGTTATGGTTAAATGGCAAAAATACCGCGCCAATAATTGACTTGAAATTCAAATTATTCTCTTCTTTAAAATGGGTATCATCAAGTTTAAAATTAGCAATAAGGTCATCACCCTACAGGAGGATGAGCTGCCAGAGAAGGCGGATTATTACAGTATGGCATTCATAGCCATGACATTGATGGCTTGGGTATCACCCGGTTAGAGGATACAACAGTATCCCCAGCAGTAGTATTTAACAACTACGAGATGGATATGAATACAGAATCGATGCCCCTTATAGAGGATGATTCATTTGAACAATCTGGGGATACATGGGGGATACATTGGGGCCATGGATCTACAGAGAAAGGTATTGATGGATCTCAAAATCGCCAATTTTTATAATCCTGAATCATTTCTCTTACAGAACAAGGTACTTGGAACAAATTTTCCACCAAACTACTTTTAAATTTATACGTAGAAAATTTGAAAAAAGTAGGGAAATCCCCTAATTTAAAAAATAAAAAATCATTGTGGGTTTTAATAAGCCAAGAGATGATCCAACGGGGGTATCCATTCTCCCCTAGACAGGTTGAAAACCGGTACAAAACGTTAGATAGAGGTTATAAACTAACCACGGCAAATAATAAAGAAACTGGAAGAAATAGGGCAAGCACTGAATTTCAAAGGTAGCTTCAAATCTGCTTATAATATTCATTAACGTAATAGCATGGCATTTACAATTCTTGAAGAAATTAAACGATTGCGAAGAATTAGAGAAGATGAATTAGAATTTAAAGAACAGAAGGAAATAGAAAGAAAAAAGTTCAGATCCGAACTCTTAGATCTTGAGAGGGAGAAATTGGAGGCATATAAAGAAAGAAATAATTTATTTAAAAATCTGGTGTAAAAGAACACAAAACCTCTTTTGTGATATTGAAAACATTTTGTGATATTGGAAACATTTTGTGATATTCAAAACATTTTGTGAAATATAGAAAAACAGGTACCGTAGCCGGGGGTTACTTTGAACATGTTTTGCATCAATTTCACTGCAGCGCAAATATTTCTGCAGATATTTGAAAAATGTTTTAACCAATCGATGGCTTATCATCTCAGCTTCAATTTCCCGTTTGAACGACTCGATTATCTTCAATAGAAGTTGGTGGGGGCATAGTTTTTTTTGTTCAGAATTAACCCCTTAAGAAGGGGTTACATTGAACAAGAGTTCGTTTACAGTAGAAAACGCCAGTTTTGGGCTTCCTGTTCATAGAAACCCCTTGAATATGCAAGTATGAGTTTTTAAAAGAATTATGTCGGTTTTCCTTCACGGTTTAGCTCGTGAATCCCTGGCAATGTTTATTTTTTCATCGGAATGCTCCTAAAATTGTAAATTCAGTTTTTTTTCGCTAAGTTTAGTCAAGAATGCACAAATAAACACAAAAATTATAACTTTATTGAGAACATTCACATCTCTCATGGAGCATGGGAAGCCGTAGATACCAACTGCCACTATGTGCGCGCACATAAGTTTTTCCTCTTCAGCCGAAAATACGTTTGGACGTCCTGGCGATTTCGCTACAATTGAGAGGTTAGCAGCTGCTGCGTTTGTCTTCGCCGCCTTCATGTACATGCAAATCGTTCCAGTGGGAATGTTGAATCTAAAACAAGAAAATATTCGTAACTAGGAACAACAATGGATTTGATTGTGCTCTAGTAGGTATCTACGTAAACAGAAAAAAAAACTCACTCAGTAGAAGCAGCCCTCATAGTTGATTTTCCAGCTAAACACTTTTCTACTGCCTTGGCAAGGATTTCTGGTGAATAATTTCGGTACATCCGAGCTCCTAACTTGCGAATATAAGTTCACGGCATGTTGGCTTGCCCCTAATGAACAAAAAGTAGACGAAAGCGCGATGTTCAAAGTAACCCCTCAAAGTTCCTGTTTTTTACTAGATTAGCCATATAAAATCAACGATATGAGTTAGAGATATGAAACAAAAAAGAAAATGCTGCCAATAGATTGATAACAAATATATAACTCACCTGAAACGGCATTTCACAACACGATCACTGCGGCAGAGGAGGTTTGAGGATTGTTCTCAGAACAGCTGATTTCACCATTCCGATAAAAAGGCGCGCAGCGGCTCAGGTTAGCCAACCTGACAACGTTTCGCGATCGCAGAGCCGTCTACATGTGATCATTGAATGTTGAGTACCGACTAGAAGTCGCTAGCTTGTGAACTAAGCCCGCTATGAGGATTTTTGATTTTACAACGTATCTGTTCAAAGTAACCCCTTGTGTTCAGAGTAACCCCCGGTTACGGTAATTATTAACGTTTTGTTATCTTGTAATTAGTGATTAGTTTTTTATACTTAATTTGGTATTGCGTACATGAATCCGATTTCAAAATTCAGCAGTGTAATTCCGTTTCGAAGATATGGGCCCCCAAAGTTCCTAAAAAGTCAATTATCAGATCGCTTGTTCTACTATCAGACCAATTGCCAACTATATTTAGTTAGTTCACAAATCTTCCTTGAACCGCTGTATAACGAGTCTCATTGGATGGTGAATTCTGCTCATGAGAAGTTGTTGCTTCACTCGCCATGGTTGTCTCTGTTGTTATTCTATTTTTCACGGTGTTTTCCCTCAAATATATTCAATGTTTCATTGAAAACATTGCTGTGAAAAAGTTCAACTCGTTTGAACTACCTGGAGGCTGGTTCAAAATAAGTGACATTCAAAAAGTTAAATTAAAATATTCTCCTGGGCCTGTTATAACATACTCTGTAATAATAAACTCCGATTTAAAGGTTGAAACATTTTGTATGGCTGCCAAATACAAATATTCCGAAATGAAATCAAACCGGATTCGAAAACCCCTTTCACTTCCAATAATATAAATGAAGTCAAAGATTTGTTACACAGTATAGAGAGAAATGCTGGAGAAAATGGGTCTGCAAAAACCGATGAAAATGAAAATGTTTTAAAATACATTTCTAGCTTATTAGATTCACTGGTGTTGAATATATCAGATCTGGGGGTAGACAGTTTTCAAAATAATTCTGCGTTAGCCGGAGCATTAGCTTTTCTATCCGAGCAACTAAAATTACATACATCAAACAAGGCAAGATATCGTTATTTCAATAATACTATTATTTTAGCCTCGATCCTTGTAACAATAAGTCCTCATGCTTACAAATACTTGAGACATTTTGGTGTACTTATCTTACCTGATCCAAATACAGTAAAATCAGTTTGCAGCTCTTTATTAACTGACCCTACAATGGAAGAGAGAAACATATCTTTTAACTATGCGAAAAATCTATTTCAGTTATTATCCGACCGTGAAAAGCATGTAATATTATTAGTAGACGAAATCCATATCAAACCATTCCTTGATTATAAAGCAGGAAATATTGTTGGAACTGCTTATAATAATTCTAGTTTAGCAAATTCTGCATTTTTTTTTATGATAACCAGCATTATGTCAAACGTAAAAAATTGGTTCAAGCACTGACGTGAAGTCAGAAGCTTTTGCGCGTATGTTCTATTGTCCATTCTTCTGTTTTGGACACCCTTAATCGAATTTACCATGGTAAATTATGTTGTCCATTCTCCTGTATTGGACACTCTTAATTCAAATTTACCATGGTAAATTCGAATTAAGTGTCCAATACAGGAGAATGGACGACATAATTAACCATGATAAATTCGATTAAGGGTGTCCAATACGGAAGAATGGACAATAGAACAATAGAATGGACAACATAATTTACCATGGTAAATTCGATTAAGGGAGTCCAATACAGAAGAATGGACAATAGAACATACGCGCAAAAGCTTCTGACTTCACGTCAGTGCTTGAACCAATTTTGTTTTCGTGATTTTTTTTAAATTTTCTGGAGGCGCGGTTCTTAAATTTTTTTTTTCGTCATTTTTTTCAAATTTTCTAGGAGTACGGTTCTTACAGAATTTTAAACACGTCTTTGTGTTGATTTTCTACTACTAGTTGCCAAGCTTCAATTCAATCGAATATTTATTTTTTGAGTTATCAAGGAAACAATATTCCAGGTGGATCTAACTCGGAAACCGATTATGCCCAAAAACGAACTCAACTCTCCCTTTCGGATACGCAACCTACCCTGAAAATAGCAAGTCCCTATCTCCTTTGGTTCGAAAGTTATCGAGGCAACGGTCACCCATCTACTGAACTCACACAAGAATGCTCGAATCTCCAACAATATTCAACCGATCGTGTTAAAACTTGAAACTTGGCAGTAGAGTTAGGTAATGAACGCTCTTGCAAAATTTCAGCAATTTCAAAGTATAGTTACTGATATATAGAATTTTTTATTTTTATTTTCAATGATTTATTAAAAATTTTCTACAAATGCTATCCTCACCAAATGTCGCAAACATTCTTGCGTTGGCATTCTACAACTAATAACCATGTTTGAATTCAATCGGTTCAGTATTTTTCGAGTTAATGAGGAACAAAAAACCACCAAATTTCAGATGGCTATAACTCTGAAACCGTTTGGTCGATTATGCTCATAAACAAACTCAAATGTGGCATTCATATGCACAACATAACCTGAAATTTTCAAGCCGCTATCTCTTTTCGTTCTCAGGTTATCGTGACAAAAAAAATATTTTTTTGTAGTAGAACAATTCAAAATTTAAATTTGCCGCCATAGAGGTGCTGCCGCCAGTGTCGCCCTCTGTGTGTTGACAGATAGGTATACGATTCTGTGATCGCATATGTCAGAGTCAGTCGTCGATAAGTCGAAGCGGCTGAAGCCAGATTATGTCTTAGATCTTATGTTTTTTATGATTATGTTCTTATGAAGTGTGACGAGGAATAAAACTGAAGTTATTTGAACCATCTTTATATTTATCCTACAAATCAGGTGTGGGGTACAGAAGAATCCATTGAAATTTATGTTTGCCATAAATATTTCGAAGAAAATGCAACGAGAGACTTTTGGAGAAGAAGCACATGGTGCAGCGTCCGTTGAACAGTCAGCAATAACTATGGAAGACTTGATTGCGTCAACAGTAAGGGCTATCAGTCTATCTGATAAAATAAGGACCTCAAACCAAGAAGTTTCCGCACTAATACCTCCATTTACGGGAAATGAGGATCCTGAACATTGGTTCTCCCGAGTTGAAAAGGTTAGGACCACTTACAAGGTAGATAAAACCAATTTATTGATGATTATTATTGCAAAGCTGGATGATGATGCAAAACTATGGTATTTTTCAAAGCCAGAATATGCTACTTATGATTATGACATGTTAAAAGATGAAATTCTCAGAATTTTTGATTGTCGAGAAGATAAAATCACACTTATGAGGAAATTCGAGGCCAGGAAGTGGAAAAGACATGAGAAATTTTCTGTCTACTTTCGTGAAAAAGTCCTTCTGGGCAATAAAGTAAATTTAGAAGAGGTCGATTTGATCAATTACATTATTGATGGACTTGATAACAGTGTTTTACAAAGTCAAGCCAGAATGAGCCGGTTTACTTCTATAGGTGACTTATTATCTGCAATGAATGGTCTGACTGAAAATGATCGAGGTCAGTCTGCAAATTACCGAAGACAGCAGGTCCCACCGAAAGAGAATAAGCCAACAATGAGTCAGCAGGAAAGAGAAAGAAGCATTACACCGAAATGTTTTAATTGCAACAAACCTGGACATTTAGCTAACAATTGCCATTTACCTAAACGACAGAGAGGTTCCTGTTACAATTGTGGGAGAATGGGACACCAAAGTAAAGATTGCAGAGCTGGAAGACAAGCGACTCCGGATTCCACGACGATGGTAGTGAACGAGCCATTGAAAAATCATGAAGGATTTCACGTGAACTTACATTATGTCATTGCAACGAATCAAGTTGGAGTTCGTCAGAAAACTGAGGTATCTGCCTTACTGGATACAGGTAGTCCTATTAGTTTTATAAAAATTTCATGTATACCTTTTGATTCTTTTGGAAAGTTTGAGCATGTAAATGAAGATTACTTTGGTATTAACCAGTCTAAATTGAATATATTAGGAAAATTTAAGGAACCTTTTTATGTGAATGATGAACTTATTAATATGCACCTGTATGTTGTATCAGACGAAACCATGAGTGTGCCAGCAATTTTAGGAAGAGACTTTTTAAAAATATCTAATTTCAAAGTTGAAATTTCCAATGGCAATGTAATTCTTGTTAAGGAAAGAAATAGTCAGAATTATATTGAGGTTGATTTCCATGAACAAGAAATCATGCAGATTAGTATTCCCACTACAAGTGAACCTTCACTTGATGTTAATAGTAACCTTTTATTTGATGATAAAACTTTAGTTCAAGAGATAATACGAGAAGAGTACTTAGACGCTGTTAGGCCCCCAAAACCAATAGTATATCATGAAATGAACATTGTTTTACAGCATGAACAACCATTTTCTTTTAGACCTAGAAGATTGTCATATCACGAAAAATCCGAATTAGGTAAAATTATAAATGATTTGAAAGAGCAGGAAATTATTAGGGACAGTAACTCTCCTTATTGTAGTCCAATTGTCTTAGTTAAAAAGAAGAACGGAACACTAAGATTATGCATTGACTATCGTGAACTCAATAAGATCACAATTGCAGATCACTTTCCACTCCCATTAATTGAAGATCAGATTGATCAATTAAAGGACAAGAATTATTTCACAACATTAGATTTGAAAAATGGTTTCCATCATGTTTATATGGCACAAAATTCAATTAAATGCACTTCTTTTATAACTCCTTTAGGCCAATTTGAATATCTTAAAATGCCATTTGGTTTACGCAATGGTCCCTCTGTTTTTCAGCGCTATATCAATTCCATTTTTGCGCGTATGTTCTGGGGAACATACGCGTTATAGTTTTGCCCAAATGTGAAATTTAATTCTGTGGTGCCGTCCGGCCGTCCGGCCGTCCGGCCGTTGCCACGATAACTTGAGAACGAAAAGAGCCAGCGACTTGAAATTTTCAGGGTGGGTTGCGCATCCCAATACGACGGACAAGTTCGTTAATGGGTATAATCGGCCCAATGGTTTCCGAGTAATAATTTTGTTTTCAACCAAAATAAATCCGATCGAATTTAAACTTGGTGAATAGTTGTAGAATATAGGCCTAAGCACGTTCGTGAAATTTTGTGAGAATCGTATTGCTAGAAAATTATTAAAAAATTATTAAAAAATATTTTTGTTGTCACGATAACCTGAGAACGGAAGGAGATAGCGGCTTGAAAATTTCAGGTTAGGTTGTGCATCTGAATGCGACATTTGAGTTTGTTTATGAGCATAATCGTCCAAACGGTTTTAGAGTTATAGCCATCTAAAATTTTCTGAAATTTGGTAGTTTTTTGTTCCTCATTAACTCGAAGAATACAAAACCGATTGAATTCAAACATTGCTATTAGTTGAAGAATGCCAACGCGAAAATTCTCGCAGAATTTCGTGAGGATGGTATAACTAGAAAATTTAAAAAAAAATAGTTGAAAATTATTGAAAACAAATCTATATATCATAAACTATTCGTCCGGCATGGCTGAAATTTTGGAACAGCCTTCAGAACCTAACTCTACTGCAGAATTCCAAGTTTGAACATGATCGGATCTATATTGTTGGAGAACCGGGCAGCCTTTTGTGAGTTTGGTTGCGTAGTGGTAGCCAAGTGTAGCGTGTAGCGGATGGGAATCGTCGTATGATAATATGTAGTCTATGGTCGTATTTTTGCGAGAAGCTTCAAAAATAAATATATGAATGTCATGATGACATATTTTCGCTCGTATATTATGGGATAATCGTCTTATTTCATCACAAATCTATGGGAGATGATAGCCCTACATTAGTGGTCAGACCTGGTTTTGAAAGAGATCCTCCTTAGGAGGAGGCAACTAAATATTGAAGGGATTTCTATGAACAAGAGTGAATATCTTTGAGAAATAGAGAAGGCGATTCTTCTTCAAGAGATCCATGTGCCTTCAGAGGAGTATATTTGCGAGAGGGGACTTTTGAAAGGTTATGTATTATTTTTAATATGATATCGCTGAAATTTTGCTGAAGGCTTCTGATCTTGTAAGGTGAGAGGCTCATTTGTGGATATTAAATCCTGTGATGGGTAGAGAGGAATTTTAGGCCATGTAGGCCACTAAGGCCCACTTGCACGAATGCGGGTTATCTAATTAAATCCAGATTAACTCTAAACCTAGGGTTAAATTGATAATAGGTCTTGCACCTTCAAGAGTTAGAGCCTAACCCTGGGTTAAAACTATAAAAATTTAACCCGGCAAAATAGCAGGGTTAAATGGCTAAGTCCGGGTTAGTCATGTAAAAATTGACATTTCTAATTTAAATAGTTTCGATTTGTGATGAATTTCTGGTAAATAATAAATATTAGCAGTGATCGGTAAATTGCTTGTGTGGTATTTTTGAGAATGATTCATGATTAATGGATATACTACAAACTACATTCTGATCTACGCATGCGCCCCGTTTTAACCTCAACATCAAAGATTAAAGAGAATAATCTTTGCTCAAAATCGAATCTGAAATCTGAAACGTAAACAAAATATTCTCAATCCACGAAGTACGAACGAGTATTCCTTCCGTTGAAAATAATCGAGATTACCTTGTATTTGAAGATTGGAGGAATCTAGAAATATTGTTTACGTATGTGAAAGAAATTCCAAATTATGGAGAACTGTGGAAAAGTTGTTCAGAAAGAAGATATCTGGTATATGTCCTTCAGGATTTCTGGCTAAAAATCAGCAGTAAGTAATAGAAGTGAATTGAATGAATTACTTTACTCAGAGAAATCCAAGTCTTAATATTTCCTTTCAGGTTGGAATGAATTAAGGTCCAGTTGACGCAGAGCAAAAAAGTAATGCTTTTCGACAAATAGAATGCATGAGTTACTCTTGGAGTTACTGCAGATAGAATTCTTAAAAACAAGGTATATGGAACTTAGTCGATTGAATATTTGTGAAGCTTAAGTATATCTCATGAGAAAATTTAATATTGATAAGAGGCAACCAAGATGACATGAACACTAAAATTTTTAAAGTTCAAAAGTGGAATAGCCAAGAAGAAAATCTAGTGTTTCTATTCAAACAAATCTGTTTTCCTGATATCATGGGTCTCTTACGATCCATCATCAGGGTGTTTGGATGCCAGCGTGTACCTATATAATAGGCATTTTTAACGAAACATTTTAATTTTTCTAATTGCAGAATATTTTAAAAAATAGGAGTAGAAGGCGATGCAATATAACATGTGTGTAGGTATATATTATGTATATTGTTTTCCCGTGGAACTTCAGGTATATGTTTCTTAAATGCTTGTTGCTTAGCATGCTTAACAATGAATACCTCTGAAGAACAGATTTTACTAATATTATAATAGAATGGCTTGATAATTCAACGCTAACTTTGAAAATGATGTATCCTAGTGTTGCGGAGGAAAATCCAAGTATATTTTACAACGAGAAGTAGTATATAAGGAAACGGAGAAAGTCAGTTATCATATTTTAATAATAATCTATATACAAGTATTTATCCTCCCTGCAGTGTTTCACGAATCCTCCATGATTATGTGGGCAGCAGTGGTCCAAACTCGAAAAAATGTATTGCATGCTGCTTGATGTAGTATTGAATTTTCAAAATGAATGTTATTCTTGATCTCTCTTGAAGTAAATAATCGAATATGTTAATAGAGTTTTATTCGAAATTATTTCCTTTGTTTGTATTACGGCTTCAGTGAGGTATACAAATTTTTTGTTCACTGAGGGCTGATATATTTTACGACCTGTAAACTGTCAAGTAGCCTTACCGAAAGGAAAGTAATCTGTAAATGTTCACTTTAAAGGGGATCAGTAAATTCAACGAGCACATAGTTGACGAATACTTTACGGAGAGGTTGAATAAATCGGCCCTTAGTAGATAGTATAAAACAATTTATAGATTGGTATCTAAATAAATGAATCTTATTTTCACAATAACTCTTTTCCCCTAACCCATGAAAACAAATTTTCACAGACAATTTACATGAATCATTAGCTTCAAACGTTCATTATCTTGAAATACAAATGAATAAGTGGAAATTTAATTTTAATATTTCAATATTGAATGGAATATTTAGAGTTTATCTATAATTTCAGATATCTCATCTCATCAACGAGTGACAAAAGTATTGAAATTGATTATGCATTAAACGATGTGTTCAAATGTCAAATTATTACCATATTCCATATCGACAGACATTCTTGTAATGATTATGAAGAATTAAAAAGGTTTGATGGCTAATATAAAAATTAGTTCAAGCACTGACGTGAAGTCAGGAGCTTTTGCACGTATGTTCTATTGTCCATTCTTCTGTATTGGACACCCTTAATCGAGTTTACCATGGTAGGGTGTCCAATACAGAAGAATGGACAATAGAACATTGGTTCAAGCACTGACGTGAATCAGGAGCTTTTGCTCTTCTTAATCGAATTTACCATGATGAATTCTATTGTCCGTTCTCCTGATTGGACCCTTTTAATCGAAAAAAAAAATTGGTTCAAGCACTGACGTGAAGTCAGGAGCTTTTGCGCGTATGTTCTATTGTCCATACTCCTGTAATGAACACTCTTCTTAATCGAATTTACCATGATGAATTCTATTGTCTATTCTCCTGTATTGGACACTCTTCTCAATCGAATTCACCATGATGAATTCTATTGTCCATTCTCCTGTATTGGAGACTCTTCTTAATCGAATTTACCAAGATGAATTCTATTGTCCAGAATGGACAATAGATTTCATCTTGGTAAATTCGATTAAGAAGAGTCTCCAATACAGGAGAATAGACAATAAAAATCATCATGGTGAATTCGATTGAGAAGAGTGTCCAATACAGGAGAATAGACAATAGAATTCATCATGGTAAATTCGATTAAGAAGAGTGTTCATTACAGGAGTATGGACAATAGAACATACGCGCAAAAGCTCCTGACTTCACGTCAGTGCTTGAACCAATTTTCATGATTTAATCGCTCAAGGGAGAATTTTGTTGTATTTGGATGATTTGTTAATCGCGACCCGGACATTTGTTGAGCATTGTGAAATTTTGAGACTAGTTCTGAGGATAATGATTGACAACCTCTTGGAGTTGAGATTAGAAAAATGTAAATTTATGCATAATGAGATTATCTATTTAGGGTATTTGATAAATAATCAAGGAATTTCACCAAATCCAGAAAACATTGAAGCTATAGCAAAGTATCCAATACCTAAGAATGTACATGAAGTACACAGATTTTTGGGATTGGTTAGTTATTTCCGAAAATTTATTCAATCGTTTTCCACGGTTGCCAAACCATTGTATGATTTACTGCGAAAAGACAATGTTTTTCATTTAAATACAGAAAGGATTGATGCGTTTGAATTATTGAAAAGTAAACTCATTAATGCTCCAGTTCTAGCCATTTATTCTCCTTCTTTATCAACGGAATTGCATTGTGATGCATGTAGCAAGGGATACGGAGCCATTCTTTTACAAAAACAAGAAGATGGAAAATTTAGACCAGTATTTTACTATAGTAAGCGAACTACAGACACAGAGTCCAAGTATCATAGTTACGAATTGGAAATGTTGGCTATCATAAATGCATTGAATCGATTTAGAATTTATTTGCAAGGTGTTCCTTTTACGGTAGTAACAGATTGTAATTCAATTAAACTTGCTTTAAGTAAAAAAGAGATTAATCCGCGAATAAACCGCTGGGCATTGATGCTCCAAAATTTCGACTATAAAATAGAACATCGGAGTAGTAGTAGAATGAAACATGTAGACGCCCTTAGCAGATGTAATGTATTTATTTTGGAAGAAAATACGTTTGAACAGAATGTTGTTATTGCTCAGAATCTTGATCCTCAAATCCAAAGAATTAAGAAAGAATTAGAAATTAAGGAGAGTAAAGATTTTGAACTCCATAACGGTATTCTATATAAAAAATCTTCCAAGAAATTATTATTTTACGTTCCTTCGGTTATGGAAAGTCAAGTAATTAGAGCTAGCCATGATGAAATGGGTCATATTGGAATTAATAAGACAATAGAGTATATGTCTCGAGTATATTGGTTTCCAAACTATTACAAAAGGGTTAAAGACTATATACAGAATTGTTTAAAATGTATTTCTTATGCTCCCACATCCGGAAAACCTGAAGGTATTCTCCATAACATTCCTAAAGGAAATAAACCTTTTATCACACTTCACATAGACCATTATGGACCATTAGAAAAATCGCCTCGGAATTACAAATACATATTCGAAATCGCAGATGGATTTACCAAGTTTGTTAGGTTTTATGAAGTTAAGACAACTAAAACGTGTGAAGTAATTAATAAATTAAAAGATTATTTTCAGAATTATAGTAAACCTTCACAGATAGTTTCAGATAGAGGAACTTGCTTCACATCTCACGATTTTGATGATTTTATGCGCCAACAAAATATCACACACATTAAAGTAGCAACGGCCTCCCCTCAAGCAAATGGTCAGATTGAAAGATTTAATCGGGATCTAACTCCTATGCTTTCAAAGTTAGTTAATTTTAAAAATAAGTGGCCTGATTATTTACCGATTATAGAGTATGCTATAAATAACTCATATTGCCGTTCAATAGGAACTAGTCCTGCTAAATTATTATTTGGGGTTACACAAAGAGACCCTTATGATAATTTGAGAGTATATTTAGACAGTTTGAATGAGGATGAGTTTAAACTTGATGAGTTACGAGACCAAGCTGAACAAGCCAATCTTAAAACCCAAACATACAATAAAAATTATTATGATATTAAACATAAAAAGCCTCACAAATACACTGTTGGAGATTTTGTGATGATTCGCAATTTTGACTCGACGCCTGGAGTAAATAAAAAACTTATTCCAAAATTTAAAGGACCTTATGAGATCGATAAAGTTTTGGGAAATGATCGCTATTTATTGAAAGATATAGAAAATTTTCAGTTAACCAATATCCCTTATACAGGAGTCTCTAGTTGTGATAATATGAGATTATGGCTTCATGTTAATGAATAAAATGTATTTATTTAAAAATACTTATTACTGCCTGTTTCTTTCCATATTTCTTTATTGTAATTCTCCATGTTTGAATCCTATGTTAAGTTATTATTATGTACACTGTGTTTCTTAGATTAACTACTATTCATTGATTGAGGACAATCAGCTGTCAGGTTAGGCCGAATTGTAGTAGAACAATTCAAAATTTAAATTTGCCGCCATAGAGGTGCTGCCGCCAGTGTCGCCCTCTGTGTGTTGACAGATAGGTATACGATTCTGTGATCGCATATGTCAGAGTCAGTCGTCGATAAGTCGAAGCGGCTGAAGCCAGATTATGTCTTAGATCTTATGTTTTTTATGATTATGTTCTTATGAAGTGTGACGAGGAATAAAACTGAAGTTATTTGAACCATCTTTATATTTATCCTACATTTTAATAATTTTTTTAAAATTTTCTAGCCATACGATTCGCCCAAAATTTCACAAACGTGCTTAGGTTCATATTCTACAACTACTCACCAAGTTTCAATTCGATCGGATTTATATTGGTTGAAAACAAAATTATTACTCGGAAACCACTGGACCGATTATGCCCATTAACGAACTTGTCCGTCGTATTGCGATGCGCCACTCACCCTGAAAATTTCAAGTCGCTAGCTCTTTTCGTTCTCAAATTATCGTGGCAACGGACGGCCGTACGGCCGGACGGACAGAATCAAATTTGACCTCGAATTCTTCATCGGGGAGTCGAACTAAATCGTTTGAGACCAATTTCGTCAAAAAATTCGAAAGTTACAGACATTTGGGCAAAACTATAACGCGATGTTCCCCAGAACATACGTGCAAAAAACTTGTTCATATTGGTCCTACCTCTAAAGTTGACCATCTTATGTTGTATTCATTAATAAAGAAAGTCATAATCAAGTTAGAGGAAATTGGATACAAGGTATTTTGCGTTATTAGTGACAATAATGCTGTAAACAGCAAAGCTATGAGTAATTTTGCTGATAAGAAAAGTTTAAGTATTGTTTATCCTCACCCTACAGATAAAACACGACCACTTTTTGGCGCTCTAGTTCCTCGGAACTGAGTGCTTATCAATTTGCCCAAATGTCTGTAATTTTCGAATATTTCGATGAAAATGGTCTTAAACGATTTGGTTCGACTCACTGATCAAGAATCCGTGGTCGAAATTCATTCTGTCCGGCCGGTCCGGCCGGCCGTAGGCACGATAACTCTCGAACGGAATGAGCTAGAGAGTTGAAATTTTCAGAGTAGGTTTGGGGGATGAATATCTCGGCTAAGTTCGTTATTGGGCAAAATCGGACAAATGGTTTCGGAGTAACAAAAAAAAAATTTTTTTTTTACGAAACAAATTCCAAATTAAATTTTTTTTAATAAAAAGTTTTTTCATGAGAATCCAATCATATCATTTTTAACTCTAACAAGCTAATACTTTCGGAGATATGATTTTTCAAAATTTCAATAATAAATCGTATTTCAACGTTGTCACAGAATAATATTATTCTATGTATGAATATGAATTGTCATAATGTCAAATGATGTTCCTGAGACTAATAAATCATAGTATATCTTGTCTATGCTAATCAATCGAAGAATTGTGAGCGAAGTGAGAAAAATCTCAGATATGATTTTTCAAAATTTCAATAATAAATCGTATTTCAACGTTGTCACAGAATGATATTATTCTATGTATGAATATGAATTGTCATAATGTCAAACTAGTGGCCAGCAGTCCATATTTTGGGATTCAGATGAGCCAGCAGATCTACCTAGCCATAGATCCACATTTTTCAGGTAGATCTACATTTTTACGGTAGATCTACATTTTTCCGGTAGATCTACATTTTTCCAGTAGGTCTACATTTTTTTAGTAGATCAATATTATCGGTAGATCAATTATTGAACCGCTAGATCTCTCACACGAAAGTCCCATCGAAATATGTCGAGGCGTTTTTGAGTTCCTATAAACCGAATATAGCGCCATCTTCCGGGTTTCTATTGTAACCTCGACAACCACTCACACACTAATAATAATAACAATAATGTTTATTAAGATTCAGATCACAAAAAGTAACTCAAAAGTAAAGTTGCATCAATTGCAATGCCACCTACTGGGGTATATTGTGGACCTGACATTCCTCATGATAGATATCTCGAGATGACATTTTACAAAAAACACCCTATATAGTGGTTTTTCATTTTCGACAGTTAATTTTGTTGAAATACAGAAATATATACATTCACTGTTGGGAAGAAAATTAATATTGCTGTGCTAAATATGGCAGAAGTTTATAGGTATAAGCCAATGACTTAACAGATCCAGCTATTAAATCCATATGACTAACTTAATCACATATCTAACCTACCCACTCGATGAATCAAGAGTTCGAATATGTTTGTGGAATGGAATATTATAAATTCACAGTTGGATTAAATTGAACAGATTTGGCATAGGTGGTCACCATTCACTGTTAGGTCAAACATTAACAGTGCTGTGCCTAAGCTGGCATAAGGGCACAGTAACAAAGCCTACACAGAACACAACTGGTTCTCATTACTCGCTCAAGCTCTTCGAGAGCTTATGAGGGGACTCCTTGGGAAAGATCTAGGAGGATCAGTATAATAATATACAATAGATGGGAAAATAATCTTACCTAATGTAATTTATATTATCAATTCTTATGATAATTAATGATAGGATAGATTTTGGATTGTGTGGGATGAGTAGAAAAATGAAGAACCATCCTGTATGTAATATATTGTTTCAACTTTATGATTTTTACACTTTCATCTTGTTCTAGTTATAACATATCAAATGGTTTCTCTTTTATTCTCCATTCTGGAAAGATGTGTTGTCTAATGCCCGCTCTGAAACAATTATAAACTGTTAAAATTCGTTTACTTACAACAAATAGGTACTGTTAATCAAAAATTATAACTGAATTTTCCAAACCTTGATGAGAAGAGCACTATTACAATGGAATATAGAGCTATCCGGTAAAAGATGAAAATCATATTAACAACCAAAGTTAAGAGTTTAAAAGTTACTTTACCTAAAAATAACATTATATATTATTATTAAATACCTATCGTTTACAACAAAGGTAAGGATAAACTGATCCAACGTGTGATAGGGATCTCTTGAATTTCCATTATAACAGATGACTTAGACGGAGGTTATTATTATATGAATTATGTTGGGCAGACGAAACCCGCCCCTCCACTGAGAGCAATTCTTTTATTGTGGCACACCTTTAACCTCTACTTCACCCACAAGCTCAAGCCTCTCGATAAGCAATATAAGTTTGGTTGGTGAAAACTTGTCCAGTTGTCTCAGTTTGTGGACTATTAGCTCCTCAAATCTGATCCTGTCCCCAGCGGGGCAGTCACACATGATGTGTTCGATAGACTCGTGGTCCTCCAGGCATAGCCTGCACTCAGAGTCCTGAATCAACTGCAGCGTAATTAGCTCATTTCTGAGGTCACAGTGGTCTGTGTACACAGCTGTTAGGATTCTCAGGTATACCCTAGAGAATCTGAGCCATTGTCTGGCTCTTTCAGCTGATGGGCCAGTAATTGTTGAGCGAGCATGTCTGTGTCCAGATTTCCTGGACCTTTTGCCCAACCATCTGTTGTTCTCCCTCCCCGCTTCCTGAGAGAGATACCACAGGCTGGTTCAGGTCCAATGAGCCCCATGTAAGAAGGAGGTCACACAGTCAATCTGGAATCAGTTCAGTCTGACATCCATTTATGATTGATGTCAGAGAAACGGGAAACTGATTGTATTTCAAGCAGCAAGTTTATGGAATTCGAAGAATCCAATGCATTTTCATCGAGAAGCCACCGTGTAATGTGTTTCGTCAGTCGTAATCAAGATGACAGACTGAACTGATGCCAAACTTGCAGTCAATTTCTCTCCCTTCACAGATGAAGCAAATCAATAGCACTAATAATAATAAGTACTTACAGTGTAAAATAAACATTATGCATAAATGCAGATATTTTAAAAGAGTCATGTTTCCAAGTTCACCATTCTTCTTACGCATTTCTCACATTTTATCGTTCAATAAAACAATACTGTTGCAAATAGAGTTTAGTACCTGTTCCCTAAATTTTGCCTCTATTGGAGATCTTCAAGTATTGTTCATTTAAAAGTCAGAATCCTATCCTCGATCCAGAAGAAACACTGACATTTATATTACTTGACCACAGGAAGAAAGTATACTATAGACGAATTCAAGCGAATAACCATAACACAGTTGTTAAGATCAATCCCTTTCTATCATGACCAATCGGTTATATTTTAAATGTACTTGAATGTGGAGATAAAGGCATTATTATTATTATTATTATATTTGGTAGGGCAACCACTGTGTTTTGGTTATTCGCTTAAATTCCACCAATGTTTAAAAAATACTTAAGAAATAGATAATGTATACTTACGAATAGAAATAGATAATGTATATCAATGGAAGTATTCGATATATATATATATATATATATATATATCAGTGTAAACCATTTCCCAGATGTATGTATAGCTATAACACAGAGGATGGTTGTTTTTTATCTTTATCACAGATCCTCGGAAATTGATTATTGATTCATGTTCCTACAGAAGAATACTTACTTTCTATCGTGATATAGCCTGGAAAACTTCAAAATTGTAGTACCTATTATTTATGTTCATACACTGGGAGATCATCTGACCTGAAAATCGTCGAAATCTTTATAAATTTAAGTAAAGTAGTAATTACCTTATAGTACTTACTTATATATTTATATTCCAGGTAATTTATAACAGATAATCGTTGATTTCACGAAAACCCATCCGTTCAGTCCATTTTGAGGTTATTCATTTCCACCGGCGAATACGTACCGATCGTGGTAAATATCAATTTCTGTTGCAAGTATCAAATCGGAACCAGAGGTTTTTATCGATTCTTCATAAATCTCGGCACATTTCTGATCCAAAATCGATCGATTTTCGTTAAATTCTCCCAAATTGACATTCACTATTCAGACAGTTTTGACCTTGGAATGCTTCTAACAGTTCTAACCCAGGGCTTCCCAAACTGTTCATCGCGACATCGTCTTAGCGGCGTCGCATGTCGATGCGACCGAGTCTAGCGAGCTGATAACGTATATTAACAGGCTAGTACTTAAATTGGTATATATTTTTGGGGGCCGAGTTAAGGGGAGTCGTACAAAAATGGGAATGCCCCAAGGGCGTTACAGTATAAAAGTTTGGGAAGCACCGGTCTAGCCTATTCCTTTCGAAAAATTAGAGATGTGCAAGTGGGATTTTGTCCATTAATTACTTCGTGAGATAAAACAGAACGCCACCTTCATCCCAAAATCTTGGGGTCGGTCGACTTCGGCCTCGCTCGGGTCGTTTTATTTCTATAGTTCCATAAAAACGGTCGATTTTCCGCATTTTGGCGATTTTCAAACGCTCGTAGAAAACGAACCGAAAAAAAATCGGAAAAAGTGTCTCGCTATTCTATCCGTCTATATTCGGTCTTTCGATCGGTACCGTTAGATACGGTCGGGCGAGAGGAACGAAAAAGCCTTTAGGTTTCGGGCGAGGCCGCTTTTCGCCGTTTCGACGATTTCGCGACTTTTCCGGAATTTTTTTAAAATACTCGCGACTTCCCGATCTCGACGAAAATCGCCTTCGGCGATACGTCGGTCCTCGCCCTCGCCGCGGCGATATTCGCCTTTCGCGAGGCTCGCGGCTTCGCCGCTCGCGAAAATTTCTTCGAAACCGCCCGTTTTAGAAAGTTCTCAAAATTTATCTTCTATGGTTCCGACTTTGCTACTTTAATAATATAGCGTTGATGATGTTCCATGTTCCTGAGACTAATCAATCGAAGAATTGTGAGCGAAGTGAGTTAAATCTCAGTTGTTTGCTCCGATATTAGTTTTTCTCAGAAAATTCTTACATTTCGGAACTGAACATGAAGTAAGAGATCTGAGAGTAGTGAGACTGCTTTTCATCCATAGACATAGATATAACTCTCGAACGGATAATGAGGTAGGTAGTTGAAATTTTCAGAGTAGTTTAGGGAGATGAATATCTCGGTTAAGTTCGTTATTGGGCAAAATTGGCCAGATTTAATTTGATTTCTTCCATGGTGCTTTTCTCATTCTCATGATTGCTCATTTAATCTTGATAAATAAACTATTATTTGAATTGAATTTCCTTTAGGATGCAGTTCTATTATATGAATACATTGATATAATTCCCAACTCTGAGAAACCAATACTTTCGGAGATATAATTTGTCTGTTTGAACTAGAGCGCCAGAAAGCTCCTGTCCACAGGGCTTGAACCCATTTTTTATTTATTCGACTCTGTGCATTTGCTCAAATGTATTAGAAATAACTGGCTTAATTCAAAACCCTACCAAACATTAAATTATCCCGACTTCGACACTGGTATTGAAAAAGCCGCTTCTTTTCAATCCCTTAAAACACTTCACCAATTAGAACACGATAAAATGTTAAAGGTTGGCTATTCCTTAAATTTAAAAGCTCTGTTTCCTTCTAATATGGAGAGACAAAATGTTTCTTTGGCCCTTCAAGTTTTTAACCCTTTCGTAGAACAGGCCTTAAGACAATTCGGATCTAAAATTGATCAATCCGAAGACACTGCTGACTTTTTAAATATAATAATAAGGTGGTGGAAAATTGTAAATGTAAAAACTCCTCTTAAAGGGAAACGCTTAAACGACGAATATCAAGAGCCCCTAACGGCAGAAACTTTTTTTTCGGATAAAAAATTCCTGTTTTTAAATCAAATGTTAAACTGGCTAGAAAAATGGAAAACTACACCTGTATGGAATAACTGAACTTATACAGTATTGTTTCAGTGAACTTGAAATGAAATATGTATTGATAGGTAAATTTCAAACAGATGATTTGGAACTTAGGTTTGGTCGTTATAGGATGCTTGCTGGCGGACAATATCATATTTCTATACGACAGTTGTATGAATCGGAAAAAAGGCTTAGAATTCAATCATTACTTACTCTTAAATCGCGTACTTTTGGCGACATTCAAATTAAGCAGTTCCGCGAAAATATTGATATCTCTGACGAAATTGAAGAAAACCATTCATTTAATCCTGATATTATGAGTTGTGTTCGAAAATTAACTCCACGGAGTTTTTGAAGGTTTGACAGATTTACTCTACAGTTACTCTTACACTGACACTGACAGTGACAGAAGGTGCCAATATTGGAAAATAGGTTATGTTGGTTTAAGAAAGATCCTATTATTATTGTTTTCTTCACATATATGTAACTCTAATCATAAATATATATTGTGAGCTGGTGAGCAGTATAAAAACTATTAAATTACATCACAAAACATTCATAAAACAGTTAGACAAAGATACTAGATTTTCCTTCCCATGAGTTATGTCAATTTTGACAGGAGTAAAATGAACTCCGAGTCGAATATTCCGACTTTTCGTACGACAGTCACAGAGTAAAATTTACTCAACCTTTCAGTTTTCGAACGCAATGGAGTAAATATTACTCTACGGAGTTAATTTTCGAACAGAACCCATATGGTACTCGAAACTGACGTAGACAGTGTCAGTGATGACATTCCAGTAATTACTTATTTAGCAGGTTACTGTTCCTATATCACACAAAAGAAACTCAAGTGTGAAGTATGTAGGGAAAATATCATTTATAATGATGAATTCATTGTTGAAGATAATTTCACCCTTATTAAAAGTTTGAGCCGGGGAAAACTGCTATATCCCAAAGAAGTTATCGTACAAATAGTTCTATATGCTTATATAATATTCAACAAAATTTTAGCTGATTTTGAGGAACCTTTTTTAACAGTTCATAATAAACGTGCATTTCTTATACAATTCATTTCAAAATTTCTTTCAGAAAACGAACATCTTCATATAGATCATAAATGTAATATCCATACGATACTTCATATTGCAAAAATCGTAATATCCTCCACAGTAAATACTCTTCTAAAAATTGGTTCAAGCACTGACGTGAAGTCAGGAGCTTTTGCGCGTATGTTCTATTGTCCATACTCCTGTAATGAACACTCTTCTTAATCGAATTTACCATGATGAATTCTATTGTCCATTCTCCTGTATTGGACACTCTTCTTAATCGAATTCACCATGATGAATTCTATTGTCCATTCTCCTGTATTGGAGACTCTTAATTCGAATTTACCATGATGAATTCTATTGTCCAGAATGGACAATAGAATTCATCTTGGTAAATTCGATTAAGAAGAGTCTCCAATACAGGAGAATGGACAATAGAATTCATCATGGTGAATTCGCCATTCTCCTGTATTGGAGACTCTTAATTCGAATTTACCATGATGAATTCTATTGTCCAGAATGGACAATAGAATTCATCTTGGTAAATTCGATTAAGAAGAGTCTCCAATACAGGAGAATGGACAATAGAATTCATCATGGTGAATTCGATTAAGAAGAGTGTCCAATACAGGAGAATGGACAATAGAATTCATCATGGTAAATTCGATTAAGAAGAGTGTTCATTACAGGAGTATGGACAATAGAACATACGCGCAAAAGCACCTGACTTCACGTCAGTGCTTGAACCAATTTTTTTATTTATAATATCATTTAAATTAATATTGTTAGACTTTACTTTGAAAGTTCTAAGCTATACTGACTTACAGCAAAAATATTATAAAGAAAATAAGCAATTGGATAGTCAAACTTCTTATCATGGGTAAAAAACACAGCACAGATTTTAACTATATATTTAATCAATGAACAGAAGTATAAACTTGAGTACAACTTACTTACAGGAGATCGTTACATGTTACATGAACAGAAAAGGAACTCGGAAGCCAAGCAGACCATGCTGCACACAGCCTGTTGAGCACAGAACATGAACACAGAAAATATACATATATGTACCACAGAATTGTTCTTCTTATACCCCCCCTCTCAATTCTACGATACATGATACACATCAAACAACAATCATACCCAAATCACTTCTCAACTTATTAAATTTCAAATGATTAAGACCTTTCGTGAGAATATCGGCTATTTGATTCTCCGAACAAACATATTTTAACAAGAACTTTCCCCTACTTACTAAATCCTTAACAAAGTGAAATTTCACATCTATATGCTTAGTCCTCCTTGTTTCAGGAGTACTACTCACAAGGATACATGATTGATTATCTTCCATTATTGTTATCGGAAAAATCACTTTGCCCAGGAGCTCCTGTAAGAGCTGCCCTACAAATAAACATTCACAAATACAGGCTGATAAAGCTATATACTCTGCTTCACAGGTTGAAATTGCAACCATAGGTTATTTCTTCGAACACCAATATAATATATTTGAGTTCATTTTTATCAAAAAACCTGACACACTTTTTCTGTCATTGACATCTGACGCAAAGTCCGAATCAGCATATGCAATTAATTCAATATCGTCACCTTTAACAAAGCATGAACCCAAATCCTTAGTACCAGCTAGATATCTTAAAACATTTCTTAACTGTTTCCAATGTGATTCATCATAACAACTCTGAAATCTGCCAAAATAAGCAACAGAAAAACAAATATCGGGTCGTGTACTTAACATTAAATACATTAAACTGCCAACAAGTTCCCTAAATTTGAGTTCGTTAGAGGGATTAACAGCGATATTCTTCTTCAAATTCAAATTAGGCTGAATTGGTACAGAAGCACATTTCGAATTTTCCATTTGAAAATGTTTCAGCAAATTTTCAACTAGTCTCTTTTGAGATAATTTTAACGTATTACCATCTCTCCTAATTTCCATTCCAAGAAATGTAAAGTTATTGCTATCAGGAAAAACTTTCAAATGAAAGAATTTCATCAGACCATCTATCAAAAATTTAACGTCGTCTTCACTATTTGAGGCCACTAACATATCGTCTACCCAAATCAAAATATAAGTAAACTGATTATAATATAAACATGGATCGATTTTAGATCTTTTAAATTTCAATCTAGATAAGTTTTCATTCATTAACTCATTGAAACATTTCGGACTTTGTTTCAGTCCATACAATGCCTTAACTAATTTACAAACTTTATCTTTTGGCACTTTCAAACCACATGGAGGTTTCATATAAACAACATCATGTAATGGACTCGATAAGAATGCAGATTTGATATTAAGTTGTAACAATTTCATTTCGTATTGAACAGATAACGATAATATTGTTCTCAACGTAAACATTCGAGCCACTGGAGAGTAAAAATTAGAGTCGTCTGAATCTGGTTGTTGAAAATCTCTTTCCACTAAACGTGCTTTCTTTACATAACAATTGTCAATCAATTTGAACGAAAACACCCACCTTGAGTCGATAACAACTGCATCTGCAGGCTTATCAACAATTTCCCAATTTTTGTTTGCCACCAGTGAATCCAGTTCTGCATCTATAGCACTCTTCCACTCTTCATCAGTACTTATGGCTTCATGGTATGATGATGGAACTTCTGATGGGATAGTTCCTGCTGATAAGGCCATCATCATCTCAAAATCTTTGAAATGATCAGGAGGTTTTCGTTCTCTTCTACTTCTTCTCAGCTCAGGTTGATCATCGGATTCACCACTCTGTTCGCCCTCAGAGACTTGATTACTGCCTCTCCCAGGTTGATCATCGGATTCGACACTCTGCTCGCCCTCAGAGACCCCTCTACTGTCCATGGGCTGTTCAGACCCCTCAGCAGCTGCTTCTCCATCATGGCTGGAATCTATAATGTAATGCATTGAATTAAAAGATTCATCAAAAATAACAGACCGAGAAGTTACGACTTTGTTTCTTTCTTCATTCCATAGTCTATACCCATTGTTGCAGTACCCAACAAGTTTCAACTTTCTGGAACGTGAGGACAACTTTCCATTCCGATCTTCAGGAGGTATCAGAGCATGAGCAGTACAACCAAAAATATGTATTTTCCCCATATCAGGCTTGTACCCATACCAAAGCTCAGCCGGTGTTCTTCCATCTGGTATAACTGATGTTGGTGTACGATTCAACAGATATGTACCTGTCAGAACAGCTTCCCCCCACATCTTCTTGTCGAAATTAGAATCAAAGATCATGCATCTCGTTTTCTCCATAATCGTTCTATTGAAGCGCTCAGCAATTCCATTTTGTTGCGGGTTGCGTGGAATAGTATACACTAGCTCAATTCCTTTTTCAGTGCAGAATTTTCTTATATTCATCGATACATACTCTCCTCCATTGTCGCATCGAATTCTCGATATTTTTGTGCTGAACATAGCCTCAGTCATTGCCACATATTTTCTCAGGCATGACTCCACTTCGCTTTTCTTCTTTATCAAATATACAACGGCAAAATGGCTATAATTGTCCAAAAATGACACAAAGTATTCATACCCATCATGTGTTGAAGGAGTAATTTTTCCACAAACATCAGACGAAATGCACTCGAGTATTCTTCTTGGCTTCCTTTCTTCTGGTAATTGCTTCAGGAACTTGTTGTTCGTCTGTTTACCTTTCAAACATGCTTCACAGATACCATCTACAGGAAATCTGCATGAATGTCCCATTCTTCTATGCCACAACACATTTGTGTTTTCTACTAGATTGGCTTCATGGAATTTCCTTATACGTAATCTCAAAATAAACAGATTGCCAACACGATTACCTTGTAATAATATTTTTCCATCTTTCCAAATGTTGACAATTTTCTCATGAAATTCAACCTTCAATCCTGACTCTACCATCTTCCTTACTGACAGTAAATTGTGGAATAATTTTTCACAGGTGAACACGTCCTTTAATATAATTGGTGTGTTGTTTTCCGTGATAAGAGGTAGATCACCTGAAGTTGCCGACGTCACAGTTTCACCTTCTTTTGCTACATTTATGGTATGGGATATCTTCTTCAAATTTTTACAAAAGCGTCCATATTCTGCTTTCATTAGGTGATTTGAACTTGAAGCACCAGAATCGATCACAATTTCTTCATTTGAGGTTACATTTCCAGCAAATATGGATTCGTCACTTTGAACTACTTCAACGCTTTTCTTCGACGGGCATTCACACTTCATCACAAATCGAAACTATTTAAATTAGAAATGTCAATTTTTACATGACTAACCCGGACTTAGCCATTTAACCCTGCTATTTTGCCGGGTTAAATTTTTATAGTTTTAACCCAGGGTTAGGCTCTAAATCTTGAAGGTGCAAGACCTATTATCAATTTAACCTTAGGTTCAGAGTTAATCCGGATTTAATTAGATAACCCGCATTCGTGCAAGTGGGCCTTAGTGGCCTACATGGCCTAAAATTCCTCTCTACCCATCACAGGATTTAATATCCACAAATGAGCCTCTCACCTTACAAGATCAGAAGCCTTCAGCAAAATTTCAGCGATATCATATTAAAAATAATACATAACCTTTCAAAAGTCCCCTCTCGCAAATATACTCCTCTGAAGGCACATGGATCTCTTGAAGAAGAATCGCCTTCTCTATTTCGCAAAGATATTCACTCTTGTTCATAGAAATCCCTTCAATATTTAGTTGCCTCCTCCTAAGGAGGATCTCTTTCAAAACCAGGTCTGACCACTAATGTAGGGCTATCATCTCCCATAGATTTGTGATGAAATAAGACGATTTTCCCATAATATACGAGCGGAAATATGTCATCATGACATTCATATATTTATTTTTGAAGCTTCTCGCAAAAATACGACCATAGACTCCATATTATCATACGACGATTCCCATCCGCTACACTTGGCTACCACTACGTTACCGAACTCACAAAAGGCTACCCGGTTCTCCAACAATATAGATCCGATCATGTTCAAACTTGGAATTCTGCAGTAGAGTTAGGTTCTGAAGGCTGTTCCAAAATTTCAGCCATGCCGGACGAATAGTTTATGATATATAGATTTGTTTTCAATAATTTTCAACTATTTTTTTTTAAATTTTCTAGTTATACCATCCTCACGAAATTCTGCGAGAATTTTCGCGTTGGTATTCTTCAACTAATAGTAATGTTTGAATTCAATCGGTTTTGTATTCTTCGAGTTAATGAGGAACAAAAAACTACCAAATTTCAGAAAATTTTAGATGGCTATAACTCTAAAACCGTTTGGACGATTATGCTCATAAACAAACTCAAATGTCGCATTCAGATGCACAACCTAACCTGAAATTTTCAAGCCGCTATCTCCTTCCGTTCTCAGGTTATCGTGACAACAAAAATATTTTTTAATAATTTTTTAATAATTTTCTAGCAATACGATTCTCACAAAATTTCACAAACGTGCTTAGGTCTATATTCTACAACTATTCACCAAGTTTAAATTCGATCGGATTTATTTTGGTTGAAAACAAAATTATTACTCGGAAACCACTGGGCCGATTATGCCCATTAACGAACTTGTCCGTCGTATTACGATGCGCCACCCACCCTGAAAATTTCAAGTCGCTAGCTCTTTTCGTTCTCAAATTATCGTGGCAACGGACGGCCGGACGGCCGGCCGGACGGCACCACAGAATTAAATTTCACATTTGGGCAAAACTATAACGCGTATGTTCCCCAGAACATACGCGCAAAAATTACTGTGGAAAGTTATCTACAGGTCGCAAATTAAAAACTTTAACTAAATAGGCCGTTTTGTTAAAGTGTTGTATGGTTTTTGCTTTGAAACTTCGTTTTTCCATGATAAAATCGAATGGGGTGCGAAGAAGGGCTCAGTTGACGACTGGCACCCTCTTTGAACAAAAAGCCCTTCAATAATTTTGAAAAAACCTCCTTTTTAACGTTAAAACAGCGCAAAACTCTGATAGAGTATAAGGTACTCCGGCACAACACGCTCCCTCCCTGTAGTGACGTCACGTACTTCGGTGTTAACGATTAGACACTCTTAATCGAATTTACCATGGTGAATTAAGGCTGTCCAATACAGGAGAATAGACAATAGAATTCACCATGGTAAATTCGATTAAAAGTGTCCAATACAGGAGAATGGACAATAGAACATACGCGCAAAAGCTCCTGACTTCACATCAGTGCTTGAACCAATTTTTTTTTCGTGAAGTCAGGATAGAAAGCAATGATGAAAAAATTAACACATTATTGTCTACCTTCAATTGTTCTTTAGGACAAGAATACATAATTATTCTTGAAATATTCAATTACTTATTCTTAACCAATAAATGTCCATTGATAGATCTAAAGGTGATGAGGTGAAACATAAAGATATATTCTCATTAGTGATAGAAAAACTGTCCTAAAATTCCTCTCTACGCATCACGAAATTTAATATCCACAAATGATCCTCTCACCTTACAAGATCAGAAGCCTTCAGCAAAATTTCAGCGACATCATATTAAAAATAATACATGTTAGCAATTTATAATTGTATAATTCCCATTTCATAATGCTGAGGCCAAATTGCTAGTATAAGAGTATGCGCTGTATGTCATATGCGCAGTAGACTCTATGTTCAAGTTGAGGTTATCTCTGTGCTCGGTGGAGCTCTCTCTCTTCTTGCCCGGCATCGTTGAACGTAACCTCGTTAGAGACCGTTCTATGATACCGTTGTGTTTTGAACAAATAAAAGCTGTTATATCCACGATCCGTTATTTAAAATCTAACATCAGAAGTGGGATAAAATTTCTTCGTTCTATTGAAGAAATCGAGAACTCAATTTACGAACGTAAGTTTAAGAAATCGAGAACTGAATTTACGAACGTAAGTTTGTAATTTTGTATTCGCTCGAGTGAAATATCCTAAAAAAGTGCATCACAAAATGGAGAATGATCAAGGCGTTCCTGTCCAAACAACCGAAGCCATGGCAATGATGCGGATGATGGAAAACCAGGCTCAAGTACAACTAAAGATGATGGAAGTTTTGGCGAATTTGTCCAGCACGAGTAACAAATCAAATGATGGAATGATCAACAGCCAATTGTCCTTTGCACAGTTCGATCCCGATGATACACCGTTTTCTACAAGAGAATGGATCGATGAAATCAATCGAATCATGATAGAAACAGGTATGTCCGACACAGTTGTTGTTTTAAAAGCTGGTCATGCTTTTAAAGGACGCGCGGCAAAATTCTACCTTAACTGGAAACCCTTAACAAGGAATTGGTTGACCTTTTCTACAGATTTAGAAATTGCATTTCCAGCGAAGGGAACACCTGCGACTAGGCTTAAAGCGTGTATGTCAATTAATAGTTCAGATTTTAATTCATTCGTAGAGTATGGGCACGCGAAACTTAACTCAATAAAAAAATTCTTTGCTAGCTTTCCATGGGAAATCATGCTGAGTTTAGTAACTCATGATATAGCGAATAGCGAGGTTAAAACTAGAGTTGCGCTGCAATCACCAAACAATGAAATGGAACTACTGAAACTGCTTTCCTCTTTCGATAGTGATACACCAATTTCATCGACGTTGGTTTATGAAAATAGAAAGTTCAACAGTTCAAAAACAGAATCATTTAACGGACAATGTAGAAAATGCGGTAAATATGGCCACAAATCATTTGAATGCAAATCGTCGAAAAAACGTACTCTTGATACATACTCTAGATTAAGTTGCAATTGGTGTAAAAGAACCGGACACACCGCGGAAAATTGTTTCTCCAAACGAAAAGAATGAACTCATTCAAAGTTCTTATCTAATTGACGCTGGTTCGGATATTTCTTTGATTAAGGAAAGCATTGCAATTTCAAGCTAGATTTGTCAGGATTGGACGAGCAGTTGAAAATTAACATAATTGAATTATAATCAAAGATGCTGTTAAATCTAAACTTGAAGCGGTAACCGCAAGTAAATTTAGATTTCGATCAAAATAGAAAATCGTCCTGGTGGAAATATGAAGCTTGTTGATTATTTAAGTAGAAATTTACCTTGTGAGAACAAAATACTGGCCCTATGTGATGTTACAGGCACTCTACGAATAACAGATCGGCAGAAGATGGACCCATTCTGTGTACAGATATTGAATCCCAGACTTCAGGAGTTCCCAGATCAAGAGGACGTGGTTTATAGAAAGACCAAAAGAACTGACCGAAGAAGGTTTATTGCAATGGAACTCCCACAAGTAAATGAAAAGTAGAACGAGTAATGAGAACTGTCATTGTCCTGAGATCTTCCCTCCACAAGACGAAGAGAAGTTATGGTTTCCGATCCCAAAAAAGCCAATGATGAGTGAGTGGAAGGCTAATGATGAGTGTGTGAAAAAGCCAATGATAAGTGCGTGAAAAGCCAATTATGAGTGTGTGAGCTCTGATGAGTGTTAATGGACCCAAAAATATTGGTTGTAGATACCATATCTATTGTATTTAATTTCACACACATATTGTATACTGTTTAATTGACAAGTAAGTCCAGTGAGGCGATGCTGCGGTTAACCTCCAGAGAGGCTTACCTCTGAGCAATTTTACAGTCATTGTTTAAATTTGACAAGTAAGTCCAGTGAGGCAAGGCTGCGGTCAACCTCCAGAGAGGCTTACCTCTGAGCAAATTTAAACGTCACACTTCAACACTTCCACGTAAGACCCGAGAGAGGCTTACCTCTGCGTAATGTTGAAGCTGATGACAAGAGTTTTTCTATAATAGGCTTTGTTTACATATTGTATACTGTTTAATTGACAAGTAAGTCCAGTGAGGCAAGGCTGCGGTCAACCTCCAGAGAGGCTTACCTCTGAGCAAATTTAAACGTCACAGTTCAACACTGCCACGTAAGACCCAAGAGAGGTTTACCTCTGTGCAAGGTTGAAGCTGATGACAAATTTTCTGTACAATAAACTGTATTTGCATATTTCAACTTTCAACTGTATATAATTGAAGAAATTTTAAAATGTCTTATGTACCATTGATTTGTGAGCATGAAGCGGTGATGGTTTTTTTCTTGTCTGGCTCTTTTTTCCATCAGATTTAATATACCGCAGCGTTGAGCCAGCGCTTTAAACATAGCCATGCTTCACAAAGAATCAATTACTTGTGTTATCAACTGTTCTTTTGCTACGTTGTATATTGTGAATTGAACGAGGTCGTTTCAATAGTCAGTATGGCCGTGTTAGCAATTTATAATTGTATAATTCCCATTTCATAATGCTGAGGCCAAATTGCTAGTATAAGAGTATGCGCTGTATGTCATATGCGCAGTAGACTCTATGTTCAAGTTGAGGTTATCTCTGTGCTCGGTGGAGCTCTCTCTCTTCTTGCCCGGCATCGTTGAACGTAACCTCGTTAGAGACCGTTCTATGATACCGTTGTGTTTTGAACAAATAAAAGCTGTTATATCCACAATCCGTTATTTAAAATCTAACATACATAACCTTTCAAAAGTCCCCTCTCGCAAATATACTCCTCTGAAGGCACATGGATCTCTTGAAGAAGAATCGCCTTCTCTATTTCTCAAAGATATTCACTCTTGTTCATAGAAATCCCTTCAATATTTAGTTGCCTCCTCCTAAGGAGGATCTCTTTCAAAACCAGGTCTGACCGCTAATGTAGGGCTATCATCTCCCATAGATTTGTGATGAAATAACACGATTTTCCCATAATATACGCGCAAAAATATGTCATCATGACATTCATATTTTTGAAGGTTCTCGCAAAAATACGACAATAGACACCATATCATACGATGATTCGCATCCAGCTACCGAACTCACAAAAGGCTGCTCGGTTCTCCAACAATATATAGATCCGATCGTGTTCAAACTTGGAACTCTGCAGTAGAGTTAGGTTCTGAAGGCTCTTCCAAAATATCAGCCATGCCGGAAGAATAGTTTATGATATATAGAATTTTTTTCAATTATTTTTAATTTTTTTTTTATTTTCTAGTTATACCATCCTCACGAAATTCTGCAAGAATTTTCGCGTTGGCATTCTACAACTAATAACCATGTTTGAATTCAATCGGTTCTGTATTCTTCGAGATAATGATGAACAAAAAACAACCAAATTTCAGAAAATTTCAGATGGCTATGAATGCGTTCCGATATTCCTGGACAGTACTGTGCAGTAAACTACGTCGTTCCGATATTACTGAAATTCACTGCTAATGATTTCGCGCCACTTTTTTCGATACCCTGTTTGAGACTAGAAATTTACTGATCCTACTGCCACAAAAGTGGTCGTATAGTGCCAGTAATATTATATGTTCTGTGATTCCTTCGTTAAATTGAAATAGGTTAGAGTAGCGGAATTTTATTCAATATTTATGTTTATCAACATCAAATCGCTTTTAATTTTTTTTTCAAGTTCAGCGCACAAAGTAACCGAAATGTTTAAAGTCGTAATGGATGATTTGACTTTGGAAGTAAATGCCGAAACCGCTGCGTATCTAAGAGGTTCGTTCTCAACTTTTTATATAGACTATCCTTTAACAGTAAATATTTTAGATCCGGATTATGCTAGGCGATATTTGCAGGTCATCAGAGGACAGCTTCAATCTCAAAGAGATGAAACTTCCGAAGCAACTGATGATGTACAGAATGAGGAAGTACAATTAACCGGACTCACTAGAGGTCATTATAATTATTATTTTTCATATACGTGCTTTATTTTGGTTACTCAAAATATCGCAGTTTAAAAGAATATATATACATATCATCACATTGATAAATAACTTGATAAATTTTTAGCATCTTCGAGGACGTTCAGGTGGAATCATAGAGCTATTTTATTGTTACTCGAAACCTATAAAGAAAATGAAAGTTAATTTGAAAGTGGTCAATTCAAACAGGGGTGGAATTTGATTTCCACTACGCTCACCGAGAAAGGAATACAAGTTTCTCCTCAGCAATGCTCCTCAAAGATCGACACTTTGAAACGAAGATTCAAAGTAATAAAGGACAGTCAGTCCAACACAGGGGCTTCTCCTATAACATGGGAATACTATAGAGTATGTATTATTATCTACCTATTATTTAGAGTTTTGTAGATAATTGGAAGCCGCAGTTTTGATCAGGTATATCTTTTCTAGGTGATTTCGGAAATCTTCGATAAGAGATCTTGGGCTGAGCCCTTGCAAGGAGCTATATCTTCAACTCTCGCTTACTCATCTTCAACTCTTGCTTCCACATCTTCAACTCTCGCTTCCACATCTTCCACTCTCGCTTCCACATCTTCCACTCTCGCATCCACATCTTTAACTCTCGCTTCGACATCTTCAAATGAACTCTCGCTTACACATCTTCAACTCTTGCTTCCACATCTTCAACTCTCGCTTCCACATCTTCAACTCTCGCTTCCACATCTTCAACTCTCGCTTCGACATCTTCAAATGAACTCTCGCTCACACATCTTCAACTCTTGCTTCCACATCTTCAACTCTCGCTTCCACATCTTCAACTCTCGCTTCCATATCTTCCACTCTCGCTTACACATCTTCCACTCTCGCTTCCACATCTTCAACTCTCGCTTCGACATCTTCAAATGAACGGGCTCAAGTTCCAATAGATCCAGGCAAGTTGAAATACTGCATATGAATTGTATGTAAAAGGTCATATTATTGCAACAGGACGGCAAACATATTAGATAAGGGATGTCATTGAAATGGCCTGGGGGACGGATGAGGCCTATGGGCTGTACGTTTGACATGCCCGTATTAGATGAATCATGATGTGACATATTTATTTGTTGAGAAAGAATATTATTTTTTATAAACAGAGATAAGCCGGGGTACCTCCTGAATTGAGTTTTTGATTTTACAGGTTGCTCTAGTAAAACACCTAGGACAAAAAAAAATGTCAATTGAAGAAATATTGAAGGAGTTCAGAATGGAGAGGCAGAGACGGGATGCAGAGAAGAGATTGAGGCTTGAGGAAAAGAAGAGAAGGAAAGAAGAGTCTGAAATAAAACAAGAGCGGAGGCACAGGGAAAAGATGGATTTGAAAAGAGAATTGTTGAGCTTGCTCAGAAAAAATTCTAATCCATCAATGTGATAATATTATTTTGTTTTATTGACTTGACTATTTGACTATTGACCGGTAGAACAAAGTTGTATATTTTATATCGTTTGATAAACATATTAGTCTTTTTAATGACTGTTTAAATGAAGTTGTTTATTTTTATATTGTTCAGAGTGTTCCTTTTGTATTGTTATGTATTAGTTCCTTTTGTTTTCTTAGCTATATAAAATAAGTGTGATAAACATATTAGTCTTTTTAATGACTGTTCAAATGAAGTTGTTTATTTTTATATTGTTCAGAGTGTTCTTTTTGTATTGTTATGTAAAAGTTCCTTTTGTTTTCTTAGCTATATAAAATAAGTGTGATAAACATATTAGTCTTTTTAAGGACTAATACTGTTTAAATGAAGTTGTTTATTTTTATATTGTTCAGAGTGTTCCTTTTGTATTGTTATGTGTTAGTTCCTTTTGTTTTCTTAGCTATATAAAATAAGTGTGATAAACATATTAGTCTTTTTAATGACCGTTTAAATGAAGTTGTTTATTATTTTATTGTTCAGAGTGTTCCTTTTGTATTGTTATGTCATCATGACATATTAAATTATGTCGTAAATTTTTCCTGCTCATTTTTTCATTATTTTACACAATACAAAGTAAAAACATGCATCTATGGGAGATGATAGCCCTACATATGGGCCCTGTAGCGGTCTTCGAACATCTGAAGTTCTGAATAATCATCACTTTGACTGGCCAGATCTGGTTTTGAAAGAGACCCTCCTGGCCTTACGAGCAACAATTTCCTTTTTGAATTCAATATTGAAGGGATTTCTAAGATCAATATCTTTGAGAACTAGCGGAGGCGATTCTTCTCCAAGAGATTCCATGCGTCAACAGAAGAGTATATTTGTAAGAGGAGACTTTTGAAAGGTTATGTATTATTTTTAGTTTGTTCGTTCTTCTCCTCTTGTCTTTTCATTTTTCAGGTTGATTTTTGGGTACCTTGGAGAAACCTCTCCGTTTTTGGACGAAGGAGTCCATATTGAAGAAATAAATGCCTATCAATTTTTCTAAATTGCAGCAAATTTTGTGAACAATAGTTACAAATCACAACACTCACGGGGAGACAGGGTTTTTTGCTGAGGTTTTTCCCTAAGCTCTTGTATCATACGCAGAATTGTATGGTACCCCGTTACACCAACCTCTGCTGACACATAAAACTCTCAGTCAAAAGAATATATATATATATATATATATGTATTAGTTCCTTTTGTTTTCTTAGCTATATAAAATAAGTGTGATAAACATGTTAGTCATTTTATTTAGTAAATTTTTAATAACTGATACTGATGCAATAAAGTTGTTTATTTCTACAGTTTGGAAAATTATACTAAAGTAAAGTATCATTATTTATTTTATACAGAATGTTAAAGATAAAAATATTCCTGACCCGATATTCTCTAAACTTAAAATGGCACGTAGAAACCAAAATGTTGCTGGGCCAGCAGGTGCTCCCGCAGGCAATCAACTGCCTGTAGCTCCTGCTCCTGTGATTAGAATTAGTGGTCCATGCGAAAATGAGAGGTTCTATCAAACAACCCTGGGTCAGAACCCTCTTTATTCAGAGCTGCCGATTTACCATGTTGAGGCGTTTCCTTTCACCGATAATTGGGACTATGAGGGAGTATGCACCTTAGCCTATTTGATTAATGCAGGTCGTGCTGTATACTATAATGTCCCGGCGGAATCAACTATAATTCGATCTGTGGTTATGGCGGAACTGTTGGGTCCGGTACTCCCTCTTCATCTTTTCACAGAGAGAGTAAGGTCCCGCGAATTAATAGTATTAGCAGCTGAAGCTCTACGGAGTACGGGAACTACTTTACAGAGACTATGTCCCGCGTATTCTCCGGACGTTTATACAGCATCACAGGCAGATCCCGGTTCTTTCATAAATGGAGGTGCTTATGTAGCCAGTTTCGGAGCACATGCAACTGACAATTTCAATAACCCAATTGCAGATGTCTTTACTGCAATGAGGTTTTTCAATTTTGTCGCCAATATGGTACCTGCCTCATTGCGTATGACTCGCCTAGATTTAATCGTAGGTACAACAGTATCTATCTGTAAGAGGGGGGTATTAACAGATCGTTTTGTAGAGAAAATACAGAACGGAATTCGGGATGATATAGGCAAAGATATCATATTGAATATTGATACTATGGTAACATTTTACCGGATCTATGGTGGCAATGTTACTGATATGAATGTCCAAGAGATCATGAACCGTTGGCTATTATTAATACCAGCTCATGCCCTCCGTCTAACTTTGACAGTGCAGCAGATATCGGGATCAGGATTGACAGCTTTTATGACAGTGGGGAAAGCTTTTCTCCTATTCCCAGACTTCCCATGGGCCACGATCTCCAGAGCTTTTAGGACAGAATGGACATGTTACGCTGCTGCAGTTGTCGAGGTTCGTGCTAATCCTTATTACGGGTTTAGAAAGAATCTAGGGCCGGCGAAATCGACTCTTTATAAGTCATTGGCTTATATTGCGAAGGAGCTTCTGATCCGTGTCGAGGGATTGAAAACCTTGTCTTATTACAGAGGGTGGACAAACACGATTGCGCATCAGCAGGTCGTGGATCAGATGATTCTGGATTATGCCACTACTCGTGGTGCCCAAGCATTAAATGCCAATGATCCCACATATGCCCAAGGAACCGAACCTATGCAAGATTTGATCAATGGCATCGACAATATGCCAGCTATGTTCCTTGAGTAGTCATCTTAAACTACGAAGAAACCTCAATTTTATTCCTTTTTAACCTTTCTCGGCCTATATTATAATTTCAAAATTAATTTAAATGTTTACATCTATGTTAATTCTTGACATTGACATTCAGTTTTGAATTGGCTATTGCGCAGATGAATGTCACAGATAGAGTAGAGTAGACCCTCTGCTACAGAAAAATCATTGGGATGTCTATTCAGGACACTAACCTGAACATTTTCTTCATTTATTAACTCTACATCAATTAAGTCTTCTTCATTAAGCAAATATTATGTAGGACACAACATGCTAAAATATAACTTGGGATGAACTGGGTATCTGTTAGAGGACAGCAATTTAAAATTCTTCTAAAACTATTTTTCAGTAGACCGAAGGCCCTTTCTATGGTAACACGGACTGATGATAGGCTTGTTTTAAAATAAAGTTGTTGTTGTGTTAAATGTCCATTATTTCGATATGGTACCAATAAATGTCTATGAATGGTATATGCACTATCACCAACTAAATGAGTATCTTCTGGGGAGTAAGTATCTGGATTATTTAAATAATCGGACATCTCAGATAATCGGAAGACTCTCTGGTCATGAACAGATCCACAGTTTCCAATGTAAACATGGGTGAACATACATTTATGATCACAAACCGCCTACAATAAATAAATACATATAAAAATGGACAATATAATGATAATTCTCATAATCACCTGTAATTGTATTGAGAACCTATGGTGCCTATTAATGAACGAATTTCCATCTTCAGATGGTTTTATAATATCAATATGGCAACCATCTATAGCTCCTATAATTTTTATTTTTGGAATCGGTCCTTTCCTCCTAAATCCATTCCAAATGATGGATGCATCATCCCTGTTAGTAGGCCATTTAATGAAATTTGGTGCCAATTCACATAAGCCTCTAACAATCCTTCTAACGAACGGAAGCCAGTGGCTTTTCCAACATTGAATTTCTCACATATAGATCTACAGAAGTAATTAATTTATATGCATATAGTGGGGATAATATATTGATGCATTTACCTGTAGGAATCGGGTGTAGCAAAGAACCACAGAGCAAATAGGACTTGGTGTTCTAAGGGAATTTTATATCTCCCTGGACCTTCTGGATACCTTATTCTCTCTTTTAAACATTGTGTAACAAAGTGATATGTATCAGGAGATAACCTGCAAATATTATTTTCCAGAAGACTGGCTTGACATTTCCACGGGACCTATTCATGCATCATAGTCACAGTCTTACCATATTGCTAATCCGCTAGGCTTATGCATAAAACTTAAAACGTTGCATGAATGGTTTGATTATTTAGATTATGATGCATAAATAGGGCCTTACTAACCTAAAATGTTCTTTGAAGATCTCTGGGATGTAATGACCAACTAAATATTGAATGTATCCATCTATCCTTGGTATTTTTTCTAGTGGGCCTCGAATGTTCTTAAGTATTAATAGTAAATTCCTCGAAAGAGATCTGAAGATCCACTAGAGCTCGAGTAACTTGAGCTATCTGATCTTTCGGAATCAGAATCGCTATCGCTAAGTATTGCATCTACTAAAACTTGGTTTATTTCGGCCATCGTTTCACCAGCTTAAGGACAGAAAGGACTTCAAGTTCAAAATGAAATTAAAAAATAATACTAATAGGTCATGTTGCTCATTTGCCGTTATTATATCACAAAATATATTCTAGAATATATTCTGTGGTTATTACTGCCAACTCGTTCCGAAAATCAGCAACAGTTTTAGATTACTGTTACTGAAAAGCGTTCCGATATTGCTTACTGTGGCCAGTACTGCCAGCAATTTCGGAACGCAAGGTATAACTCTAAAACCGTTTGGACGATTATGCTCATAAACAAACTCAAATGTCGCATTCAGATGCACAACCTAACCTGAAATTTTCAAGCCGCTATCTCTTTCCGTTCTCAGGTTATCGTGACAACAAAAATATTTTTTAATAATTTATTTTTAATTTTCTAGCAATACGATTCACAAACGTGCTTAGGGCTATATTCTACAACTATTCACCAAGTTTAAATTCGGTCGGATTTATTTTGGTTGAAAGCAAAATTATTACTCGGAAGCCATTGGGCCGATTATACCCATTAAAGAACTTGTCAGTTGTATTGGGATGCCCCTCCTACCCTGAAAATTTCAAGTCGCTAGCTCTTTCCGTTCTCAACTTATCGTGGCAACGGCCGGACGTCACCACAGAATTAAATTTCACATTTGGGCAAAACTATAACGCGATTTTCCCCAGAACATACGCGCAAAAATATTATAGTATTGTCTATGGATGAAACCGTCAAAACATGCGTTCATCTCGACGAGCGTATGATATAGAGCACTCGTTGTCGAACGGACATTTGAGCGATGATTTTGAATGATTAGTTCGTGTATTCGCTCCCCGAGAATTGCAACTGTTGCATATTTCTGAACACTTTTGGTGGTGCCTCATTCATTATGTCTGTGTTTCCAAATAATAAAGAAACATTTGACATATCTAAAATTCTGAATTTACGCGTGATTTACGTATTCTATTTCAAAATTTAAATTCAACGATGAAGCGCCACGCCAATATCAACACCAAAAACAAGGTATTATATGAGATCTAGGTGATAAGAACACACGCTCTTCAATAAATTCTGCCACGAAGCCAAGTTTATTCTTCGTTGGAAATGAACGTCTATGCTTTCCTTGGGACGAGTAGTTGAAGATATGCTCGAGAATTGACTTGACCCGAACTACACGTTCGATTTCACTCGTTCATGAACGTATACGTTCAACGAACGATCGATCTCGAGAATTGACCCCCGGATCATTCGAACTCCGAGCACCGACTTCGACCCAGGGGCCCTATTCTGAGGTCGACATTGCGAACGATTATCATTCGTTTTCGTAATCATCACGAACGTTCACTCGTTTTGCAATTCTCAACTGACAGATGATATGATTTGGTGACACGAGCGCTCGAAATTATAAACGAGTGCTATTCAGTTGATTATGCAAGCCTCTACACATTTTGTAACCTCAAACCTGTTGTTGGTAAATAAGTTGGTATTTTTACGGTGTAATTAACAAATATATTCAGTCAAAATAATTAAAAAGTCAGAATTATTATCATATTGTAAATTGTGGATGTTTTAAATAAACCAGAAATATTGAATAGAATTGTTAGAATCCCACAAACATTGGCGGAATTGAATAGTAGGTAAAGGCAAAGCAAAGGTAGGAATTGATATTTTAGAATATTGCAAAATTATTTAAGTTTATTAATATTTTCAGATTCAATGAAAATTCGACTTCCCTGGTGTAATAGGTTGAATAGATTGCACGCAATGCAATATTTCCACCTAAAATTGAAGATTCAGATTACCCAAAACACATTTATGTTAATCGAAAAGCATACCATTTGATTAATGTTCAACTGGTAGGTTGCTGAAAAAATATTAAGTATAGATAAACAGAACCTTTTTCAGATATGTGATAGCTAAATTAAAATTTTAAATGTATGTGCCAGATAACCAGGAATAACCCTTGATTATTTCATCTGGAATAACTCGAAAGTGCAATAGCTATTAAGAAACTTGCATACTGCAGGTCATGAGGATTATTTCTTGCTAGGTAAATAGTCAGTTTGTCAGATGGAATGAATATTCATATAAATATATGCATATTTCAACAGGAGACTCAGGTTATCAATTACGGGAATGTTTGTTAACTCCTATAACCCCAGAACATCTGGAACACCAAAGAGGCGATACAATAATTCTCATAAAACTACAAGATGCCTAATTGAAAGGATTAAGGTGTACTATAGATGCGATTCAGGTGTTTATTCGAACACTGGATATTGCACTATGACCCAGAAACATCCTGCCATATTATCAATGCCTGTGTAGTTCTACATAACTTCTGCATTGAACGAAACGATGGTGAAATAGATGACAATGAAAACGAAGTGGACATGGGTAAAATCATCCAAAATTTTTGTTATTTAATTAATCAATTAGTTCATTTCAGAAATGTAACCGGAAGGTAGAGGAATTGATCAAGAAGTGGCTGGGAGGCAACCAAATCCAGAGCTGATTTCAGAAAGAATTCAGAGGAATACAATTATACGTTTAGCTTTTCGTTGAATTGTAAAAGATACACTATGAATAAATAGATATAGATCTCTCTTCCAAAAAAATGTATTTAATTCTAAAAAATAAATCGTAACCATAAACAAAACATCATTCAACAATGCCTTAGTAGAATACAACTTAAAAAAAATTAAAGAAAAACAGCTGTAGCTTCAATGAAATAATTAATAATTATTAATTACAATTGTTTATTTGGCAAGTGTTGCAGAACATCCATAAATTTTTGTGACCGTATCACTTATACACTCTAAGGGCCGATTTATTCAACCTCTCCGTAAAGTATTCGTTAACTACGTGCTCGTTAAATTTACTACCCCTCTTTAAAGTAATAAAACCTATTCATATTTCACAGATGTTTCCCATATTTGCAGATCACTTTGTGCTACTGGGAGGTGAATAAACATTTAATGAATACTTTCCTTTCGGTAAGGCTACTTGACAGTTTACAGATAGGTGAATATATCGGCCCTAAGGACGCATACATTGTAATTTTTCTCCCAAAAATTGGTAAAATGAATCCAATATTTTCATTATTTAACTAATCAGTTAATTCACTGGAATCTGTAGGAACTGATCAGGAAGTGGCTAGTAGGCATCAAAAACTTCTACATTTCTAATTCTAATTTCATGCCATTCAAGCGTTACTCTCAAGCAACATGCAAAATTTTTTCGAATTTGGCTCACCACCTCTCTGCCATAATCATGTACGATTCTTGAAACACAACAGGAAAAATATATGGATCATAATTAAAACATGATTACTAACTTTTTCTATCCAAAAAATGTTTTATATCCAGGTTGACGTAATATATACTTCTTGGATTTTCCTCCGTAGCCCTAGGTACATTTTCAAAGTTATCGTTGAATCCTCAAGCCATTCTATTATAAAATTAGTAATCTGTGCCTTCATACGTATTTTTTGTTAAGAATCCTAAGCAACAAGCATTTAAGAAACATGTACCAGAAACTTCATAGAAAAACAACAGAAATACATAATCACATGTTATATTACTATATCACCTTTTACCCCTATATTTTGCTAACACGCCTACTCTATAATCTTTGTTCTATTTATTCTATTTGAATTATGAATAACTTGTACTAAGGATGCAATATAAACATATATTTCATATGAAATCATTTCAGAATGGACAGAGCCAGAGACACGTATGTTGCTGGATTTGTACGAGCAATTTATGCCACAAATTGGACCCAGAAAACAGTTCAAAACAAAAAAACTGATGTGCCAATATATTGCAAAATCCCTCAATGAAGCTTTTGATCGAATGATGAGTGGAGAGCAGGTGGAAAGCAGACTGTTCTCAAAAGAAAAAAAAAAGGCTGTAGAGAACAATTCAAAATCTGGATCATCTCGAATGGAGGTGCCATATGAAACTGAGTTGGAAAAGATTGCAGCCCTAGACGATTCCATCGAACCGGAAGTAATGGGAACCGCTAAGGGTATAGAGATTAAAAAAAGGACGGTTTGTACTACCGATGTGGTGCTTCAACAAGTTGTAACCCACCAAAAGAAAACCCCACTCTTCAAAACATATTGATCCAGCTACATAATAAAAAAGAAGAGAACAAAGAACGGCGCCACAAAGAAAAGTTGAACTTGATAAAAAATATTTTAAGTAGTTAAAGAAAAGAATAAAAAAGAAATACATAGTTTTTTAAATAATTGTTTTTGATATTTTAAGAATTTAAATGTGGTTTTCAAATGGAAGTCTTTTTTTTTAAAGAAGGAAGAACTCATCAAAATAAATCATTTCACCAAAAATGGCATATGTAAAATATGCAGTTATCCACCTTCAAAGTCACATGCGATACCACGAATTTTAAGGTACGGTTCTGTCTCCCCACGTTTTCAACCATTGTAAACGAGTGAAGGTCGCATACAAATTAGCAATGCTTACCTTTGCAGAAGCCTATCGTTGTAAGTCCAGGAACCAGTGTTCCTGTTCCCATATCTCTCTAGGTCCTTTACAAAAAACTAAATGAACGTACAACGTTATGTTTCTGCACAGATAAGCATTCCTAATTTGCATGCGACCTTGGAATTATGCGTTTACAATAGTTGAAAGCGTGAGGAGAAAGAGCCGTAGGGTAGACTGGGTACGGTTGGGCCAGGGTACGGTAGTGACAGTCGTCATAACAGTGAAACTATACGGAATACGGGGTAGGGTGCCAGGGGAGACAGAAGCGCCATGCAAGTCTCAACGCATTGTACAGTATTGCTTCAGCCGGCGCGCGACGTGAACGCAAACAGGTTGCCACATTGCTTTTCAACCGTCAAAAGTAAGTTTTTTGATAAATTTCTTTTTATAGTTACTGCTATTTGTATACAGATAGTCGATGTCCTATATTTTTGCGCGCGTGTTCCGCAAGGAACAGCGTGCTATCATTTCGTCACAATGTCTGTATTTTTCGAATTTTTTTTCGAAAATGGTCTCAAACGATTGGGTTCGACTCCCTGATGAAGAATTCGAGGTCAAATTCAATTCTGTCCGTCCGGTCCGGCCGGCCGTCCGGTCCAGCCGTTAGCACGATAACTCTCGAACGGAACGACTTAGAGCGTTGAAATTTGCAGGGTAGTTTCGTAGCGTAAATATCTCGGACAAGTTCGTTAACGGGCAAAATCGACCGAGCGGTTTCGGAGTTAAGGCCGTTTTTAATAAAAACGTTTTTTATGAATATTTCCGGAACCGATCACTCGATCTTTTTGAAATTTGGCATCAGATTGTAGAATCATGACCTTTATATGCCTGCAAAGTTTTGTGTTGAACGGACGGCCCTAAAGTGGCAAAAAAAAATTTTGAAAATTTGAAAATTTTATTTTCACGATAACTCGAGAAATACTGATCTGATTAAATTGAAACTCAGTAGTTAGATGCAAAAGACCAAAGCAAACACTTTAGCAAAATTTCGTGAAGATCACGTGACATGAAAAAAATAAAAAAATTACTACTATTTTGCGGAATACTTTGCTTTTAATGCCGAAACATATGTTATTGAGGTTCATGCTGCCCTTTCCGGGCATTTTCCGTATTGCGCATGCGCAGATGAGAAGTCCTTTAACTGCTGTAGTTTTCGTCAGAGAGGATTGGGGTTTTGGGGTGGCGGATGCTATTCCTCCATAGACTTCAGATCCCTGATGAGGGTCTGCGCATGCGTAGATTAAAGATGCGATATCTTCCGAACCACTAGTGTTGGAGAATCGGAGTTTTTTGTAAGGTGTGTTATTTTGAGAGGACTTTTAGCCGCCAGTAAATTGCGCATGCGCAGAAGAGAAGTGACTGTTTTTGGGTTGGATGGGTTATGTTGGGAGTGCTGAGTCGATATTATGAGGTTTTAAAAGAATATTCATAGCAGTTCAGTGCAAGGACAAGTCAGTTTGGGGGATGTAGCGTTGTTTCCGAGTTAAAGTGTCCGTACTGTGGCCCTGGGGCTAATTTTGAAATTGATGTTACCCCTTACAGGCATTTTTCGTTATGCGCATGAGCAGACCATCAGTGATTTAACTGGTGGTGTTTTCGTCAGAGAGGATTAGGGTTTTGGGGTGGCGGATGCTATTCCTCTATAGAATCCCTTGTTGAGGGTCTGCGCATGCGTGGATTAAAGATGTGATATCTCCTGAACCACTAGTGTTGGAGAATCGGAGTTTTTTGTAAGGTGTGTTATTTTGAGAGGACTTTTAGCCGCGAGTAGATTGCGCATGCGCAGAAGAGAAGTGACTGTTTTTGGGTTGGATGGGTTATGTTGGGAGTGCTGAGTCGATATTATGAGGTTTTAAAAGAATATTCATAGCAATTCAGTGCAAGGACAAGTCAGTTTGGGGGATGTAGCGTTGTTTCCGAGTTAAAGTGTCCGTACCGTGGCCCTGGGGCTAATTTTGAAATTGATGTTACCCCTTACAGGCATTTTTCGTTATGCGCATGAGCAGACCATCAGTAATTTAACTGGTGGTGATATCGTCAGAGAGGAGTAGGGTTTTGGGGTGGCGGATGCTATTCCTCTATAGAATCCCCTGTTGAGGGTCTGCGCATGCGTGGATTAAAGATGCGATATCTCCGGAACCACTAGTGTTGGAGAATCGGAGTTTTTTGTAAGGTGTGTTATTTTGAGAGGACTTTTAGCCGCGAGTAGATTGCGCATGCGCAGAAGAGAAGTGACTGTTTTTGGGTTGGATGGGTTATGTTGGGAGTGCTGAGTCGATATTATGAGGTTTTAAAAGAATATTCATAGCAATTCAGTGCAAGGAAAAGTTAGTTTGGGGGATGTAGCGTTGTTTCAGAGTTAAAGTGTCCGTACCGTGGCCCTGGGGCTAATATCGAAATGGATGTAACCCCTTACGGGCATTTTTCGTTATGCGCATGAGCAGACCATCAGTGATTTAACTGCTGGTGCTTTCGTCAGAGAGGATTGGGGTTTTGGGGTGGCGGATGCTTTTCCGCTATAGAATCCCCTGGTGAGGGTCTGCGCATGCGTGGATTCAAAAAGCGATATCTCCTGAACCACTAGTGTTGGAGAATCGGAGTTTTTCATGAGGTGTGTAATTTTGGGAGGACTTGCAGCCACGAGTATACTGCGCTTGCGCAGACGAGAAGTGAATGGTTTTGGGTTGTTTGGGTTATGTTCGGAGTAAAGAGCCGATATTGTGAGGTTTTAAAAGAATATTCATGTCAATTCAGTGCACGGACACAAGTCAGTTTGGGGGAAATAGCGTTGTTTCCGATTTGAAATGTCTGTATGGTGGCCCTGAAGCGAATTTATAAATAACTATATTCGGTAGATCTATATTAAAATGCGTTCGGATTTGGAGAAGATGCAATTGCGTCCCTAACGGAGGACCCACAACCGAATTTTTTCTGATCTACGGTAAAGCTAACAGCCAAACTGTATTGATAGCTATATTTGTTAAAGGAACTTGAAAAAAAAAAAAAAAGCACTAACGTGAAGTCAGTACTCTTTGGCGCGCGTGTTCACGGTGGCTAATTTGAATTGAATGATTCAAAAATTAACAGTGCTGTATCTAAGCTGCCATCAGGATAGAGTAACAAAGTTGGAAAAGAACACAAGTGACTCTCCTTAGTCGCACAAGCTCCTAGAAGATTTGGGAGGGTCAGTATAATCCTAATCATGTTTATAGCACGCGCGCAAAAGCAGATTGACTTAACAATGAAAGAAAAAGTGTAAAAAGTCAATCTGCTTTGGCGCGCGTGCTATAAACATGATTAGGATTATACTGACCCTCCCAAATCTTCTAGGAGCTCATGCGACTAAGGAGAGTCACTTGTGTTCTTTTCCAACTTTGTTACTCTATCCTGATGGCAGCTTAGATACAGCACTGTTAATTTTTGAATCATTCAATTCAAATTAGCCACCGTGAACACGCGCGCCAAAGAGTACTGACTTCACGTTAGTGCTTTTTTTTTTTTTTGTTAGAAGTTCGATATTAGTAGTTAATTACGTGTGATTACTTTTTACGAAAATTATTTAGCAAAGTCACGGCGATCGTTTGAATTCAAAAGTCTATGCTGGGTACGGTTGTGACACATGATTTTTTCATATTTTTGATTTCAGATGCCCAGAAAACGCTTGCGGAAGACCGAGTTAATCGTACGTCGTTGTTGCGATATATTCGTAAACGTAATGAAGCCAGTGCGAATCTAATGAAAACAGCATCAGCATGGGATATGTTGCTCATAGTGAAGTATTCTCCAATGAGCAAGAACAGCAGCTATCACAATATATTACTCGTTGCGCTGAAATATACTTTAGTCTTTCTACAAAAGAGATACGGAAGCTGTCATTTGAACTAACAACTAAATATGATATAAAGCGACCTGCTACTTGGGATGAGAATAAGATGGCTGGTGAGGAATGGTTCCGTTCATTCATGAATAGGAACCCATCACTCTCTGTACGCGTAGCTCAGGCTACAAGCCTTTCAAGAGCTACAAGTTTTAATAGAACGAATGTGGAAGCTTTTTATTTCTAACAATAAAAGTGATTGAAAACAATTTCTGTGTATGTTGATGTTTGTCACTACCGACCCCAACCACTGTCACAACCGTCCTTGGGTTGTGGCCGGTTGTGACACTTTCTCTTTTTTTTTTAATAGATGCTCCACATAGTACAGCGCATTTAGGGGCAATATTTTGGAGTTTTTACGTTGGCAAAAATACATAGTACGATTTAGGTTACTTTTCTTCATCATAACTAGTATATAAACAAAATTATTGGTGATCAAACCAAAATTGTCACAACCGTACCCAGTCTACCCTACTCGGAAATTGGTGGAATCGTATGTGACTTTGGAGGTGGATAGCAGTCCTATCATGCATATTTTATAGATGTGATTTTTGGTGAAAAGATTTATTCTGAAGAGTTATACCTTTTCTTGAAAAAAACTCACCTTTGAAAACACCTGTTTCCATCTGTACGTAAATTAAAAAAAAATGAACATTTAATCAGAATTTTTTTAAATTATATAACTAGAAACCATGGAATAATATAGTAATACTTTATTAACTAAAATTCATCAAATACTTTAAGTTCTCCATCCTACTGAAGTGCAATGATTTTTTCGCTAGAATTTCATTTCACTATGGAGTCTATACACTTTTAAACTCATGTTGACCTTTTGTTCCAAGGATAAACTGAATCACAGAATGGAAGCGGAATTAAATCTAAAAAAAGTCAAGGTTCCTGCAAAATAAGTGGCAAATATGCAAGTCAAATTATTCTCAGGGAGATCAATTCAAGTCATGCACGATATAGCTCCACATATTATAAGACCCATTATGATCATGCTATTGAAGTTCAGCAAATACGTATTCCTAAATTGAAAAAAATTAGTGTTGCTAATAAGCTTATTCGTGGAGTTTCTGCAACTAGGTAAATAACTAAACATTTATGAAGTTGTAATTAAATAATACATATACAATTATTGTATATCTTATTATTATTAATGTATTATTATTGTATATCTTATGTATTATTGTATTATCTTTATAATAATTATTATTTCTATTTCAAATATGTAATTTAAATGTTCATAGGATACCATATTGATGGACGAAATCTATCGAGATGTGATCTAATTACCAGAAAAGATATCAATAATATAAAAAGTTCCTTCAATATAGACATTCAAGATGGTGTACGACATCGAAATGATTTTATTAGTGTCGGTCTCTTAGTCCAACAACTTCAGGAATATGGTAACGAAATATTACTCTACAAACAGCAAGGAGAGGAAGATACAAGATTATCAGCAAATGACTTCTGTTTGATTTTTATGAACAAATCTCAAGGAAATATGTTGAATAAATTCGGAAATAATATAATAGCCGTAGATAGTACACATGGGTTGAACATGTACGATTTTGAATTAAAAACGGTGATGGTCATTGATGAGATTGGTGAAGGGTTTCCAGTTTCTTGCATGTTTGCTAATCGAAAAGATACACTTATACATGAAATATTTTTCGAATGTATTAAACAAAATGTGGAATTCTAGATCCCAAAGTTTTCATGTCTGATATTACATCTATCTATATATTACAATGCATGGATCAGAGTGATCAAAACTCATATTTCGAACAGACTGTATTGCTCATGGCACATAGACCTAGCTTGGAGAACTAATCTCAACAAAATAACAAACACCGAAGGAAGGAAGCAAGTTTATCAGATACTAACGGTTCTACAAAATTTACTCGATATCCCTGATTTTGAGAAACAGAAAAATATTTTCGTGAAAGAATTATTGGAAGATCGAGATATATATACTTTTGGAACTTACTTCAAAGACAATTACTTGAAATCAACAAGTCAAGAGCCTTCCTGCTAATCGGGTCCTTCCTGAATGGCTTCGTATAATAAATATACTTATGCATATATTTCACAAATCAAATAGACCCCAGGGGGTTCATTGATCTGCCGAGAAAGCAAGAGCAGACGCGTTTCTGGCTTCTTGGCCTTCATCAGTACCCTGTAGCTTTCCCAACAAATTCAACTAAACTGACCCGGGTTAAGCCTCTCAGAGCCGGCTTGGTCGATCATTATAATCGCCCACGCCACCTATGAGACGAAACACGGAAATCAGCCTCTCCCCACCAGTGAATATTGGAAGCGTGAAATCATATGCCACCATTCACTCGATATTTAATCAAGAACGAGGCCCGCAGAGCTCAGACAGTATCTTCTCAATGGCCATGAACGCTGTTTGGCGTTTTCAAAAATAATAATGAAAAATGGCGATACCGTTGTTAAAAAATCAACAAGTCAAGAGCCTTCCTGCTAATCGGGTCCTTCCTGAATGGCTTCGTATAATAAATATACTTATGCATATATTTATACTTCACAATTACTTGAATAATTGCAGTATGTGGGCGTACAGTTTCAGGAAAAATTGTGGCATTAATACAAACATGGTGATGGTTTGGTTTTTTGTTAGGTTAAGATCCTTAGAAGCTGCATAAAAATTGATTTAATTAATCTGAGGGTATCATATTCTTGCTAGACTTAGTAATGGCATGTCTTAGAAGTAAATTTTATTTTCCTCGCCTAATAACAAATATACAATGCAGTAGATTCAACTTCTTGATTGTTTTCTTCAGAATTCAATTAACGCTTTTATGAAACAATCTGGATGTATTTTCTTGCTCACATATTTCATTTTATCATTATTTATCATTTGCTAATAACATTTGAAAAAATTTAACAACTAACAATAAGTATCCCATGTAACAAAGCTTCTTGTGTGTAATTTATGTTAATATTTTACATATTTTGGTCCTAGGTGCTTGAGAGTATGCACAAAACAATAAAATATTGTTACCTAGATGGAAAAGTGGTGAAACGCTTAGATAAAGGAATGACAGCTGTTTTAAAATATATAAGAGAGAAAATGGTAATGAGGATTATCAAGATAACAAAAGGAGTGAATAATTCTCATATACAAGATATACATAAACGTCGCAGAAGTGCTATTACTAACGAATTTGAAGTAACAGCAAAGAAAATCAATGCTTGGATCCTTCAATCGAAAAATGTTAACTACATTGTGTCTAAAAAGCAAGAAAGTTCATGTACTTCATTAAGTTGTCAGCTTAAATGTGCCTTCTGCAAAGTGTGTATTCATAAATATGAATGCACGTGTGCTGATTTTTATGTGAAAGCAACTATATGTAAACATATTCACTATATTGTTGTGAGAAATTATAAGAGTGTGGAACTTGCTTCGGTATCAGAGGTGGAGACCTCAACTTCAGAAAATTCTGAAGCGTCGTTAGTTTTTTCTCAAAGTGGGAGAAACCAAAGAGATACATCTATCATTAAAGATAAAATAAAGGAAGAGATAGATAAGATGAATGCTAACATAAAGGTGTCTGAACAGGAGTCTTCTCCAATTTTAAAACATATTTTAAACTCGACAAAAAGTTCTAATGCGTTACTGTGTGAGCAATTTATAAACAACATTAGTACATCAAACCAAGTTGGTTCCAGTATGTTCATTCAAGATAGGTGTCAGTATATGTTAACTACTTGCTTCAATGTTAGCTAGATTTTTTTTCATACACATTCGATGTTTTAGGGGAACCATCCAACAAAAGAATTAAGAAACAGATGACATTCTTTTCTACCAAAAAACGGATGACAAAGGCCCCTAATAGTATATCCAAGCCATCGAGAAGCGAAGAATATACCATCATTAGCTCTTTGAATGTCATCAATGATCATGATTATTTGTAAAATTTATTAATCTTATCTGATGAAACTTGAGTTTTTGTTTATCACGGGGTGCAAATATTAATTAATTCCAAGATAAGACCATAGACCTAATTTACTTTATATTAGATATGACTTAAATATATGATAACAATAACATTTATGAAATTAGACTTCATTAAATTTTGGGTGAAGGTTTAACCAATTTATTTAAATTATAATTATATCACTAGGACATTGATCTACCTTGGCAAAGTACTTATATCTCCAGTGATGTAAGTAATTCACTTACCTACGGGAATACAATAATTGTGCTGTTCACTTACTTTATACAATCGATGTCATAACAAACTACATACTATGCATGGAGTGGAAAAAATTATGTTATTTAATTATTAAAATCTTCAAAAACATTCTTCTTTCCCAAATTAAATTATTATATGACCAGCATTTAAGACTTCCTCCAAAATTATTTTGGCAATGAAAATATTTATGAATATATACAGGGTGTTAGTGAATAAGTGCGACAAACTTCAGGGGGTGATTCTTTGTCATATTTCATGAAAAAAAGTTCATGTAAACGTGTGTCCTAACTTGCTTCATTTCCGAGTAACGGGGTGTTAAAGTTTTCTTTTAAAAACTGACTATTTATTTATTTCTCTGTAACCGGTCGAGTTATGCAAATGAAATTTGGTAGGTTTCAAGAGGTAGTTATTGCGCATTTTTTGACATGAAATTAAGAATTTTATGTTCATCATTGGCGTGCATATGCGTAATTATCTCAATTTTTTTAAAGAAAAAAATGGTACGCCACTGAGATATTCCAAACTTAAATTCAATTTTGAATGTCTCGTTCAATTTGCGACAAAAAGTCTCTCATGCCTTTTTTTCGTGAAGGGCGCTGTTTTTATGCAAAAAATGAAACAACTCAATGCGTATTTTTCATTTCTTTAATCCATTATCTAGTAGCGACGCAAGTAGGCTACTGTCAACATTCCTGTCAAATACGATTAGCGTCCCTTCATTTTTGAGCTTTCAGTTTGTTATAACATTGTTTTTTATGAGTACCTAATTAATTTTTCTTTTATCGAAAAGGATGGAAAATTATACAAATGCGGAAATGTCAGATATGCATTTTGTCTATGGTCGAAGTAATGGAAATGGTCGGCAAGCTCGACGATTGTATGCTGAGTTTCATCCAGAACGTAGGGTACCCCATCACACAATATTTGCTCGTCTTCACCAACGTTTGCGCGAAAATGGTACATTTAAGAAACAGACAGCTGACTGCGGGCGCACTCGAGAAATACGAACTGTGCAACTAGAAGAAGCAGTTCTCGAGTTAATTGCGGAGTCACCTGAAACGAGTACTCGAAAGATTGCCAACATATTGAATGTAAGCAACTTCAGTGTATTTAAAATTCTTAAAGAACAGCAATTGTATCCGTTTCATATTCAACGTGTGCAAGCTCTACTACCTAGAGACTTTTTTCCGCGCCTAGTCTTTTGCCATTGGATTCTTCATCAAATCGTTCAAATTCCTAATTTTTTAAATGGCGTTTTGTTTACTGACGAGGCTAATTTTGGACGACAGTGTATACAAAATTTCCATAACAATCACCTCTGGGCCGAGGAAAATCCACATGGAATCTTCGAAGCTCATTTTCAGCATCAGTTTTCAGTAAATGTATGGCTTGGAGTACTTCATGATCATTTAATCGGTCCATATTTCCTCCCACAACGACTAACAGGTGACTCTTACCTCAATTTCCTACAGGAAGAGTTACGTGTTCTTCTTGAAGAAATTCCTCTACAGATGAGACAACATTTCTGGTTCATGCATGATGGTGCACCAGCCCATTTTAGCATCAATGTACGTAATCACTTAGATAGAGTATATCCAAATCGTTGGATAGGTAGGGGAGGTACGGAACATTGGCCTGCTCGATCGCCGGATTTAAATCCTCTAGACTTTTGCATATGGGGTTTTCTTAAGTCATTGGTTTATTCCACGCCCGTCGAAAATGTTGAACACCTGAGGAATCGAATTATAGCCGGCTGCGAGACAATAAGAAATACACCAGGAATATTTGCGCGAGTACGACAATCAATGAGGCGAAGAGTTGAATCTTGTATCACGTCTGAAGGTGGTCATTTTGAACATTTGTTGTAGCTTTGCGCCTTATTCATCCTTTAGTGTTATTTTTTGTTATTGTTCTGGTTTAATTTTATTGTGTAAGATAGTTCTTGATAATGTATTAAATAAATGAAAAATACGCATTACCTACGATGTTTTATTTTTTGCATAAAAACGGCGCCCTTCACGAAAAAAAGGCATGAGAGACTCTTTGTCGCAAATTGAACGAGACATTCAAAATTGAATTTTAGTTTGGAATATCTCAGTGGCGTACCATTTTTTTTTTTTAATTGAGATAATTACGCATATGCACGCCAATGATGAACATAAAATTCTTAGTTTCATGTCAAAAAATGCGCAATAACTACCTCTTGGAACCTACCAAATTTCATTTGCATAACTCGACCGGTTGTAGAGAAATAAATAAATAGTCAGTTTTTAAGAGAAAACTTTAACACCCCGTTACTCGGAAATGAAGCAAGTTAGGACACACGTTTACATGAACTTTTTTTCATGAAATATGACAAAGAATCACCCCCTGAAGTTTGTCGCACTTATTCACTAACACCCTGTATAAATGAACCCACCTTATAATAAATTTCTACTATTGTGATTGGAACCTCAATATTCACTCAGACTGATATAGACATTATTTTTCCCCAAATAAAATATTCCAAACAGCAAAAATATCCTTGTTTACTAAACTTCTCCTGGTCCTGAAGGTTCCTGAAACCTAATGTTTATATAGAGGGCGCAACCTACCCTTGAATCACGAATCTGCCTCCAAATTGTCATTCCCTTGTCAACCAGTCCTAAGAAATCTGGCAACAGCGCGGTATGTTTGCCGCTCCTGTCCGATTGTAACATCTGTCAATAGCTGTTGTTGGTCTGAGAACAGGTTTCATTAACCAAGGTTCTAGTGGATATCCCGAATCTCCTATATAAAACTATGACAATTTGCAAAACTTCATTTAGTTCATTCTTCAAAATGAAAACTTACAATTTGAACATTTAGACTAAAAAAAAATTTCCTGCAATAATATATAACGCCAGGATGTTCGGGGTCATTAGTTTTAGGACTTATGATATGGGTGCGATCTGGGTTTCATCAACACATCCAATTATTCCAGTGAATCTGTAAAATGAAATTATGAATAACGCTGTCACTTATGGCTTAGTCATTCCATTTTTGGCGCTCTTGTTCCTCGGAACAGAGTGCTCATCAATTTTCCCAAATGTCTGTAATTTTCGAATTTTTGGCTGAAAATAGTCTTAAACGATTTGGTTCGACTCACCGATCAAGAATCCGTGGTCGAAATCAATTCTGTCCGGCCGGCTGGCCGGCCGGCTGGCCGGCCGTCCGTTAACACGATAACTCTCGAACGAAAGGAGATAGAGCATTGAAATTTGCAGGGTAGGTTCGGAGCGTAAATATCTCGGACGAGTTCGTTAACGGGCGAAATCCATCAGGCGGTTTCGGAGATATGGTCGTCTTTAGTAAAAACATTTTTTATGAACATTTCAGGAACGTATCAGTAAAATAAGATGACATGAAAGAACACAGATCATATAATAATTCATAGATAGAATAATTAAGTAAAGCATTCTGTGTAAACATAGAAGATTAATTGTTGAAATTTCGAAAAATCATATCTATTAGTATTTTATTAGTATTAGTTTGTTAGAATTGAAAATGATAATAATGGATTTTTATGGTGAAACTGAATCGTGAAATAAATTGAATTTTGAATTTGTAATGTAAACAAATTTTTTTTTACTCCGAAACCATCAGGCCGATCTTGCCTAATAAAGAACCGAGATATTTATGTCCCAAACCTACTCTGAAAATTTCGACTGCCCAGCTCATTATGTTCTGGAGAAACCAATTTTAAAAAATAAAAAAAAAATGTTTACACTTTACGGCAACCCAATCAGTACAAAACTTCGCATTCATATAAAGATTATTCTACATACAATTTGATGCTAAATTTCAGACAGATCGAGTGATCGGCTTCGGAAATATTGATAAAAAATGTTTTAACTACCACAACTCCGAAACCACTTGGTGGATTTCGCCCTTACACCTTTCGTTCGAGAGTTATCGTGTTAACGGGGGGCCGGCCTTATTATTTTATATTTCGACGATCCATGAATGACGTCACAATTGAAACGGATGACAAACCTCTGATTTGTATTTTCAAAAAACCTTTAATTGAAGCTCCACCCAGGTTACAGAGAATGCTCATCATGGTGCAGCCATACTCTTTTCGCTTAGTTTACAAAAAAGGCAAAGAATTATATTTTGCAGATACTTTGAGTAGAGCTTATCAAAATAACATTGATATAGCATTTGAAAATAAATGTAATGAGAGTCACCTTAGCAGTATAGTAGAAAATATACCTATGGCTAAAAATAAATTTGAGCTCTTTAAAATGGAAGCTCTTGAAGATGGCCATTTGTGATAGTTGTAAAAGTGGCACCACTGTAGGCGGCATGCGTGGTTAACCAGTGTGAATAAAGACAGTAGATGACGAGACATAACAGGAGTATCATTCCACAATTAACCCATTAGCTGCCATGATCCCCAATTGGGGATTTCGCACATGAGCGCTGCTAGCGACACCATAATTGTTTTCAGTTGAGAACTGTCAAATAGATGTGGTTATGTACACTTGTTTCTAGTGAGTTTTGAAGGATTTAGTGCTTTATTGCTTTAAAGGTGAGTATGAGATCTGTTTCTTTCTGTCGTATCGTCGTTATTGATGTGCTCAGATATTCACAACTTTCAAATGACTTCATTTTTATTAATTATACAAAAATTTATTATAGGTTAGGTTTGATAGGTAGCCTTATATGTTTATCTTAAAATTTTGATGCATTTTAAGATTTTTATGACGTACTCTTGCTACAGCGCTACAAGGAAGATTGATCCCCATTTGGGGATCATGGCATGTGTCGAGTATATTTTTTGTATGTATTTTGTTCGCAGATAAAAATGAGTTGGAGAAGAGCGTTATCTCTCAAAGAGATGGAGGAGATGATAAATGACCCTAACTTTTTCGATTTTGATGATGTGGACTCAAATGTGATCGATGTTGTGGAACTTCCTCCTGATCGTGTTGACGTTGTGTCGGATGAGGAGGAAATCGACGAAAACGAACTTGAAGAGTCGGCACCACCTAAGGATGTTCCAGGTTTTGTTAAACTTCATAGAAGCGGAAGTGGAGTCTTCGGAGGAAATCGACAAAAACGTACAAGAGTCCGTGCCACCTAAGGATGTTCCAGGTTCCGTTAAACTTTATGGTCCAAATGAAGCGGAAGTGGAGATTTCGGAACAAAGTGAGTTCTCTATGGAACCCCCAAATAAAAAGAAAAAACCTGCAAAACTTGTTACTAAGTGGCGAAAAATGGATGCTACATACACTTCTAAGTACACTGATTCGGGAAGAATTGAAAAACAAAAAAGTGATCTCACTATTGCTCTGCAGAACAAAAGCCCAGTTCAGTGTTTTGAAGAACTACTTGATGATGCAATCATTGAATTAATTGTGACAGAAAGTTTGCGTTATGCCTCTCAAAATAATTTTCACAATTCCCGGCTCTCAAGTGAATGCATAAGAAAATTCATAGGAATTTTACTTTTTACTGGCTACCATTTTCTTCCCCAAGAGCAAATGTATTGGTGTGAGGATGAAGATATGGACATTCGATGTATTAGGAGATGTATGAGCCGTAACCGATATCTAGAAATAAAGAGATTTTTACATATTGCGAACAATGAGGAACTGCAACAATTACCCAATGACCAACGCGATAAGCTCTTCAAAATCCGACCTCTCCTTGATAAATTGAACAAACAATTTTTGAAATTTGGCGTTTTTTCAGAAAAACTCAGCATTGATGAGCAAATGGTCCGATATTACGGCCATCATTATCTGAAGCAATTTATAAAAGGTAAACCCGTCAGGTTCGGGTTCAAACAATGGGCCTTATGCTGTCCCGAAACAGGATACTGTTTTCAGATGAACTTATATGAGGGTAAAAGTTCAAAATCCAAGGACTTACCATTGACCGGACTTGGCGCTTCGGTGGTCACTGATTTGGTAGCCGTAACTGAAAACCCCGAGGATCACAAATTTTATTTTGATAATTTTTTCTCGAGTTTTAACCTTATGCAACATTTGAAAGAGAACGGAGTTAGAGCAACTGGAACAGCCCGATACAACAGATGCAACAAATGCCCAATGACGAACGATAAAGAAATGCAGAAGAAACAACGTGGTGAATTCGACTACCGGTTTGATTCTAACTCTGAAATCTTGGCAGTGACTTGGAAGGACAATAATGTTGTCAAAGTGCTATCAAATCACGAACACATAGAGCCGATTTGCCAAGTAACTAGATACAGTCGTATTGAAAAAAAAGATGTTCGCGTTCCACAGCCCAAGCTTATAGCAGAATACAACAAGGGTATGGGAGGCGTCGACAAACTGGACTGGAATGTTCCGAATAAAAATAAGAGGAAAAAAATGGTACTTTCCTCTACTCACCAATGCTATAGATGTTGCGCTAACCAATGCTCATGCGCTTTATAACATAAGCCATCGACACCATTTATCACTGCTTGAATTCAGGAGGAGAGTAGCAACAACCTATTTAGCAATTACATCAGAATATTCTGACCCAAAGAGAGCAGGACGACCATCGTTTCCCAAGCCATCAGTATCTCGAGTCCCTACTGATGTAAGAACTTCGCCAAGTGGACATTTCATAGAAAGAACATATGAAGGGAAGCAAAGGAAATGCGGTGTGTGCAAGAGAAATGCCAGAAAACAATGCGAAAAATGCAATGTTGGACTCCACGTAGATTGCTTTATAGCATGGCACAAGAAATAGTTCGCAACTGCCATGATCCCCAAATGGGGATCAGCCAAAAATTCACAGTAACAAAAAAACCAATTGCATTTTTTCATTAAAAGTATTATAAATTACATTTGTAAGCTAAAAACAACCTATTACGAAATAGTAGTATAGTATAGTATAGTATATGGATTATACTGATCCTTCCTAGGTCTTCCCCAAGGAGACCCCTCATAAGCTCTCGAAGAGCTTGAGCGAGTAAGGAGAACCAGTTCGTGTTCTGTGTAGGCTTTGTTACTGTGTCCTTACGCCACCTTAGGCACAGCACTGTTAATTTTTGACCCAACAGTGAATGGTGGCGATTACCGTGACTAGAAAATTTCTTTCCTAGCCTCGGAATTGAACTTGGGGCTTCCGCTCCCAAGTCAATTGCTCAAGTCAGTACGAATATTACACGCTTGTGGTTGATAATTCTACCCTCATTCCATATGAACGTATTGGAAAACGACGTTTCCAAACCCCATATACGTGGTAACAGAAGACCTTACCGAAAATGCATGGATTTCTCTTAGACTATAGAAGAGAGAGGACTGATGATATATTCCCTGACATTGACACCGAATGTCCACCACATGACCACAGAACCAGGCTCCTCTTTCCTGCTGTGGTTTTTACATCCGTAAGCAGCACCATTGTGTGTAACACAGTTTTATAACCAAACATTCCGTACACAAGAAACAAAAGTCCACCAAACTGTCAACGTTTTGGTTTCAGATCGATAGCGTTGCGTAGTACGGCATGCGGTATCCCGCCTCTTCCCTAATCAAAGGGATTGGTAAGAATGAGGAGCATAGAATAACATGGACACAGGGAATAGAGGAGATGAGATTTGTAATAGGGTATTGTAGTACGTAATGGCGTAGTGACCAGAGGCTGGCTACAGGAGTATTTTGTGTTAGTGTGAAGTCTTTCACCAAAAACAAATTGAAACTCCTTATGATTGCGATTATAAATAATTAAATTAAGAGTTGACATGGCTCAGTCAGTAAAGCGTCGGCGAAGAAGAAAGAAAAAATGAAGAAGAGAGGTTAAACACCTGCAGCAACGAACATTGTCTGAAAATGGAAAACTTCAAAGTGAAAAAGCCAAATGGAAAACCTCAATCTTAGACAACCGAAGAATTGGTGGAGATGTCGTGGAGAACTTCAAGATGGAGATAGAATTTTGAGATTTATATGATTGCTTCAGGAATTAATATTAGATCATATCAAAGGAAGCTAAAGGTGCCGTGTTACTTCATGTTATTGGTGAAGAGGCTGCAGATATTTATAGAACATTGGACATACCAGATGAGGAATTTTCAGTTTTGTTGCACAAAACATGAACCAATGAAATGCATACAAAAAGAAATGTAATTAATACAAACGCGTGGGCTAAAATGTGCAAATCTAAAAATATTAATGTAATTTACCATGGTAAATTCGATTAAAAGTGTCCAATACAGGAGAACAGACAATAGAATTCACCATGTTATATTCGATTAAGAGTGGCCAATACAGGAGAATGGACAATAGAACATACGCGCAAAAGCTCCTAACTTCACGTCAGTGCTTGAACCAATTTTTTTTTCGAGAAGTCAGGCGCTTTTGCGCGTATGTTCTTTTGTCCATTCTCCTGTATTGGACACTCTTCTTAATCGAATTTACCACATGGTGAATTCTATTGTCTATTCTCCTGTACCTATTGGAGTTTTTCTTGAGTCATTTCAAGAATATTCCATCGTTTTAGAACATTATATTATTCTTCTTGACCCAAAAGAGAATGGTGTCCACTATCCTCTGGGTAGATCTCCGGCTTGTTCTATCCGCAGAGCTTGATATACTCATCATTCAATTCAAATTAGCCAACGTGAACACGCGTGAAAGAGTACTGAGTTCACGTCAGTGCTTTTTTATATTTTTAAAATACTTACAAGTATACAAGCATACAAGTAGAGTCTGCTCTGCTCCAGAATGGGTATAGCAGATACCAAATTAACAAATCTTTCCGTAAAAATCGGATACAATCCCATGATCAAAAGGAACCTCCAGTTTGTTGAAGTACACTCTTTGAAACAAATATCGAGCGAAACTACAGACGAAGACGATCGATAATCGGGTTTTCACTTTCGGCCAATCAGGAGACAGCACGAACACTAACTCTAGTTAGTGCCGCCCACTTTCTAAAGTGGGCGGTTTTTCGATGTGCTGCCTCGTCGATGCAGTAAAGTTCGATGCAGTAGAGCGTCTGTGGATTAGGTTTTCGATGTGGTGCACCCTACTCGACTACAGGTGCTGAAAGAAAAGATCCCCCAGAATTTTTCGAGAAAATGGATTCAATTTTAGGACAAAAAGATAAGATCAGTTTGCACCGATAGTATGAATAATAATAACAACACAACTTATGAACACGATCAACATCGTGAGCCTGTTGAACAGTCTGAAGAGCTTCATATATCTGATAATAGATTTTCAGGTATTAATGATAAAACTTCTGAAACGAATAATTTAAATCAAAGTGAAAAATCCCAACAGAATAAAGAGAACATAAATGAGTAAGTTGTGTCCAAAAAGCATAAAATTACAAAAGCATATATAATTGAAGCCATCGATTACATATCCGAAGATCAAATGGATCAGCAAAAAAACAGAATCTAATGAACTGTTGGGAGTAATTCATGTTCAGAATTCACTATTGAAAGAGCAAAACTCACAAAGAGACGAATTCCTAACACTTATGAAGGAATTCTTGAAATCAAAGAAAAAAAGGGACATTCAGACTCAGATAGTGGTTGACATTAACTAATTATTGTTATTCCACTCCCCTGAAACAATATGAATCGTCTATTTCTGGAGATGATTTTTCAGATCTCTGTAAAAAATTAGAATTGAAATGGTTTCCATTAATGATGTATGTGGCTGCCCAAAATTTATATTTCATTTTGTAATGATAGTATGTAAAAAATTCGACAATCTTCTGGCGATAACAAATCGAAATAGTATGATTCTTCATCTCAAAATTATATATATATATCCGGTAAGTATGGATTGAACGATATACCCTCATCAACCATATCCAAATCAAATTCATTTGAAGGAAGAAATTCCATCGTTAATACAGCAGGTTGATGAGTGTCATGATAAAATTCTGCCTAATGGTAGTAAAAATGTCAAAGACGTACACTGGAAAATATCTCATTATACAGCAAGTAGTACGCTTAAGATTCATTCATGATAACACACGAATAATTGCAATCAGTAAGAACTTTTATTTCAGATCAGTTGTCAACAAACGATAGGGAAGAAGATGATGTCTTGGACATGATTTTAATGTACAGGACAAATAAAACCTACATCCAGTCATTTGGAGAACCTTTCTTTGTTTATATTTTTAGTAAGGAGCTATTGAATTTGATAATCAGAGAAGGAATGGCAGGACACTTTTTGGACCTGTATTGTATTTGGATACGAGAGGAACTATAATTCATCCATCGAAGTGTTCCAAGAAGAAGGTGTATTATTATGCAGGCGTGATAAGGACAAGAAACAATCGTCTTTAATCAGTTTTAGAATTGGTAACTAATTGTCATGACACAGGTTCTATTACTAAGTGGCTCACCAATTTTCGGATATATGGCACTACACTACTATGGCTACTACACTACTACTACACATTTTGAGAAAGTTTTTTTGAATTAGTTTCAACAGTCGTTGTAGATTTTTCATTTCCAGTTTTAATTGGTGTTTAAAATTCTCAGAATGATTTCTAAGAAGATAATTATACGTCTATGTTATTGCCATATTTTCAAAATGATGTGTAATGATATTAATAAAGCTGTGGAAAATTGTAAAATACGGGAATTTTTAAAATACAGATTTGCCTGTTTATTTCAGATTAACAATATTTCATCTATATTCGAATAGTTCAAACATTTAACGATATTAGTCGGTATCGAGGTAGAAAATGAGTTCGTTGAACAATCTAAATTTTATTTAGCAAATATTATTAAAAACTCTATAAAAATCGATCCATTACTAACTGCTAATGTAAAATGTTCAGATTTTTCCGATGACAAAACAATTGCTTGCCGGTATAAAAGTAGCAAATTCTATAAGAAATTGAAAGAAATTGTATCTTCCACTAATAAAGTATCAATCAAATGAACGGTAGAAAAAAACAGTTTTATTCCATAGTTAACCCTTCACAGGTCCAACCCATGCTACAGTGAACGTTCTTTGGGATTACTGGCTGCGTTCAGCGAAAAGAGCAGTTGCAAATCTGCCCACTGAGCGCTCACAGATCCTAAACTGATCAGAGAGTGGTTTTCTGAACGGTTAAGGCCCGTAAGATCATTCATCGATTAAAATTTGGATTCCGTAAACTCGGTACAAATTTAATCTATGGTTTAAACCTGTTTGCTAAGATCAAATGTGAAAAGAGGAAAGATTAACTAATCGGACGATTACTGTTTGCGGTTGGTAGTATTGCCATACATTTGAACTAACATAACCTTATTTAGTTGTCAGATCACCGGTTTATAACATAACATTGCTTATAAATATTATAAACCTCGTGCTACCCTGCGAACTGTGAATGTGATTCTGAATTTATGTTCAAATCAAAATCTTAAAATGGAGATTCCCTTGAGAAGACAACCCAACTTTACAAGTGCGGAAATAGAACTGTTATCCCCGTTGGTGAGAAAATATGCAGATGTTCTCGAAAATAAAAAAAGTAACGTTGTGAACAACAAATTGAAAGAAGATACGTGGACGAAACTTGCAGAAGATTTCAACGCAATATCTGCAATACACGAAAGGAGTTCAAGAGCCCTGAGGGCAAAATATGAAAATTTTAAAAAAAGTTTGAAGCGTAAATATGCAGATCATCGAAGGAATGGTACAGGAGGAGGACCTTCCCAAGAGATGAGTCTGACTAATGAAGAGAAAACCATCATGGAATTGTCCTCTACGAGCATTGAAGGACTACCAGCAAGATTGGATAGAGACAGAGTTCACCAAAATGCTAGCAATTCTTTCTCAAAAGTGAGTTCATCCCAATTATTCTTCTTATTATTATTAACTGAATTTTGACCACAAATGTAGTTGTTTGGAGGATTATTCAAGCTTTTTCCATAAGCTCTGAGACTGTTTAACCAAATCCTTCAAATAAAAACTCATTATCAAGAATTTCACTTTAACAATTGTGTTGTTGTGTTCAATGAATCGATATGGTTGTAGAGCACCATTTAACCTAGAAATTGTTTCAGACTGAATCTTATGAATTGATCTCAATGGCAGAGGTCGAGGATCAAGCAGAAAGTCCTGAAATAATTCTAGAGAAAGAATGCACGCCTGGAATTTCTGCACAGCAGCCTGTGGAAACTAGATTCGTATTGAATCAAAGGAAATCAACTCCCCTTAGGACGCGGACACATAATACTGCAACTTTCAATAATACCATGGGAAGTTATGGTGAATTATCGTTGAAAAATAAAAAATTAGTGGACGCACAGTTGAAGGATATTGAAGAGAAGAGAGAAATGGAGAGAACCGAACATAATTTACGGTGCCAGTTGTTGGAGAGCCAAATAGTGGGTGAACATCTAAAAAATGAAAATTTAAAATTGGATATTTTGTTGAAAAAAAAACAACTGAATGAATAAACTTTTTATAAAGTGCTTTACTAATTTCTTTGCTCCTTGAAACATTTATATGTAATCGTTGTAAACACAGAGTATATACCCTCAAAAAGTTAAGTATATCAGAGTATTACAATGCAGACTCAGTATCAATAATTATTAATTATGGACGAAAAACAACAATGTTGATATTTTAATTACTTATTTACTTAATACTTATTTATTTAATATGAACAAGGGTTGAGAGGATGTACAAGTGTGCAGAAAATCTTTTTCTAATATATTCGCACTGAGCCACAAGAGAGTCCAAGTACTTGTCGAGAAAAATAGATGGGAGTAACTACGTATACAGATAAACGTGGTAAAAAAACCAAAACAAGGAAGTATTTGCCAGAACTGCGTCAGCAAGTCAGAGATCATATTCAGAGCTTTCCACGTGAGGAAAATCACTACAGTCGTGAAAAATCAATAAAAGAGTTCTTGAGTCCATAATTTAAATCTCAACCGCATGTTTTTGGCATACAAGAAAAAAGTCCTAATTCAGTAGTGACTTATAAGTATTACCCCATGGTATTCAAGAAAGACTTCCCAAATCTCAGATTCGGACGGCCTAAGTCAGATACATGTTCGAAGTGTGATCTCCATCAGAATAAGATAACGTCGTTGCGCGCGCCAAATTCCATATGTGAAAATTTTCATTTTTCGTTTTTGTGCACTAAACAAATCTCCACATTATTCTTGATGTGTTGGTAAAATCACTTTTGTAATATTCGAATCAGAACCAATTCTAACAAATTCGATATGTGTTTTGTCCGTTGGGAATAACTCGTATGTGCCGAAATACACATAAAGGATTTGCGTTCCGTTGTAATTCGCGCGCGAAACCTCTGAGCGTTGTTGTGTTAACCTATGTATAATTAGTTTTGAGTGTTAGAACGCAGTATAGGTAGTGGGTAAGTACTAAATTTACTACATATATTAGTTATTTTTGTTATAACCACAGTCTTTGATAAATTATCTTAAATGTTGTATTGATTTAAATATAATAAACGCAATATTCTAGCCTAAAAGTTGTATTGAACTAGAATACCATGTTCATAAATGTATAAAAATAATACCTATCTATTAATAATAATTATTATGCTCCAGTATCTTAGTTAAAAGGTTAACCTTCTAAAGATTCTTTAATGCTAGGTATCTACCTAGTATAGCTGGAGTTTATCATACAAATTAGCAGCATTAAAGAATCTTTAGAAAATCGTATAAGTAATAGATCAACAATAGGTAGATACCTACCTCTACGATCTGTGCATTTAACTAGACTAAAAGAATAAGAACTTAAATTTGACTGCTATTTAGAATCATGCTAATACTACAATAAATTCAAAGAGGTTTCAATTCATGATTTTAAAATCTCCTTATTTTATAACAGCAAAAGTTTGTTACGGGAACTACGCTGGTAAATTCGCGGGGCGCAAGTAGTAGTTCAATAAATAATCTTGTTTTAGGCGCTCTTGTTCTCCTGAACAGAGTGCTTATCAATTTGCCCAAATGTCTGTAACTTTCGAATTTTTGCCCGAAAATGGTCTCAAACGACTTGGTTGAACTCACTGATGAAGAATCCGAGGTTGAAATAAAAGTTGGCCGTCCGTCCGTGAGCACGATTACGCCCAAACGGAATGAGCTAGAGAGTTGAAATTTTCAGGGTAGGTTCGAAGGGTAAAAATCTCGGCTAAGTTCGTTATCAGGCGAAATCGGTCCAGTAGTTTCGGAGTTAAAAATTTTAATTTTTTCATTAATCACAAGAAGTTCGAGTTTCATTTTTTTTATGATGCAATTTTATCTAAAGACTCGATTGATGCCAGCTCCGAAACTGTCGGACCAATATCTTCAGAGATATGATTTTTAAAAATTTAAAATATTTATTCAACCTCGGGTACAATAACTCTCGAAAGAAATGAGATACAGACTTGAAATTTTCAGGGTAGATTTAAGGGGTGGTTATCTGGTCAGAATCAGTCCAGTAGTTTCGGAGTAGGAAAATCGAATTTCAATCGGTACTGATCAGAAACGGTTGGATAGTTTCGAAGTAAGAGGAAAAACCTTTCATTTTATTACGGATTCCAATTACAAAGATGCAGTATATAGATTTTTTGGCACTCTTGTTCAATTGACACAGGTATGAATTGTGCACGAAACAAGAACGCCAAATCAACCCTCACGTCAGTGATTTTAACATTTTTTATTTTTGTAGTCGATATGGCTTTCAACCCAAATCAACGCAAACCTTCATCACGAGGACAAATGCTAGTAAATTTAGTTATTGGAAACGGACGTCATGATCAGAATGAAGAATTGAATACTTCTGCCATTATACATCATAGTTACGATTTAACGCAGTGCCTGCGAACTTCCAGCTTGAATCAAAATATCTCTTCGTCTGAAAATATAGAAGTTCCTCTGTATGAAGAATTAAAAGATGTGAGTTTTGAAGAATATCTTGATCCTTTTATTGATCAGTCAGAGATCGATAGCATTCCTGAAAACACGGGTGATATTGGAAAAAGTTTTCTGATACTGATGAGGAACTAAACAGAAAGCAAAGAGCTATCAATAGATCAAAGAGGATGCATGGAAAAAAATATACAGGCAGAAAGAGGAAATGTGATGAAACAGACGTGAAAGCGAGATATGAATTTGTCCCAAAACCTAAAAAATGTCTTAAGGAAAAACCATGTACACATTCTTGTATTGCTAAATCTGATCGAAGTTATTTATGCGGTGTGATATCTGAACAGAAGAGAAAAGCAGTATTTGACTATTTTTGGGGGATAAATTCATGGGATGCCAAAAAGATCTATTTAAAAAATCTTGTTCGGTTGCGTACAGTATTAAGAAGACGGAAAAGTACGAGTAACGAGGGAGAAATGGCTCAAAGACAACTGGCCTATGACTATTATTTACCAGATGATCAGAACACTACCGTAAAGGTATGCAAAAGCTTTTTCATTAGTACTTTTCATATAAATAGCGATACACTGTCAGAATGGGTTAAACAGTTGCAGGATAATGTAAGGGAAAGAACAGACTTGAGGTCTAAACACGAAAAGCGACAATCTAAAATTAAAAAAAACCCTGTTTCGAAAGTAAATAGATCTGATACTGTTAAAGAATGGTTGGATTTATTAAATAAAGTACCCAGTCACTATTGCCGCTCTAGCAGTAATAGAGTCTATATTGAGGATACGTTCGAATCAAAATCTCATATTTTTCGTGTTTATACCCAGTGGTGCAAGGATAACCGAAAACCAAATATTGCTCGAAAACTGTTTAATGCCATTTTAGAAAAGGAGAAGATTTCTATTTTCAAACCACGGAAAGACCAATGCGATACATGCACTGCTAAAAAAGAGGGTAATTTCTCAGAAGAAGATTACGCAGTACACATAGCAAAGAAAAATGAAGCCTACAACGCCCATATTGAAGCTCGTACTATGTGCTCATCCGAGGTGATCGTCTTGACCATAGATGTCCAATCAGTTCTCCTTTGCCCCAAAATGTTGGTTTCGGCTCAATATTATAAGCAGAAACTACAGGTACATAATCAATCCATTTATGTCAATAACAACAAGGATGTACATCTATACGTTTGGCAAGAAGGAGATGGAGGTGTTACAGCTAATGAATTTACAAGCTGCTTATTACACTTCATTGAGTCTCAAGTAGGTTACAAAAAATTTATAATTGTATCGGATGGATGTTCTTACCAGAATAAGAATAGAGTTTTGGCATCAGCCCTGCTAAAATTGACAAAGAAGACTGGCTTGGAGATTGAACAACTTATCCTAGAAAAAGGACATACTATGATGCCTGTTGACAGTGTCCACTCTACGTTGGAGAAAAAGTTTCGACCTCCAATCTACACTCCAAGTGATTATATCAGTCGCATGAGAGAAGCCAGACCTAAGCAACCATACCATGTAAACCATATAGATTACAAATTTTTCAAGAATTACGAAAATGATGTTTGTCTTGACTCTATTCGTCCAGGAAAAAAAACCGGAGACCCGACGGTTAACGATATACGCGGTCTTAAATACAAAAATGGTAATATTTACTACAAGTTACGCCACCCCGACGAATGGAAAATTCTACCTCAGCGTATTCGTTCATGTAACCCTACATTTATTATTCCTGCACTATATAACGAACCCAGAAAACTTGATAAAAGCAAGTATGATAGTCTACAATCTATGAAGCCTTTCATGCATCGTGACTATCATGCATTTTATGATAACCTTTCCTGCTAAGAATGATATTTTGTATTTCAACAAATTTGATTTGTTTTATTTAACTTAACTAACTTTTAGTTCGTTGTTTTGAAGTCGTTTTTTTTTGTTAAAATATTTTTTAGAGAGTTTTGGTTTTAATTTTATTGAAGATTTTATTTTTTGTTTTTCTAGTAGCCATAGGCATCTCGAAGTTAAATACTGTGATGAAGCATTAATGTTGCAATAATAGTAATTATACCTACCTAATTTGTGATATTAATAGTACAAATAAGAATAAAGATTAACACTTAACAACCACAGATCTCTTACTCTTTGATTAAAAGATTGTTTAACGTGACTGACTATACCCGACAAATTATTTAATTACATTTTCTAATCCAAGAAAACCAAAAGATCACATGAAGTAACCTCAAAATTTCAAAAGTATAACTTTGCGAAATCCCTCATGTGTCATTAGGCACATACGTCATTATTAATAGCGATGCCAAATCCGTTACGTGCAATTTTTGTTTCAAAATATTTCTAGCTCGTTAAATAAGTAATATTTGCTATATATTTTGTAATCCTAATATGTCTTTATAATCCTAATATAATATTGCATTCATATTTTTGAAATATATTTGTCCCTTTATTTAATAAAATGTTTTTTATTGTTTCCCAAAACCTAGTGAAAATTACATACGGAATCTGTCAGGCGCAACGACGATAAAATCTATTCCATTAACCAATCCAGAGCGGAGACAAGAGGCCCAAAAACTAGAATTGCACCATCGCAAGGCGGAAAAAGCGAGAACCACAATGAACACCGATATTGCTAACTCACAAACTATTGATAGTGAAACTAACACTATTTCAATGGATTTGGAACAAGTTCTTTTTAGTCCGACATTGACTCATTCGGAAATATTTTACAGTCGTCAGTTGTCCTGTTTCAACTTCGGAGTTCATTTGTCAGATACAGATGATGCGTTTATGTGCATATGGGATGAGTCTATCACTGGGAGGGGTGGAAATAAAATAGCGTCATGTCTGCTGAAGATATTTTCTCATCTCAAATTTCCTAAAAGAAAAAATCTTGTAGTTTGGAGCGACAACTGTATTGGGCAAAACAAAAATAAGATAATTTTAATGATGCTCATCTACCTAGTTTCCAAAGGCATCTTCGAAAAGGTCGAGCAAAAGTTTCTAGTGAGTGGACATTCCTACCTCACTTGCGACAGAGATTTTGCCCAAATAGAAAAAAGAAAACGTGTTACAAAAAATTACACCCCCGAAAATTTAGGAAAGATGATAGCCGAGGCGCGCCATCAGAGACCTTTCAATGTAGTATATATGCAGAGAATCGATTTCAAGAATTTTCAGAGCATGGCAGATGAATATCTTAATACAACGAAACTGCAAATTTCTCAAGTAGACTGGATTAAAATTGAACAAGGACAAGAAACCTCAGTAAAAACCAAGAAGACCTTTTCTGATTTGGAGCCATGGACAACTTGTAATGTCCTGAAAAAGGGCAAAAGGTCGATTGACATTTCGCAAGCAGTGGTTCCCGATCTTAACTGCACAAATCGCATTTCAACAGAGAAGCTTGAGGATCTCAAAGCCATGATGGAATATTCCATTGAAATATATTCCCTTCTATGAAGATCTGATAGCAAGAACGATATCAGAATAGAAGGTTTCTCTGGACATAGACCCTTTTTACTTTCACTTTTTCTTGGCACTTAGGACCTTCTAGCATTTATCATGTTTAATTGAGTTTTTTCAGGTTAGTTTTTGTTTTCTTTGTTCAACTATGTATGTAGTGTTATTTCATTCTGTATTCTACACTGAATAAAAGCATTTAATCTTTTTTTTAAATTTTTTTGTATGTTCTAGACATATTTTATGTAATATCTCAGTTTGAATTTTTTGGTACTTAGACCCTTTTGAATTTCCACTCTTCAATTTATCATCTACTGTGAGTATGTTAAATGATATAAAATCATTTTTACTAACGTGCGTTCAACAAAATTCGTGGCAAGTAGGCTATGGAATTATGAACTTCTATATTCTTCGTCTGATTCAGACCCAGAATATAGAAGTTCATAATTCCATAGCCTACTTGACCCCGAATTTTTTTGAACGCACGTTATAATTAAGTTGTAGATGCTTCTTGTCTATTATGAATTGGCATTTTCAGATTTTTGCTCAACGTTCAGGCGGATTTCAAGGTGTTGTGGGTGCAATAGATGGAACGCATATACAATGTAAGGCTCTTATTGGAAATACGAATGACTACTATAATAGAAAAGGAGTTCATTCGTTTATTTTACAAGGTGCTTAGAATGATATAAAAGTTTAGACTTCAATCTTTTTACTTCCTAGTGTGCTGGCCTTATTTTGTATTTAATGTTTTTTTTTAGGTGTATGTGATCATACTGGGCGATTGATAAATATATTTGTTGGGATGCCAGGTCGGATGCATGATGCTCGTGTTTTCAGAAACAGCGAGATATATAGAGGAATAGCAAATGCATATATTCAATTATTGCCACCACACCAACATCTAATTGGAGAAGCAGCATATCCTTTGATGCAAAACCTAATGACTCCATTCAAAGATACAGGTCATTTTTTGAGGGAGCCAGTGGTATATAATACTAAACTTTCTTCTATACGAAGTATAATTGATAGAGCATTTAGACTGTTGAAGTTCAAATGGAGAATATTAAAATATTTGGATATCAGGGATTTTTCGTTAGGACAGAACATGATTGGGGCTGCCTGTGTTCTATATAATTTTATGATTAATAGTGGAGAAACAAACTTTGATCAAGACATTGAAAATGATTTCATATTGATTTCTAATGACGAAAATCACGCAAAAAATGTTATAATCCATTTAAAATCTATTTTGCAAGGCACGGAATATCTCAGCAATGCATAGCCTATAACGGTCCACAATTCTATACAATTCAAAGAGTTAATCGATGAATATAATATGTTTCCAACGTCTATTTGAATCTTATTTTCAATAGGTCAAACAAAAGTAAAATTTATTATTCACTATTAGGTAACGGAAGCTATGAAACAACCTAACTATAGTATTGATGACCTTGCAATGAAAAATTTTAATGATGTAATATGACTACTAGAGTATAATTAGAGATACAATCTTTCGAACTGTGATATCGCATCCATAAAATACTTGAATTAAATCACAGAAATTTAAGGGTTGAAATTATTTTAGAAGATTCCCCGAAATGTTATTTAAGCATCATCAAAAATACTGTTGAACAGGTATCTCTTGATTTGACTGAACCCTATTCTCCCACATTAGAAAGTTGCAAAAATTATGTGCATTTTTAGAACACAAAAATTGCGAGGAAAAAGAAAAGCATTGAAAACGGTATTTGTTAGACATATTGATTCTTTGCAAGGATCAGATATTGCCCTTTCCTCAATCAATATGAATCGTCTATTTCTGGAGATTATTTTCCAGATCTGATAATAATTAAACTTGAAAGAGTTTCAATTAATGATGTGGCTGCCCAAGATTTAAATTTCAGTTTGTAATGATACTATGTAAAACAATCGACAATCTTCTGGTGACAACAAATTCTGCCTTGTCGAAGATTTAAGCACCCTCGAAATACAAAGGCTAAGTGTGCCTGTAATAAGCAGTTTGCCTGGACCTTCGTCTCAAAATAATGTTTTAGATATAGAAATGGTGCAGGCACCCTCTTCTAAAGAAGTCACGACAATTGAGAATTCCGCAGATCCTCAAAAAAAAAAATATGTTTGGACTAACAAAGGAAAAGGATCCAAGGAAAATAACCAGGCTACTTCTTCCTCGGTTAAATTGGAATTGTGGAAACAAATAGCCAATGTATTACTAACACTCGGCTGTTATGTCAATGCCACGAGTTGTCGAAAAAAATTTGCTAATTTATACAAGCGATATATCAGATACAAGCAGCACTTAAAGACTACAGGTGCTGAAAGAAAAGATCCTCCAGAATATTTCGGGAAAATGGATTAAATTTCAGGACAAAAAGAAATGATCAGTTGGCACCGATATTATGAATAATAATAACACATCGTATGAACAAGATCAACATCCTGAGCCTGTTGAACAGTCTGAAGAGCTTTATATATCTGATAATAGAGTTTCAGGTATTAATGATAAAACTTCTGAAACGAATAATTTAAATCAAAGTGAAAAATCCCAACAGAACAAAGAGAACATAAATAAATAAGTTGTGGCGAAAAAGCATAAAATTACAAATGCATATATAATTGAGGCAATCGATAACATACCCCAAAATCAAATGGACCAGCAAAAAAACAGAATTTAATGAACTGATGGGAGTAATTAATGCTCAGAATTCACTGTTGAAAGAGCAAAACTCACAAAGAGACGAATTCCTAATACTTATGAAGGAATTCTTGAAATCAAAGAAAAAAGCAACTATTTTTTGTTATTCCATTCCCCTGAATCAGTATTAATCGTCTATTTCTCACGGTAATCACTGACCACCGGCCCCTTAGGTGGTTATTAACCCTCAAGGACCCAGGGTCCAGACTCGCCAGGTGGGCTATGACTTTGGCTGAATATGAATTCGAAATTGTACACCGAAAAGGAAAACTTCATGGGAACGCGGATGCGCTAAGTCGGATGTTCAATAAGGAAGAACATTTTATCGACATGGAATACGAGGAGTTTGAAGAATCTCAGAAGACGCATCAGGTACCGGAAATGAGGAGACTGAGTGAGAAATCCGGAGACCTCTTTTTAGCTCCGGAACAATGGGCGCTAGCACATTGCGTGTCGCAAGACCTCGCCATGGGGGCAGGGATTGCTGCTAAATTTAGAGAACTATATGGTTCTGTAGATAGCTTGCGACAACAGAAAAAACATGTAGGACAGGTAGCGGAATTACTGCTGCCCGAAAGAAATATTTATTATCTACTAACTAAGGCTCGGTATTTTGATAAACCTACGTATAGGGGTATGTGGAACGCATTAAGGGAATTGAGAAGGTGTTGCGAGAAGAACGGGGACACGTACCTGGCTGTACCCAAGTTGGGATGCGGATTGGACAAATTAGATTGGGAAAAAGTAGGGAATATGATAAGATTTATTTTTCACAACTCCAATATTTCAATTTGCGTTTATATTAACAGGGAGCTGGGGTCAGCGATACCGATAAAAGCGATCGAAATCGATACCATAGAACCAGAATGGGACAGGGACGTATTAAGGACCGCTCAGTTGAACGACGTCCACTGCCAATCGGTAACAGCGGCTATTCAGTCGGAAGGGCAGGTAGAAAATGCACAATATTACATGTCCCGAGATGGGATTTTGTATTATGTAGGGGACGGGGATAAATTGGTTGTACCACGGACCTTCGTGTCCAAGGTACTTAAAGACTTTCATGACTCACCAATGGCGGGTCACCCGGGCCGACAGAAGACATTAGGAAACCTGCGGAAAAGGTTCTATTAGCTAAATATGCGGACTGACGTAAATACTTATTGCGCTAGTTGTGATTCCTGTAATAGAAGGAAAACATCACCACACCACAGGAAAGCGCCCTTACAACGCTTTACGCCCACGACGGAGCCGTGGGAACTAACGTCAATGGATATTGTGGGGCCTCTGACAACATCCTCTCGAGGAAATAAGTATTTACTGACTTTCCAAGACTATTTCACCAAGTATGTAGAGGCTTTACCGATTGCAGATCAAAGAGCAGACACTATTGCTCGGGCATTCGTGGAACACATTATCGCTCGACACGGTGCCCCAAAAATGTTACTGACGGACCGAGGTGCGAATTTCACCTCAGGGATGTTTAAAGAAGTTTGTAAAGTTCTGGGAATAAAGAAATTGCAAACAGCCAGTTACGCCCCGACTTCGAACGGTCAAATTGAGAGAATGCACCGGGTTCTCAAAGACATGTTGTCGCATTATCTTAGCGACAACCAACAAGACTGGGACGAGTGGATACCATTCGTGCTTATGGCCTACCGAGGAAGCATCCATGGGACCACTGGGTATAGTCCCTATTTTCTGTTGCACGGGAGAGAACAGGCTCTCCCTTGGGAAGGATTCATTGAATCCGGGAGAGCGCGGTATGATTATGGGGAAAATTATGCATCGGAATTGAAGGAACGTTTGAGAAGGGTATACACCGAGGTGTACAAAAATACGGAACAGGCAAAAACGGAGAGAGTGAGAAAATTTAATGAAAAGACGGCGGAGCATCATTTTAAGGCAGGGGACAAGGTATACCTAAAGGAAATGGGTACGAAACGAGGGCTCGTAAAGAAACTAGTAAAGAGTTGGATTGGGCCATATCAAATTGTGGAGATAATTGGTCCGGTTGCGTGCAGAATAAAGAAATGTGGGGGAAGGGATGAACAGATAGTTCACGTAAATAGGTTGAAACATTTCGTTTCAAGGGGTACAGATGAAAATGGAGAGGTAGAAAACCGCGCACCGGCGGGAAGGGAAGAGGAAAGGGACCATAAAGTAGAGGCTGGGGAGGAGCGAGAAAGGAGAGAAGAAACGCTACCAGCCATAACCCCGTTTTGGTACCGAGGTAGAATGCCGGGACCAGAGGAAGCAGCGCAAAGTAGTGCGAGCGAGGAGGACGAGGAGAGCGAGGGGGAAGAGGCAGAGGAATCTGTAGAGGAAGTGGAAATCCCCTTAAGGCGGTCGACGAGGATAAGGCGTCCTCCAGATCGACTATCTTATCCTTAGGGAGAGGATTAACCAAATAGGGGTACCCAGGGGCGGGTCTTAATGACACTCCCTCAGGAGAAGTGAATCTCCTCCTGCCCCATGAATGGTAGATTCCAGGAGCTCACCTACCCGGAGAGCTACAACCTGAAAAGGGTCCCTGTTCTGAGTTACGAACAAAACAACATCAACATTTCGTGATATTAGCCATTATAACCCCCCCCCCTTGTGTCTATTTTATTTAAAGTTTTCTGAACCTCCCCTCGATAAATCAGTATTCTGCCTGGAAGCCTACCGTTGATCTGCCTGTACCTCTCGCAGACGGTGCACAGGTAGTTCGCGAAGTTTTGCGATATTTCCTCGGCTACAGGTGTTCCGTTACGGCCGAATAATAGCTGTTCATCGACCCCGTCTAATCGTTGTAATGACACTTGGGTGCATTTTCAACGATTTCGTCCCTAGTAGAGTCTTAAGCCGCGTACACATCTGGCGAACGCATGTGGCCGAAGCCATTCGACCGAACGCCTTCGGTAAATGTGTACGGCCCAACAAACGACAGCGAAGGCATGTGTTTGCCTTCGTGAGAGTTCGCTCACTGGGCGGTACATCAAAAGAAAATTGGAGAACGAATTCGTTTGGCTGTGTTTAGTGTGTACGCTTCCAGTTAAAGTGTCGAACGGCGTCGTCCCGATTTTGTTTTGATTTTCTATTTTGCGATAATGGAGTGGACTAATTCTTCTTGTTTAAAACTTATTTGTTCGGTATTCAATTTGGTAAGGTAGTTTATAGTCCGAATGACCAATAGTTTTAATAAAATAAATACAAACACATGTTGGTCATTTTTCATGCACGACAAAACGTATGGAAATACCAGTCATATACGTACGCTCTTATACGTCGCATGTTCGATATTATCAATACGCTTGATAAGATACGACGCTTTTCGAAAGAACAATTTACCTACGTCGAATTTCGTGAGTGTCAAACAATCAAATCTTCAACTCACTAATGGTATTGGAGAGAAGCGGAGTCCTGGTTGTTAGGGGTGCCCCTAGTTCTCGAAGATCCTTATATGGTGGTAAGTTTTGTCGTAGTAAGTTTGACCAACTTGTATATTTTGTAGCGCGGCCTATATGGTATTACAATACATTTCGCTCAATTGATATATAATTTAGAATATTTTGTTTTTAAATTATACATTGGTCCTTCGAGCCGGATTTAACCCTGAGCAACCCTCAGGCTTTGTTGAATTTGGAAATTTTTGAATTTTGCAGTTTTAGATTCGTTCGTTTTCGATTTTTGGTTCAGGATCTGGGTCACCAAAATATATGCCAACGTATTTTCTTATTATTCATTCTGTGAATATTTTTAGTTTGAAATTCAGAAATAATTTTTTTCGTTCGTAGGTATTATTTTAAATATCGCACACATTGTTTCGATTTTTTCATTGGATTGACATTAATTTGAAGCATCAAGAACCGGTTGCAGTTCTATATTTGCCCCACCTCATTTATTTTTGTTGAATGCGTGGATACTGATAATTTCATTCGAAATAAAATACTTCTATATGTAAAGATATAGTTGTTATTTTGTTCGGGCGAAGCGTTGGAGATTTGTCTTGTTTTATCGCAGTTGACACATGTGTTACATTTTCATTTGATTGTTTCGAGTGAATTTGAAGTCCACACATTTCTCTTATTGAATACTGATTACTTCGGTTTTAACGCAAAGACATTGAATTAAAAATGCCTCAAGATAGGGAAGCGCAGCGTTTCTTACAACATAAAGCGGCAAGGTCTTTGTCCGTTTCTCGTGTAGATGAGATTTTTGATATGTCGGCTAAGGCGGAACATGATACCAGTTTTCATACAGCATTCAAAATGCGTTTTTCGGCTTTAGATAGTATTTATAAGGGTTTTGAAACGTATCATTTCAAGATTATCAGTTATTTATCAACACAAGCCGATAATGAGTTAATATTAGAAGAGCAAAATGATCTTAGACGCAGTGTTGATGAGAAATACTTTGCTATTAAGTCGATCTATCACGATTTATTCTCTAGAGACAGTCTAAATCAATCGCGTTTAAGTAGAGGATCAACATCTAATGCAAAGTTACCTAAAATTTCGATTCCCATTTTCTCTGGTGATTTGCATACGTGGACTAATTTCTTAGATTTATTTACCACTTTGATAGATGAAAATAGTTCGCTTAGCGGGATTGAAAAGTTTCAATATTTGTTGAGTAGCGTATCTGGACAAGCTCTTTCTGTTATCAAAGGACTTCCATTGTCACATGACAATTATTTAGTTGCATTTGGGAATTTGAAGAAACGATTTAATAATAAACGTTTATTAGCTACGGCTTTTTGGAGAAAAATTGTTGATTTTCCTAAAATTGAAAAAGAAGATATAGCTCAGTTACGTGAATTGCACACAGTATTTTCGGAAAATTTAGCTGCTTTGGACAATTTGGATTTTCATGTAGACCAGTGGTGTTTTCCTTTATTCAATATTATGATTGAAAAATTAGATCATAAAACTAGAACTCGTTTTGAACTGGAGCATAGTAGTGTTGAATTACCTACATTTGAAACTCTGAAAACCTTTTTAATAAGTCATTGTCGAGCTTTAGAAACTTGTAATACACAAAAGCATAGTCATTCTACTGGACCTACAAATTTTGATTCTGCGCCTAAGCACTTCTCAAGATCGAATGTTAAATCGTCGTTTATGGCTAATGTGAAAGCAAAGAGTACTCCACCTTTGGCTAATTGTACGTCTTGTAAGCAAAATCATTTTATTGGACACTGTCCTTCATTTTTAGAAAAGACACCATTCCAGCGGTTCTCAATAGTCAAACAGAACAACTTGTGTATAAATTGTTTAAAAAATTCTCATAACGTGAAACATTGTCCGAGCCAATCAAGATGCAAGGTTTGTCGATCTTTACATCATTCTTTGCTGCATTTCGAAAAATCGGAAACTAAAGATTCTAAGCTTGTTTCTGCAAATCCTTCGGGCACTACATCAAACAGTAGCTCGTCAAATTTTGAGGTCCATAGTGTTTCACTTTCTTCTTGTAGTTGTATATCAAATAATAATAAACCGTCGGAATTTACTGTTTTGCTCTCGACGGCGGAAATTGAGATCTTGGATGCTTTTGGAGGATTTCAGAAAATTAGAGCCCTTATGGATAACGGCAGTCAGGCATCTTTTATAACTGAAAAATGTCTAAGAAAACTAGGTTTGTCTTATGTCGCGATGTCTCAACTTATAAATGGTATAGGAAATGAAACTGTAGTAGCCCCTAAAGGTAAATTGACTTGTGTAATTCGTTCTGCTCACAGTGAAAAATCAACTTTGAATTTGGAGGCTTATGTTTTAACTAAAATTTGTTCTGATATGCCTAATTGCTCTATCAAACGTTCAGATTGGCCTCATATAAATAACCTTAAGCTAGCCGATCCCAGTTTTCATTTGTCGAGACCAATTGATATGCTACTTTCTGCTGATGTTTTCGCACAAATTCTTCGTGATGGTCGAATTAAGGGTAGATTAAATGAACCTATTGCTTTCAACAGCAGTTTTGGTTGGATTTTGAGTGGTCGTATCGGGTTACCGTCTTCAGTTACGCCAAAATTTGATTCCTTCTTAAACACTTTAGTTGTTGAGAATAACAGTGTCGATATTTGTGAAAACATTTTGACAAAATTTTGGGAGTTAGAGGAAGTTCCTCAATCAATACCTTTATCATCTGAAGATATTAAATGTGAAAAATTCTTCAAGGAAACCACTTATCGGGATTTTAACGGGAGATATATTGTATCTCTCCCTTTTTCGTCAGGTACAGAGCCGGAGTTAGGACATTCTCGTGAGAATGCACTTAGACGTTTTTATTCTTTAGAAAATAGGTTATCTAAAAATGATGATCTTAAAGCTCAATACTGTGCATTCATGCGGGAATATCTAGATTCTGGTCACATGTCACCTGTTCCTCCATTGGATAATTCTGAAGGTAAATATTATATTCCGCACCATTGTGTAATAAAGCCGGAGTCAGTGACAACGAAACTTAGAGTGGTATTTGACGCTTCAGTCAAATCCTCAAACGGTCTTTCTTTAAATGACAATCTTCTTACTGGCCCTAGGCTTCAAACAGATATAAGCTCACTATTGCTGCGTTTTCGTACACATCGTGTGGTATTTTCGGGAGACATTCGTTCAATGTTTCGACAAATTATAATTGATCCTTGTCATCGGACTTATCAGAGAATTTTTTGGAGATTTTCTTTGAGAGAGCCGGTACAGGAATTTATATTGAATACGGTGACTTTCGGAGTCAGATCTTCACCTTTCTTAGCACTTCGAACTTTGCGCCAACTTTGCCAAGATGAGGGTCATAACTTTCCTCTGGCTGTCAAAATTTTAGAATCTGATACGTATGTTGATGATGTCTTTGGTGGAAATGACACTGAAGAGGAAGCTCTTATAGTTATAAAACAACTAATTAAACTACTGAGTCGTGCTGGATTTGAGTTGCGCAAATGGATAAGTAATAAATCTTCACTTTTGAAGCATATTCCGGAATCATCACATCAATTGCCTATCGATTTTGATGAAAATGCTTGTGTAAAAGTTTTGGGTCTCCGATGGTATCCATCGAAGGACGTATTTTCGTATATTGTTCACACGAGTTCAAACACATGTACAAAACGTAACATTCTTTCGGAACTTGCTAGAATATTTGATCCTCTTGGTTTTTTGGCTCCTATAACATTTTTTGCAAAGCACTTAATGCAACAGCTCTGGTTATTAGCCCTTGACTGGGATGATACACCGCCACCTGAAATAGAAAAGCAGTACGGTCGATTCAAATCGGAATTGCCGTTATTATCATCTCTTGAAATACCTCGTTGTATTCGTCCTAGTGGTCCTTTATATAGTGAATTACATGGCTTCTGTGACGCTAGCGAGCGTGGTTATGGAGCAATAATTTATATGCGTGTTAAACAGAGTGAATCTACATTTAACGTATTTCAACTCATGGCGAAGTCAAAGGTCGCTCCCCTTAAGAGAATATCCATTGCTCGTTTGGAGCTCTGCGCAGCTGTATTGCTTGCAGAACTTTTTTCATTTGTGCTGACCACTTTACCAAATCATAGTCCCATTGATCATATATTCGCATGGTCCGATTCTAAAGTTGCTTTAGATTGGATTAAGTCTCCTAGTTATCGTTGGAAAACGTTTGTCGCCAATCGAGTGGCTCGCATACAGGAAAAGGTCAGTCCTTTTCACTGGCATCACATTGCCGGTCGCATGAACCCAAGTGATATTTGTTCACGTGGTTCATTTCCTTCGGAACTTGTTAGGAATACATTATGGTGGGCGGGACCACCTTGGTTAGCATCATTGGATTCTGCTTTGATCGGGGAAGAATTATTGTCTCCTTCTGAAGATGCATTGTCTGAGGAAAGAGTCTGCGTGCTTAATAGCTCGATTCAAGCAGATTCTATTTTAGCTTTACTTGATCGATTTTCGTCGTTTGGTAAGATACAGAGAATAATTACCTATTGTTTGAAATTTGTGAGTAAGTTTTCATTTCCTAAGTCATCGCTTTTGACTTCGTTCTCTATTAGTGACAACATTACTTGTTCGTCAGATCAATTATCTAGTGCACTTTTATTTATTGTTCGTCACGTTCAGCGTTCAAATTTTTCGACAGAAATCTCTTGTTTGTCAAAAGGTTTATCGTGTTCGAAATCTTTTCGAAAACTTTCTCCCTTCATAGATAAAAATGGTCTTTTACGTGTAGGAGGTAGATTAATTAATAGTAAATTGGGTTTCGATCAGAAGTTTCCACTTTTACTACCCCGAAAGCATCGATTAACAGAACTTTTAATTTTGCATTATCATGAGAAGCTCTCACATCCAGGTTTACGTACTTTACAATTTTTACTTAGTCAAACGTTCTGGATACTGTCGCCTCGAAGAGCTATTCGTAATGTCATAACGAAATGTTATCGATGTTTTCGAGTCCAGCCTAAGACAATGGAGCCACTTATGGGAGATTTGCCTATTTCACGAGTAACAGAATTGAAACCGTTTTCACATGTTGGTTGTGATTTCGGAGGACCTTTTCTCATTAAGTTAGGAAAGCTAAGGGGTTCAAAAACTCAAAAGGCGTATCTATGCTTATTTGTTTGTATGTCAACTAAAGCTATTCATCTGGAACTAGTTTCGGACTTGTCAACAGAATGTTTTCTGGCGGCATTTCGTCGTTTTATTGCACGTCGCGGTCGTTGTTCCGTGATTTATAGTGACTGTGGGACTAATTTTGTTGGTGCAAGTAAATATTTGCAAAAAATATTTAAAGACTCAATTGTTGATGAAAGTGTGGATTGGAAATTCAATCCACCTTCTTCTCCTCATTTTGGCGGATTATGGGAGAGTGGTATTAAATCGGTAAAATCTCATCTACATCGAGTAATCGGAGAACAGATTCTTACTTTTGAAGAACTATATACTGTTTTGGTAAATATAGAGGCATTACTTAATTCTAGACCACTTGTAGAAATGAGTAGTGATCCAAATGACTTGTCAGTGTTAACGCCTGGTCATTTTTTAACACTTGAACCTGTAACGGTTCTACCGGATCCTGATTATAGTGATATAAAACTGAATCGCTTAGATCGTTGGCAACTTTTACAACGAATGCAACAGCAATTTTGGTCACGCTGGCATACAGAATATTTACACACTTTGACACAACGAGCCAAATGGTCAAAGAACAATTCTCCTAAGTTACAGATAAACCAGCTTGTTCTTATTAAAGACGAGAATCTTCCTCCTCTCAAATGGAGGTTAGGTAGAATTATGGAAGTGCATCCTGGACATGATGGTATTTGTCGAGTTGTAAGTCTCAAAACTGCTGACGGCGTTTTGAGGCGTCCCGTAGTGAAACTAAGTCCTCTACCTTGTAGAGATTGAATCTTTATAATAATTATTTTGTTTCGTCTATTATATGAGTATGTAAATTAAGTTCTCATTTTTCATTTTTTATTTGCCTTGAAAGTTTATTACCTTTCACTTCATTATTTTTTTTTGTTTCGTTAATAATGAAAAATATTTTGGCATATTTTGGTGGGCGGTATGTTCGGTATTCAATTTGGTAAGGTAGTTTATAGTCCGAATGACCAATAGTTTTAATAAAATAAATACAAACACATGTTGGTCATTTTTCATGCACGACAAAACGTATGGAAATACCAGTCATATACGTACGCTCTTATACGTCGCATGTTCGATATTATCAATACGCTTGATAAGATACGACGCTTTTCGAAAGAACAATTTACCTACGTCGAATTTCGTGAGTGTCAAACAATCAAATCTTCAACTCACTAATGGTATTGGAGAGAAGCGGAGTCCTGGTTGTTAGGGGTGCCCCTAGTTCTCGAAGATCCTTATATGGTGGTAAGTTTTGTCGTAGTAAGTTTGACCAACTTGTATATTTTGTAGCGCGGCCTATATGGTATTACAATACATTTCGCTCAATTGATATATAATTTAGAATATTTTGTTTTTAAATTATACATTATTGGTTTATATCGAGAACGGGAAGTTTTATGGAATCCAGTGTTTAAAGATTACAAAAATAAAATAAAGAAAATTGATGCCTGGGACGACATCAGCAAAATTATGAAAGGCGATACAGGGGAAGTCAAAAAGAAAATGGAATCTTTATTAACGTCATTCCGACGTGAGAGACAAAAACAAGATAACTCTTTTAAAACTGGAGCAGGAACCGACACAATTTTTAAATCTAGCTGGTTCGCTTTCAAAGATATGCTTTTCTTGATGGACAAGTTTATACCAAAAGAAACTAAAAACACTGACGTAAGTAAAAATATATTTTGTTATCAAATAAAATATACCTACATATGCAAATATTATGTATATATATATTATGAGATTATTTTCAAAGAAATAATTGTTGTTTATGTTTTATGCATTTGTATTTTGCCAACTGACGCTCCCTTCGCCCATGAAATATTCAGCAAATTCATTTCTAATTGCTTCACAATTTGCCGAACTTTTTCGTCCTATCTTAGGTATTACAAGAAAGGACTCTGCATTTTTATTTTCGTTTCCCTGTCTCCAAAGTCCAGGGATGATTTTTCCTTCTTTCTCCTGATCAAATGTTCCTGGTGGAGCGTAAGTCTTGCGTGAATGTTTACTTTTTCTCAAGAAGTTGTGGAAATAGACGCATGCTAATACTACCAAAGTTGCTTTTTCAGGTGATAGTAGCATCACTTTTCTCAAAACTCTAAAAACAGCTGACATGATGCCGAAAACATTTTCAATAATACGCCTTGCTCTACAAAGTCTATAGTTAAAGATGCGTTTCTTAGAACCTTTTTTTTGTTCTACTGGATAGCCCTTCTAAGGCTAAAAGCATCATCTCCTACAAATACATAGGGAATTTTTACATCTCTACTAGGTAGAATGTCATCAGGTGGTAAATGGAGCTCATTGTTTTGCAGTTTTTTCCAGAATATGGAGTTCTTTAGCACACCTCCATCTGAAATCCTACCTTGACAGCCAACGTCAGCAAACAAAAAGCAATAATTTGGATCAGCAACTCCCAACAAAACTATACTAAAATTTGCTTTATAATTAAAATAGTCGCTGCCACTGTGTATTGGTGCCTGAAGTATGCAATGTCTACCATCTATGGCACCAAGGCAGTGAGGAAAATTCCATAGAGCTTCATAATTTTCCGCAACATATCGCCATTCTTCTTCAGTTGTAGGCATCTAAAAATTAAAAAAAAAAACCATATTTTAAAAATTATAAAACCAAAAACTATTCAGGAGAAGACTCGACCAAAGAATCAATATCAAGAAGAAGAGGAGGAGGAGGAGAAGGAAGAGGAAAAAGACATGGCCAACGATGACATGGCTGTTGACGAAATTGATAATGACACACAAGTAACAGAAGTACCAGAAGGAACAACTCTCAAAAGAAAATCAGATTTTAAATCTCCCAAGAAGGTCAAACGAGTAACACCTGTGGCTTCTGTGAATCGTGGGACAAGCAGTGCTATCTCTAGAGGGCAAGAAGCATATCAAATATTACAAGAAACTGTTGCAAGTAAAAAAACAAGAGACGATAGCACAATTTTTGGAGAGCATGTAGCAGCAAAGCATAGAAAATACAGCACCCATACACAAAGTGAGGTGGAACATCTAATTGGAGATATTCTGTATAAGGCTGATAAGGGACTTTTTGAACGACACGTCTCCTCAACCAGTTTCATAAACCAGAAACAATATTATTTAAATCAACCCAATCAACAAACTTATACGAGTATCTCGCCTAGCACAACATCCAATCCATATAAGCATTTATCTTCAGACACTCAAAGCACCAGTACTCCTTTAACATCACCTTCAGCATCAGATGGACCACTTTCTTATGAAAATGAGTCTTTTTTTCGGAGGCTCAATCAAACCTGACGCTACAGCAAACTGATAATCCGACGACACCCATTATAAGTTTTATTAATGCATTTACAAATGAGGAGGTCTCAAGCAGAACCCCACAAGTCGCAAAAAAAAAAAAATTGAGTTAGCAGTGGATTCTGGTTCTATAGGATCAAACTCAACAAGTCAGATTACGCGAATCTCTCAAAAGCCCACAAATCGCATTGTATAACAGTGGAGAAAATCGCTGGTTCAAGCAAAACCACACATGTCCCGACAAGATGACTGAGCAGAACCTCACAAGTCCATTCAGCCAATAGGAAGTCGGGATTTACTGTGAATCACAGTACTCTTCCCATAACATATGGTTAAAATGTCAGCCAATTTAGTTTGTCGTGAGCCTGTATTTGTGCAATAATAATAATGCAATGAGTTCTTTGGTGCAATAGAATATTGTTTTAATGGAATATTATTCGAACGTTACAATGAACGTGGAAGATAATGGGACTGTTTTGGTTAGAGTGGCGAATGAAGGATCTCGAAAAAGGAGTAAAAAGGTTTCTTCTCGGGAGATTGCCAAGAAAGCAAGACACTCGATTCCATCTGGATCCAGCTCGTTTGTACCATGCAATCATAACAACAAGACTTTTCAGTGCAGCAGTATTCGCCCCGTGAATGCCTTGGATTTTCGTAAGAAACTTTATGCTTCTTGTAATAAGGTACTTCAAGACCAAATGGTATGCAGATTAATCCAACTTTCAGCTGTAAAACGCCAACGTTCACGTCAACCCAATGGTTGTATGCCCAAAAAACCTCACAGCATCTCTGTGAAATACTTATTCCCTACTTGTGCAGGTCAATACCAAAAGATAATATGTAAAAAATTTTTTTTACATCTCACTAAGTTCAAACCAGATAGAGTCAGGTCCATTCTAAAAAAATTGAAGGATGGGGTAGATATCGTTGAAAAAAGAGGGGGGGATCGAGTAAGTCACAAGTCACTTGCCAAAAAAAATAGCGTTAGGGAGTTCATAGGAAATTTGCGAGGGGTAGAGAGTCACTACAACCGAAAAAAGTCTAAAAGAATTTACTTACAGAGTGACCTCTCAGTCCGCATGCTTTGTGACATATACAACAATAGTGTGAGTGCCCCCGAGCTCAAAGTGTCAAAACAAATGTTTCGAAAAATATTTTCTAGAGAATTCAATATTGGATTCAAGTCACCTGCCTCTGATGTCTGTGGGTATTGTGCTATGATCGATAACAAAATAAAAACAGCTGGGGTCAATGAAAAAGCAGCTCTTTTTACTGAAAAACGGATACATAGAATTAGAGCCAAAGCTTTTTATGACCTAATCCGTGAAACTCATGAAGATGAAGTAACACTATGCTTTGACATGCAGCAAGTTCAACCGCTTCCACGAACACCAATTCAACAAGCATTTTATAAAAGACAACTCAGCTTTTACAATGTCTGCATTACTGATGTGACGACCAGTAAACCAGTGTTTTTTATCTGGACTGAAGATCAGGCTGGGCGTGGTTCAACGGAAGTAGCATCAGCTCTGCTTTCCCATCTACAAAGCTATGATTTTTCTGGAAAACAACATCTTCGGCTCTTCTGTGATGGATGTGGTGGACAGAACAAGAACAATCATGTACTTCATGCACTAATGTACTTTTTGGTACAGCACAGAGGTGACCTAAAAAAAATTTCCATCACGTTCCCTGTTAGAGGACACAGTTTTTTGCCTCCCGATCGGTGTTTTGGACGAATAGAAAAACTCTTGCGCCGAAAACCAACAATCATTTACAAACAAGAATACATTGAAGAGTTTCAAAAAGTTGGAGAAGTGAAACAGTTGGGCAGAGACTGGTCTTTGCTTGATGTGAAGAGTCTATGCGGCAGTTTGCGTAATCAAAACAAAATCAGTGACAAAAAGAGAATTTTCTTAGAGCGAAAGGTATTCCGAAATGGGAAAGTGACGGTTAATGTGAAAGCAAACGAGTTTTTCAGATTTGAAGGCAACCTGGCTCAAAGCCAAGTATTGCTTAGAAGGGGTTGGAATTGGGAAAAAATATTATCTACACCGTTGCCAGTGATACCTTTGGTACACCCCATCAGCAATGAAAAAAAGAAAGACGTGAATGAGCTACTCATTATTCTATTTGGCACTGATTGGATAAATGATGACAGTCTATCCTGGTATCGTAACATTGTAAGCAATGAAGCGTTTCCGACATCTTCAGAAGACGACGAATGTAATCATGAGATCGAGTGCGACTGCTTGGAGAACGATAGTGAAATCCACATCTGAATAATTAGCCCATCAGTATTAATAACTAGTTACCAGGAGAGATTACAATGAGACTTACAAGTTACTCATATTTCTGTTGTTTTAATTAATGAATCTTTTGAATTTGAAAATTTTTTTTTATGTTGAACTTTTTACTAACTATTTGAAATAATTATGAATACACAATTTTTTTCTCACAATGTTTTCAATTATTTCTCGCATTAATCGCTTGCTTTTTTTCAATTGAACTATGCAAAATCCCACTAGTCCAGACTGTGGACCGAACAAAACCCCACAACTTGGTAAAAATCGATCAAAATACCACTTGTCCAAACTTTAACAAGGTATTACAAAGCTATTATAGCCATATGATTTGAATCACTACTGCCACATAGCTCGTAATGACCGATATAAGATAATAAATAAAAAAAAATTCAAATTCCATTTGCAGAACACCAGAAAACAGTTTTTCGTCAATACCCAAAATTCAGTTCTGGCGGACTTGTGGGGTTCTGCTTGGGACCTCCTCAAATAGTATTTAAGGAATTTTTTGATATTTTTTTTTATGTGAACCCTAGATTTTTTTAATAAATATTTAAAGCATTATATTTAACTATTTTACTCACTTTTACGTATTCTTGAAGCGCATCAATTATAGCAGAGCAAACTTCTGGTATCATCCTTGAAATGAGTTGTTTTGAAATTTTAAAAGTATACATTAAACTTGTATATGAGTCACCAGTCGCTAAATATCGTAGGGTTAACATTAACCTTTCTGTTGGCGGTATCGCTTCTCTAAACTTTGTATCTTCTTTCGCGATTTTTGGACCAATTTTATTCAATAGCCATTCAAAATCAGTAGACTTCATTCGGCAAAAATTTTGAAAAAGTCCGTATTCCATTTCAGCTTTGAGATCATTAATTAAGTCTATCCCTCTATACTGACTTCTGCTTTTAAATAATGATGTTGTCCACCAGCGCCGTTTTCGTCGTTTTTTGGGGGGCTCTTTCACTGCTTCGGCCTCCGCCTCGCTAATAATAATATACAATGCACTTGCAATAATTATATCCTCATCGGACGCCATATTTACTATTTTACAACAAAAGTTCGCGCGCGCCAAAAATACCCGCGAAACTGAACGAATGACTGCAAACGAATTCGTTCTCCGTTATGTGGACGGCAGAGGAAATTTTCCATCGAACGCCGAAAACATCGAATGAATTCGGTCGAATGGCTTCGGCCACATGCTTTCGCCAGATGTGTACGCGCCTTTAGATATATCGATATCTTAGCGAAGGTTACTTCGTTCCCGAAGACGTTACGTTTTCTTTTGAGTGGTCCCATAGCGGACACTATGACCCCCCCCCCCCCCGGTTTCCTTCCCAAGAAGGATTAGAAGCAGATAAAAAGTATGACGCAGGGGAATAATTATTCCACGACAATCACCACTTAGGAGAGTCTTGTGATACGGGAATCAATCCCGAATTTACATTTATTTATTCCAGGTTTAGGATATCGAGTCAAGAGGGCGAAATATCACAGCCAAGATGGGAATAGTACGAGAGGCAACCCTAGTCGGAGGAATATCCTTAAGCGGGCTTGTGCTAGTAGGTACTGTGCAGGCGTTAATAGTCTACGATTGTACGGACAAAAGTGCGGAGATAACAGTGGTTTCGCTTCGCGACGTCGCTGAGTGTCCGGCGTTAGAAACCAGCTACAAAAGCGAGTCGGTCAAGGTGAAAGTTATAAAGAGAGACGAAGTCAAATTACAACATGTGTGGACATGCTGTGTTGAACTAACAAGAATTATCACACATTGTGGTATGCATAGCCACAGTTCCGCGGTGGCCGGGGGAGTATCGAACTTTATTTACAAATTAGGCGCCGAAGAATGCCGGGCTGTACATCGGTATCAAACATTGAGTCTCTACCATCAAGATATAGGAGGGATTAATATGAACGGGACCACTACGGCCTCTATAACGTTAGGAGGAACAGTGGGGGCTGATGGAAGTTGCCAGGGTACTTCATACCAGGAATACGGACAGAAGTGGGAAGACGTAGTTATAATCGCAGCAATAAAAATCAAGGTGTCGGACTATGAGGCCAGAGTGAAGATTGATGAAAACGAGATAAGCCTCCAGGGAGGGGTGGTTTGCCCCTACTTAAAGGGGTATTGCTTTGATACGACCCTGGGAGAAGTAACTTGGGAAAACAGCCCGCTGAGGACGTGCGAAGATGGTGTGAGCCTCTTGTATCAAGGACAAGCCGAGAAAGTATCCAATCAATTCACCACCGAGCAATTCATGGTGGTCGAAGATAGTAATAAAGTATTCGCGGTAACCTTAGTAAAGAAAATCAGACAATGTCAGCTAGAGATATGGCAGAGCGAACACCCCAGAATTTTAATTATTGAAGGAAATCAGCAGGACCAGATTTCACCAAAAATAAATATTTTACCTCATAATGCCGACCTCATGGCATATGTAAATAGTAAATTCTTTTATGTCGAGCAGGCCTATAATCGGAAGCTGGATCAGCTCTACACCGACACTATTCATAGACGTTGTCTAATCCATAAGGAAGTTTTACGTAACCGGTTGTTGATGGCCCCGTTGGTACCAAACACGTTGAGCCGATTGGTGAAGGAGGCTGGAGGATATGTAGGACGAGTTTTAGGAGAGGTTCTGTATATAATGCGCTGCGTACCTCGTACCGTTACCATCCGACGTGCTGAAAAATGTTATAATGAATTACCTATACTAGTAAACAACCAGTCTAAATTTATGGCCCCAGTCACTAGAGTGATACAAGCATACGCTGAGGAAGTAGACTGTAACGTAGTGTTGGGTACCTCTTACAAGAGGCGGCTCAGTTGTCCCGTACACGACGAAGAAATGTAAGAGCGGCTCACTTTCATAAAATGTACCACCTCAATTCGTACGTCCCGGTCCCACTGGCCAGTACGCCTCGAGGCTCGATAGCCGAAGCGATCGAGGACTCGAGGAGATCGCGAGGCGCGACAAGTGGATCCCAAAGAGGGGTGGAATTTACGGAAGTACTTAAGGGTTTCATCGTTTCATGATTCATGCTACACAGATGTCACAAATAATAAATGTTATGGAATTACGGTTGGTTTTATGGAGCGGCGTCTTTGTCGCCTTTTAGGGATTATGCAGGGTTTTATTGAGAGTTTCTTGTTTCTTTGATTTTCAACAGTAAAGCAATTTTATTTTCAATCATTGTATGAGAATATTCATTTTTCAGATAAGGAGCAAAATGCTCAGTTCTATTGCGATCGGCTCTTTATGTACTAGTACGATTTGTTTGTTGTACAGTAAAGGTGAAGTTTTTCTCCAAGTTATTTCTGTGTTGGTGTTTTATTTCGTAATACTCGTATTTAAGGACTTATAGTATAATATTATAAATTTTTAGTTAGTGAAGGTAAGCTCTACATTTGATTCGATATCTCGTGAATTTTTCTAATTGATTGTTATATTCTTCTCTAATTTAAATAGAATGGCGGATAATAAGAAAACCTCCAAGGCATGGCAATTTTTCACAGACTTGAAGAATGATAAAGCGAAATGCAATTTCTGTGGAAACGAGATGTCTTACAGAGGCGGCGGTGCTTACAATTTGATTCGTCATACGAAAAGCAAGCACCCGCATTTATTTTTAGCAATTAATGAATTTTCGAATCAACCTTCTACATCATCATGTTCAATGCCTTCCACATCCTCAAAAGTTCAATCCGAAGAATCTGAAGTATCACAAGTACCCTCCAATATTGATAGGATTTCAATCAAAAAATCATCTGGACCAACTTATGATACATCTATAACTCCACACCCTAAAATTACGCAATATTTTTCAAAACCCCTGCCTGCGAAGAAAACAGAACAATTAAATGAAATGTTAGTGAAAGTGTTTACGAAGAATTACTTGGCTTTTCATCTAGTGGAGTCACCTGAATTGAAAGATTTCATTCAACAATTGAATCCAGGGTATAATCTACCTACCCGTAAAACACTTTCAAATGCTCTTTTGACTAACTCGTATATCAAAATAAAAGAAAGGGTACAATCCGAGCTAAACGAAGCCACCCATGTCAGCATCACTACAGATGGATGGACATCGAAGCCGAATGACAATTATTTGGCCGTGACTGTCCATTTTTTTAAAGAAGCGGAACTCAAAGCCTACATGCTTGAATGTGTTCAATATTCAGATCGCCATACTGCCGAAAATTTGGCGCAGGAACTGAAGAAAGTTGTTGAAAATTGGGATCTCGTCAACAAGATTCAAGCAGCTACAAGCGATAATGCAAGTAATATTAAGGCTGCTATTAGAACGAACAATTGGCAACAAATTTCCTGTTTTGCACATTCCCTTAATTTAATAGTGCAAGTGGCCCTCCGTGAAATAAGAGACACCACATCAAAGGTTAAGCATATTGTGGAGCTCTTTAGAAGAAGTCCACTGGCTGCAGAAAGATTAAAAAAAATGCAGCGAAAACTGGAAGAGCCTGAACTCAAAGTAAAGCAGGATGTTCCCACTAGATGGAACTCTACATTCGACATGTTCGAAAGAATGTTAAAAATAAAAAATAGTGTGCTATCCACCATAGCTATTGATTATCCAGAAATGGAAAAAATCAATAATGAGGATGTGGAAGTTTTAATATCATCGACATCGATATTATCCATCTTCAAAGAGGCCACTGAGGAGATGAGTTCTGAGAAAAACGTTAGGATCTCGGAGGTATTTTTATTTAAAATTATAATTAGCTTGATAGAATTATAACCCTATGTATATTTCAGGTCATTCTTATTGCCAACCTTCTGAAGAAGAAATGTGAAGATTTCTTGTCTGAAGGAACACACCCAGATACAACTAAAAATATGGTTGAAGTTCTTCTGCGTGAAATAAATTCGCGTTTTTCCCATTACGAAGAAAATTCGATCTACGCGCAGAGTACCTTGCTAGATCCCAGATTCAAACAATTTGGCTTCACCAATAAACGAAATTTCATAAAAGCGGTTTCTGATGTGAAAGTTCTGGTCGGGGAAATGAAAAATCTCAGCATCTCCATGTGTTCTTCTCCGGTTCCGGAGTGTCCAATACCATCTAAGAGAAAACGAAGTATTTGGGATGACTTTGACAATAAGGTTGATGATATTTTGAAGAATACGGATCCCACCATAGATGCCAAAATAGAAGTAGACAAATATTTAGAGGAGTGTTTACAACCGAGATCACAAGATCCTGCAAAATGGTGGTATACCAAGCGAGAAGCATACCCTACTTTGTATGAAATATTTAAAAAAAGATTATGTATAATGCCTACGTCTGTTCCTTCAGAAAGATTATTTTCAAAAGCCGGTCAAATAATTGTTGAACGTAGGAACCGACTGAGCGGCAATAAAGTGTCGCAAATTTTATTTTTAAGTTCAAATTTATAATACATATTATATTTCTTATGTTTCGTTTTGATTAAAGATTTCATTTTATTTATATGTTATATATATACTAAATATATTTTCAAAATATCTTTAATGTTGTCATTTTTTCGGTATGTCTACATATCAATTCAAAATTTTCTCTTGCTTATAATTACATATTCAAATTGTGTTTGCTTGAGCATAAATAAATGAAAAAAATAGTAAGGCATAAGTGTTAAACTTAACCAATAATTTTGAATAATAATAATAATAATCTTAGTCAAAAAATATAACGCGAACTTCCCCTCGCTCGGTCCTTAAATTCTAAAATCCAACAATTAACTCGTATTCTAAATTTGTGCCATTCTTATTGCTTCAAGTCGGTCGACGTTACCCTCCTTTTGCATCAACATATTTGAACTTTGAAGTGCGACCGACCGTCAACGTCCCTCGCCTCATCTATCCGCCCTCAATCCTCATCTCATCTCCGTCAGTATTCTGTAGTGGTACATATTTTGTCCCGCCTCCCTATCGCGTCAGGCCTCATGAACGGTACCAGAGCGCCTCGCCAGAGACAAGAAGAGACGGGGAACTCCTTCACTAAATTTGTCCGATTTTAACAACATCTTTCATCCTTTTCTATACCACATAATATCATATAAGGCTGTCCTTGTATGGCATCCCGGCAGGCATGAAGAGGGCGCTGCGTACCCTCTGTTTACAATATTGTTGGCGTTGCCAAATTTTGTGAAGATTATCAAGTTTTGAAGAAAAAGAAATATCTCTGTCTCTTTTTTCTATGGGGAAAGTCTGAAATTGTTATCTCTCTCTAATCCACGTTCTTTGAATTTTAAAATAATTTTGGCAACATAAGCAGAAGTACACGTGCATTTGTTTATTCGTCCTTTACGTTGTTTTTTGAATTTTTATTTTTCCCAATTCTCAAATATGGGGACTAATAAGTGTTTAATTTGTGGTGCTGCAGAGAACGAAGTTGCGAAAATGCATTATTTCCCTCGTAATAAAAACAGGTTTGTTGTAATAATCATAGTAATGATAGGCATCAAATGACTAATTATTATTATTTCTGCAGATCAACTATTTGGCAAAATAAACTAGGTATGAAAATCACCGAGAGGTCGCTTCGAAATTTCAGAATATGTTCCAACCATTTTACAATGGAATCGTATTCTGATTCAGTGAACTACAAGTTGCTAAATGATGCAGTGCCGATGCGATTCTTCGATTCCTCACTTCCTTCAACTTCTGCGATGTATGAAGAAAGTAATGCAGTTCCTGTTAACCTGGAAAGCCCACATGTTATTGCAGGTATATTTGATTTAGTGATCCTAGTTTACGTTCAGTTTGAGTTTTTTATATTTTACTTGGAAACATACACTAAAACAGCTTTATACATCCTAATATATTGAGAGTTTTGGTATATTGATTAAGTGCAATAGTTCTATCTGTGATTACATACAAATTAAAATTGATAACTTTTCAGATGCATTCTTAGACACCTCACTCCCTTCGACTTCTGTGATGCATGAGGAAGATGAAGAAAATAATGCAGTTCCTGTCAACCTTGAAAGCCCACATAATATTGCAGGTATTTTGTTATAGTAGAGTTTTGGGTTACATTCCATTTAAGATGTTTCTATTCACTTGATAAGCTTTCGACATCCTAAAATATTGATAGTTTTGGGATACTAATTAAGCGTAATACTTTGTATTATGATTACATTGAAATTTAAAGTGACTACTTTTTCAGATGCTGAAATACAAAACACAAATGTAGTGTTGGAGCGGTGTCAAACTCCGAAACAAAAAAGGAGAATATTTAGAAATATAGAAAATTTCTCCCTAATTGACTCTTCTCCCAGAAAAAAACGTTTAGTAAACATTATTCGTCAAAAAGAAGACCAATTACGGAAAATTAAACTGCAGTGTAGGCAGAAATAAAGAACTGTGAAAGATCTTTTAAATATGGCTGATACACCTCTAGCCCAAAATCTTACCAAAAACTTGACGAAAACAGCTTGGAATTTTATGATGTCTCAATTAAGATGTTCTAGAGTTAAGAATACAAGAGGTAGAAGGTGGACCTTAGATGATAAGATAATGTCTTTGCTCTTATTTAAGAAGAGTCCTAGGTGTTATAAGTTATTGAGTTCCTTTATAGCCCTCCCCTCAAAAAAAACAATTTTGAACCAGTTACAGAAAGTACCATTTAACGCTGGCATAAATATCAGTTTATTTAAAAACATAAATGATAATATAACAGGGGATCTTGATCGTTGCTGCATTTTGTTGTTTGATGAGATGGACATAAAGGAGAACTTATATTATGACAAGGGCAGGAAAAGAATTATTGGATATGAAGATTTTGGGCAAGAGCAGCATGAAAAAAAGTCCAGTAGAAAAGCTTTGGTTTTCATGCTGGTTGGATTGAAACGTAAATGGAAACAACCTATTGCATATTATTTCTCCCACAATAGTTGCAGTTCAGAGATTTTAAGGAACTGCTTGTTTGAAGTGATAGAAGCTGCTTCAAACATTGCAAAAGTGGACATTGTTGGAACAGTGTGTGATATGGGGGTGAACAATGTGAAGTGTTTGAAAGAATTAGGAGTTACGACTGAGAAACCATATTTTACACACGGGGACAAAAAAATCTTCACCATGTATGATCCACCTCACTTATTGAAGCGTACATACTCTCTCTTCAGGAAATATAATGTTTTTATAAATGTTGCAATAGGTGAAACCGGAACACCCATGGAAGCCAAATTTTCACATGTCCGAACGGCTTATGAACATGACAAGGCAACGCCATATGTTTTCAGATCGCTGCCTAAACTAAAAGATCATTTTTTTAACCCCATCATGAAATATGCCATGAAGGTCCACATTCCTGCCCAAGTCATGAGTCGCACAGTATCAGCCTATTTATATTCCTTGGTCAGAGCAGGTGAGATTTATTTAATTATATAAACCAAAAATGATTCACAAAGCTTTGATCACCTTGATTGATATCAAATTATTTTCTCCTAATTTATGTCTATAACCATCGACCTGAACCTCAATCAGATTAATGTTGATATTATTCCCTAATATTAGTGATGCTTAGCTAGTGTTAATTATTTGATTAATAAGATGTCTAAAATAGACATTTCATTACAAACGATGAACAGATATATTTTCTACAAATAATTTCATGAATGTTTGTTTTCAGGAGTCCTGGAACAAGATGCTATTGGCACTGCAGCATTTTTGAATGATGTCGATATGCTGTTTGACAGTTTTAATGGAAAATCAGACCATTCTGGAAAGGAGCTCAGAAGTAATATTCAGGAAAACTCTCCTCACCTTGAGTATTGGTCAAAGGCATTCCAGATGGTGAGAAATTGGAAATTCAACAGGCTCTTGAAAAATGGGCAGGTAAAGGAATCCAAACCACCGTCTCAACTTGGCTGGCTGATTTCCTTGAATGCCATAAGAGGAATATGGGCTTATATGAGAAGCAAGGGATGTGAAGTTTTACGTCCACGATCGCTGAATCAAGATCCATTAGAAAATCTTTTTGGATCTATCAGATCTGGTTGTGGATGTAATGATAATCCTTCTGCTTTTCATTTTATTGGGAGTTTGAAAGCACAGATTCTCAATAATTTATTTCACACCGCTCATTCTACAAATTGTGAGGCAGATGAAATTGATGTTCTCAGCAATTTGCGATCCTTCTTGGAAAGTGATTCAGTAGAAAAATCGATTTCCCAGAGATATGAAGGTCCTTTCAATATCATATCAGAAGTCTCCACAATAGACAATATAGAGGCAGATGTGATTCATGGAAATACAGGAACATTTTCTGTAGCCTATGTTGCTGGTTATATATTGAAAGGTCTTTATAAGAGATTGACTTGTGATATATGTGTTTCATTTTTATCTTCCGATGATTTAGAGCTACATAATATATATATTTCGAATAGAGAATGGGTACTTGATAAAAATAAATTAATTTATCCAAGTATCCAATTCACTATATCGCACACCTAGATCTAAACAGAGTCAACTCAAAAATCTCCATTTTTGAGTTATTCACGCTATCGAATTCCTCATTCAAATGCCCACCGACCAATAAAACAGAATCAAATGTAGCACCTTTACTCGACCCTAGATGGCGCTGTATGTCCCTTTTTTTGAACGATCAAGTCTCGCCTTATACCACCAAAACAGCAATATTGCTAGTAACAATCGGACTTGCAAGCGGAAGCGACGTACTCGAAGTCAACAAGTTGGAGATATTTCCAGTTGAATCCGTTTTGCTGGAAATTGAAGCAAGTATATTTTGTGTTGACTCCGTTTCGACGACTGGAGCAGAGTATTTTGATATATTATTTTGAGTTGAACCAGTATTGATGGCAGGGTAAGTAAAGTTTCCATTTTTATTTAGGTTTGTTACTGTTTTGTTGAAAAATTCTTCATTTTAGAGTTAATTCTGTTTTGTTGCGTAATTTTTGTTTGCCCTTATATTTCTTCAACAAACCATTGAAATGAAATTCTGTTGTTGTTGATGATAAAATTCATCCATTTTAATATAATTCAATATTTATCGTGAAATCTCGAGCCTTTTTTCCCTTCCATATAGATGAATTTTTGAGTTAGATCCCTTTCGATGGATTCAGACAAATCAAATTCCACTACATCGTTAATAATAATAATCAATCGGGCGAATAGGACTCCATGAGTTAATGAATGAATACTTGCTCTTTCAGGGGAAATTTGGAACGTGGCCGGTTCTTGGTAAATTTAGTCAAAGAAAGAGACAAAGAAAACACCACTCCTCCCAACATACTTTCGCAACATCCACTTCTGGAAGATGACAGTAAGATGTCATCAATTATTGATGAAGTCCTATCTGTAGAAACCCATGCTGCATTATCCAGGTTTGATGAGTCAATTCCGAGCACGTCTGATTTACATAAGAGTAGTGTACCGAATTATTATAATATTTCACCAATCCGAAGCGATGAAAGTGATTTTGACGACACCGATGAGGATCCCAATTTCCAATTGTTTCAGAGGAGTGAGTCTTTACCTAAAGTCGTACCACTCATACCTCCTGATGCATCACTGAATTCGTCCAGCACCAGCAGTTCGAGTTCGAGCTCATCCGAATCTAATGATTTGTCGGACAGCGATAGTGACAAAGTCGTCCCTCAGAAGGCTATAGTAGCTGAAATAAATTTTCAAGAAACCGAGGTAGCGAAAAAAGGTAAAAAGAGACTGAGGAAACCAGCAAAGTGGAAATCTAAGGTCGCAAAAGCGCTGAGGAATTCTGGTAAAGCCTATGAGTCTTTGTCAAAATCGAAGAAAAAAATGCCAGAGAGAAAAGTTGGACCACCCTGTGAACAGAAATGTCGGCTGAAATGCAGAGATAAAATCGACGAAATATCGCGGCAACAGCTTTTTGATGGATTTTGGGGCCTCGGAGATCTTGAAAGGCAGAGGGAATTTGTTGTACGGCACTCGGAACAAATTAAGCCGAAATATCGATACTCCAGCACACAAGATTTCAGAGCTCTCAACACCGCATTTTATTTCGAGGTAAATGGATGCAAAATTAGAGTTTGTAAGCCATTTTTCAAATCTACACTTGACATGAGCTATAAAGCGATAAAAACAGCACTGTCCAAGAAAACGGAATCAGGAGTTATACACGCCGATTTGAGAGGAAAGCACGATAAACATCCTACTATTGACCCACAAATTAAAAAGAGCGTTATAGATTTCATAAATGCCATTCCTAGGATTGAATCTCATTATTTGAGAGCTCAAACATCAAGAGAATTTATCTCAAGAGATAAATCATTAGCTGATATCTATAGAGATTATAAGCAATTCCGTGAGAGGGATGGATTACCTACTGCTACGTCTTCCACATTCAACAGGATATTCAACACAGAATTCAATATTTCATTTTTTTTACCGAAAAAGGATCAATGTGATCTGTGTGAAAGGTACAAGAACTCGGACGAAGAAGAAAAGCGCCGTCTCAGCCAAGAATATGAACAGCATCTGAAAGAAAAGAGCTTGGCAAGAACAGAAAAAGAAACTGACAAAAATAGGACAGATGGTACCATCACAGCAGTATATGACTTACAAGCTATATTGCAGATTCCGAAAGGACAAATATCCCTCTTCTTTTATAAATCCAGGATCAACTGCCTCAATTTTACCATCAGCGATTTGAAAGTGAAAGATGTAATTTGCTACTTTTGGGACGAAACTGAAGGAAAAAGAGGAGCTGTAGAAATTGGTAGCTGCATACTCCACTACATAAAATCTCAGACAGACGAAAATCCCAATAGAGAGATCGACTTGATTTTCTACTCGGACAATTGTGGTGGTCAACAAAAAAATAAATTCATTTTATCAGCCTATGCCTACGCTGTCAATAAAATGAGAGTTAAGTCTATCACTCACAAGTTTTTAATACGTGGTCATTCACAAAACGAGGGTGACAACGTTCATAGCGTGATTGAGAAACAAATAAAAAGATATTTGCAGTCGGGGCCGATCTACATTCCTGAGCAATACAAGACGTTAATTGGTACAGCAAAAAAGACAGGAAAACCTTACAGAGTGGTTGAAATGACGAATAATAAATTTTATGACATCAAAGCATTGCAAGAATCGTGGGGAACCAATTTTAACATTGACGAGGAAAAGAACCAGATCAAGTGGCATGATATAAAGGTTCTAAGAGTTGAAAAAGAACAACCTGAAGCATTTTTCTATAAGACTTCATTCAGTGAGGAAGCTTATAGAAAAGCTTGTGTACGAAGAAGAGTTCCTCGCACAAGAGTGAACAGATCACCGAGGGATGAATCATTATTTTCAATAGGCTTAACACAGGCTTACACTGAAAAAATTGCATTGTCAGATGCGAAAAAGAATGACATACAAGAATTGATCGATAAGAACGTTATTCCAAAAACGTACTATGATGTATATTATAAAAGTGTTCTGGGAGGAAATGATTTATAATTATCACTCCATTGTTATCAAGATTTCTAGTCCTTAACTACCTTACTCAATTATAGAAAGGAATATTTCACTGAAGAAAAGTTGTGGTGATATTCAATACCAAAGTTATTTTTAAGTAAGTTATAACACCAATGATCTCGAAGTGCCATTGTTAGTAACTTATCAAAGTATATTACTCAGATTTGTATGTCAACTATAGGTATGCGATCTGTATTTGTAGTAGTTTGTCATAGAAGATTATGTTCTTATATTTTTGTATTATGTAACAATTAATGAATAAAGTTTATTTTTCAGTTCTTACTTTCAGCAGTACATGAAAGACATTATTTTTGATCAAAAATATTTATTGATTGTTTTAAGTACATCATTTCGTTAATTCATCATCCAATCTGCACATTCCATTTTATTGAGATCTCTTCATATCCTTATACATTGTTGTTATTATCGCCCTACCAATCGAACTTATTGTGAAGAACACGAAATGCTTATTCAATTTCAGTTCATGTTGCCTCTCTAAAGAGAGCCAACTCGAAACTGAATTCACCAACACGGATCCAACTCAAAATGATACAACGAATATTTCGAAATTGTTAAGCGAAAGGGAAATAATTACAAAAATCAAATTTTCAGCACCAAAACATGATCAAAACATTTCCCACAACATAATTGTTCTCCTAGCCATACATAAAACGAAATAATCCATAGATAAAATTTCTGCAGTGGATAGAAACGAAGAGAACCGTTTTTCGGCATTTCTGAGAAATCAGCTTTTTCGAGTTGATTCTGTTTAGATCTAGGTGTGCGATATGTGTTGGACATGGAATAACCGCACTAGAGAATTTTTTGCAAGAAAATGCAAATGTTCAAAACATTCCTGTTCATGCCTCTGAATCCATCAGAAGGAATATTGATTTATCATGGCTGAATTGTGAACTGCATTCCAAGGAAGCGAAAGCAATTACAGTCATGTCAATATTCAATATTGGTATTGGCTGGTGGGTTAAGAGGGAAAATGAGAAATTCAAGGAAATTAAAAATCAATTGATAAAATCCAAAAAATTAAAAAAAATTAGAAATATGTAGAGGACACTTTTATTATTTATTATTTTGTATACATTCATATATTTTTTTTCATTTTTATTATACCTTTATTTAATCATTCAATATTTATTATATTCTTATTTATTGAAACTGTACTAGTTATGAATAAATCATATCATCTTCATTAAAAACGTGTTTTTTTTTTGCCGGAGCATTTTCATGAATCGAAAACTTCAAATAATGATTATTATTATAGCCATCCCTTGAACAGTTCCTCTACCTAGAAGGATTCTTTTCCATTGCCTATAACAATGGATGAGAATTCCTCGAGGTTGAGAGATTGTTCAAGCGGTGACTATAAATACGAGGATTAAAATACGTATTATTTGAAATTCCCGCGCTGCTACGTAAATGTTCGACGGTGGCGACATCTCCCTTGCCTGCCACCAGGTTAGACTGAGACAAGACCAAACAAGGATGAAATATCGGAAAGAATTTAGTAGGAAGTTACCCGTCTCTTCTTGTCTCTGGCCTCGCCTCATTTGAAGCGGTACACTGTACCGCTTCAATACAAAAATGAGGCGCCTCTTACAAACTCAATTTTTAGACGTGTACTACCCAACACTACTGTAACGGATTAATGCCACCCCTGTACATGATAGAAGACCAATGGATGGGTTTAAGCCCGTATCCCACTCTTAAAAACGCCCCAGAACAACTATCCCCAGAAACAAATACGAAATTGAAATTTTAATCCTAGTTCAAATTGAAAAGAAGAACCAATGAAGTAAAATAAATATATTATTAGAGGTGGGTAAGGGTTGCAATGCACAAAAGGTAATTTGCGCAGTTCAAATAGGTTGGACGCTTACCACCAATATTGACGATATTTATCGTTCGGTTATTGTGAGGGATTTTGTTAATTGAATTTTTATAGAGGGTTGTCAAGTGATTTCGACGTTATAATGGAGCAAGAGAATAATTTTATTGAAGAAATACTTTCGTCGAAGAGTAGATACTTCAAGTATTTCAATCATCCAACTTTGGAGGAGATCGTGAGATCTATGCGCAAAATTACATATCCTGTCGAAAGAACCATAATGCTTCCATCACAGGCTGCAAATCAAATGTATGTTTTTTCGCATGGAAAAGTTAGAGTTATGGTGGAGTTGAAGTACCCTGTAATAATGATATCGGGATCTGTTTATGGGAAGCAGGAAATGCTTGCCAAAAAAATTAGATTAGCAATAATCAAAGGTGATGAATTATTTGATGACCAAGGCATAACTTCACTAACTTCATAACGAATATTGGAAATAAATTGGACGATATTTTATTCAAAGACTTCGACACCGCATTGCAAAAAAACCTCAAACCAGTTAACGGTAGAGCATCTGCCATTGTTGGAGTCGACAAATATATAGAGGAAGATGACAGATCCGTTATTATGGTGGTTTCAAAGGAAACATTTGTATCCTAGATTGATCCAACTTGTTAAAAAAAGATTGAGCACTATGGCCACCATATACATTTTTTTATATTATTTTCAACTTGATATTTTCAGTCATATACAGGGTTACAGGTTAAGTCGACCTAAATCCTTTAAGAGGTGGTAGTTTTCATCATTCCTGACTGATTTGACTATGGAACCCCATACCCCAAACTTAACCATTCTCAAGTTATGGGACTTTGAAGATTGTTTATAAAAAATCCAGTTTGTTTGTCTATTGTCTCCTTTTTTTGTGTTTTGTAACTCTAATGTTTTTGTTTTTGTATGTTTTGTATAGCAGATTAGTTGCTCCATTATTTTAAACACAAAACCTGCAGGTAACTGTACCAACTGAGTCGTATTAGACGACTAATTGTTAAAAAAAGAAATAAAATTGTGAAAAGTTTATTTTCTTTGTAAGATATTTTAAAAAGTCTATGACAGTTGTGCTGCAGATGTGCTTAAAAATGTCTGAGATTCTTCAGCTTTCCGATAAGGTATAATTTGCTAGGGTATCATCAGGATTTTCGGAAAAAAACATCGATGAAAGACTCCCAGGTTATAACAAAAATAACGTTATTTCGTAAAGTTGCTCGCAACGCCTATTGTCCTGCACTGCAATGGGTAGCGCGTCGCGTGCGAGTGGGATATCATACAATGTAACCGGGTGCAAGAGAGACACGACTTGGCTTGTTTCTCTGGACTGTTTCCTTCTATTCGTGACTGTGCTTGTGAACTGGACCTTGATTTGTGCTTCTGATTTGGAACTGTTCAAGATGGCGCCCTTTACGAACGAAGAATATGCTGATATTTTGTTATGTTATGGGTACTGCAATTGTGTATCCTTACAAGCTCGTCAAGAATACATAAGACGTTTTCCTGGCCGCAGAATTCCAGATATTAGTGTCTTCGACGTCTTCTACCTCCAAATTTGAATGAAGAGACCTATGAAAATTTTTTGAGACAAGATTTACCGGATTTACTCGACGACATACCATTAAACCTCATTCGAGACATGTGGTTTCAGCACGACGGGTGTCCCGCGCACTTTAGAAGGAGTGTCAGAGAGTGGCTAGACACTAATTATCCAAATAAGTGGATCGGGAGAGGTGGGCCTACACCGTGGCCAGCTAGAAGTCCAGACTTGACACCTATGGATTTTTATGTGTGGGGGCACATGAAAAGTTTGGTTTACGATGAACCTAACCCAATAACATCTGTTGATGTTTTGAGGCAGAAAATTATTGATGCTGCTAACGAAATAAGAAGAGGACTAACAACTGGGGTAGTGAAAAGTGGCTTAAGACACAGAATGCGTGTATGTGTACGAAATAGGGGCGGACATGTGGAACATGGACTGTAAAAGGATTAATAAACCTCATTTGAATTGTTTAATTTTGTTTTCTGACTAAAGTTAACTTTGACGCTTAAGCATCCTTATTTTTTACTACTACCTGGTAGCATATCATCAATGTTTTTGTTAAAAAATTCCAATAATACCCTCTTGTATTATACCTTATCGGAAAGCTGAAGAACCTTAGATATTTTTAAGCACATCTGCAGCACAACTGTCATAGACTTTTTTTAAAATATCTTACAAAGAAAAAAAAACTTTTCACAATTTTATTTCTTTTTTTAACAATTAGTCGTATAATACGACTCAGTTGGTACAGTTACCTGCAGTTTTTGTGTTTAAAATAACGGAGCAACTAATCTGCTATACAAAACATACAAAAACAAAAACATTAGAGTTACAAAACACACAAAAAAGGGGACAATAGACAAATAATCTGGATTTTTTATAAACAATCTTCAAAGTCTCATAACTTGAGAACGATTAAGTTTGGGGTATGGGGTTCCATAGTCAAATCAGTCAGGAATGATGAAAACTACCACATCTTGAAGGATTTAGGTCGACTTAACCTGTAACCCTGTATATTCATTAAGTTTAATTTATAAAACTGATTGCAGATATTGTTCAAAAAATGATTAAAGTCAGCAATCACAAAATTGAAGAAAAAACATATGGAACATCAGAACGTATTACTGATAAAAAACAAATAGAAATCATTTGTTCTATAATGAACCTAGTCTTAAATTTTTTTGACAGTTTGATTTCGATATTCCGCTAAAAACCCATAATTTATTGATGATAAAAAATTAAAAACCTCCAATTTTGAACTAGTTTTTGACAAGCAGTGAAAATTGCATCCGAATCCATTGAGTGGATATTGAATTATGGTGGTCATCCGAATATCACAATTCGTTTGTCGAAAAGAAGAGAATTCAACTGCTTAGGGTCAATTGTTTCAACAATATTCCAAAAAATTATAGTTTTTTGGGATAAATATTTATAATAAATACTTTCGTCTAAAAGTAGATACTTCAAGTATTTTAATCATCAAACCTTGGAGGAGATCGGGAGATCTATGCGCAAAATTACATATTCTGCCGGAAGTACCAAAATCCTCCCATCACAGGCTGCAGTTATGGTGGCGTTTGAGTGCCCTGTAATAATGAAATCGGGATAGGTTTATGGGGAGCACGAGATGCTTGTCAAAAAAATTAGATTAGCAACAATCAAAGTTTAATTTATAAAACTGATTGCAGATATTTTTCAAAAAATGATTAGTCAGCTATTACAAAATTAAAAAAAAAAACATATTGACCATCAGAACGTATTACTGATAAAAAACAAATAGAAATCATTTGTTTGATAATGAACCTAGTCTTAAATTTTTTTGACAGTTTGATCCCGATATTCTGCTGAAAAATCATAATTTATTTATAATAAAAAATGAAAAACCTCCGATTTCTAACTAGTTTTTGATAAGCAATAAAAATCGCATACGAATCCATTGAGTGGTTGTTGAATTATAGTGGTCATCCGAATATCACAATTTGTTTATCGAAAAGAAGTTTATGGTCATTTGTTTGAACAATATTTCAAAAAATTATAGTTTTTTGGGATAAATTAATTTATTTCTTATCTCTAAACGAGTATTCCATGTTCTGGGGAACAGCGGGCTAACATTTTGCCCAAAAGATAAATTGTGCTACAATGTTGGAATTGAAACACTACAATGGTGAGGAATGGAGTGTCTAACACATGCGAATGAATTAGCCAAAATATTAAATGAAATAATTTATTTCGATTATTCAATATATTTCCTTCCTTCTATTGCATATATCTGCAATATGACTAGAAATCTTGGGTATGTATAACATGTTTCAGAGTGTTCCAATAAAACTGATAAAACTATTATTTATTCTCAATTATTAAAATTGCAATTTTTTTCTCACAGATTTCATATCGCCAATGGAGGCTCATTTCAGAGTTTTGACCAACTACAAGAGGAGTTAGCTATAAGGAAACGGCGCTTAAAAAGTTACAGCATTCCATTACAGCCATGTAGTTGTGTCACCTGCATGAACAACCCCTATAGCAGATCTGACATAGAGCAGTAACATTTACCGTTGCAAGAATTATACGTCAGTGGAATGGTGGCAAATCTAATCAGAAGTAAGAGAGAAATTGGAGAACTAGAGGAAGAACAGCTGAAAAATTTCTGCATAAAGTGCAAGTAATTTTATTTAGAGGCTGCAGAACAGATATTAAAAAGGTTTCCTTAACGACAAAGACCGTTAAGCATTAAAATGTCTGAAGATGCTAAATCCCAAAGCAATTCTGGATCCTGGAATAAACAAGAAATTCTCTTCCATTGCAGGTTTACATTATTTCTTCCCAAAGATTCGTCCAAATAATATAACAGAACTGGATAGACTGGCGAATGTTAAGAAATGTCAATTTATCTTTCGACCAAAACAAAATTCCTGATATTATCAACTTTTGGAAATATGTTGTTGGCAACCCCTAATACAATGGTCTCTTTCATTAATCTATTTATGCTGACCACAGCATTTATCAAACAATATAAAAGAAGCAGCACACCGCCATTGATTCAGTTCAGACCTAGCCGCAGACCTTTACGTATCGTTACGTCATTATTCTTTTTCCGTCTTCTTCTCGAATTATAAATCGTACTTATAATAATAATCAATAAATCAGTGCTTTCTCGAAATAATTCAGTTCTTAATCAAGTGTACCTCAATCCCAGTGATTAATCAATAATAAGTGAATGTGTTTGTGCATTTAATCATAAGGAATCTCTCATCAATATCTTCATCATCAACTTCATCCAAGGTTTACGGAGCTTCCCTTACAAAGCTGCCCTGGTGACAGCGTACTGCTAAATAAATATCCTGTTTGGTGCAGTATTTCAACAAGGAATACAACAATGTACACGAATTGAAAAATGGAGACGAGTCTCAAACAATTCCTACATTGTGTGAATTGGTGAAGAAATTTGTATGCCAAATTCGAGTTTTTAAATGCACTAAAATCACTATCAATAAATTATATACGAGTATAGCTAATAATATTAAAGAATAAAACTTTTTGTAATTGAAGGCCTCTTTCTATTCTTATATGCTTTCCATCTATGGAACCAACGCAATTAGAAAAATGTGTTATTTCGAAAAAAAAATTTGCTCTATTTATTCAATCGTCTTCGGTTGGTCCAAGCCGCTTTTTATTTACTTCATGTTTGATTTATCATGGCCGGTCGGTATTATGGGCCTTAACCTGATGCCTGGAACCACATACGCTAGAAACATTGCCTATCTATACCCCCACCTTACTGAGTTCGCCCGCTCTCATCATATTCGTTTCATTTCGTGTTATAACTTGTTTACAGGCAAATTTTGCAGTGAATAACAACGGTTACGAATTTTGTGATTTTCTTCTGTTGCATAGAGTGAAAAACAGTATGGCAGGTGAGATTATAATGGTTTCTTCTTCTCTTCCTCTTCTACCGCGGTGCCGTCTCAGGCTGAACTGAGGCCTTCTGGCCCATTGTTCTCCCGCTTGACAAACTCGTGAGACTCATTCCAAAAAACACGCTGACAGGAATGCCGCGAGTTTAAAAGGAGAAGTCCCTCTCACCATAGGAATCGTAGGTGTTGGGTTGCCTAGGTGTATGACCCTCATAATGGTTTCTTACTTCTAAATGATCCACTTAGTGCATTCCTGTAATCGTTCTACCAAAATTATTATCGGTTTTTCTTCTTTCGTGAAATTTGTAAGTGGTCCCGTTCGGTACCACTAGCCCGTGTTAGAGTTTTCATTTGCGCATATTTTTGTTTTAGGGCGAAGATTTATAGACTTGAATAATCTACCTTCTGACGATGCTTTTACTCTTCTGAGCGAGATTCTTTCGGATAGTGGGTCATTCACTTCTGAAGATTAGCTGGACATTACAGATTTTGATGTGGGGGTGGAAAGTTTTCAATCGGTTCACAGTAAGGTGAAAGAGAATAGCAGATTCTCTGATTCTGATTCTGAGAGTGATAATATTCCTTTATCTCAATACAATATAGTAAAAGTGCAGGAGGGCACGGTGTGGTCAACAAGATCACATTTTTCTGAACCAGAAGAGTTTGCTGAGCAATGGGGTCCCCAAATACCTGAATGTGCTGAAATGCCAATAGATGTATTTTTATGCCTTTTTCCAATGGAGCTGATAGATAAAATTGTATTTGAGACCAACCTATATGCTGCTCAAAAATATGGAGATCGTTATATTTCCACAACCATAGAAGAAGTGAAATGTTTTCTAGGGGTCAACCTAATGATGGGGCTTACTAGAAAGCCCAGTTATAAGGATTACTGGTCGTCAATGTTCGAATTGAGAGACCCGTACATTTCATCGTCTATATCTCGAGACCGGTTCAGTTGGCTACTCTCAAACTTTCACCTGAACAACAATGTGTTACAGCCAAAGAAAGGAGAAGAAGGCTACGACAAGCTTTATAAAATACGACCCTTGTTGAATGCTTTATCTACAACATTCATGAATTACTCAGAGTGAAATCCCATTAAAAACCCCAAACCCCAAAAAAATTGAAACCCTGCTCAGGTGCTGAAGGCCTGTCTCTGGGATACCACCGGTATCCGAGAGATTAGGGGTGGATGCCAATTTGACTCCACCCAGATGAACAAGGGGTCATGCCCGGCGGGAACGTAGTCGTTCACTAAAAATCAGCTTCATACAGAGAACTTCGTCTCTACTCAAATTGACCTCAACCAAGGATGTTAACGAATTGAAATTGATATCTGGAACCGAGGGAACCCAATTGTTCCAACTGTTTCAGACCCCCAGCGGTAGGGGAAAAAAGAAAAACTAAAAAGAGAAACTTGACAGCACCGGGAGGCACCAATGCGGTCAAGCGGGGGGCATGGAAGATACGGAGTGATATTTATAAGTGCCCTAGGGATTGTGTTTAATTTATATATTCTAATATCCAACAAACTCAATGGACTCACTAGCATCAGAATAACATATGTAGCAATCCCCAACATCATCATCCTATTGTGCTCCGAAATAGACTCTGTAACCCTCCTGAGAAACCCTTTCTGATCAAGCGTGAACATTTTATCACAGGCTCCACACCATCAAATGGATCTTCCACCGTCTTATTCAACATAAATGATACAAGAAACAAAAGGTGCCATGGGTGCGGACAGAAACCTCCGAGTGCGTGGAACAAAAAGAAGGCTGTGGTTGGAGCAACAAGTGTCGCATTGACAGGAGCGCTGACTTATTGTGTGATGAAATACACATAACTTTTTGTACTCAATTATATATCTTGTTGTGTCTTCACTAAATGTTTTATAATGTAAAAAAAAAAATTGGAGGAATATCTACGCTGTTTCCCAGGACAACCACCTGGTCGGAATTATTTCGTTTGGATAGAGGGACCTAGCAATCGACGAAGAAGACCAGTCTCGAGTTCCATGATATCCAGTCCTGTTGCTAATTTGGGGAACCTGATAGTCTCGAGTTCCATGATATCCAGTTCCTGTTGCTAATTTGGGGAACCTGATTGGACACTTACATTGACTCATTGTGAAGTTGCCCATAGTGACTATATTTGAAACGAATCCAAGATAAGTAGTTTAAGCATTTCATTTGTGATCAGTCTGACTTAGTATTCATACTGCATGTTTCACATTGGCCAATCTTAAGACTGTTGATTTGAATAAATTTGTAAGATATAAATCGAGTTTTTCTGAAGTTGGAGTGTCTGGCGCCCACTTAACATCCATATTTTAGTTTTGCTAGGAGCTAGTAGGGTCCCGTAGAACCTCAACCACCTCTAATCTAATCTGCGATTAGGGGAGAGGCTATAGTGAAGATCGTCGGGATTGGTGAGATAAGGATATGAAGGAGGCAGTTTCGAGAGCAGTGTTCTAGAGAAGAAAAGGACTGTAACGGCCGCCGCTTTCCATTTCAATATGCCGAGAACGACTCTCCAAAGATGAATAAAATCACTTTAAGGCACCAGCAGATCGAAATGAGCCCTCACATGGGCTCTTTCAAACAGACCTTCACAAAAAATTATGAGGAGATACATGTAGAGCACATGCGAAATCTTGATTCAAGGTTAATGCCGCTTTCCAAATTTGAGTTTTTCAAATTGACGTTCGACTTGGATGATTTCCTTAAGGGTGTGTTCCGATATACACTGGGAGCACTGCCCAGTACTCTTACTGTAGAAAAATCCGTTCCGTTATAAACGTCAGTATACTGCCGCAGTATCCTAGGGAAATATATGACGTCATAAATAACCAGATATTTCTACTGAGAGCACTGGCGTTTTCGAGGTAAGGTACTTGCCAGTACTTCGATCACGTGATCAGTCAAAGCCACTTGAGTTCTGAACAATTGACTCATTCTCCTTACGCTTCATAATGTTAAAACATTAAAAATTCTGAAATTATTTTGGACTTCTGAAAATAATGGATAATTCGCGGAAATTGTGCTTATTAGATGGCGAGGAAAATGTTCTGTATGAAACGAAAGCGACACAGGAAATTATTAATCACGCCAATAAAGGTAATTTCAACTTTTTATCATTGTTTTAAAAGTAAATTCATAACCGAAATTTGTTATTTTTACAATAATTACATTAATTTCTTGTAAATATTTTCCAGATATGAGATTCGCAACGATAATTTTGCAGCTTTGTAAGGATGAAGGTAAAAAACTAAAAGTAATTATAGTATGGTATATAGATTATAAGTCAATGATTATTATAATATTCAAAAATCATTAATTACATCTGCCAAATTCCTCTTTATTCAGTAGCATTTTGTGTTTACTATTAATTTGGTGATAATTCGTATTAAGTTATAAAATCGATCACTATGCCTAATTTTACCAATGAAGATTATTTAAATCTCATTCTACTTCATGGAGAATGTAATAAAGTTGTAGATAGAACGATTCGACTGTTCATTGAGAGGTTTCCTGACCGACCCAGACCAACGAGAGATACCATTAACAGAACCATGACAAACTTGAGAAATGTCGGATCTTGCGTTAAGAAAACTATACACAGAGAAAAAAGTGTAGTAGAAGATGAGAACAACGAAATTACAGTTCTTGCATATTTTCGTGTGAATCCTCAAAATTCTCCCAAAGATGCCGAGATTGATCTGGGATTATCTCAATCGAGTGTTTGAAGAATATTAAAAAAACATAAAATGCACCCATATAAATTGAATAGGGTACAGCATTTGAAGGAAACTGATTTCGTCAGGAGAACAGAGTTTTGCGAAGCTATGATGATTTCAAGAGAATGAAAACTGTTTGGACTGTATAACTTGGACAGATGAATCTAAATTCACAAAGAATGGTTCTTTCAATAGGCATAACAGTCATTATTGGGATGAAGAGAACAACCACCACTTCAGACAATGGAACTTTCAAGAGACCTGGAGTTTCAATGTTTTTTGCGCCATCAAAAATAATGCAATTCTCGATGTTCACATTTATGATGGGACTTTAACTGGTAAGATAGAACACTACACATGTTTGCATTATTTAAAGAATGTTCTCCCTTAGGAGATAGATATTCTGACATATTGACTCAAATAATTGAGCCGCTAGTACAGAACCATAATGACTTATGGTATCAACAAGATGGCGCGCCTCCACACAATTCACTCAATGTGTCAAATATCCTCTACAGGCTATTTGAAGATCGATGGTTGGCGAACAATGGTCCACATCTTTGGCCACCACGTTCTCCCGATTTAACTCCTTTAGACTATTATGTTTGGGGTAGGATAAAAAATATTGTCTACTCAACTCCCATGACTAATAAAGAGGACTGCATAGAACGAGTCAGAAATGCGTTCAGGTTTGTTTAGATTTTTAGATTCATAGTTTTGAAACTCGATTTGGTTTTTAAACACTTTTGCAGATCTCTTCCTCCCGATGAAATAAGAAGAGCAACGCACGAAGCATTCCTGAGACGTATAAATAAATGTCTAGAAATTAACGGTCAAAACTTTGAGCATCTTCTCTAGTTATAACTGCGAGAGTTTGCCATGGTTCTCCTAATAGTAACTTGAAGTCGGTTTCAAGAAGGGGTGAAAAATCTACAGCATGGTTCAAATAACAGTTCCTGAAAATTTTATCTTTTTGGCGTGAAGGGAAAAGAAATAGCTGAAAATTCAAGACGAAAAACAGTTTTTTGTGAATAACTCAGAAAATATCCATTTTAGGGCAAGGGTGTGATGCATACACTCACATTATTTTTTAACGTAGATTCAATATCTGCCATAAAAAAATGGGGTTCTAATTTGAAAAAATTGATTTTTCACGATTTTGTCATCCCTAACTTTGAAAGCGATTTTTTCACCCCCTGTATCATGAATCGCGATTTCGATTTTTAAAGTGGATACATCAATCTTACATTTTGAAAAATCCCAAAAATTAAAATTTTCCATCCAAAAACCTCGAAGTTATTCTTGTTTCAGCGGAGCTCTATTTTCGATTTTTTTTTCGAATTTTCCCGCTCAGAGAGAATTTTCCAACCAAAACTGAAAAATGTTACATCAAAATCACTTGAAATTTTCTAAGGAATCTATTTCTGCAATAAAAAAAATGGTGTTCTAATTTGAAAAACGGAAGTTGACGTCATTTCCGGAAAAACCGGAGGTGCTCATCCCTTGAAAATATTTTAGATTTCATCAGCATCGTGAAATACTTATAAGTGCTGAATTTCATGAAAATACTTTCAGTAGTTTCCCGTATAAATATGGGTGAGGTTCCTCGTGAAAGACCCTGTATTTATGTTCAATACATTCGTGCTGATCAAGTCAAGTAGTTTGTTGGGTTGAATTCATAATCTCTTGGATATAGATGTATATTATGTAAGCTTTATTTGATGGAGTAGATAGCTTAAACTGTAATTTATATGTACAAAAAAACAAAACAAAAAAACGTTTTGGAAATTTGTTTTCGGAATTAAGATTTGTAGCCTATTTATTATTTAGTCAAAAAAAAAATTTAATTTTAACTTGTTTACAAATATTTTTTAAAATATAGTTTGTTCATTTATAGTGCCCTGAAGAAGACTTCAGATAGAAGTCGAAACTAGTAGGCCTTGTTTGAAGAGTTGGTTTTATTCTACCCTAGACCTACTACCTGTCAAAAACTAGAAAGTATTGTCATGTATGTCAGGTGGTAAAATCTTTTGTGTTCTAGATTTAACCGGAGCTTACCAGCAATTACTGGTTGATCAACAGTGTCAAGAGTATATAATGATCAATACTCATATACCCAAATTCCTTTCGGAACAGCCTTATTCATTATGGTGACATGCCCCAGTTTTATTACACATTTCAAATTTTCGCGCGTATTTGTCTTAGGTACCATCGCCAGAGGGCCTCAATAATTATTCAATACTTCCAGAGACAACCAAACGATCAAGTTAAAGAAGAATGACCCTGATAGGCAAATAAGTATCAGTCAATACGGCGCGAACCAGAACCACATACCACTACTACAGGGAATAACACTGCCTCCAGAAAGGAAAACTGGTTTGATTAGATCGTTGGGACCGTTGACCCAGGCCATTATGCTTGTGAACGAAAATAATTTTAAGAACAAGTTGACCAGCGCCTTGGAACATTCTTTAGCAATGCTGGATATAGCTCCTGGCATCATAGGGTGCTTGGCTGACGCCACGGAACCGGGTTATGCTGCGGGGATAATAGGAGACCTTGGAGACTTGCTTCTCTTGACAACTGCTCGGTCGACACAAGAACATTGGGCAACGTGCAGGAATGTTTATTCACAAGACCGTCCTTCTCTGCATTCACTCACAAACCCATAAGCCAAAAAATGAAGGACTACTTAAGCTCTGGTAATTCTGGGACACAGTATTCGAAAGACCCATCCACCTTAAGGGCTGCATTGAGGGAGAAAAAGGACAAAGTGATGAAGGCTATTAATATAACTAGTGATGAAATAAATATTCCATTAGTTTTCAAAGGTTATAATAAATATAAGGGTTGAATTGATAAGGCCGATCAACTCCGGGATACGTATGAGATGAACAGACGCTCGAGAAAATGGTGGCATACCATGGGGATTTTTGGATAAAGCAATCCTAAATGCATATATTATTTATTGTATGCAATTTGAAAAACTATAAACTAAATTTCAGAAGATCTATTAGTCTGGTATTCATTGCGATGAACAATGATAGCTGCAGAAAAATTGAATTGAAACCAATAAGAAAACGTCGAAGATATAATTATAGTGTAGCTGCAGATATTAGATTAGGAAACAGAGGAAACTACTGGGATGTGAGATGTGCAGTTCAAAATCCATACAATCGCGATCACAAAAGTTATTATCTACATGCGGGATATTTTTATGCTGTAATGCAAACAAGAACTGTTTTGTCGAATACCATGAATTGCATAAAAAATTTTCTAGATAATTCAATGTAACCTCGAATTCCTGACACATAGTGCAAAGTTTCGTTCTGAAAAACACCCAAAGATGCTTGAAATTCCTGCCAAAATCACCAATTCTCTGTAATACTTCTTGCAAAATATTTTTTGTTACTTGTTAGATACCTATTTTTTTTTTGTTACAATAATATTTTTATTTTCTAATAATGTTATCTTATACTATCAATTTATTCGTCATTTCAATCATAGTCAAAAATGTATCTCATATACAAAAGTTGTTTCAGATTTTTTTTATTAATATAACAATAATCATAACCAATATAATTTTGCATACATACTGGGAAAAAATAAGTCATCTGAACTCGAGCTATCGTGACATTCTCTGAGGCATATAACCGTGAGGCTTGTTTCACATGCATACGGTTCCATTCGGTTCGTTTCGTTTTCGGTTTCAATTCGGTCGCTGGCGACAAGTGTGAAACGGTGCTCCGGTTTAGATTCGGTACCGAATAGAAACCGTACAGCACCGAATACTCCCTCGACACGAATAGGTTTCTATCAGGCTTGCATTCGTGTGTAGGGAATACAGATCAACCGGGGCGTTCACACAAATACGGTTTAGTTTCGGTTTGAACCATAAAGTAATAAATATTTACATATGTTTTCTGTCTCGTTCTGTGGTTTTAACCTCAAATCGAGCAGATATCTTTCCCGAATTGTTCAAATATAGAAATATAATCATACATATTCTCGGGATATTGTTGCTATCTCAGTATTCATTAGAAAATGATGGTTTACCAAATGTGGATCGACTGATTTCTGCTGTAAATCTAAACCAGTGCTGCGGGACAAAATTTCCGAAAAATATAAAGATCAATTAAAGACGTAGGATGCATTCAAAGATGTATGTGTTCAATTTTGAATGGCTTTGATGAATCTGACGTCGCGGAAAAATTGGAATTGTGAGCCCGTGTCGGAAGATAACATTAAACCTAATATGAACCGCATACGTGTGAAAGGCCTTCATTCGTTTTCGGTTGAAACCGAAAACGAACCGAACCGAATGGAACCGTATGCATGTGAAACAAGCGTGAGCCGGAAGATAAACTTGAATCACCAGCAATATATCTATTTTCATCGAATTCTTGAATACTAAAGAAGACATTCAATTAACAGGAAAGAGTTCTTCTTTGTGAATTTCTTCAAACTTGAATATTCAGATATGTAATCTTGATTAATGTCTGATTATTGAGACTAAGTAATTGAATTACATGGCAGAGTAAAATCCTTACATTCATCTGAAAAATGTATTCCTTGAGGTATACGAATCATTAATCAGGTCTGTCAGAATTGCATCCCAAAAAGATGCAGAGTGAAAAAGAACCAGTGGGAATATTATTGCCTTTATATCATTCAAATATGACATGCTGTCCAAGAAATATACTCTCGTGGTATTATGGTATGCTTATCTTTTAACATATTACTACTATCTAAGCCAATGGCACCCTAAGATTGCTTTATCACACTACTAATCAATGTTGTTGCGACATTAATCTCGATTCAGTTTACCTTTAGCGTGGACAAATTTACTTAGGTTCGTCGAGTACCATCAGCCTTGGGTTGAGATAACAATGTTTATCTGCTATGTTCAGATGTGACATCATCGATGGTTCCTCTGAAAAACATAAGAGTTTCTTATCGAAGACATTGCGTAACCCATGTCGAAAATATATGTAGTATCAAGTTCAAAGTATCTGCTGCATACGTCATAATATCCACGATTCATGTATGTATATAATATTGAATTGTGAGATATGAATGATCTAATTATGGGGAGAAAAAACATCATTTTCAGGATGCAATTCGGAGGTACCTAGTATTTTATGAAGTAGCAAATTAAAACTACACAGTACGGAGTAAATTATATATTTTTCTTGTAAAAAAAAATTCTATAATAGAAACCAACCTTTATAGAGCTTGTCTTCTTTAAATACGATTTCTATATCATTGAAAAAATATTACAAATGCACAGTAATATGCCCCCTCAATATCGGTAAAACGAGTAACTGTCCTTTTGAAACACTAAGACAAAAGGCGGGTTTATACAGCAAATAAAATAAGTAACAAATTAATATAAAATAAGAAAGTAGAACATACATATTTCAATGATAGCGTTTATACACTAAAGAATATAAAATAAGAAATAAGAAGAAGGACTAGAGATAGCCACCTTTCATAATTATTTCTTATTTTATTTTGTTCGGAAAATGGCAATACGCATGCTCAAAGGGACGGAACTTGCATATAATTGTCAGAACTCTGCGATTTGATTGGTTCATTCTTATTTTGTTTTAGATTATTGGTGTAAATCAATCCTTTTAGCTCTCAATTCTTCTTTTACTTTAATTCGTTTCTTATTCTATTAATATTGAAAATACCGTTGTTAATACATCAAGTTCAGAGCATTCCGCCAATAGGGTCTTCATAATGGGTTCGTATAATAAATATACTTATGCATATATTCCACAAATCAAATAAACCCCAGGGGATTTCATACGGACCCATTATGAAGACCCTATTGGCAGAACGCTCTGGACTTGTTGTCTTATTTTATTTGTTGCATAAACCCTCCTTAAGATTATTAAATATGACTTGAAATTGAATATTGACAATGATCTAGACTAGGATATCTGAAACCTGAAACAAAACTGTATACTGGCAGCAATACTTTTGACTGGGACTGAAATCGTAAATTTAGTTTTATTGTGAAGAGAATTGAAGACTTCCTGTCATTCTGAAGAATTTAAATGTTGTGAATTTGTAACAGCAATCACTGCTGGCATTCGAGATATTGGTTTTTCAGAATCTCAGAAATTAATTATTGTTTGCTGCCATATTTGAAATGTACAAACTATGAACTTCTTGGAATTAATTACATAATACTTAGATCACAATTGAAGAAGCAAATGGCCAAAGAGGAACACAACTTCAAGATGCAAATCACCCAAGAAGAACACGAGTTGAAAATGCAAATCACCCAAGAGGAGCATGAACTGAATATGTCAATAAAGAAATTGCAGAGGGACAAATTATTAAATGATTTATCACAATGAAATAAATATTGAGTTGTGATATTAATAATATTTATTTTGGCTACTATATGATGAAAAATAAAATTAAAAATTTTTAAAATTGCACCGACTTGAAGTCTGGAGCTTTCGCTCGTATGTTTCACACCTCATACTGAGTTGATCAAGCAGAAATTCGGTACTGGATTGTAAAATGGAGGCCCGAAGATTTAAATAAAGATATTTTGTTAACTTACAAGATTTTTTCCATTCAGGGGTATTCCAAAGAACTGATTACAGTTTTAATTTAATGTTCATTATTTTAATCCAAAAAGCTGAAGTATGTCAACGAACTGTTAACATATTCCTAATTCAATTAAAAAAGAATGATTAATTTCATATACATATATCATTTAAATTCAAAAGTACACAGTATTTATCAGCATACCTATAAGTATTACACTTTATCATCTGCCAAGATGGGGGACGGTAGATTTACAATAGCTCCTAATACAATAATTATTTGGTCAGCGAATGGTATGAGGTACCTTCCTTCCTGAAGTTGTTGGTTCAGGATTTTCAATCTACACGAGAATATGAAAACAGAATCAAACAATATCGGCGGGTTTTTTATAGCCATTCAGTTTTTTGTTGGTTTTTTAACTTATTTATTTCAACTGGTTTGGCTATGTGAAGGCAAAAATTTTGGGATTGGAAAGCTGAAAAATTCCAGGTGGTAATAAAAATTTATCAAAATAAAGTTGTTCGCTAAAATTTCAATGAAAATTTGGTGGGAATCAAACACGTGACCTTGCGGTAGGTATTCGAAACTTATTAATTTTCGTTACCAAGCACAGAATTTGACAATATATATACAGGATGAACTAGGGGTGCACGGAGTTTTTTATTATTATTATTATTGATAAGGGGTTACGTTGCACCGCGACCTTGAGATCTATTGTGCCCCCCATCAGAGCTGTTCTCACCATTACGCCATTTACAGCTCGCCCTCCAGTTCCAGAGTATAAATGAACCTCAATATCTGGGAAGGCTTCAAGGATATTACGTCTTCACTCCTACAAGTTTCCTGTCCAAAGCATTCCTTTCGCTGACTTGCAATGGCGAGGCATTCTGTAACAAGGTGAAGAGGAGTTTCTTCCTCCTCCCCACAGAATCTGCACTCGTCAGTATCTGATAAACCTATTCTCATCAAATGTTTCCTGAGGCGACAGTGTCCTGTGAGGAAGCCAGTGACCAGGTGTAACTTATTCTTACAGAGATCCAGATACCTTTTGGACCTCACTTCTTTAAAGTTCCTAAGGAACTTTTTGGAATGAACCAAACCTGGAAGATTCCGCCAGAGTGTTTTTCTTTTGGTTTCCTCCTTCTCCAGAAACTCTTTCTTGTAGGTGCATTTTCCTATACCGCAGAAAGGTTCTGGGCCAATAAAAGGAGTTCGTGCTGCCTTTCTGGCAAGTGCATCGGCCTCTTCGTTCCCCTTGATTCCCGAGTGACCGGGGACCCAGACTAAAAAGACCTTATTATTCTTGCCAATTTCATTTAGTTCTCTTCGGCACTCCCATATCAACTTTGAATCGATGGCATGGGAGCTCAGTGCTTTGATAGCAGATTGACTATCCGAATGGATTGCTATGTCGCATTTCTGATATTTTCTTTCTAGGTTAATATCTGCACATCTTTCGATTGCGAGTAATTCTGCCTGAAATATACTCAAACGGGAGCCTACCGACAGTGCGCACTTGGTGCCTGTCCCATATACCCCAGCGCCAGCTCCCGTCGTGGTTTTTGAGCCATCTGTGTACCATTTTATGGTATTTTCTTTGAAAGTCTGGGTGGTGAACTCCCTTTCCCATTCTTCCTTTCACGGAGTGCACGGAGTTAGCAACTAGATGTTTTTTCAAACGATAGGCCTGCCAGTCAGCACAACCTGAAAATAGTTTTATTTATATAAAGGATGTCCGAAAATGGAATACAAACCTAAGTTCAATTCTTTTTAAAGGGCAACACCCCATTCTCGTTTCATTTTTGGATTTGGAGTTGGAGTTGAAGTTGGAGTTGGAGTTGGCGTTGGAATAGGCGTTGAGGTTGGCGTTGGTTGTGGAGTTGGCGTTGGAGTTGGGGTTGGAGTTGAAGTTGGAGTTGGCGTTGGAATAGGCGTTGAGGTTGGCGTTGGTTGTGGAGTTGGCGTGGGGGTTGGAGTTGGAGTTGGGGCTGGTGTTGGAGTTGGAGGTGGAGCAGGAGCTGGAGTTGGGGTTGGAGTTGGAGTTCGAATTGGAGTTTGAATTGGAGTCGGAGTTCGAAGTGGAGTTTGAGTGAGTTGGAGATGGCGTTGGGGTTGGGGTTGGAGTTGGAGTTGAAGTTGGAGTTGGAGTTAGAGTTGGAGTTGGCGTTGGAATAGGCATTGAGGTTGTCGTTTTTTGTGGAGTTGGGGTTGGAGTTGGGGTTGGAGTTGGAATTGGAGTTGGAGTTGGAGGTGAGTTGTAGTTGGAGTTGGAGTTGGCGTTGGATGTGGAGTCGGCGTGGGGGTTGGTGTTGAGGTTGGAGGAGGAGTTGGAGTTGGCGATGGAATAGGCATTGAGGTTGGGGTTTTTTATGGAGTTGGCATGGGGGTTGGAGTTGATGTTGGAGTTGAGATTGGGGCTGGAGTTGGGGTTGGAGTTGGAGGTGGAGCAGGAGCTGGAGTTGGGGGGGAGTTGTAGTTGTAGTTGGAGTTCGAATTGGAGTTGGAGTTCGAATTGGAGTTTGAGTGAGTTGGAGTTGGAGTTGGTATTGGAGTTGGAGTTGGAGTAGGAGTTGGGGTTGGAGTTGAAGTTGGAGTTGGAGTTGGGGTAGGAGTTGAAGTTGGAGTTGTAGTTGGTGTTGGAGTTGGCGATGGAATAGGCGTTGAGGTTGGTGATGGTTGTGGAGCCGGCGTGGGGGTTGGAGTTGAGGTTGGAGTTGTAGTTGGAATAGGCATTGAGGTTGGCGTATTTGTGCAGTTGGCGTGGGGGTTGCAGTTAGGGTTGGGGTTGGAGTTGGAGTTGTAGGTGGAGTTGGAGTTGGAGTTGGGATTGGAGTTGGAGTTGGGATTGGAGTTGGTGTTGGAATAGGCGTTGGAAAAGGAGTTGACGTTAGCATTGGTTGTGGAGTTGGCGTGGGGATTGAAGTTGCGGTTGGAGTTAGAGTTGGGGTTGGAGTTGGAGTTGGGGTTGGAGTTAGAGTTGAAGTTTGGGGTGGAGTTGGCAAATCCAAAAATGTAACAAAAATTGGAATTTGCCATTTAAAACCGAACTTATGCGTTTATTTCATTTTGGACTTTCTGTATATAGATAAAAATATTTTCAGGATGTGATGAGGATCAAGTTGATAACTCAGATATAAACAAAGTTATGGACCATTTACGCACCCCTGGGTCACTCTGTATGTATTCGGATTCAACTGACCCCTTTGGATGAATTCATTAATATATATAATAGGATTATCTATATTGAATTATTGAATCACATTTGGATTTGAAGAAAAAGCTTTAGGTACTTTGTTCCCGGAGGTGGTCCCCGGACCGCTTCTCTTTATTTTATATTAGTTTCATTTGAGTGTCATAAAATAATCAAATGTGGAAAATGCTAAACATAACGAAATTATTTTTTCCACTGCCTAGCACAACATGGGATTAAAGAAACAATTCGATTTTTCTGTTTTATTCGATTATTTTGTTCCGATTGAAACATTTCAGGATGTAAGACTCATCTTGACAATGCTGCAAATTTCAGATCAAAATGCCTAGATTGAAGAAGAAGTCGGCGTTTGAATCAAATCAAGGACATTGTTGAACGAAAGCGTCTAGATGAGGAATTTCGAGATCTTGAAAACGTTGAGCGAAAAGCGAAACACAAAACCCAACGTGGAAGTGATTTAGATTTAAAAAATAAGGAAAATGTTGAGCGTAAACAGAGACACAAAGCTCAACGTGAAAGTGATATCGTAAAAAATGAGGAGAACGTTGAGCGAAAAGCCAGACGCAAAGCTCAACGTGAAAGTGATATCGAATTCAGGAATAAAGAAAATGTCAAACGTAAAGAAAGACACAAAGTTCAACGCGAAAGTGATATTGATTTCAAAAATAAAGAGAACGTTGGTCGGAAAGATAGACACAAAGTTCAACGCGAAAGTGATATCGATTTCAAAAATGAAGAAAACGTTGTGCGAAAAGACAGACACAAAGCTCAACGTGGAAGTGATATCGATTTCAAAAATAATGAGAATGTTCTGCGAAAAGAGAAACACAGAGTTCAACGTGAAAGTGACATCGATTTCAAAAATAAAGAGAACGTTTGCGTAAAGACAGACACAAAGCTCAACGTGAAAGTGATATCGATTTCAAAAATAAAGAGAACGTTGAACGTAAGGGGAGACACAAAGCTCAACGTGAAAGTGATATCGATTTCAAAAATAAAGAGAATGTTGAACGTAGGGGGAGACACAAAGCTCAACGTGAAAGTGACATCGATTTCAAAAATAAAGAGAACGTTGATCGTAAACAAAGACACAAAGTTTAACGTGAAAGTGATATCGTTGCAAAAAATAAAGAGAATGTTGAACGAAAAGCAAGATGTAAAGCTCAACGTGAAAGTGACATCGATTTTAGAAATAAACAAAACTTTGAGAGAAAAGATAGGCTTAAGACTCAACGTGGAAACGATATCGATTTTGAGATCCAAGAAAATCTTGTGAGATGTCAAATTCTCAAAAGGAAACGTGCAGCTGAGTATTTTCGAGAAAATGAAAATCTTATAGATTATACTATTAAGAAGGCCAAAATTGAAAAAGGTAAAGAAAAGCAGATTAAAAATAAACAATATATCAGCCAATTGCGGACAAATCCTGAGTTTCGTGAGTATGAAAGGATTCAGGATAGGGAGACACGTTGTATAGCAAGACGAAGTAAAATTGGTATTTTATCTAATTCAAATGTGTCTAACTGGGATCACATCCTGGAAAAATATAATGCCGAAGTTAAGTTAGGACCGACAGAGGTATGCGTATGTTGTGGAGGTTTATGGTTTTCCAGTTCTGTCAGAAATATCAATCCACAAATTCTTCAAGCTAATGATATATTCGATGATTTTATGAGAAAAGGTATTACTTGCCTAAATATAATGTATTTGAAGATTTGAGCACCTTTTGTGGTACTTGTTATCGATATGTAAAAACCAAACAAATTCCTCAACTTTGTTTAGGTAATGGTCTCGACTTTCAAGAAATTCCTGAAGTTCTGAAGGATTTGACGGTGTTAGAGGAAAGATTGTGTGCCATTCGACTACCTTTTATGCAAATCAGGAGTTTAGGTTACGAACGTCAATGTAGTTTGAAAGGTAATGTTGTTAATGTGCCAGTGTTGATCGATTCTACTGTTTCTGTACTACCACGTACATTTGAAAATACACTTACAATTCAAGTGAAGCTGAAACAGATGAGTTTGTTGTTGACATGAACGATCTAACGTCTCCTCTTCTAGACGATAATGTGACGCAAACTTCAGGTCCAGTTGAAGAGCATCAGTTCAACTGTTTAGAGGATTTGGACGAAAATGTCGAACATGAACCATTGAATCCAGGCGGTCAGGAAACTCTCATTCAGGATGAAAATGAAGTAAAAAATTTGGCTTTAGCACGAGCAGAAAGTCCAATTGGACTTCTTTTAGATAGTAGAGCCGAAGAAATGGCAATTCCAACGATTTATTGTGGTTATGCTAGAAATATCAGTGTAAATTTAACGCACAATAAAATAGTGAAGTCAGAAATTAGACGTTTCGACAGAAGGGAAGCAGTTGTAAGTTTTGTTTGCATACAAAAAACAAGAAATTACTAAAATTTCCAATGCTATTACAACGTGCTTGCGAAAAAGAAAGCAAGGTACCGGTAACTATTGCGCAGCTCAGGTGCTCGATTGTAATTTCATGAAAGATTTAGTGTTCCATGATGATGGATTTTGAATATTGCAAGGAGTTCGAAGTTCTCCTGCGTACTGGGAAAAGGAAAAGAAGAAGTTGTTGGCTATGATTAGACAACTTGGTATTCCAACATTCTTTTTTACCTTATCGGCCGCCGAATCCAAATGGGGCGAGCTTCTGAAGATGCTATACAAAATAATCGATGTCAAAGTAGTCACCGAAGACGAAGCATTGAATGCGAATTATTCAGAAAAAGCTCGTCTAGTGAGAACAGATCCTATAACATGTTGCAACGTCTTGCACGCCTATGCTATTCATTTCTTTTTGAATCGCCACTGGTACTCATAGAATGCACATTGACGGACTGTCAACTTATGTCAGGTTATTTCTCTTCTATGATCTTCGTATCTGCGTAATGTAAGGAAGCTGATTGATGTTCCTTTTCCGGCTTTCCTCTGATGGGAAAATCATCTTTCGTGAATAGTTGAGAATTTCTTATCTGAACTCATCCAGTGTTACCGGTGAAATTTCTAAGTTTTAGTCTGCGAGATAAATAATATTTATTCTCGGTAAGTCTCATAATTCCTTTAATTTAAGTAGAGATTTGGATTTTAAGGAAATATTATGCTGGATCTGAATTGTTGCATTACTTGCCTTCATTTTGTTTTACAGGACATGTTCTGTTTTTCACTTTTCATTTCCCCAGGGCAGAATTCCTTCTCAGGTTCACTAATGATTATTGACATAATGTAACTGCCTAATTTTTTTTCTTGAGAATCGAGAAGGAGTTCTGTTGAATTTTTGTGCACATTTTCATTGACTCTAATTTCTTATAGCTCCTTGGTTGGGACCATATTTGTTATACTCCTTGGTTGGGACCATATTCACGACACTCCTTGGTTGGGACTACATTTGCTACAATCCTTGGTTGGCTCCACATTGTTTGCATCGAGGTAGAATCATTTGCTGAAGCTTGACTTGCACAGAAACACAATCATTAGCTGAAGCTTGAGTTGAACTGGAGTACAATCAGGAGCTGGAAGCTGCAGTGATTTTTGGCTGTTGCGTTTGCCTGTGCCCACATTTGCTTGGAAGTTAATTTATGGTGGAGGAGCTGGAAGCATACCTGCAGTACAATACGAAGCTGACTTGAGGGCATATTCCCTTACCGAGAACATCTGACAGACACAGAGACATATTGCATTGAAAGTGGAGCCACGATTTGAACGTTTCTTTTAAGATAAGTAGTTATAAGTTTGTGTAATTTGAGAGATTGTAACTGGAACTGTAAATTGAGAATTGTACACCTTGTTCTTTCTACAATATATTGTTAAAAACCTGACTAGGAATCTTGTTGCTGGGGTAATCAAACCTCCCTTGAGAAATTAGTATTAGAATCTCATACTCGAATGCCCCTTGGGTAAAACTTAACGTTACAATGTGCCCGGTATTTTGATTATAGAACACGTTGTCTATTTAAAACATGGAATACAAAATCAGGACCTTTCGAAAATTACAATGTTTCATATTTTTATCAACGTGTTGAATTCCAACAACGAGGATCGCCACATATTCACGGGCTTTTATGGTTAGAAAATGCACCACAAATAGATGAAGAACATGAGAATCTTCAAATGTTATCAATTTTATTGATGAATTCATTATATGTGATGGTAGCAAACGAATTAGTTTCCGATTTGATTTATCTTCAAACTCATCACCATACAGCGACATGTCATATAGATAAACGACGGAATAAAAAATGTAGATTCAATATTCCTTATCCTCCAATGAATCAAACTAATATATTGTATCGCTTGCAAAATTTAACAAAAGACGAAATAAAAAAATTTTCAGATATACGACAAAACATATCTGCCGAAAATACTCGAAGTAACAATTACTTGACATTCGATAAATTTTTAACTGAAATGAACATCTCATATGATGATTATATCATGGCTATTCGGGCTGGACTAAAACGTGATGCTATATTTCTCAAACGGAAACCATCTGATTGTATGGTTAATGCTTTCAATGTTAAGATATTGTTGATGCACAGAGCAAATATAGATATGCAATATATTCTGGATCCTTATAGCTTGGTTCAATATATAATAAATTATATTAACAAATCCAATCGAGGCATGTCTAAACTCATGAATGATACGGCAAAAGAACTTAGTTCAGGTAACTTGTCGTTGAAGGAGAAATTCCGAACTATAGGTAATAAGTTCGTGAATGCTTCTGAAATATCTGCTCAAGAAGCTGCTTATCATGTAGGTACTGGGAATGTCCCTTTCGAAAAGTAGTAGAACTCATATTTATATAAATACATCGTTACCAGAAGAACGGGTGAAAATGTTGAAAACAGAAAAAGAACTACGAAAATTGGAACCAGATTCGAATGACATTTTTGTTACGAATGTTTTTGATAAATATGTAAAACGCCCGTTAGAACTTGAAAGCTACTGTTTCGTTTCTTTTGCAGCTAACGTTATTGTGGAAACTCATCGTCGAACAAAATCTGGTAGAGATGATGACAGTGAACATAGTGTTGATGAAGACCAAACAGGTGCCGAAATCCTTAGGTGCAATCGTAAGAGTTACCGAATTCAAAGAAAGTCATGCGTTTTGCGATATAGAAGATATGATGTTCATAAAGATTCAGATAATTATTTTCGGGAACAAATAATGCTCTTTTTACCATGGCGAGATGAAGAGAGTGAATTGATCAACGTGAATTGCCAAGAAATCTATATAACTAACCGAGAACGAATTGAGAATGAGCAAAAATTATTCAATTGTTTTTCGGATGATAATTTTATCGAGAACTTGTTGAAGCTGGCTGAAAATGAAATTGATCTCGTCCATAAAATTGACGATGAATTTGCTGCTTATGCTTTAGATCAACCAGATTTCGACATTATGGAACAAGGAGGAGACAGAATACCAGGGCGTTGTAACGATCAATTAGCTCAAAGTTTTCTTCTGCCCAATGAACTACCTACAGATGAATATAATCATTTATGTCGATCTTTAAACGATAAACAACGACAATATATCATGCACATAAAGTCACATTTTAGTCACCATTTTTCTTCACCTTTTTACGATTTTGTTAGTGGAGGTGCAGGCGTGGGCAAATCCCGTTTGATTCAAGTTATTTATCAAACGCTCACCAAATATTTCAATCAGTTTGCAGGATGTGATCCTTCGAAAATCAAAGTTCTGATTTGTGCTCCAACCGGAAAAGCTGCATTCAATGTTTATGGTGTTACACTTCATCAAGCCCTTAGTTTACCTGTTAATCAAACGGCTACGATATGGATTTGCTTGGTAGGGAATCATTACATTGTTTGAGCCTGAAATATTCAGACCTTAAATTGTTGATTATCGACGAAATATCGATGGTTGGAGCAAAAATGTTATCACAAATAAATTCGCGTTTGCAACAAATTTTTGGAAATAAAGAAAATTTTGGTGGTGTGTCTTTGTTACTCGTAGGAGATTTAAGGTAGCTTTCTCCGGTAGGAGACAGCCTAATATTCAAAGAAATGAGAAGAACTATAAAGGATCCATATGCGGCATTTCAAGGCACCCATTTATGGGATATGTTCAAAATGTTTCAGTTGACTGAGATGATGCGCCAAAAAAATGATTTACCGTTTGCGCATGCTTTGAACAATAGGGGAGAGCGGGGCTGAAAGTGCCGGGGGTTACTTGTGCCGATGTTTAAATCTCAGTAACCAAAACCGTTGCCTATAGTTTGTATTTGCCGCGCAAACCGTCTTACAGCTGTACATTCCTGTCAGTAATTACGATCGAGTTCAGTTGAGTAGACACCCGCTGCGAGTTGAAGTGTGCAATATTGTGCTCTGATAACACGTGAGTAAAACTTTTTGTCTTAATACTTTTTGGTCTATTTTTCGTTATTTCAAAGATATCGACGTCATTTTTTCAATTTCGTTTCATTAATTCAATTTAGAATCAAATGGTTCATTCCAATTTACATTTAACCCTTTAGTGCCCGACGGTACTCCTGTGTACCAACACTTTTGACGCGTCGTAAAACTACACAGGATGCAAACGAAGGTCCAGCGCCCTGGCGGTATATTCCAGTACCATTCATGATCCAATAAGAGTATCGATAGTTTCCGCCGCGCCCTCTGAAAACTTAGTGTACTCGTTTGTACGTTGTTAGATCCAGTGTGCTCTGACGTTTTCGCATCATTGTTTTATAGTCGTCTCTGCATTTGGTTTCCGATATATTGCTATTTTTCTTTTGTGAATATTGTTGCTGGCGGCTATACTAAGTAAGTTTATGCGTGAAGAATAAACATTCGAACATCTTTTTGATTAGATAATTCCCATTTTTCATCAGGACGCAGAAGTACCGTCAGGAAACATGGAGGGAAAAAAAATTGAATGGTGGAATAAGAGACCACTTTCATCAAAAGAAATGGAGGACTTTGCAAATCAGATACTCAACGAAGACTTACCACTAGATAATAATATTTTTACAGATGAAGAAGAGAGTGACTCTGAAAATGTGGATCTAGATTTGAACAATGATTTCATAGATTCAATACAAATCACAATAGACAATGATGAAAATGTTGCTGACTTTGTTGATCAAAATCCTCATATGAATTGTTCTGACGTTCCAGAACAGTCTCATCCAGTTATTGAACTAACTAATTCACAGCAGTTACCACCCTCCGAAACTGGTGAATGCTCAGGAATAATAAAAAAAAAATCCAGAAAACTCCGTCCAAAAACAGACAGTGAAGAAATATTAGAAGGAGAAACTCCTGATGCGAAGCCAGATAAAATGGAGAACAGAAAATGGAAGAAAAAAACTTCGGAAGAACGTATGCCTGAATATAAATTCCCAGAAGGCCCTGTTGAGACAGAATTTATAGAATGTAACTCAGCTACAGATGTATATCTTCGTTTGCTTGGAGAATCTATAGACGATATTTTATTTCAGACTAACCTTTATGCAACGCAACGAAATTACGCATTGAATTTGACGCGAGAAGAGCTTTCAGCTTTTATAGGTATCAATTTTTTGATGGCTTATCATCGATTACCCAGATGGAAGGATTACTGGAATACTAATGAAGATTTAGGTGTTCCTGTTGTCGCCAAATGTATGACGCGAAATCGCTATGAAACAATACTGAAATTCCTTCATTGCAATGACAACAACTTGATGCCAAAGGATAATAAAGATAAAATATACAAGATAAGGTCGTTATCAGATACACTGAACAGAAATTTCAAGGAATGCTATAAGACAACCAGGCGAGTAAGTGTAGATGAAAGTATGATACTCTTCAAAGGTCGGAGCTCACTGAAGCAGTATAATCCTATGAAACCGATAAAGAGGCCGCGCCCGGTTTTGTTGAGTTTAGGACCGCGCCTGCCGGAAGGTTAAGTTAATTACAAAAGACGCACCAGAAAAACTGCTATCCTCACCGACACACCTGAGAAGAATGTTTTAGCTTAAGAATAAGACGAAGACGAAAGGAATAAAGTTGAAAAAAGGGAAGGAAAAGAAAAAGATCAAAATTAATCCAGTGAAAAGAAAGGTTTTGCAAGATCAACAAGATACAGACAACGACAATGATGAGTGTTATTGTCTTATATGCTGTGATTCTTACTTAAATTCAAAACCTGGAGAAAACTGGATAGAGTCTACCGTATGTAAGAACTGGGCTCACATAAAGTGTACAGCGGACGAAAATAGCATTACTTTTGTCTGTCCTAATTGTAATTATGATGCCAATATGTCGTTTTCAGATTAAGTTGTTCCGTTTAAGGTGTTCTACAGATTTTTATGTTTTTATTTTTTTCATTAATATATATGTTAATTCCGAGTAGAAAATATATTTATTTTTTCTCTGTTTATTACATGATTATTTTAGTTTGTCATTAGAATCAAAAGAAGTTGAGTTTTTGATACTAAATCTCATTATATTTGAAGAAGTAAAATATTGATTATTATTTTTGTACCCATGACGGCAGATTTATGTTTGAGCATTTCACGAAGAAAATATTTTTATTTAATCCAATTATTAAATACCATTCTCATATATTTGGCTTGTTTTAGTATGTTAACTTAATGGAAAGTAGGGGGCGGCACAACCAACCTCAGCATCGGCTCAACTCGCCCCACGAAGGGGTTGGTTGTTCCGATAGACCCCTCCCTAAAAAACTGTCCACTATTGTTGAACTATTACAAATAGATATAGAAACGTAATACATTCTGAAACTATATGAAATTTCACATGGAATATATATACAACTTTTAGTGTTTCGCTTTTAGTATCAATTTTATTCTGGAATAATTGAAAATCGGCACTTTCAGCCGCGCTCTCCCCTATGGCATCGACGACAATGACACCACAAGACGTGGCACTTTTTCAAAGTAGAGTGATATCTGTTTTACCACCGCATACGGACAGAAGAGTATATCTGTTTTTCAGTAATAATGAAGTTAACGCATTCAACGAATTTAGACTTCAAAATATTAATTCAGAATGTTATATATCGAAAGCATTCGATAAAGTTTATGGAAATGGTACTGAGTCAGCGAAAACGCAATTGAAAAATTCTGTAATAGAGAAAAAAACATCGGATACTTATGGTTTGTGTTTGCAATTAACACTAAAAGTTGGTGCTCGTTATATTATGACTAACAATGTGAATACTAGTGATAGTTTAGTCAATGAAACCACAGGTATTTTGAGATTAATTGATTTTGGTACAAATCCCAAAACTGGTATAAAAATACCAATGCTAGTATGGATTGAATTTGACGAGAGTCGCATAGGTCGTGAAGTTCGCAATGAGCAGAAAGAATTAATTGTAATTCGGAAATTGATGTCAAACTTGACACCAATTGACACGATAAAGGAAATAATTTCGACCAATAAAAACTCTAGTTTGCAGTTGCAACGACGACAATTTCCATTAGTGGTAGCGGAAGGAATGACTATTCATAAAAGTCAAGGCAGCACTTATGAAAATGTTGTTGTCACGATTGGATCAAGAGGTCTTTCCAGAGCCGCATTATACGTAGCTTGTAGTCGAGCTATAAGAGCAGAGGGCTTATTGATTCATGGAAAAACGTACCGCCAAAAAAAAAAAGAACATAAGAAATTCGATGATGATCGTACAGTTTTCCAAGAAATTCAAAGATTAGAAACAACTGCCAAGTTATATACGAGGTTTGAAAGCTTACAATCCCTAACAGGACATAGGATCATGTATCATAATGTTCAAAGTTTAAATAAACATATATACGATCTACTTTGTGATTCAGTATTTTCTACAGCCGAGTTACTCCTACTGGTTGAGACTTGGACACTTTCCACCGATGTTTATGAACTACCCCCTGATATGCAGGAAATTTCTAGAATAGATTGCAAGCAAAGTCGATCTGCAGCTGGTGTATTCATTGCTGCATCGAAAAAAGTAAGTGACAAAATTAACAATATAGCCAAATTCGAGCAAAGAGAAAAAAAAGGACATATAGAGTTGATTCGATTCGATTTTGAAAACACATCATATTTCGTCTTTTATAATTCACCCTGTGCTTCATTTAATCCTACTAAACAGATTAATCAGATTCATGTCCACGGAAAATCTTCATTGGTGACGTGAACATTTATTTGAAAAATATTGATTTGAACAAAAATAATAGACACGTCGCCTTGTTCAATGCTTTGAATTTACAATGTAAAACTCCGACTGATATACAAACAACTTATGGAGGAACCAACATAGATTGGTGTTTCTCTAATTTGTCAAACGTCAGAATAATTTTGTATGGTTCAACGTTCCGTTATCACAAGCCACTGTGTGTACTTTTGACGGACGACGAGGACATAGGAACCACATCACTAAAGGATCTGAATAGTGATGAAATAGCGAATCCAAGCTCGAGATCAGGTTTAGATATGATGCCTTATAATGGCAGAGATATGATAAAGCCAATAATTGGGCATAATTACGAAGAATCTATTAAGAATAATTGTGACGAAAGTATGAATGTAGATATTGAATACATAGTATCTTCCGATATTTCTCAGAATATCAATCGCGAAGAAGAATATATTCATGAAGGTCTGAGAAATCCAGACGGAGTTTCATGTTATTCGAATTCTGCGATACAGTGTTTACTTTCCATAGTAGAATTTAGAAAATCGGTAGACAAAAGAAACTCTTATATCAATAAGTGCATTCATTTGGTTATGGATAAGACGATAAATACTACCAAACAGATAAGAACGACTGTTTCTAAAATGTTTGGATCTGAGCAACAACAAGATGTGCATGAATTTTTGCTTTTACTTATCCCAATGTTGGATCGAGATTTTATTTTCCGTATAGAAATCATAGTGGAGGAAAATGACATCTCTCACAATTGTAATAATGGATCGATTTCTAGAACATCTGAACATTTTTTTGATTTGAAACTTCCAGAGGTAGATGAAATATCATTTAACGATCTCATTGAATATCAAGTAGATTGTTGCAATATATGTGAACAAACTTTAGAGAGGCGTAAAAAATTGCAAAGAGTGAGCCGATATGTTTTATTGGTTCTCTGGAGACAGGTTACTACGGAGAAAAAATTGAAAACTAAAGTTAAAGTACTAGATCCAAGTATAATACACATTGATGGTTACCAATTCAAGATCAAATGTGTCATAAAGCATCTAGGAGAACGAATAACAAGTGGCCATTATATTTCCATAATAAGGCAGAAAGACCAATGGATAGAATGTAATGATGATTATATTAAAACATTGGATGCTTTTGATTCTTCTTTGAATGACGTTTATATCATTCTTTTGGAAAGGTGTACGAATTAGGGCCAGTTCCATAATTTTTACGAAAAGGATCCTTTTCACAAAGACCGCTTTTCAAGAAAGCCGCCTTTGAAGGGAGTTTTAAAGTGCATCCGGTTCCATAAACATAATCCCACCATCATTTAGATAAAGCTCCCTTTTGTTCGTAACTTTCACATTTCCTAGGGTTGGCTATTCTGAGATCTAGTGATTTATTGATCTCATTTGGTAATATTTCATAGAGAAATGAAATTTTATGGAATAGAAGAAGAGGCATAATATTCTGTGTACGAAATGAAGGAGGGAGATTCGAAAGTTCGCAATATTATTTTTATTTTGGTGGTGCAGCGAAGAAGTGCGAAGGTGCGAGTGCGGATATGGAAGAAAAGAAAAGAAAAATTACGTTCAGTGTTGAGGATCAGCTTCTACTGTTGGATTTGATTTTTGTGGAAAAGGAGATAATAGAGAATAAAACGACGAATAAAGTCACAAATGACGAAAAGGTAAATAGTGCATACATTTTTGTTGATTGAAGTTCTTTTAAACATACATTTTTTAGGACAAAGCATGGCAAAAAGTATCTGCGAAATTCAACTCGTCCACGCTCCATCCAAGCAGTGTTGATCAGTTAAAATCAAAATTTGATAATTTGAAAACGAAAGCAAGGAAGGTGGTAGCTGCACAAAGAAATAGTTCAAGGGGGACTGGAGGTGGTGCTCCAATAAAAGATCAGTTCGATCCAGTCATTGAGAGCACATTGAAAATAATAAATTTGAAAACTGTGGTGGGGCTCTATTCACCCTTTGATTCTGATGCCGTAAGTTGATGATAATTTACATTTTGAAAAACATTTATTAATACCTACCTGTTTTGCAGGTGGAAAACGTTGAATTCAGTATTTTGCCTGCTGCTCCTGATCCTAATGTAAGTATAAATCTTTGAAATTAACCGCCGTATTCACAAAGCATTGTTAAGTGTTTGAATCTCCGTTAAGTCCTAACTGAGGTCCTCAGTTAAGGATAAATTGGAATCGCAACCTCAGTTAACGTATTTAACGGTGGTGAAACAACCGGTGTGAACCTAGCAGACTGTTTCAGCAGACCGTTTGGCGGAAACACCCGAACGCTCCAGGCCAGTGGCGTGCAGGCTGATTCTAGTTTCTCTCTCATATGATCGTCTGTTCGCCAGAGCACTTGAATATTTTGGATGTGGGTTCCGTATAGCAATGGAAATATCGCCTGAAAAAATTATATCGACGAGGGGCTGCGGAATAGTCTTTTCAACCCTTAAAGTTCAAAATTCAATATCTCCGGAACTATTCGCCGGAGCACATACAGATTTTGCATGTGGGTTAATTATACCGATAACAACATCCCCTGAAAAAATTATCGACTTCCCAAGGGGCTGCGGGGTAGTTTCTTCAACCCTTATATTTCAAAATTCAATATTTCCGGAACTATTCGCCGGAGCACATACAGATTTTGCATGTGGGTTAATAATACCGAAAACAACATTCCCTGAAAAAATTATCGACTTCCCGAGGGGCTGCGGGGTAGTCTTTTCAACCCTTAAAGTTCAAAATTTAATATCTCCGGAACTATTCGCCGGAGCACATACAGATTTTGCATGTGGGTTAATAATACCGATAACAACATTCCCTGAAAAAATTATCGACTTCCCGAGGGGCTGCGGGGTAGTTTTTTCAACCCTTAAAGTTCAAAATTCAATATCTCCGGAACTATTCGCCGGAGCACAAACAGATTTTGCATGTGGGTTAATAATACGGATAACAACATTCCCTGAAAAAATTATCGACTTCCCGGGGGGCTGCGGGGTAGTTTTTTCAACCCTTAACGTTCAAAATTTAATATCTCCGGAACTATTCGCCGGAGCACATACAGATTTTGCATGTGGGTTAATAATACCGATAACAACATTCCCTGAAAAAATTATCGACTTCCCGAGGGGCTGCGGGGTAGTTTTTTCAACCCTTAAAGTTCAAGATTTAATATCTCCGGAACTATTCGCCGGAGCACATACAGATTTTGCATGTGGGTTAATGATACCGATAACAACATCCCCTGAAAAAATTATCGACTTCCCGAGGGGCTGCGGGGTAGTTTTTTCAACCCTTATATTTCAAAATTCAATATCTCCGGAACCATTCGCCGGAGCACATACAGAATTTGTACGTGGGTTAATAACACCGATAACAACATCCCCTGAAAAAATTATCGACTTCCCGAGGGGCTGCGGGGTATTTTTTTCAACCCTTAAAGTTCAAGATTTAATATCTCTGGAACTATTCGCCGGAGCACATACAGATTTTGCATGTGGGTTAATAATACCGATAACAACATCCCCTGAAAAAATTATCGACTTCCCGAGGGGCTGCGGGGTAGTTTTTTCAACCCTTATATTTCAAAATTCAATATCTCCGGAACCATTCGCCGGAGCACATACAGAATTTGTACGTGGGTTAATAACACCGATAACAACATCCCCTGAAAAAATTATCGACTTCCCGAGGGGCTGCGGGGTAGTTTTTTCAACCCTTAAAGTTCAAGATTTAATATCTCCGGAACTATTCGCCGGAGCACATACAGATTTTGCATGTGGGTTAATATTACCGATAACAACATCCCCTGAAAAAATTATCGACTTCCCGAGGGGCTGCGGGGTAGTTTTTTCAACCCTTATATTTCAAAATTCAATATCTCCGGAACCATTCGCCGGAGCACATACAGAATTTGTACGTGGGTTAATAACACCGATAACAACATCCCCTGAAAAAATTATCGACTTCCCGAGGGGCTGCGGGGTAGTTTTTTCAACCCTTAAAGTTCAAGATTTAATATCTCCGGAACTATTCGCCGGAGTACATACAGATTTTGCATGTGGGTTAATATTACCGATAACAACATCCCCTGAAAAAATTATCGACTTCCCGAGGGCTGCGGGGTATTTTTTTCAACCCTTAAAGTTCAAGATTTAATATCTCCGGAACTATTCGCCGGAGCACATACAGATTTTGCATGTGGGTTAATAATACCGATAACAACATCCCCTGAAAAAATTATCGACTTCCCGAGGGGCTGCGGGGTATTTTATTCAACCCTTAAAGTTCAAGATTTAATATCTCCGGAACTATTCGCCGGAGCACATACAGATTTTGCATGTGGGTTAATAATACCGAAAACAACATTCCCTGAAAAAATTATCGACTTCCCGAGGGGCTGCGGGGTAGTCTTTTCAACCCTTAAAGTTCAAGATTTAATATCTCCGGAACTATTCGCCGGAGCACATACAGATTTTGCATGTGGGTTAATAATACCGATAACAACATCCCCTGAAAAAATTATCCACTTCCCGAGGGGCTGCGGGGTAGTTTTTTCAACCCTTAAAGTTCAAAATTCAATATCTCCGGAACTATTCGCCGGAGCACATACAGATTTTGCATGTGGGTTAATAATACCGAAAACAACATTCCCTGAAAAAATTATCGACTTCCCGTGGGGCTGCGGGGTAGTTTTTTCAACCCTTAAGTTCAAGATTTAATATCTCCGGAACTATTCGCCGGAGCACATACAGATTTTGCATGTGGGTTAATAATACCGATAACAACATCCTCTGAAAAAATTATCCACTTCCCGAGGGGCTGCGGGGTAGTTTCTTCAACCCTTATATTCCAAAATTCAATATTTCCGGAACTATTCGCCGGAGCACATACAGATTTTGCATGTGGGTTAATAATACCGATAACAACATTCCCTGAAAAAATTATCGACTTCCCGAGGGGCTGCGGGGTAGTTTTTTCAACCCTTAAAGTTCAAGATTTAATATCTCCGGAACTATTCGCCGGAGCACAAACAGATTTTGCATGTGGGTTAATAATACCGATAGCAACATTCCCTGAAAGAATTATCGACTTCCCGAGGGGCTGCGGGGTAGTTTTTTCAACCCTTAACGTTCAAGATTTAATATCTCCGGAACTATTCGCCGGAGCACATACAGATTTTGCATGTGGGTTAATAATACCGACAACAACATCCCCTGAAAAAATTATCCACTTCCCGAGGGGCTGCGGGGTAGTTTTTTCAACCCTTAAAGTTCAAGATTTAATATCTCCGGAACTATTCGCCGGAGCACATACAGATTTTGCATGTGGGTTAATGATACCGATAACAACATCCCCTGAAAAAATTATCGACTTCCCGAGGGGCTGCGGGGTAGTTTTTTCAACCCTTAAAGTTCAAAATTCAATATCTCCGGAACTATTCGCCGGAGCACAAACAGATTTTGCATGTGGGTTAATAATACCGATAGCAACATTCCCTGAAAAAATTATCGACTTCCCGAGGGGCTGCGGGGTAGTTTTTTCAACCCTTAACGTTCAAGATTTAATATCTCCGGAACTATTCGCCGGAGCACATACAGATTTTGCATGTGGGTTAATAATACCGACAACAACATCCCCTGAAAAAATTATCCACTTCCCGAGGGGCTGCGGGGTAGTTTTTTCAACCCTTAAAGTTCAAGATTTAATATCTCCGGAACTATTCGCCGGAGCACATACAGATTTTGCATGTGGGTTAATGATACCGATAACAACATCCCCTGAAAAAATTATCGACTTCCCGAGGGGCTGCGGGGTAGTTTTTTCAACCCTTAAAGTTCAAAATTCAATATCTCCGGAACTATTCGCCGGAGCACAAACAGATTTTGCATGTGGGTTAATGATACCGATAACAACATCCCCTGAAAAAATTATCGACTTCCCGAGGGGCTGCGGGGTAGTTTTTTCAACCCTTAAAGTTCAAAATTCAATATCTCCGGAACTATTCGCCGGAGCACAAACAGATTTTGCATGTGGGTTAATAATACCGATAGCAACATTCCCTGAAAAAATTATCGACTTCCCGAGGGGCTGCGGGGTAGTTTTTTCAACCCTTAACGTTCAAGATTTAATATCTCCGGAACTATTCGCCGGAGCACATACAGATTTTGCATGTGGGTTAATAATACCGACAACAACATCCCCTGAAAAAATTATCCACTTCCCGAGGGGCTGCGGGGTAGTTTTTTCAACCCTTAAAGTTCAAGATTTAATATCTCCGGAACTATTCGCCGGAGCACATACAGATTTTGCATGTGGGTTAATGATACCGATAACAACATCCCCTGAAAAAATTATCGACTTCCCGAGGGGCTGCGGGGTAGTTTTTTCAACCCTTAAAGTTCAAAATTCAATATCTCCGGAACTATTCGCCGGAGCACAAACAGATTTTGCATGTGGGTTAATAATACCGATAGCAACATTCCCTGAAAAAATTATCGACTTCCCGAGGGGCTGCGGGGTAGTTTTTTCAACCCTTAACGTTCAAGATTTAATATCTCCGGAACTATTCGCCGGAGCACATACAGATTTTGCATGTGGGTTAATGATACCGATAACAACATCCCCTGAAAAAATTATCCACTTCCCGAGGGGCTGCGGGGTAGTTTTTTCAACCCTTAAAGTTCAAGATTTAATATCTCCGGAACTATTCGCCGGAGCACATACAGATTTTGCATGTGGGTTAATGATACCGATAACAACATCCCCTGAAAAAATTATCGACTTCCCGAGGGGCTGCGGGGTAGTTTTTTCAACCCTTATATTTCAAAATTCAATATCTCCGGAACCATTCGCCGGAGCACATACAGAATTTGTACGTGGGTTAATAACACCGATAACAACATCCCCTGAAAAAATTATCGACTTCCCGAGGGGCTGCGGGGTAGTTTTTTCAACCCTTAAAGTTAAAGATTTAATATCTCCGGAACTATTCGCCGGAGCACATACAGATTTTGCATGTGGGTTAATAATACCGATAACAACATCCCCTGAAAAAATTATCGACTTCCCGAGGGGCTGCGGGGTATTTTTTTCAACCCTTAAAGTTCAAGATTTAATATCTCCGGAACTATTCGCCGGAGCACATACAGATTTTGCATGTGGGTTAATATTACCGATAACAACATCCCCTGAAAAAATTTTCGACTTCCCGAGGGGCTGCGGGGTATTTTTTTCAACCCTTAAAGTTCAAGATTTAATATCTCCGGAACTATTCGCCGGAGCACATACAGATTTTGCATGTGGGTTAATAATACCGATAACAACATTCCCTGAAAAAATTATCGACTTCCCGAGGGGCTGCAGGGTAGTTTTTTCAACCCTTAAAGTTCAAGATTTAATATCTCCGGAACTATTCGCTGGAGCACATACAGATTTTGCATGTGGGTTAATAATACCGAAAACAACATTCCATGAAAAAATTATCGACTTCCCGAGGGGCTGCGGGGTAGTTTTTTCAACCCTTAAAGTTCAAAATTTAATATCTCCGGAACTATTCGCCGGAGCACATACAGATTTTGCATGTGGGTTAATAATACCGATAACAACATTCCCTGAAAAAATTATCGACTTCCCGAGGGGCTGCGGGGTAGTTTTTTCAACCCTTAAAGTTCAAAATTCAATATCTCCGGAACTATTCGCCGGAGCACAAACAGATTTTGCATGTGGGTTAATAATACCGATAGCAACATTCCCTGAAAAAATTATCGACTTCACGAGGGGCTGCGGGGTAGTCTTTTCAACCCTTAAAGTTCAAAATTTAATATCTCCGGAACTATTCTCCGGAGCACCAACCGACTTTGTATGTAGTTACTTAGACCGATCACGATATTCCCTGAAAAAATGATCGAGGGGCTGCGGAGTAGATATTTGAAACCCTAACTTTAAAAATTCAATAACTAGTTATACAACTATAATTAGTCTTCAACTCTCCAGCGCTGATTTTTGAACAATATAATATGGAATGTTGTATTGGAGAATTTTCCAACAAGAACCTCGTAACTTCAACTTGAAATTGATTTGAATTTTTTTTTCATTGAATGGCGCGTGCATTACCTACTACTCGAATTCGTCATGAAAAAATTAGTTCGGAATAAAATACCATTTCGTTTACCTACTTATTTGCAATTATATAAGTTTAGGAAATATCTGAATCCTTCATACCAAAAAGGTACAATACAGTTGCATCCTCGGTTTCTGTATTGTAATAAATTATCGGTGATAACTGTTGTCCCTGGTCTCATCAAGGGAATTTTCGTAGTTTTTGATCTTGATGTGTCTGTTATTGTATATTGTATATTGATTATACTGATCCTCCTAGGTCTTCCCCAAGGAGACCCCTCATAAGCTCTCGAAGAGCTTGAGCGAGTAAGGAGAACCAGTTCGTGTTCTGTGTAGGCTTTGTTACTGTGTCCTTACGCCACCTTAGGCACAGCACTGTTAATTTTTGACCCAACAGTGAATGGTGGCGATTACCGTGACTAGAAAATTTCTTTCCTAGCCTCGGAATTGAACTTGATATCCTATATCAATTTTGTGATAATACGAAACAATTTGATTTCCATAATTGCACTGAATTATATTCAGCAACCTCCATTAAGTTAGCAGACCCACTTGCGAAAATTTTTTTTTATATGGGGTGGCTCTGCTAACTTAATATTAAGTTAGCAGAGCCACCCCATATAAAAAAAAACTAAGCGTGCGAGAAACTTTTTTCTTTCACGACGAATATGCTTTGGTCGTTCGACAATTATTTAGCTCATTTCTGGATGAAAAAAATTCAATTAACCAAGTTACGTGATTTGTGTGTGGCCCCTTTAACCTAATATTAATTTAGCCCATACAAAAAAAACGAAGCGCGACGAACTTTTTTCTTTCACGACAAATTCTCGTCAATTATTCGACAATTAATGCAATAGGTTTCATTGAACTTTTCGCAAGTGGCTCTGCTAAATTTATGGAGGTAATTCAGTGCTATTTGACAACTAAAATCAATAGTATTAATTCGTTATGGTTGTCTCTATTTTGCAATAATCGATTGGAAACAATTGTATATATCTTTATGATGGTGTTGTAATGATATTAATTCTTGAAAGAATATAATAAAACAAGACTACTGATTCGTCATTTCATCTGAAAATAATTTCGAACGAAAATATTGATCCTCTTTCTTGTTTAAAGGATTCCAATATCGAGTTTTCAGGAAGTTTGCAACGGAAACACTTCTATGAATATATTATAATTTGGATAAGTACCCGAAGTATATTGAATGCCATTATAGATAACGCTCTATGGGACAATAAGGGATATGCTGCATTCCGTCTCCTACAGATGTTTTTTATGGCGTTTGAAATTTTCAAAATCGATCCTTTGTCAAGACGCAAATACCATCATTTCGAATTCAGATTCCGTGTTTCAAAGAGCCTTGCTCAAGTTTGATACGAAATTTTTGTTTGCGTTAGAGTGTGCAATTCATACTGAGCAATTAATAATATAGTGATTTTCGCTACAAAGACAATTAGCAACTTTAGTGAAAGTGAAAATTTTGTGTTTTCTATCTACATTGTTCAAGGTATTTTTTAATATTATTTATTTTTTTTTTAAATCAGCTCAATTATTTTGTAGTACTATATTTCTGAAATGGATGAGAAAACAATGACGAAAATAGTAGATATCTTGAAGTGTCGATTCCCAAATCTCACTTATGATGATATACCTACTACTTTGATCGATAATGATGATATATTGAGAGACATTAGTTTGATAGTAAGTAATAACAAGAAGAAATGGTACACAAGCAAGTTGAGAAGGATTTTACTTGAAAATAAAACTTTCAAGAGCTTATATGAAGGATGTCCAATAAAAGTAGAAAAAGTAAATTTGTCGCATGTTGACATCGTCTGTGTGCTGAAAGAGATGAATTATCATGATAATAACGTACAAAATTTAAATTATAGAAAACGAAATTCAGTTTACGCACATCTCTGTGATTATTTCGGTAAAAAGAGTTCTCTCAAAAACAGATTTGCTTTTTATAAACTATGGCATCGTAAAATTGATAAATTTTCCAAAGCGCATGATTCCGAAAAATTTAGATTTGACACTGATGTATCAGGTCATTTTAATCCAACTGTAGCACTTGAATTTAATGATTTTGAAAATATAATTCCCAATTCGAGAGAATGTGGTCCACTTAAACACAATTCAACTTTGTTGGACAATGAGAAATTAACTTCTTGCAACAGTGAGGATAAATCACCTCTGGTCTCGACCACTATTGATAATTGGTCGCCTGTCCTATCGATCGAATCAGTCGGTGAAAAAACCGTATCGATAAGTTCCCAAATTCAACTAGGCAAAAAGAATTATGCATCAGAGATGCAAGAGTTCTCTCCAAAGTATTTGGATTCTTCAAAGGAAACATCAATTTTACCTTCAGATATATTGAATTTATTTCAAAACACAAAAAAACAGAGTATTATTCCACTGAACTCCATAAACGATTCACAACCTATTACTATTGATTTCAAAAATTGCACCATTTGGGAAGGACAATTCACAATAGAAAAGAAATTATGGGAACAAATTTATAAAGATAACAAACTAGATACTACATTGTATCCCTATGTCTTGAAGAAACATATAAATGAATTTGTCAATAATACTTGTATAATCGTTATCCGTTATAAAAAATTAATTCGAAAGATTTCATCGATATATATTTATGCAGCTTGTTCACAAGAGCAATGTAAAAAATTCAAAATCATTATTTCCACAATTTCTGCATCGGTGAATGTATACAGTACATCAATTAATTTTCATCATAATGAATACTTGACTGGGCATGTTAAAGGTGCCGAACGAGAAATTATCAAAAGGCAACTTCTCAGACGAAAACCTTTAAGTTACAAAAAAGAAACGCTGTTGAAATGTGATGATCATTTTATTAAGAAGACTAAAAATCTCAAGAATATTGTATCCGACCCTACAGTAAGAAAAATAAGATCTGAAAAACTCGCTCAATTCGATAGGGACAGGAATGATTTATTAGATTTGATCAAATTACAGGCTGATAACAACCATTATTTCAGAGAATTATCATTTCCATTCCAATCTAAATTGTTTTCTGCAGAACAAATTAAAATTCTTCACGATTTATTTCTCACCAGCTCTGGTGAAGTTTTTATACATTTTGATGCAACTGGGTCTATCATTCGACATCCTTATAAAGCAAAAAAAAGAGTTTATCTCTACACAGGAGCGGTAATGTTAAAAACAAAAAGAATATTTCCTGTGTTCTCTCTAATTTCTGCAGAACATAATTCAAACGCAGTTTTCAAATTGCTCCATGATTTTAGATATTCTTGCGAAGAAGAGAAAAAGTGGCCATTATTTTCAGGATTCGTTACAGATTTCAGTTTTGCTACAATTCATGCTGCCATTAAAGCATTCAATAGAATGACCCTATTGGAATATCTGGAGAATTGCTATAAAATTGCCGAAAGTGGTTCTAAAATAAGCGCACAATTAATTACAATTCACCTATGCTGCGCACATTACATGAAAATGGCATGTAAAGATATTGAAATCACTGGTAGGAACGACCAACAAAAATCTCTCTTCAAAGAACTTTTAGCTGTTTCCATTGATATTCGTAATTTACCAGAGCTGGATGAATGGTTCAAAAATGTAACTATTCTACTTTGTAGTAAATCAATGAATCACCTTTCGAAAAAAAGTCTTAAAATTTTGTGTGGAGGCATTAAAACAAATACAGAGTTTGGTAAATATGACGGAAATATTCTGAAATCAGACGATACATCGGAACCCCTTTTTCGTTCAAGTCCGTTCTATAAAAGATATACAAATATTCGTAATGAAATGAGAAAGGATATATGCTTTGTAAAAAATTCGCCGGAAGAAAATATTTACTCAAATGAAGAATTTCTGGAAATCATCTTGAGAAAATATATACCGTTTGCTCCACTATGGACCTGCATTGTATTGAAAATGAGTCAAATGAGAATGAGCAATGCAATAATCGAAAATTACTTCGGATATCTGAAATGTGGTATACTAGAAGGTAATAGAAATATGAAATGCTCCAGATTTATCAGAGCTTATCAAAATGATATAAAAGCGCTCTGTAAAGAATCACTTATGAATATTCAGAAGTCTAATTTAGCTAAAAAAAAGCGAACAGAAAAAGAACAAACTGATGAGAAGAGTTCGCAAGAAACCTGGTGTAGGAAGCCGAAACGAATGAGTTCCCATTTCAGCGGAAATTATATGAAGCAAATAGAAAAAAAACAGATTTCTCCAGCAGACGATCATGAAATTATCCAGGAGGATAATACTGAACAATTAACGATACCCGATGAAATAGAGAATAATCAGATAGCAAAAAATGAAAAACATAACTCCCAACTTTCTGAACAGTGCATGAAGGAAATTGAAAAAATTTCAGTATCTTCTGCACAACGGAAAATTATATTTGAAAAAACAATTTTGCAAAGGGATTCAAAAATTTGGCGAGTTGAAAGAACAAAAAGAATTACAGCTTCATATATCTACCAAATATGTAGATGCAAGGAATCTACCAAAGAAAGTATTTACAAACAAATTAGTGATCCTCCTGTTCTAAATGTCCCAGCAATTAATCATGGAATTGAAAATGAAAAATTTGCAAGAGAAAAATATTGTGAAATTTTCAATGTTGGATGTCAGTTGAGTGGCTTGATAATTCACAAAATCTATCCCTTTTTAGCATGTTCTCCAGATGGTCTGATCAATAACGAGGGAATGATAGAAATCAAATGTCCATATACCATAAGAAATGAGGATCCTAATATGGTACAATTAAAATTCATGAACGAATCGGATGAACTCAGAAGCAATTCCAATTATTATTACCAAATCCAAGGGTTATTGAACATTTCAGAACGGATGTGGTGTGATTTAATAATATATACATTTAAGAATATTAAAATCATCAGAGTAATGAGAAACGAAATATTTTGGAATAACACGATTCTTCCCAAACTGAAGTCATTCTATTATTTCGATTTTTTACCGAGACGATTTCAGAATATATCTATTTCTTTGGGGAGTTTTGAAGATAGAAAATGGAGAACTCTTAAAAATATTGAATTTTTTCCTAATGGATTGGTAAAAGACATAAATTTCTACCAAAATATACCTGATCGTTGGCAGGTAGAAAAATCAGCCAGAAGATTTTCAGAACGGAATTATGTTGTTGCATGTTTCGAAAATGTTTCCTGTCCTGTACCAGAAATTGAGATTAGCGATTATCTCAGCCTTGACTCTGGAAAATATTTGACAAGTTTTGTCATAGACAATTATATAAGTATTATTGATATTCAAGACGTCTTTCAAAAATTTTCAGTACAAATCGCTAGTTATATGTTTTCGAATAGTGCAGAGAAAAATACCATTTTAATTTCAGATAAGAATTATGTAGCATTACCGATAAACGAAAATAATAGTCACTTCATTCTTATAGTCCTCGACGTTAGAGCGAAAGAATTCATTTTTCTAGATTCCTTAAAAAGATCAGACGCAATGGTAAAGGAAAAAACATATAAATATTTTCAAAAGTTCAAACAACTCCTCCTCAATAGCAGCACATGTGAAAAGAATGTTAATGAATGGAAAATAAGAGATGAAATTATCATTCATCAAGAAGATAATTTTAACTGTGGAATGTATGTTTTATATTATTTTCGCCAATTTTTCTTCGGTAAACCTCTGAATGAGGAGCAAAATATGAACCACTTTCGAATTGAAGTGAAGAAATTCTTGTTGAAAAATTCATCACCGATGCACGATAGATGTTTGTATTGTGCAAAAACCGCCTTAAAAGATTTTTATACATGTTTGAGTTGTAAACGAAATTGCCATATTGCCTGCCTAACTAACAAGTCTGAACCACAAAATGAATTCAAAAATAGTTTATGTGATTTGTGTCGTAAATATTAAAGATGTGGCAGCTCATTGTATACCGCAACATATATTGAATCCTCCCTATCGAAAAATCGGCAAAAACTTCAAAATTAAAATATGAGAAATATCTGGAAGATAAAAAATTTTATTGGACCTTGCAATTCTCTTATGGATTATGCCTATCGGGGATACCATGTAAAAAAAAGCGCGCCCCGCATTCTACCTCATGGGTGGTGCGGAAATGAGTGCCCAAATTGTAATTACTTCAATAAAACTGCGGTTGAAAGAAACATCGATCATTTTTCCGGAGAATATATGCAAAATCTCCGGAAAAACTACCCCGCAGCCGAGGGGTAAATTTCTGGAAAAAATAGTGTACACAAGAATTCAGAACTCCGAAATTCCAGAAGAATTCCGCAAGACTTCCGAGAATTTCGAATGAATTTCAAAAGAATTCCGCAAGACTTCCGAGAATTCCGAAAGGATTCCGAATGAATTCCGAAAGAATTCCGGGAATTCCTGAAGACTTCCGGGAATACCGGGGTTACCGAAAGACGAAGGACCGCAAGATTTCTGGGAATTCCGAAAGGCTTCCAAAAAGCTGTCGGTGCCAAAATAGCTGCGGTACTATTAAAGAAATTTTCAGGGAAAATCGAAAAATGTTAGTGAAAAATAGGTTTTTTAATACTGGAGTTGAATAAAAACAAGGTAAAGATCCAAATGAAACATATAATTCTACGAAAAAGTTGAGAACGAAACATTAAAATATAAAAGTAGCGATTGGAATATTAATTATTTTTCTTTTTTGAATTCGTTTATATTTTTTTATCATTTTTACTTATTGTGAATGGAATTGATCCTATAGCGTTTACAAGACCATAAAAAATGTATTTTTTGTCCTTTTTGTTCCTCGGAACAGAGTGCTTACCAATTTGCCCAAATGTCTAATTTCCGAATTTTTGGATGAAAATGTCTTAAACGATTTGGTTCTACCCACTGATCAAGAATCCGTGGTTAATTCTGTCCGGCTGTCCGTAGACACGATAACTCTCGAACGGAATGACTAGACAGTTGAAAGTTTCAGAGTAGGTTTGGGAGATAAATATCTCGGTTAATTTCGTTATTGGACAAAATAGGTGGTTTCGAAGTATTGAAAATTAAATATTTTGTTTAGATTATCTCCAGTTAAAACAAAACTGGAATATTGGCTAAGTTTCAATTGATATAATTTATAATTGGTCAGAGTAGATTTGAGGAATGAATATCTCGGATAAGTTCGTTTTTGGGAAGAATCTGTCTGATGGTTACGGAATAATAATATTTGGCACTTTTATTTTTCTGTAAATGATACTTTTGGAATTTTCTCTTATTATGCAGTTCTATCATAAGAATCTATTGATATCATTCCCAACTCTGAGAAACCAATACTTTCGGAGATATGGTTTATCGAAGTTTGAACAAGAACGCCAAAGCTCCTGTCCACAGGGCTTTCCCACATTTTAAGTGCTCCAAGTTGTGGTGTCCGATGATTAGATAGCTATAAATCTTTCTGTTCTTGTAAAATTTCTGTTTATTCACGAATTTCATCTATTTGCTCATTAGAGAGCGAACTCAACACTGGAATATTGTTCAAAGAATGAAAGCTTAAATCAAATTGAAGAAATTCTGGAATTTCACGATTCGATGATGGAGAAATACTATCATTGCAAAAAAATAATTTACTGTTTTTTTTTTCTTTCGAATTTTCTTGAGAATTCATTTTTACTCCCAAGTTGCACGAACTTGCCAATATACACTTAACTATTGCACTCTGCTGCGAAATAATTCCGAAAGAATCCCGTGAATTCCGAAAGAATTCCGTAGAAATTTACCCCTCGCCCGCAGCCCCTCGGGAAGTCGATAATTTTTTCAGGGGATGTTGTTATCGGTATCATTAACCCACATACAAAGTATGTATGTGCTCCGAAGAATAGTTCCGGAGATATTAAATTTTGAACTTTGAGGGTTGAAAATACTACCCCGCAGCCCCTCGGGAAGTCGATAATTTTTTCATGGAATGTTGTTTTCGGTATTATTAACCCACATGCAAAATCTGTATGTGCTCCGGCGAACAGTTCCGGAATTATTGAATTGAAATATAAGGGTTGAAGAAACTACCCCGCAGCCCCTCGGGAAGTCGATAATTTTTTCAGGGGATGTTGTTATCGGTATTATTAACCCACATGCAAAATCTGTTTGTGCTCCGGCGAATAGTTCCGGAAATATTGAATTTTGGAATATAAGGGTAGAAGAAACTACCCCGCAGCCCCTCGGGAAGTGGATAATTTTTTCAGGGGATGTTGTTATCGGTATTATTAACCCACATGCAAAATCTGTATGTGCTCCGGCGAATAGTTCCGGAGATATTAAATCTTGAACTTAAGGGTTGAAAAAACTACCCCGCAGCCCCTCGGGAAGTCGATAATTTTTTCAGGGAATGTTGTTTTCGGTATTATTAACCCACATGCAAAATCTGTATGTGCTCCGGCGAATAGTTCCGGAGATATTAAATCTTGAACGTTAAGGGTTGAAAAAACTACCCCGCAGCCCCTCGGGAAGTCGATAATTTTTTCAGGGAATGTTGCTATCGGTATTATTAACCCACATGCAAAATCTGTTTGTGCTCCGGCGAATAGTTCCGGAGATATTGAATTTTGAACTTTAAGGGTTGAAAAAACTACCCCGCAGCCCCTCGGGAAGTCGATAATTTTTTCAGGGGATGTTGTTATCGGTATCATTAACCCACATGCAAAATCTGTATGTGCTCCGGCGAATAGTTCCGGAGATATTAAATCTTGAACTTTAAGGGTTGAAAAAACTACCCCGCAGCCCCTCGGGAAGTCGATAATTCTTTCAGGGAATGTTGCTATCGGTATTATTAACCCACATGCAAAATCTGTTTGTGCTCCGGCGAATAGTTCCGGAAATATTGAATTTTGGAATATAAGGGTTGAAGAAACTACCCCGCAGCCCCTCGGGAAGTGGATAATTTTTTCAGGGGATGTTGTTATCGGTATTATTAACCCACATGCAAAATCTGTATGTGCTCCGGCGAATAGTTCCGGAGATATTAAATCTTGAACTTAAGGGTTGAAAAAACTACCCCGCAGCCCCTCGGGAAGTCGATAATTTTTTCAGGGAATGTTGTTTTCGGTATTATTAACCCACATGCAAAATCTGTATGTGCTCCGGCGAATAGTTCCGGAAATATTGAATTTTGAAATATAAGGGTTGAAAAAACTACCCCGCAGCCCCTCGGGAAGTGGATAATTTTTTCAGGGGATGTTGTTATCGGTATTGTTAACCCACATGCAAAATCTGTATGTGCTCCGGCGAATAGTTCCGGAGATATTAAATCTTGAACGTTAAGGGTTGAAAAAACTACCCCGCAGCCCCTCGGGAAGTCGATAATTTTTTCAGGGAATGTTGCTATCGGTATTATTAACCCACATGCAAAATCTGTTTGTGCTCCGGCAAATAGTTCCGGAGATATTGAATTTTGAACTTTAAGGGTTGAAAAAACTACCCCGCAGCCCCTCGGGAAGTGGATAATTTTTTCAGGGGATGTTGTTATCGGTATTATTAACCCACATGCAAAATCTGTATGTGCTCCGGCAAATAGTTCCGGAGATATTAAATCTTGAACTTTAAGGGTTGAAAAGACTACCCCGCAGCCCCTCGGGAAGTCGATAATTTTTTCAGGGAATGTTGTTTTCGGTATTATTAACCCACATGCAAAATCTGTATGTGCTCCGGCGAATAGTTCCGGAGATATTAAATCTTGAACTTTAAGGGTTGAAAAAAATACCCCGCAGCCCCTCGGGAAGTCGATAATTTTTTCAGGGGATGTTGTTATCGGTATTATTAACCCACATGCAAAATCTGTATGTGCTCCGGCGAATAGTTCCGGAGATATTAAATCTTGAACTTTAAGGGTTGAAAAAAATACCCCGCAGCCCCTCGGGAAGTCGATAATTTTTTCAGGGAATGTTGTTTTCGGTATTATTAACCCACATGCAAAATCTGTATGTGCTCCGGCGAATAGTTCCGGAGATATTAAATCTTGAACTTTAAGGGTTGAAAAAAATACCCCGCAGCCCCTCGGGAAGTCGATAATTTTTTCAGGGTATGTTGTTATCGGTATTATTAACCCACATGCAAAATCTGTATGTGCTCCGGCGAATAGTTCCGGAGATATTAAATCTTGAACTTTAAGGGTTGAAAAAAATACCCCGCAGCCCCTCGGGAAGTCGATAATTTTTTCAGGGGATGTTGTTATCGGTAATATTAACCCACATGCAAAATCTGTATGTGCTCCGGCGAATAGTTCCGGAGATATTAAATCTTGAACTTTAAGGGTTGAAAAAACTACCCCGCAGCCCCTCGGGAAGTCGATAATTTTTTCAGGGGATGTTGTTATCGGTGTTATTAACCCACGTACAAAATCTGTATGTGCTCCGGCGAATGGTTCCGGAGATATTGAATTTTGAAATATAAGGGTTGAAAAAACTACCCCGCAGCCCCTCGGGAAGTCGATAATTTTTTCAGGGGATGTTGTTATCGGTATTATTAACCCACATGCAAAATCTGTATGTGCTCCGGCGAATAGTTCCAGAGATATTAAATCTTGAACTTTAAGGGTTGAAAAAAATACCCCGCAGCCCCTCGGGAAGTCGATAATTTTTTCAGGGGATGTTGTTATCGGTGTTATTAACCCACGTACAAATTCTGTATGTGCTCCGGCGAATGGTTCCGGAGATATTGAATTTTGAAATATAAGGGTTGAAAAAACTACCCCGCAGCCCCTCGGGAAGTCGATAATTTTTTCAGGGGATGTTGTTATCGGTATCATTAACCCACATGCAAAATCTGTATGTGCTCCGGCGAATAGTTCCGGAGATATTAAATCATGAACTTTAAGGGTTGAAAAAACTACCCCGCAGCCCCTCGGGAAGTCGATAATTTTTTCAGGGAATGTTGTTATCGGTATTATTAACCCACATGCAAAATCTGTATGTGCTCCGGCGAATAGTTCCGGAGATATTAAATTTTGAACGTTAAGGGTTGAAAAAACTACCCCGCAGCCCCCCGGGAAGTCGATAATTTTTTCAGGGAATGTTGTTATCCGTATTATTAACCCACATGCAAAATCTGTTTGTGCTCCGGCGAATAGTTCCGGAGATATTGAATTTTGAACTTTAAGGGTTGAAAAAACTACCCCGCAGCCCCTCGGGAAGTCGATAATTTTTTCAGGGAATGTTGTTATCGGTATTATTAACCCACATTCAAAATCTGTATGTGCTCCGGCGAATAGTTCCGGAGATATCAAATTTTGAACTTTAAGGGTTGAAAAGACTACCCCGCAGCCCCTCGGGAAGTCGATAATTTTTTCAGGGAATGTTGTTTTCGGTATTATTAACCCACATGCAAAATCTGTATGTGCTCCGGCGAATAGTTCCGGAAATATTGAATTTTGAAATATAAGGGTTGAAGAAACTACCCCGCAGCCCCTTGGGAAGTCGATAATTTTTTCAGGGGATGTTGTTATCGGTATAATTAACCCACATGCAAAATCTGTATGTGCTCCGGCGAATAGTTCCGGAGATATTAAATTTTGAACTTTAAGGGTTGAAAAGACTATTCCGCAGCCCCTCGTCGATATAATTTTTTCAGGCGATATTTCCATTGCTATACGGAACCCACATCCAAAATATTCAAGTGCTCTGGCGAACAGACGATCATATGAGAGAGAAACTAGAATCAGCCTGCACGCCACTGGCCTGGAGCGTTCGGGTGTTTCCGCCAAACGGTCTGCTGAAACAGTCTGCTAGGTTCACACCGGTGGTGAAACAGGCCTGTTTTACCACCTTTATTCCTTATTTTCCCTTATTATCCCCAATTTATCCTTAACTGAGGACCTCAGTTAGGACTTAACGGTGATTGAATGTTTTGTGAATACGGCGGAATGGCTTACATAATTGATGATTACTTAATTTCAGAATTCGTTATGTTGGTTAATCGATGATCAAACTGAACCTGATTCTCAAAATCAAAGTGTAGCTCCTGTTGAAATAACACAGGATAATCATACTGACACACCCCTAATTGATTCAATGGAAGAGCAGATACAAGAAGGGCCACATAAGGTAGATAAAAATCTTTCCCAATTTAAATTGCTTGAATTCAACACTAACATTATTATAGAAAAAACCACAGAATTGGTCATCGTACAATTCGAAGAAATTGAAGAGGCCAGTGACCAAGAACCTGAGAACGCAAGTTCGAAACCCTGTGTCAGTTGCAAAGGAGGAATATTATAAGAAAAAGAAGCAAATTTTGGAAAATGAAGACACAAGGAAGAAGGAGGAACATACTATTAGATTAGAATTATTGAAGCTGCAGGTTTTAGAGTTGCAGTCAAAACTTAATGTAGAACCTCAAATTGTGGTGCATAATACAAAGTGATAATTCCATTTTTTCTTTTCACTGGATGCTTGAATGTTTAATAAGAAATAATAATATATCATTAGATCTGGGAATCAATCTAGGAATTAAATGAGATAAGGAAATATGTAATAAATTCAGAGAATTGGGATATTTAAAATATTTTTGGGGGTTGGATGTATATTGAAACATAAAATTAATTAAACAATCTATTTAATTATATATTGCCAAAAGGTTCATTGATAATTAACTGCCTCGCTTGACGGGCAGATGTCAAATTACTGTCTTCAGTTCGGAACCCCAATGGCCCCTCTTCGTCTGGTACATCGTTTGACCATTCATCTGGAAATATGTCATTCATATCTAAACAGATTGTTGCGTCCCTGACTTCACATTTTGGGAAACGCAGATTCGATTTTCTAAACAAAGCAGCTCGCTTATAAAACTTAAATGTTTTGTGTTCACTGGTTTAGTTTACCCTGGGTGGCTCACCCTTGAAACTAATATTTTCTACGAAAAGATAACTGCAAGTAAAATATCTTGTTATACTTCAAACCTTGTAGAAGTATTTATGACCTATTTCCTGTGAAATATTGATAAAATGCATACAACAACAAACACATGGCCATAGCTGTGAGTCTTTTGTCTAGACTATTCGAAGATTCCTAGTCTGCGAAAGTCATTTGTCAGCTTTCGCTGATAGATCATATCCAGACCACGAGGGAATTTTTAGTCCCGCTAGTGGGGGCATTTCGAGATTTCGAATTCCTAAGACTAAACCGGGTTCTCTACTCAGTTTTGTAGGTTTGCTTGACGGGCAATGTTGGGATTCTCGCGCACAAGTCTCTGACTTTTGCGAGGCATTATAGTTTATTCGGGGATAAAAACTTCTAAACTGTAAAATGGAATATTGAATATGTAGGAATTTCTTTGAATAAACATTATTATTATTATTATTATTATTATTATTATTAAACCCGCTAGAAGTTCACTGATTGGTGCATTTAGTATTCATTCCAACTACCTTTTCGCAATCGACAAATGAGAGTATTGTTGTAACATATCTGGGGCGGTTTTAAGATCGAAACCCCCAATAATTGTTAATATTCCCCCTTTTTTACCCAGATGAAGGAACCTCCTATATTTCCTTCTATCTGGGCTTTGATATACATTTTGAGACTGAAACAACTGACTACTACAAATACCACTGTACCTATTACATCTCTTAGTGCAAGAGACATTACTATTCTTGATCTGTCGCGAAACAATAACATTGTCTTGTCTTCGTTGGCAACTTAGTAGTCACTTCTTCCTTGCTATAAATTTTCATATAGAAGGAAGACTTCAATTGTATCAATATTGCATTGTACAATACTTCGTGCTTGTTATCACATTGTCGGTAACTTGAAAATACATTTTGTTGTTGTGTTAAAAGTGCGTTCGAATATTTCACCACTTCCTATCCTCGTAATTGTTATTTTATTACAAGTAACAACTTACGCAGTAATCAACGAGATTACTACTGGGTGCTTGAAGTTAAGTATACCCCCTTACTCATCCCCCTGATAAAACAATCAGGGTGTATAATTCTGGTCCTTCGAAAAATAATTATATCCTGATAAAAGCATCAGGACTCAACATATTATCCTTCGAAACCATAACATCCTGATAAACTAATCAGGATTCAACACAGATATTAGAGAATACAGCTGTAGCTGCTATTATTGCCATTGTGGTTGTCAACTTAACACTCATTCCAGATGAAAGGATAGGAATCCGACGTTTCCATACACCATACCGTCTCTCCACAACATTTCTTGTTCGTATGATTGATTCATTGTAGAGATTCTCAGCGTTGGTTCTTGCTTCCACTACTTTGGTCATAAGATAGGGTTCAAGGGTGTAACCACTATCTCCAACTAATAAGTATCGTCCAAATTTTCCAATATGGAAATCATTTTTCAAATCACTATTATTGAAAATAGTTTGATCATGTGCTGATCCAGGCCATTTTGCTACAATGTTTCTGATTCTCAGATCCGCATCTGAAACTGTTTGCACATTTAGAGCAAAATAATGCTTTCTGCATCTAAATATTTCTGCATCATCACCACCAGGGGAATTTATCTTAATGAGGGTACAATCTATTGCACCAATCGTTCTCGGAAATTTCGCGATTCTGTAAAACTTTGTAGCATCCTCCAGCATTTCATCATTACTTTCGCTCATCTTGATGTACTTTGGACGAAGTGAAGCAATGGCATTAGACACTCTGCGAACTACCCTTGAAGAAGATGTTTTTGAAACTCCCATGAAGTCCCCTGCCGTTATCAGCATATTTCCAGTGGCATAAAACCTCAACGTCAGAAGGAGCTTGTAACGGGTTCTTGAGAATCCCGTTTGTATTTGAAAGTTTGGTTGCATTTTGTGTCCCCCCGGTTGTATTGGTTGGGACGCCCCTGACTTGTTAAGTGCGTTAGATCTATCTCCGAGGTCGATTCTGTGTTCGATGTCAATTGAACGTCAGCGCGGTCCGCTGGAGCCCCCTCCAGCGTTCGTTGGTTATCGAAGCGAGGTGGACGATCAATGATCAATCCATTTGTTCGGTGGCTGTGGAGTTTTTAGTTATCTTGAGTTGTGGCCATTTTCCTTGAGTGAAGGGTTCTGAATCTGGTAGGTTTTAATCCAATTTGCTTTCAATTGACGACATGTTCTGATGCACATTTAGTAATTAATTCATTATTCTTTCAGCTTAACTTTTCGATAATATTTTTGCTGTATTATGATCGTATTTTTGCATTCCGTTATCTGACCGCGTGGCCATTTTGAGCTCTAGTTTTTACCGGCAATTATTATCCATTATTCTCTTTCAGGAACTAATTCATCCTTCAGAATCATTTAGTGAAAATAGAAGGCCGGATTGATGTTTTTCCAGTCGTTTTGTAGTTTTTAACTGGAATAATTTTATGACCACTTTGTAACTTGAATGAATCACATTGTCATTATATCTAAATTGTGAACTAGAACTCGAAATGGGCACGTTATTTGCGAGGATGAAGTCTAAGAATTATGTATCTTGCAGGAACCCTTTTTATACCTTATTCTGTAGCTGTTGGATTATCTTCGAATTGCTTCCATACAAAGGAAGTTTCATAAACCTGCTTTGAGAACCTCCTGTCAGGCACGTACCTCGAGTTATTGAGTTGGAGTAATATCTACGCTGTTTCCCAGGACAACCACCTGGTTGGAGTTATTTCGTTTGGATAGAGGGACCTAGCAATCAACGAGGAAGACCAGTCTCGAGTTCCATGATATCCAGTTCCTGTTGCTAATTTGGGGAACCTGATTGGACACTTAGACTGACTCATTGTGAAGTTGCCCATAGTGACTCTATTTGAAACGATTCCAAGATAAGTAGTTTAAGCATTTCATTTGTGATCAGTCTGACTTAGTATTTATATTTTATATTGCATGTTTCACATTGGCCAAACTTGATACTGTTGATTGAATAAATTTGTAAAATATAATTCGAGTTTTTCTGAAGTTGGAGTGTCTGGCGCCCACTTAACATCCATATTTTAGTTTTTGCTGTGAGCTAGTAGGGTCCTGTAGAACCTCAACCACCTCTAATCTAATCTGCGATTAGGGGAGAGGCCATACAATTGGCGCCCAACGTGGGGCCCGATTCAATTGACATCGAACACAGAATCGACCTCGGAGATAGATCTAACGCACTTAACAAGTCAGGGGCGTCCCAACCAATACAACCGGGGGGACACAAAATGCAACCAAACTTTCAAATACAAACGGGATTCTCAAGAACCCGTTACACCCCCTCACCAAGAAGAGCGCAGGCCAGACGAAGCAGAAAACCACTTGCAAGGGAAGATGAAAAAAAACCGTCAAATCCGTGTAGGCTACAAATTAGCGACATCGAGCGAAACATGGTCCGATCATTTCCAACTCCATCCTAAACAATAGACTGCAATCACGAGTCCCAAACTCGAAAAAAAAAAACAAAAAAAAATCTCAAACTGACGACAAAATCCTCCCCTACGGTTCGAAGACAAATTCTCTTTCAAACTTAACAGGTAGACTTCAACGTCAAAACCACGAGGCGTCTTAAACCCTCAAAACAACAACCAGGCGAAAGAACATGACCAGACCATACTCCACCCATATCACCAATCAAGAAACAACGATAAAAGATTAGATTTATTTATTTATTTTCTAAATCTAATCTTGTGTTTCTGTTAGGTTTTGACTAGTTATACAACGTGCAATTAAGTCAGTATGAAGCTATTAGCTCTCATCTATATTGGGATCGGGATAGGACAAGGAATTGGGCAGCAACATTTGGTAGGATATGACTGTAGTCATACCAAACTAAACTATACAGTGATTGATATGTCAGAGGTTGCTGATTGCCCTGAGGATAACACTGAGGTGCGTACGAAGAGTGAAGTGGTTCAGCTAGTGGAAATTACAGATACCATTGAGACGGAAATATATTATTGTTCTGTCAGCGTAAGTAGATTGATTTCCTACTGTGGGATGAGTTCTCATTTAGCAGCAGCTAGAAATGGTTTAATGTCATATCCAATAACTTTAGGAAGAGACAGATGCAGAAGAGTTATAGATGATGGTGAGCTTTGCCTCTTTTGTGATGGACAAAAACCTCTAGTGCTCAATAATCTTAAAGTTGGGAAAAGTTACAGATATTCACATCTCACAGCAGGGAGTATCGAGTCAGACTCTGCATGTGATGGAGTTAGTTATTCAGACAATTTTGGGTCTTGGAACAATGCAATAGTACAATCTCATGTACAAATTATGCTGAATAAAGAAAAAGGAACCATAAACTCGAAAACGGATCGTCTGGTAACTTCAGGAGGTTTAGATTGTCCAAATGGTCCCAGTGAATGCGTTGACGATATGTTAGGTGAATATTATTGGAAAGCTTTACCCGAAGACAGTTGTAAGAGTCAAAATCATAAAGTTTTATATGAAGGACCGTCCAATATTACATCATCAACCGAGTCTGGTCCTGGATTATATGGAACTCTTATAACGGTATCAACTCAAGACATGCTCTTTTCCTTACGATTAACGACCAGGTACAATCTATGTAATATAGAGGCCTACAAGACAGAACATCCAAAACTAATAATTATCAGACGGTCTGGCTCATCCTTCATATTCATAAAGTCCCAGGCAAAATCCTCGCAACTCGATCTATTCTCTTATATCAATTCAAAATTTGTATCGGTTGAAAGGAATATGCAGACTAATATGGAAACCATGTATAAGAGCCTCAGCCGACAGCAATGTCTCATGGAAAAGACTTCACTACAAATAAAAATGGCAATGGGAATGAGTTCCCCGTCAGACTTCGGAAAACTCCTGAGTGGTAAAAATGGATACATGGCAACTCCGATAGGTGATGTAGTCTATCTGAGTCAATGTGAGCCAGTCTTCGTTTCCATAAGGCATACCGATGTTTGTTACAATGAGTTACCTGTCACATATATGAACCAGTCTTATTTCTTATCACCAAGAACCAAGTTACCTCAGAATTATGGGACTGAAATAACTTGTAATTCTATATACCTCCCAATCTACAATATTTTAGGAAAATGGTACCGTCTATACCCATCTCCTATAGAAGTCCCAGAACCAATCGTTCTCAAACCAGAAATGCCAACAGAATGGAAATACAACTCATTAATCAATCTCGCCACTGTGGGGATATACACACAAGAAAACCTTGATGATCTGAGGTCACATATCATGTTTAAAGTGGAGAGATCAGCAATCGAAACAGTTATGACAAGAAGGCTCCAAGGTTATAATTCGGATATGCAAGGATTGGTAGGACACAATATACTTGATAAGGATGCAGTTGAAAACTTGAGTAAAAAAGTGTGGGAAAACATATGGAGTACTATATCAGTCGTTGGTAATGTTAGCTCAGGAATAATAGGTATCGTCTTTTTGGCTAAATGCATCAAATGGTTCATTGGGACTATTCTAAACGGTGCTATTCTATATGATACATTCGGTTTTAGCCTGAAATTGTTAGGAAGTGCTATAGATGGGGTCACCCATTATCTCATGCATCAGAATAATAAAAGAAAACAGAATAATCCGGATAATTTAGATGATGTGGTAGTAGAGACTGATGATCCTGCCTATGAACTGGAAAAGTTAAAACCAAACCTAGATATCAGACAAGAGGGAAAAACTGTGACACCTATAACAGATGCTATACCTGGGAATAAACATGGTGTGGTATCGAGACAATCTTCTACATGTCGTCCTTTCCCGATCAACTCCAGACTCTATCCAAGACTTTGAACAATCTATCATTATGATATATAATAATCTCTCCTTAATTTCTATGAATCTTTGATATTATACTCTCTCTTTTATAATTTTATCATTTTGACATCTCCTCTCTTTCCTCCATAATATCTGTATTGATTTAAAAAAAAAAAAAAAAAATCTCAAACTGACGACAAAATCCTCCCCTACGGTTCGAAGACAAATTCTCTTTCAAACTTAACAGGTAGACTTCAACGTCAAAACCACGAGGCGTCTTAAACCCTCAAAACAACAACCAGGCGAAAGAACATGACCAGACCATACTCCACCCATATCACCAATCAAGAAACAACGATAAAAGATTAGATTTATTTATTTATTTTCTAAATCTACTCTTGTGTTTCTGTTAGGTTTTGACTAGTTATACAACGTGCAATTAAGTCAGTATGAAGCTATTAGCTCTCATCTATATTGGGATCGGGATAGGACAAGGAATTGGGCAGCAACATTTGGTAGGATATGACTGTAGTCATACCAAACTAAACTATACAGTGATTGATATGTCAGAGGTTGCTGATTGCCCTGAGGATAACACTGAGGTGCGTACGAAGAGTGAAGTGGTTCAGCTAGTGGAAATTACAGATACCATTGAGACGGAAATATATCATTGTTCTGTCAGCGTAAGTAGATTGATTTCCTACTGTGGGATGAGTTCTCATTTAGCAGCAGCTAGAAATGGTTTAATGTCATATCCAATAACTTTAGGAAGAGACAGATGCAGAAGAGTTATAGATGATGGTGAGCTTTGCCTCTTTTGTGATGGACAAAAACCTCTAGTGCTCAATAATCTTAAAGTTGGGAAAAGTTACAGATATTCACATCTCACAGCAGGGAGTATCGAGTCAGACTCTGCATGTGATGGAGTTAGTTATTCAGACAATTTTGGGTCTTGGAACAATGCAATAGTACAATCTCATGTACAAATTATGCTGAATAAAGAAAAAGGAACCATAAACTCGAAAACGGATCGTCTGGTAACTTCAGGAGGTTTAGATTGTCCAAATGGACCCAGTGAATGCGTTGACGATATGTTAGGTGAATATTATTGGAAAGCTTTACCCGAAGACAGTTGTAAGAGTCAAAATCATAAAGTTTTATATGAAGGACCGTCCAATATTACATCATCAACCGAGTCTGGTCCTGGATTATATGGAACTCTTATAACGGTATCAACTCAAGACATGCTCTTTTCCTTACGATTAACGACCAGGTACAATCTATGTAATATAGAGGCCTACAAGACAGAACATCCAAAACTAATAATTATCAGACGGTCTGGCTCATCCTTCATATTCATAAAGTCCCAGGCAAAATCCTCGCAACTCGATCTATTCTCTTATATCAATTCAAAATTTGTATCGGTTGAAAGGAATATGCAGACTAATATGGAAACCATGTATAAGAGCCTCAGCCGACAGCAATGTCTCATGGAAAAGACTTCACTACAAATAAAAATGGCAATGGGAATGAGTTCCCCGTCAGACTTCGGAAAACTCCTGAGTGGTAAAAATGGATACATGGCAACTCCGATAGGTGATGTAGTCTATCTGAGTCAATGTGAGCCAGTCTTCGTTTCCATAAGGCATACCGATGTTTGTTACAATGAGTTACCTGTCACATATATGAACCAGTCTTATTTCTTATCACCAAGAACCAAGTTCAATTGACATGTCATTGTGGTTTTGACGTTGAAGTCTACCTGTTAAGTTTGAAAGAGAATTTGTCTTCGAACCGTAGGGGAGGATTTTGTCGTCAGTTTGAGATTTTTTTTTGTTTTTTTTTTTCGATTTTGGGACTCGTGATTGCAGTCTATTGTTTAGGATGGAGTTGGAAATGATCGGACCATGTTTCGCTCGATGTCGCTAATTTGTAGCCTACACGGATTTGACGGTTTTTTTTCATCTTCCCTTGCAAGTGGTTTTCTGCATCGTCTGGCCTGCGCTCTTCTTGGTGAGGGGGTGTAACGGGTTCTTGAGAATCCCGTTTGTATTTGAAAGTTTGGTTGCATTTTGTGTCCCCCCGGTTGTATTGGTTGGGACGCCCCTGACTTGTTAAGTGCGTTAGATCTATCTCCGAGGTCGATTCTGTGTTCGATGTCAATTGAACGTCAGCGCGGTCCGCTGGAGCCCCCTCCAGCGTTCGTTGGTTATCGAAGCGAGGTGGACGATCAATGATCAATCCATTTGTTCGGTGGCTGTGGAGTTTTTAGTTATCTTGAGTTGTGGCCATTTTCCTTGAGTGAAGGGTTCTGAATCTGGTAGGTTTTAATCCAATTTGCTTTCAATTGACGACATGTTCTGATGCACATTTAGTAATTAATTCATTATTCTTTCAGCTTAACTTTTCGATAATATTTTTGCTGTATTATGATCGTATTTTTGCATTCCGTTATCTGACCGCGTGGCCATTTTGAGCTCTAGTTTTTACCGGCAATTATTATCCATTATTCTCTTTCAGGAACTAATTCATCCTTCAGAATCATTTAGTGAAAATAGAAGGCCGGATTGATGTTTTTCCAGTCGTTTTGTAGTTTTTAACTGGAATAATTTTATGACCACTTTGTAACTTGAATGAATCACATTGTCATTATATCTAAATTGTGAACTAGAACTCGAAATGGGCACGTTATTTGCGAGGATGAAGTCTAAGAATTATGTATCTTGCAGGAACCCTTTTTATACCTTATTCTGTAGCTGTTGGATAATCTTCGAATTGCTTCCATACAAAGGAAGTTTCATAAACCTGCTTTGAGAACCACCTGTCAGGCACGTACCTCGAGTTATTGAGTTGGAGGAATATCTACGCTGTTTCCCAGGACAACCACCTGGTTGGAGTTATTTCGTTTGGATAGAGGGACCTAGCAATCAACGAGGAAGACCAGTCTCGAGTTCCATGATATCCAGTTCCTGTTGCTAATTTGGGGAACCTGATTGGACACTTAGACTGACTCATTGTGAAGTTGCCCATAGTGACTCTATTTGAAGCGATTCCAAGATGAGTAGTTTAAGCATTTCATTTGTGATCAGTCTGACTTAGTATTTATATTTTATATTGCATGTTTCACATTGGCCAATCTTGATACTGTTGATTGAATAAATTTGTAAAATATAATTCGAGTTTTTCTGAAGTTGGAGTGTCTGGCGCCCACTTAACATCCATATTTTAGTTTTTGCTGTGAGCTAGTAGGGTCCTGTAGAACCTCAACCACCTCTAATCTAATCTGCGATTAGGGGAGAGGCCATACAATTGGCGCCCAACGTGGGGCCCGATTCAATTGACATCGAACACAGAATCGACCTCGGAGATAGATCTAACGCACTTAACAAGTCAGGGGCGTCCCAACCAATACAACCGGGGGGACACAAAATGCAACCAAACTTTCAAATACAAACGGGATTCTCAAGAACCCGTTACACCCCCTCACCAAGAAGAGCGCAGGCCAGACGAAGCAGAAAACCACTTGCAAGGGAAGATGAAAAAAAACCGTCAAATCCGTGTAGGCTACAAATTAGCGACATCGAGCGAAACATGGTCCGATCATTTCCAACTCCATCCTAAACAATAGACTGCAATCACGAGTCCCGAAATCGAAAAAAAAAAACAAAAAAAAATCTCAAACTGACGACAAAATCCTCCCCTACGGTTCGAAGACAAATTCTCTTTCAAACTTAACAGGTAGACTTCAACGTCAAAACCACGAGGCGTCTTAAACCCTCAAAACAACAACCAGGCGAAAGAACATGACCAGACCATACTCCACCCATATCACCAATCAAGAAACAACGATAAAAGATTAGATTTATTTATTTATTTTCTAAATCTACTCTTGTGTTTCTGTTAGGTTTTGACTAGTTATACAACGTGCAATTAAGTCAGTATGAAGCTATTAGCTCTCATCTATATTGGGATCGGGATAGGACAAGGAATTGGGCAGCAACATTTGGTAGGATATGACTGTAGTCATACCAAACTAAACTATACAGTGATTGATATGTCAGAGGTTGCTGATTGCCCTGAGGATAACACTGAGGTGCGTACGAAGAGTGAAGTGCGTCAGCTAGTGGAAATTACAGATACCATTGAGACGGAAATATATCATTGTTCTGTCAGCGTAAGTAGATTGATTTCCTACTGTGGGATGAGTTCTCATTTAGCAGCAGCTAGAAATGGTTTAATGTCATATCCAATAACTTTAGGAAGAGACAGATGCAGAAGAGTTATAGATGATGGTGAGCTTTGCCTCTTTTGTGATGGACAAAAACCTCTAGTGCTCAATAATTTTAAAGTTGGGAAAAGTTACAGATATTCACATCTCACAGCAGGGAGTATCGAGTCAGACTCTGCATGTGATGGAGTTAGTTATTCAGACAATTTTGGGTCTTGGAACAATGCAATAGTACAATCTCATGTACAAATTATGCTGAATAAAGAAAAAGGAACCATAAACTCGAAAACGGATCGTCTGGTAACTTCAGGAGGTTTAGATTGTCCAAATGGTCCCAGTGAATGCGTTGACGATATGTTAGGTGAATATTATTGGAAAGCTTTACCCGAAGACAGTTGTAAGAGTCAAAATCATAAAGTTTTATATGAAGGACCGTCCAATATTACATCATCAACCGAGTGTGGTCCTGGATTATATGGAACTCTTATAACGGTATCAACTCAAGACATGCTCTTTTCCTTACGATTAACGACCAGGTACAATCTATGTAATATAGAGGCCTACAAGACAGAACATCCAAAACTAATAATTATCAGACGGTCTGGCTCATCCTTCATATTCATAAAGTCCCAGGCAAAATCCTCGCAACTCGATCTATTCTCTTATATCAATTCAAAATTTGTATCGGTTGAAAGGAATATGCAGACGAATATGGAAACCATGTATAAGAGCCTCAGCCGACAGCAATGTCTCATGGAAAAGACTTCACTACAAATAAAAATGGCAATGGGAATGAGTTCCCCGTCAGACTTCGGAAAACTCCTGAGTGGTAAAAATGGATACATGGCAACTCCGATAGGTGATGTAGTCTATCTGAGTCAATGTGAGCCAGTCTTCGTTTCCATAAGGCATACCGATGTTTGTTACAATGAGTTACCTGTCACATATATGAACCAGTCTTATTTCTTATCACCAAGAACCAAGTTACCTCAGAATTATGGGACTGAAATAACTTGTAATTCTATATACCTCCCAATCTACAATATTTTAGGAAAATGGTACCGTCTATACCCATCTCCTATAGAAGTCCCAGAACCAATCGTTCTCAAACCAGAAATGCCAACAGAATGGAAATACAACTCATTAATCAATCTCGCCACTGTGGGGATATACACACAAGAAAACCTTGATGATCTGAGGTCACATATCATGTTTAAAGTGGAGAGATCAGCAATCGAAACAGTTATGACAAGAAGGCTCCAAGGTTATAATTCGGATATGCAAGGATTGGTAGGACACAATATACTTGATAAGGATGCAGTTGAAAACTTGAGTAAAAAAGTGTGGGAAAACATATGGAGTACTATATCAGTCGTTGGTAATGTTAGCTCAGGAATAATAGGTATCGTCTTTTTGGCTAAATGCATCAAATGGTTCATTGGGACTATTCTAAACGGTGCTATTCTATATGATACATTCGGTTTTAGCCTGAAATTGTTAGGAAGTGCTATAGATGGGGTCACCCATTATCTCATGCATCAGAATAATAAAAGAAAACAGAATAATCCGGATAATTTAGATGATGTGGTAGTAGAGACTGATGATCCTGCCTATGAACTGGAAAAGTTAAAACCAAACCTAGATATCAGACAAGAGGGAAAAACTGTGACACCTATAACAGATGCTATACCTGGGAATAAACATGGTGTGGTATCGAGACAATCTTCTACATGTCGTCCTTTCCCGATCAACTCCAGACTCTATCCAAGACTTTGAACAATCTATCATTATGATATATAATAATCTCTCCTTAATTTCTATGAATCTTTGATATTATACTCTCTCTTTTATAATTTTATCATTTTGACATCTCCTCTCTTTCCTCCATAATATCTGTATTGATTTAAAAAAAAAAAAAAAAAAATCTCAAACTGACGACAAAATCCTCCCCTACGGTTCGAAGACAAATTCTCTTTCAAACTTAACAGGTAGACTTCAACGTCAAAACCACGAGGCGTCTTAAACCCTCAAAACAACAACCAGGCGAAAGAACATGACCAGACCATACTCCACCCATATCACCAATCAAGAAACAACGATAAAAGATTAGATTTATTTATTTATTTTCTAAATCTACTCTTGTGTTTCTGTTAGGTTTTGACTAGTTATACAACGTGCAATTAAGTCAGTATGAAGCTATTAGCTCTCATCTATATTGGGATCGGGATAGGACAAGGAATTGGGCAGCAACATTTGGTAGGATATGACTGTAGTCATACCAAACTAAACTATACAGTGATTGATATGTCAGAGGTTGCTGATTGCCCTGAGGATAACACTGAGGTGCGTACGAAGAGTGAAGTGGTTCAGCTAGTGGAAATTACAGATACCATTGAGACGGAAATATATCATTGTTCTGTCAGCGTAAGTAGATTGATTTCCTACTGTGGGATGAGTTCTCATTTAGCAGCAGCTAGAAATGGTTTAATGTCATATCCAATAACTTTAGGAAGAGACAGATGCAGAAGAGTTATAGATGATGGTGAGCTTTGCCTCTTTTGTGATGGACAAAAACCTCTAGTGCTCAATAATCTTAAAGTTGGGAAAAGTTACAGATATTCACATCTCACAGCAGGGAGTATCGAGTCAGACTCTGCATGTGATGGAGTTAGTTATTCAGACAATTTTGGGTCTTGGAACAATGCAATAGTACAATCTCATGTACAAATTATGCTGAATAAAGAAAAAGGAACCATAAACTCGAAAACGGATCGTCTGGTAACTTCAGGAGGTTTAGATTGTCCAAATGGTCCCAGTGAATGCGTTGACGATATGTTAGGTGAATATTATTGGAAAGCTTTACCCGAAGACAGTTGTAAGAGTCAAAATCATAAAGTTTTATATGAAGGACCGTCCAATATTACATCATCAACCGAGTCTGGTCCTGGATTATATGGAACTCTTATAACGGTATCAACTCAAGACATGCTCTTTTCCTTACGATTAACGACCAGGTACAATCTATGTAATATAGAGGCCTACAAGACAGAACATCCAAAACTAATAATTATCAGACGGTCTGGCTCATCCTTCATATTCATAAAGTCCCAGGCAAAATCCTCGCAACTCGATCTATTCTCTTATATCAATTCAAAATTTGTATCGGTTGAAAGGAATATGCAGACTAATATGGAAACCATGTATAAGAGCCTCAGCCGACAGCAATGTCTCATGGAAAAGTCTTCACTACAAATAAAAATGGCAATATGAATGAGTTCCCCGTCAGACTTCGGAAAACTCCTGAGTGGTAAAAATGGATACATGGCAACTCCGATAGGTGATGTAGTCTATCTGAGTCAATGTGAGCCAGTCTTCGTTTCCATAAGGCATACCGATGTTTGTTACAATGAGTTACCTGTCACATATATGAACCAGTCTTATTTCTTATCACCAAGAACCAAGTTCAATTGACATGTCATTGTGGTTTTGACGTTGAAGTCTACCTGTTAAGTTTGAAAGAGAATTTGTCTTCGAACCGTAGGGGAGGATTTTGTCGTCAGTTTGAGATTTTTTTTTGTTTTTTTTTTTCGATTTTGGGACTCGTGATTGCAGTCTATTGTTTAGGATGGAGTTGGAAATGATCGGACCATGTTTCGCTCGATGTCGCTAATTTGTAGCCTACACGGATTTGACGGTTTTTTTTCATCTTCCCTTGCAAGTGGTTTTCTGCTTCGTCTGGCCTGCGCTCTTCTTGGTGAGGGGGTGTAACGGGTTCTTGAGAATCCCGTTTGTATTTGAAAGTTTGGTTGCATTTTGTGTCCCCCCGGTTGTATTGGTTGGGACGCCCCTGACTTGTTAAGTGCGTTAGATCTATCTCCGAGGTCGATTCTGTGTTCGATGTCAATTGAACGTCAGCGCGGTCCGCTGGAGCCCCCTCCAGCGTTCGTTGGTTATCGAAGCGAGGTGGACGATCAATGATCAATCCATTTGTTCGGTGGCTGTGGAGTTTTTAGTTATCTTGAGTTGTGGCCATTTTCCTTGAGTGAAGGGTTCTGAATCTGGTAGGTTTTAATCCAATTTGCTTTCAATTGACGACATGTTCTGATGCACATTTAGTAATTAATTCATTATTCTTTCAGCTTAACTTTTCGATAATATTTTTGCTGTATTATGATCGTATTTTTGCATTCCGTTATCTGACCGCGTGGCCATTTTGAGCTCTAGTTTTTACCGGCAATTATTATCCATTATTCTCTTTCAGGAACTAATTCATCCTTCAGAATCATTTAGTGAAAATAGAAGGCCGGATTGATGTTTTTCCAGTCGTTTTGTAGTTTTTAACTGGAATAATTTTATGACCACTTTGTAACTTGAATGAATCACATTGTCATTATATCTAAATTGTGAACTAGAACTCGAAATGGGCACGTTATTTGCGAGGATGAAGTCTAAGAATTATGTATCTTGCAGGAACCCTTTTTATACCTTATTCTGTAGCTGTTGGATTATCTTCGAATTGCTTCCATACAAAGGAAGTTTCATAAACCTGCTTTGAGAACCACCTGTCAGGCACGTACCTCGAGTTATTGAGTTGGAGGAATATCTACGCTGTTTCCCAGGACAACCACCTGGTTGGAGTTATTTCGTTTGGATAGAGGGACCTAGCAATCAACGAGGAAGACCAGTCTCAAGTTCCATGATATCCAGTTCCTGTTGCTAATTTGGGGAACCTGATTGGACACTTAGACTGACTCATTGTGAAGTTGCCCATAGTGACTCTATTTGAAACGATTCCAAGATAAGTAGTTTAAGCATTTCATTTGTGATCAGTCTGACTTAGTATTTATATTTTATATTGCATGTTTCACATTGGCCAATCTTGATACTGTTGATTGAATAAATTTGTAAAATATAATTCGAGTTTTTCTGAAGGTGGAGTGTCTGGCGCCCACTTAACATCCATATTTTAGTTTTTGCTGTGAGCTAGTAGGGTCCTGTAGAACCTCAACCACCTCTAATCTAATCTGCGATTAGGGGAGAGGCCATAAGCTGGTGCAGTGGATCTATACACCCACCCCTAAAAAGCATTTATATGACTAATCAATAATTAATGACATTCAAAAATGTTTCTTACCTGTTGGTTGGAAATGTGCAGGGGCAATTTCCTGCAGTAAACGCAAGACACTTGTTTTGGTTTAACGAAATCGATTGAAAAAATCGATATCATCCAATGTTGATAGAGGTTGCTTCATTCTCCTATAAATTTTCGTCCTTCTTAAAAATATCTCTTGTTCATCATCAGACGAGGAAGAACTAGAACTCGAACTAGAAGACATTTTCGATTTTTGTGGTGAAAACTAATTTTCACACAGAGAACTCCAACACAAAACACTAGCAGTAGAACGAATACCATATACGTATTAGATATATACCGCGTATGTCGAATAAAAGTTGAAGCTTCCTCAGATAGCCATGAAATTCCCAAATCATGTCCTTAAACTACTTCTGCGCATGCGCGAAAGTCGTTGGCCGAAATTTATAGGTTAACGTTAATTGTTGTCATATTTGAATCCCATTATTTGATTGATTCATTGATGTCTTCCTGTTTTGTTTAGTTTTTGTGAATTTTTAATGTGGTTTGTGAAGTTTTACTGGTAGTTTGGACCATATAATGAGAGAAAGAAGATGTTTCGCTTCTGGAAAAGGCTCAAAGGATGTATTATTACAGAATCGAATAAATATTTCGTGAAGAAACATACTCTAAAGGCTGGTTTATGCTGGCTGGTAACTTTAACTTAATCATATATATATATAATATATATAGACATTTATTTTCAGTGTTATGCTTTATAATCAGACTAAATAATCCGTTAACTTATTAATTATTATTAGTAATAATAAGTAAACGGATTATTCAGTCTCAGTATCAACCATAGCGTTAGAAATCGATGTTTCAATTCTTAAGTTAGGGAATAAGTTAAAGTTACCAGCCAGCATAAACCAGCCTTAACAGCCTTTTTGATGAATTGGCAGTACAGCAAACAGCAAGAGCAGTTTGATATGAACATGGATGTTTTTAATATGAAAAGTTTTTCAATTTAGATCTTCATTAAATTTACGAAGCGACATCGATCGATTGTTGAGCAATTTTAGGAACGAAATAGTCTCGGGTTGTGTTTTGAATTTACATATTTGGAGATGAAAATTGTAGGAGTTGTTATTTGTGGAGGAGGACTATAATAATAATATAGGCTTATTTACCACTTGGCATTTCACATAATCTTTATAATTCACGTACAATTTCACTTTGAACTACGCAAATAATTGTTTAGTCTCCTAATCGCTTGAAAAAGAATACTATTCCAGTGATTTCCGAATAATAGTTTTTTTAGTATGAATTATACAATTCATATTTGTTTATTTGTGAAATTATAATAATATTATATATGAAAATGGCATTTAAGAGAAGATAATTAAATTCTCCTGAATTGATGAAGATGACAGTGTAGAAAAGGCACAATAGAATGGTAAAGTTCATTTCAATATATTTTAAATACTATTTTAATATTGAAACAATATTTTGTTTTTGTACCAATTCCCTAAAAAAATTAAACCAAAAAATCTACTTGCAATTTTACTGTTGAAGATTCAACTTCATATTCTAATTTGGTTGAGTTGAAATAGTTGTGAAGCTAAATCAAATGCTTTTTAGCTTTATAGAAGACAAATAAATTGTTTTAAGCCAATTATCATGAGTAGGAGCTTTGCGATTCACTTATTTATTGATAGTTTTTTCAATTAACTTGTGGAAGAAGCAACTTCATCCTCTAATTTTAGTAAGTTAAAAAAGTTACATTATGGAGAAGATACAAATGTAGTAATTAAATCAATTAACTCTATTGTAGACAAATTTGTTTTGAAAAAATGGGTTCAAGCCCTGTGGACAGGAGCTTTCTGGCGCTCTAGTTCAAACAGACAAATTATATCTGGTATTGGTTTCTCAGAGTTGTGAATTATATCAATGTATTCATATGATATCACTGCATCATAAAGGAAATTCAATTCAAATAATGGTTTATTAGATAAGTAATAATAAATTACCTTGTAATCGATCAAAAATTTCCTGATCTACGTTCACCAAACTACAGAATTATGCTTTCAATATTTACGTAATATTTTCAAACATTTTCGGTTGAGGTCCCCGTTGCATCGCTAAAATACGAGTATTTCAACCCCAATATTTTTGAAGTTACAATATTCCCTTCTGTCAAGTTGACATTATGAGAATTCATAGATAGAATAATAACTAGTGGGCCCGCAGATCTACCTAGCCAGTAGACCTACATTTTTCCGGTAGATCTACATTTTTCCGGCAGATCTACATTTTTCCGGTAGATTTACATTTTTCCGATAGATCTACATTTTCCGGTAGATCTACATTTTTCCGAGACTTCCTCAGACACACACACACAGAAAGTTTCAACGAAATCGGTCCGGTCGTTCTCGAGAGTCTATAAACCGAACACAGTGCTATCTACCGAGTTCCTATTGTGACTCTGAGGCCCATTCAAATACGCACACAAAGTTTAATCGAAATCGTTCGAGCCGTTCCCTATAGATCGATCGGGGCGCCCCTACAGGATGCTATTGTGAATCAGAGATACGCCGAAAGAAAATCACAGAGTTTCATCAAAATCGATCCGCCTGTTTCCGAGTTCCTATACATCGATTTTAGCGCCCCCTACAGGGTCCAATTGTGAATCTGAGCCGCCTTGGGTTCCACTGAAATACATACACGTAAAGTTTCGGAGTTGACATATTTCTTAAGACACCCTGTATAGCAGCGGTTATCATTTCGCAACGGTTTTACAAAGTTGAGAATTCTCCTCGCGATAGAAATCTCGAAGTGACATTTTACTTAAAACGCTTGCATTTGAAAATAATCGATGCCGCGAGGAAATGAACACCCTGTATAGTAATGGTTTATTTCCAACGATGTATGCCTCGAAAGTATATTTTCCAACACGAATGAATGAAATGGTATGTTCATAGCGTTAAAAACAGCAATCTGCAATTGACATTAAAAGAAAAACACCCTGTATAGAGATTTCCGAAAAATACATTATAAGAATCCATCCAAGGTTCCTATTTAGATAACGGTTTGTTTGTGGCACGAATCAATTCAATCGTGGCAAATTGTGCCGTGAAAAAAAGAACACCCCGTATAGTAATGGTTTATTTTCAGCGATATATGCTCAGAAAAAAAAAAGGAAAACACCCTTACTTAAAGTCGGCAGATATACCGTTATTCGAAGTTAATATTGCGATAAAAATTGAAAAAAAAACACGAAAAAGTATAATTCCCTTGATGGGCTTCGAACCCGCCTTCCCTCGTCCGAAACCGAGATATCCACTATCTATACATCTACACTATCGGACTCCTCGAAGGATCCTCTCGATCTCCGGTATTAGAATAAAACGTCGGTACTAACCGCGGATAGATATTCTTAATTTTCACTTTTCGACATAAAATCGCCACATGGAGGTTTATTTGACCGTTTTTTACCCTTATCTTCGCTTCTCGTCAACGTTCAGTCCCGAAAACTGCCTAGAACGGCCATTTCGTTGCGAAAAATTTCCCGCACCCCGTCTAACGGATTCATTTTGACGTTTCTCAGACAGACTTTTAGCAAGGAAAATTCCCGAGGTCGGAACTTCGAGAACTTGTATCGATTTAGTTGACATTATGAGAATTCATACATAGAATAATAATTATATCAATCTGTGAAATACGATCTACATTGAAATTTTAAAAAATCATATCTCCGAAAGTATTAGCTTGTTAGAGTTGAAAATGATATGAATGGATTCTTATGATAAAACTGCTTATTAAAAAAAATTTGATTTGGAATTTGTTTCGTAAAAAAATTTTTTTTTTTTTGTTACTCCGAAACCGTCTGTCCGATTTTGCCCAATAACGAACTTAGCCGAGATATTTATCCCCCAAACCTACTCTGAAAATTTCAACTCTCTAGCTCATTCCGTTCGAGAGTTATCGTGCCTACGGCCGGCCGGACCGGCCGGCCGGACCGGCCGGACCGGCCGGCCGGACAGAATGAATTTCGACCACGGATTCTTGATCAGTGAGTCGAACCAAATCGTTTAAGACCATTTTCATCGAAATATTCGAAAATTACAGACATTTGGGCAAATTGATAAGCACTCAGTTCCGAGGAACTAGAGCGCCAAAAAATATATATTTAAATTTTATTGACTGATAGATGTTCTATTTTTCTTTTCTATAATATCTTTGGACTATAAAGGTATTTTGAAATTGAAATTAATTTTTTGTGTGTTAGTATCTTGTTGTTTATTAAAACTGAAATTAATCTATTAAATGGTTTCTTTCTGGGTTTTCTCTCCCGAACTCTGAAAAATATCTATAAAATAAAAAAATTATGATTTTGTGAATAGCTTCAATGATGAAACAACTATTTCATAACGTATCAGAGTCTATATCAGACTCCTTCGTCAGACAATTCTCGAATTTCAGAATAGCTATCAACAAAAAATAATTCTGAAGATTTTTGTTAAGTGTCTGATGTGAACTCTGAAACGTTACAAAATAGTTGTTTCATCTTTAATGTCGTTTCGTTATTGTTTGTTAGGCAACATTGTTCGATAGATTCAGATTGCTTCTGACAATTAATTTGTGTTTCTTACGCAGAAGCAATTCACAAAATTGGTATTATAGGTATTCGTATTGAAGCGACTTCTTTCTTCTTTTTTTATTCGAAACTGAACCTCAATCCGAAGAAACCAAATATTATATATGTTTATATGTAGATAATTAACTCGCTCATGCGCTTCGAGAGCTTATGAGGGGTCTCCTTGGGAAAGACCTAGGATGATCAGTATAATAATCATAATAATAATTATGGGCTTCTGACAAAGCAGTATCAGTTATATCTTTTGTAACTGATATTGTTTTGTCAGCAATTAACTACATGAATAATCATTGGAGAAACCTCTTCGTTTTTTAACGAAGGAATCCATATTGAAGCAAGAAATGCCCATCAATATTTTAAATTTCAGCTAATTTTGTAAACAAATTCAATATTTACAAATCACAACACTCATGGGGTGACAGGGTTTTTTTGCTGAGGTTTTTCCCTAAGCTCTTGTATCATGCGTTGATTTGTATAGTTTCCCGTTACACGAACCTCTGCAAACACTTATAAAGCTCTCAATCAAAAGAATATTATACTGGAGTAAATAAACAACCAAAAATAATATATTTCAATGTATATTTAATGTATGATTATTAACATAATACATAATTATATACAAATTGAAATCAATAAATGGTATTCTAAAAAATGGAGTTTTATATTTCATATTATTAAAGCCTAGAGAATCTTCTACTGGCAGATCACTGGAAGTATAAATATATATGAATAATTATATTTTTGTTTCTTCGGGATTGTGTCCCTATCCAAGACCTTATAAAAAAAATAAAGAACAAATCTTCAAAGAAGGAGAAGCAATTTTCAGAAGAAATGGTAAAATTTCCGTTGACCCTCCAATTTTATTCCTCTAAAGCATACGACTATCTACGAAGAACATGGAAAAATGGTCTCATCCATTGACGTTACGCTCATGGTATAATGTAGTCTCTGGAAAGCTAGATTTTAATGGCAGTTGGAAAGTTCCCTTGAGTTAATTTCTGATAAAAAGTCTTGGTGCAAATTAATGGGCCAAGTTGTTGTTGAAATGTTTCAGCTACTTTATGAAACGAAAGCTCACATCAACTTCGTCACATTTGAAGCAGCTGCATCAAATTTGGCAATGTGTTCACGCCCTGTTGGCAATTTTGATTTATTTTCATACAATTTTAAACCACATAATCAGCCCATTTTCCAAAGAAAAAATTCGATATTTTTAGATGCTTGCCACATGGTCAAATTGATAAGGAATATTTTAGGGGCCTGTAAAATTCTGTCCCAAAATAATAGAATCATCAATTGGGCTTATTTTGGTCGCTTGGTAAGCATCCAGAAGAGGGAAGGTTTGCATGTTGCAAATAAAATTGGGATGAAGAACATCAATTTCACTCAGAATAAGATGTCAGTGGAATTAGCAGCTCAGATATTGAGCAACAGCGTTGCGAATGCATTCTAATTTTGTTTGCAAAAGTATGAAGGAAGTGAGGCAGCTATAGAATTTGCATGATGCATTCGATATTTTGAATGTAAAAAATAAATTTACAAGAAACCAGTATCTTCTGCCCCTACAATGTAGAATGAAGTCAGGGATACATGAAGTCTATATGGAAAACTGGCCCATTGGGTATAATTATAGATCTGCAAAATATGATATTATTTGAAATTTTACAACAAAATAAGTTGATTAGCTACTGACATTCAAACTATCACAAGATTTCATAGAAAGGGAGATCTCAAGATTCCTTGAAATTTTGCGAGCTTCTTTGCGATGGATAAAAAGTCAAGAATCTATTGAGGATGAGGAAGATATACTTGTTAGTGAATTTCAGCACGATTATTTGAGGACAATGTGGTCATTAGCAGCTTTTGTTGAAAATCATCAAAAAGACCTGCTTTCATACCATCTGATAGAAGGTTGTCCAGGTGGTCGAGGTGTGTTTGGTCATCTCTTAATCCTGTCAAATCCGAGGCTGTATCATTGGTTCTAGGAGCACTTTGCTTTTTACCCAAGCAGGTCGCTGGCCTCACTTGGAACCTTCCTCTTTTATCAACGCTTGGGACCGGCTATGAAGTCACTGAGCTATTCGATCCACCAGCTCCTAACATAGGCAGAGTTGAAAATATTGTGCATTATATCATAGGCTTCCTCGTGCCAATTTTAATTAAAAAGACATGTTACATGTCAGACTTGCATTGATAATTTAATATCAATAAATATTGCAAACCATACAAAATCATCTGTATTGAAAAATAGAGGGCCACATTTGTTTCCATCTTCAGACGAGATACATATATGCCAAATAACAGAGAAATATTTGAACAAATGGAGGAATCTTATTAACCAAATCAAATATAGTCAATTCTTTAATTAATCCTGTATTCAGAGCTGTTAACTTAACGGTTCTTTTCAATTAACTAATCGAGATATTTTTGAAATCCATAGAATGAATTTGGATAAACAAGTCTTGAGAAAACCCATGAAAAAGCCGTCTTTGGGGAATGAATAAACCTCCCAAAAGATTGTTCAATCAATAATTGATACTGGTACTATGAATGATATAACTCTTACTGAACTTGGAACTGTAAATGGCCACGGTCAGACCATATTTCTACTCATTTTGCTAAGAATGTAGTGAAATGGAATTTTATTTACCCCTCGTTGTTATGTTGATTCAACACGTGGTAATGCTATCTTGTTTATTCCTATTGGTATTTATATTTCTAGAGAACCGCACGTATATAGTTCGTTTCACTGACTAGACACCAAATGTCAGACGAAAATATTCATATATCCAAAGCCATAACTAGTGCATCAAAATTCAGAACGTTTTGAATTAGTAACCACATATAAGTACCTATATCTTCCTCATGCAACCAATTCTATCTGCCTGTTGGCACAACGGATTGGAAGATTAGTTTGAGTATAACTTCCACATCATTCTCCCATTATTTTCTACGAAACATTGCTGAGCAAGAAAAAAAAATGAAGAACTTACTTCAATGCTGACCTATGTTTTTTGCGCAAACTGCTGAATGGTCACTTGCATTGTGGGAACTTGTTGAGCATTATTTTCTTTAACGTACGAAGTCGATTCAACAGACACTTAACCACTTTTCATACACAGTTATATAGAAGTAACTATGGCTCTAATTTTAGTCTACACGTTCCCTTACTATGACACCTTCAGAAAGGCCTTATTGACTTTGGTCATCTTCAATTAGCTCAGTTATTTCTGCTACCTTCATACCATTCTATATGTTATTGTATATTCTGAATGCTGTTTTTAAGTTTTTGATGCCATGTTCTATTGTATCTCTGGAAATTTAACTGACATAATTTTGTTTTGCTTAGTTATAAGTTTAAAGAGGGTTTTCCGTGTAGCATATGCTGTATGTATCTGAAAAAATAAATAAACTAACTTCAAGTCCATGTCATTTTATTCAGAATGATTTATTACGTAGTTGTATCGGTCTACATTCAACATGAACAAGCTTTCCAGAGCAAAAAGACTTCACGTCAGTGCATTTGACACCAGTGTTTTATATAGTTTTTTTCTACAAACGTCAAAAAATGACAAGTCTCGCGCATTGAAAACAATATGCGAAGTGACCCTTTTTTTCATTTTCCTTCGTTACCATGACACCGTGCGCGAAGTAGTGTGCGAAGTACTTACTTCGCACACTGCATGTAAACTATATGGAGTTTTTATATTTTAACCTTTATGTTCCTCAATCAAACAAACAAATGCCATTTTATTTTCATAGTTACAGTATTTACTTGATTTGGAAAAACATTTTAAGCCAGTTCAATACTATTTTTCATATTAAGTTATGCATGTTACTTATTTTAGAACAATATTTTTGGCGTTTGTAGAAAAAATTTTGTTTGCATCTCATGCGCGAAATACTTTGGTGATCTCGACTATTTTTTTAACTCGGCTGCGCCTCGTTAAAAAAATCATTTCTCGATCACCAAAGTAGCATTTCGCGCACTAGATACAAAAATAACTATTTTCTACAAACGTCAAAAAATGACAAGGTTCGCGCATTGAAAACAATATGCGAAGTGACCCTTTTTTTCATTTTCCTTCGTTACCATGACACCGTGCGCGAAGTAGTGTGCGAAGTACTTACTTCGCACACTGCATGTAAACTATATGGAGTTTTTATATTTGAACCTTTATGTTCCTCAATCAAACAAACAAATGCCATTTTATTTTCATAGTTACAGTATTTACTTGATTTGGAAAAACATTTTAAGCCAGTTCAATACTATTTTTCATATTAAGCTATGCATGTTACTTATTTTAGAACAATATTTTTGGCGTTTGTAGAAAAAATTTTGTTTGCATCTCATGCGCGAAATACTTTGGTGATCTCGACTATTTTTTTAACTCGGCTGCGCCTCGTTAAAAAAATCAGTTCTCGATCACCAAAGTAGCATTTCGCGCACTAGATACAAAAATAACTATTAATATTCTATTTTCCAAAATCTTTCTTCTTCTGCTTCGAACAATAAGAATAAACTTATAAAAATAATATTAAGTATTTCCATTTCCTAGATTAAAGTACTGACCAGCCCTTATATATGTTAACTTTTTGATATAGAATCTTCATTGGAATTTTCCCAAGTGGCATAGGAGAGTAATTATCCAGGCTTATAGTTTTTAATCTACAAGTAAAAAAAGTTTGAATATTCAGTAAAACATTCATGTTGCTTGAAACATGCTAATTACATCCAAAACAAGTAGTTCAATATGAATGCAAATCATAATGTATTGGCAAAAAGGAATAATGAATGATTTACTATCACACGAAAGTGTTCACAATACGTACCAAAAGTTTTATATGTTCAATAGCAAGAAAGTATGTTTACATAAAATTTTCCAGACCTCCCTTCTCGGATATTTTGTATTTCTAGCCAATTGTATGATGCATAGTTAGATAAAAAACTCATTTATATATAAGCCTTACGTGAAAATTCCTTCTCGAGTTTCAGAGGGCCAAAGTCAAGGTAATGTAGAATCCATACGGACTACTACAGATAAACACGTTTGGACTTCCAAATTGACCGCCATGAAGATTTTTATTCGATCTAGGTCACTATTTTGTGAAATTAGTGAGAGAACACAATTTTGGAACCAGATTTCTCACATTTCGGAAAACACATTACATATTATCTCGTTTTGACGTTTTCAAATATTCGATTATTCGAATAAGATTTGTTGGTTATGTTTTCAAATCATTTTGACATATTGTGCGCATGCGCAGTAACGTTGTAAGGACATGACCTTGAATTGCTCGAGCTTCAATTTTAAGGAAGGAATGTTCTGACGTACGCAGTATATGTCTATTAGGTATATGACGAATACGAAATGAAATGACAGAACAGAATGAGGTTATGTTTTATAGTCATAGAGCATGCGCGAAGGAAAAAGGATACTTTTTCTTCCGTAAAGGCCCAATATCCGGACTTTATGATAAAGGATACTTAAAAGCTTCCTTTAACCTTAAAATTGGTTTATGGAACCCGTTTCATTTGTAAAGGGAAAAAACGAAAAAGGAGACTTTATTTTCGATTATGGAACTGGCCCTCACTCTACTTTCCACGATCAGTAATACATTTTTCAAGTAGGTGGCGACGGTGTTTCTTACATAATAGTTGAATCTGTGATTCTGAACTGCAGCGAGCTATTTCGTTGTTTATATCAGTGTGAACGGGTGTTGTTTACTTTGTGAAGTTTTTCAAGTGACGAAAACAGGATGGAACCAACTCTTGAGTGAGTATAATTCCAACATCTATGTTTTTTTTTCGGTTTCATTTTTTGATAACAGTAGGATGACATACTAATCTTTGTCTTTACTGGGAATAAATTCAGTTCAGTGTATTTCCACTTGAGCTATATTTCTGTTTATATGCGCGTTACCATATGGAAACGCCAGGCGTCTACACTGTTGTTATTCTTCATTCATTATTTTCTATTTCAGACGTGGTTTTACGTTACAAGAGGCTTTGGAAATCGCGTATGCGGAAGATATTGAGCAAATATTCATAGAACCGCCTGATTGCGGTGTTTTGACAGATGAATATTCTGGAGAAGAGGATGGTAGTGGACTCATAGATAATTTACCAGCTTCACAATTGCGGGCTCAAGCTGAAGTGAGACTGGTAAATGGTGACACACTGCGCACTGCAAGCACTGATGAGTTCGAACGACCAGATTTGAAAAACGTAGAATGGATCAAAGGGGATTCGCAACCAAACTCAAAAAAATTTTTAAATGGCAATTATGCGAATTATCGGGATGTTTCTCCTTCGGAATTATTCGAAAAGTTTTTCGATGACTGTATTATCGAATTTCTGATTGAAGGAACAAAGTCTTACGCCCTATTTAAAAATTCTTCAATCGCAAAAATCTCTATTGGTGAAATGAATACTTTCATAGCAATTCTCATACTCACTGGATATAATCAATTGCCAGGGAAACGATTTTACTGGGATATGGAATCTGATATGAGAAACGAACTTGTCTATAACTCCATGAGACGAAACCGTTTTCTAGAAATATCTCGTTTCTTGCATTTCGCTGATAATAATAATCCAGACCTATCTGATAAAATTTGGAAGCTCAGACCATTGATGGACAGAGTAAAAAAAAATTGTTAAATTTTGTTCGAGCCTGAAGAGAAGCTTTGTTATGATGAATGCATGGTGAAATATTTTGGCAAGCATGGATGTAAACAGTTCATTCGTGGAAAGCGCATACGATTTGGGTATAAAATTTGGTGCCTCAATAGTCCTTCTGGATATATTATAAGTTTTGAGATGTACCAAGGCAACAATCCACGTCGCTCTCAGGAATATGAAATATTATTTGGAAAAGCAGCAGCTCCTTTACTTACAATGATGGAAGAACTCACAGCAGCGAAAGGCTTTCCGCCATATAAACTTTATTTTGATAATTTATTCACGAGTATAACTTTATTGAAATATAGAAATATGGATCATGCGGAGTAATATCAATAAGTGGAAAAGTTTAACGGGTAATTCCGCAAAAGAAGCAGGTTAAAATAATTAACCGGCGTGAAGTTGGCAGCCACTTATTAGCGCGATAGCTGTCGTTTCACCAGTGGCGTCGGTGTAAATACATTATATGGCGTAACTTCCGTTTGAAACATGGCTGGTATTTAAAATTTGCAGGAAATGTTTATTGTGGACCAATGAAATAGTTGTATTAATCGTATCCACTTCAGATGGGCCTAAGGGGTGGAAATTGGAACCGCCCCCTGAATAGATATTCACTTACTTTCATAACTCGTTGAAAAAAATATCCTCTACAGATGAAAATCACACAGAACGTTTATTTTGGACCAATGAAGAATTCATATAAATTTTATTGACTTCGGATGGGTCCGAGGGGTGGAAATGATAACCACCCCCTACTTTTCATATACCTTCATAACACATTGAAAAAAATATCCTCTACAAATGAAACTTACAGAAAATGTTTAATGTGAACTGAAGAACAATACTTATTAATTTTATCGCCTTCGGGGGGGTCTGAGGGGTGAAAATGGGAACCGCCCCCCAATGGATGTCTACCACCATAACACGTCGAAAAAAATGGCCTCTACAGATGAAATTCACAGGAAACGTTTATTGTGATTTCATGAATAATACCTATTAATTCTATCGCCTTCGGAGGGGTCCGAGGGGTGGAAATGGTAACCGCCCCCCAATTGATATCTAGCTTCATAGCACGTCGAAAAAAATGGCCTCTACAAATGAAATTCACAGGAAACGTTTATTGTGAACTCGTGAACAATATTTATTAATTTTATCGCCTTCGGAGGGGTCCGAGGGGTGCAAATGGTAACCGCCCCCCAATTGATGTCTACCTTCATAACACGTCGATAAAAATGGCCTCTACAGATGAAATTCACAGGAAACGTTTATTGTGAACTCATGAACATTACTTATTAATTTTATCGCCTTCGGAGGGGTCTGAGGGGTGGAAATGGGAACCGCCCCCCAATTGATGACTACCTTCATAACACGTCGAAAAAAATGGCCTCTACAGATGAAATTCACAGGAAACGTTTATTGTGAACTTATGAACAATACTTATTAATTTTATCGCCTTCGGAGGGGTCCGAGGGGTGGAAATGGAAACCGCCCCCGGAGTGCTTTCTATATACCTCCATAACTCGTCGAAAAAAATGGCCTCTACAGATGAAATTCACAGGAAACGTTTATTGTGAACTCATGAACAATACTTATTAATTTTATCGCCTTCGGAGGGGTCCGAGGGGTGCAAATGGTAACCGCCCCCCAATTGATGTCTACCTTCATAACACGTCGATAAAAATGGCCTCTACAGATGAAATTCACAGGAAACGTTTATTGTGAACTCATGAAAAATACTTATTAATTTTATCGCCTTCGGAGGGGTCTGAGGGGTGGAAATGGGAACCGCCCCCCAATTGATGACTACCTTCATAACACGTCGAAAAAAATGGCCTCTACAGATGAAATTCACAGGAAACGTTTATTGTGAACTTACGAACAATACTTATTAATTTTATCGCCTTCGGAGGGGTCCGAGGGGTGGAAATGGGAACCGCCCCCGGAGTGCTTTCTATATACCTCCATAACTCGTCGAAAAAAATGGCCTCTACAGATGAAATTCACAGGAAACGTTTATTGTGAACTCATGAACAATACTTATTAATTTTATCGCCTTCAGAAGGGTCTGAGGGGTGCAAATGGTAACCGCCCCCCAATTGATGTCTACCTTCATAACACGTCGATAAAAATTGCCTCTACAGATGAAATTCACAGGAAACGTTTATTGTGAACTCATGAACAATACTTATTAATTTTATCGCCTTCGGAGGGGTCTGAGGGGTGGAAATGGGAACCGCCCCCCAATTGATGACTACATTCATAACACGTCGAAAAAAATGGCCTCTACAGATGAAATTCACAGGAAACGTTTATTGTGAACTCATGAACAATACTTATTAAATTTATCGCCTTCGGAGGGGTCCGAGAGGTGGAAATGGTAACCGCCCCCCAATTGATGTCTACATTCATAACACGTCGAAAAAAATGACCTCTACAAATGAAATTCACAGGAAACGTTTATTGTGAACTCGTGAACAATACTTATACAATTCCTGTGAATTTCATCTGTAGAGACCATTTTTTTCGACGTGTTATGAAGGTAGACATCAATTGGGGGGCGGTTACCATTTCCACCTCTCGGACCCCTCCGAAGGCGATAAAATTAATAAGTATTGTTCATGAGTTCACAATAAACGTTTCCTGTGAATTTCATCTGTAGAGGCCATTTTTTTCGACGTGTTATGAATGTAGTCATCAATTGGGGGGCGGTTCCCATTTCCACCCCTCAGACCCCTCCGAAGGCGATAAAATTAATAAGTATTGTTCATGAGTTCACAATAAACGTTTCCTGTGAATTTCATCTGTAGAGGCCATTTTTATCGACGTGTTATGAAGGTAGACATCAATTGGGGGGCGGTTACCATTTGCACCCCTCGGACCCCTCCGAAGGCGATAAAATTAATAAGTATTGTTCACGAGTTCACAATAAACGTTTCCTGTGAATTTCATCTGTAGATGCCATTTTTTTCGAGGTGTTATGAAGGTAGACATCAATTGGGGGGCGGTTACCATTTCCACCCCTCGGACCCCTCCGAAGGCGATAAAATTAATAAGTATGGTTCATGAGTTCACAATAAACGTTTCCTGTGAATTTCATCTGTAGAGGCCATTTTTTTCGACGTGTTATGAAGGTAGATATCGATTGGGGGGCGGTTACCATTTCCACCCCTCGGACCCCTCCGAAGGCGATAAAATTAATGAATATTGTTCATGAGTTCACAATAAAGTTTTCCTGTGAATTTCATCTGTAGAGGCTATTTTTTTCGACGAGTTATGGAGGTATATAGAAAGCACTCCGGGGGCGGTTCCCATTTCCACCCCTCGGACCCCTCCGAAGGCGATAAAATTAATAAGTATTGTTCATAAGTTCACAATAAACGTTTCCTGTGAATTTCATCTGTAGAGGCCATTTTTTTCGACGTGTTATGAAGGTAGTCATCAATTGGGGGGCGGTTCCCATTTCCACCCCTCAGACCCCTCCGAAGGCGATAAAATTAATGAGTATTGTTCATGAGTTCACAATAAACGTTTCCTGTGAATTTCATCTGTAGAGGCCATTTTTATCGACGTGTTATGAAGGTAGACATCAATTGGGGGGCGGTTACCATTTGCACCCCTCGGACCCCTCCGAAGGCGATAAAATTAATAAGTATTGTTCATGAGTTCACAATAAACGTTTCCTGTGAATTTCATCTGTAGAGGCCATTTTTATCGACGTGTTATGAAGGTAGACATCAATTGGGGGGCGGTTACCATTTGCACCCCTCGGACCCCTCCGAAGGCGATAAAATTAATAAGTATTGTTCATGAGTTCACAATAAACGTTTCCTGTGAATTTCATTGGTAGATGCCATTTTTTTCGAGGTGTTATGAAGGTAGTCATCAATTGGGGGGCGGTTCCCATTTCCACCCCTCAGACCCCTCCGAAGGCGATAAAATTAATAAGTATTGTTCATGAGTTCACAATAAACGTTTCCTGTGAATTTCATCTGTAGAGGCCATTTTTATCGACGTGTTATGAAGGTAGACATCAATTGGGGGGCGGTTACCATTTGCACCCCTCGGACCCCTCCGAAGGCGATAAAATTAATAAGTATTGTTCATGAGTTCACAATAAACGTTTCCTGTGAATTTCATCTGTAGATGCAATTTTTTTCGAGGTGTTATGAAGGTAGACATCAATTGGGGGGCGGTTACCATTTCCACCCCTCGGACCCCTCCGAAGGCGATAAAATTAATAAGTATTGTTCATGAGTTCACAATAAACGTTTCCTGTGAATTTCATCTGTAGAGGCCATTTTTTTCGACGTGTTATGAAGGTAGATATCGATTGGGGGTCGGTTACCATTTCCACCCCTCGGACCCCTCCGAAGGCGATAAAATTAATGAGTGTTGTTCATGAGTTCACAATAAATTTTTCCTGTGAATTTCAGCTGTAGAGGCCATTTTTTTCGACGAGTTATGGAGGTATATAGAAAGCACTCCGGGGGCGGTTCCCATTTCCACCCCTCGGACCCCTCCGAAGGCGATAAAATTAATAAGTATTTTTCATAAGTTCACAATAAACGTTTCCTGTGAATTTCATCTGTAGAGGCCATTTTTTTCGACGTGTTATGGTGGTAGACATCCATTGGGGGGCGGTTCCCATTTTCACCCCTCAGACCCCCTCGAAGGCGATAAAATTAATAAGTATTGTTCTTGAGTTCACATTAAACATTTTCTGTAAGTTTCATTTGTAGAGGATATTTTTTTCAATGTGTTATGAAGGTATATGAAAAGTAGGGGGTGGTTATCATTTCCACCCCTCGGACCCATCCGAAGTCAATAAAATTTATATGAATTCTTCATTGGTCCAAAATAAACGTTCTGTGTGATTTTCATCTGTAGAGGATATTTTTTTCAACGAGTTTTGAAAGTATGTGAATATGTATTCAGGGGGCGGTTCCAATTTCCACCCCTTAGGCCCATCTGAAGTAGATACGATTAATACAACTATTTCATTGGTCCACAATAAACATTTCCTGCAAATTTTAAATACCAGCCATGTTTCAAACGGAAGTTACGCCATATAATGTATTTACACCGACGCCACTGGTGAAACGACAGCTATCGCGCTAATAAGTGGCTGCCAACTTCACGCCGGTAAATAATTATGCTTATGCTTCCTCCGTGCCGATGCCATAGTTTACCTCCGAAATGGAGGTCCTAGAGCTGAAGGCACAATTGGTTGCTCGCTCCTGGTGTGGTGTCACCTATTTTCACTTTTATTTCCATCTTTCTTGGTTTCTTGGTTGCCCTGTCCTGAAGAAGCCAACTAGCAGAAACACGTGTCGGCAGGTACCAGCAGAATTATTTTTAATCTGCTTCTTTTGCGGAATTACCCGTTAAACTTTTCCACTTATTGATATTACTCCGCATGATCCATATTTCTATGTTTCATATCCTCGGGTTGAGGTCGCATCGCACAGGTAGTTTATGCTTCCTCCGTGCCGATGCCATAGTTTACCTCCGAAATGGATGTCCTAGAGCTGAAGGCACAATTGGTTGCTCGCTCCTGGTGTGGTGTCACCTATTTTCACTTTTATTTCCATCTTTTCCTTGGTTTCTTGGTTGCCCTGTCCTGAAGAAGCCAACTAGCAGAAACACGTGTCGGCAGGTACCAGCAGAATTATTTTAATCTGCTTCTTTTGCGGAATGACCCGTTAAACTTTTCCATTTATTGAAATATATCAGAGACAAAGGTTTTCAAGGAACCGGGACAGTAAGGGAAAATAGGATTCCACGATCGTGTCCTCTCTCAAGCAAAAAAACAATGGACAAACGAGAAAGAGGAAGTTTTGAGTCAATTATCGACAACAACGATGGAATTATTTCAGTTCGTTGGGTAGAAAATTTTTTGACAGTTCCAACAACCAATCAAATTTCCTCATTTTGTATCATATGAACAATTTCACCCAATCATGTCAACATTACATCGATAACAGACCATGGGCTGTTTTCACGTTGCTATGAACATATATTGATTTATTTCGATTATGAAGTTTCAAATATTTAATATTTCGAAATGTCACGATTTGGTTGTAATACTGACGAGAATATTAATGAAATTATTGAATCGAATATACCCAAAAACACCGTTTACAGTAAGAAATTTGTATGGAAAGCATTTATGGACTTCTGCAACGATAGAAAGTATCAATTAGATGGAAATCGGACGGCGGAAGAATTGGCGTTGATTTTAAAGGATTGGGCTGTGAACATGAGGAAAAAAGATGGTACAGAGTTCAAAGAAAGTACGGTCAAAACCATGTGGAATATAACAAGTAAGCTAGCAAAAAATTTTCTATCCGAATAACCCTCGGACATTGATAAATGCTCAAAAATGTTATGACAACTTTCTCAAGCTTGTTGCTTGTAGGCAACAGATCTCCGCCTACGGCGTCGATCTGTTTCCAAGCAACAAGCTTTCGAAATCTGTCATAAAATTTTTTCGAACAATTATCAATGTCCTTGGGTTATTACTACTGATAATAAAACTGTAACGGTTGCTTCATCTTGTTTTGGCATAGAACCAATCAGTAGCGTTAGTCGATATTCAAAGGCAAAGAAAAAGAAAATCCAAGTACCACGACCAAGTCTGATAGCAGAATATAATAAGAATATGGGAGGTACTGATCGAATGGATAGCTCAGTATCGGATTGTAGTAAGAGGTAAAAAATGGCGGTGGTGTTTATTCACCTGGCTTGTGGATGTATGTATTCAAAATTCATGGCAATTACACAGAAAGTCTGGTGGTAGCTTGTCGCAACTTGTTTTCAGACGTTCAATCGTACAAGGCTACCTGAGAAAGTACGGAAATCATCATAAAGGCCCAGGTAGAACTCCTATCTCTCCGCATTCAGTAACTCTGAATAGAGTTTCTGACGAATTACGATACGACCCCAAAAATCATTTGGTTATTCAAGTGCCTAACAAGAAACGTAGGCGTTGTGCAGGTGAGGGCTGCAGTTCACATGTCAGAACAATGTGCCAGAAATGTGAAGTTGGCCTCTGCATTGGAGTTTTTCTGTTTTTCATTCCAAATAAATTCATATTCAAATAAAATTATGTTAAGCTTTTATTTGCCCTTTCTAGGGTCATATCCGCCTAGCGTTACCATACGGTAACACCCTTTTTTCATAAACTAATAGAAAAATTGAACGGTTTTCACCGAAAGTTATTCAGTGTCACCCATGGCACTCATAATTTCATGTCAAACATTGTTTTCAACGAAAAAAATTAATTCGGGCGTTAATGGGTTAAGGAAGGGCAACCGGGGCAACTGCCCCGTTGCCTCCACAAAGGAGGGACCTTCACAATAGAGACTCCGGAAAAGATTTTACACTCCTTAACAGTTTTTCCTTGACTGAAAACAATTGCCCATTTTATTTGGAAAATAATTTGGGGCCTGGGGACCTCTAAATCCGGCACTGGTATCAATCCTCTCCTTCTTCCAATAGGAAATATACCCTGTAAGTTTTGTTTAGTCCTAGTCCACCCCGTCTTCCATTTCCCACCAATCAATATTCAGATCATCTTTCTCAACCATTTCAAATTAGCCATACACTCAACAGTCCCCAAGGCAATTCCTACACTACAGAAAAGCACCTACAATTCCAGGAAATCGGTCGGTGAAACAGAAGTACTTATATCACTTCCTGATTCTGCTGCAACATTTATTAATAATTTCAATGTTGATAACGAATCATTTGAAGGCGACAGATACATTTTTGTATTTTTACAATTGAGGCGTTCAGATAAAAAGTGCAATATGGAAGCACTTTACCATAGTAAATAATGAGAAAGCTAAATGTACTGTAACGTTACAAAACGCTCCACCATTGATTACCATTTTAATCGCGAAAAACTCTCTACGGGCAGCTTCAATTCACAATCACAAACGCCTTGCCTAGATTCTATGTATCGCCCAGCGCGTTGATAGAGTTTATGTTTCGCATGCGCACGATCGGCAGCGTCACGCGATGTCAAGCGGACATCTTTGTTTTCCTTTTCGAGCAGGGGGGGTTAACTTACTAAGAACGTTGTTGGTTCGTGCAGCAGCGGCATCTAGCGGATTTTAACCTAAGTTTTTTGGGCTTTCACTGTCTTTATTAACCAGCAAATATTCCGCCTCTTCTATGGTTGATATGATTCGCAATTCTATGACTAGTATTGGGCATGTCTTCTGAGTCTTCGGTCAACGTGTCTAGAATTCAATTTCTGTTGCCGTAAACTTTAAAGTTAAAGCGATTGTTCTTGAAAATGCCGTCGAAGTATTGTTGTGTTCCTAAGTGCTACAATACAGATGATAGAAGGTATGTTACTGAATCCGTATGTATTTAATATATATGTATACTTGACAATAAACCATATTATTAAACTAAAAAGATTAATTATGTGAATTCCAAATATGTAACTGAATTTAAAACCACGACAAAAGTTGAAACCTGAAGATATCGTTTCGTAAGCACGTGTCGATTATAAACTTCTGTTTCTAGCTATCATATAACAACAATCAAGGAGATGCAAGAAATTTGGATTCGAAGAATTGGGAACCCAGATTTGGTAAATTGGCGAAATGTTAGTAGCGCACACATTTGTAAAAATCATTTTCATCCTGAATGTATAATGACAAATGGAAAACTGAAAAAATTTGCTCTGCCAACTTTAAATTTACCAGGTAATTATAAATACTATTTTCTATAACCATGTAAGGGATACTGTGGGAGGTATATTCATTATATTAAATGGTTTCCATTTAAGGATACTATTTTCTATGTTAGTTCTTTTGGATTTAAAGATTTTTTCACAGAGTACATGAGTAGCCTTCATAATGATGACATATTTCTAGATTTGTCGAATAAACCTAGTGCAGAAACTCCTGAAAAACAACAAGGTATGTGTAATTCAATATATGAATATGGATTATTTCTTTCACATTCTTTCTCAAATATAGATTCAACAGGTGGAACTAGTAATTCTGACAAGTTTCCTGAACTGAAGGTACAGATTCCCACAAGAGTATACAAGAGGAAGAGAGCTACGCCTGCATCTAATGAAAATCCATTAATTGACGAAGAATTGGCAGGTCCTAGCAGAGATCCAAAAGGTTTTTATATTTCACATGTTATTTAAATAACTCCCAAATTCAATTGTTCAAATGAATCGTTCATTAAGGATGTTTTTTTCTAGTTAGAAGTGTCTTAGAACGAAGAACATCTCCATCAGTTCCTCTCATTGCAGCGTACAGTGAAGATTCTTTGATTGACGTCGAAATGGCAGGTCCTAGCAGAGATCCAAAAGGTTTTTATATTTCACATGTTATTTAAATAACTCCCAAATTCAATTGTTCAAATGAATCGTTCATTAAGGATGTTTTTTTCTAGTTAGAAGTGTCTTGGAACGAAGAACATCTCCATCAGTTCCTCTCATTGCAGCGTACAGTGAAGATTCTTTGATTGACGTCGAAATGGCAGGTCCTAGCAGAGATCCAAAAGGTTTTTATATTTCACATGTTGTTATTTAAATAACTCCCTAATTCACTTGTTCATATGAATCGTTCATTAAGGATGTTTTTTTTTCTAGTTACAAGTGTCTTGGAACGAAGAACATCTCCATCCTCTCAAGCAACGCCAAAGAAGAGAAATTAACATCCGGAAAATTCCTTTGTGGAGGCAATTGAAATATTTCCGTAGGAAGGAACACCAGGCCTCTTTAAGAAATAAAACTTTAAAAGCGAAAATTAAGGCACTACGAAGAACTAAATATTTTGAAAACCTAGAAAGGATGAACAGAACATCGCAAAAGTTTTTCATTTCTCAGGTAAGAAACCAGAGATTGAAGGGAAGAGGTCGTCGGTTCACTGTTGACGACAAAATTTTTGCCCTATCACTTTTCAAGCAAAGTGGTAAGGGATATAGATATCTATCCAAAATATTCAGTTTGCCTTCTAGACGCACTCTTTTGAATTTGTTGAATGGAATTCCATTTGATTGTGGCATTAATTGCCAAATTTTAGCAAGTTTAAAGAATGCTGTACACAAGCTGAAAGATTTGGATAAATATTGTGTTCTCATGTTTGATGAGGTTGCACTAAGTCCTAGTCTTTCCTATAATTTTTCTAAAAATTGTATGGAAGGACTAGTGGATTTGGGTGGTTGTGATCGTCGAGGGCAGTTGGCAGATCATGCCCTAGTATTCATGCTGAAGAGTATTCGTGGCCGATGGAAGCAGCCACTTTGCTTTTATTTTGTTGAAAATTCTGTTTCATCAATTGATTTGGTCAGAATTATCAAAGATGTGGTGAGACATGTTCGTCAGACAGGCTTAAAGATTGTGGCAACAATATCTGATCAAGGTTCAACTAATGTTGCTGCTATAAACAAACTTATAGCAGCAAGGGAATACTGTTTGAGGAATGAAATAGAAAATAATCTACAGGGTTATATAGTGGACAATGAAGAAATTGTTCATCTATATGACCCACCTCATCTTCTCAAAGGTATTCGGAATGCCCTATTGACAAAAGACTTACACTTTTGCCAAGAGGGTGTTCAAAAAGTTGCCTCTTGGTCACATATTGTTGACTTATATAAAATTGATGCTGCAGTCAATCTTTATAGTTCTGTATGTAAGCTAACTGAGGAACATGTGTTTCCTCATAAAATTAAAAAAATGAAAGTGAAGTATGCTGCACAAATTTTCAGTCGTTCGGTGTATTCAGTTATGAATCTGTTAGGAGAGTCTAGTAAAGACAAACTGCCAACGTCTAAAACTTATTTGGATCCTTTGGCGACACAAACTGCTTCCGCCTTACTTTTTTTTGTCGGACTCTTTGATAGTGTCAATGGACGTTCCGAAAACATGCCTCTGGATAAACCCTTGAGAGGTGTGGTGACAGCAAAATCTCCTCACGTTCAGTTTTGGAAAAACTCCCTGCCTATCCTCGATTCCATGTATTTTATAGATAGATCATCCAAAAACCCTGTAATAACTCCCTCCTTGAAAAATTTCAAATTCACGGTGAAAGGGTTCTTATATATTTGGAAATTTTTAAAAACCAAGGGTTTTAAAAATATGGTTCCCGTTCGTTTAACCAGGACCCATTAGAGCCACGGATTTCGAAATGTAAATCCTACATGTTCGAATTTAATTGCTTCCTTCAAGTCTCTTCTTATCAACAATTTGCTGTCATCACACTCACCAGGTTCTAATTGCGAGGAGGATGCCACTTGTGAAGCATTAGACACCTTGAAGGATTTCCTCACAAAAAAAGTCGAGGAAGTACAACCTACATCAAAAGTGCTTCCACCTGTTTATAAAGATTGGGAGGTGCAAACTTTTGATGTTGATAATGATTTAGGGACACCGTATGTGGCAGGGTATTTAGCCAAAAAAACCATGAAAGATATTATTAAATGTTCGGATTGCTTGGAAGTAATTGAGGCATATAGTGACATTCCTGTAAGTTCTTTAATAAAAGCAAGGACTTACCCCAATCGACAAATGGTATGTCCGTCTCGAACATTTAATACTATTTTTCATCGTTTTACTCTAAGTATCCTTGCTAAGATACCTCTTCTCATCAATCAGTTAAAAATAAAAGAAGAAATAAAAAAAGAAATAGATATTGAAGAAATTAAAGCTTTGTACTGTTCGAAACATAAAAATTACTATATAAAATTTGTTGATTTCGCATTAAAATTTATTTTGAATTTTTATGATCGAACAGTAAGTAAAATTTTATGTGGAAAAAAAACAATAAGATTTTTTTCTGATCCAATGATGAAGATGGCTTCTGAAAAGTATATTAAAAGAAGAAAAAAATAATTGTTTTCCACACTAAGTTTTATTTTCTGTTTCATCCTTTTTGTTGGTTTGTTCCCTCTATCATTTTCTTTAAATGTCTGTAATTCTTGACGATGATTATGACAAACTTGAAATGTCATTAAAAATTTGTTAATGGAGAATGGAAGTATAGTTTAGGCAACTTTTTTCAGAAAGAACTCTAATTAGAAGACATTTTTAATATAAAATTGAATTGTTTAAGTAAGTAATTTATCTTCTAGGATTGTTAAATTTTTATGTATTGTAATATAAATTAAAGGTGTGTATTTCCTCAATTGTATTGTTTTTAATAAATATGTTATACTATAATTTACTTATATTTGATGAACCATTCCTCTCAAGAAAGTTATTTAATCAGATTGGGAGGCAGTTATTGTCGCGAAATCCGATTGAATTTTTCCTGATAAGTTTTAGATCGGCCACGAATTATCACAAATTTGTGTCGTAAATTTGATAATTTATGACAGGAATTTGTGATGATATGGCCGATCTAAAACTTATCCTGGAAATTTTAATTTTAATAATTGAGTGAATTTAAACGCATTGCAAAAGATGGCGCTGATAGTCGGAAGGAAACTGTAATTTGGGTAGCGTACGGTAACATCGCCACAAATTAAATGCAGGATTATTTGGTTCAAAAGCGATAGATGTCGCTTTATAAGGAACCAAAATTTGGCAGAGAGTTGCGCATCTATATGTTATCTATGTTTTCGAGTACTGAAAGTCGAAGCGTTTGTAGGGATCTGCGCATCCTCCGAACTACTACGATCAAACTATCACCTACTTGTAACTAAAAATAAGAATAGTAAGAATACACATTATTCTATGTAACGCTTTGAGATAGGGAGAAAACACAATCCACTCTCTCTCTTTTTCCAACGTCTCTTGTGAAGGTCAAGTAAACATCGTGTTATTCTCCAAGTAAACAAAGTTGTAAATAAACTCTATGTCTAGTGAATCGAATTCATTATCTCCACACATAACCCAACATTGGTGACCCCGAGTTAAAAACACGCAGTAAGTTTTATATTTCAAGAATTTCTACACATTACCGGCATAACACGTGGTTAAGTGCTCTACTGCTAAAATGTCTCTGGAAGAACAAAGCATCACCGTCTCACGCCAGGAAGTTGACAGAGTATCGATCAAGCCACCTGTATTTTGGAAAAAAGAGCCAAGTCTATGGTTTATACAACTGGAAGCTCAATTTCAACTTGGCCAGATCACACAGGATACAACGAAGTATAACCACGTGGTCAGTGCAATAGACACGGAGGTTTTGCAGCAAGTATCGGAATTTGTCTTGAATCCACCTCCAGCTGACAAATACGACTCTTTAAAGAAAAGGCTTATCGAAATTTTCTCCGACTCCCAAGAGAGGAAAACAAAACGGCTACTGTCAGAAGTGGAGCTGGGAGACAAGAAACCATCTCAGCTACTTTGTGAAATGCAAGGTTTAGGTGGTAAGGCCATTCCTAACAGCCTAATTAAGACGTTGTGGATGCAGAGACTGCCTGCACATGTCCAGTCCATCCTCACCACAAGTTCAGACAGCTTGGAGAAACTGGCTACAATGGCAGATAAAATAATGGAGATTGAACAACCGAGAACTTATTCAATAAACAGCCAAAATACAGTAACGTTGATGGAATTAGTGCAGAAGTTATCTTTGGAAGTAGCCGAGCTCAAAGGTAGCCTTGCTGGCAGAAGAAGCAGAAGCAGCACTCCAGAGTCAAGAAGACCAGGCCGCAGTCGATCGAGTAGTCGAAATAAGGTGTTTGAAAATTGCTGGTACCACCACAAGTATGGGTCGAAGGCAAGAAAATGCACACCACCGTGCAAGTTCTTCACCGCAACCGCGACGAAGCAGGAAAACTGAAGACCACGCTTGCTCCAGCGGCAGAGAGCGTGGGTCCTAAAAGCCGCTCAACAAATTTGCTACCCACAAGCAATCATAGGTTGATCATTAGGGATCCAATCACAAACATCCAATTTCTTATTGACTCTGGATCAGATGTGTCAATACTGCCAAAAAGGTACAATCATAAAAGGACAGGTGATACTAAATTGTATGCGGCTAATGGATCCCTAATCAAAACATATGGAGTAGAACAACTAACACTTAGTCTCGGGTTGCGAAGGAGTTTCACATGGAATTTCCAAGTGGCAGAAGTCGATAAGGCAATTATTGGTTCCGACTTCCTACACAAATTTGATCTATTAATCGACATCCGAAGGAAGCAGCTAATAGATCAAATAACAAAATTGACAACCCACGGAAAGAAAGTGACAGTACAGGTACATTCAATCCATACAATAGCACCTACCCATAAATATTATTGTATTTTAATGGAGTTCCCAGCAGTCATGCAGCCGAATAATGTTGATCCCGTTAATCTTCATCAAACGGAACACTTCATCGAAACCAAAGGACCACCAATCACAGCCAAGCCACGAAGACTAACACCAGATAAATACCAATTGGCAAAGAAAGAATTCGATTTCATGGTTGCCAATGGTATTTGCAGACCTTCAAATAGCCCATGGTCAAACCCACTGCACATGGTGCAAAAGAAAGATGGTACATGGAGACCTGTGGGAGACTATCGAAGACTCAATGCTATAACAATAGAAGACCGATATCCCATCCCACACATCCAAGATTTTTCACACTGCCTCCATGGAAAGTCAATTTTTTCTACTATCGACCTGGTACGAGCATACCATCAGATACCAGTGGAACAGTCATCCATACCCAAAACGGCCATCACAACACCGTTTGGATTGTTTGAATTTGTGAAAATGCCATTTGGGTTAAGGAATGCAGCTCAAAGCTTTCAAAGATTCATCCACGAAGTGCTCAAGGACTTGGATTTCTGTTTCCCATACCTGGACGACATTCTAATAGCCTCGGATACAGAAGAACATCATGAACTCCACCTCAGGCAAGTTCTCCAAAGACTGCAGGACTATGGTTTAGTGCTCAACCCCGAAAAATGTGTCTTTGGGACTGAAAAAGTGGAATTTTTAGGTTACCTGGTGTCGAGGAATGGTACTGCGCCACTACCCAAGAAAGTGGAAGCCATAAGCACCTTTCCCTTGCCCGAGACAAAGAAGCAACTACGTAGATTTTTAGGAATGCTCAATTATTATAGGCGATTTATGCCTCAAGCAGCCTACAACCAAGCACTATTAAACGATTTCCTAAAGGGCAGTGGGAGAAACGATAATGCTCCAATACCATGGACCAAGGAAGCAACGGAAGCCTTCAATAGTTGTAGACAGGACCTAGCCGAAGCAGCAATTTTGGTGCACCCTTCAACTGACACTCAGATATCATTAACGGTGGATGCATCAGACACAGCTATTGGTTCTGTCGTTGAACAATATGAAGACGGTCAATGGAAGCCACTAAGCTTCTTTTCTAAAAAACTAAGTCCCGCACAATGTAAGTACAGTACTTATGACAGAGAACTTCTATCGATCTACAGTTCCATTAAGTATTTCCGTCACCTTTTAGAAGGTAAACATTTTTCCATTTTCACTGACCATTTACCTTTGACTTTTGCCTTTACTCAAAACTTAGATAAAGCTTCTCCACGTCAGGCTAGACACCTAGATTACATTAGTCAATTTTCGACCAACATCTTCCATATCAAAGGTAAATCGAACGTTGTAGCAGACACATTGAGTCGAATATCATCTATAAATTGTCCTGACCCGATTAACTATCAAACCTTGCAGAATATTCAATCTTCTGACCTTGAACTGCAGCGTTTGATAGATAAACCTGAGTCATCTTCACTAAAATTACAAAAAATCACATACCCGGACACTTCTTTAGAAATCTATGTTGATATCACAGGAAACCGAATTAGACCATTCATCCCCAATTCTCTTCGCAAACAAATTTTCGAGCAGTTTCATAATTTGGCACATCCTGGCATTAAGGCAACCACCAAATTAATTTCCAATAAGTTTGTATGGCCTAGCATGAACAAAGATCTTCGTAAATGGACAAAGTCATGTATCAGTTGCCAAAAATCAAAAACTCTTAGGCATACAAACACACCTTTCCAAAAATTTGCCATTCCAGATGAACGCTTTGCTCAAATAAATATCGACATTATAGGTCCATTGCCACCATCTAAAGGTTTCTCTTATTGTCTCACTTGCATTGACCGTTTCACATGTTGGGCGGAAGCATTTCCTTTGCAGGACATGACGGCAGAGACAGTAGCTGAGTCATTCTACACGAATTGGATTTCGAGATTTGGTTGCCCTAAGGTGATCATAACGGATCAAGGAAGGCAATTCGAGAGCGCACTCTTCCAGTCACTGGCAAGCCTTATGGGTATCAAACGTGTTAGAACCACACCTTACCACCCCCAAACAAATGGGAAAGTAGAACGATGGCACAGAACATTAAAGACAGCTATTAAATGCCACAACACAGAGAAGTGGACCGAGGTACTACCAACAGTCCTAATGGGCCTTCGTGCAGTGGTCAGGAAGGACTGTGAAGTTAGCCCAGCGGAGATGGTGTATGGATCACCGATAAGGTTGCCAGGTGAGTTCATCAACCCGAAAAACAACACCACAGACCCCAACACCTTTGTGACAGCACTCAAGCAAAAAATGTCTTTATTGAGTCCAGTGCCATCCAGAGAATATAACAATAAAGTGTTTGTGCCACAGGGAATGGATTCATGTACTCATGTGTTTGTGAGAAGTGACTCTGTAAAAAAACCCTTGCAACAGCCCTATGATGGACCATTTAAAGTGATGAACAAAAGTGGAAAGTATTTCAGTGTGAATGTTAACGGTAAACTGACAAACATTTCAATTGACAGACTAAAACCAGCATTCATCTTATGTGATAACCCAACAACTCACGATCACCCTTATGCTGCACAGGACTTTAATCGACAAAGAGATCGTAGAGTTACCTTTAGGACCAATAATTAAAATTTAGCTTTAATTATATTTTAAGTTGTATATAGTAGCATGTAAACTATTTTTCAACATTTTCTATCCATTCAATCAACCAATATTTTTTCACTAATCAGTCTTTTCCTAAATTGTAAATAGTAGTATGTAGCTCGTTTCGGTTTGCTTCCCCTATAAACAATTCAATGTCAAAATGAAATTCATACTTCGTTGGCTCCGCCACTAGAGGGGGAGTACTGTAGGGATCTGCGCATCCTCCGAACTACTACGATCAAACTATCACCTACTTGTAACTAAAAATAAGAATAGTAAGAATACACATTATTCTATGTAACGCTTTGAGATAGGGAGAAAACACAATCCACTCTCTCTCTTTTTCCAACGTCTCTTGTGAAGGTCAAGTAAACATCGTGTTATTCTCCAAGTAAACAAAGTTGTAAATAAACTCTATGTCTAGTGAATCGAATTCATTATCTCCACACATAACCCAACACGTTAACATCTCGCCAGAGAGTTTAGCAAATTAAAGTACTATCGTAATCCATTATAATCGTGTGAATTGGAAATTTATTTGTTTCTTACAAGACGTCTATTTAAAAGGCGGTAAGTACTACGTAGATTCAAACTGCTATTTTCTGCTTTTGTGAATGCCAAGTTGTTATTTCCGTTTTATTTCATTTTCTGTAGGTTACACAGGTTAACACGTTTCTTTGTATAATACTTAATTTCTAGTCCCATTCTTGCGATCGAATAACGTGCTCTTATTCCTGGATTCTAGATATTTTATCTCATATTTATTGCTCTGTAAATAATTTCAAGTTCGTCTATAGTTACTGGGAATGAGATCACGTGTTACATGCACTATCTTATGGGTCTGAATTTTGAAGTCTTAGTTCCGGAGACGACTTTCTTAGTTCCGGAGTGAACATTTGGAGATAACTTTCTTAGTTCCACAGACGACTTCCTTAGTTCCGGATTGAACATTCGGAGACGACCTTAAAATCTGGAGAACTTTCTTGGTACCGGAGCATAAACTGGTGGAATATCTTAATACCTCAACACAAATCTGGTGGAATATATAGTATTAATACCTGAGCACAAATCTGGTGGAATATCTAATACCTGAGCATATATCTGGTGGAATATCTAATAGGAACAACTTAGTCCTGGAATAACAGTTGAAGACAACTTTCTTACTGCCGGAGTACCTTTGTTCCGAAGAGAACGTACATCTACGTGTGACATTTTGGACGGCCCTACCTCATCTATCGAACCCAGACTGCAAAGATAAGTGCCTCATCGATCTCAGACTTACCATTGATCCTTGTATATGTTACCGAAATATTTATTTGTAAAGTTGGAATATATAGATAGGGAATAAGAGGTTTTATCTTTACCATCAGAATGATTTGGGATACATTCAGGAGTAGTGTACTTTTTACTTAGGCGCTCTATGAGGCATTTTACTTAGGTAAGATGTTTCCTAGGCGGACGAACAAACTTGCTAGCATAAGTCACTGAGCTAGTAACGGGCAAGCTAGTAAGTTTGATTTCAGTACAGCTCGAAACAACAAAAAAACAGGGTGCTAGAGCTGAGAGCTGATGCGGATGCGATATGCCTAACCACAGATGGCTGGATATCGTTAAATAATGTGAGTTACATAGCTGTTACTGCACATTTCGTAGATAAGAATACGACGTTGAAATATGTCCTTTTAGACTGCACTCAGTTACATGAGCGACACACAGCCAAAAATTTATCAAATTTACTGTTACAAGAAGCCTTACATTGGGGTATTGCAAACAAGGTAACAGGTATGATAGCGGATAATGCTGCCAATACAGTGGCAGCCGTTCACTTGACAACCTGGAGACATTTTCACTGTTTTGCCGATACCTTAAATCTTGTAATTCGGCACAGCTTGGACGCTATAAAGGAACAATTGGATAAACTAAAGGCGATAGTACAATATCTCAAGCATAGTTCCTCAGCTTGTAGCAGACTTGTTGCAATTCGAAAGCAAAAGAATTTACCTACCCTCAAACTGAAACAAAACGTTGTAACGAGATGGAACTAAACTAACGATATGATCGACAGACTTCTAAAAATAAAAGATGCAGTTGTTAGTGCGCTGGCAATAGAACAACCCCGACTTAACACTTTAACACCTGAGGAATGGACTTCAAAAGGAATGGATCTAAAAAATATTTTATGAGGTGACTGTAGAGATGAGCGCAGAAAAATCAGTGTCAATTCCAAAAATCATGGTACTGGTCAAAATAATGAAAACACACGTGGAGAGCTATGAATGGTTCAATTATTATCTACTCTCCGTGGCCAATTAAATGATAGGTTTAACGATATAGAGAAAAACATGTTGGTCGTTGATGCTGCCCTACTAGATCCTCGCTTTGAATAACACGCATTTTTCCATAAGGAGAAATATGATCAGTGCCTGAAGAACATTAAAACAAAACTGCGTAGATTATTTGCGGTCGAAGAAAATACACCATTGCGAGAACCATTGCGGCAAACAACGAATCAATCAACATATGTCGACGTGTGGGCCGAGTTCGACGAAGAAGTAGAAAAAGAGATAGCCCGAAACCCCACAGCAGCTAGCATATTAGAAATTGATAAATGTTTAAATGCGCCACTCATAAAAAGAACTGATGATCCTCTGCAGTTGTGGCAGGAGCGTAGACTCGCGCGTATCCTCAAAAACTTAATGTTTGGATAGGTCATAAATGCTGAAAGAAGCGGCCTCAAGCCTGAAATGGCCTGGCAAATTCTCTTTTTAAACCATAGTTGGTAATAAAAAAATGATAATACACCAGTAATCAAAAGAACCATGTCTTTCATTCCGTACCCTGATCACTTGTCCGTTAATCTATCTTTTTGACCTGATTACCTAGATGGTGCGAAGTATTTTGTTAGCTTCGGGGTCAGTTGCTGGATTTCAGGAAGGAAAACACTTCAATCGGTGTGGGAGGCTTCATCCGTTGATATCAGTAGGTCTGGAGATTTTACATTTTTAAAGGTTTATTTAGCACTTGGCTATTCACTTAGAGAGCTATTCTACTAATTTCGTGCTTTCGACTCGACCGGTCGAGGAAGAGATTTTCGGGTGTCAAACAAATTTTGCTATTCTACTAAAGTTTCGACCGCACGCTTCGACTGGTTCGCAGCCGAAGGTCACTCTCCTGGGTGTAGAGCAGGAGAAAATACTTCGGCCGGTCGAATCATAGATAACATAGTTCGGATTATGCGAATCATTCATTGACGTTTCTTAGGATATGTCAGATATTAATTACAAACGTTCTTTATTTATGTTTTTTCGTTCGTTGTTTGCTTTGTGGAGTATTTTAAATGGATCCTCACGATCCTATGGACTTGTTTCTTCTTCAAGGTGCTTTAGAAAATGAAGCTGAACACCTGCCACGTAGAAAATTCAATTGGAATTATCCTTTCGAAATGAGTGATGTTCAGTTTATTAGAGTTTTTAGATTAAGCAAAGATTTAGTGAGATACTTAATTAATTTGATCTCTCCATTAATGGAGCAGCCTAGAAGAAGTGATGGCTTAACAGTGGAAAGAAAAGTATGCGATAATTATTTTTATGTGTATAAATATCTGGTATGATATTTTGGTAACTTATGCCATTCATCTAGGTTCTAGTGGCTCTTCGTTTCTTCGCTCAGGGGAGTTACCAAGAAGTTACTGGCTCTAATGTGTATTCCAAATTTTGGAAATTTTAAACGTATGTTTTATCAACCACAATGCAAACAAACAGACTCTCAACCAAAGGCGAAAGGAAGACTTTCAACTTACAAGAAGGTAGGAGGCCTAAAGCTCATTTTGATGGAGGAAGCGATCGCAAGACGTTATCTAACACCAGACTGACAAGAGCCAACAACCTGACAGAGAGGAGTTTTACAGCACGCGAGACGGCTTATGAAAAGATTTATCTTCAAGCATGCAACACGTTGAATCAGGGGCCAGTATCTAGAAGAGTAAAAGGACAGAAACTTAAATTCCTGACTACTCAATATGTACCTGAGCGCACTACCGTTCATCTTTATCCAAGTGAGGAGACGATTCGTGAGTGTGTAGACAACAATGCTTCGTTAAGACGTCAAGCTTTCGACAGATGTGGTGCTTTGTTGGATTCCTGTTTTACAGATCTGAGCGATACTGACATTACTGTCAGGTCGACTAAGAAGACGGAACAACTACATCGCATACTGAACGAGTACCTAGCGAAGAATACCATCGACATCAGAACAAGATTGGCTTTCCGCAGAACGATTACTGAAGTGGAGGAGTTCAATCAGCGTGGAGTAGGCGTTTTGATACGTCAGCGAGAATTTGAAGAGGCATTCCGCAACTTCGGGGCTCCGCTATCTCCAGATGACAAACTGTTCTTGGTGGAAGAATGGATTCCGGCGCTCTGTGACGCACGCGAGAAGTTTAACTTCAGTGATGAGTTAGGACGTTGGATAGTGTACTCACTAGACTGTTTGACAACGACTAATATCACGTTCGGCCACATGAACAAGACAAGAGATAAGGCTAACGCTGAATATGTGCACCGGGTCATAGAAAGGTGTTAGCCAAGCATCTGTTAGCAGGTGTATTTGTGAGGCGACAACAGCATTAAACAACAGGCAAATTTTGAAGCAGTGGATACGTTTTCCTAATAATATGCAAGAGTTGACTAATTTACGAAATAGGTAAGTACAAAAATAATGCATTACCAAAATAGCTAAGGTAAAACTAAACTTATACTTGTAGATTTTACAGGAAATACCAATTTCCAGGCATAGTTGGATGTATAGATTGCACACATGTCGCAATTGTAGCACCTTCAGCACAGAACGAGGAATATCCACCAAATATTTATCTAAATCGAAAATCATATCATTCGATTAATGTGCAACTTGTAAGAATTTGTAAGTTATATTCAACAAATGCTGAAAATTTTATGTTTAAGGTTTGTGATGAAAATTTGAAGATTTTAAATATTAATGCCAAGTTTCCTGGAAGTTCCCATGATTCTTATATATGGAACCTTTCTACACTGAGTGTAACTATGGAGTCAATATCAAGGAGGAATCCGGATAATCCTTTTTTTTTAGTAGGAGATTCAGGTATAGATAGATAGATAGTTTATTCAATTCAAAGCACAAAGATCTGTACAAGAAAAATGTCAACAATAGTTACATTAAAGACATGTTCATTCAGCTTTACAATAATCAAAACATTCTTGTACATTGTAAGGCTCGCCTTTTACAATGAAAGAAAATTCTCCTGAGTAGTAATCTCTCAGACTTCTTGAAGTTAAATTGCATTAAATAGGTTCATGCACATATACATATTATTATTTTGTGTCAGAGTCAACATATTCTTCATTTAATTGCATTGTATTACCGAAGATCTTAATGTTTGTGTCATCAACATACATGATTGTATTTACCAATTGGTCAATATTTAAGAGGAAGATCATATAATTTTGTATATCCTTGAAAAAGGTCTGATATTATTAGTGTATTAAGAAATATGCATAAACATCAATGTATTTAACATCTGAAATTATTTTAAAGGTTATCCGCTAAGGCCCTGGCTTTTAACACCTATATCTCAACCCTCCCCTGACAGTCCGGAGGAAAGCTTCAACAGAAGATTCTCATCTATAAGAAGCAGTATCGAAAGATGCAATGGTGTTCTGAAGAACAGATTTCGGTGTTTACTGAAGCACAGAGTACTGCATTACTCCCATGAAACTGCATTGCAGAATAGCGATCCGTGTAACCGATCTCGGGCGAGAGGAATTGCTAGCGGAGTGGAACAACATTCCTATGCGAAACGCTCCTATAGGAACGAATTAGTAGAATAGTTCTCTTAATCTTTATAATTCACATACAATTTCACTATGAACTACGCAAATAATTGTTAAGTATCCCCTTGAATGTCCCCAGAGAAGGAGCATTTTTAATGTCATTCGGCAGATCATCAAAACAGCAAATACCATCATAAAATAATGTTTTCTGTAGGTTTGTCGTTCTCACCATAGGAACACTGAAAGTCTTATTTGATCTTACATTATAAGTCAAAAAAATTTGACCTTCTCTGCAGATATGATTTCAGATAACTGGGCTGATGATTCTGCACTATTCCATATATCAAGAATAAATTCGCCCTTCTGATAATATGCCTGACATTCAGCTAATTCAACCGATTCAACATATCCTTTATCGGATTATACCTTAATTCTCATTACCCTATTTTGCTGTAATTGTAATATATTCAGCTTTTCATTAGTGCAAGATATTATTAAAGATATTATATATTGATTTATCAGTACGATGAAGTGAACGGCCGAAAGTAAGTCCAGAGTCTAGCAATTTTCTAATACTCTAGCAAATAGGGGAGAGTTCCCTTGAAGTGGACAGCCCATGAAACGGACACTCTCGGTTTATGCATGTTGGGTTGCATATTGCTATTTCTAATGCTTGCTTTTTATTATTTGACAGCTCACGACGTGTTGGCGCGAGTATTGGTGCCGCAGCTATATCATTGGGTTGGTAACACTGAGTGCAATATTTGTGGCGGGAAAAGTAAATATTTACGCGTTTTTAGAATTGATATAGACTGGTCATTTTTGAAGATATTCGAAAGATTTTTGTGTTGGTCGTTTACTGATTGAGTGTAGATTAGACGAGGTATGTTGAACAACTTGATATTTCAAACCATATGAATAGAAATTAATGTTAAACTCTGAAGTCTGCAAATCCCTGAATTGGACATCAACAATCTCCTTGAATCGGATGTCCGATTCATGGGGATTGGAGTGTCCGATTCAAGGAAATAGTAAACATTTTTTTACAAAGCTATGAAGAAGTACCCCTTCAATATATTTTTTCCTTTTAGATTGGCTTATTATGTCGAAGCGAACAAGAAAGACTGACGAAGAAATTCGTGAAGCTGTAGATACAGTTGTGAATCAAGGTTTTTCGATTCGGAGTGTCGCTAAAAACTCCGGCATTTCTAAGTCTTTATTAGCTGTGCTTGTAAATAAGGCGAAAACTGAACCTGCCAATGAATTTGTTTACAATCGCAATATTGGAAACAGAAAAACTTTTTCGACAGGACAATAAAAAGTTTTAGTTTCGTACCTTAAAACGACATCAAAAATGTGTCATGGCTTAACCACTACTCAGACAAGACAGCTTGCGTACCAGTTTACATTGGCAAACAACATATCTGTTCCAACACAATGGAACGAAAATTCTAAGGCTGGAATTCACTGGCTTCATGGGTTTATGAAACGCAATAAGGATTTGTCGCTCCGTCAGCCAGAAAATACGTCTTTAAGCAGAGCATCTAGTTTTAATAAAACAAACGTAGGCACCTTTTTTTCTAAATTAGAAAGTTTATACAAAAAGTATAAGTTTCCAACTAACATGATTTGGAACCTGGATGAAACCGGTTGTATGACTGTTACAAAATCACCAAAAGTTATAGCGGTAAGGGGTTCCAAACAGGTTGGCCAAATTGCATCTGCTGAAAGAAGAACACTTGCCACCACACTTTTCTTTATAAATGCTGCCGGTGGATCCTTGCCACCTGTATTCGTTTTTCCTCGGGTTTATTTTAAAGACATTATGCTCAAAGACGCACCGACAGGATCCAAAGGGTTTGCAAATCCATCTGGGTGGATTACTGAAGAAATATTTGTAGAGTCCCTAAGCCATTTTGTTAACCATGTTAAACGCATTAGTGAAGATAAAGCTTTGATCATTATGGATAACCATATTACTCATGTAAATATTCAAGTAGTTGATTTTGCCAGGAAGAATAACATAATAATTTTAACACTCCCTCCACACTGTAGTCACCGTATGCAACCACTTGATGTTGCAGTTTACGGTCCTTTCAAGGCCAGGTACAAGGTGGCATTAAATAATTGGCTTGTATCTAATCCTGGTAAAACCTTTAGTATATACGAAATTGCAGGATCTGTTAATGCTGCATATAGGGAATCTTTTTCGATACACAATATCTGTAAGAGCTTCTTGAAAACAGGAATATATCCATTCAATTCATCAATATTCACTGAAGACGACTTTCTGGCATCATCTGTAACCGACAGGCCGAACCCTTGCAGCAAAGAAACCCAAGAGCAAGACATTCAAGATAATAAGTGTAATGATTGACCTGAAGTTGGAGACTTTGAGTAATTTATCTGCCAACTTCCTCTGCTTAATATTTGAACAATGAAAGTGAACCTTCAAATTCCTGTAAGCAGACCGCCAATTTCAACAGCACCTGTACGCCCATTCTCTCAACTTGCTCTAACCTTTCTACACCCTGCAGCTCTAAAAGTGTGGATATCTTAAATGATTCAATTACAATACAAGGTCGAGCTGAATTAAATTTGATTTCACCTGAAGCTCTTAGACCCTATACAAAAGCAATGCCGCGGAAATCGGTGCAAGTTAATCGAAAAAAAGGTAAAAGTGCCGTTATAACTGACACTCCCGAAAAAGAGGATCTCATGAAAGCATACGAGGAAAAGATGAAGAAGGTAAAAACACGTAAATGCTATAAAAAAGGAAAATTATCTGCAAAGAATACCAAAAAAATTTCAAAGTCACCAAAAGTTCCTATTAGAAATGATTACGATTCTGATATATCCTCGGTAATATCACTGCATGATAAGTCTCCGACACCGCCTAACCTGGAAGAATTTTATTACCAAATGGTTTAAGAAGAAAAGGATAATTCGGTTTGTCCAATCTGTCAAGGTGCATACCAAGACAGTGAAGAAGAGTGGGTCCAGTGTAAACTTTGCACGAAATGGGCTCACATTTCTTGTGGAGTTATGGGAAAACTACATTTTTTTTGCCACAATTGTTTTTAGATTATTCAAATGTATTATAATCAAAATATAATAAAAACTTAATTAAACCTTCACCCAGTGTTTACGTCCCTTCAGCTCGTAACTAGTATTATGTCTTGAACCAAATGGATTTATTAATGAGCTCAAACCTCTACTTCCACGAAATATGTGATAAATGGCACCCCTTCCTCTCACGACTTTACTTTGGCATTGTTTTTCTTATCCAAACCATGCGAACACAAAATTCAGTAAACGTAGGAAACCGCTCCACAAAAAGATTTATCCAAGAACTGATGAACGAAATTCCACCCGAATCAATTCCAGTCCCCGGCCCCTTAGTCCCTATATTAAAATCAATCACCGCTAGTGTCCCCGCCACCTCTCGAATCGGCATCGTATCTCCGTACCTTCCGTCAACCATCGGCCCCAACGCAGCCCACCAACTTTACATTGGTGATAACCGACATGCATACGAACTGGAACTTCCAAACATTCCCCAGTCGCTATACTTTATCAACTCTATCCTAGACGCCGACCCCAACGAAATTCCAGACTATACGACCCCATCAACCTTCGACGACAGCGAAAATCATACCATTTACGGTAATGAGTTTCTCGCCCACCATTGGACCAGACTTCAAAAGGATTACCTACTTAATCCAGTCGTCCTCTACACTCCCGAATCCACTCCTGACCTCGATTATACCTTCAACTCCTTTGGTAAAGATCTTGGCTTACCTTCAATAGACGAAGATGCTGACCTATCCGGCATCGAAGACTTCACCTGCCTTCAGTCATCAGACTGGTTTTCCAGATTAACTAAAGAATTCGCTAAATACTCGATGTTCTTCAAAGATTCTTCAAACCTTGGAACTTGTTCTCCACAAGGACCCCTAACCTCCCTCGTGTCCTGCACATTTTCAGAACTTACGTCACAAAATATCAACAATAATATTTATACGACCATCCAAGCGGCCTTTCCCGACACTCACCCTTATTCCTTTAATGGAATACATTCCTCATATGAGAATAACATACCTCAACCATATGATGCTATGTCCCAATACGCCTCACTCCACCCCAAATATACGCGCCACCACACCGGAAGATGGAATCATATATCAGATCCCTTCTTTACCACTGGCCCTTATTGGCAATACAGCCCACTGCACATTTCTTCAACAGGCAGAAGCACTATACTCCAGCTTGATGAAGTAATAACATCTCAGTACTACATCGAAAATCCGAAATAACTCAAATTCTTCGACTGTACCTTATCAAACGAAAAGACTGAGCACTTAATGTGATGCATATTAATTATTTAATCCCTAAGATTAGTTAAGTTTTCTTAAATTTTGCTATAAAGCCGATTACACGCTTTGTAGTCTGAATAGTTCAGATAATGTTTTATTTTTCGTTCTTTAACTTAAATCCAGTCCATTTCCAGTGTCCATTTCATGGGAACAGCCGTCCTTTTCATGTTCTTGATTCGGACACTTGGTATACAATATTGAGAATAAAATTTATACAGCTTCACTTACATTTTCATAACTTTTGAGTGCAGAAATATAATGCCTGATTTTCCGAGAATTGTTGATGAAAATATTTCAATTGAATGACCAAAGGTTTAGTTGCTAGAGCCATTAATATAAAAATGTCCGATTCAAAGGTACTCTCCCCTACCCTAGAATGGTATGGTATGCAATCCCTCTTTAAAACTCAAAATTAGACGACGGTTGAAACTGTTTGGTGCTGTATTTAGAGAAGTGAGGGAGTGATTTTCAGCGTCTTAAACTTGATTATATCTGTTTTATACATCTAAAATGAGCTGTTTTATGCATCTAAATTGAGCAAATTTATCAATTAATTTATTATAATCATTTCCTGAAAATTATCTAAATTGATCATTCAAAAATAAGATTACTCAACAAATTAAAAAAAAAATATATCGCACACCTAGATCTAAACAGTAACAACTCAAAAATCATGATTTTTGAGTTGTTACTGTTTAGATCTAAACGATTACGAATTGATGATTATCGCAAAAATCATGATTTTTGAGTTGTTACTGTTTAGATCTAAACAGTAACAACTAAAAAATCATGATTTTTGAGTTGTTACTGTTTAGATCTAGGTGTGCGATATGATTCTCCACTTTTTTGTAGAATACAACGAAAAAAAGATCTCAGTGAGCAAAAAATTGTGGATATTGAAACGATGCTCAACCAATCCCAATACAGTCAAAAAAAAAACCGCCAATATTTGCAATGTTTCACAGTCATCTGTGAAGCGTATAGCGTATTAGCTAAAAATTGCCAACCGGTCAGTCTCCGACAGCCATAAGAAACGGTCACTGTGGTAGAAAAAAGCTAGTAACTCCAAGAAGTCAGAGAAGACAGCTCAAGTATTATTTTGAAGAACATTTGAATCTGAACAAGACCAGACGTATACAATCATTTCATTTCCCGAAGTATTCTCTAACACTTACTCAGAAAAACGTTGAATATATGTGCCTCAAGTTGTTCAATAAGGTTTCTAAAAAATTCCAAGTTTTAACAGACAAAAAATTGAAGAAAGCGCTTCTCAATCTATTGATAGATTCAGAGCCGTACTCTATAGATGAATATTTAAACTCCTAAAATGAATATCTACGTGGAAGTAGATTCTGATTTTTTCATTTTTGCTGTGTTATTTCAATATTTTTCTATGACGTATTTTATTTTCGGAATGTCATTCCGACTATAAAATAAACGATATTATTATTATTATTATTAAGAATATTGTTATCGAAAATAGAGGTCTGTCCCATTTTGACATAAAAAAAATTTGAAGATGCAGGATGCAATGTTTCTGTAAGGACAGTTCGCAGAAATTTGTATGAGATGGGCTTCAGAGGAAGAACACTTGTGAAAAAATCATAACTGACCCCAAAAATGGTGAAAGATAGATTTATCTGGGCCAAATCATGTAGACATTTCATAGAGGAAGAATGGAATACAGTAAGCTACCCTTATCTGTCAATCAATTTCCCTTTTGTCTAAAAATGTATTGTTTTTGGCGCTCTAGTTCCTCGGAACTGAGTGCTTATCAATTTGCCCAAATGTCTGTAATTTTCGAATTTTTGGCTGAAAATGGTCTTAAACGATTTGGTTCGACTCACTGATCAAGAATCCGTGGTCGAAATTCATTCTGTCCGGCCGTCCGGCCGGCCGTAGGCACGATAACTCTCGAACGGAATGAGCTAGAGAGTTGAAATTTTCAGAGTGGGTTTGGGGGATAAATATCTCGGCTAAGTTCGTTATTGGGCAAAATCGGACAAATGGTTTCGGAGTAACAAAAAAATTTTTTTTTTTACAAAACAAATTCCAAATTAAATTTTTTTTAATAAGCAGTTTTATCATAAGAATCCATTCATATCATTTTTAACTCTAACAAGCTAATACTTTCGGAGATATGATTTTTCAAAATTTCAATGTAAATCGTATTTCTACGTTTTCACAGAATGATAGAATTATTATGTGGGTATTCTAGGAATTGTTATAATGTCAACTTATTCTCTTGAGACATGACGTTATTTCATTCGAGCAATCGTATAAATATGAGAATGATAATATAATATCATACTTTTTGTTGGTTGATATTTTCATGCCGATGGTCAATCCATATGATGATGGGAAGGGTAATGGTAAGTTAATAATATTGAGTTCAGAATATCTCCACTAAAAACAAAACTGGAATATTGTAGATTTGAGGAAAGATATATATTATCGTTCATCATATAATTGAGGAATGAATATCTCGGACGAGTTCGTTGTTGGGTAGAATTCGTCTATTGGTTTTGGATTGATAATTTTTGGCTCTCTTGTTGAATTTAAATTCTTCTATGATGTTTGAATTCAATTTCTGCTGAGATGAAGTTCTAAATTTCAATAATGAATCGTACTTCTATGTTTTCACAGAATGCTATAATTATTCTATCTAAGCTTTATTATATGATCTGTGTTCATACTCGTACATTTCATCCTGTTCTATAAGAGAGAGACAAATTCATTTCAGCTATTTTAATTTGGTTTCTTCCGTGGTGCAGTTCTCATTCTCAGATTGCTCATTTAATCTTGATAAATAAACTATTATTTTAATTGAATTTCCTTTATGATGCAGTTCTATCATAAGAATACATTGATATAATTCTCAACTCTGAGAAACCAATACTTTCGGAGATATAATTTGTCTGTTTGAACTAGAGCGTCAGAAAGCTCCTGTCCACAGGGCTTGAACCCATTTTTTGTGAATATTTCCTAATCCCATCACTCGATCTATCCGAAATTTAGCAACAAATTGAGAATAATGATCTTTATATGCACGCCAAGTTTTGTATTGATCGGGTTGCCATAAAGTGTAAAAAAAAATTTTTTTTTATTTTCAAAATTTGTTTCTACAATAACTCTCGAACAGAATGAGCTAGGCAGTTGAAATTTTCAGAGTAGGTTTGGGACATAAATATATTGTTTAAGTTTGTTATGGGGCAAAATCGGGCGATTTTTTCGGAGTAACGAAAAAAAAAATTTTTTTTACAATACAAATTTCAAATTCAATTTTTATTAAGATACAGTTTCACCATAAAAATCCATTGATATCATTTTCAACTCAAAGAAGCTAACACTTTCGAAGAGATTATTTTTCGAAATTTCAATAATGAATCTACTTCTATGTTATCACAGAATGCTGTACTCAATTATTCCATCTTTGAATTATTATATGATCTGTGTACTTACTAGTCATCTTATTTTGCTATGAGAGATGAATGTCAAAATTATTTCTGGTTCGATATTCTTGGTATAAAATACACCTTCTGTTCTAGAAAACAAAGTATGATTGAATGCAAAATGACCGATGAAATAACCTAGCTATCGTAGAATTATGAGGATGATATGATATTATACTTTTAAGGTGATAATATAATGCCCGTGGATAATCCAATTGATGATGGAAATATATTTTTTGGTAAGATACATAATCAAATTGGGTTCAGAATATCTCCAATAAAAACAAAACTGCAACAAGTTTTAATTTATATAATATAATTTTCAGAGTAGATTTGAGGAATGAATTTCTCGGATAAGTTCGTTCATGATGCAGTTCTGTCGTAAGAATCCATTTATATCATTCCCAGATACCCATAATTTCGGAGGTATGATTTGTCAAAGTTTGAACAAGAGCGCCAAAGCTCCTGTCCACAGGGCTTGAACCAACTTTTTTTCAGGTTTGCTTCAGCGATGAATCAACTCAAATTCTTGATGACAAGCTGCAGATGTGGAAAGGAGAGTTGGTGAGGAGTATCACCCAGACTGTACCATAAAAACGGTAAAACACCCTACCTCAGTAATGATATGGTCAGTTATTAGTGCTAAAGGGTTGGACCACCTTTATGTTGTGGAAGGAACCATGCGGCAGGACCAATACATAAAGGTATTGGAAACCAGGCGGTTGCCCCAATTAAGGGATTGGTTCGCAAAAGGTAATAGAATATTTATGCAAAACTCTGCAACATGCCGTAAGACTAAGAGAGCAATAAAATTTGTTGAGGATATGAAAATTACACTTTTCCGATGGCCCGGAAATTTTCCCGATATGAATCCCATCGAAAAGGTTTGGGAGTGCTTGAAAAGGGAATTAGGAAAGAAAACAATTACAACCAGGCTTCAATTGATTTAAAGAATCATTCATCATTGGAATCACAATGATAGTTTGAAAAAATTGAAGAAAACTGCATCAAAAGCATGCAACGTAGAATCCTGTCCTTGATAGCTGCTAAGGGAGGACCCACAAATTACAATTTTTTTTTCATCATGAAAATGTACCTATTAATTTTTCATCAAAAACCATGTTCTCTTCAACTTCTACTTAAAAAAATTAAATATTTAAACCGATTACGTCTTTGCTTCACGAAAATGTAGGAAAAACTAGAAATATCACGGTGGGTCTAATAAAGTGGATAAGGACTGCTGAATTGAAAAAACTTGAGATTCTAAATTAAAGCTACCTACACAAAATGTTGAGCCTTCAAATAGTCCATAATGGAAACTTAGCAAAATGTATACAATGAAGACACATTTTTCACATTCCGAAGGTTTGATATTTGGAAAAACAAGAGCGCCAAAAAATACTACAAGAGCGCCCATCAAAATTGAAACAGAAATCTGTTTCAATGCAGAAAATGGACAGAGTACATACTCTGTCCATTTTCTGCATCACTATTCGCGATTGGCGTGTCCATCTGTGAATCAGTACCCCGTCAGACCTTCACACCGTCTGCCCCCGCGTGCTTAGAGATATCCTCTCTAATGTACACAGAAATCGTCGCTGACGATACCTCCTTAGCAAAGCAGCTACTACCAGAGTATATTGCGTATTACTCAACTGCAATGCTATGGCTGCGGATCTTATCTCTCAAGGAAAAGAATTCGCAACCTCTCACACAACCAGAACAGGATCTTGAGATTATGACGCAATCCGTTGCTTTCACAGTCCCAGAACCTCTTTTGTTGCAGCTGAGAGCTATAGGTAACGTGGTAACCTCCACCAAACAACACCTATACCCAGAGTTCCCAACGATGCCCACCACAGTCCTTAACGGACAAGGCGGCTTCTACGGGCACCTACAACCACCCGTGCCACCACGCGCACCGATCCAACACGGACCTGCCGGTCCCAGGATCCCCGCTGTCGCTCCAGCCGTCCCTGAAGTGGACAAAAACCTGCATAACCTTTACGAGGAGCTTCCTTGTTTAGGCGTTACTGGTTATGCCGTCCGTCAGGCACTGTCCAACGCGCAGCCCGGAAGATATCCTTCCGCCGTGACCTACCAAGGTCATGAACCCAACGATAATTTATTGGGCTACCGCCCCTTAAACTATCGCCGACCCGAGGCTAAGAACTTAGCGCGCGAGCTGGGTATCACCGAGGCAGACATGCCTTCATACCCACCCAACTTGGGATTTAATCTCGAGTTCTTGATTGCGATTTCTAACATACTCGCATCAACCAAGACGTTCAAAATTACTCCTGTAATTTTCTCATCACTAAAGAGTAAAAAGTATTGAGTAACTCCACAAAATGTGCCCTCTTTCCAATGATCCAAACGAATTGAGCTGCTTGACTCCAGGTCATTTTTTAATAGGAGCACCACTTAAATCATATCCTGAGAAGGACGTCTCAACTACCCCCATAAATAGATTGTCGCGGTGGCAACATTGCACTAAGTTGCATCAAGATTTTTGGAAAAGGTGGTCGGTGGAATATTTGAATAATCTACAGAACAGGCCTAAGTGGTTAAAACCATATTCTAACGTTAAGGTGAATGATTTAGTATTATTGAAGGATATTAGCGCTCCTCCTTTGAAATGGTGTAAAGCACGTATTTTGAAGGTATTTCCCGGACCTGATGACAGAGTAAGAGTAGTTGAGGTCAAAACAACAGACGGTATTTATACAAGACCCATATCAAAGATTTGTCCTCTACCGATCGAAAATGATGAAACTCAGGAATAATAATAATAATTTTTTTTCTGTTTAATTTTTTTTCTTTTCTGCGCCCGGGGAGGATGTTCGAATTTCCCTCCGAAAATATAAAGAATTTATCATGTGTGCGCATTGTATCTGTTTTCGATTAATCGCGGCGATAAGATTTAACAATCAAACACATTTTCCGTCTCTTCTCTCGAATACACTCAAAAAGTTAATGTAATTATTGTAAACCGAATTGTTCTCTAACTCTTTGAATCATATATCGATAATATATCTACAAATCTCGAATCATTTTTGATATCTCGAAGCCGAAATAAAGTTCTCAACAGAAAGAAATTTGGAGTTTGTTTTCTTCGCTACATTTATGTGAAATGTGTGGAATTGCCACATAAAATTTGGTGCCAAAACCATTGTCGCTGTAGATATGGGTCTTGTATAAATACCGTCTTTTGTTTTGACCTCAACTACTCTTAGTCTGTCATCAGGTCCGGGAAATACCTTCAAAATACGTGCCTTACACCATTTCAAAGGAGGAGCGCTAATATCCTTCAATAATACTAAATCATTCACCTTAACGTTAGAATAAGGTTTTAACCACTTAGGCCTGTTCTGTAGATTATTCAAATATTCCACCGACCACCTTTTCCAAAAATCTTGATGCAACTTAGTGCAATGTTGCCACCGCGACAATCTATTTATGGGGGTAGTTGAGACGTCCTTCTCAGGATATGATTTAAGTGGTGCTCCTATTAAAAAATGACCTGGAGTCAAGCAGCTCAATTCGTTTGGATCATTGGAAAGAGGGCACATAGGGCGAGAATTTAAAGTGGCCTCAATTTGTGTAAGTACTGTATATAATTCTTCAAAAGTTAAAGAACTATTGCCCACTATGCGACATAAATGATACTTTGCGCTTTTTATGGCGGCCTCCCATAGACCTCCCCAATGGGGACTTTGCGGCGGAATAAATTTCCATTGTATTTCAAGTGTACTCAAATACGTTTCTATATGGTTCACGTTGTTTTTAGAGTTGAAAAAGTTGTAAAGTTCCTTCAATTTATGTTTAGCGCCTGAAAAATTTGTCGCATTGTCGCTGTAGATATAGGTCGGACAACCTCTGCGCGATATGAATCTTTTAAGAGCACTTATAAACGCATCAGTAGAGAGATCGCTTACCAATTCTATATGTATAGATTTAGTTACCATGCATACAAATATACAAATATAACAACGGATTATTGGAGCCTTTCGCAAATGAGAACTTTTGATTAGGAAAGATAGTTTCAGCTACCACGAAAGCCCACTATCCCTTTAATCGACGGAAAAAACTTCCTCCTCGTTCCCTACTCCCGATTACCTCTTATACCAAGACTAAATCCCATCCCGAGTACCTTCGTCCCCTCGTCCAAGAACCTATACTACATTATTCACCAGATGGACTTATTACTAAGCAACAACATATATTTTCTAGAAACCGAAGATAAATGGCACCCGTTTGTTTCACGTCTCTATTTCGCTGTCCTCTTCTATTTGCAGACTTTGAGAGCTCAGACCTCCTCCAACATTGGCTCACGCTCCACGAAAAGACTCGTAGCGGAAATCTTCAAAGAGATCGCTCCCGAATCCTTTCCTATTCCAGGACCCCTTATGCCTATATTTAAATCACTGTCAACCAGCACCTCGAACTCATCACGATTTGGACCCATAACTCCATATATCCCTGAATTCATTGGACCAAACACCGCCAACTCCCTTTACTTAGGTGGTATTGTCCACTCTTATGAACTGGAACTCCCTAATGTACCTGCTATCTTGCACTTCATTAATTCCATCTTCAACTCTGACCCTGACGCCATTCCAGATTATTCTAACCCGACCACTTTCGATAATACGGAAGACAGGACTATTTACGGATCAATTTTTCAAGCCTATCATTGGACACGAAAACAAAAAGATTACCTACTCAACCCTGCTCTCCTATTCTCTCTCGAGTCGACAGAAGACTTGGACTACTCTTTCCACCAACACGGATCAACGCTTGGACTCCCATCAATTGATGAGGATCAAGACATTTCCACCCCGAAGAGTTCCTTTGTCTATCCAATTCTGATTGGCTTTTTAGACTCTGTAAGATGTTTGCCACTTATTCCTCCTTCTTCAAGGACTCCGGAACGTTAGCAGACTGCTCTCCCCAAGGACCACAATGCTCCCTGGTTAGATCCCACTTTACTACGATGTCTTCACGTACCGCCGCCACTAACATATGGAATACTATTTCCCATGCGTTTGCCGACACTCACCCCTATACATTTAATTGTATCCACACCTCGCCCGAGAACATCATTGTACAGCCCTACGATGCCATGTCTCAATTATCGACCCTTCACCCTATTTACTCCGTTGGTAATTTTGGAAGATGGAATCACACTAGTGACCCATCCTTCACCCGTGGACCCTATTGGAGCTACACTCCAAACCACGTTAGCGCGATAGATAACTCTACAGTCCTCGAACTGGATGAAGTTATCGGTTAGTGGCAATTCCACACATTGCACATAAATGTAGCGAAGAAAACAAACTCCAAATTTCTTTCTGTTGAGAACTTTATTTCGGCTTCGAGATATCAAAAATGATTCGAGATTTGTAGATATATTATCGATATATGATTCAAAGAGTTAGAGAACAATTCGGTTTACAATAATTACATTAACTCGAGAGAAGAGACGGAAAATGTGTTTTATTGTTAAATCTTATCGCCGCGATTAATCGAAAACAGATACAATGCGCACACATGATAAATTCTTTATATTTTCGGAGGGAAATTCGAACACTTGCCAATTTTTAATGTTACACCTTAGAAACAACCAATTTTCTTATAAATTTGACACTCCAATGCATTACTTGTGTCCGAAGCCTTCTCTCAGTTTAGCTCAGAACAATGGTAAATATATGTGTATGAAGTTGTATTAGCTAATAGTTAATAGTGAACCATATAGGGGAGAGTGGTCTGAGGACACACTGGATGAGACGGCATAGCCTTCAATTCTCTGAAAACGGGGAGAGGGTTTCCACGCTGACACTCTAAGGGCGTACACCGAATGGACACGATTGCAATCTCCTGTTAGTTAGATGAATTTAATTTTCGGATAAAATATCTCCATATGTCCAATATGTCCATCAAGGTGAAAAATCGGCACCTGCTCGAAAAATTTCAAAAGACCGTCTAACATTTATGCCGTGCTGCAACGCAGCAGGATCGCATAAATTACCACTGTTAGTCTTGGGGAAAGCGGCGAACCCACGAGCATTAAAAAATGTAACTTCATTGCCAGTTGTATACAAAGGTTCCACCAGAGGTTGGATGACAAGACCGCTCTTTATGGAATGGTTCAAAACATATTTCATACCGGAGATCAAGAAATTTTTAGTTAGAAATAACAAACCCTGTAAAGCACTGCTCTTAGTAGACAATGCACCATGACACTGTAACGAAGTTCAGTGATTTCCGTGCGGGCCCTGTACTCAAAAATCTCATTATTTACCTTCATATAGTTACGAGATGCCGTTCCCACGAAAACCGCTGATGTTCGCGGAGTTCGCGGAATACATGTGCGACAGTTTGTGAACTCTGTGTGAACTCGAATTCCTCGGGAATCCGAGGCGTGATTATCAGAAAGGACTGATCTAGTAGTTAGTTCCGTTCTAGACTTTAGTACATGTAGTCTAAGTTAGATTTATTGTCTTTTTCGGTACTCCTTTCCAACTGTACAAATTATTGAATCTCTATCGTGTAACGTTGTATTAAATAATTGGAAAGAATAAATTTCTTTTTAAAACAGTCTTGGAAAGTCCAAAAACGTAATTATATTTAATTCCATCTGAAAAACGTCGAATTCGAATTAAATTCGTCCGTTATTTTCAGCGAGCTCCTAAGTGGAAAAACAATCGCAGTTGTTTGTCCGTCAGATAAGGGCATCTTATCTACCGTCCGTTCATCGTTTTTGCGCCCATAAACAGGTGGAAAAAGTCGCGTGGTATCTGACGAAATTACCTTATAAGGAGATCTTTCGATTCCCTTCCAGAAGGACATGTTGTCAGGTACCACCAATCAGAAGGCGAATTTGGACCCCTACCGCCCGTAAGTGCGAGATTTTGACCACGTGGTTGCTCAGCTGTTACCGAGGGTATAAAAGGCCCCCCGGCGAGACAATTCAATTAACAACACCGATCGAGACGCCGAGAAGCTAACATCGTCCGAATAGTGCGCATGCGCTCCCGTACCTGTGTACAGTGCTATTGTGTTCAACCCGTCTGACGGGTTAGCCGACTCGATCGACCCGTTACGGGTTCTGGTGACAAGTTAGTGAAGTTTGTAGTGATGTGTTGAGTCCAGATCTTCGGATCGCTGGTTCCACAGGAGCTACGGGTGAGTTTTTTCACGACTATTATTTATTTATAAATATGTTTATGCTTATTATTTCCATATAATACCGTGAATTCATATAGTTTGAAAATGGCCAGTTTAACGTCGATTCGTTTATCCAATCGATAGCGGAAGACCGAGCTACGCTTGTGAAGCTATTTGTCACATTAGCAGAAAAGTTAGGTTTCAACTTGAACAACTTGAACTTGAATCAATTTGAAAACACGGAAAATAGGAAAAGACCCCGGGTTCAACGGCAAGAATCCACTTCCCCCGTTAGAACATCGAATAGATTCGATGTTCTAGAAAACCAAAGCGACAACGACGACATGCATATGACGACCGAGTCTGCTGTCGAGAACGACGACTCCCCTGTTAATGACAATAACCCCAGAGTTTCTTATTCTAGAAATTCTGTAAATTTCCCACCACTTCCGGTTAGCCAAACCGCAGAAACCCACAAAAAGATACCGATCAAGAGAATACCCCCTATCAAAATTATTAACAAAGAATCATTCCCCGCCATCGCCCAACTAGCAAAGAACGATAATATTAAAATAAAATACGCCACGGAGAACAGAAACGCATTACACGTCCACGTCGAAACAGAAGACGACCATAGAAAATTGACGAAAGGCCTGGAAAGACACGGGCAACAATTTTACACTTATACGCGAGATGATGAAAAAGTTTTACGGGTGGTCATTCGTGGAATTCCGTCCCACGAAACGGAAGAATCCGTGAAACAACAACTTTTAGACATGCGCTTCGAAGTTTTGCAAGTCACACAGTTATACAAACGTGAAGCGGGTAAGAAACACATATTCCCGTTGATGTTGGTCAAGCTGCCTAGAACCGAGGACAGCAAAGAAATCTTCAACATAAACTACTTAGGATTTTTCAAAGTCAGGGTCGAATCCAGAGATCGACTAAAAGACACCTTCAGTGTCACCGGTGCCAAAATTACGGGCATACTCAGACAACCTGCCGCATAAACCCACGTTGCGTTAAATGCGGTGAAGGACACTGGACAAACGATTGCCAGAAATCGACTACAACACCAGCAGTATGCGCCAACTGCAAGCTCGCTCACCCCGCTAACTATCGTGGGTGCAAATTTTATCCGGGAAATACCCCTAAGAAACCGACCCAAAGTGAACCGAAAAGAATCATTCGAGAAAGCAAAGTTATTGAAGGTAAATCTTACCTTTCAGCATTAAAACAATCCGCGAAACCAACGCCGGAGAAGAATACGAACACAAGTCCTAGTCAAGTCGCAGAGATGTTGGCACAAATGACAGTGCTGATGACCAAGATAGCCAGTCGTCTTGGATAAATCAAAACCGCGATCATTAAAGATACTTGCGTGGAACGCGAATTCCATCAGGAACAAAATTCTAGAGCTTGGGGATTATTTATCCGAAGAAAATATCGACGTGGCGTTACTGAGCGAAACAAAGCTCGACCCTCAAGTTCATTTAGCTTTACCGAACTTCGCGATATACCGGAGTGATCGAACTAATATGGGAGGCGGAGTAGCCGTACTCATTAAGAACTCCATAGCGCACCAGCGGATCAATAATTTCAATACGGAAAATTTAGAAAACGCCGCGGTAAACATATATATGGCTGGCAACAGGACAATAACTGTTATAGCCGCATACAACGCGCCCAGAAAAACATTATTAACTTCCGACTTGGACGAAATTTTCCCTTCGTCCAACGAAATAATTTTAGGCGGTGACTTGAACGCTAAACACAGCATCTGGAACTCCAGAGTAACTACTACAAGCGGCAGAACATTAGCGGCTCACGCGGAATCAAATAACTATTCGGTAATCGGACCGGACAGACCGACGTTCTACGGGTCAACAGGCAGACCTGATCTCTTAGACATTTTTATTACGAATAACGTCAATCAACCCACCACCATAGACACCGAGGCGGTACTGAGCTCCAACCATAATCCAGTTATTCTAACACTGGATCACTGGAACTCAATACCTCAACAACAGGAAGAAAGAAGAATCGACTGGAGAAAGTTCACCGAATTACTGAAGAATACTGAGAGAATTCCACCGGATCTACAAACGACCACCGACATAGAACTCGAAGTCCGAAAAATAACGAAGGAAATTCAAACCGCAATGGAAAAAGCCACAAGGACCATCAAGAAGTGTTCCAAAGAAGTCAACAGACTACCTAGGGAACTAAAAGCTCTGATAAGGAACAAAAATAGAGCACGAAGAATCGCTCAAAGAACTTTATATCCCGAAGATAAGAGAGAGGCCAACAGACTAGCCAACCTAGTCAAGGAAGAAGTACAGAAATACAGGAACGAGAAATGGCAAGTGCTACTAGAAAGCATCAATGAAGACTGTGAAGAACAAGACGCCCACTACAAACCAATGTGGCGTCTGAACAGAATCCTGAAGAAAAGGAACAACAAATCACGTCCTTTACACGGCGTGAATGGAATTGTATACGCAGATGAAGACAAAGCGAACGCCTTCGCTGAAACACTAGAGCTCCAATTCGCACCGCATCGCACACCAGACGACGACATCGACTTCGAAGAGAGAGTGGAAAGAACAGCAACACGAATACTACAAACAGACACAGAAGAACAAATAAGACCCACAACAATCGACGAGTTGAAAGATGAAATCAAACACCTCAAAAAGAAGAGTGCACCCGGCGAAGATAGAATAAACAACACTCAAATACGACACCTTCCGATTGAATACCTGGAATTCATCGTGAACATCTGTAACGGCATACTGAGAATGTTTTACTTCCCTGAAGCCTGGAAGAATGCCACAGTGATAATGATCCCGAAACAAGGAGAGGACCAACTATACCCGCAGAATCACCGCCCGATAAGCTTACTATGCACAATTGGAAAACTGGTTGAAAAACTAATACTACGACGACTAGAAGATGAACTAGAAGAGAAGAAAGTGATCCCACCAGAACAATATGGATTCAGAGCTGGACATTCAACAGAACTCCAGACACTAAGATTGACGGAAAATATAATCCACAATATAAATAGGAAACACATAAACGTGGCAGCCTTCCTAGATGTCTCGAAGGCATTCGACAAGATGTGGCATGAAGGACTAATCTACAAGATGAAAGAAGCTAATATAAGCCTACCGATCATAAAGGTCATTGGAAAATGCCTGAAGAACAGATCCTTTCAAGTAAAAATTGGAAGACATAGATCCCGTAAAACCCCCATAACAGGAGGAGTACCACAAGGAGGAGTACTTTCATCGAAGTTGTACAACTTATACACGGCAGACATACCGAATGTACTCCCCAACGATACGAAAGTGTTCACATACGCAGATGACACCGCAATCCTGGCACATTCAAGAAACTTGAACCTAGGAACCCGATACGCTCAGACGGCAATTGACACCATCCTGGAATGGATGGAAAAATTGCTATGAGAGATAAATGTCAAAATTATTTCTGGTTCGTTATTCTTGGTATAAAATACACCTTCTGTTCTAGAAAACAAAGTATGATTGAATGCAAAATGACCGATGAAATAACCTAGCTATCGTAGAATTATGAGGATGATATGATATTATACTTTTAAGGTGATAATATAATGCCCGTGGATAATCCAATTGATGATGGAAATATATTTTTTGGTAAGATACGTAATCAAATTGGGTTCAGAATATCTCCAATGAAAACAAAACTGCAACAAGTTTTAATTTATATAATATAATTTTCAGAGTAGATTTGAGGAATGAATTTCTCGGATAAGTTCGTTCATGATGGAGTTCTGTCGTAAATATCCATTTATATCATTCCCAGATACCAATAATTTCGGAGATATGATTTGTCAAAGTTTGAACAAGAGCGCCAAAGCTCCTGTCCACTGGGCTTGAACCAATTTTTTTTTCAGGTTTGCTTCAGCGATGAATCAACAACTCAAATTCTTGATGACAAGCTGCAGATGTGGAAAGGAGAGTTGGTGAGAAGTGTGGTAAGTAGGTTTTTTTGGGGTGATGATTTAAACACAATAGTTAGACTTTCTACTTTATTTCCCTTTTACCTATTCTATCAGACCCTTGTCCCATCCTAACTATGTCTACCTAGAAACTCACTACTACCTGAACTCATTGGGTGTCAGTCCCCCGTACAGTTCAAAGTTCCAAATATGTCATGCATCAGCAAATAGTCAAATACATTCTACTTCGAATCGATCATTTGAACTTTAATTATGATATTCAAAATTGCTGACACCCATACCTATACTACACCTCTTGGTTTTTTTTGTGTGAAATAATTTTCAATTTATCGGGAATTATTTCAGAACATAGTTTTCAATCCCCTATTTTTGGCGCTCTAGTTCCTCGGAACTGAGTGCTTATCAATTTGCCCAAATGTCTGTAATTTTGGAATATTTCGATGAAAATGGTCTTAAACGATTTGGTTCGACTCACTGATCAAGAATCCGTGGTCGGAATTCATTCTGTCCGGCCGGTCGTCCGTAAGCACGATAACTCTCGAACGGAATGAGCTAGAGAGTTAAAATTTTCAGAGTAGGTTTGGGGGATGAATATCTCGGCTAAGTTCGTTATTGGGCAAAATCGGACAGACGGTTTTGGAGTAACAAAAAAAAAATTTTTTTTTTTACGAAACAAATTCCAAATCAAATTTTTTTTAATAAGCAGTTTTATCATAAGAATCCATTCATATCATTTTCAACTCTAACAAGCTAATACTTTCGGAGATATGATTTTTTAAAATTTCAATGTAAATCGTATTTCACAGATTGATATAATTATTATTCTATGTATGAATTCTCATAATGTCACTTGACAGAAGGGAATATTGTAACTTCAAAAATATTGGGGTTGAAATACTCGTATTTTAGCGATGCAACGGGGACCTCACCCAAAAATGTTTGAAAATATTACGTAAATATTGAAAGCATAATTCTGTAGTTTGGTGAACGTAGATCAGGAAATTTTTGATCGATTACAAGGTAATTTATAATTACTTATCTAATAAACTATTATTTGAATTGAATTACCTTTATGATGCAGTGATATCATATAAATACATTGATATAATTCCCAACTCTGAGAAACCAATACCAGATATAATTTGTCTGTTTGAACTAGAGCGCCAGAAAGCTCCTGTCCACAGGGCTTGAACCCATTTTTTACATAATAAGATGATTACACTAAAGTTTACATTCTCTTATATCTAAGATTAAAGTCTATTAAACGGTTTTGTCTTATTTTTATGCACTGTTACAAGTTTGTTGTTTTTATTCAGTGTAACATTAGGTTCATTTTCACTCACTACCACGTAAGGACCTTCGAACAATGACTCTAGTTTGTCACCTGTTTCGTTTTTAACTAACACTAGGTCACCACTTTCATAACTAACAGAGTTTTTGTTTTTATCATACTGTCTTTTTCTTGTTTCTTTACTTGACAACAATGCCTCTGCCTTGCTTCACTTTGGGCTTTTTGTAACCTGAACTTTAATTCTAATGGGTAATTGTCATAAGTGTACAAAGGATCTACATCAATACTTAAATTACTTGGAATTCTGCATATCTTTCCAAAAACTAACTCAAAAGGAGAATATTTTGTCATTGTATGAACTGTTGTATTATATGTAAAGCACCAATAAGCTACCCAGTGACTCCATGAACAATTTTGGTCGTCTGACTGGATCCTTAAATATTCACCTAAAGTTTTATGTGAATTTTTTAGTGACCCTATGCTCTCATGATGGTAAGCCGTTGAACAAAGTTTATTAATTTTTTAATTTTTACATATTTCTGTCAGTGTACTTGATAAAAATTCTGTACCCCTGTCAGTAGCAATCTCCTTTGGAACTCCAAATCTTAGGGGAAGATTTGCTCGCAGTAACAGACAATACTAAACAATGGAAATCGATACCCGTGAAAAGAAAATAACTATCAAAGGAGCAAGCAGCACTAAGTTAACGGGGCTAAATGATGACGAAAAGTCCAGAATAGAAGCAAGAGATGCTGAAATAAATAATCTATTTGCTATATACACTTACATAGCTGGAAAACTCGGCAAGGAAGAAAAAATGGCGGCATTAGGATATGCTAGTGGGGATTCAGCCATATTTGATATAGATCTATCCAACGAAATTTCAGGATGCATAACTACCTTGTTTACAGCTATGAGGAAAGAAGCTAATAAAACCGGAGCAGGAAGCGACATGCTAGCGCAGGAAGTAACGATTGGGAGTACTCAATTAAAAATACAAGATCTATACACAGAAATAACTGCTAGTGGATCCCACAAAATCAATTTTGCTATCGCAACTCCGATAATGGACATATTCACCATATTTAAATGTTTCTTTGACGAGGTAAGAATTGGGGTAACAAAGTTCACACTAAGGTCAGATGTAGCAGCAAAACGAGGAGTGAAAAGAACAGCAACTGGAACGCCTATCAAACTAAAAAAGAACGACCCGGACCGGCAAATAAGCATTAGTCAGTACGGAGCAAACCAAAACCACATAGCCCTGTTACAAGGAATTACGCTACCACCAGAACGAAAAACTGGACTGATCAGATCTTTAGGCCCTTTAACCCAAGCTATAATGCTGGTGAATGAAAACAGTTTCAAAAATAAGCTGACTAATGCTTTGGAACATTCACTCGCTATGTTAGATATAGCTCCGGGCCTAATAGGGTGCTTTGCCGATGCTACTGAACCGGGCTATGCTGCCGGTGTAATAGGTGATCTTGGGGACCTTCTTGTAATGACCACTGCCCGATCTACACAAAAGATGTACTTCCCTATGAGCGTCTTTATGTTCATGTGGAACAATAGAGGTGTTGACTTCCAATGGAATGCTTCGTCAGCTGAACTGATGGCCCTATATTCTTATCTAGTCAAGACAACGAAGATCAAATACCGTATGAGATGTCCTGGCAGCAGCGATCTTAACAGGCAAGCTGTGTTCCATGCCCAATTTGGAACTTATTTGGATGACCTTTCAATCTTGCCGGCAATCACGAATCAGGGGGAATGGGCCAAACGATCTGAGATGAATGAGATATTCAAGGAAAGGGCCAAAGCGCCAAAAGTTACTTTTACTCCTATTATCTTCAATTATGTCTCGAAAATGAGCCAGACTCTTTTAACCAGAACGCTTGGGAACGTTCAAGAGTGTTTGTTCACTAGGCCGTCCTTCTCAGCTTATACCCTAAAGCCCACAAGCCAAAAGATGAAAGACTATCTAAATTCAGGCAACTCAGGGACCCAATACTCTAAAGATCCGTCCACTTTAAGAGCTGCACTTAGGGAGAAAAAAGATAAGGTAATGAAGGCCATAAACACCGGAAATTTTGACACCATCGGAACGAGAAAATTGCTGACACCCATACCTATATATATATATATATTCTTTTGACTGAGAGCTGTATATGTGTTAGCAGAGGTTGGTGTAACGGGGTACCATACAATTCGACGTATGATACAAGAGCTTAGGGAAAAACCTCAGCAAAAAAACCCTGTCTCCCCGTGAGTGTCGTGATTTGTAACTATTGTTCACAAAATTTACTGCAATTTAAAAATATTGATAGGCATTTATTTCTTCAATATGGACTCCTTCGTCAAAAAACGGAGAGGTTTCTCCAAGGTACCCGAAACTCCTGAAAAATGAAAAGACAAGAGGAGAAGAACGAACAAATTATAAATACTACATAACCTTTCAAAAGTCTCCTCTCACAAATATAATTCTCTGTAGGCGCAACCATACCTATACTACAGAAGTATCACCCAGACTGTACCATAAAAACGGTAAAACACCCTACCTCAGTAATGATATGGTCAGTTATTAGTGCTAAAGGGTTGGGCCACCTTTATGTTGTGGAAGGAACCATGCGGCAGGACCAATACATAAAGGTATTGGAAACCAGGCTGTTGCCCCAATTAAGGGATTGGTTAGCAAAAGGTAATAGAATATTTATGCAAAACTTTGCAACATGCCGTAAGACTAAGAGAGTAATAACATTTCTTGAGGATATGAAAATTACACTTTTCCGATGGCCCGGAAATTTTCCCGATATGAATCCCATCGAAAAGGTTTGGGAGTGCTTGAAAAGGGAATTAGGAAAGAAAACAATTACAACCAGGCTTCAATTGATTTAAAGAATCATTCATCATTGGAATCACAATGATAGTTTGAAAAAATTGAAGAAAACTGCATCAAAAGCATGCAACGTAGAATCCTGTCCTTGATAGCTGCTAAGGGAGGACCCACAAATTACAATTTTTTTTTCATCATGAAAATGTACCTATTAATTTTTCATCAAAAACCATGTTCTCTTCAACTTCTACTTAAAAAAATTAAATATTTAAACCGATTACGTCTTTGCTTCACGAAAATGTAGGAAAAACTAGAAATATCACGGTGGGTCTAATAAAGTGGATAAGGACTGCTGAATTGAAAAAACTTGAGATTCTAAATTAAAGCTACCTACACAAAATGTTGAGCCTTCAAATAGTCCATAATGGAAAATAAGTCGAAATCAGAGGGCGTATCCCTATATAAGGCCGTGCAGTGAATATCGGATGTCCAGTAGTAGCTTAAAATGGCACTTAATCTACAGAAATCCGAAGGTTGGTGAATAGAATTGATGAAAATATTATCAATTGTTCATTTTATTTTTCGAACCAGAAGTCCGAACATTCAATAATAAATCAAAATTTCTTTCAACTTGATCGTGCTACTTCATTTTTTTTATGATAAGGGGTAAGAAGTTATGTATTCTTGCAGTTGATACGGATTCCAGACCCAAACATGGAGAAGACCTCATTTCGGAGTCGATGAATTTGAAACCACCACAAAGTTTATTGCCTTATGAGACTTTAACCCATATCGGAAGTTCAAAATTTCTTTCGAATATGTTAATATTAGAGAAATATGCGTGTGGAACCATTTTCGAAAATTCGAGTTTCCCTCGCAACCAACAATCGCATTCATATATTGACGTCAACAATGTATTGAAGGAACGTAATTCTAATGAATTATTATTGCCTCAGGAAAGTGAATCCCAAAGATATCCAAAAGAACCTGAATCCAATTTATATAACGACCTTGAGATATCAAGTTCAGAATCTGAACCATTCGCTACAGATAACGAAAGTAATGATACTACCTATGAGCCTAATAATAATAAGAGAAACCGAAGGAAAAATATCCAAAATGAGGGTGTCATATCGTTGCCCACTTTGGTCAAGACTAAAAGTAGGAAACGTAAAAGGGATACGAACAATTGGAGGAGAAATATCATCAAGAAATCAAGGAACAGCGGAAAAGCATACAAAAACTGGGCAGGAAATTTCCTGCCTGAAAAGAAAATGAAAGCATCATGTTTGAATAGCAGAAGGAAATGTAGGGAAAAATATACGGAAGAGCAACGAGAAAGTGTTTTTCAAGAGTTTTGGGGATTAGCGGACATAAACAGACAAAGAGATTTCATTTCCAAATTTGTGAGAAAAATGGAAAAGAAGCGATGCCGTCAAAGGAAAGAAAATGAAACCGAAAGCACCTGTAGTAGAAGAAATTTTTCCTATCATTATTTTTTAGCTAATGGTTTCCAGAACATTGAAGTGTGCAAAACTTTTTTTCTTAATACACTTAGTATAAGTTCACAAATGGTGGAGACTGTTTTTGATAAAATGTTGAGTTCAGGATCAATTTTTCCAGATAGAAGAGGTAGGGCTTGTCAGAATTCGAAACTTGATGATAATGTGAAGGACTCCGTAAGAAATCACATTAATTCCTTCCAGACGGTAGAGAGCCACTATTGTAGAAAAACATCCGAGAGAAAATACTTACCACCAACATTGAATATCTCAAAGATGTGTTCTCTCTATCAAGAACACTGCGAGTATACCAACCAGTCTGTTGTGGCAACTGAAAGTATTTACAGGCAAGTTTTCAATACTGAATTCAACCTTTCGTTTTTTCATCCAAAGAAAGACCTTTGCGATATATGCCATAAGTATGAAAGTCTTGCTCTGCAAGATCAAAGTTTGATAGAAAATGAGTATAATCATCATATTAGGAATAAAAATTTAGCTCGAACACTTAAAAATTGTGACAAAGAATCAGCAGCAGGAAACCCTGAATTTTGTACTGCAGTATTTGACTTACAGCAAATAATAATAATAATAATAATAATAATTTATTAATCCCCATTGACAAATAATTGTATAGGACAAGTCAGATGAAAACAAAGAGAGAAAATCATAAATTGGTAGATACATCACATAGATAATCATTCACTGAGTAATAACATTTTTTCAACAATAAACTTTTAACAGTTTTTTTGAAAGATTTACACTCAAGAGACTGGATGAAACGTGGCAAGTGATTAAACAGTTTGATACACTGGTACATAGGAGACTTCTCAAACTTAGTTGTTTTGTGTTTGGGGATGTTTAACGTTCTTTCACTTCTAGTGTTATAGCCATGAAAGCTAGATAGCCTTGTCACGCTTCCTTCATTCTCTTTCACATATAGTAGACATCTCAAAATGTAAATAGAGGACAATGTGAGAATACCCTTCACTATAAATACAGGTCGGCATGAGGAACGTGGAGATATTCCGAAAATCATACGCAAAATTCTCTTTTGCAAAATAAAAGCCCTACAAGCATCCGAAGAGTTTCCCCAGAGCAAGACATTATAGGATAGATGGCTAAAGACCAAGCTATAATATATACTAATGAGAGAATCCAAGGGAAGTGAATTTCTCACCCTATTTATGGCATAATATGAGCTGTTCAACTTTTTGCACACAAATTCGACATGCGTACACCATCTCAAATTGCTGTCCAGACCGATGCCCAGAAACTTGGTACTTTCCCTAGATTGGATGGTAATATCTGTGTGACGGATAACCAGGCTAATATCATCCTGCCCATATGTGAAACGGATGCACTCGGTTTTTTCTATGTTGATCATTATGTTGTTTTTGTGACACCACTCCACAAAACACCCCAGGAGCATCTCACACAATGTTCGAAGCTCATCAAATGTAGGAGCCGCAACAGCTACCGAGGCATCATCTGCGAATAGACCCATCGAGATCCTTTTCGTAATTTCCAGCAGGTTTTGGCAGGTATACATGTTAACGAGCATTCTTCTCAAGTTATGGGGAAGATCATTAATAAAAACCAAAAACAGAAGCGGCCCGAGGACCGACCCCTGTGGTACACCCAATTTTGAATCATGCTCAGCAGATAACATATCTTGAATCTTGACAGACATGACTCTTCCCTCAAGATAGCTGCGCAGCCAATCCAAGAATACGCCACGGAATCCTAGGTTGTAACACTTGTCAAGTATGAACTGAAAGGATAAACTATCGAACGCTCGAGACAGATCAAAGAATAGACCTGCAACAAATAGACCATTGTCGAGACATTCATGAACAAAATTTACAAAAGAAACTGCTGCTGTTTGGGTTGAACGACCAGGTCTGAAACCATGCTGTGCAGTATCCAGTATATTATACTTGTCGAGGTACCCGATCATTCTATTAAACACCACTCTCTCAAAGACCTTAGCAAATACGCTCAATATAGAAATCGGTCTATAATTTGTAATATTATGAACGTCATTTTTCTTGAAAATCGGAACAACTATAGACTTTTTGAGGAGAGTAGGAAACACGCCTGAGGCCACAGATAGATTAATACAATGGGCAAAGTGTTTACATATATCTACGCCTATCAACTTTAAAATTCTCGCGGAAACTGAATCAGCCCCAGCACTCTTATTATTTTTCAAGGTTTTCACTACATCGGCCACCTCACACTCTAACACTGGATGAAAGAAGAATGTTGAGACTTCCATACATGAGGTGGTACATGAAGACGATAAAGAGTTCCCGTAGTAACGGCTTAGAGTGGCTTCTGTTATTGAAGAAAAGTGATCCGCAAAAATTTCAGCCAACTCGCTAGCCCCGGTATGTGAAACCCCACCAACAACGAGTTCAATAGATTCGTTTCTCCCCCCACCTCGACCTATTGAAGTATTCACTATGGACCATACTGTTCTATTTTTATTATCTGACCTATTGATTTGTTCACTGTTGTATTTAAGTTTTGCATTTCTGATCATTGAACTGTAAGACAGTTTAGCAGTTCTGTATAAATTATAAGTATACTGACTTTTCAAACTTACATGTAACCAGTGAAAATTCATGAGTTCACGTTTAGCAAGTGTAATTTCGGGTGTTATCCATCTTTTTTTATTATTAACATTACTGTTGAACCTCTTCAGAGGGCAACATGTTTCAAATGTGCTCACACATTGGCAGTTCCGAAGTCGGAAGTTGGTTTGGCTTACTATAAGCAAAAACTCTCCACATATAATTTCACCATTTCCGATCTGGGAAAGAAAGAATGTCAGTGCTATATGTGGCATGAATGTGTTGCCAAAAGAGGTGCATCAGAAATATCAAGTTGTCTCCTTCATTATATTCAGAATCAAATTACGAAAGGATTTAAGATATTCTCATTTTACTCGGACAACTGCGGCGGTCAGAATCGAAACAGGTACCTCTAACGGGTTGCCCATATTCGACGGACCCATCTGGCAACGCCATAACTTTTGACAGAGATGTCAGATCACTTAATGACATACCGCGTTTGAAGCGTCAGTCCAAGCAGATTTTTACCATGCAACAATATACGCCACGCGAGCGCTCTGAAATAGTTGAAATTTACATTCAACAGAACAAGTCAATTGTGAAAACTCAACGTGCTTTTAAAATATTAAAAAATGTGAGAAGTGCGCCTTCTAAGAACACCATTAAGCGTTTATACGAAAAATTTTCGACTGGTGAGGCTCTTTCTAATCCGAAGAGGCCAAATAAAAGTCGACCAAGGCGATCGGCCGAGAATATCGCTGCCGTACGAGCCAGTGTTGAGAGGTCCCCAAGAACATCCCAAAAACGCCGTTCTCAGCAGTTGGGCATGGCTCGGTCCACTTTACAACGGATTATTCGCGTTGATTTGCATTTGTTCCCGTACAAAATTCAATTGACGCAAAGATTGTTGCCTGTGGACAAGCCTCGTCGATTGGAATGGGCCCAAAGAGTCATCGAAATGGCCGAAGATGACGAGCAATTTTGGAACAAAATTATCATGTCCTATGAAGCCCATTTCACATTGAATGGGACCGTAAATAAGCAAAATTGCCGTATTTACGCCACTGAAAATCCTCAGGAGATTCAAGAAGAGCCTCTTCATGACGAAAAAGTCACAGTTTGGTGCGGCGTTAGTGCGAAAACGGTCATTGGGCCGTTTTTCTTCCAAAATGAAAATGGCCATGCTGTTACCATCAACCAGGAGCGTTATCGCGACATGATGACCAATTTTGTGATGCCAATTATTCGTCGAAAGCGTATGAGGCAGTTCTGGTTTCAACAAGACGGCGCTCCACCGCAGACAAGTCGCATAACAATCGATTTTCTGAAGAATTTGTTTCCGGGCCGTTTGATGTCGAAAAGTGGTGATTTGGACTGGCCACCGCGTTCGCCCGATTTGACGCCGCCTGACTTCTTCTTGTGGGGATATTTGAAGTCAAAGGTTTACGTTAACAAGCCAAGGACCGTAGAAGAGCTCAAGGACAACATTCGTGAAGAAATAGCCGCTATTCCGGCCGAAATGTTGGCGAAAACGATGGAAAATGCTGCAAAAAGGGCACAATACGCCATCAACGCCAGAGGCGGCCATTTGAGAGATATCATATTCAAAAATTGATGTAAACAAATCTACTTGGAACAAATTAAATGATTAAGATTGCCAACCGCCAAATTTTTATTTTTTTCTTTGATTTTTTAAAAAAAAACATGGGTCCGTCGAATATGGGCAACCCTGTATTCGCTCTACAATTATCTTTCTATAAAATATGCCATCACCATTCGTCATACATATTTGGAGCGTGGGCATACTAAGAATGAGGGTGATTCTGTCCACAGTTTAATAGAGAGAGCTTCGAAGAATATCCCAATTTACACCCCCGAACAATGGGTGACAACAGTTCGACTAGCCCGAAGAAATAAACCCTATGATGTTCATGAGTTGTCCCAAGCTGAAATATATGATTGGAAAGATTTTCAGGCGAAAACTGCTATCAATTTTGATAAAGATGAAGACGGTGAAAAACTGTATATAAATTCTTTTAAAATGGTCGAAACAAATCCTGAATTCCCAAATTTTCTTTTTTTCAAAACTGCATACGATCAGCCAGATTTTAAGAAAATAAATCTGATCAAAAGAGGCAGAAAATGCATCACCAGCGATATTAGAAATGCAGAGTTGAGCGTTCTCTATAATAAACCCATACCACTTCAGAGAAAAAAATATGATCACTTACAGTTTTTGTGCGAAAAAGGTGTGATAAAATCTCAATATCATGAATTTTTCAAGAACTTGCCCTTCTCTTCGGTATCTACTGAAGTATCAGATAGTGAATGAATGTACCTTTATGTGATCAAATGATGTTTTTTCCGTTCAAATTATTTTGTATAATTATATTCTATTTTCTAGAATAAACAATTTATTTTTGTTCGATACACTATATTCTTATTGAATAGAACTATCCTAACTCCATCCGGTCAATACCTCTAACTCCATGGATATGGACGTAGGATATCACAAGATTTATATAAATATTCTATGTCCGAATTTTTCTCTACCGTAGTTAAAACATGTTTTTTTGAAATACCATGTATAAAGTATAATGAAATCATGATCAGAAAGTCAAGAACATAATTGCCATGAAAATCATTTCTTTCTTAAATCGAAAAAAATGCTCTCCTGAAAACTTAACTGTTTCGGACATATCATAGTTCTGCATTCAGGCGACGACATACTCTGTCCATTTTCTGCATCACTATTCGCGATTGGCGTGACCATCCGTGAATCAGTACCCCGTCAGACCTTCACACCGTCTGCCCCCGCGTGCTTAGAGATATCCTCTCTAATGTACACAGAAATCGTCGCTGACGATACCTCCTTAACACGTTCGCTGCCGTCGACTCCGATCGGAGCCAGCCACCCGTTTGGGCATGCGCCGCTGACACCGATCGGAGCCAGCAGTCCGTTTGTATTCAAAGCTTCAGTGTCACAGCGGCGTTTGCAATATAAGTGTGTTTAATGTTTTGGCGTATAGAATAGAGTTCGTTTCAAAAGATTTTCACGTGGTTTGAGAAAATATCAAAGATAAGTTTGTTATTTGCCGAATAATTATAAAAGTGTCACATCAGAAATGGAAGAACAAGCAGGAACATCTAGGAGTGGCCAATCTCATTTTTATCGAAGAAAAAGACCTCTAACCGAAGAAGAGCTACAAAATGAGGTTACAAAAATTATGGAGGGAATTGGAGACCAACTTGTCAACAGCGAGGATGAATTTTCGGAGTCGAGTGATTGGCAACCTTCTGAAGCGGAGGAAGAACCAGAGGAAACTGTTTTAGATGAAATTTCCGAAATAAATGACACCTGGGTTCATGAAAATTCACCTCCAAATGAAATTAAATCCTTTATCTTCAATAAAACCGAGGGTTTGAAGGTTGTTCCGCCTGGCAATGATGTTATGGATTTCTTTTTCATGTGTTGTGATGAGAAGTTTCTCGATTTCATAGTAAGAGAATCAAATGAGTATGCAGTAACAGTACTATCAATGAGCATGACAGAAAAGGCTAGAATTTCTAGTTGGAAAGATTTGACTGTTGATGAATTGAAAATATTTCTTGGTCTTCTGTTCCATATGGGTACAATTCAATTGCCAAGAATAGAAGATTATTGGAAAACAGATAGATTATTCAATTTGTCTATTTTTCGAGAGCATATGAGCCGTAATAGATTCCTGATCATTATGAGATGTCTACATTTCACATCAGAAGAAAATGAGAATGATGCTCTTACAAAAATACGGAAAATAATAGAATACTTCAATACTAAGATGGATAATATTTATTATCCCGGTAAAGAATTGTCCTTAGACGAAAGTATGGTATTATGGCGTGGTCGGTTAGGATTTAGACAGTATATAAAAAATAAAAAACACAAATATGGCATCAAATTATATATGCTGACAGAACCTGATGGACTAGTACTTAAATTTGCAGTATACACTGGTGCACATGATAACGAACTTAGTGGCACTGGACACGCTTCAAAGGTGGTTTTCAAACTGATGGATGGTTTTCTGGAAAATGGTCATGCCCTCTATATGGACAACTTCTATAATAGTTACAGTCTTTCGCAATAATTGCTCGAAAAAAAAACTTATTGTACCGGAACTTTGAGGAGTAATCTGAAAGACAATCCCCAAGAAGTTAAGAACAAAAAATTGAAAAAAGGAGAAAATATTTCACTTTTCAGAAATGGAACTCATATCGGAAAATGGAAAGATAAAAGGGATGTTATGTATATAACTACAGAGTACGGAAATGAGTTTGAAACCGTCACCACAAAAAGAGGGATTGAAGTGGAGAAACCTGGTGCAATCGTGAAATATAACGAAAATATGTCTGGAATCGACCGACAAGATCAACTACTGTCCTACTATCCCTGCGAAAGAAAGACGATAAGATGGTACAAAAAGCTATTTATTCATACTCTTCAGCTTCTCCTCTTGAATTCGCATAAATTGTACAATACGAACACTACCAACAAAAAAAATTACATTATATGAATTCAGATTGTATTTGGTAAATGGTCTACTCCCTATAAAACCTCCGCCGGTAATTCAGTCCAAGAAGGAAAACCATTCGATTTCGAAAATTACCGAAAAATGCCAAGAAAAGGGAAACACTGAAAGTGTGAAAAGAAAGAGGTGCCGATATTGTAGTCTAAACGGATTAGGCAGGAAACAAACAATATTCGAATGCAGAGCATGTCTAGATGAACCAGGATTATGTATTTCTTGCTTTGATAAATACCACGAAACTTTGTAAATGAAAGAAAAACCTTTTTTTTAATTATATACTACTTTTTGACTGTATTGCTTCTGGCTCCGATCGGAGTCGCTGGCTCCTGACTTGAAAATCACTAGTCAGTGCCGGCGGCTCCTATCGGAGCCACTTTTTTTTGTAGGTTTTTTTTTTAGTTTATGTTCAATAGATATCTTCATTTATATTCGGAAATACTCATTTCAACCCTTTTGTTAGTTTAAACAAAAAAAATTGGTTTGGACATCAGCAATATCTAGTGTATCTCAACTGGCAGTGAACGTGTTAACAAAGCAGCTACCACCAGAGTATATTGCGTATTACTCAACTGCAATGCTATGGCTGCGGATCTTATCTCTCAAGGAAAAGAATTCGCAACCTCTCACACAACCAGAACAGGATCTTCAGATTATGACGCAATCCGTTGCATTCACAGTCCCAGAACCTCTCTTGTTGCAGCTGAGAGCTATAGGTAACGTGGTAACCTCCACCAAACAACACCTATACCCAGAGTTCCCAACGATGCCCACCACAGTCCTTAACGGACAAGGCGGCTTCTACGGACAACTACAACCCCCCGTGCCACCACGCGCACCGATCCAACACGGACCTCCCGGTCCCAGGATCCCCGCTGTCGCTCCAGCCGTCCCTGAAGTGGACAAAAACCTGCATAACCTTTACGAGGAGCTTCCTTGTTTAGGCGTTACTGGTTATGCCGTCCGTCAGGCACTGTCCAACGCGCAGCCCGGAAGATATCCTTCCGCCGTGACCTACCAAGGTCATGAACCCAACGATAATTTATTGGGCTACCGCCCCTTAAGCTATCGCCGACCCGAGGCTAAGAACTTAGCGCTCGAGCTGGGTATCACCGAGGCAGACATGCCTTCATACCCACCCAACTTGGGATTTAATCTCGAGTTCTTGATTGCGATTTCTAACATACTCGCATCAACCAAGACGTTCAAAATTACTCCTGTAATTTTCTCATCACTAAAGAGTAAAAAGTATTGAGTAACTCCACAAAACTTGCCAATTTGTAATGTTACACCTTAGAAACAACCAATTTTCTTATAAATTTGACACTCCAATGCATTACTTGTGTCCGAAGCATTCTCAGTGTAGCTCAGAACAATGGTAAATATATGTGTATGAAGTTGTATTACCTAATAGTTAATAGTGAACCATATAGGGGAGAGTGGTCTGAGGACACACTGGATGAGACGGCATAGCCTTCAATTCTCTGAAAACGGGGAGAGGGTGGCCACGCTGACACTCTAAGGGCGTACACCGAATGGACACGATTGCAATCTCCTGTTAGTTAGATGAATTTAATTTTCAGATAAAATAACTCCATATGTCCAATATGTCCATCAATGTTTCAAGAATAAACAGAGGAAGGATACTATGTATTTCTGTAGAACATGTCCAGATTCTCCAGGGTTATGCATAGAATGTTTTGAGGAATACCATGCAAGCATGGAATAATATATTTTTTTTTTCTCATAATGTTTTTTACTTAATAAACTCTTATATTTATCAAATAAATTTCTTTTTTGTAAAAAATTTCCTCAGTTTCCCCATACAAACCCAAAATTTATATTACTTCAGCAAAAACGTATGTCAACGCCACTTGTGCGTCCTTGGGCTCTGGGAATGAGATACTCATATGCAGAGCCTCGGACGCCACGTATGCGATTTTTTTTTTCATAGGTTTATTTAAAAAAAAAACTTGAATCAGACTTATTACATAACTATATTCATTTAAATCGATACAGAAATGTATAAACAAGTAAAAATATGTATTGGGCATACAGAAGGACCTCTTGAATTGATGCTGGTAACGAACGTGTTAAATACCAAATCATCAAGTGGTAAACGGTGATTTTTTTTCGTCACTATAATCTTTCTAAAACTAAATTATCGATCTTCCATTCAGCGGAATAATTATTCACATTGTCCAAATTCATTTCAATCAAATTTAACGATGCAATTTTGCGGATACCACGAGTGTTTTCTCAGCTTGTTCGTACACCTACATAATTTTGAATCAACAGTTTTAGTTTCCATTTATTCTTGAAGATTTTTTTTGTTGAGTTTTATTCCTTGTACCGACGAGAAAGTAGATTCAGTGTGAAGTGTTGGTCACTCTGGTGAGTAGAGAGTTGGGTCCAACCGGCTGCCTACACTTTCCTGTAATTCCAATAATTGTGAATTTGACCGTACAGTATCCGCTAGGCGTACAACTTGTATTTCTTTTTTCAACCACTAAACCAATAGGTCGCTCGTCTTGTGGTGTTTGACGCAGATTCAAGTGTATGTCTGAGTACCTTTCAGCCTATTAAGTTAAGGTATTATTATTATCAGTGATCGAGACCATCAAGGAGTTGCAACCTTGCAAAATCTATTGCAACTGACGCCCGAGCAAGTGTAGCAAGAAAGCAGGTTATAGCCAGCCCCAGAAAAGGTAGTCACAAGCTCATGAAAATTCAGAATAATAATATCTATTTCCAAACACAATCAATTCACCAAATTTCTAAAAGAATATATTATGCCAGAAAAAACCTATGGTCTTTTCTTTAATAAGTTTCAAATATTTTCTTAGAAGACGTAGTAGTCATAACAGAGAAATACACTACGTTACAAATTATAATACCACTTCAAATTCCCTCGTAGAAAGATTTCATTCAACTTTAATCGAACAAATACGAGTAATTGAAGACAAAAACTTGAGATTGGGACAAAATTTAATAATTTATAATAATTCCATTCAATCCACTTCAAAATACAGCCCCTTACAAATCACAAAGTCAGATTTGAATTAAAATCTCCCTGTTGAAAACGATGAAAACGAGAAGGAATCAATCTTTATAGAACGGTATAATCAAAATTTAAATGAAATTTCTGAAATAAGAAGAACAGAATCAGAAGGCTGAAGGAAAATTAAAACCGAACAGAAAATGTTCTTCTTGACGAAGATCGAAAAGCTTATTTGAAATTACCAGCAGACACGAAATTAAAACCTGGGTTCGAAGAATCGAAAGTTAAAATCATAGATAACATTCTCATTAAGGAGCCTGATAAAGGACACATTTATTGTAAAAATAGAAGCAAGCAACAAAAGAAATAATCATCATTTGTTTCAGGATGATTACTCCTCTGATTGTAACTCTCCAACCTTTTCTAAAAATCATCATTTGTCTTAAAACAGAGGAAATACGCAATAATATTATATATTATTAGGAAAGGATCATATTCTGATGTATCATTATAATCTCTCCTAATTCAAATTTATTTTGGGAAAACATGAAGAAATTCTCAACGACATAACTAATAAAAATGAAACCGAAGGAATTGTGGTTCAGTATTTACTAGATTTATCATTGAACCAACAACTTTCAAACAAGAAAACTCTAGAACAGTTATTTCCATCAAGACATAAAGGAGGATTAATAAATATGAGGAAGAAAATCCAAATTTCTCTTTGGGACATTAGATAAATCTTTGGATAAATAATATTTTCAAAAAATACAAAATAATGTAGGGGAGGACCGACAACAGTGGCCATGCGGAAACAGTGGCCATCTCTGAATATTTTCCACTGTAATCTGTTTATAGCGTAGTCGCATAGAAGGTATACATTAGGGTGCTTCATTTTTAGGCGATATTTATTTTTTCTCTGTGCTACCTGAAAATCTTATACTTTATGAAAAATAAAAAATTATACCGCCGGGTAGGAGGCTTTCAGTGCAATAGTGGCTTAGCTCATTTAAAAATTCAATTTCCTATTTAAATAGCACAGAAAAAATTTTTCTTCAGCTTCAATTTGATTTTTCGACGAAAAAAAAATGTTTGGGGAAAAACGCGTGTATAGCTTTTGTAGAGCATACAATTTGCTAGAAAAAGTTTCTTCGCGGGAATCCTCCTCGACCAACAACTTTTGAGTTATAGAACAGGGAAGACAAGTTGTTGCAATGCATAGGAAGCAATTTCCTAATGCTAATAAAAAAACATTAATGTAAGCACAAGCTTGCAAATAACATTAAAAATTACTCTTCAAGATATTATCTTATCATTATTTATAAATTAAAATTTATATTCGACTGTTTATAATAAATTGTTATTTAATGTAAAAATAATATTTATTTATTTAATTGACATTTATTTTTCTCTATTCAAAAATATTTTCGAAATTAGAAACCCAGATCATGTATTGACTTGATTGAAACGTTCTTTTGTCTATAATGAATTATTTTTTTATGTAAAAATAATAAATCTTGATTTAGAAATGATTTGATGTAAAATCTGATAAACATTTATCTTCCCTGTTCTATAACTCAAAAGCTGTTGGTCGAGAAGGATTCCCGCAAAGAAACTTTTCGTAGCAAATTTTATGCTCTACAAAAGCTATACTTGCGTTTTTCCCCAAAAATTTTTTTTTCGTCGAAAAATCAAATTGAAACTGAAAAAAAAAAATTTCTGTGAAATTTAAATAGGAAATTGAATTTTTAAATGAGCTAAGCCACTATTGCACAGAAAGCCTCCTACCCGGCGGCATAATTTTTTATTTTTCATAAAGTATCAGATTTTCAGGTAGCACCGAGAAAATAAAAATATCGCCTAAAAATGAAGCACCCTAGTATACATCCTCTTGTACGTCTCGGATACAGTTTGATTCTCGGTAGTTCCTCGTTAACGTTCGTAAGTGAAGATAAATGTACGACAACACGTTGCAATAACTTTGGTAAGTACCTTTAATTTTAAATTAACATTTAACGATTTAAAATTCAGAAAAACTTGTGTGGTGAAGTAAGCCATGTATATTCAAGGAATAGTTTTCCACTATTAAAGTTTATAACAATTATTTATGAAAAGGATTTTTCCAATAAATATTGGAACATGTGCTTTCGGCGACAGTGGCCACCAAATGTGAGGAAACACTGGCCACCACTAAATTTACCAAACTAAGAGTGGCCACTGTTTCCTACAATCATTTTTTAATTTTTTTCAGTCATAAAAATGGCGAAAACCCGTTCGTGTGGCAATACACCAGAAATTGACATGAAGAACGCACTTTATGAGGTAATAGAGATAGGTTTGTCCTCAAAAGAGTTTCAGAGAAATATAAAATTCCACGCACAACATTGAGGCGCTACAGAGATAAATGCAAACACAATCTCGAACAAATCGACTTCAGCGACCGATTCCTAGAAGGAGCACCAAGTTTTACACCCAATTATGAAGTTAATCGGGTATTTGACAGGGATGAGGAGCAAACTTCAACTAGCTATCTGCAAACGATGGCAAAACTTCACCATGGTCTTACACCCAAACATGTCAAAGCCATGGCATATGAATTAGCTATTTTACACAAAAAGAAAATACCTTCGTCTTGGTCGAAGAATAGGTGCGCTTTCGTCTTTTAAAATATCGCTAGGATTGAACAAAATATTTAGGTTTAATTCTAATTTCAACAGGATAAACTCTTTCTCCATTACAATAATCAAATAGTTTTTTGATTATTGTAATGGAGATAGAGTTTATCCTGTTGAAATTAGAATTAAACCGAAATATTTTATTCAATCCTAGCGATATTTAAAAAGACGAAAGCTGTATGATACTTGATACCTGTATGTTTTGACGAAGCTCCTGAAGATGCCCTAACAAGGCGAAACATGTAGAGTCAATATTGAATAAAAAAGTCCATTAAGTACAAATAGAGTTTATTATATTATATCAAAAATGGATTATGGCCGTCTAGTGAGAAACTTGTTACATTTAATTTAGATTCCTCATAGGATAAGGCAAGTCTTAGATAATCGTCGTATGAATTAGATCGTTGTATTTCATTCAATAAACTGCTTTCGAAAATATAACGCCAACTCCATAGAAGAAGGAGTCCGCTGACAACATCGAAGCTGTGCTCTACAACCTCTCTGATGACAGAGATGTTCTCGTGAGGATATTCGTCAAGATAGCGGGCAAACTAGGATTCCCAATCAACCAGATTCAAGTCCAGAGCCAAAGTAAAAACGAAAAAAATGGAAGTCCGGTTCGAAAAAGTCCCGCACAGAAAACAGTGTTCTGTGATTATATGTTCAAAGTAAGTTTCCTCTATGGTTTTGAAAAAAATTCAAAATATTTTCAATTCTTGACCCTCCACATTTTTTAAGGGACTTCGAAACAATTTTGTGAAAAAGGGCTTGTGTTATATCAAAGGAAATATAAATAAAATAGCGAAATGGACACATATTGCAAAAATGAATATGAACGGAGCAGTTAAACGCTTGAGGGTTCTACAGCATCTAACCGATGAGCTCATTTATGAAAACAAATTTAAAAATTGGTTCAAGCACTGACGTGAAGTCAGAAGCTTTTGCGCGTATGTTCTATTGTCCATTCTTCTGTATTGGACACCCTTAATCGAATTTACCATGGTAAATTATGTTGTCCATTCTCCTGTATTGGACACTCTTAATTCGAATTTACCATGGTAAATTCGAATCAAGTGTCCAATTTGGGAGAATGGACAACATAATTTACCATGGTAAATTCGTTAAGGGTGTCCAATACAGAAGAATGGACAATAGAACATACGCGCAAAAGCTTCTGACTTAACGTCAGTGTTTGAACCAATTTTTTTTTCGTGATTTTTTTTGGAATTTTCTAGGGGTACGGTTATTAAAAATTTTTTTTTCGTCATTTTTTTTAAATTTTCTAGTGGTACGGTTCTTACAAAATTTTGAACACGTCTTTATGTTGATTTTCTACTACTAGTTACCAAGCTTCAATTCGATCGAATATTTATTTTTTCAGTTATCAAGAAAATAATATTCCAGGTTGGTATAACTCGGAAACCGTTAGTCCGATTAAGCCCAAAAACGAACTCAACTCTCCCTTTCGGATACGCAACCTAACCTGAAAATTGCAAGTCCCTATCTCCTTTCGTTCGAAAGTTATCGAGGCAACGGTCACCCATCTACTGAATTCACACAAGAATGCTCCAATCTCCAACAATATTAAACCGATCGTATTAAAACTTGAAACTTAGCGGTAGAGTTAGGTTATGAAGGCTCTTGCAAAATTTCATCAATTTCTAACGATTAGTTACTGATATATAGAATTTTTTTTTTATTTTCAATGATTTATTAAAAATTTTCTACAAATGCTATCCTCACCAAATTTTGCAAACATTTCCGCGTTGGCATTCTACAACTAATAACCATGTTTGAATTTAATCGGTTCTGTACTTTTCGAGTTAATGAGGAACAAATACCACGAAATTTCAGAAAATTTCAGATGGTTATAACTCTAAAACCGTTTGGCCGATTATGCTCATAAACAACCTGAAATGTCGCGTTCTGGTGTTCATCCTAACCTGGAAATTTCAAGCCGCTATCTCATTCCGTTCTCAAGTGATCGTGACAACAAAAATATTTTTTAATAATTTTTTTAAAATTTTCTAGCCATATGATTCGCACAAAATTTCACAAACGTGCTTAGGTTCATATTCTACAACTACTGACCAAGTTTCAATTCGATCGGATTTATATTGGTTTAAAACAAAATTATTACTCGGAAACCGCTGGGCCGATTATGCCCATTAACGAACTTGTCCGTCGTATTGGGATGCGCCACCTACCCTGAAAATTTCAAGTCGCTTGCTCTTTTCGTTCTCAAGTTATCGTGGCAACGGCCGGACGGACAGAATCAAATTTGACCTCGAATTCTTCATTGGGGAGTCGAACTTAATCGTTTGAGACCATTTTTTTCAAAAAATTCGAAAGTTCCATACATTTGGGCAAAACTATAACGCGATGTTCCCCAGAACATACGCGCAAAAAGATGAAGGTCAAACATGCTGTCCAGATATTTAGAATTGGTAACTTCCGAATACAGATTTTTATTAGGATAGGTACTTTCTTACTATATACCTGTATTTGTATTTTATGCAATTACAGAACAAAGAAGCAGAAAGAATTTTGGAGAGACTTATTTGATTCAGTAAATGGATCAACTGAATTTCCTGAAAGTGTTAAATATTTACGGGCTGGTCTCGGGGCTGGTTGGACGGATACATCGAGCACCTCGAGTTTTGGAATAAAGAAGCTTCACCTATTCTTGACACAATGCAGCTCCAAAAAAAGTCACCCAGGGGACAAGCAAGACCTCCAAGTTTGAAACATTGGTCTTTCACGATAAGAAACATCAAAAAGATTTGGAATGTTCTGAAATGGGAGGAAATTAGGAGGTTGAATCAAGATCCGTTAGAGAATACATGTATTCAATTGAGGATCTTTGGAGCTCAAAATACCAATCCCTCATCACGCCAATATGTAGGAAATTTTAAAATTCTCCTTTTTAACACTGCTCTGTCAATTTACAAAAAATCGTTCAATTGTGAGGATGATAAATGTAAACTCATGTCCATCTCCATAAGAAAACTATTTGTTGATCAAGATGATAGCACAAAAAACATGAAAGATTGCGGTATTCTGGAATATGCTGAATCAGGTAAATTTAATGGTGAATCCTTTTCACAAAAGTTACATGAAACGGCCACAAATTATGGAGCTAGTTACATTCTGAGAAAATTTAAGAAAAATGTTGCCTATTCAGTCTGCAGAAATTGTATGTTCTCAATTAATTATGACTCTGTCCAGAATTTGTTGATTTCATTGAGAGAATATGGTGGTTCCATAGTTAGAAGATCCTACACCTTCATTTGTTACTGCTTTCTATTGTATATTTAATATTATGAACCTTTTATTTAGATAGACAACCGTCTTCTAAATATTTAGTCCATGAAATTGGAGATACTGAGATACTTTGAATTTTTATCTTCTCAAGATGAACATAAAATTGGAGTGACAAATTGATAACAAAATTCACTTAAAAAAAAATAATATACAGGGTGGTCCAGATCGTAACCAAGAAATTTTAACCACGTATTCTACGTCGAAAATAAGCCCTAGTTTGTCGTATAAACATATGTCACAAAATGCTTCCTGTCCGAGATACAGGGTGTTAAAATTATAGAAAAAAAAATGTTTTTTATTAATAACTTTCGTAAACTTTTCCTGCTCATTTTTTCATTATTTTACACAATACAAAGTAAAAACATGCATCTATGGGAGATGATAGCCCTACATGTAGCGTTCTTCGAACATCTGAAGTTCTGAATAATCATCACTTGGACTGGCCAGATCTGGTTTTGAAAGAGACCCTCCTGGCCTTACGAGCAACAATTTCCTTTTTGAATTCAATATTGAAGGGATTTCTAAGATATTGATATCACATTATATGATTAATAGATAAAAACTCTTTCTCTTTTAAATCAATTATTAACAATTCGAAATGGCAACCATCACATTTGATCCTCAGAGACCTGGACCTGACGACATCTGGCCTTATCTTGATACCCTTACCCCTGATCAATGGTCAAAAAATGTGACCATAATGTCCATGCAGGGGAAATATATTGAAGTCGCGGTCCAAGTTGAGATGGCAGAAGCCTCCGACCCCACAACTCGAGTTGCCCTGATAAATATTAAAGTAGACCCGATTGTAGGAGTATGTGCAGCTGGTCCCCGTTATAAGATTAGCCAGGATAGACTCCGTGCAATCGGGGATTCTTTAGAATCGGTTGCATTAAGTTTAGGGAAGAGTTGCGTTATCATGTCACCCATGAATTTTAGGGAGTATATAAGAGCCAAGACTCCCAGATCCCTTCTCTATGCACCCAGAGAACTCGCGGAAGCACTAGATGCCATTGACGATGACAACGCAAATTTATGTGTGTTTGATGTCGGCTTTACAGTAGCACATAGTAGGGCCATTGTTAAGAGACTGGCTATGTACGCCCCTATGGCAATTGGGCTCGGCTCAACAGTCATGACAAGTATAAACAGTCAAGTAGAGGCAAATATAATGTCATTCTACATAAATTGTCTCCTCTCTATTGTTCCGGGCGATATTCACAAAGAGATTATTGATCACTTCAAACCGCTTGCTCTGACCGGTCAGGTTGTAATCAGACAGGTAACGGACACGGATTTCCAGGAATGTCGGCTTGTAAGGCTATCTATGGAGAGAGTGATGCTGTGTGCTCTGATGGCCGCAACTGCCTTCACTAAACAGGGAGCAGCAGCATCACACCTGACTGATTGGTGCAAGAATCGGTCAGGTGCCATGTTTGCGAGGGCTGGAAGGAAGCCAATAGCTGTCCCGCCGGAATTTATGTATGAGTTGCCTATCTTGGCTATAAACCTCTCTTTGCATAAAGTCATCCGAGCTGCTCTTTTAGAACCATTATTGAGACAGAGGACAGGACCTCAGGTCAATTATCCTATATATGACGCGGTACGGTCTCAAGTAGATTTGGTCACCCAGTACTACACACTGTCAACGGTCAAATTGGCAGCGGCCTTTGCGGAGATGTGCGACACGGAAGCTCATACTCTTCTTTCAGTAGTCACACAGTGTGAGACCTTATTATTAAATTATGCAGAACTTAAAAAGGAGTATCAAAAACATCCGTATTACTTCTATCATCACTGTGTCTTATTCGACCGAGCAGACTGGACGGAAGCATCAAAATTCCCTGACCTGGTCTATTGTGCCCAACTAAGACAGGTTGCTTTAGGAGACAAAACGTGGGCAAACTATAAGATGTCCAACTTAGCAACTGAAAACGAAAAGGGAGTGTTAGGAGCAAAAACAGCTGTAGCTCTAGAGTCAATAAACACATCCGGTATGTCATTACATCCAAGGGTTGAGAGCTTCCTTTCCAATCCCGGGAAACAAAAGTCAGCAGCAAATCTACCTGACCCCAGGGTGTTGAGTTTGATTAAGAACCCTTGAATAATAGAGAGAGTTCTAAACAGCCTGTACCTGAGACATCTCCTCATACACATCATAGTCCTATCATCCTCCTTTGTAGCTGAGGAAGTTCATTTCCTCATCTCACCGTTCCACCAGACTATATCTTTTAGAACTAGCGGAGGCGATTCTTCTCCAAGAGATCCCATGCGCCAACAGAAGAGTATATTTGTGAGAGAAGGCTTTTGAAAGGTTATGTATTATTTTTAGTTTGTTCGTTCTTCTCCTCTTGTCTTTTCATTTTTCAGGTGGAGTTTTGGGTACCTTGGAGAAACCTCTCCGTTTTTTGACGAAGGAGTCCATATTGAAGAAATAAATGCCTATCAATATTTCTAAATTTCAGCAAATTTTGTGAACAATAGTTACAAATCACAACACTTACGGGGAGACAGGGTTTTTTGCTGAGGTTTTTCCCTAAGCTCTTGTATCATACGCAGAATTGTATGGTACCCCGTTACACCAACCTCTGCTAACATATAAAACTCTCAGTCAAAAGAATATATATATATATATACACTGCTTGAAATATTTTTATGAAATTAAACATAGGTTTTGAGCGTCAAGTAGCACTTTTTGCATAATATCACTTCTTTTCTATTCTACCAGTGGCGTCCGTACTGCAGCGAGACCGAATATTTTCAGATAAAAAAATGATACGCCACTGGTTTTTCCGACAATAAAAATTACTATTCAAATCCTTATTTAATTAGGAGCAAATTCGGTCACTTGATTTTTTGCTGTACGAGGCAACGTTTCCGGTTAAAAAAATAAAACATATTCTCATGCATGAAGAAATCGCCAAAATTTGATATAGCAATAAAAAGCTTACTACGGTTTTGTAGCAATTTTCTAAGGTAAGATAAATTCAACACACACCCAACTCCTATTTTTAGGGTAGAATAATTTGATTGAAAAACTTAAATGACAGTTTTGGTTTCCAATTACTCGTTTCAATACAAGCATAACCATAAAAAACTGTAATTTCCTTATTGTGGAAAGCAACGTGTGCCATGGAGAAAAAAACTGTTGTCAGCTTCGAACATTTATTTGAGGTTTGACAGTAATTTATCACAGTGATAAGTCAGTTTCTCTTAAACAACTAAATGCCTTTTTGTTTTACAAGTCAGGAACAAGCCGATATCCATTTCTGTTATGGAGTGGCAAATGGAAACTCGGCGGAAGCAGCTAGGGAGTACCGAAGAAGATTTCCGAGAAGACGCCATCCGTATTCCTCAGTGTTTATCAACATTCATCAAAGATTTAGAACTAATGGACTTAGTACTAGACCTGATGAACGGCAGAATAGGGTGAATATTGGGCAAGAAAGGAACAATAACAGGATTCTTCATGAATTTCATAGGAATCCAACAACAAGTAGTCGATAAGCAGCTCGCACACTTCGATTTTCAAAGTCAAAAATTCTTCGAGTTTTAAAAAAGGACCGTCGACATGTTTTCCATTTGCAACCCGTCCAAGGTTTACGAGAAGGTGATGAACAGCGAAGGTTATTTTTTTGCCAATGGATTCATCGTTCAATTGAGCAGAGGTTACCGGTTACCAGGTAGTTAGAGAGGACCGTTTGGACGACAGCGGTTTCGGCGGAGTTGCAATCCTCATTAAAAGATACACTCTTTGTCCGTATGCCAAGAACCCACAGCACAATAGAGAATGCAAGTATACGACTGAGCAACGGTCTCGACATAGTTGCCGTCTACAACCGCCCGGCAAACAAATTCAAAAATAATTGCATTAGAAATCTTTTTCCAAGAAGCAATAAAATTTTGTTGTTAGGCGATCTCAATGCTAGACACGAATATTGGAATTGCATTACTCGAAATTCCAACGGAAATACCCTTCTCAGATTCCTTGAAACCAACAATGAATTGGAACTTCACATACCAAATAGAGCTACTCACTACCCGCATAATCATACAACCCCTTCAACAATTGATCTGGCTATATCCAAAAACATAAGTAGAATATCGGGATTAGATTCGAGTAGTCAATTATGCTCGGATCATAACCCGGTAATCTTCAACATTCTAACCGAAATCGAAAAAGTGCCTGAAAAGTTAGTGTACGATTATTCTGTCACAGACTGGGTTACATTTCGTAAACTACTGGATAATAAAATAACGATAAATAATAACATTAATAATGCCGACACCATTGAGCTGGAAGTTCGAAAGTTCACGGAAGCACTTAGGTACGCCCGAAAAAAAACCACACCCAAAAACCCCATCAAACTACCACAAGACAAACTACCGACGCACATAATTAGACAAATTAAATATAGAAACACAGTTAGAAAACGTTGGCAGACACATAGAAACCGAACTGACAAAGAACTATTAAACTACCTGACACATGACATTAAACCAAAATTATTCCATTTCAAAAATAAAAAATGGGAGGAAAAACTTTCGAATATAAACACCAATAACAACTCACTTTGGCAAACAACACAAAACTTCAATAAGAAATATAGCTCCATCCCCACACTAACACAAAATTCCAACACATACGAGACGGACGCTGAAAAATCTGAAATACTCGCGGAAACTTTCGAGAAAAACCACGATATATCCCAGCTCAATGACGAACAACAGGAAAACATTATAAAACTTGTTGAAGAATTTTTAACAACCAACAAGGACGCACAGCCAGGTCCATCACACCTAACAAATCCGGGAAAAATTTCAAACATTATTAAAAAATTTCCGACAAAAAAGGCCCCGGGACTAGATGAGATTGATGGCAGACTTATCAAGAACCTGTCGAGAAAAGCCATTGTACAGCTAAATTATATAATTAACGCCATAATTAAAATTCAACACTGGCCAAAATCATGGAAAATAGCCATAGTAGCGCCAATTCCAAAACCAGGAAAAGACAAATATTCACCGACAGGTTACCGACCGATAAGTCTGCTAAAGGTCATTCTGAACAAAATTAAAACACAATTAAATAAACTCCATATCAAAGACGAGCACCAATTCGGTTTCAAGGAAAAACATAGCTCGACACAGCAAGTATGCAGGATAATTATTGACATAATAAACAACTTTAATATGAAAAATCACACTGTTATGCTACTATTAGACATCGAGAAAGCTTTTGACAAGGTGTGGATTGATGGGTTAATCTTTAAAATGATTAATCTAGGATTCCCACCCTTTCTAATAAATCTCATAAACTCATATCTCAATAACAGAGAATTTAAAGTCAAAATTGGGAGAGAAAGTTCGAACCCCAAAAATATTCCTGCAGGCATAGTTCAAGGATCAGTCCTCGGACCTAGACTCTTTAATATCTACGTCCAGGACATCCCTAAAACGGAACAAACAAATATCGCACGATTCGCAGACGACACTGCTATTTATGCACACTCGCACTGCGCAGAAATAGCGAACAACGAGTTGAAACTCCATCTCAAAATCCTAGAAAAATATTTTGAAAGATGGAAAATCAAACTGAACGAGGGTAAATCTGTACAAATCGTGTTTAGCAGAAGAGTAAACGACAAAATCATAAATTCTCCACTAAAAGTGGGAAATACAGAAATGCTACCAAAAGATCGAGTGAAGTACCTAGGACTTGACTTGGACAAAAGGCTAAATTTCCACACTCAAATAAAAAATTCGGTAAATAAAGCCTATGCTGTCAGAAAAAGAATGTATCCCCTATTGTGCAAAACTAGCAAACTCAACCAAAAAAACAAAACCCTCATTTACACATCCCTAATCCGACCCATCATAACATTTGCCGCTCCGGTCCTTTGCCACCTACGCCCAACCCCATTCAGACCCCTACAAAACTTCCAGAACAAAGTCCTTCGTCAAATAACAAACAAAAAATTCTATACCAGAATCTCTGAACTCCATGAAACCTCCGGACTCCCAACAATCAGAGAATTATTCAATAAAATCTCAAGCAACTTCTACGAAAACCAGTGTCGCTCAAACGCCATCTCTAAAAATATGACCAAAACGAGGATACACAATATAGATCCTCATAGCCCACATCCCCTCCCTTACCCAATACCTTCCCTTATTCCACAAACCTCTCCCAAATCCATAAAACCCCATCCTACCAAAACACTGATATGAAACCGATATTATTAAGATATCACATTGGAACCAACCCTCAAACGTTGGGTACGCCACTGCAAACGGCACGGCCTCGGCCCTTCTCTCGGGAAGCTAAATCAACCCGAGGGGTTTTGACCCAATAACGGTATGAGCAAGCCAGCGAGGGTAGGGAAGAAACACGCTCAGCAGATTGCGTCCTTAACCAAAAGGGAAGGAACCAAAATATGAAAACCTGGGTCCAAATACCATTATTGTATATATTGTGAATTTTGTAAATAGTCCCCCTTCCCCTGAATAAAATTGAACCAATAATCAACCAATAAATCAAACCAAACAAGAATAACTCAAAAATTCCCTCAATTGCCTGAAACCCCTGATATCAAATCAAATGTAATATGTAGCTAATACTCATGTAGGAACTTCAATATTTAAGTCTGCACATAAATGAATACGATTGTAATTTCATGACATGTATCATATTTACCGAATAAACGTTTTATATTTTGATTTTGATTGAGCAGAGAGACTTTTTGAATACCATATTATGGACTGATGAATCGTGTTTTACTCGTCGGGGCGTGGTAAACTTTCATAACCAGCATGTATGGGCCCACGAAAATCCACATCCCATTCGACCAAGAAATTTCCAAGTAGAATTTAGTGTAAATCTTTGGCTTGGAGTTTATAATAATCACCTATTTGGACCCTATTTCTTACCAGAACGAGTAAATGGTGAAATTTTTTTACAATTTCTAATGGCAGAGCATGCAAATATGTGGGAAAATATTCCATTAGAATCAAGATTAGCGGCTTGGTATCAACTTGACGGTTGTCCAGCCCACTTTCATAGAAATGTGAGGAACTGGTTGGATAATAATTTTCCAGAAAGATGGATCGGACGTAATGGACCAGTCTGTTGGCCTCCACGGAGCCCCGATATTACTCCTTCGGACTTCTTCGTATGGGGCTTTTTGAAAGAAATCGTATATGTGACTCCTGTGAACTCAAGGGAAGAACTTATTGGCCGTATTCAAAATGCTTGCGACGAATTAAGAAATCGAAATTTAGCTGCTGCTGTCGGATCTGTTAGACGTCGATGTGAATTATGTGTTCAGCAAAATGGTTCATACTTCGAACATCTTCTTTAAGTTCGTTTTGAGTGTGGTTGTTAATGCTTAATTTTTTTTAGTTACACGTTTCGTTCACAAAAATAGTCTTATTATTATAATGTACCTACATACCATATCAAATTTTGGCGATCTCTTCATGCATGAGAATGTGTTTTATTTTTTTAACCGGAAACGTTGCCCTGTGCAGCGAAAAGTCAGGACACCGAATTTGCTCCTAATTAAATAAGGATTCAAATAGTATTTTTTATTGTCGGAAAAACCAGTGGCGTATCATTTTTTTATCTGAAAATATTCAGTCTCGCTGCAGTACGGACGCCACTGGTAGAATAGAAATGAAATGATATTATGCAAAAAGTGCTCCTTGACGCTCAAAACCTATGTCTCAAATTTCATAAAAATATTTCAAGCAGTGTGAAAGTTATTAATAAAAAACATTTTTTTTTCTATAATTTTAATACCCCGTATCTCGGAGAGGAAACATTTCTCGACATATGTTTATAGGACAAACTAGGGGTTATTTTTGATGTAGAATACGTGGTTGAAATTTCTTGGTTACGATCTGGACCACCCTGTATAACTGGTAAAAACGAGTTAACCAAATTCTGCAGGGCAAATCAAAATTGTATACGGGTTCGAATGAAACGAAGTTACAAGCGTATAAACTTCGTTTGAACAGTATTGAAAAAAAAGAAGCAGCCTGTACATATAATTCAACAAAATGTTAAACTGTATCGTGAATAAAGGATTTATGAATGAATCACTCCCTGTGATTGGCTGAACCATGCTCTGAAGTAACTCACACCGTCAAAAAACAAGCGCCTATTGGGATGTTAAAAAAATGATTTTTAGGTGAAGACTGCAAAAAGAGAAGATCTAACTTACGGGACAAGAACGTGAGAAAGAAAAAGGCTAGTTCTACAGGAAGTGCAGCAAGTAGTCAGGGATATGAAAGATTCCATCAATTTTCATTTTTGCATAACACAGCATCCGTACACCGAAAAGTAGAGAATTTAATGTTTTAGTTCCTTAAGGTTCTATTTTGGTACAAAATCCAATTATCTCCTCATGTCCTTCTGATACAGAAACTCAACACGACGGAACGGAATATCAAGATATAATAGAGTAAACACTCATAAAAAAAGTGAACACATGGATAAGACGCAAGAATTCACATCCAACCAAGGTAGTGAAATGGACAAAGCTGATATGGTAACAGTCGAGCAAATAGGCGGCACAAAAAGGCTAGCACAATCCGAAACACCTAGAAGGAGCAACGTGAAGAAGGTCCGCACACAAATACTTCAAGATAGTGATAAAGGAAGGTCTGAACGAATGTCACTACTTCGGGCATTAGCCCAACGAAATGCCTCAGTACCTCTATCCGTTGAAGATCCAATAGATATATTTTTTAAATCATTGACAGCAACAGCTAAAACACAATCGCCACGGTACTTGGTGGAAGCTAAGCGAAAGCTCTTTATTGTCATGGCTGATATGGAAGATAAAAATATAGAGGAAAAATATTCATCTAGTCGTCCAACAACAAATCCTTCAACTCTACCAGCGGACCTACCAACGCCAAGCCCTGCTTTAACCATATTATCTCACTCTGGGATTCAAGGCTGGTCGTGTCAGAGGACAAAGAGAATATGGTTAAAGTTTGCTTCGCCTTAACAATCAATAAAGCTCAGGGCAAACATTTGACAAAGTAGGCATCAATCATGGTAGTGTTTTTTCTCACGGACAACTTTACGTCGCGTTCTCAAGGGCTCGCAATTGAAACGTTAGTGGAAGGAACGAAGGATCAGGGTAGATGAAAATTTCCAAAGAAACCTACACAAAAAAACATCGTTTTCGACAACATCCTTAGAGCTATTAAATAAAACCTATTTTCTAAAGCAACACCTTCCGCCATCCGTCGCGTTTTAGGCCCAGCAAAATTAATTCGAGTATTTGTAACGTTCCTTTTTGATCCAGGCAGAGGTTTGTTTATGTTTTGCTTGCGATAAATTTGTCTATTGTATTGACATTGGATTTGAGGTTGGGTCTCGATAGTGCCAAGCGACGTATAAAGAATAATTGTGTTCAGGGAACCGGATAGGTTGACAATATTGTTTCGTTTTGACGTTCTGAAATTTTGTCAGAATCGGCGTCGGTCAGATAAGATCGTCCATTTTGTGGAAGTTCAGCGAAGGAAGCATCATGTTATACGCCTTTTCGAAACTTTATAACCTTCACTTATCTCGAAAGAGGATTTAAAGACATTTTGCAGATCCAAGTTGACCACGTGAATGATCTTGGCGACTTTGATATGTATGTGTTAAATATTATATTCTCGTCATTTCTAGTAGAAACGATTCATGTTGTAATTATTTTTCTGTATGTAAGGTTTTGGAGACATTTTTTTCAAAAAAAGGCTCGTAAGAAGAAGCACTGGTTGTATGCTCCGAGCTTGTTCAGGTTTTTCACGCAGTAAAACATAATTTGTCTTATAACTCAACGGACTGTCAAATGAAATTAAATTCAACAATATTTGGACTAAATTGCACAAAAAATATCATGTGGCAGAACAAAATCGGAAGCCTATGTCACCGAAATTCTTGGACCATTTTCATTGGAAAACGTTCTCAGTGATCTGCAATATCTTTATTTTTCTATTCAAATTGATGCGTCTAACAGAAAAAATAGGAAATTGTTTCCCATATGTGTGCAGTATTTCTCTCGGGCTGAAGGACTTACTAACAAAATAATAGATTTCTACGAAAACCCAGACGAATCGGCAAATGGGATGTTTAAAGCAGTTGAAACATCGCTGGAGCAATTAGGTTTATCGCTTTCAAAAGTTTCTTCTTTAAACGCGGATAATACCAACGCAAACTTCGGCAAAAAACAATCCTTGTTTACAAACCTTCTGAGTTCAAACGACAATATTTTGAAAGCCAACTGCCATGCACATATTCTATAATATTTTTACGGCCGATTAGGTTTAACGTACAATATCATACTAAAATGAATAATAATAATCAATTTCAACAAGGAGACCCTACCGATCCAGGGGCTACTGGTAAGAAGAAAGGTGGAAGTGGAGCTCGAGACTGACGATGCGATTATGAGCGGAATCTTCGCCCGACTGAAGATCAAGGACCCCACAGCGATCCCGTCGCTGCCACTGGCCCGTGACATACACCCCGCCACCGTCCCCATCAGCTTTAAGCAAGCTCCAGAGTTTGTAGATAGAGTTTGGGACACCATGGAGGCTGTAGGCACGAGACCTTTCGCGCAACTCAACACCCCGCAAAATAAGGCGATTGTTAAGAAAGGAATGCTGATTTTAAGGGAAAGCAAAGGTTTGCTACGCTCAGAGAGCGCATCTTGATAAACCTGATGAAGAGCTACCTTCTAAGAAACTTTATGCATTGGAAGAACTCCAGGACTTGAATAACATGGCGACCATCATGCCATATCCACTTGCGATTTATTTGGAGTCCATTGGTAACACCATCACCGGTAAGCAGATAGTAACACCACTGCTTGCAGAATAAGAAGTTGATCCAGCTGTATCAGGAGCTATAACCTACGCACCCCGACAGCTAATACCTTTACTACGCCTATTGAGAGACGGAGTTCCCCCGGAAGAATATGTGCACAACATCGCACTTGGATTACAACACCTTCCCTTCCTAACGTGGGAACCTTTTCGTTTGCCAGCCATTCCACCCAATGCGGAAGGGCCTGAAATGGTCAAACTTACTGCTGCTAGCACTAATTTATTTATTTATTTCGACATTATATTACAACAATATATATCGAATAGACGGGATATCCCCCATTTTACAATATCAATATGTTGAAATCAACAAACGTTAAACAAAATATGAACATCTAAAGAAACCAAAACATAATTATAATTTTCTTCAAAATAATGTAAGCAAGCTCCAATATGAGTTAGAGAGAACAACTTTCATGTATTTCTATAAATCTTTCTCACATTGCATTTGAAAGTAGGGAAACTTACGGAAAAAAAATCCACGTTTGCATCCAAGCAATTTGAAACTGCTAAACATCTCCCAGGATAGATGTTTGATGCATAATTCGTCTTGTGTGTTATTGGACGAAAGAGTGGAGTATTACGTGTGAGTCTTCCAGGCACATTAAATGGTATCAACGACAACAAAGCTGGACAATCAACCACAGAATTCAAAATCTTATATAAATAGTGGAGATCAGCCGCGCGACGCCCGATTGACAGCTTCTCAAAACCAAACATATCCAATATTATTGGGTAGCAACCGTCCACTGGAATGTATGATTTGTATGCCAGAAAACGGATGAACCTTCGCTGAATCCCTTCAATACGGTCCACATCACAGGCATAATAAGGAAACCAAATCACTGTTCCATATTCAAGTATTGAACGAACAAAAGAACAGTACAGTTTAAATATGGTGTAAGGACCAAACTCGTTAGAGCTTCGCATAATGAACCCCAACATGCGGCCGGCCCTGGAGCAGATATTGTCGATGTGCTGTTTGAAGTTCAAACGATGATCAAGAGCCACACCAAGATCGTCAACCACGTCAACTCGTTTCAGGGGCGAAACCCCAAGGTGGTAATCATACTTAATGTTAGTGTTCGAGCGGCAGAAGGAGATGACTTTACACTTACCAACATTTAAAGACAGAAAATTCACTTCTGACCAGTCAAGGAATGAATCAATCTGATCTTGAAACTTTTTGGCATCCTCCCAGGTTTTCACAACAGAAAACAATTTCATGTCATCAGCATATAATAAAAACTTAGCTTGAAGAGAAAAAGATACATCGTTTATAAATAAGTTGAAAAGGAGCGGACCAACATGGGAGCCCTGAGGAACCCCGGAAGTAACCTCTATGCTTCTAGAAGAAAAACCCTTATACTTAACTGACTGAGTACGCCCGCACAGAAAACTTCTGAGCCATGATAACATTGATGAGGTAATTCCATAAGCTTCGAGCTTAGCCAGCAATAGATTGAAGTTGACCCTATCAAAGGCTTTTGAGAAGTCCGTGTAGACTGCGTCCACTTGATAATTGGATTCAAACGCACTAACTATATCATTCACATAAAGAATTAAATTTGAAACCGTGGAGCGACCACCTCGGAAGCCATGCTGCTGCTCAATCAGCAATGGTTTGACCTCCCAGGAGAGGAAGGAACAGATCATGCTATCCAACAGCTTTGCAATCGCAGACTGAATCGCAATACCTCTGTAGTTCTCAACGTCATTGACAGATCCACCCTTAAAAATGGGAACTATAAAGCTTCTATTCCACATTGAAGGGAATTGGCCAGAGTCTAATGATAAATTGAACAAGTTTACTATAGGGATGGTTAGTGTACTTATACATTTTTTAAGGATGAAGGTAGGAATGCCATCTGGACCAGTAGACATGCTTGGTTTGCATTTGTCAATAACCTCATAAACTTCACGAGAAGAAAACCTGCAACGACATAACGTCCACTGTGTGATCGAAAACAAACTCAGGAGAGACAACCACCTCTTTACTATAAACATCGGAAAAAAAGTCCGCAAAGAAATTAACAATCCTATTACCCTCACATGAGGTGGTTCCCCGAAATTCCATTGTATTTGGCAAATCCTGACTATTTTTCTTTGAGTTTATGAATTTCCAAAAACGCTGAGGATCCGTCTGCAAAGTATTCTCAACATTATCAACATAGTTTTTATATAATTGGGCACTTAGGTCTTTACATCTCCTGCGAATCTGACTGAAGCTTAAATAATCTGATTCCGATCTGAGGCGCATGTATCTTTTGTGAATTCTCTTCTTCTCATTAATCAGCCCGACTAGTTCTCTGCTGAACCAGGTCGGATATTTCGAGGGAGATACTACTTTCAATGGTACAAAACGATTGAGACCCTCATACAATAATCCATAAAACGACGCTACCGCATCCTCAATGTTATGGGTGCTCAGGGAACAATTTCTGGCTACTCAACGATAACATCCGCTGGACAGATCACGAATATCGAATTTTCGTACAGATTGTTCAGAGCATGAGTAGTAAGAAAGGTTTTAATATCACCACCGACCTATCTCATGGACAGGGCAGTCTTGCCCAGGTCGTGCAGGTACCACACTGGAACGTTGGCAGATATTCTAAAATATAAATTTAAAAAGCAATTGATGAAATAATTGAGTGTATATAAGTTTTGATTGTTTTTTGTTCGATTTAAGAATTGTTTAGTTGATATTTTTTCCTCCCTTCGATATTTTTTTGTTATATTTTTTGTTACATTTTTTTGTTATATTTTTTTGTTATATTTTCTTGCTATTTTTTTAGCAATGTTTTCAATAAATGTTTGTTCAATCGTTTAGAAATTACGTTTAAATATTTTTTTTACAAGAAAAGCTGACCTAATAATCCCTACCATAACCCATATTTTAAGGCGTTTTGTTTACCCCTAAAATATTCACCTTTTTTGCTAAGGCCTTTGACCTTGAAAGCCTGAATTTTTTTTGCCAGCAGCGCAATTTTTTTAACGACCCCAACAGTTCCCTCAACAATTTGAGTTGCTGCGGGTGGTATGCTACCTTCACTGATGAGGGGAAGAAGCAAACCCCTTATAATGGTTCCATCACTCAGATCACAACAATGTCCAAGGACCTGTTGAATAGAACAGTGGAACGTTTGAGAGAATCTGCGATCTCAAGTTTGGACAACAAAATGTCCAATATCCATAACCTTAAGAATATCATCGAAGGGATGGAAGTGGTAGAACTCCATGAGAGGTCCTCCTGGTTACTCCAGGGGTTGCTCCTGCACAACCAGCCAACCCTCCTGTCCAGTTGAACCGGGATTATTTCTTTGATGGAAGCTTTATAATGACCGATGCAATGATTGCTAATTATGCTGATATTAATGGCCAGAATGGGAGGGACTTGGCTAGTGGTATAATTAATGATGCCAGAGCTAACGCCCAGCAATCCATCAAAATTCAAAGAGGTCCTCATATAGAAGATGTGAACAACCCTCAAGCACATCGGGCTGGTTGGCCAATAGCGGCTAGGGCCTTAGGGGAAGGATCTGTTCATTTGAGTCAGGAGGAGGTGACAGACATCCTTAGCAAGCATGTGACACCAAGATCCAGAGCTTTAGTTAGGATCTGTGATTTCCTACAGGAGGTACCCGAGTCGTTCATGTCCTTTATTTCAATAGCTCAGAGTTGGCAACCCTACTCTCGGTTGAGTATCTGTATGTCAAACTAGTGAGTAATAAAAGTGTATACTATGGAAAGAGTTTCTTCGGCTCGAAATTTTCTACCTCTCTTTTATAAATAAGAGATCGTCTTATTTACTACAGATACATATAGTAAACTTTTCTTATATACGACTCGTACATTTTCAACACCCACAGAATACAATTAAATATGAAGAGTTTCCACTATAATTACCAACGTATTCTGTCTATATTATACATTGATCGTTCTAGGAATACACGATTTTTTAAAAGATTATTAATTATCATGTTTGCTATGAACTTGCTATATTTGAGATCTGTTTTCAAAGAAAAATAGATATTGCAAAGATAAAAACTGATCCAATTGTAAATTCAATACTTAACGGACAACTTTTATTGCCTCTTAATCCCAATGCTTTGAAAATCTCGTCTCCATTTGGACGAATTTATTATTTCTTCTTGTGCTTCTTGTATTGAAGATGTGAACAATTATTGTATACATCTGTGAATGTATAATATAACTTGTCAAATACTCGAATATTTGATAAAGAACTTAGATGCAATACAAAATGTTTCGAGTAATCTGTAGAGTTAAAATTATGCTACGTGACAAAAATTGATTATGTTGACAATATTATGTGGATCAAAGAATTTCTTTGAAGAGTTCACCAGTTTTACGAAAACTTTTGAACAGTGAAGATCTACAATTTTTGGACTTATATACAAAAAAATGTCGATGAGTGTGATAGTTAGTGATAACTCAAATGATAAACCACCAAAAAAAATAAAAAATTTTAAATTTTTTTTAAACTTGAAACAATTAAAGGTGAGAAAAAAACAGTATGTTTAAAGAGTGAAAAATCAAAAGTGAAAAAACTATTTGCCGCAAAGATAACAGCACTACCGGTATGACGAGGCATTTATTGACGGCTAACCTCAAAGTTAAAATCAAGATTGTATATTATGTATACGGATGAATGAACGAGATAGTCTTGATCAGTTATATATGATATTTGATTAAGCTGATAAGTGTTTTTTTACAGGTGTTATATATTATTCCTTATATGAACATATTTGTGAAACAACGAGATGTATAGAAGAGCTAAATATGAAAGATACCAAACATTAACCTCTTAGGGCGGGTTGTAACTCATTTGGTTAACTATTTGGTTAGGTAACCTGAAGTTTACCAACCATGGAAGTTAAACTCATTTTGTGTTGTAACATAGAAAATGAATAAAAGGTTAAATAAACCACAAATAAACCACCGATTTGTAGTTTTAATGTTGGATACATTGAGGTATTCTCTCTCATTTCTCGACAACGTTCGTTTATGTCAACAGCTATCAATTCAAATTGTAAATACCTTTGAAAGTGAATATTGTTCATTTACTTTCTGCAGCAGCTATGGGTAAGTTAATAAAAGGCAAAGTAGTTTTAAGTAATTATTCTTCATATATTTTTTGATAACATGTTTGAAGATATGTACATACTATTCTGGGAAATAATGTAAGCCAAAAAACTTATGGATTATTTTTTTTTCCAGATTTGACAGATATTTTCGGTTCAATTGGACAGATGAGATCCATTTCGAGTGCTTCGAGCGTGTCAATGGAAATCGCTATTAAACAAAGATATAAAAAATATGCAGCAGCATTATAGAATGTCAACTATAAATGCTGCAATTTATTGAACTGTTTTTACAGAAAATGCTTTTAGGACCAAGTTGTCGCATTGGGCAGCATCAAAACAGGATTGCGCTAATGCGCAGCAACAGTGCGTTTTAGACGAATCAAGACAAAAACTGAAACTGAATTTAGAAGTTCATGAGCAACAGATGAAACATAAAGAAGAAGCTCACCAGCAGAATATTGCTCACAAACAAGAGGAGCACGAGGTGAAGATCTCCATATTGAAATTACAAAAGCAGAAATTATTAAACGAGTTGTCACAATAAATTGGACCTTACATAATAAAAATTTCCTGATATCTGTATTGAATGCTTTTATTTTCATCATATATTTTCATTTAAAAACATTAAAAAATTTAATATATTTTTACAAGCGAAGAGGCAAGTATTAATCAATTAAATTATGTCGAACTGAATTATCCACATTGAATCGAGTTATGGCAGGTATCTCCAAGTTCATATTATTGGTCTCTTTCTTCTATGGCTGTTGCCAGTTCTTCCTCAACAAGAAGTTGAGGTTCATGTTTCTCACAGGCTATATTGTGAAGCACAGCACAAGCAACAACAATAATTGCTTCTACTTTTTTAAGATCAAAGAATGAATTGAACTGAGTAAGTGCAAAATAAAATATTCATAATATGTTTATTCAATGATTTTATTTTCATATCAAGAAATAAAAAAGTATAAAATATTATATTTTTACAAAAGTCGCTGAAAGTACTGATTAATTAAATTATGCCGAACCAAATTATTCATATTGAATCGAGGTATGTCAGGTACCTCCAAATTCATATTATTGGTCTCTTGTATGACTCTTACCAATTCTTCGTCAAAAGGGACTTCAGGTTCATGTTTCTCATAAGCTATATTGTGAAGCACAACACAAGCAACGACAACTGCTTCTACTTTTTTAACATGAAGGCGAATGCCTAGTGCTAACACAGGAAATCGTCTTTTCAAAACCCCAAAACATCTTTCGATAGGGTTACGTGTTCGTATTTGGCTTTCATTAAATAGATTTTCAGCTGGTAGTTGAGGATTGCTTAACGGTGTAATCAAATACGATTTTCAGCATATCCACTGTCACCAACTTTTAAAGCATTACTAAAATCACCATTTTCAAGTCTTGCCCTCAATCGTGAGTTATTAAATATTGTTGAGTCATGGGCTGATCCTGGCCACCTACATACTATATCCTGAATGGATAAATCAACTTTGCACAGAGCTTGCACATTGAAGGAAAAATACCCTTTCCTATTCCTGAATATCTCTGCATTGTTTCCTTCTGGAGATTGTATTTTCACATGAGTACAGTCTAAGGCACCTATACATCTAGGAAATCGGCTAATATTGTAAAATTCGTTCTGGACCTTATTCATTTCTTCCTGTGATTCTGGCATTTTAACAAACTGTGGACGAAGGCTTGCTATACTCCTGAGAACTTTATTTATCATTCTGCTTGCCGTCGACTTGTCAATGCCTGAAAGAGAATACAAAAAATTTGTTTTTAATACTTACAAAACATAAGAGCTTTACATTCATCATATTACCTGTAAAATCTCCAACTGCTTGTAATGTTGATCCTGAGGCTAGATACCTCAATGTTAGCAATACTCTTTATTCGTTTATTACTGTATTAACTCTGAAAAATGTTTTCGATATAATGATGTTATGGGAAATTACAATTATTTTTACATATAATATTATTTATTAATATTTACTTACTCGTATTCAATACATGATATGGCTTCTCCTATCTCTTCAATTATTAATTGCACTGTTTCTTTTGATAACCTAAATCTAGCTCTGAATTCTTGGTCATTCCATTTCAAAAAATGATCATCTCTCATTCTGAAATTTCGTTCAGCCCTTGGAAACAGTTCTAATTCAACCAGTTCTAAAAAGTCTTCATCGTCCGTTAAGTTTAATTCACGCAGAGTTCCCCTTTGGATATCCATTCTATCAACTTTTTTCTGTCTTTATTCACAAATTCCCAATTCTGGACCACACAAACATTTTCAGAGATATTTCAGTTTTTCCACATTATGTATAGGTATAGGTTATATTATCAAAAATATGCAATTTTTTACATGTATTCTATGCATATGGCTCTTAACCGCAGTTTAAACTCACAAATCGGATGGTAAAAAATTCCAGTAGTTAACCACTGGTTAACTTCCAAAACGTCAGGGTTACAACGTCTTAACCAACGGTATCCGATGGTTAAGGAAAACCAGAGTTTAACCAACTGAGTTACAACCCGCCCTAAGTTGAAATCAAGATTATATATTATGTATAAGGATGAATAAACGAGATAGTAAGTAATCATTAAAGGATACTGTGGGAGAGAAAACCCAGAAAAAAACCTTTCAACAAACGAGATAGTCTCGATAAATACTCCAATTAAAGAACGTATTTGATCGATTTTTTCCATAAATATTTAAGTAAACACTGTCTTGGGCATCTAAAAATTAATTTTGTCTATCTTTGAAAAGTAATATATTTCTTCGAGACAAGCTCAAGTTCGTCATCTGATCATGCTGATAATAATTTTTTGGAAACGATTTTGCCAGAGATACTTGAGCATCAGCAGAAGAATGAATTATATGCAGAAAATGTAATTCCTTCATACACGGACAAGCAGTTTCAGGAACAATTTAAAGTGCAAAGAGATGTGTTGGCTAATTTGGCTGAAGAGTTAGAACGAAGTGAGTTCTCCGCAAAAAAAAACACTGGGTTCTTAAGAATCAGTGCTTTGAACTGCATGCTGTTATTCTGCTGGTATGCAACACATGAAGCTGCATCATTTCGAGATGTAGCTGATCGGTCCAATGTTGGATTGAGTACACTGCACCTCGTGATTGAGAATGTTAGCCGATGTATAGGTAACAAGTGCACCGAAGTTATAAAATGGCCTTCCGAAGAAGAAAAACGTGAAATTCTAGAAGATTTTGTTGAACTGGGATTTTCTAACGTGTTGGGATGTGTGGATGGTAGCCATGTAAGAATTGACAAGCCCTCTTATGACCATGAATCGTATTATAACCGGAAGAAATATTATTCCATTCAGGTAACTGGCAATAAATCTGTCTAACATGAAATGATATATCTCATGAATTTTATTTCAGTTTCAGGGTTCCGATTTATATAGGGATTTACCAGCCATGTGCAAGGACAAGTATATTCTGGGAGATAGCGCCAATCCATGCCTGAGGAACCTTCTCACGCCATTCAAAAATAATGGATTCCTGACACCAGTCGAAATCAATTATAATAAGAAATTGAGCCATTGTCGGGTGACGATTGAACACACCTTTGGGATATTAAAACAAAAATTCAGATAGCTCTACCATTTGAAATTAAGAAGTATTGAAACCATCTATCGTTTCATCAGAGCATGTTGTGTGCTACATAACTTGTCGCTGGAGGCAAGTATTGGGGATGGTATTAATGAAGAGGATATTGTAACTGAAGAAGTAAATGAGGAGACAGAGGGTAATGCTGTTGATCTGAACTTCCGGAATTATATTGCCAGCATGTTGTACATAAATCATTGAAAAAAGTTGCTCTGTTTAATATAGATTTCCATAATTTCTTGTGTTTGAATACAAAATTGAAACATTACTTTATTAATTATGAAAAATGGCGATACCGTTTTAACAGACAGAGAGCATTCGATCCAAAGTGTTAATTGACAGAGATAGTCACAATCTATGTATCAACTATACCTTTTCAACTTCGAATTGAGGCTCAAACTAATATTTCAATCAGAGCATAACATTTTTGTTTCGTCTGAGTGTTTGCGGATAATTTGGATGGATTGCTGTACACTTAAGAAGATGTACGCAGAGAACCTGAAAGAATGAACAGTGATGAAACAAAATTAAAGAAAAAATTCACCAATTATATACCTTGATGAATCAAACTTTAATCTATTTATATCACAACAACAAGGATGATCCAAAAAAGGAACCCGATGTCGATACATTGCAGTGGGCAGTAGTGGGACCAATATTCACGTCATTGGCTGCATTGGTAATATGGGACTTATTCATTAATAACTAATAAGAAGAGGTGCATTTAGAAGAGAAGATGCAATAGAATTTGTGCGGAACTGCTTACGTGATGCCTATAATATACCGGGTGTCCCAGTATATACATGTTCCAATGGATTATCTTATTCAATTCAAAAGATAAAAATTTTAAAATTTTATGATTTTCAATTCGTTCAATGAACCTTCAACTGAGAATAACAAAAATTGAAAGTCACTTCCGGTTCTGCTAACTTAATATTAAGTTAGCAGAGCCACTTGCAAGAATTTCAATGAAACCTATTGCATTAGTTGTCGAATAATTGTCGAGAATTTGTCGTGAAAGTAAAAAGTTTGTGTGTGGCCCCTTTAACCTAAAATTAAGTTAGCCCATATAAAAAAATGGGTTCAAGCCCTGTGGACAGGAGCTTTCTGGCACTCTAGTTCAAACAGACAAATTATATCTCCGAAAGTATTGGTTTCTCTGAGTTGGGAATTATATCAATGTATACATATGATAGAGCTGCATCATAAAGGAAATTCAATTCAAATAATAGTTTATTTATCAAGATTAAATGAGCAATCATGAGAATGAGAACTGCACCATGGAAGAAATCGAATTAAATCTGGCCAATTTTGCCCAATAACGAACTTAACCGAGATATTCATCTCCCTAACCTACTCTGAAAATTTCAACTGTCTAGCTCATTCCGTTCGAGAGTTATTGTGGAAAAACTTTTTTTAAATTTTCAAAATTTTTTTTTACACTTTGCGGTAATCTGGTCAATACACTACTTCACATGCGTATAAAGGTCATGATTCTACAATTTGATGCTAAATTTCAGATAGATCGAACGAACCTGTCCGAGATATTTACGCTCCAAAACCACCTTGCAATTTGCAATCCGCTAACTCCTTTCGTTCGAGCGTTATCGTGCCTACGGCCGGTCGGCCGGCCGGACAGAATCGATTTCGCACTCGGATTCTTGATCAGTGAGTCGAACCAAATCGTTTGAGACCATTTTCAGCCAAAAATTCCAAAATTACAGACACTTGGGCAAATTAATAAGCACTCTGTTCCGAGGAACTAGAGCGCCAAAAAAACAAGTTTCGTATGACAATTGCCCAAAACAGGTTTAAAGTACCTACAAAGAGTAGGTATTCCATAAAACATGTATGAAAGAAGATGAGTAATAATATGAAAGAAGATGAGTAATAAATAAAAAATTACCTTGTAATCGATCAAAAATTTCCTGATCTACGTTCACCAAATTTTCTCCTCTCTCGAACTACAGAATTATGCTTTCAATATTTACGTAATATTTTCAAACATTTTCGGGTGAGGTCCCCGTTGCATCGCTAAAAGACGAGTATTTCAACCCCAATATTTTTGAAGTTACAATATTCCCATCTGTCAAGTTGACATTATGACAATTCATACATAGAATAATTATATCAATGTGTAAAATACGATTTACATTGAAATTTTGAATAATCATATCTCCGAAAGTATTAGCTTGTTAGAGTTGAAAATGATATGAATGGATTCTAATGATAAAACTTCTTATTAAAAAAAAATTAATTTGGAATTTGTTTCGTAATCTGAAAATTTCAACTCTCTAGCTCATTCCGTTCGAGAGTTATCGTGCCTACGGCCGGCCGGACAGAATGAATTTCGACCACGGATTCTTGATCAGTGAGTCGAACCAAATCGTTTAAGACCATTTTCATCGAAATATTCGAAAATTACAGACATTTGGGCAAATTGATAAGCACTCAGTTCCGAGGAACTAGAGCGCCAAAAAATGGGTTCAAGCCCTGTGGACAGGAGCTTTCTGGCGCTCTAGTTCAAACAGACACATTATATGTCCGAAAGTATTGGTTTCTCAGAGTTGGGAATTATATCAATGTATTCATATGATAGAACTGCATCATAAAGGAAGTTCAATTCAAATGATAGTTTATTTATCCAGATTAAATGAGCAATCATGAGAATGAGAACTGCACCATGGAAGAAATCAAATTAAATCTGGCCAATTTTGTCCTATAACGAACTTAACAGAGATATTCATCTCCCTAACCTACTCTGAAAATTTCAACTACCTAGCTCATTCCGTTCGAGAGTTATATCTATGTCTATAGATGAAAAGCAGTCTCACTACTCTCAGATCTCTTACTTACTGTTCCGAAATGTAAGACTTTTCTGAGAAAAACTAATTTCGGAGCAAACAACTGAGATTTTTCTCACTTCGCTCACAATTCTTCGATTGATTAGATAATGACATGTCTCAGGAAAATAAACTGACATTATGACAATTCACATAGAATAATTATATCATTGTGTGACAACGTTGAAATACGATGTATTATTGAAATTTTGAAAAATCATATCTCCGAAAGTATTAGCTTGCTAGAGTTAAAAATGATATCATTGGATTCTTATGGTAAAACTGCTTAATGAAAAAAATTTAATTTTGAATTTGTTTTGTAAAAAAAAAAAAATTTTTTTTGTTACTCCGAAACCATCTGTCCGAATTTGCCCAATAACGAAATTAGCCGAGATATTTATCTCCCAAACCTACTCTGAAAATTTCAACTGTCTAGCTCATTCCGTTCGAGAGTTATCGTGCCTACGGCCGGACCGGCCGGACAGAATGATTTTCGACCACGGATTCTTGATCAGGGAGTCGAACCAAATCGTTTAAAACTATTTTCATCGAAAAATTCGAAAATTACAGACATTTGGGCAAATTGATAAGCACTCGGTTCCGAGGACTAGAGCGCCAAAAACGAACCACGCGACAAACTTTTTTCTTTCACGACAATTATTCGACAATTAATGCAATAGGTTCCATTGAAATTCTTGCTAGTGGCCCAGCTAACTTAATATTAAGTTAGCAGAGCCACCCCATATAAAAAAAACTAAGCGCGCGACATTTTTTTTCTTTCACGACAAATTCTCGACGAATATTCGACAATTAATGCAATAGGTTTCATTGAAATTTTCGCAAGTGGCTCTGCTAACTTTATGGAGGTCAAGTTTGCAAGCGTGGTATCAGGTTCAATAATTGCTAGCAGGTTGATTTTTCATCAACTTTTGATTACATTGATGTAGAAAATGTATGTGAGTGTTTGTAATATAATACGTTTCTCTTAGATACTTTCTTAGAAAAACATTATTGCGACACTCTTTATGATAATGTTTCTCAGAATAGTGAAGCAAGCATTCCTGATCAGGCGACCAAGAAGATGGAGTGTTCGGCTAATAAATAGGAGAAGGGACGAAAAGGGTCAATTTAACAATTTATTGAAAATGATGAAGGAAGAAGATAGTGAACAATTCATGAAGTATACCAGACTCACTACAGATGAGTTTGATTGCTTGCTGAACATGGTACCTACATGAAGACCTTAAAAAATATAAGCACAATTATCACTTTGCAATAAGTTACCAGCAGAGAATGCGCAAAACCATAGTTCATTATTTTTAATTCCATACTATATTTCTCAGCTACCTTGCTGAAGGCTGTTCACAACAAGAAATAGCTTGGAATTTTTATATTGGGAAAACAACAGCCTCAAAAATAATTCATGAATCTTGTGTTGTCATTTTTCAAAGACTTCAAGGTGAATATTTAAAATCTCCTACAAAAAGCTCTTCATTTAAAGCCTCTCAAAAATTCTGGGAATATGGAACAAGCCTAATTGCGTTGGAGCATTAGATGGAAGGCAATTCTCTACTATTCAAGCGCCTCATCATTCCGGCAGCGATTTTTTCAACGATAAAAAAAGCTTCTGGTTTGTCGATATTATTATAGAAAGCAATTTCAAACATTGAAGTTTTCATTTTTCTAGCATTGTGCTAACGGCAGCTTGCAATGCTGAGTACAATTTCATTTACGTTGACATTGGAGCAGTAGGATCGAACCATGACTCAACGGTATTCAAGAATTCGCTCTTCGAACACAGTATAATAAACATGATTTCTGATGTCGTTGAGCTACCAGAACAGAAAAATCTACCGTGATCAAGCACCAAGCAGCCTTTTTTTCTTGTTGCCGATCAAGCTTTTCCTCTTCATCAAAATATAATGAGACCCTTCCCAGGGACAGATTTGGGTGACCGTAAAACCATTTTTAACTACAGAAATTCGAGAGCTAAAAGAGTTATTGGAAATGCTTTTGGGATTCTTGTACAGAGGTATTAAATAAATAGCAGGCCTATTGCCTGTTCTGAAAAGACCTATACTTTTTTAGATGGAGGATTTTTCGGAAACCTATAATAGCGAAAGTGGAGAATATCGAGAATATGGTTAAATGCGCAATTATTCTCCACAATTTCATCAGGAAAAATTAAGGAAATACAAGAAATAATTCAAGAAGATACGTTGATTGAGGAAGATCAATTCTTCCAGGTATTGAAAGCATTCCTTTTTCATTGTTATTGTAACTTGCAATTTGATAATTCCATATTTGAGTTAATATATCTTTTTAAATTGTTATATAGGTAGCTGGAGGGATGAGGTGCAGCCACTTAGATCAGTTGGTTGAATTGATTTCAATAATGCCAAGAGAACTGTTATTAACAACAGAGAGAAATTGGCAGATTACTTCTTAACCCTCTAGCAGGCCGCACCGCCTTTTGGCGGGATATATCTAAATCAAGTAATCTTTATATATAATAGTTATATTGGTTTTACTTGGCGTCCCAGCCTTTTGTCTGTGTTCGTTCTAATGGCTGGTCATTCGTTGAATGCGATCGTACCGTCTATAAGAGAGATATCGTCAGTTGAACTCAGATAGTGGTGACGATTAGGCGTAATAATTATTCGCTGGTTAAGTGTAACTTACGCGAAAATATTTAAAATATTTATAGTTATTTTCCGGATATCAAAAAATTATTGGTGAGTATAAAATAACTTGTATTTTGTTATGATTAAATGAAATTATGAATATTTTGAGAGGTAGTGGTCATCACTGATGTTTAAAAACAGCCTGCCAAAAGGCGGGTAGGCTGGGATTGGCATAGTCTACTATCTGTAATTTACCATTGTTGATGAATTTGTATTTTATTATTATAGGAATGTCTTCAAATGAAAAAGAGAAGAAATTGCCTAGATATCATGATGTTAGAAAGAAGACGTGGAATTTGGAAAAATTATCAGAATCTGATATTCAGCAAATTATGGAAACATGTTGCGATGTTGAATCTGATGTATCGGTGACTTTGATGACGATGATAGTATAAATGACCCAGACTTTGAAGTGTCACGTGAAGATGAGGAACTAATAGAAGAGTATGTCGAACACATGGGAAGATCTTTATCTGCTGATTTTCTTAGTTGTAATGTCACTGGTAAGTTTACGGAAATACAACAAACAGGTGAATCTAGTGGAGAACGAGATTTTGAAGTAGTACCTCAAGCAGGAACATCCTCTGAACCAGATACAACATGTGGGACAGAGGCATTACCCCAAGAAGAAATATTATCTGAAGCGATGGTTACTGAATACCCACGTGTAAAAGATCGACGTGTCAAACGACCACAATCACCATTACCATTAGAAGAGCCAAGTGGGCCAAATATTCCATCAAATGATGGTGGATTTGTTGGTAACCCTAATGATATAATTCCCAAATCTAAAGAGTTTCAGAACATTGTGTGGCGGAAAAAACATCTGCAGCTTCATCGTAATGAAGTGGTATTCAGAGGTAATGAAAGATTACCCGAAAGGTTCAATGAATTGCATACACCATTCGACTGCTTCAGTTATTTTTTCAATGATGAGCTATTGACAAATATAGCCAATTATACCAATCTGGGTGCTCGACAATTGAATGTCAACACAACATTCAAAGTGAGTAGCATAGATATCCGACAATACATTGGAACTCTTATCTATAAGTCTGTATATAGATACCCAAGCTTAGAAGAATACTGGGGGGAACATTCGTTTGAAGCTATTCGAACAACCATGACATCCAAACGGTTTTACGAAATTCGTAAATATATACGTTTCAACGACTTTTCGATCATGAAAGATCGTACTCATCCCGAACACGATCCACTATTCAAAATAAGATCTGTATCTAACCATCTCAATGAACGTTTTGATTCCATTCCGAAATTAGCTCGGTTATGTGTTGATGAACAAATGTGCTCTACGAAAATGATAAGTGCATTCAGACAATACATGCCAAAGAAACCTCATAAATGGGGAATGAAATTATTTGTACTATGTGATTCCAGTGGCTTTTCATTTCGTTTCGAAGTGTACTGTGGTAAAAATGACAATGTTATTCTACCTGATACTCCAGACTTGGGTGCAACTGGTAATGTTGTCGTTCGTCTTTCGCAGACAGTTCCAAACTTTAAGAATCATATAATATATACGGACAATTTTTATACCTCATTACCTCTTTTGGTATACCTGAGAAGTCGTGGAATTTATGCATTAGGTACAATTCGGGCAGATCGAATCCCCAACTGCAAGCTGCCAAAGGACAATGCAATGACTGCAAAGCAGAGAGGATATTCGGAAGAGTATGTCGGAACTGCTCATAGTGTAGATATAACCACTGTAATATGGAAAGATAATAAAAGCGTGAGACTTGCATCTACATATGTTGGTGTAAAACCTCATTTAACAACAACAGTTACACCAACACCATCGGCAAAAATCAGTAGATATGAACGCAAGAACAAAAGATTCGTAGAAGTTGATTGTCCACGAGTTATTAGAGAATATAACCACCACATGGGAGGTGTGGATCTTATGGATGGCCTAATTGGACGGTACCACATCCGACTCAAGACCAAAAGTGCATCATTGAAGTTGTTCTATCATTTTATTGACATGGCAATGGTTAATGCTTACCTCCTTCACAGACGCATCCATGAAGCTGGTGGGAAACAAATGAGATCCACACCAGAACTACCTAAATTCCGCAGTCAGGTTGCAAATAGTTTATGTTGTTACCAACAAAAATCAGCTAGAAGACCAGTTGGAAGACCTTCAAGTGCTGTAACTAGTCCAGCAACAGCCGTTCAAAAAGTTTTTAAAAAATCATACGGAATGAGTTTAGATGCCCGTTACGATGATGTCGGTCATATGCCTGATCAACTAGACCGTAAAGGTGGTAAACGCACTTGCAAAAATCCAGGTTGCAAATCAGAAACACAAATGTATTGCCTCAAATGCAAAGTAAATTTATGTCTTTCATCCACCAAAAAATGTTACCAAATTTATCATACGAAACCATAGTTAGTGTAATTCTTTGTTTACTTCTTTTCACACCCTTCTAATTTCAGATTGTAACACTAACTCACATTTATAATACTTTTACGCAGATTTATTTCAATAAAACATTTTAAAAATACAACGCAAATAATTACATTCAGTTTCCATTCCCCGGCCAACCCGCCTTTTGGCGGTATACCTTTTTTTTCATCTAGAGTATTCATAATTATTCTTATATTATTTTAGACTTCAAATTTGTGTTCTCTGTACCAAAATTAATATTAACCATAATTTTTTAATGAAAAAAAAAATTGGCCTGCTAGAGGGTTAACACCTAAAGGTCAAGTACCTTGGCAGGTCCACATTATTAATGTTGATAACGGATAATCAATGACAACATTTATTCCTTGGTACATGTTCCAATGTTTTATTTGTAAAAAGTATTATTTAAGACATTGTTGATAACAAGAAAACAAGGAGGTTCAAAGAAATAAATCAAAATTTTGTTGACCATCGGCAAATATTTACTGAAGTAGGTACACCCACGTTGCGGAGGTTTTGAAGAGATCACCTATATGGCATATCCATTAATGCCATCATTAACGACTCCCTCTAGGGATAATGGGTACTTAAATTCCCAGTCAAAGAAATTTCAATCACAAATTATCCTGTGCACGAAGTATAGTTGAAAGAGCCTGTGGTTTGCTGAAAGGTCGGTGGAGGATACTGCTGGACATTTTGAATGTCAGAAATATGAATTTGGCCTCAAAATATACAGGGTGAGTCTTTGACCACTGCATTAATTTTAACCAAAGATTCCTCTCATCAAATGAAACACTTTTTTCATTTAACATTTTTCCAAATTCAGCTCAGGTAAAAAGATACAGGCTGTTGAAATTTTGAAAAAAAATCACTTTTTATTTTGTAGCTTTGACATCCTTTTTTCGAATAAAATGAATGTTGGCGTAAAGTTCCCTATAACTATGTTACATATTTTCCAAATATTAGTTATTTTCTACTTCTACTGGTTTTCTAGTTATGGACTCGTGGATTCATAAAACTAAACGAAATCAGCATAAAGAAAGCATATAAAGTTTTTCTTGAGTCATTTCAAGAATATTCCATCGTTTTAGAACATTAAATTATTCTTCATCATTTCTCCTTAAACGCACCGTTTTCGAGATATTCTTCATTGAATGTTTTAAAATGGAAAACTCCAGAAATTTCACTACTTTTATGGATCCGTCCCTGAGCGTTGGAATCCCGAATCAAGCTGTAAACCACGTTACCATGCCTTATTCTCGTCCGCCAACAATGTCATAGATAATTTATATGCGGGAGTGTATTAGCACATTGTGAAATCTTTAAACGCTTGTAACTTTTTACCTGAACCGAAGCTGGAAAAATGGTAAATGAAAAAAGTGGTTCATTTGATGAGAGGAATCTTTGGTTGAAATTAATGCAGTGGTCAAAGACTCACCCTGTATAGTAGCAAGCTTGAGCAGAGACAGTCTGTATATGAGCGTGTTTGTTGAGTTGCCTGCAAACCAGGCGGTTTATTTGTCTCAACACTTCATATTTTATTGTTATCTGTATCCATGTGCGGGGATATTTTTTTGAGCGTGTACCTGGGCGTACTGATTCGTTTTAATTTACTTCTCGAATTAACATCGACAGACAAGTCTTCGAATTATTGAAACTTACTTTGAGCCTTTTGAAAGCCTTTACTGTTTCGCTTGTTATATTATTTATGGTAAGAATATCAGTTTCAGCTTGGTCAACGTTTTAGGTAAGAATTTGTACTTTTGTTTTGTAAAATCAGTGAATAATTGTCAACGTTTTAGATTCATTAAATAATTGAAGAATACTGTCCGAGATAATTTTTCTCGAACCCTACACCCATATTTGGAAAACCACCCCGTCTCAGCACAAGCTGCGTACTGCATAATATTCGCTTGCTGGAAAACGACTCAGTGATGTGCTATAACCGTATCTCTGATTGTTGAAAGCGATAAATCACTTTCAGATAGTTCTTCATATGTTTCGTAAGCGGGAATATCTGCTATATTTTGACTTTCGTTCAAATTTTCAGTAACTTTACCCTCTTCTACATCCACGTCATTCTCGACTTCAGATTCAGAATCAGACGGTACAGACTCAAATCTACCTATATTTTCAACCTCTGTCTCTAATTCAGCCATTGTCATTCCTACCAAATGAAACGGTTGATACTTTGAACATTTATTCGACATTTTCCTGTAAAATATATCATTTTTGAAAGATGCAAGAGGCATGGTGGTACTAATAATGAACCACCCTATTTTCGACCATTTTGTTACTGTTGCAAATATTTCAATGAATATTAAAAAAAAATAGCTTCACAGAAGATATAATTACGTAGTTATTTCAAAAATAGCCGTAAGGTCGACATGATATACTGGTCCAACACCCATAGAATCTAAGAAGTCACATTGAATCCACGGAAGATGAAATATAAGGTTCCGTTAGAAAAAGAGGTTAATGTCAATCGTGAGGTTACTTGCCAGAATTGTGAAAAAATATATGTTGGCCAAACTGAACAACACTTAAACAAGAGATTTACACAACACAGGAGTGAAGCCAGATTACATCCAGAAAAGTGTTCTTTAGCATTACATGTGCCCACATCAGGTCATCACATGGGCTTCGAAAGTGCTTCAATACTGGACAAACACAAGAATGATAGAATTCGAAAATTCCTGGAAATGTGTTACATTACAAGGAAAGGGAGGATAAACGAACAAAGTGATATTAAAAAGCTGAGGGGTTTTGCCAGGTTTTGGTAATAGATAAGATTAGGGTAGGTGGATTCAATGTCACTTCTTAGATTTTATGGGTGTTGGACCAGTATATCATGTCGACCCCCAGTGGACCTATCGACAGACATTAAATGGTATAGAATTTTGGGGTACCGCTGGGGGGTGGATTGATTCTCCTCCCAAAATATGAGCCTTGGGGCTGACCTTATGGTCAACAATCCTAGCATTCATAAGACTGATTCAGTGAATAAATATCTCAATCAACCACGACTCAAGTGGCAGAGTTTTGAACTTACATGAGTACCTAATGAGGCTATTTTATCTTCATTCGGAATCATTTTTCTGATTCCTCTATAGTGATCAGCAATGTCTTATACAAATCACCAGATTTAGAACTATTCACTATTCACGGGAAATGTCAGAAAGTTATTGAAAGGACTTGTAGGACTTTTAACCAGCGTTATCCCCATTCACCAGAACAAGATGAAGGTAATGTTATTGAAGTGTTAGGTTAGGTTAGGTTTCATTCCGAGTGCAAGTGAGGCACTGGGAATCAAAAAAACATCAGTGCACAGAATTTTAAAGGAGCACACATTCAATTGACACAAATTTAAGAAAGTTCAGTCCCTTCAACCTGCTGACACACAAACTAGAGTGACATTCTGTGAAAACGTGATATCAAGAAAATTATAGGTATGCATTGCTTTGTAAATTAAATTTGAGATTCTGGGATATTGGGATGATATGAGCTAATATTTGACATTCAAAAAAAAAATTCCCCATGATCAGATAATAATAAATATTTAAATTGCTGTATTAATAATGATCTACTTACCTTACATGGTTCAAATCGTTGACAATTCATAACATATATGCAAGACTTTGATTAATTAATCAACTTCAAGCTATATGGAATAAAACAATTGGGTATATCTATACTTGGATAGTGTTTTATGAAAGACTTCGACTAATTAATCATCTTCAAGCTATATCGTATAGAACAATTGGGTATATCTATACTTGTATAGTGTTGTACCAGATTAGCTACGTAATATCTCATAATATGAATATCGAAGTTATTCTTGATGATTATACACCTATAATATTAAGAAATATTTAAAAGAATCATGGAAAATGTGCAGATAGTTACTGTGTTTCCTGATCGTCAAATGTAGCTCCTTCTCTCTTGTTCCTAAAGATTATACAGCTTGCCAAATCTTGGTTTCACAGTCACATAGTTCACATCCCCGAATTCGGAATTTCTCTCCGAACAAATATATAGTTCTTGTTTTTTCATCACAGTAAAAAACTTTAAACGCAAATGATAGTCAGTAACCTAACTTTCTGATTTTCAAATCTAACTTTCAAATCCATGCAGAGACAAATTTTCTATGATATCGATATCCACAAAATATCATGAGGTGCTTTCCAATCACTAGCTGTGGCACCATTATGGGGAAATCGAACCGTTGTTGAACCAGCGGCACGCACCGGTGGCACCCCCGCCGTTGACTGGAAAGCACTTTTTAATGTATGTGGATATCATAGAACATTCATGTTCCTCTTTCCTGGATGATTACATAAATATAATCAGTGTTCTGTGGTTTACACTTTTTGTTACATATGAATATGATAGGTTTGTTCCTACAGCTGCCGAAACCGTACAGTGAACGGTCCACGGACCGGTGGTGTAAAATTAATCACAAAGGTTCCAGATCCCTTTTTATTGCAATCAGGTATAAACATTTCCATGAATTGCCAAAAAGTAATACAGAAAAGAAATCCAACATCATTTTGAGGCTTAACAATAGTGCTTTTAGTAGCAGAAGTTAAAACAACCCGATCTATCCTGCCTAGCTATTATTTACTTGTGACGTCTTTCAAGAAAGATTTCCTGATATTTCAAACAAGTATTTTAAACGTATCTTAAAATTAATGATGAACGTACATCGTACAATTCAAATCGAAAATTTCCCGTTGCTCCACGAAAATTCAAATTGCGCTATAGGAATATTCAACGATGCAGATACAATGAAGCAGGAAATGAATATTTGAAACTTCCCCTCACAAATACGGATATTATTCTATAGTCCTAGGATAAAATCGCTTTGCTTGCTCTGAATACTCCGAGCAAAAAGATCGCTCTCGGATGAATCCGATTTGCATTACCGAAGGATTCAGATGTGAACTCCCCTACATCTGGATGTCATTAAAGAACGTTTCGGAGCAATCTGATCGATCCAAGGAAATAAACGAACTTGTCTACTACAGTGACTATATTCTTATGAGAATGATCTTAGTGAGAAAGCTGAGAATATAGTCACTGCATGGGCCGGTTTCTCAATTGCGAGTTAACTCGAGGTTGCGGGTAACCCGAGTGTTACGCGTTGAGGAATATTGCTAAATATATGCGTAACTCTCAACCTCGAGTTAACTCGCAATTGAGAAACCGGCCCTATATGTATTTTATACCACCGCGCATTCCGTGGACCATACACTGTACGGTGTACGGTTTCGACCGCTGTAGGAACAAACCTTATATGAGCGTGTTCTTCACTGAGCAACTTTTTGTTCTATATTCTAAGGTGTTCTTTTTCTGTGACTTCTGTGCTTATGAGGTTAGAAAAGGTTGTTAATGGCTCTTTGCAATTTGGAATTGCACTGTGAAAAGACTGTAACTATATATTTGTTCGGACAGAATTTCCGGATTCGTGAATGTGAACCATATGACTGTGTGAAACCAAGACCTGACATTCTAAATAATATTCTGCAAGAGGAGAGGAGCAACTATCAGGACACACAGTAACTATACGCTAATTTTCCATGATTTCCTAACATTTTTCATTTTATTGTAGGTATTTAATCAAGAATAATTTCGATATACATAATATGATATAGTATGTAGCTAATATGGTACAATACATCAACGTATAGGTATACCTATTTGATATGAGAATGATGAACAATTAGAGATATAAATATCTGTTGTAAAAGACCAAATAGATGATTTTTTTCCACGGTTTCAAACTTTTATTGTTTATAGAAAATGATAAAGTAATATAGGACATCATGAGATAATTGGAGTTCAATTTAAATAACTTGGTACCAGTTATATTAAAATGGTCTACACATGATTCTTCAAGCTTTTCAGTCTGTTGAAGTCAATTGTAGGTAAGCTTTTAAGAAGCTGCAATAGCAGTCATAGTTGCATTCACATAACCTACCTAATTTTATTACATATGTAGGTGGAGGAAATGAAAGTATATAGGAGTTATAAATAAATAAAAATGATGAATTTTACGTAGATCATATTAAATAAAATAAGTAAAGAAAATCATGACGTTAACAAAAATAAATATATATATATATATATAGTATCGGAACAAAGATATCTTGGTTATAGACCATAGACCTAATATCCTATGGACGGAGCATCAGCTGACTTTTACACGGAATCGATTGAAAGTTTAATGTGAGAGAGATGGAGTCCCTAAAGAGGGTTGAAAACCTCCTATTGTAGGATTAGAATCTAAATGCAGCGAAATATAGGAACTGAAAGAATTCACAAATACCTATTTTCTTGAATGAGACATCATTGAATATTGGTTCACGTTTTCAAATGTGTAGAATGCAAAGGTTTGAAGAAAAATTGACTAGCTGTGAGGTTCCTTGTAGAACTTCAATGAAAATAAATATATAAACTGTCTGTTCCAAACGATGTATTTGCATTTGGTGAAAAATTGAAATAGACGTTATTTTCTACCATTTACTTAAGAATACGGTTGATTAAAACTAAAATTAAGTAATTGGCGTCTGTTCTCATGAGTTTGACCCATGCCTGTTCGTCCATAGAACTCAAAAATTTTAAAGTTTTTTGATTTATGGAGGATTCCATGTCTACATTAGCTCCATCTCTCTCTCATGTATCTTTCAATCCCCTCTTTCTAACACTTCGTCCATAGGAGATTAGGTCCATGTCATAGACAGAAAACTATAAAAATAACAAGGAATGCCTTTATATTATAATACCACATAATCAAGAGAGACGCAATGCTGTCCTCCCCTTGACTCAAATGACTAGGTCACTATGCCAGACGCAGAGCATCATAGCCAAAAAAGCACTCATTATGTGCCGAACAATTCGATATCCCTTCTTGGCGCTTTTCAAAGACAAATTGTAAAACTCTCTCAATTATTATCAATCTATTCTTTACGCTCTCATTAAAGCACAATACCTTAGATAATTTCTTTCTGTTACTGTATAACAAAATATGTATGAAAAATAAGAAAGTTAAAATTCTTTCAGGGAAATATATAAAACAAAATAGGGATAATATTCTACTATTATGTATCTTAGAGAGTGCTAAAATGAATCGAGATTGAACACAAAATAACTCGATTGTGATAATTTAGATAGGGAGAATAGATTTATTGCAAGCAAATGGCTGTAGACTTGCGTCTTTCTGCGAGTGTTAGTTACAGTTTTTTTTAACATTTTTTAGATAATTTAATATTACAATTTTAATTGAAAAAAAAAACAATTATAATTGATGAAGTATAAAATTAATATATTTGATTGGGTAGGTTAAGGTCTGCATGAGTGGTTTTGACCGGTTGGAGAATTGAGATGTTGTGGGGGGTTTTGATGAACTTTTTCCCCAGAGTTTGAAGCCTGCTAGTTGAGCTAACAGTTTAGAATAAAAACAAAACTGACAAAAGAAAAGAAAATTTTTTAGTTTTGTAGAACCAAGTGAAATTAGGTCCTAGAACATATGGAACAAAAATAGTATTTTTTTGCAGTTTCGCAATACCTGTACATCCTAAATATATCCACTTCAGACAACTATCACAATGAACTGAATTTTTATCAACTTCCATATCACAAATTGGACGATAATAAGTAATATTTGTGGAGAGTTCGGGAAGTTGTTTGAATTGTTTGAATAATCAAAGGCACCATTATAAAAAAACAACAACATTGAGTTGAATTTCATTTTCGAAAATTACTGTATCAAGTCCACTGAGTATTTGTTGACTAATGAGGGCTTTTGAGAGAGCGTCATTGTCACATAAAAGACGTTTAATGCTTTCTTCAGGCAAGAAACAGTTCAACATTATACGTTGCTCAATATAAAATCTTCTACTTTGAAATGCTTGAACTATAGTTGATTTCAGTACTCTTTTCTATCCATTCACAGTGGTGTCATTATTCTTGTACCTTCCTATGGATTTCGTCAACAAAGGTTATTTAATATTTTTTGGAGAAGTTCCTGACTTCATGTCAGCATTTGCTTGACTTTTATTCATATAATCTCCATCAGTTATCTGTTTATTGTATATTTGTAACTAATCAAATGAAATATTGGACGATTCAGGTACACTTGACTGATACTTCGTTACTGAAATGCTAATCAGTTCTCTATTTTCTTCATTCTTTGTTTATTCCCTATTGGATACAATTCCTGTGTACTTCATTTCATCTCTGGTGCTCCCCTTCACTTCATGTTGAATATCATTGATTTAAATTTCAACATATTGTACATTCTGTTCAGCACACTTGTGTCTATGTCGTAGTATTGAAATTGAATTATCGATAACCAGAAAATCATGATGGTCATTAAATAAAAGCATTAATATTTTTATTTGTTCCCGGGTTTTTTGGCGCTCTAGTTCCTCGGAACTGAGTGCTTATCAATTTGTCCAAATGTCTGTAATTTTCGAATTTTTGGCTGAAAATGGTCTCAAACGATTTGGTTCGACTCACTGATCAAGAATCCGTGGTCGAAATTCATTCTGTCCGGCCGGCCGTAGGCACGATAACTCTCGAACGGAATGAGCTAGACAGTTGAAATTTTCAGAGTAGGTTAGGGGGATAAATATCTCGGCTATGTTCGTTATTGGGCAAAATCGGACAGATGGTTTCGGAGTAACAAAAAAAAAAATTTTTTTTTACAAAACCAATTCCAAATTGAATTTTTTTCAATGAGCAGTTTTATCATAAGAATCGATTCATATCATTTGTAACTCTAACAAGCTAATACTTTCGGAGATATGGTTTTTCAAAATTTCAATGTAAATCGTATTTCTACGTTTTCACAGAATGATAGAATTATTCTGTGGGTATTCTATGAATTGTTATAATGTCAACTTATTTTCCTGAGACATGACGTTGTCTCATTATCATTCATTCCAGCAATCGTATAAATATGAGGATGATAATATAATATCATACTTTTTGTTGGTTGATATTTTCATGCCGATGGTCAATCCATATGATCATGGGAATGGTAATGGTAAGTTAATAATATTGAGTTCAGAATATCTCCACTAAAAACAAAACTGGAATATTGGTGTATTGGAGTAGATAAGAGGAAAGATATTATATATTATCGTTCATCATAGAATTGAGGAATGAATATCTCAGATGAGTTCGTTGTTGGGTAGAATTCGTCTATTGGTTTTGGATTGATAATTTTTGGCACTCTTGTTGAATTTAAATTCTTCTATGATGTTTGAATTCAATTTATGAATGATGAAGTTCTAAATTTCAATAATGAATCGTACTTCTATGTTTTCACAGAATGCTATAATTATTCTATCTTAGCTATATTATATGATCTGTGTTCATACTCGTACATTTCATCCTGTTCTATAAGAGAGAGTCAAATTCATTCACAGCTATTTTAATTTGGTTTCTTCCATGGTGCAGTTCTCATTCTCATATTGCTCATTTAATCTTGATAAATAAGCTATTATTTGAATTGAATTTCCTTTATGATGCAGTTCTATCATAAGAATACATTGATATAATTCTCAACTCTGAGAAACCAATAATTCCGGAGATATAATTTGTCTGTTTGAACTAGAGCGCCAGAAAGCTCCTGTCCACAGGGCTTGAACCCATTTTTTATATAATGTTTATGCCAATCATGATTGGCACTCAATACACACACTACATGTAGTGTTTTGTAGAAGGTCCTCAGGCCAGATTTTGTTTTAGTCTTCGGTTGGAGGGACCATCTCTATAAAGTTGTTCTATCCGGTCATTTGCATGGCCTGCTAATCGATAGTTGTAGTTGGTGGTGACTGTTGCTTACTTACCACGGAGCATTTACTATTGATCATTGTTGTTTGGATTGGAACCTCTGTATAATGTTTATTCGTGATGATTTTGTACATCCCCAGAGTTGCAGGTCATATGTCCATATGGGTTTGAGCAATACTTTGTATAGTAAGGATCTGAGGTCCTCTTGACCTGATCTGAAAATGCTAGTAAAATAGAGCTGATTTATGAAAGCCTCTAATTCTTTTTTTTCAGTATTGTGAACGGTCAAACAATCACATTGTGAACAGTCGAACAATCAACAAATTCGAGTGTAGCTTTGGTATCATTTTTCTTGCCTGTTGTGCCATTAATTTGGCTCATGAAGTTTATGATTGTTTTTTAAATACCTTCTCCATCCAATCAAAATCTTCTACTTTTCGGATATGTATATGAGCTTCGATCAATGACCCAAAATGTTACTCAACGCTTTTCCCAGAATTCATTACGCCTAAATCAAAAATGCTGGCAAACTTTAAAGGTACATTCACAACCACCAAATTACAATTAAAAAATATTTCTTAAAGCCTTCCTTTTTTCGATTAAAATAATCATAATTTCGTCCTTCAGATCTTCCATCACCGGAGTAGGTAATTTTTCCATTTCCGTCTGAAGGTATGTGCAAAAGGCCTCAGTGCATGACAGAGGGACATCTACCTTCCCTAGATTTTGAGAAATGGATTTTAGTGCCTCAGAAACATCGGAACTCTCATAATCATTTGTTATTTTCCTTTTCCTGGACTCCTTTTTCTTCAATGTGAAAGTATCCGATTCCCCTTGTGGTTGAACTGCAGGAATGAATCTAGGGGTTTCACTTTCTGCCCTAGTATAAAATGGTCCCCCAGTACTATTACTAGGGGATAACATTTCATTACTGAACATACTCATTGTTGGAGAAGATGCCCGAAATTCAAAATTGTGTAAGTCGGGATCTATATCAATTTGTGATTCAACCACAGTGAATAATTCGCTTCCCTCGAGGTTGAAGCTGCTGGTAGTTCTTCGAGGTTTTATTATTTCCTCCAAAAAAGAAATTAATTTAAAAATATGCCAGTCCTTCTCTTTAGGAGCTCCTGCTCCGCTTCTCGAGTCTTTTTCAATAGTCTTTTTAATTCTTAAAAACTTCTCTCTCAACGATTTGAAATTATGTTTCGCCCATTCGCCTGAAATGTTTAATAGTTAGCATTTTGTTCCTCGGATGCTATAAAAATTAAATAAATACCTGTTGCATTGAACCGTCCTCCAACTTCATTCCATGTTCTTTCTTTTTTCTTAACATCTTTAAATTCTAATTTCGACTTCTCATACAGAAATGGATACTCCATTACAATGGCAATGAATTATATAATATAATATCAGTCGATTCCATCATTAAAAATCTGTTTTATATTATAATAGTAAAAGTGCTTGGCTTAATATAGTTAAAACGCGCGTCTAATGAAATTTGAAATATGATATTTCCGGTCCTAAAATTGCTGACTTACCGACAATACACCTAGTAGAAATCTGCCTTAACTACTTACCCTACTTCATAATATATTCGATAGGTGACTGCTGAAAATAATTGACCTTCACTTTCTATTAATTCCACTGTTAAGTGGACGTATGGAAGCTCAAAATTTGTTAATTTTTTTATTACGTCCAATTGTAATTCCAATTGCTAATTTTAATTGTAATTTGGTGGTTGTGAATGTACCTTAATACTTGTATGTTCAATCCTGCGATCTCTTTATTCATGAACAAAACACAATTTTTCAGTTGAAGACTACAGGGGAAAAATGAGGAATGTCAGTCGGGGACACATTTGCATAAATCAGAAAATAACTTTTCAATGGGTGTAAATTTTTATTTTTTGGAAGTAATTATCCATTTCCTTCGTAAAACTTAAGATTATCTAATATATTTCACCATTGTTGAGGGTATTCAATTAAACAGAACAAATATTACGAAAAACTAAAACCAAAAATCCCAAAAGTTCTCAACGTTACTATATGTTTTTTATTGAACAGGAAATTTAATATAATATACTCCTTAATATAATTGCGTCTTCTCTTGCTCGTTACTGCATATGTGGTAAGTTTGTATAAAAATGGGTTCAAGCCCTGTGGACAGGAGCTTTCTGGCGCTCTAGTTCAAACAGACAAATTATATCTCCGAAAGTATTGGTTTCTCAGAGTTGGGAATTATATCAATGGATTCATATGATAGAACTGCATCATAAAGGAAATTCAATTCAAATAATAGTTTATTTATCAAGATTAAATGAGCAATCATGAGAATGAGAACTGCACCATGGAAGAAACCAAATTAAATCTGGCCAATTTTGCCCAATAACGAACTTAACCGAGATATTCATCTCCCTAAACTACTCTGAAAATTTCAACTACCTACCTCATTCCGTTCGAGAGTTATATCTATGTCTATGGATGAAAGCAGTCTCACTACTCACAGATCTCTTACTTCATGTTCAGTTCCGAAATGTAAGAATTTTCTGAGAAGAACTAATTTCGGAGCAAACAACTGAGATTTTTCTCACTTCGCTCACAATTCTTCGATTGATTAGATAATGTCTCAGGAACATCATTTGACATTATGACAATTCATAGACTAATATCATTCTGTGACAACGTTGAAATACGATTTATTATTGAAATTTTGAAAAATCATATCTCCGAAAGTATTAGCTTGTTAGAGTTAAAAATGATATGAATGGATTCTTATGATAAAACTTCTTATTAAAAAAAATTTAATTTGGAATTTGTTTCGTAAAAAAAAAATTTTTTTTTTTGTTACTCCGAAACCATCTGTCCGATTTTGCCCAATAACGAACTTAGCCGAGATATTTATCCCCCAAACCTACTCTGAAAATTTCAACTCTCTAGCTCATTCCGTTCGAGAGTTATCGTGCCTACGGCCGGTCGGACCGGCCGGACAGAATGAATTTCGACCACGGATTCTTGATCAGTGAGTCGAACCAAATCGTTTAAGACCATTTTCATCGAAATATTCGAAAATTACAGACATTTGGGCAAATTGATAAGCACTCAGTTCGGAGGAACTAGAGCGCCAAAAATGTTGGGCTTCCACTGATGAGCAAAAAGTCTTCAGGATTTGCAAATCTTTGTACTTTTCCTTAGATAATTTTAACGGTCCTGAAAAAAACGAACATTTGCACAAGAGGAGAAAACAATATTATGCAAATATGAAACATATTAAATTTATGATTTACCTTCATATGCAGCATCCGGTAGATAAAACTCATTAGTTGTACATTGTAATAATGGAGTATGAAAATCTTTCCTAGTCGTAATGATTCCCTTCGAATACAATCCATTGTAGGTGCTTCGGTGGTAAATATATATTTTTTCTGACGAGCAGTAGAGTTCTCTAATTTCTTGGATTTTGAAAGGGCAATTCCTCTTAAATGTAGGGTTTTGAAGAAATTGGGACCAGTCTCGGACAATTCGTGGATCATCTTCAACATTGATGATCTGAAATGGTTCTGGTTTCACTCGAGCATTTGCAATAAGATTATAAAAATCACAAGGCATCTCCATTTTTGCGCGTATGTTCTGGGGAACATCGCGTTATAGTTTTGCCCAAATGTCTGTAACTTTCGAATTTTTTGACGAAATTGGTCTCAAACGATTTAGTTCGACTCCCCGAGGAAGAATTCGAGGTCAAATTTGATTCTGTCCGGTCGGCCGTCCGTTGCCACGATAATTTGAGAACGAAAAGAGCTGGCGACTTGAAATTTTCAGGGTGGGTGGCGCATCGCAATACGACGGGCAAGCTCGTTAATGGGCATAATCGGCCCAGTGGTTTCCGAGTAATAATTTTGTTTTCAACCAATATGAATCCGATCGAATTGAAACTTGGTGAGTAGTTGTAGAATATGAACCTAAGCACGTTTGTGAAATTTTGGGCGAATCGTATGGCTAGAAAATTTTAAAAAAATTATTAAAAAATATTTTTTTTGTCACGATAACCTGAGAACGGAAAGAGATAGCGGCTTGAAAATTTCAGGTTATGTTTTGCATATGAATGCCACATTTGAGTTTGTTTATGAGCATAATCGACCAAACGGTTTCAGAGTTATAGCCATCTGAAATTTGGTGGTTTTTTGTTCCTCATTAACTCGGAAAATACTGAATCGATTGAATTCAAACATGGTTATTAGTTGTAGAATGCCAACGCGAAAATGTTTGCGAAATTTGGTGAGGATAGCATTTGTAGATAATTTTTAATAAATCATTGAAAAAAAAAAAAAAATTCTTTATATCAGTAACTATACGTTTGAAATTGCTGAAATTTTGCAAGAGCGTTCATTACCTAAGTCTACTGCAAAGTTTCAAGTTTTAACACGATCGGTTGAATATTGTTGGAGATTCGAGCATTCTTGTGTGAGTTCAGTAGATGGGTGACCGTTGCCTCGATAACTTTCGAACCAAAGGAGATAGGGACTTGCAATTTTCAGGGTAGGTTGCGTATCCGAAAGGGAGAGTCGAGTTCGTTTTTGTGCATAATCGGTTTAACGGTTTCCGAGTTATATCCACCTGGAATATTGTTTCCTTGATAACTCAAAAAATAAATATTCGATTGAATTGAAGCTTGGTAACTAGTAGTAGAAAATCAACACAAAGACGTGTTTAAAATTCTGTTTGAACCGTACTTCTAGAAAATTTGAAAAAAATGACGAAAAAAAAAATTTTAAGAACCGCGCCTCCAGAAAATTTAAAAAAAATTGGTTCAAGCACTGACGTGAAGTCAGAAGCTTTTGCGCTTATGTTCTACTGTCCATTCTTCTGTATTGGATACCCTTAATCGAATTTACCATGGTTAATTATGTCGTCCATTCTCCTGTATTGGACACTTAATTCGAATTTACCATGGTAAATTCGTGGGCAACTTAGGGTATATTGTTGTCAGCGTGGAAAGTTCTGCAATGTTTTTCTCATCATTAACGACTTCCATGGTTTTTCTTCTCCACAGGGAACTGATACATCGTTTCTTTGAAACCAAGATTATGCTTCCTGTTATAGTCCAGTAAAGGAAGGGCTGAAATCCTTTTTTCTCGGAAAGAGCTGCATTTTTGATATGTTGATTGTTATAAAGAGAGAAACATATGGTCAAAAATGCAGGTGTTAAAATTTTCAGGAACATTGAAAAATTCTTGAAAATATAGAAAAAATACGGTTTTTCTGATATTTTCGCGAATGAGAAGGTTTAGTAAGAAAAAGTTTCAAACAGAAGTTGTAGAGCGGAAAATTCTAGTCCAAATTATGTACTTTATCGTTCTCGAAAGTGAATTTGTATATTGATAAACAGCGTATTTCTTCAGTAGCGCAATACCAACGAATTTCAAATTTGGCGCTCGATGAAATGACTACCTGCAGTGGGACTCTGTAACTTGCATTCCAAAGCGAAAGCATAGCGCAAGCAAAGCAAAGCAAAAACATACGCTTTGATTTCATGTACTCTCTATCGATTACGTTACGCCACGTTATGCTTTCGCTTTCTTATTACGACTTCATACGAATCTAAACGATGATAATGGAAATAAGTTTGGCAACAGCCAATAAAACAAATGTGACCAAAGTAAATCCTAAACTTCTGACATAAATATTCAAATTTTCATTTTGGTGTTTTCAGTTGTACAGAAATTTTTCAAAATGTTACCAGCCACTATAGCAATTTTTAATGATTTAGAGCGAAGAAATCAATTACGCATGTATAGGGAAGAAAGTAGATTTCTTCGTGATAGAAGCGACCCTTTCCAAGAAACGGATGAAAGATTTATTGATTTCTTTCGATTAAATAGAGTCTTGGTTCATTATTTATTCGACGAACTTGTTCCGTTGATGCTACCGGCTTCAAGATTAACCAGGATTCCCTGTGAGTTGAGGATACTCGCAGTATTGCGTTTTTTTTTGCTACAGGGAATTACCAGAGAGGTATAGGCCAAGAATATATCTTATCGATGAGCCAACAAGCGTTGAGTCGATGTATTTCAGAAGTATCAGTTCTAATTCAAGATCATTTTCATGCTGCTTGGATCAAATTTCCAGAAGGTGAAGAAATGGACAGAATTAAAGTTAAATTTTTTCGAAATTGTAGTATGCCTGGAGTAATTGGTGCTATAGATTGCACCCACATAGCTATTATAGCACCACTAGATGAGGAGCATAATTATGTCAACCGTAAAGGCTATCACTCGAAAAACGTGCAACTGATTTGCGATCCAGACCTGATAATTATGAATGTTAATGCCAACTTTCCAGGGAGTTGTCATGATTCATTCATTTGGCGACAATCGCAAATTAAATCCATCTCCAAAATGAGTTTCGCAATGGCCAACAGAATACTTGACTGTTGGGTGACTCTGGCTATCCTCAAGAACCATGGCTGATGACACCTGTAAATGGTGCTTTACCACATACACCTGAGATGTTGTACAATAATGCCCACATACTCGGTAGAAATTGTATTGAAAGGGTAAATGGGGTTTTGAAAGGACGGTTTCGCTGCCTACTAGGAGAGCGGAAACTTCGATATGGACCTCAAAAGGTGGGAATCATTGTGAATGCCTGCTGCATTCTGCACAATATGTGTGTAAAGTGGAGAATTCCAGTGGATGAAAATCTTATTTTCGATGAAGATTTGGAACACCATTATCCAGGTCAGTCACACGTCAACAGTGTCAACACATTCAATGAAGGGATTCGTATTCGTAATACCATAATTGCCAGATATTTCCAAAATTGAATAGAAAATTTGTTAAGTTAATTAAGTTGTTCTGGCTGAGATGAAAGTATAACAATTATTTACTGATTGTCAGGGCCGTCCCTATTTTTACTTAGTTGAAAAACTTGACTGAACACATACCAAATTACAATGAACCAAAGAAACTTTTGAAAGGACAAAGGATATGATTCCAAATGTAGATAGGGTAGACTGGGTACGGTTGTGACAATTTTGGTTTGATCACCAATAATTTTGTTTATATACTAGTTATGATGAAGAAAAGTAACCTAAAGCGTACTATGTATTTTTGCCTGCGTAAAAACTCCAAAATATTGCCCCTAAATGCGCTGTAGTATGTGGAGCATCTATTTAAAAAAAAAAAGAGAAAGTGTCACAACCGGCCACAACACAAGGACGGTTGTGACAATGGTTGGGGTCGGTAGTGACAAACATCAACATACACAGAAATTGTTTTTAATCACTTTTATTGTTAGAAATAAAAAGCTTCCACATTCGTTCTATCAAAACTTGTAGCTCTTGAAAGGCTTGTAGCCTGAGCTACGCGTACAGAGAGTGATGGGTTCCTATTCATGAATGAACGGAACCATTCCTCACCAGCCATCTTATTCTCATCCCAAGTAGCAGGTCGCTTTATATCATATTTAGTTGTTAGTTCAAATGCCAGCTTCCGTATCTCTTTTGTAGAAAGGCTAAAGTATATTTCAGGGCAACGAGTAATATATTGTGATAGCTGCTGTTCTTGCTCATTGGAGAATACTTCACTATGAGCAACATATCCCATGCTGATGCTGTTTTCATCGTGATTCGCACTGGCTTCATTACGTTTACGATTTTTACGAATATATCGCAACAACGACGTACGATTAACTCCGTATTCCGCAAGCGTTTTCTGGGCATCTGAAAGCAAAATATGAAAAAAACCTATGTCACAACCGTACCCAGCATAGACTTTTGAATTCAAACGATCGCCGTGACTTTGCTAAAAAATTTTCGTAAAAAGTAATCACACGTAATTAACTACTAATATCGAACTTCTAACAAAAAAATATAGGACATCGACTATCTGCATACAAATAACAGTAACTTAAAAAAAAAATTGATCAAAAAACTTACTTTTGACGGTTGAAAAGCAATGTGGCAACCTGTTTGCGTTCACGTCGCGCGCCGGCTGAAGCAATACTGGACAATGCGTTGAGACTTGCATGGCGCTTCTCTCTCCCCTTGCACCCTACCCCGCATTCCGTATAGTTTGACTGTTATGACGACTGTCACTACCGTACCCTGGCACAACCGTACCCACTCTACCCTATGTACAAATATATACTTCATTTTTTCTGCAAAGTACTAAAATTTTATTATGAATTTTGCATAGTTCTTCCTGACTGTCTGCCATTCTTTTTATATTCGAATTAATTTCCTGAAGTACTCCCAGTGTTTCATTATGCATATTCTGGATGTTTGTTGCAGCATTGCGTTTTGGGAAATTAGAGGTTATTTTGGCAGTAGGCACTTTCCTTTTTCTGCTTTCTATTCTATTTGGCATACTAACTGGGGAATTTTGTGGTGTTGCCGTGAGATTTGTTTCACAATATGCGGATGTTCCGGCTTCTAAGAGATCGATCAGTGGTGGTGGTGACACTTCGATATTTCTTAAGTTCGGAGGCATCACTTGGAATTGATAGTCGTGTTCGACTTGTATTATTGATATTTGTTGAGGAATCTAAAAAAAATAAGCTTAAAATATTACTGATGTTGACCAATGTGAATTGGTATCAATTCACACAATTGTTAACACGTTCGCGGACACTGACGTAATATCACGTCATAGACATTGAATCCAGCAGGGCACTAAAAAATAGTGGGATGTGCTCAGATTGTCACAGCAATATAATGAGGTATTTTTCACGCAGATTAACGTCACTTGTAGCTTTAGAACCAACTTTTTCCAAAAATTCGGAAATACTGAAAAAAAACACTGCGTCATATAACGTCATGTCCAGCAAAAAGCATAGTTTATTCACAAAAAGAGAATGACGTCATATACCGCACGTAAAAATGAAATGAAAAAGACCTTATTTTAAAAAAAATAGCATGTATTCAAGCTAAACTATAACAAAAAATCAGTACAAAATGCTTTGGTAAAAATAATAACTAATAATATCACTTATTCATGCCAATCTTGAAAACATTTCCCTACACAAAGAGGTGGCTTGCCTATACAATCTCGGCACTGCCAAGCAGTTTCTTTTCTTTTCTTCGTCGTATAGCATTGCTTACAGCGTTTATAATATTTTCCATGTTTTTTCGAGTTTTCTGGTATAGGAATGGCCTCAAGAATATGACCAGTATTTTTTCTAGAATTCTTGGATGGTACTGACTTACTTCCTTTCACTACTATTTTGACAAATTCTCTGCCATCTTTTTGGTCGGAAGCGATTCCCAGCAATGAGTTGATTAACTCATTTCTGAACTCTTTGAACGTCTTTTTTTCTCGATTGGCTTTATTATATAGATAGTGTGAGTTCCAGACTGCTATATCCAGTAGGTGAAATATGACTTTCTTATGCCATCTGATAGTTTTTCTAGGGCATGAATAATAGCTAATCATTTGATCAGCCCTGTCAATACCTGACATGTTTTCATTATAATGACTAATTTCTTCTGGCTTTGTTTTAGTCTGGCCAAACCTATTAGTCGTTTCAATTAATTTGGGCTGATAAGCTGTTGTAATACACAAAACTTCACGTTTATCACGCCATTTGGTAACGTAGACATTGCCATTCCTTTTCCATATATGCTGCCCAGGTTTCAATTTAGCCAGGGTTATATCTTTCGGATTACCTTTTCTATTCAGACGTAATGTACCTGTACTATGCGTCTTTCGTTTCAATAAAATTTTTGACAAGTCAATACTATTGTAGAAGTTATCCATATATATGTGGTGTCCCTTATCTAGGAATGGCTTCAGAAGCCTTAGTACTAAAGAGTTCAACTTTGAAGTTCCCCTGACATCATCTCTATTCGATTTTCCCTTATAAATTTCCATATTCAGAACGAAACCATCATTTGAGCATAGTTCATAGAATTTGATTCCATATTTGCTCTTTTTATTTTTTATGAAGACACGAAATTTTAGTCGTCCTCTAAAGAGAAGGAGCGACTCATCCAAGGACAATGCCTCAGGAGGGGAGAATATATTTTGGCTTGATTGTACTATTTTATTCAGTAACCAACTGACCTTATATAGAGGATCATTCTTATTTTTATCATCCGAACAATTGAAACATCTCAAAATTTGTTCGAATCTGCGTCCTGACATGTTAGCAGGAAAAATTGGGTGGTAATAAAGAGGATCAAAAGAGAATAAATCCCTAATGGAACGAAATTTTAGTTGACCTGCCAAAAGGCACAATCCAAAAAATTTCTCCAATTCATTTGCGGATATTTCTCGGAATATTCTGAACCGCTCGTGCCTTGTTTTTGGTCTTTTACTTAGGTTTAGTGTCTCACCATATGCGTTTGATTTTTGTAGGATATAATTCATTATCTCTTTTGTCCAAATGAATTCAAAAACTTCTCTCGGAGTCTTGAATTCAATATTTTGTGTTAGTCCAACAGAAGCATGGTTGAACATAAAGTCTACTGGGGTAGATAATGTGTCCACCCATACATTTTCTTCCTGCTCAACTGAATCATCAGAGTCCCCTGAACTCTCGCTGCTGACTTGTTCTGAAATTACGAATATTTGTTGAATATATTCCAAGAAAATGATTTCAGTGTAAATACAAATCAACGTTACATAAAAGTAATGCCTACCTAATTGAGGCTGTCCTTTTTCATTTTGGGTTGCATTGTTTCGTTTTTCTCGAGAAGGACCAGCTAGAAAAAAATACCGAAAAATATAGAAAATACTCTTGAATCTCAAAAATATACACTTACCAACGTTCGAATCATCGCTAGAATCTGGTGAATTATTTTGAGTGTAGTCAGGATCATCTATAGAATCGTCAGTACTATAAGGATCATGTGTGCTTTCAGCAGCCGATTCTGATGCTTCATATTCCTCCTCAATCTCGTCAAACCACTTAAGTAATTTTGCTGCTTCTTTTTCATCCATTCTTCGAGCGTATTCAATTAAGCATAAGGTATACACTATCTCCGACTGCATCTAAATTCGAACTGGAGTCCACCTAAGAGCCTAATGTCGTCCGATCAAATTTCCTCCCCCCTTGCCGAAATTACGGGAACATATTTCAACACAAGGTGTCCAGTGGGACACTTCACACACTTTTATATACAAAATTGACGTGAAAGCCCGTTAAACGTATTTAAAGCGCATCAAGCCTTTGACGGCTAATGCCGTCAGTGCCCAGTCAGGAAAATTACCGATGCGGCTTATGCCGTTTCCAGCCAACTATGCACATACCATGGAAAATAAGTGTCCGCGAACGTGTTAAAAAATATATCACGAAATCAATAGAGTAGACTGACACATATCGTCGGCAACACAGCAAAACCTAGTAACTGCAAAAACCAACATTTCCAGGAGGAAATCATTTTGGATTGATGAATTAGATTAAATTCAAAATAGTTACAAACCACTTGGTATTGATTATCTCAGTGTCTGTGTACTTTTTGAATAGAATTTGCACGTCCCCGTCCCCACAAATACAATCAGATAATTACCGCCGAAATCTCATTTTTGAATTTTTGTCAGTTACTTGGTTTCGGCGTCGCCGATGATATGTTCTAAAAAAATTTCAATATTTTACTATACAGTGTAGACTCATGTGAACTGTTATCAATTCACACAATATGTGAATTTTTATCAATTCACACAATTGATGAAGTAGATTGACACATGTTCACTTGACTTACAGTACTTGTTGAAGGAGATCCAAGCTGTCCACCCCATCAGTCCTATCAATCTTTTTTCTGTCTCTGTTAAATGCTTTTCCATACGTCCCCCTCCTGTTCTCTGAAGTTCCATCCTTATTTCAGCTGCTTTCACTTTCACCTTTCCTTTCCAATCACCCACAGCCTGTTGATAATTAATATACATTTATATTATTCTTTTGATTTGAAGCAATACATTTTAAACATGTAAGAATCAAGCATGTGTATGAAAATAAAAAGCTTTTAGCATAGTCTACTTAGATTCCATAGATTGGAATAAACTAACGATACCTTCACTTCAACAAACCCTCAAGTATACAGGGTGTTTCCTAAACATGCGGCAAAAATTCAGGGGGTTGTTCCTTGGACTATTCTAAGAATATTTTGTCCTTTGATGATTTTTGAAAAACCTATTTGTTTCGAAGATATAGGGGAAACAAAATTTTGGATAATAACATTTTATTATGAAAAATTACATGAAAATTCAACTCATTCTACAAAAACTGTTGAAAATGACCACCTCTACCCAGCATACAAGCATCCAATCTTCTCCTCATTGACTGCCGAACCCTTTCAAAAACACCAGGATCATTTCTTATTAAGTTACACCCAGCAATGATCCGATTTCGCAAGTCTTCCACATTTTCTACTGGAGTGGTATAAACTAATGATTTTAGATGGCCCCATAGGAAATAATCTAAGGGGTTTAAGTCCGGGGAACGAGCAGGCCATAAATGAGGTCCACCTCTTCCAATCCAGCGATCTCCGTATGTTAATGTTAAAAACTCACGAGCAACCAAACTAAAATGCGCTGGTGCACCATCGTGCATAAACCACATTGCATGTCTTATTGCCAATGGTACATCCTCCAAAAACAGAGGTAACGTTTGTTCTAAAAAGTTGCGATACACGTCCCCGGTAAGTCTTTCTGGTAAAAATATCGGCCCTATTAGGCAGTCACCCACAATACCAACCCAAACATTCAATGAGAACTGATGTTGAAAACGATCTTCAATTACCTCATGTGGATTTTCGTCGGCCAATACATGGTTGTTATGAAAATTTCTTATTGCATTTCTTGAGAAATTCGCTTCATCGGTAAAAAGAATCAGCGTCAGTAATTGAGGAATTTGAACTAATGTGGTTAAAAGCCATTGACAAAATGCAATACGTGGGGGAAAATCAGTAGGAATAAGTGCCTGAACGCGTTGCATATGGTATGGGTATAACAAATTGTCTTTAAGAATTTTCCAAACAGTCTTATTACTCACATTCAAAGTATTGGAAATTTTTCGAGTAGAAGTACTAGGGTCTTCTTCGATCATGTCCAGCACATTCTCTTCCAGTTCCACCGTTCTTACTGTGTTTGGTTTTCCTGGTCCCCCCATTTTTTTCAATGCGCCTGTTTCATGCAGACGTTGATGAATATTTTGAAACAATTTTCTGTCAGGAATATTACGCCCAGGAAATCGTTCAATGTACAACCTCCTAGCTTTTAATGAATTTCCATCAGCAAGTCCATAAATGAAATGCATGTCAGTCATCTCGGCGTTTGTATAGCGATTCATAATAGTCAAAGATAAAATGTTAATTGCTAATACATCACAAAACGAATTCAAATGAAAACCGTGTTTAATCTGTATTCCTTTACCATCTGCACTTATCAATTTTTAGTCAAAAAACTGGCCGTTTTTAGTAATTGGAATGTTGTTAAACAAATTTAAAAATAAATTGTACCTACTTAGTAAACACAGTGCGGTACGCATTTTTATTTAAACTATTATTAATTTTAAAAATATGAAAAATGTTGTTCGCCCTGAATCTTCGAAACAAAGAGGTTTTTCAAAAATCATCCAAGGACAAAACATGCTTAAAATAGTCCAAGGAACAACCCCCTGAATTTTTGCCGCATGTTTAGGAAACACCCTGTATATAGGTACTCACTTTTTGTCATTTTTCCGCACTTTTCACCATATAGCCCATGCTGTTCAACGAAATCGTTAGTTCTGCCCACAACTGGTTATAGGTATCTCTTCCAACGGGACCTTCAAATTTTTTTGTTAATACAACAGGATTTTTTTCTGCGAAATCCAAAAAACGTATCCATTGGCTGGGGTGCGTTTTACCTCTCTTGTTCATCTCCATTTTAATTATATCTTACACTGTTCACAACAAATTCAAAACTCTGAAAAACAAAGATATCACAGGTTTAAAAAACACCCCTTACATTGTAGAAATCTAAGGTAGAACGTAATACTAACCTTCCTTTGAGATATTATAAGTGTTCTTTGTTTGAGACTTAAAGTTTTTCTTGGGAATGATAACGAACAACGAAGCGTATCACATTCAAGCCGGAGATTAAAAAGGATGATACCTGTGAATGATACCCTAACCTGAAACAAGCTTGTTCTTTTTTTATGCGTAATCAAAATATGCAATTCTTCTTTAGAAGCACAAAAGCGTTCCAACAACATGAAAATTAAAATTTTTAACCATCACTACGGATCGTACATAAACATAACACTGACTTGCGCAAAATCTTCGCAAAACCTTGGATTATAGACTCTTTCTATAGTAAAAGCGGAAAGCGCAAGCCGAAACCCTGACGCTTTTGCTTTGCATCCGAATACATGTTCGGTGCTACCGATCTAATCCGAATCGTGATAGGGAGTACAAAACTGTATATAGCAATCGGCTACATCCGCTTATGCTTTTGCTTTGTTGTTACAGAGTCCCACTGCTGAACGCTGAACCAAACATCTGGCAGATATTCGCCAGAGTTGGACTCTCGTCTGGTTTTGTATTGCATTTATTACATCGAACCCTAGCATAATGTTGAGTTGGCTGGAAACGGACAGTTTGGGTAAAACGATGTTCGGTTTTCTAATCTGATGTGCTAGCGAAGGCGATATAGATTCTTCAATGGAGGCTAGAAGTAATATGAAAAATAGAAAAGTAAAAAATTGGATAAATTTTCAAAAGGAAATTTTGTAATTTGACGAAATTGAAATTCAAATTTTATTAATTCAAAATTTAATATAGTTTTCAGCCGCAATTATGAACAAATTCCTAGCTGAATCTCCTTAAGATGCATACGATATACGAATAATAATTTAGACGTAGGTAGGTATGTTTCTGATAGTAAAATAATAGTAATTCTTCGAAGGAAAGAAATTTATTCAGAGTAATGGGACAAAAAAGTCGAATTAAAAAACTGTAGTAATTTTTTGAAGAGCAATAGCATTCTTGAATAATAATTAAAGTTTATGCATCGAATAATATCAGGAAAAACAGTTTTTTCATTTTTACTAATAATTCTTCAATTAAATGTATCAATATCATCTCCCTCAGCGTCATCTAGATACCATTCGTCTTCATCGACATCAGAGTTCATTTCTATTCTGTTTATCAGGTCAGAGACATGCAGTTACACATTTTGCAAAACCTTGTACACTTCAGTCCTGCTTTTTTGCAACTGCAGCGAGAAGTATCACATTTTCCATTACAGCTGCAAAATACCTTAAACAAATGTGAATCAATAAAAACAAGAATAAGAGTGAATTTCTGAAATTTCTGAAACTAATAAAAATAGGGTGTGATTGAATTTTGTGACGCCCATCCCCTCTAGGTCTCCATCTGTTGCTAACCTTTCTCCCGAAACTAGAGACCTCGGGCGCCACCTCTAGTTTAAAGTGTTGAGGACACTCGGTACCTGTGGGCGGTATCCCACAGGGGTTCGGGAGCTACAATCAGAGAAGGTTATGTCCAGGGTTCGGATGTTCGTGGAAGTCCGGGCAGTCCTCTATCTCTGAGAATGTCTACTTGTTATTCGGGAAAATAAAACACACAATAATAATGAAACTTCTATTCGGTGAATTCTACTACATGGTGGTATGTAGGATGATAGGTTGATTAAGCGGTGCAGAAGTAGAAGCGGGATGTAACATGCTTTTAAAACGGTACCTGGGCTCGAGCCTTTATAAATCTACGGAATGAGTGAAAATGGTCAAGTGAAAAACGTTAAATGCGTAATCATGCGATGAAAGCCGGGATGAAGCGAAAGTGCGTGCGGAATATAAAGCAATCGGTAACACCAAGCGGTAAGTTTAACATGGGCAAAGTATATATACAATGAAAGAAATTGGAAATAAACTGATCCTCAAATCTGCTGGCATAACAAAGGGGATCGGATAGGTAGAGATACGGTAAGGGTTCTACAGAGATGCATGATGCACTGTTTCAAGCTAGCATACACACCCTGTATATCCCGAAATCCAAAGGTGTCATGCAGGCCGTTTCAAGCTACTACACAACGATGAGGAATTCGGGCGGTCGGTAAGGAAGGGATAGAGGCGAATAGTACAATAATACCAGCAGAGAGAAAAATAAATAGTCTTACCCTAATACCTTGCCCATGCGGAACCTCTGAAGCTACTTACTTCTTCGGCGGGGTCGGAACGGTGGTGTTGCTGTCGCACTGTCGTTTTATTGACTTCCTTTGACCTAACCACGCTCGTGAATTTATACCCGCAAGCACTGCCGGGCCTGACCACGTCCACATGTTCAATATAGGTAATCGAACATGCACATGTGCCGATATTCCTTCGATTCAGAGGAACGGAAAATAAAAATGGAAAATTGCTTCGTTAAATCCCCCTCCTTCTTCGGATCGAATAGAGGAAACGAGTTTTCTCTTTTCGGCGACCTAAACCTTACAACGCTAAATAATAAGAAAATATATTATACCTCAAAAAAAAAAACAAATCTTTATTCACAAAATATCCAATCTAAAGAAAGTTTGTCACTTCTCTAAATTCCATCCTGGGCTACCAGACGCCATCACCCGTATCAACTCGCACTGGACTCCCTGGTCCCTGGACTGCCGCGGTCCTGGTCGTGCCTCCACTTCCTTCTTCCGTGGACACCCACACTGATCTGAACGGACTCCCACCTGTCCACACCTGGAACAAAACGTTAAGGCGGGTCTCTGGCATGTCCTGCGGTCGTGGTTCGGATAACCACAACGCCAGCACAGCGGGAATTGGTTGACCGGTAGGTATATCGGGTACAACCTCTTAGTGACGGGTTTTTCTTCAACGGTACCTGGGTTCTTCGGTTGGCCGTTGTCGTCCGTAACGGTGCCTGGTTCGAGCACCACTTCCTCTTGTAGTACCAGCACATTGTCTGCCAAGATCTCTTCGGTTCTGTAAGACATACACAGGAGGGTAAAGACACAGAAAAAGAAAACAACAAAAAAAAAAGAGACGGTTCGGTCACACTTTATATTAACAAAATAACAAATATCAAGGGGCGGCAGGAATCTTGAGCCATTTAGTCTGTGATCCCACAGATATCTTCACCCTAAAATATTTTTCCGGCGGCCAGTCCTGCGGACGAATCATTCTTGTTAGAGCCCAGATTTCTGGGGTCCAATTTTTGGGTCCCGGGGGTAGTGGGGATAAGAGTTGTCTGAACCGCTCTATCAGTTCCTCCCTGGTCGGCGGCGGCAGGGGGAGTTGGAGGTAAAGGGCTTATTAGCCGTGGCACCACGAGGTCGGGGAACAGCGGTTTCTGCTCCCTTTGCTTCGGAGGTGCTCTCATTTTCGTGGGTTTCGTCGATTTCGGCATTTCGTCTGTAACATAATTGTTCGGTTCACCGTAGGGTTTGAGATCTTTAACCCATTAACGCCCATTCACCCAAGGGTCAGTATGTCAACTTACTTTCAATATTTTTTTGTTAAAACCATGTAAATTAATCAATGAAATAAAAAAAAATTGATTCTAAATTTATTGAAAATGATACGAGGCTGTACTTAAATGAGTACAATGGGCAAAAGTGTGGTAAGATAATATATAAGTACAAAATATTATGTATGGTATCTTTCAAAGCAGTCTCTTTCTATGCAAAGGGTTATATTGCACTTTTTGCAACACCATCTTACTCTTGCATGACAAAATCTGAGTTGTTTTGGTAATTTTTTTGGAAAGTACCTTTTGGATCTTGAACTATGCTAGCAGGCGGTTGTGAATTTCTGGTACGCATTTCCCTTCCGTTCCTCAAATAATGTCTTACAATGTATCTTGTAAATTGCAGTTGGTTCATTTTGTCGTCACACACGATTTGGTGTAGCTTCCATGCATTTGTTAGTGCAAGATCCATCATATGCGTAAATAAAACCCACCACCATTTTTTTCCTCTGATCGAAATCCTATAGGTGTTTACTGATTGGTCATTTGGTCTACTCCTCCCATTCGTTCATTATAATGTTGGTAAACTAAGGGTTGAAAAATATCTATGATCTTTTTCTGGGCTTTTGACCACCGTTTGACCGTGCTGGTCAACCCATCGAACTAGGAATAATTCGTTATTTTCTTCAAATTGATATTCAAAAGAACCTCTTTCACGTCGGAATTTGTTCGGATCGGTTTTCGGTACTCACTCATCTTCAAAGTGCCAGGCTGATACTCGTCGGTTGATTCACAACTGGTATTTTCCTCGGTTCCTCTGCACTTACTCTATCTCTTTTCCGTCTAGTTGTCTGGGGCATTTCGACGGATTTTAGCAACCATCTGCGAACAAGGGTCCCTGCTCGGGCGCCATTTGTGACGCCCATCCCCTCTAGGTCTCCATCTGTTGCTAACCTTTCCTCCGAAACTAGAGACCTCGGGCGCCACCTCTAGTTTAAAGTGTTGAGGACACTCGGTACCTGTGGGCGGTATCCCACAGGGGTTCGGGAGCTACAATCAGAGAAGGTTATGTCCAGGGTTCGGATGTTCGTGGAAGTCCGGGCAGTCCTCTATCTCTGAGAATGTCTACTTGTTATTCGGGAAAATAAAACACACAATAATAATGAAACTTCTATTCGGTGAATTCTACTACATGGTGGTGGTATGTAGGATGATAGGTTGATTAAGCGGTGCAGAAGTAGAAGCGGGATGTAACATGCTTTTAAAACGGTACCTGGGCACGAGCCTTTATAAATCTACGGAATGAGTGAAAATGGTCAAGTGAACAACGTTAAATGCGTAATCATGCGATGAAAGCCGGGATGAAGCGAAAGTGCGTGCGGAATATAAAGCAATCGGTAACAGCAAGCGGTGAGTTTAACATGGGCAAAGTATACAGGGTGTAACTAAATAACTGTAAAATATTTAAGGGGGTGATTCCTCATCGAAAAAAAGATAGGATCTTTCATATAAAGAAACTTCATTGGAGCATCCCTTGTTAAGATACAGCCCCTTAAAGGGGGTACAGAAAATTTGTTTAATAATTTTTTTCACAAGCACTAAAACAGTCACAATATTGAAATTGACCTGATATTTCCTAATACCAAAAAGACACTTAGCCAGTTATTTATTTGGTTTATCCCATTGTTGTAAGGGGTGGAAAACACAACCCCTAAAATTTATTTTCAATGTAACTTTTTGTCTTATTATTTGTTTACCATTTTAAAATTTAATTCCGTTAACCTGTTTCATTCAAAACAAAAAATGTTTTTTGAATTTTTTGCCCAAAATAAACCAGATAGCAGCAAAACATTATTTTACGAACAACTACAGAGATAAATCGTCATAAATGCGATCTGGATTTATTGTTATTTTGTAGTTACTACCTGCATTAAATGATTGAAGGGGAATAAATAAAACTAATTTATTAATAACACTCATAGTAATTACTCACAGTACTTAATAACAATCATAGTAATTAATAATAATCATATTAAATGTTCAATATGTCTACCTTCAGAGATTTTCTGTACCCCCTTTAAGGGGCTGTATCTTAACAAGGGATGCTCGAATGAATTTTCTTTATATGAAAGATTTTTTTTTTTTCGATGAGGAATCACCCCCTTAAATATTTTACACTTATTTAGTTACACCCTGTATATACAATGAAAGAAATTGGAAATAAACTGATCCTCAAATCTGCTGGCATAACAAAGGGGATCGGATAGGTAGAGATACGGTAAGGGTTCTACAGAGATGCATGATGCACCGTTTCAAGCTAGCATACACACCCTGTATATCCCGAAATCCAAAGGTGTCATGCAGGCCGTTTCAAGCTACTACACAACGCTGAGGAATTCGGGCGGCCGGTAAGAAAGGGATAGAGGCGAATAGTACAATAATACCAGCAGAGAGAAAAATAAATAGTCTTACCCTAATACCTTGCCCATGCGGAACCTCTGAAGCTATTTACTTCTTCGGCGGGGTCGGAACGGTGGTGTTGCTGTCGCACTGTCGTTTCATTGACTTCCTTTGACAAGAAATGAAACACAACTTGGCTATACAGCGCTTTATTTAAGATTTACTAAACAACTTACGGCAATATTTACATGGGGAAGATATATACAGTGACAGTTCGTTTAGAGTATAGATTTCCTTCTTAGTACCTAACTTATATAGCTTAACCTAAGAACCTAAAATTAATATATACATAAAGTTTACAATGAGTATGATTTTCAGCTAGAGGCATGTAGAAGGCAAGAAATGAAACACAACTAGCACTCAGGTGGAGTAAGGGAGAAGGGATGGGGGAGTTGTTAACAGATGGTGTATGTATCTGTGTTTACATTTTTTTTCGGGGCGGTATGCGTTCCGAGATGTCGTGTTTTCTTCAGAGATTTTGTCTTGACAGTGAAAAACGATGTTGTTTGATGTTTCATGATATCCTTTATGGTTTCGGTTTGTGATTGTTTGTGTAAGTCCGCGACTCTTGTGGATCTAGGTCTGTTTAAGATTATTCTCAGGAATTTGTTCTGAATTGTCTGAAGTTTTTTATAGTTTGTTCGCGACATCTTGCTCCATATCGGACTTGCATATAGTAGGATGGGTCTCACGGTTTGTTTGTTAAGTCTGAGTTTAGATTTTGTTTCCATCCTACTGTGTCGGTTAAGAAGAGGGTAGATATTACTTAGAACTATGTTCGCCTTTTTTGTGATCGCTTGGATGTGTGCGTTAAAGTTCAGTTTTTTGTCTAGCGTGATGCCTAGGTATTTGTTAATGTTTTGCTCTTTTATTTCCTGTTTGTACAAGGTTAGTTTTCGCGGGGAGGTGTGAAGTTTTTTGTGGGTAAAATATGTCAGGGATGTCTTTGCCGGGTTAATTTTGATTTTCCACTTGTGATAGTAGTTCTGGAGTAAGTTTATATGATTTTGGAGATATTTATTAGCTTGCTTTTTGGACCAAGATTCGGAGGTTACTGCAGCATCGTCCGCGAATAGGTATAATAGCGTCCTGGCAGTCTTTGGGATGTCGTTAATGTAGTCGTTAAAAAGTCTGGGGGATAGCAGGCCTCCTTGGGGGACTCCTGCCTTCGCGGGGTATTTGTTAGAAATAGTTTTGTTAATTTTGATTTGAAATGTCCGTCCTGTGAGGTACGACTTGATAAGTTTGACCAGATATCTTGGGAGGTCGTTTGATATCAGTTTGTGTATGAGCCCGTCATGCCAAACTGTATCGAATGCCTTTTCAATATCTAGACTCAGTAAGGCCGTAATTTTGTTGATATTTAAGTTTTTTGTTATTTGGTCCGTCAAGTTAGCGAGTTGTAGTGTTGTGCTGTGTTTCTTGCGGAAACCGAATTGTTCGTCTATAGTATGTTCGTTCTCGTCTTCGTGGTCGTTAAGTCGGTTGAGTATTGTTTTTTCGAAGATTTTTGATAGGGAGGATAGTAGGCTAATTGGGCGGTAGTTAATCGCGAATTTTGGGTCTTTCGTCGGTTTGTGAATAGGAAGTACGGTTGCGTTTCTCCAGTTTTTCGGGAAGTAGTTCAATAGTAGACAACTATTAAAAATATAATAAAGTTGGACTATAGCTTTTCTCGGTAGATGTTTCAGGGTTTTATTCCTGATGCGGTCTTGTCCCGGTGCTTTATTGTTATTGAGATGGTTTATTATTGACTTGATTTCCGAAGGGGTGGTCATCTTGTCTGTTGGGACTGGTTCTGGGTCTTGTGTGAGGGAGTCTAGTGATTTCTTAACTAGTTTGGTCGTATTTCTGTCCGATTGGAATTCTGTTGAGGTGTGTGTTTGGGCAAATGTTTCCGCGACGTGTTCTGCTATGTCCTCGTCTTCGAATATGAGTCCGTTTTGGCTATGGAGAGAGGTGATGGTTTTGATTTGGCGTTTTTGTTTCAGGGAACGCGTGATTTTCCACATATCGTTACTGTTACTGAGTTTTTCAGTAAAATCTTCCCACTGTTTCGTCTTAAGAGATCGTAATGTAGTTTTGACTATATTGGTCGCGTCTTTATATTGTTGGTATAGGTCGATTGTGTAGTTCCTCTGGAGTCTTTTCCTGAGTCGGTTTTTATCGTTGATCATCTTTTTGATCGCGTCCGGCGCGATCGTTTCAGAGTCTACGGGGTTGTTCGTTTTGGTAGTTGATTTTTTCACGCTACGTTGTATTATGTTGGTGATGTCTGTTATCGCGACGTCTATTTGTTGGGTGGTGTTCAAAATGTTTGTTATTTTGACGTCTCGGTTTACCAATTTTTGGAATTTTTTCCAGTCGGTCTCGTATATGTATCGTATCATTGTGTTTTGATGGGGGCTGAATTTTGTAATAGTGGAGAGAACTGGTAAGTGATCCGAGTCAAGTGCGTTAATTGTGTATGGTGGAGCGATCGATATGTTTTTGGTGATAAACATGTCTATGGTAGAGGGAGTTGCGTTATGGGCGGGGTAGTAGGTGTAGGAGTTCTGAGGAAAATGGAGGATGTGATTATTCTCGTTGAGGAATTTCTTTAAAATTTTGCCGTTTGGGTTTGTTGAATGGCAATTCCAGTTTTGGCTTCTGGCGTTGTAGTCGCCTAGAAGGATTACACGGTTTCCTAGGCGCATTAGTTCGGAAAGTTCTTTTGGGTCGAGTGGAGTTTTATGGTGGTTGTAGATGTTGACTATAATCGTGTCGTTCAGCCGGATTGCTAAACTTTCCACGTTTTTCGTATCTGTTGTTATTTCTACCGGTTTAAGGTGTTTCCTGTAGTAAATGATCAAACCCCCGTGGGTTGTCTTTGGTTTGAAAAAGTAGTAAAAATTTGGGAGTTTTGGAGGGGATTGTTTGCCGAGACGTGCTTCTTGGATGCAGATTATTTCGATTTTAATTTCGTTACAAAGAATATCTAGTTCATCAATTTTGTTGGAAATACCATTTGCATTCCAAGTTATTATATTAATATCCTTTTTGTTAGGGTACATTATATACCGTATTTTTGGGATAAGTTTTGGATTATGACTTTTTTCTCTAGGGGAGACGAGGTATTTATGAGGGCTTCCTTTAGCTCTCTGACGAGTGTTAATAGTTGGCCGATATTGCATATTTTATTTAGTTCACCGATTTCTTTTAGGAGTATCTGGAAGTCATTAAATTCTGAATTTTGCCTTGGTTGAGTGGATTTGGTGACCGCGCTATATGATAGGGTTTGGGTTACTGGTTTGCTTGGCTGAGCTGGGGTTGATTTCGGGAAATTTTGGGGTGTTGTGTGTGGAGGGTTTATTATCTGAGGGGTTTTTGGGGGCTGTTTTGTGTTCTGGTTCTGCCTTCTACATACCTGACATAGACTGGACATTGTCTGTGATTTGCAGTATGGGGCCCTCCGCAGTTTGCACATTGGACTGGGGCACTGTCCTTTTCTTTTATGGGGCACTCCTCGGTGGGATGGGGTTTCGCGCACTTCACACATCGCGGCACTAGGAAGCACTGGCTGGACCCGTGTCCGAGCCTTTGGCACTTAAAGCACTGGGCGACAGTGCACTTTTTTACGTATTGTTGCCACTCGATTTTTATGTGGTCCAACTCGGTGATTTTTTTAACGTCCGCGAGATTGCACTTACGCGGCACTGACACTAGGAAGGAATGGGCATTTGGGCCCTTACCCTTCATTTTTAAGTAATCTATTTCGCGCACTGGTAGTCCAAGTTCGGTGGCTACTTTTAGGGAGATTTCTTCGGGCTTCGTGAAGCAGGCGGCCTTCACGACGATCTTCTTAGTTTGTTCATCCTTCGACGAGTGGGTGTAGAATCCAATTTTCTGGGATTGGAGGGCTGCTTTCAGTTTAATGTGGTCATATTGGTCGATAACAAAGATTTTTGTTTTGTCCTTGTTATACTTGATTGTAAATTTTCCAGAAATTATGTTCTTGATTTTCTGGTGGAATGTTGTGTAATTTTGGATTTTTCCTATCACGGTGATTGGTGGGTTCCTTGGAGCTGGCTTGGTAGGTTTGCTGCGCCTTGTTGATGGTCCTGGGGAGGTGTCCATGTTGGCGTCTGCTTCTTCATTTGGATTTTCATTAAGCATTCCAAATTGGTTGGTGGTCACTAATGGGTTGGTTTTCTCGGTTGCGGGCTGCTTGCACACGTTGCACGTTTGGCTGGTTGAAATTGTATTTCCGACATCTTATTCCAGTCAGATTCGTCCATCCTTTTCAGGTTATTCCAAATTCGGGTAACAGTAGCCTCCTGGCTACTGTATGTGAGTTTCACAATCCTCTTGCGTGGTTTTCGGGTTGCTTCTTTGTCTTCTTCAGTATGAGTTGGGGTTTTCATTCGGCTGTGGGACCAGCGATCCGTAGACCTGGATTCGACACTTGGGTGAGTTGTCTTCCTTTGACCTAACCGGCACGTGAATTTATACCCGGAAGCACTGCCGGGCCTGACCACGCCCACATGTTCAATATAGGTAATCGAACATGCACATGTGCCGATATTCCTTCGATTCAGAGGAACGGAAAATAAAAATGGAAAATTGCTTCGTTAAATCCCCCTCCTTCTTCGGATCGAATAGAGGAAACGAGTTTTCTCTTTTCGGCGACCTAAACCTTACAACGCTAAATAATAAGAAAATATATTATACCTCAAAAAAAAACAAATCTTTATTCACAAAATATACAATCTAAAGAAAGTCACTTCTCTAAATTCCATCCTGGGCTACCAGACGCCATCACCCGTATCAACTCGCACTGGACTCCCTGGTCCCTGGACTGCCGCGGTCCTGGTAGTGCCTCCACTTCCTTCTTCCGTGGACACCCACACTGATCTGAACGGACTCCCACCTGTCCACACCTGGAACAAAACGTTAAGGCGGGTCTCTGGCATGTCCTGCGGTCGTGGTTCGGATAACCACAACGCCAGCACAGCGGGAATTGGTTGACCGGTAGGTATATCGGGTACAACCTCTTCGTGACGGGTTTTTCTTCAACGGTACCTGGGTTCTTCGGTTGGCCGTTGTCGTCCGTAACGGTGCCTGGTTCGAGCACCACTTCCTCTTGTAGTACCAGCACATTGTCTGCCATGATCTCTTCGGTTCTGTAAGACATACACGGGAGGGTAAAGACACAGAAAAAGAAAAAAAAAAGAGACGGTTCGGTCACACTTTATATTAACAAAATAACAAATATCAAGGGGCGGCAGGAATCTTGAGCCATTTAGTCTGTGATCCCACAGATATCTTCACCCTAAAATATTTTTCCGGCGGCCAGTCCTGCGGACGAATCATTCTTGTTAGAGCCCAGATTTCTGGGGTCCAATTTTTGGGTCCCGGGGGTAGTGGGGATAAGAGTTGTCCGAACCGCTCTATCAGTTCCTCCCTGGTCGGCGGCGGCGGGGGAGTTGGAGGTAAAGGGCTTATTAGCCGTGGCACCACGAGGTCGGGGAACAGCGGTTTCTGCTCCCTTCGCTTCGGAGGTGCTCTCATTTTCGTGGGTTTCGTCGATTTCGGCATTTCGTCTGTAACATAATTGTTCGGTTCACCGAAGGGTTTGAGATCTTTAACATGGATTCTCCGGACTACTTTTCCTGCTTCATCCCGCAGATCGTACACTACTGGCGATATAACTCGGCAAACGGTAAACGGTCCGGTATATTTGGGGGCTAATTTCGCCGCGAAATCATTAATAGCACGTGAAAGAAGATGCTCCCGTTTCATCACCCTATCACCCAGGTGGCAGCTCCAAGCACGTCGACGGAGATCGTAGTACCTTTTTTGTTTATTGAAGGCTTGGGCTAGTTGACGACGCACCAGAATGAAGGTCTCTTGTAGTTTTTCCAAACGGTCGGTGCGTTCCTGCAGTGAAGCTGGACTCGGTTCGCCATCATTCGGTTCTGTGGGGTTCTTGATAGCTTCCCTGTAGATCGTTCTTGGGGCCTCCAATTCTCTGCCGAAGTTCAGAAAAGCCGGAGTGAAACCCGTTGTCTCGTGTCGAGAACTATTGATGGCGAAGGTGAGTTCATGCAGGTGATGGTCCCATCTTTTATGGTTGTTCTCACAGAACTGTGCGATCATGGTCTTCATGGTTCTGTTCGTCCTCTCGACAGGATTACATTGCGGTGTGTAGACCGGTGTAAAACGGTGTTGAATACCCATTTCCTCCATCATTCTCTTAAAAACCTTACTATCGTATTGAGATCCGTTGTCGGACAGGATAGTTCTGGGACACCCAAAACGTGTGATGATCTCCTCGTACAGTGCCTTGGTCACAGCGGCGGCGGTGGCTCGGCGGATCGGTCGGCATGCGGTCCACTTGGTGAATCGGTCATGGAACATCACCAGATAGCTGTTTCCCTTAGAGGATCGGGGGAGCGGCCCTATCAAGTCGGTGCTTACAGTTTCCCATGGTCTAGAGACCGGATTCGGTTGCATCTTCCCTGGTGGTCCTTCGCCGCATTTAACACATCGCGGGAGGATGTGACAAGTCGATTGAGTATGGCCGTAATTCTGGCAACGGTGACACTGAAGGTGTCTCTTCGTTGACCTCTGCGGCTCTACTCTGATTTTGAAGAATCCTAGATATTTAATGTTGAATACCTCTCTGCTGTCGTCCGTTTTCGGCAGCTTGACCAGCATAAGCGGGAACACGTGTTTTACACCCGCTTCCCGTTTGTAGAGTTGTGTCACTTGGATTACTTTGAATCCCTGGTCGGTTAATTGCTGTGATACAGATTCTTCCGTCTCGTGCGACGGAATTCCACGAATTACCACCCTCAGTACTTTCTCGTCTTCACGGGTGTAAGTATAAAACTGCTGGCCGTGCCTTTCGAGGCCTTTCGTCAGTTTTCGGTGATCCGCTTCGGTCTCTACATGAATGTGTAGCGCGTTCTTGTTTTCTGTGGCGTATTTAATTTTGACTTTGTCATTTTCAGCCAGTTTAGCTACAGCGGGGAATGACGCTTTATTTAAAATTTTGATCGGTGGAATTCTCTTCACCGGGATCTTTTTGGGGGTTTCAGTTGTCTGACTGACCGGAAGTGGGGGGAAATTTACTACGTTCGAGTTTCCTCTCGAATACGAAACTCCTGGCGTATTTTCGGAAATCGGGGCGGTGTTGTTCTCGACAGTAGGCTCAGTCGACATGAGCATATCGTCATTTCCGTCTTCGTTTTCAAGAACATCAAATCTATTTGATGTTCTCACGGGGGGTGCGGATTCCTGGCGTTGCACGCGGGGTCTTTTCCTATTTTCCTTGGTCTCAAACGCATTTTTGTTTAGATCGAATCCTAGTTTTTCAGCTATCAAAACGAACAGCTTAACGAGCGCAGCACGGTCATCCGCTAGCGATTCAATGAATGATTCCGCGGTAGAGCCGGCCATTCTCGAATTATAAGTTTCTCAGTAGATAGGGGGTTATATAAGCAATATCATATTTTCAATAAAAAATATTAAAATTTCACAGTCGTAATACTCACCAGGTAATACTCACCCGTAGTTTCCTGTGGAACCAACGATCCGAAGATCTGGACTCAACACATTATCACTACGAACGCACTAACTGGTCACAAGCACCCGTAACGGGTCGAGCTAGTCGGCACACCCGTCAGACGGGTTGAACTCAAGAGCACTGAACACTGGTACGGGAACGCATGCGCACTAGTCGGTAGATGTTCACTGCTCGGCGTCTCGGTCGGTACTGACTTCCTTTGACCTAACCACGCTCGCGAATTTATACCCGCAAGCACTGCCGGGTCTGACCACGCCCACATGTTCAATATAGGTAATCGAACATGCACATGTGCCGATATTCCTTCGATTCAGAGGAACGGAAATTAAAAATGGAAAATTGCTTCGTTACAATTTGAGACTCACATTATTCAATAATTCTTGTGGAGCTACTGCTTTGGTCATCATTTTAGGAAGTAGCATACAATGTGATCTATGCCAACCCCAATCTTCAGGTTTCAACGACGGTCGTCCTAGCCAAACCTGAATTTGATTTTAAACTCGTCTGGTGTGTTCAAATAATGCTGACTCTGTTGGAGGAAGCATTACTAGGGGTGATGTTTTCCTGGTTCCTAAAACTGGGGTTGTGAATATTTTATATCTCAGTTCGTCGATGCTCAAATTTTCCCCACTTGTGTTGTACAGATCTCTCATTATTTTTTCCGCAATATGATAAAGATCTCTAATACTTTTATCTTCTTGATAGAAAATCTGCACTGATTCCTGAAGATCGGGATTTCTCTGTAGTAAACGTATTATTTTCTTCTTTCCTTGATTATACATAGCACTAGTAGAATCACATCCAGCAAATGCATGGGCGAATAAAATAAATGTTTCATTTCACGGTCCTGTGTAAGAGCAATGCGAAGTACGAAGAGATCTACGTCATTGCCAACCACAGCAACCGATTCTGGAATGTTCTCTTTCAGAGATATTGCTGTCATTACTATATCTACGTCGGCATCTTCTTCTGCTACATTAACTTCTATATTATGTTTTCGTAGATAATTGGACAGTATTTTGATAAATTTATATTTATTCCCAATATGTGACAAAAAATTTTTTTGGGTCATTGTTACCATTTTGTCTTCATCAATTTGTACATCAGGGGCAACAACTTTTTCTTTTCGGCGGAATCGTTCATACGATTTTATTCCGATGATTTCATCCGAATAACCATCAAATACAATTTTACAATTCTGTCCAAATTTTTTCAATATGAACGATCTATATATTTCTAATACATCTACGAATCTCTTACTGTGAGTGTGAGGCCATACAACTTGGTGTAATAACCATCCACCATCTATAACATATATCATACCAGTAAGCACAGATTGTGATTGAAGATGCGTTGAGAATAATTTATAGAGGTCTGACTTAACAGTTTTTCTCATTAATCCATATTCGTCGTAGAGAGATAATGGATATGGCGACAATTCGTAAGAAATTGACTCTTTTTTCCTTGATTCATCGTTCTGATAAAGAACGAACATTCTCTGCAACAATGCAGATGAGTCTATAGAAGATGTGCCTCCAGAAATACGAATTTTATTCTGGCTATCGCATAAATTCTTAACTTAATTTTTGATGACAAAGTCATATTCCACAAATTTTTTCCAACGATTGCTTCCATTCCTTTGCGTCCTTCTTCAAATGCAATATGACAGTTAATATGGTCGCTACCAATAACTCCTGTAGAAAGAGACATCAGACAATCTCTTTTCTCAAAAGGATTATGGTATTTTAGCCAGAATACAAATTTTTCAATGTCTTCAATATCTCTCTTCATACGACTTTCAGATAAATCCACGTGCTGTTCACTATTCGCTGTTCTCAAATCAGCATATTCCTCCAAACATTCCATGACGTCAAATGCCGATGGCATCCCCAGAAGGTAACGCGCAACAACACTGGGTGTGACTCCTCTACCATGCCTTAAATCTGTACCGAAAAATCTATTTAGTAATGAAAAAAATCTTTCTTATTGTGGGAATAGGACAAATTATAATATGTCAGATTGTTCAGTACATATATTCGGCGACGTTTCGCAAATTCACATTTGCTTCCTCAGGCCTACAAAATTAAAAATATATCAGCAATATTTTTCTTTACACAGATACACAAAGTGACAGAAAATTACATACCTCAATATGAAGGTTGCAAATTCCGACCATATAATATAGAAAAATTTTTTAAATACAAGTTAAAATATAAAATTAAAATCATGGAAGAATGAAATTGCACACCAGATACAAAGACGTTCAAAACAACAAACCATAACCTATAAATGAGACGTCACAAAACAAATCGTGTTTTGGTTGTCAAATATTGAACTATTTCACGTTAGGACTACCTAGTTTATCTTTTTGTCAAATTCATATATTTAGACAATATTGGATTATATAAACAACTTAGATGACTAGTATCAGATCTAAAATTGACAGACTTGTTCAAATTAATGTGAATCATCTCTAAGATATTTCGTTTTATATATTGTTTTTCTTTTTCAAGAATTTTCACATTCGGAAAATCGAACCTGTGATTCTCCACGAAGAAATGGGAGCACAGTGCCGTCTTTTCTCTGTGTTTTACGTCTTTCAAGTCATATTTGTGTTGTTTCATCCTGCTATTCAAATATTACCTTGTTTGTCCAATATATACCCTATCGCAGTCTAAGCATGGAACTCCATATATCACCCCCGATTTTTGTTCTTTTTGCGCGCGTGTTCCGCAAGGAACAGCGTGCTATCATTTCGTCACAATGTCTGTATTTTTCGAATTTTTTTTCGAAAATGGTCTCAAACGATTAGGTTCGACTTCCTGATGAAGAATTCGAGGTCAAATTCAATTCTGTCCGTCCGGTCCGGCCGGCCGGTCCGGCCGGCCGTTAGCACGATAACTCTCGAACGGAACGACTTAGAGCGTTGAAATTTGCAGGGTAGTTTTGTAGCGTAAATATCTCGGACAAGTTCGTTAACGGGCGAAATCCACCGAGCGGTTTCGGAGTTACGGCCCTTTTTAGTCAAAAAGTTTTTAATGAATATTTCCGGAACCAATCACTCGATCTTTCTGAAATTTGGCACCAAATTGTAGAATCATGACCTTTATATGCCTGCGAAGTTTTGTTTTGATCGGACGGCCCTAAATTTTGTTTTCAGGATAACTCGAAAAATACTAATCTGATCAAATTGAAACTCAGTAGTTAGATGCAAAAGACCAATGCAAACACTTTTGCAAAATTTCGTGAAGATCACGTGACATGAAAAAAATAAAATAATTACTACTATTTTGCGGGAAAATTTGCTTAAAATGCCGAAACCTATTTTTTTGAGGTTCATGCTGCCCTTTCCGGGCATTTTTCGTTGTGCGCATGGGCAGATGAGAAGTCATTTAACTGCTGTAGTTTTCGTCAGAGAGGATTGGGGTTTTGGGGTGGCGGATGCTATTCCTCCATAGAATCCAGATCCCTGATGGGGGTCTGCGCATGCGTAGATTAAAGATGCGATATCTTCCGAACCACTAGTGTTGGAGAATCGGAGTTTTTTGTAAGGTGTGTTATTTTGAAAGGATTTTTAGCCGCGAGTAGATTGCGCATGCGCAGAAAAGAAGTGACTGTTTTTGGGTTGGATGGGTTATGTTGGGAGTGCTGAGTCGATATTGTGAGGTTTTAAAAGAATATTCATAGCAATTCAGTGCTCGGACACTAGTCAGTTTGGGGGAAATACCGTTGTTTCCGAGTTGAAGTGTGCATTCCGTGGCCCTGGGGCCAATTTTGAAATTGATGTTACCCCATACGGGCATTTTTCGTTATGCGCATGAGCAGACCATCAGTGATTTAACTGCTGAAGTTTTTGTCAGAGAGGATTGGGGTTTTGGGGTGGCGGATGCTATTCCTCTACAGAATCCCCTGGTGAGGGTCTGCGCATGCGTGGATTCAAGAGGCGATATCTCCTGAACCACTACTGTTGGAGAATCGGAGTTTTTTGTAAGGTGTGTGATTTTGGGAGGACTTTCAGCCGCAAGTAGATTGCGCATGCGCAGAAGAGAAGTGACTGTTTTTGGGTTGTATGGGTTATGTTGGGAGTGCTGACCCGATATTGTGAGGTTTTGAAAGAATATTCATGGCAATTCAGTGCAAGGACAAGTCAGATTGGGGGATGTAGCGTTGTTTCCGAGTTAAAGTGTCCGTATCGTGGCCCTGGGGCTAATTTCGAAATTGATGTTACCCCTTACGGGCATTTTTCGTTATGCGCATGAGCAGACCATCAGTGATTTAACTGCTGGTGCTTTCGCCAGAGAGGATTGGGATTTTGGGGTGGCGGATGCTATTCCTCTATAGAATCTCCTGGTGAGGGTTTTGGCATGCGTGGATTCAAGAAGCGATATCTCCTGAACCACTAGTGTTGGAGAATCGGAGTTTTTTGTGAGGTGTGTAATTTTGGGAGGACTTGCAGCCAAGAGTATAATGCGCTTGCGCAGATGAGAAGTGAATGGTTTTGGGTTGTTTGGGTTATGTTGGAAGTAATGAGCCGATATTGTGAGGTCTTAAAAGAATATTCATGTCAATTCAGTGCATGGTCACAAGTCAGTTTGGGGGAAATAGCGTTGTTTCCAACTTGAAATGTCTGTATGGTGGCCCTGAGGCGAATTTATAAATAACTATATTCATTAGATCTATATTAAAATACGTTCGGATTTGGAGAAGAGGCAATTGCGTTCCAAACGGAGGTCCCACAACCGCATTTTTTTTCAATCTACGGTAAAGCTAACAGCCAAACTGTATTGATAGCTATATTTGTTAAAGGAACTTGAAAAAAAAAAAAAAAAGCACTGACGTGTAGTCAGTACTCTTTGGCGCGCGTGTTCACGGTGGCTAATTTCAATTGAATGATGAGTACTTCAAGCTCAGTGGATAGAGCGAGCCGAAGATCTACCCAAAGGATAGTGGACACCATTCACTGTCGGTTCAAAAATTAACAGTGCTGTATCTAAGCTGCCATCAGGATAGATTAACAAAGTTGGAAAAGAACACAAGTGACTCTCCTTAGTCGCACAAGCTCCTAGAAGATTTGGGAGGGTCAGTATAATCCTAATCATGTTAATCGCACGCGCGCAAAAGCAGATTGACTTAACAATGAAAGAAAAAGTGTAAAAAGTCAATCTGCTTTGGCGCGCGTGCGATTAACATGATTAGGATTATACTGACCCTCCCAAATCTTCTAGGAGCTTGTGCGACTAAGGAGAGTCACTTGTGTTCTTTTCCAACTTTGTTAATCTATCCTGATGGCAGCTTAGATACAGCACTGTTAATTTTTGAACCGACAGTGAATGGTGTCCACTATCCTTTGGGTAGATCTTCGGCTCGCTCTATCCACTGAGCTTGAAGTACTCATCATTCAATTGAAATTAGCCACCGTGAACACGCGCGCCAAAGAGTACTGACTACACGTCAGTGCTTTTTTTTTTTTAATAGGATCTTTGATACGGCTGTATAACAATCCCACGGTTTTCATATTGTAAAATACTAATTCCTTGTTGTCTGTTTTTAGAGTTCTTTTTAGTTTTTGTGATAGTTCTGGTATATATGGTATTTTATAGTATTTCTTAGTTGTTTCAATTATGTTATTGTTTTTGTTTTTGTTTTTAATTTTCGGTATAAGTTCTGAAATAATTCTGCTGACGAAATGTTTTGGATAATTGTTGTTGTATAGGATATTCTTTACTTTTTCTATGTTCTGGTTGTGGTATACAGGTGCACTTAGGTTGACTGCTCTATTCAGTATGTTGTGAATGGCACTGATTTTATAGCCAAGGGAATGTGTAGATAAATAATTCAACATAACACCCGAACTCGTGGGTTTCGTATACCAGTTAGTTGTAAGTTTTTGTTGTTCAGTTCGGTGCACACATACGTCAAGGAATGGTAGTGATCCCTCCTTCTCTACTTCTACCGTGAACTGGATTCTATCATGGTAACGGTTGAACAATGACAGTGTCTCATTCACCTTGTCTTTTGGTATGGCTGTGATAGAGTCATCGACATAAAACTTGAAGAGTGGTATCGCAAAAGGTAATTGATCAATTACTGTTGTGACGAGGTCATTCATCACGAGAGCAGCCAATGCAGGACTAGCAATCCCTCCCATCGTTGCACCTTCGACCTGTTGGTAAGTGTCATCATCAAATACGAAATAACTGGATTGGAAAAGGAAATCAATTAATGTTAAGAAGGTTGCTTTATCCAATGATGTATACGCTGATATTGTGTGCGAATTCTTCTGTATGACATTTCTTGTGTGACTGTGTGTAATGTTAGTAAACAACGATACAACATCCAGTGAAACCAGGATATAGTCTTCAGGTAGGACCACAGTTTTGGTGAATTCCACAAACTCAAAAGAGTTATTTATTTGGTGTTGGAAAATAGTTGTTACACCGCTCAATACATATATAAGAATTTGACAAAAAGATAAACTAGGTAGTTCTAACGTGAAATAGTTCAATATTTGACAACCAAAACACGATTTGTTTTGTGACGTCTCATTTATAGGTTATGGTTTGTTGTTTTGAACGTCTTTGTATCTGGTCTGGTGTGCAATTTCATTCTTCCATGATTTTAATTTTATATTTGTACTTGTATTTAAAAAATGTTTCTATATTATATGGTCGGAATTTGCAACCTTCATATTGAGGTATGTAATTTTCTGTCACTTTGTGTATCTGTGTAAAGAAAAATATTGCTGATATATTTTTAATTTTGTAGGCCTGAGGAAGCAAATGTGAATTTGAGAAACGTCGCCGAATATATGTACTGAACAATCTGACATATTATAATTTGTCCTATTCCCACAATAAGAAAGATATTTTTCATTATTAAATCTTGGAGGACACTAAGTATTATTTTAGTTTAATCTATTTAGTGTTTGTTCTATACACATATCACTCCAGACACCACTCCAAGCTTTGTCTGTCCTACGAATAGTGAAATATCCTTCTTTTGTGAACCTGTCGAATTCTAATGGATCCATCGTTGTTTCCAAATGCACCATATCCTGTAAGTACCATTGAGCACTTTTCGCATAGGCGAAATGCCCGGATGCATGAAAAAGTGGTAACATTTTACTGACACTGCTTAAGTGCAAATCCCAATCTCCAATACGTTCTGCTTCGACAAACTGGAGTAAAATAATCACGCTCTCCAAATATTGAATCCATAATTTAGCGGTGGGGCCATAATTTAACAAATTATGAAGTGTTTCCTCGAATTTCCGAGTTGAACATACTATCATTGGGTCAATATTACAGTCTCCCAAGGAGAATTTTCCTTCCAATTTTCGAACAACATCTTCACTTGTTTCTCAATTTCATCAGTCGCAGTTGTATTGCTTGTTTTTAAAATATGAATTTTAAGAAAAAATCATGAAACACGTCGATTTTTGATTTTAATTTGCCGTATTTTAAAATAATAATCTTATATACAGGGTGAATCACTTTCGAGTAATGACGTCACCGTCTTTTTTTGTGTTTCGTTTTTTACTGCACTCTCTTCGACGTTCAGTCTAGCATAATATATAACATCCTCTTGATAGATCTTCCAATGACAGCTATGAATACGATATTGCATTCCTATTTGGTGATTTATGATACGAGGGAAAGTCAACAAAGCTATAATGATATAAAATAATAAACTCTATTTGTACTTAATGGACTTTTTTATTCAATATTGACTCTACATGTTTCGCCTTGTTAGGGCATCTTCAGGAGCTCTACAACAGGAAAAAAGAAATAGACATGTAATCCCCTTGCAACAACAGAATGGGGACTTACTCGTCAAAACATACAGGTATCAAGTATCATACAGCTTTCGTCTTTTAAAAAATATCGCTAGGATTGAACAACATATTTCGGTTTAATTCTAATTTCAACAGGATAAACTCTTTCTCCACTACAATAATCAAAAAGTGCATGGACAGCGTCATTTATTTGACATAATTGACAAATCGCATAACTTTCAAACATTGACATGACATCTGACATATGTGACGGCAACGTTCAGAAAACAACAGACAAAACGAACAATATCATATCAGACTCTCGAAAATGGGGCGATAGCTGAGGTGGGATTCCACTTGAGTATTAAGGCATTTGTTAGGACATAATTTTAAATTTTTTATTTTATTATATTATACCAAAAATGGATTATGGTCGTCTAGTGAGAAACTTGTTAAAGCTATAATGGTTGGGGGAACTTTTGTAATCCTTATTAATGTTGAAGACCCGCCTGTAAAATGCAATTGAGGTATTTTCTTATAAATGGTGTTTGAAAAATCCTGAAAATCTTCCATCATTCTACGGGACGCATCACCAGGTAAAATATCCGAAGGCACTTTACTAGCATGTAACCCATTTAACACTCGCATAGAATTCGAGACTGTGTCAGACCACGTATTGTACATTTGTTGCAGTAATTCATCACGTCGTACGGTACATGACATTTCTTCTAGTGACTTGTGCAATACCAATGAATCGTTTTTTACAGCATCAACAAATTTTTCTTGATTTACCTTTAATAATGCGTACCCTTGAGTCAAGTCTCTATTATGTTTTACTATGAGATCTATATCAGCATTAATATTGTCGATTCTCTCGGTATGTGCATTAATGTCTCCTCTATTCCATGTGACCGCTCCGAATAGTGCAGCTAATGCAGTTCCTACTCTTGCAACTCCAGCAATTGCGAGAGGGGCAAAACGTTTTCTACGAAGTAGACGAGACTTTGACTTGTTACTAGGATATGTAGAGCTCCATATGACATATGGGTATTTCTTATCAATATGTTCTTCATCCTCTGTCTTGATACTGTTTCTAAATAAGGTGTCAGAAGGTTTTCTATTATGGATCGTTAAAGAATCATTCTTAATTATAGAAGTAGAGATTCCATTTTGTTCATTAAATCTTTTTCGTACCTAGTAAAGGGTTGTTAAGTTTATATTTATTGTCTTGATTATTAAGAGAAAAAAAACCCTTTTAACACTAGGTTGCATCTCTGCATCATCATATACACTGTGTCCGTAAAGTATGGAAAAAATTCATTTTTAGCTTAACAGACCATTTTAAGAAAAAATCCTGAAACACGTCGATTTTTGATTTTAATTTGCCGTATTTTAAAATAATAATCTTATGTACAGGGTGAATCACTTTCGAGTAATGACGTCACCGTCATTTTTTTTAAATGGAACACTACCATTTTGTCGCAATTTTCGGATTACTCTAGCTGAGCTGATTCCAAAAATGTATCACATGTTGATTCCAATTGGTACAGGGTGGACAAAAATACAATAGTTTTGTGTGTGCTCATAAAATAACACGTAACATTCTTTATTAGTTAAATTAACAATATTATCAAAAATACTTATTGTCTAGCAGACATGACTTTATAAATGTTCGAACTGCAACCCTTGCGTATGGTTTCTTGAGTAATATTATTTATTTCTGTTCGAATTCTCTCTTTTAATTCTTGAATATTTGCTGGTTTCGTTTTATAAACAACATTCTTCAGATGGCCCCACATAAAATAATCCAAAGGATTGAAGTCTGGTGACCTCGCTGGCCATTCAGTAGCTCCAGCATATGTGGAGGTGCACCATCCTGTTGAAGCCATAAACTTTCATCAAAACCTCCAGGATTACGTCTGCTGGGAAACAAATTACGTAAGGTAGGTATGAGATACCCCCTTAAAAACTCAAGGTACGTTGCCCCGTTTAAATTACCTTCGATAAAGTAGGGTGCGATGATTCGATTTCTTACAATTCCAGCCCATACATTTACCTTTTGCGGGTATTGTGTATGATGCTCCCGCATCCAGTGGGGGTTTTCTTTTGCCCAGTATCTACTATTCTGACGGTGAACCTCGCCATTTATCGTGAAACTGGCCTCATCAGAAAAAATAATGTGTTGTACCAAGAGAGGGTCTCGGTGACATTTATCCATCATTTCTTCACAAAATTGGATTCTTCTATCAGAATTACCTTCCTTTAATTCTTGCACAAGTTTGATTTTATAAGGATGCCATTTTTCAAGCTTCAATAGTTTGTGTACCGTTGTTTTGCTAACACCGATATCGCGACTAACTTTACGCACAGAAGTGTGCGCATCTTCTTCAAAACTCAGTAAAACATCTAATGCTGTATCAGCATTTGCAGAGGGACGACCTGATTTGCGTACATTTTCAACCGCACCAGTTTCTCGAAATTTCTTTTCAATCTTACTGACTGTTGAACGCGTTATAGGTCTTTCTGGATATTTATCATTGAACAAATTGCACACCTCCATCTGAGTTCGCGATCTGACTCCATACCCAATCATCATAGGTACAATTTTTTGTTTTACACTTAACTCCATTTCTACTTCAATTTAAATCTAAGCAATAATTAAAACATTCACGAATAACAAAAATATTGTAGTGCTAAACTGTCACTGAACATCAATAAATTACTAAACAAATAATGACATTTCACAAAAAACTAGACAACTATGTTTTTTTTTAAATTGATAAGAAATAATTTCTGTGATTTCTGTCTGCTAGACCACAAGAGCCAAACATGTTTGGTAACAGCTCATTTTTGCGCGTATGTTCTGGGGAACATCGCGTTATAGTTTTGCCCAAATGTGAAATTTAATTTTGTGGTGCCGTCCGGCCGTCCGTTGCCACGATAACTTGAGAACGGAAAGAGCTAGCGACTTGAAATTTTCAGGGTAGGTGGCGCATCCCAATACGACGGACAAGTTCGTTAATGGGTATAATCGGCCCAATGGTTTCCGAGTAATAATTTTGTTTTCAACCAAAATGAATCCGATCGAATTCAAACTTGGTAAATAGTTGAAAAATATAGACCTAAGCACGTTTGTGAAATTTTGTGAGAATCGTATCGCTAGAACATTATCAAAAAATTATTAAAACATATTTTTGTTGTCACGATAACCTGAGAACGGAAAGAGATAGCGGCTTGAAAATTTCAGGTTAGGTTGTGCATCTGAATGCGACATTTGAGTTTGTTTATGAGCATAATCGTCCAAACGGTTTTAGAGTTATATCCATCTGAAATTTTCTGAAATTTGGTTGTTTTTTGATCCTCATTAACTCGAAGAATACAAAACCGATTGAATTCAAACATGGTTATTAGTTGTAGAATGCCAACGCCAAAATTCTTGCAGAATTTCGTGAGGATGGTATAACTAGAAAATTGAAATAAAAATAATTAAAAATAATTGAAAAAAATTCCATATATAATAAACTATTCCTCCGGCATGGCTGACATTTTGGAGGAGCCTTCAGAACCTAACTCTACTGCAGTGTTCCAAGTTTGAACACGATCGGATCTACATATATTGTTGGAGAACCGAGCAGCCTTTTGTGAGTTCGGTAGCTGGATGCGAATCGTCGTATGATATGTTGTCTATGGTCGTGTTTTTGCGAGAACCTTCAAATAATAAATATGAATGTCATGATGACATATTTTTGCGCGTATGTTATGGGAAAATCGTGTTATTTCATCACAAATCTATGGGAGATGATAGCCCTACATTATGGTCCTGTAGCGGTCAGACCTGGTTTTGAAAGAGATCCTCCTTAGGAGGAGGCAACTAAATATTGAAGGGATTTCTATGAACAAGAGTGAGTATCCTTGAGAAATAGAGAAGGCGATTATTCTTCAAGAGATCCATGTGCCTTCAGAAGAGTATATTTGCGAGAGGGGATAATTGAATTTGGCTGAAGGCTTCTGATCTTGTAAGGTGAGAGGCTCATTTGTGGATATTAAATCTCGTGATGGGTAGAGAGGAATTTTAGGCCAGTTTTTCTATCACTAATCAGAATATATCTTTATGTTTCACCTCATCACCTTTAGATCTATCAATGGACATTTATTGGTTAAGAATAAGTAATTGAATATTACTGGAATTCAATAGAATATCATTCAATATGTTAGTAACTAAACTTATAATTTTCTTTACTTTGATTATTTAAATATGACATTAATTCCAGTAATATTTTTCAACAATAATTATGTATATTCTTGTCCTAAAGAAGAATTGAAGGTAGACAATAATATATTAATTTTTTCATATTTGCTTTCTATCCTGACTTCACGAAAAAAAAATTGGATCAAGCACTGACGTGAAGTCAGGAGCTTTTGCGCGTATGTTCTATTGTCCATTCTCCTGTATTGGACACTTTTAATCGAATTTACCATGGTGAATTCTATTGTCTATTCTCCTGTATTGGACAGCCTTAATCGAATTCACCATGGTAAATTCGATTAAGAGTGTCTAATACAGGAGAACAGACAATATAATTCACCATGGTAAATTCGATTAAGAGTGTTCAATACAGGAGAATGGACAATAGAACATACGCGCAAAAGCTCCTGAATTCACGAAAAAAAAAATTGGTTCAAGCACTGACGTGAAGTCAGGAGCTTTTGCGCGTATGTTCTATTGTCCATTCTCCTGTATTGAACACTCTTAATCGAATTTACCATGGTGAATTATATTGTCTGTTCTCCTGTGTTAGACACTCTTAATCGAATTTACCATGGTGAATTCGATTAAGGTTGTCCAATACAGGAGAATAGACAATAGAATTCACCATGGTAAATTCGATTAAAAGTGTCCAATACAGGAGAATGGACAATAGAACATACGCGCAAAAGCTCCTGACTTCACGTCAGTGCTTGAACCAATTTTATTAATATGAAAATTGTAACAAACTACAGGGTATTACATTTAAACCAATTGTCGCTAGAAAATAAGTATTTTTGATAATATTGTTAATTTACCTAATAATGAATGTTGCGCTTTACTTTATGAGCACACACAAAACTATTGTATTTTTGTCCACCCTGTACCAATTGGAATCAACATGTGATACATTTTTGGAATGAGCTCAGCTAGAGTAATCCGAAAATTGAGACAAAATGGTAGTGTTCCATTTAAAAAAATGACGGTGACGTCATTACTCGAAAGTGATTCACCCTGTATATAAGATTATTATTTTAAAATACGGCAAATTAAAATCAAAAATCGACGTGTTTTAGGATTTTTTCTTAAAATGGTCTGTTAAGCTAAAAATGAATTTGTTCCATACTTTACGTACACAGTGAATATCAGGGATAAGAGCTATTAGTCTTCGTACAGATTGGTTGTTGTTTCAATTTCATTTACTTGAAATTCACAACATATCAGCGCATGCACTTGACCCCCACCTTCTCAGTCAGGTGCAGGCGCTGAAAGTTAATAATGCACACACATAAGAAAATCATGGAGTGAATATCCACACATTAGTTCGTACAAATTGATAATCATATCTTCATTACGACAATTTCGAGACAAAATCTCACAAAATTTCACATCTCCATCCAGCAACAAATTATATATATTTGTACCACAGCTGTATGCATTTATTTACAATAAAATTGTAAAAACTCTAACGCTCTTTGTGTACGGAAGCGAAAATCCGTAACATAAAATTTGGTGCCGAAACCAGGGAACTAAAACTTTAATTATAATGCAAGTGTTGGAAATCACAGAGATTTTCAGTCTTTCGTTGGACTAGGGTTTAGCCAAGGTGGGGGTTCTCAATGTAGTAGGCATTCGATATTAATTCATCTATCTCGAGGATAGTGGATTTGTCTTCTGCACTAGTCTGGTCTGGAGTGTAATTCCAGTAAGGACCAGTCGTAAATATTGGATCAGATGTGTGTGACCATCTGCCAAAATTTCTAATTGTATAGATAGGGTGGAGAGAGGCGAATTGAGCCATTGAGTCGTATGGTTGGACAATAGAATTCTCTGGAGAGCTGTGCGTAGCTTGAAACGCGTAGGGATGCTCATCTGGGAAGGCGTGGTCTATCGTGTGATAGATATTGTCGTTGTGGTGGGGGGACGATGATCGGGAGAAGGTCGATCTAACTAAGGAGCACTGAGGCCCTTTGGGGGAGCATTCTGCTAGAGTCGAGGAGTCAAAAGAATGAAGAATAGGTAGCCATCAGTTTGCAGAGGCGTGAGAGCCAGTCTGAGTTTGACAGGTTAGTGAATTCTTCGACTTCTGTGACGTCGTCGTTGTCTCGGAATGTGGGGAGTCCAAGATCCTTTCCAAATTCATGGAAGGTGTAATCTAGGTCGGGGGTCGATTTGGGGGAGAAGAGGTTAACGGGGTTCAAAAGGTAATCCTTTTGGATGCGGGTCCATCTATCAAATTCGAATTTGTTGCCATAGATGCTATGGTTAGCGTTATTATCAAACGTTGTTGTGTTTGTATAATCGGGGATATCGTTCGGGTCTGCGTTTAGGATACTATTAATATAGTAGAGAATCAGTGGAATATTTGGTAATTCCAGTTCATATGCGTGAGCTGCACCGGTTATGTATAGGTCGGAGAGGACTTGAGGTCCAATCTGTCTGGGTAAATATGGTGAAACAGGTCCTAATCTTGAAGAAGTGGATTCGCTGGCAGATAAGGCTTTAAAAATAGGGACAAGAGGTCCGGGAATAGGGAAGGATTCGGGGGCGATTTCGTGAAAGAGTTCTTGAATAAATCTTTTATTGGTGCGGGTTCCAACGTTTATTGATGATTGAGCGCGGAGGGTCTGCAATATAAGGCTGGTTTTCCTGTCACGCTGACGGTCGGCGCTGATGGGTCAATATGTATGTAGCTATAGGTAGCGTTTTCGAGTCACGCAGCGCTGACGGCCGTCAGCGCTGAGCTATATACGCGCACGTACGCGCCGGCGCGTTGGCGCCGCTGACTAGCTGGCACCGATAAGCCTCCACATTCAGTGAGCCAGAGACAATAGCATCCTTCTATTTCTCTATGTGATCAGCGCGATACTAAAAGGATCCGAACTGACCAATCAGCGCTGACCGTCAGCGCCGACCGTCAGCGTGACAGGAAAACCAGCCTAAATGAGATACCGAAATAGAGACGGGAGATAAATGGATGCCATTTGTCGGCCAGTTCTAGAAAGTAGAGATTGTTGCTTAACAAGAGGTCCATTTGGTGGACTATGTAGTACATGTTTTTGCTTGAGGGAACGAAGACGCTTGGTAGCGGTTTAATCCTTTTGACGAGGGGTAGTCTGGAGTAAGGGATAAGAATGTAATTCTTTCCATCGATCTCAGGGATAGGGAGTTTCTTGGGTCTAAAGTCTGGTTCGAGAGGGGTAGTTATCTCATCGTAGACTGTTGAGGATTGTGTAGTCTTTGTGGTAGGTCGTTTGGGCAGGAAAATGAAAATAAGAATTAAGTCCCATTGATGAATGGGACTTAATTCTTATTTTCATTTTTTCCCAGAAATTAGATTTTAATACTAGAAAGCCTTTCGAAATGGAAAGGAATGAAAATGCACTACCCACGTTAAAAGAGTTCTTCAACTTTCTAGAAAAACGCTGCGTAATTTTTGAAAACTTAAACTGTCCATCTCCAAATATAAATAAAACTAAACCCACTAAATATTCTCATCACGCTAGAGTGAACCCTCAGAATAACGTTAATTAGGATAAGCTTTGTATCTACTGTAACCTCAAAAATCACACTATATATAAATGTATGAAATTCAAAAACTTACCCCTGAATAGGCGAATTCAAATAGTTAAGGAGCGGATTTTATGTTTTAATTGCTTGGGTTCTAAACACTCTATTGCAGATTGTATGTCACGTGGATGCTCAATTTGCGGAAAAAAATCACCACACACTTTTACACAATTTTAATTCAAACACTTCTTACAATATACAGAAAAACTTTCAAGAAAAATCTAAATTCGTTGAAGGTTCAACATCCCATATTAATAATAATTTCTCAGCTCCTGGCAATTCTCAGCGTGATCAATCAGCACAAGAAAATGCTGCTTTGAATACATCTTCACAAAAGAATGCACATATTCTTTTAGCCACAGTTGATATTAAAGTATTTTCGGACACAGGAGAATTTGTTAAAACCAAGGCTCTTTTAGATCCAGGCAGTCAGAGTTCATTCATTACTGAAAATTGTGTCAAAAAACTGAATCTTCCAACTTTTCAGCGCAATATACAAGTTGCAGGTATTTCCAACAGTAGTACACATGTAAACAAAATATCAAAGGTCACTTTCACTGATCAATCGAATCTCTCTAAATTTGTTGTTGACTGCTATGTTTTGAATGAGATAACGTGTAAGTTGCCTCAAATTAAATTGAATTGCAATAAACTTAATATACCACCGAATATAAAGTTGGCAGATCCAACGTTTTTCGAGCCCTCAACTATTGATATATTACTCGGTTGCGATGTGTATTACAGTTTGATTTGCCCTGATATCATAAGGTTAGGAAAAAATGCTCCCATATTACAAAAGACATGTTTAGGTTGGATAATAATGGGTCCAATTGCAAACACCTTTCATAACCAATTAGAGGAAAAAGAAAACATACATGCTTATCATTTGGCATTGAATGACTCAAACTTAGATGAAACACTGCGTAAATTCTGGTTGATTGAGGAGGTTGATTAGGTGGAGAATCATTTATCTCCGGATGATGAATTGGCCGAAGAAATATTCAAAAAATCCACTACACGTTTGGAAAGTGGACATTTTCAAGTCGATTTGCCACTCAAAACAGATGCATCATTTCTTGGTGATTCATTTACATTAGCTAAGCGTCGTTTTCAAAGTTTAGAAACTAGATTTGCAAAAGACAAAAAACTGTTCGAACTCTATAGTAATTTTATTGACGAATATGTTGAGTTGAATCATGCAAGATACGTGCCGATACAAAATCGTCGTGAGTTAAATAGCTATAAATATTTTTTGCCCCATCATTGTATTCTGAAACAGAAAAATGATGATATTTCAATCAGAGTTGTATTTGACGGTTCTATGAAAACTAATACAGGACTCTCGCTCAATGACATGATGTTGAAAGGTTATCAAGTTCAACCTGATTTATTTGATATTCTATGTCGTTTCAGAACGTTTATTTACGTCTTTACCACAGATATTTCAAAAATGTTTAGAAATATAAGAATTAACCCTAATCAAACGCACTTACAAAATATACTTTGGCGAAAAACCCCATCAGATGATCTAAAATGCATTGAACTCACTACCGTTACCTACGGAACTAGATCCGCACCGTTTCTAGCAACTCGTACCCTCAAAGAACTAGCCCTCAAAAATAAGGATAAATTTCCCCTAGCTTATCGCTGCATAGAAGAACAATGTTACATCGACGATTTCATATGTGGTAGTAATTCAGTAGATACATTAAATGACATGTTTGTTCAATTGGAATCCTTGTGTGGTTCTGCTCACTTTTCACTACATAAATGGAAATCAAATTCTCCCGAATTCATTAAATTTTTCAATAATAGACAAACGGACAAGGATGAAAATTATAACATTAAAATGTCAAAAAACCCTGATAAGGTATTAGGCTTAATGTGGAACCCATATAACGATGAGTTTTTAACAAAAATCCCTGAATTCAATGAAAATAATATTCTTGTGACTAAGCGCGATGTTTTATCGATAATTGCTCAAATTTTTGATCCTTTGGGTTTGATATCCCCTGTAATAATCAGATTTGAAATATTTCTTCAAAAAATTTGGATTTCGAATGTTGATTGGAATGATAATATAGAATCTGACTTGTTGGTTGAATGGACGACTTATTTGTCTGAAATTTCTAGATTGCAATCATTGCGAATTCCACGGTTGCTCTATCATACAAACGATGTTATTGAATATGAGTTGATAGGGTTTTGTGATGCTAGTATCAGGGCATATGGTTGCTGTATATATCTTAGAGCAACCTATTCAGACAGAAATATCTCCACACGATTAATTTGCGCGAAATCTAAAGTAGCTCCTATTAAGACGATCTCACTTCCTAAGCTTGAATTGAATGCCGCTGTTTTATTATCAAAACTAGTAAAGAAAATTGTTGAAATTTATAACTCTCTGAATATTCTTAAAATTTATCTTTTCTCAGACTCAGAAATATCACTTTCTTGGATAGGCTCACATCCTTCAAGATGGTCAGTTTTTGTAGCCAATCGTGTTGCAATTATTCAGGATTTATCCTCAAAATATCAGTGGTCTCACGTTCGGTCAAAGCTCAATCCGGCGGATTATGTTTCTCGCGGTTTATCACCCTCTCAAATGATAGATTGTTCATTATGGTGGAATGGACCTAAGTTCATTTCAGATCCTTCGATCGATTTAAAGAAATTAAGATTTATTGGCCAACTAAATGACGTACCTGAAAAAAGAAAGGTAGCCCTAGTCGATTTGATAATCAACCCCGAGATAGATATTGAATCGTTATCGAAAGGTTTCTCGACTTTCACTAAGTTTCATCGCTCAATCACTTATTGTTTACGATTTTCAAATAACTGTAGGTCAAAGGAAAAAACGTCAGGAGAACTTAAAGTCGATGCACTTCAAAATACACTCAATCGTATGTTGAAGTCGTTACAGAAAAGCTTTTTTTCAGAGATATATTCAAATCTAACATGTAAATCGGAAATAAAAAATAAACAGATATTGAAACTCACTCCTTTTCTAGATAATGATGGCATTTTGCGTGTTGGTGGACGCTTGTCTTTGTCAGATCTGCCATTTGAACAGAAGCATCCTGTATTACTTCCATCCAACAGTCACTTTGTTAGATTGATGCTAATTCTCGAACACAAAAAATTATTACACGCTGGACCCCAAACTGTTTTATCTAATTTTCGATTAAGATTTTGGGCACTGAATGGATTAAAAGAGATAAAAAGAATAATAAATAAATGTATCACATGTTATAAGTTGAGATCTAAAAATGCGCAACAAATAATGGCTGATTTGCCGAAAGTTCGAATTTCCACAGCCAGAGTATTTTCAAATGTTGGTTTAGATTACGCCGGCCCTATAATGAATAAATCCTCTAATTTAAGAAAGGCCCCGCTGCAGAAAAGTTATGTTTGCATATTTGTTTGTATGGTAGTAAAAGCAGTGCATATTGAACTTGTGAGTGGCCTTTCCACCGATGCCTTTCTAGCGGCTCTCAAAAGATTCATTTCAAGGAGAGGTAATCCTTCATACATATATAGTGATAATGCCACTAATTTTATGGGGGCCAAGAATAAACTGAAGGAATTATTAGATTTTTTCAAAAATAAGAATAACGTAAATGTTATAGAAAATTTTCTGAGTCCTCTTGAAATACAATGGAAGTTCATTCCCCCTCATAGTCCACATTGGGGAGGAATTTGGGAAGCGGCAGTAAAGAGTACTAAATTTCACTTAAATCGCACAGTAGGTAACTCATCACTTACGTTTGAGGAGTTATCTACAGTTCTGAATCAGATTGAATCAATTTTAAATTCACGACCCCTATGTCCATTATCAAATGATCCGGCTGACTTGAATTGTCTCACACCAGGACATTTTTTGATAGGTGCTCCTTTGACATCTTTTCCTGAAAAAGATGTTTCAGACATTTCAAGCTCACGATTATCTCGTTGGCAATATTGTTCAAAATTACAACAAGATTTTTGGAAGAGATGGTCAGTTGAATATTTGCACAATTTGCAGCATAAACCGAAATGGTTGAAACAACACCAGAATATAAAAGAAGGTGACTTAGTTCTACTGAAAGCAGATAATTTACCACCACTAAGGTGGCCTACTGCAAGAATTGTAAAGGTATTTCCTGGGAGTGACGACAGAGTGAGAGTAGTTGAGGTAAAAACAGTTAAGGGCACATTTACCAGGCCCATTTCAAAGGTTTGTCCTCTGCCAATAGAAACACTATAAATTCTCCCCTTTGAACAGACAGAAAGTATTTTCGCGGGGGGAGGATGTTTCAATTTCATTTACTTGAAATTCACAACATATCAGCGCATGCACTTGACCCCCACCTTCTCAGTCAGGTGCAGGCGCTGAAAGTTAATAATGCACACACATAAGAAAATCATGGAGTGAATATCCACACATTAGTTCGTACAAATTGATAATCATATCTTCATTACGACAATTTCGAGACAAAATCTCACAAAATTTCACATCTCCATCCAGCAACAAATTATATATATTTGTACCACAGCTGTATGCATTTATTTACAATAAAATTGTAAAAACGCTAACGCTCTTTGTGTACGGAAGCGAAAATCCGTAACAGTTGTAATGGGCTTCCATACTTTGGATGATCTCACACTCAACACCTCGATGTTTGTACTCATTTTCAAGATTCACCAATGATGGTCGTACCTCACTCAATAGTTCATTGAAGCTTGGGATCCGTTTTCTAATAGGTACATGAATAAACCCATCATATTCATATACAGGTTTTTCAGCCTGGAGAAGAACCCCGTGCTAGCTATCATAATAACTCTGTACATTGATTTTACCTTCTGTCAGTTAAATCCCTGCATTTTACTTCATTTAATATGTGAAATATAAGAAAAAAATTAATTTGTTGCTTTTTAGCCTTCAGCTTTTCAGCATAATATTCTGTGTTTATTTTCAGAAACTCGCTAGTATAATTTTTTTTTTCTTTCGATTGTCATTCAGACTTTCTGAATGTTCCAGCTCAGTCTGACTTGAATGTCCCAAGTCAGTCTGACTTGAATGTCCCAAGTCAGTCTGACTTGAATGTCCCAAGTCAGTCTGACTTGAATGTCCCAAGGCAGTCTGACTTGAATTTGCCAGGTCAGTCTGAGCTGAATGTCCCAAGTCTGAATGACATGAAAGTATCAACTCAGTCCGAGTTGGGGTTACATTATCATCTAATATATTTATGCAGTGCGATGGAGTTTTAATATTTGGTTTTGAACCTAACACATTATCCAAATTTTCAAAGTATTTGAACCTTAGCCCTCGACCAGACTTGGCCTTATTGTCAATATAGGTCCTGACTAAATTCTGCCATTTTGTTTTGCACTGCTGAGAATTGACCTGGAAAAGAATGTCAAGTAAGCATATCAATATCTTCCATTCATGATTTATAAACTCAATTGCCTTAAAATGGGTCTCTGGTACCAATAAGTTTGATATCTAAACTACCAACTATATGATAACTATCTGTACCTAGATACTTACCATGATCCGATTGCTCAACAAATCCTCACAAACATTACTCCAAAAATGCTTTTTTTTTTTGGTGGCATGATGCATATCGTCATATCTGGACTCCACACTGCTGATCAACATCATTGTTCCATTATGGTTCCATGAAATTTTGTCCGTTTCATGATTTGAAATAGGAGTATATAAAGTTTCACTACAAAAACAAATGAGAATAGTAATAATAATACAATACATTTGCAAGAACTTAAACAAAAATTCTCAATGTTTCATAGGTTCAAAAGTTCAAAACACATTTTAACCTAATGCATTGATAAAAATATCCTCCATGCATACTAAAATTTACACCTATTTTTCAACAAAATTGTCAATCTCTGAAACTTTGTACTGATTTCTCTTAGACACCATTTTTGGTTCATTAGTATTCATAATGACATCCTCCCAACTGTATAAAAATGCGTCATTTTTTTCTGGCCACCTCCAAAATTTGATTCCTTTTTCCATACAGTCTACTGTGGGTCCTTCTTCTGAAATCTTGATGATTTTTCCAGGATATTGGTTGGCATTAAACGTTACCAACACGAAATCGCCTATGTTTAAATTCGCATGACCTGGTCTCTCAATTTCAGGATTTTGAATAACCTCATTATTCTCGTCTTCAAGCATATCAGAAAATGATTGGCTTAGATTATCAGATGCTAAATCAATCTCATTTAAGGAGCTCTCAGAAGAGCTTGAGGACAAATCTCGTGTTCGCTTAGCAGATATTTGTTTTGAAGATTTCGGCATGGTCTCTGGACTTATCAGGTCACTGGAACTTATGCTTTTCCCTGAGCAGGAACCTGCAATTTTTTTCTTCTCTGCTTGGTCCTAATCTCACTTCCCAAATATTCTGCACGTTTTGCCTCTATTTGTTCTAAGAAAGCTGAACTATTCATATCTTTATTCTCTTCAATCAAGTTTTTTGGTAGGCGATCAAGTAACATTTGCTTATTTAAAGGATAAATCCCACATTTTTTAACACCAGAAATTAGATTCTGGCTTTTATCCTTTTCTAGATTTCGAATAAGTTCTTTAAGTAAGGATGGATACAAATCTTTGGGAATGGTTGAAAATCTGGAACCACTTTTTGACTCTTTCCACTTGGTTAGAATTTTTCGCCAAGCTCTTTTTAACGGAGCAAAAAATGCCACATCCAATGGTTGGGTGAGGTGGGTTGTGTTTGGCGGTAAACATCCGAATCTTATATTATTCTGCTCACATACTTGAAGAACCCTGGCACTGATATGCGACGAGAGGTTGTCTCACAGGGATGTCGGAAATGACAATTAAGTCTTATCTTATCTTGTCTTATTGTCGGAAATGACAAATTTTGACTTATGCGAAATAATTAATTCTGACCACAATGAAATATTTTCAGTGTCGTACTGTGTAGCAATGTATGAGGTCTAACAACCTGTTCATATATCTTATCAATTTTAATTCTGTTTGATATATAAATTTCTTCAAACTTTAGAACACAGGGCCTCTCATTTTTTTCCAAATAATCAGCTTTCTTCTACATCAAACTAATTACAGTTTTTAAAATTCCCGGATTCACATCAATCTTCGAGATCCATTTTCTCAATGTGGACATTGCTGCCGTTTGCTAAAAACCTTTGCCAACGACTCCTCATATTGTTGAATTATTTTTATTTTGTCTTTCCACCTTATTTAATAAATCTGCATTTTGTAGCTCTAGTTCCTCGATTCTCTTCTTGAGATGGCTTACTTCAATCTCAGTACTAGAAAAAACAAATACTACTCAGTACAATTAAATACGTAGGAAAAAACTTACTCTATTAATTATGGAGGCAATAATTCATCATACGATGGCATATCCACTTGCTGCTCAGCATTTATTCAAGATTCACAGGATCGTCCACACATTCCCTATTTTCTCAAGGATCTTCAACAAATTCCATATAATAAACAGGATCTTCAACAAATTCCATATCATCTACAGAAACTTCAACCAATTCCATCTCATCTACAGGAACTTCAACAAATTCTATTTAACCTACAGGTTCTTCCACAAATTCTATATCATTCGTAGGAATTGTTACTTCCTCCGATAAATTACTTGTTGACGGTGCATCCGAAATATTCTGTATATCCTTCAGGATTTTTCGTGTGTCTATTCGTTCGTGTATTGGGACACTTTTAGTCGAATTTACCATGGTAAATTCGATAAAGAGTGTCCAAGATTCCAAGAGTGTCTTTATCGAATTTACTATGGTAAATTCGATTAAGAGTGTCCAATACAGGAGAATGGACAATAGAACATACGCACAAAAGCTCCTGACTTCACGTCAGTGCTTGAGCCAATTTTCTAGAATAAATACCAATTTAAATTTTTATTTTGAGCTATTGAAATATACGCAAATGTCTACGGTGGTAGTGGAAGGCTGCAAATCGATACGGTAATCAGAAAGTATTATACTTTTATTTTGAATGATATTTTAGAAAGCAGTTAGATTTTCTGTTGAGACATAAATGTACTTTACTTTTTGAACACATCGTAAATGACATTATTACATCTCGATGCGAAGTTCTTCTCATCTATGTCAAGTATGTGATTCATTCCTTCAAGAAAAAGAACTAGACTAGATGTTTATGGCCCGTCATCACATAAGCTCTGAAGTGCAGTAAATCCAAAATTTGCTTTTTATGTAGACCTAATAATGCTGTGGCCTTTGCCCTATATTCTAGCCATGCTACTATGCGTTCACACATGCTTGATCAATTCCGTGAGTGAACATTCTTCGGGATCTATAAATAGACACGATGAAATTGAGCTTATCAGCCTCCCATGTTCAAATTATATTGCTGAACTACTTTCTGTCGTGTCACATACACATATTGTTTTTGTTTCTTGTTCCACCTTCTGTAACTATCTGTTTCACTAATTCCTATATAATTAGACGCTATAGTTACAGCTTTGTTGTCGTACCATTTGGTTAGAATAACTTCTCCGCCATCACTGATGAGTTCTTCAGATGTCCCGCGACCTTTTCTTCGGAACACTTTAATCTGACAAAATGGCTTGATGTGCTCAACAAATTGTCTTTCGATTTCAAGAGGAAATGTTAGCTGAAATCGGCCCAAACCTTTTGCCGCACGTGAAATTGTTTTATTTTGTTCCAAAGCATGCCGCCTTATTGTAGCTTGTGGCTATTTGAATGTCTTAGAAGCCAACAGCCAACCCATTTTTTTCTCCTTTACAGCTTCAATAGCTGTTTTCATCGCTTTTGGACTCCATGATTGTCGATTACTTGTCCTCTTATAATTCCGTGGCATATTGCTATCCTGTAAATTAAAGATTTTCACCTAGATTTATATATTTTTATTATTCACCATCTCTACGGACAAAATGACACACTATGTTGTTTTGTCTATAGAGGTTGTATATCATTTTGTACATAGCCTCAAAAATATTACGATTCGAAGAATAATCTTGTTGCAGTGACAATAATGTTATAAATTCTACACGATCAAATACAGAATGCTTGAAAATATAAAAATATAAAATAGTAAAATAACAAAAGAAACTTACCGAAAAACAAATAACGAACAACCACTAATGAATTTTCTTCTAACCTCGAAAAACAAATGTCAACATGGCGTCCGTTGTGTTTTTCAAACGACTCTCAGAAATCCAAAGGTATATTTCCGATTTAGGCGCTTCTTGATTGGCTTATTTTTGACAGTTTAAACCGCGCTAATTTTTAAATATCGCCAATGTGTCGTTTTGTCCGTATATGGCATTTTGGACGTACTTCCCCTACATTGAAAATATTTTTCAGAAAATCTGTTCAGAGGAATATATAACCATAATTCAGTTAAAGTTCACATATACCAGAACTTGATTAGCTATTTAATCACTTGTCTTGTATACATACAGCCGTATTCACAAAGCATTCAATCAAAGCCCACAATACTGCCTTCTGACTTATTGACAGCTAAACTTGGCTGAATACTCATTTCATCAAACATTGAGTAGCAAATTTTATCCTGTGGATTTGTTACATTTTCAACTTCAGCACTGAGAATGCTTCCTCATTAAAACCTGGTTTAATGGGTATCTTGTTTAATACATTTGTAATTGATCTCCTAGAGGGTAAAATCGATATTCTGGACATAAACTTATAATTTTTTTATTTTATAAGTTTGGTGATCCAAAAATTATATTCTTCAAATGGTCTTAGTGGGACTGGAATCAATATTGTTAAAGAAAAACTATTGTTCAATTTCCAACGTTTCGAATTTTAATAAATTCATCATCAGGGCTCTGTAACAATGGGTATTACATTAATAGCTTTGAATATAGCTAAAATGAGATACGAGAATGCCAACAACAATATTGGAACATTTTCAGTGAAATATTAATATAATGCAAATTTAAAACAACATATAGACTTAGGGTGATTAAAAAAAAAAGAATATTTTTTTTTTCGTTTGGTACTCTAAAAAATAGGTTCCTAGACACCTCTAAGAAAGCCTCTCCAAGCATGAGTTCTTAATTGTAACGGGAAGGTCCTCCTTCTTACAGTTTTCTATTTTTTCGTATTATCAGATAGAAAAATTTATATCTCGCTTCCAACTACTTGAAAAAATATCTTGTTCCTTAGATTTTGTAGGAAATTGAATGCTCTACAAAAAAGTTCTCTTACGATTTTTTCTTAAACCCAACCGTTTGAGAGATATTAACGTTTAAAATTTGTTTATTTTTGGGAACATTTTTTATTTCTTATGAATTTTATAACTCAATGAAAAAAAATCATTATGAATGATGAAACTCATAGTTTTGTAGGAAATTTACTGCTCTATCAAAATGGTCTCTTATGATTTTTCGATCAAGTTGAGCGTTTACGAGATATTCATCGTCAAACATCAATGCATATCAATTTTTCTAGTTTTTGATCAATAATTCGAAAATTTTCAATTTATTCTGTGAGTTTCAAGGAAATTTAGACAAATTTGAGTTTCTATGAATAGAAATATGTTATGAACTATTTTTTTAATTAGTTTTTCTAGTCTTGGGCATGTTTGATTACATTAAAACAAAAAATTTGTGCATTTTTTTAAATATATAATTCAATTTAGTGTGTTTCACATGTGTTTCACTTTTTTATCGAAGAATTTATTTATTTAATTATCAACTGCCATATAATTTTCAATATTTTATTACGTATTCAAGATGATCAGTTTTAGGAACACTGAAAATACGGTATTAAATGGGTAGATACTGAAGATAGTTGAGAGTAAAAAACATAGATGGCGTTAGTTTCAGAAGACAAACAGAAGAAGAAATGGAATTCGAAACAAAAATCCACTCAAACGAAAATTTTATGTATATTTTGTGAAAAACAATTTAAAAATACGCATTGAACAAATTTCATAATAATAAATGACAACGCGATTAAGATTTTAAATTATTAAAGATAAAATTTAAAAAAATATTATTAGAATAAAAACTTTCAAATGAATTTTTGAACAGAAAACATCTATAGGAGTTGCTTTTATAATAAAAACTCAAATTTGTCTAAATTTCCTTGAAACTCACAGAATAAATTGAAATTTTTCGAATTATTGATCAAAAACTAGAAAAATTGATATGCATTGATGTTTGACGATGAATATCTCGTAAACGCTCAACTTGATCGAAAAATCATAAGAGACTATTTTTATAGAGCAGTAAATTTCCTACAAAACTATGAGTTTCATCATTCATAATGATTTTTTTTCATTGAGTTATAAAATTCATAAGAAATAAAAAATTTTCCCAAAAATAATCAAACTTTAACCGTTAATATCTTTTAAACGGTTGAGTTTACGAAAAAATCGTAAGAGACCTTTTTTGTAGAGCATTCAATTTCCTACAAAATCTAAGGAACAAGATATTTTTTCAAGTAGTTGGAAGCGAGATATAAATTTTTCTATCTGATAATAAGAAAAAATAGAAAACTGTAAGAAGGAGGACCTTCCCGTTACAATTAAGAACTCATGCTTGGAGAGGCTTTCTTAGAGGTGTCTAGGAACCTATTTTTCAGAGTACCAAACGAAAAAAAAAATATTCTTTTTTTTTGAATCACCCTAATAGACTCACCAAAAATCAGTCTCTCCGGGTAAAACTATTAAGATATAGCATGAAAACAGACATTTTAGATACATGTTTACAGGACAACAAGTCAACATCGAGCACGAGACAAACGAATACTGTGATGAAATCATAAAATGACCGTGATTCCGTATGGTTCTTGTACATATTGATAGAAAACCGGTGGTAATTGAAAACAACGTATACTGATAAGAATCATTTCCATAACCGACTTATCAGGTTGAAGTAGGCTGTATTCAACCCCTCTATATCTCTTCTGGTATTAACACTGCCCTGGTGAAAAATGTGTATCATTTCACTAAAAAGTCTTTTTGACAGATAAGATTTCCGATCAAGAATGATGGGATTTCCAAAATCAAAAGTATGAACATACTAGAGAGAATACTAGTATGTTCAACTAAGGCTGTGGGATTTTTGACATTCAACTTTTTTGTGTCTCTATCATGTTCTGAGTTGCCTTTTTTGCGCGCGTGTTCCGCAAGGAACAGCGTGCTATCATTTCGTCACAATGGCGGCCGGCCGTTAGCACGATAACTCTCGTCTAAATATCTTCCTGTTTGACCAAAATAGCATTTAGTGCAGTTGTTACAATTAATTTTCTAGACTACGTTCGATTGTAGGTCAGTAAACTTGCTCCACTATATTTGTACGGAGCTAACGCTAAGACTTTCTTCAAATGTCAACCGCCTTCCCTTAGGTTTTCTATCAACATTTTCTAATTGAGAATTAAGAAACCTTTTTTCTTCGGATTCTATCCTATGGATTTGTTAAATTTTTAACTCCAGCACTCAATACTGAAAATACTTCCTCATTAAAACCTGGTTTAATTGGTGTCTTGTTGATACATTTGTAATAATTGATCCCCTAGAGGGCAAAATAAATAAACTTATAATTTACCCCGCTATGTTTGTACAGAGCTTACGCTAAGAGTTCAAATGGGTTTTCAAATGGGAACTGCCTTCCCTTGGGTTTTCTATCAGCGTTCTCTATTTGAGAATCAAAAACCCGTTTTCGGACTCTACCCATGCTTGATATATTTTTTTTTATAACCTCTTGATTTTCTGTTTTGTGAACAATTTTCTTCTTAAAGTTGACCTTGACGATTCTAATTTACTAATACGTCTCTTTAAACTGCAAGACCTATAATGAAAAACAATACCATTGTCATTGTGAATTGAGACCCATCATTCAAAGCGTATCATAGAATGACTAAAACAATATTGCAAAGAAGACTGGGAGAAATCTGGGTAAGTAGCCACTTGAATGGTTGCTAGACATTTTAATGATAATTCGAACGACAGTCTTTGGTACCTACCTGCACATCTCCTCCACTCTTCACAGGGTACTGTGGGTTGTTTCATAGATCCCCGTCGTGTCTTTGGAGTCATTTGCTTTGTGTGTCGATGCACTTAATGTTATCTTGGTATGTTTTATTCTGGGTCCTAATGGAATCTCCTAACATCCAAGAGGCTTAGATCGGAATAATGGAAATTGAGTATTATTTATACATTGTATGAGTCACATAAAAAAACATAAATAAACATTAAACTCTTAGCATAACAAATTCATACTTGGTTTGTTACCAACCATGACCAACCCCTTATTTTTGTACCTTTAATAGACCATTCTTCATCATGTAATTTCAAGTCTAGACTGAGTCTTCTGAATTCGCTATACTTTTCACGGTCAATATTGATAGGTCTTACCCACCAACGTCGTTGATGTTTTTGTTTTTTATTACTCTTGGTTGTAATTAACCTCATCTTCTTTTGCATGCGCTTTTTCTTTAATACTAACAGCAATATCTCAAGCAGTCAAGATAACAAAACTTCGACATCTGTAAGTCGATTCGGAAACGTGCATTGTGGATAGCGTTACAGATATCCCGATATGCCTGATGTTACATTATGCCGTTTTACTCGAAAACGACTCATTTTAAGAAAAAAATGCTACAGACAAAAAATTTACTAACAACCCAGGCTTTCCTATGGAATAATAAAGTTGGAGAGATAAAAATACGCTAACAAAGTTTTCGGGCTCCAAAGACAAGGGGGCTCAAGGAAAAGTGTCTTTAGGGGACACCATGCCAAAAAAGGTAACACTGTCAGATTTATCATATTTCAGAACCCCCGTATAAAACTGGGTATGTAATATACAACAATGTTCTGAGATATTTACATTGCACGATTCTGGGGCGCCAAATTCAGAGGTCTGTGACTGCGAAATGGGAGCCCATTTCACAAAATTTAAAAATAGGGGTCCACTGAATTTTCTTCAAGAATCTACTGTTAAATTTTGTTTTGCATATATTTTGGGACACCTGTATTAGAATGCATTTGTATGATACGTCGTTAATCATACAGAGATCCCATCAACATCGGGGCATATTTTTCACTTAACCCTTTCACTGCCGAATATGAAATTTGCAAAATAAAATTTTGATATTTGGTATACTGACATTTTGATTTTTTTGTTTTTTTTTTAGAATAAATACCAATTTGAATTTTATTTTTTTTTTTACTTTTCGAGATATACACAAATGTGTACGATGGTAGTGGAAGGCTGCAGATCAATACGATAATTAGAAAGTATATACTTTTATTTTGTGTGATATTTTAAAAAGCAGTTTGATTTCCTGGTTAGTCATAAATGTATTTTACTTTTAGAACACATCGTACGTGACCTCCCAGCACAATTCTCATTTTTACACCTCGATGCAAAGTTTTTCTCATCTATCTCAGGTAGGTGATTCATTCCGTCAAAGCGAATATCGTCAAGAGGTCTTATTTCAGATTTTGGTCTAGAAGATCTAGATGTTTGTGGCTCGTCATCAATTGCAACAGATGGTCGCCCTCTTTTTCTCGGTCCTGATTTTGAGGATAATATCAGTGCTTCTCCCACATAAGCTCTGAAGTGCTGTAGATCCAAAATCTGCTTTTTAGGTAGACCTAATGCAGTGGCCTTCGCCCTATATTCTAGCCATGCGTTCACACATGCTAGATCAATTCCGTGAGTGAACATTCTTAGGGTCCACTTCTTCGATCGAATAAATGATCTATATATAGATACGAGGAAATCTAGCTTATCAACGCCTCCCATGTTCAAATTATACTGCTGAACAACTTGCGGTCGTGTCACATACACATATTCTTTTTGTTTTTTGTTCCACCTTCTACAACTATCTGTTTCACCAATTCCCATGTAATTGGACGCCATAGTTACGGCCTTGTTGTCATACCATTTAGTTAGAATTACTTGTCCATCATCACTGATAAGCTCTTCACACGTCCCGCGACCTTTTCCTTGGAACACTTTATCTGAGAAAAAGGGTGGTGCTTTGAAACGGTCCAAACGTGCCGTTCCGGATGCCCAAATTTGTTTTTGCCTCAAACATTGCAGTAGTTGATAATTTGAGAAATAGTTGTCGTAGTATAGCTGAATGTTTCTTTCAGATATTCTTTCCGCCAACTTCCACACCACTGCAGCACCTAATCCCAAGTTCTTCTTGTAAGTTTCTTCTAATTCAGTTGTAGAGCCTTGGTATAATATGAAATCGTAAAGCAGGCCGCTGGCACCACAAAGTTCAAAAATTTTGATGCCCCAAGGACATGGCTTTCCTTTCACATATTGTTTAACATCCAGCTCACCTTTGAACGGCACAATCTGTTCATCTACGCATAGAACCATTTCTAAAGGAAGGGTCAAACATTTTTTTCGAATAGCATCGAAAAGGGGTCGAACCTTCCAAAAACGGTCGTTATTATTAGGTTTTTCTAGATTATTGATAAAATGAAGGTGTTGCCTCATTTTATAAAATTGATTACGAGGCATACTATTTGCAATCAGGGGAACCTCTAATCTCGACTCCCAATAATTTTGTACCCTTGGGTACCGGATATTGGCCATCAATATGTGTATACCCACAAAAGCCTTCATATCCGCTGCATTAGTCGGCTGAAATCGAGTTCCTTGCTGCACTGCATAAAGGTTGGTATTTTCAACCATACGGCCAATAAGATCATTTGTGAAATATTGTTGAAAAAAATGTGTAGGGCTTTCCAAATCTACAACGTCTTCAATTGTAGGCGTATACCACTTGATTGGCGGTGTTTGGTAGGTCACATTTCTTCTCCATTTTATATCAGCTTTAGTGGTCAAATCATTAGAAGTGAAAAAGTCTTCCTTTGTATCAAATTTTGAAGGAACCAATGTGGATAGTATAGGTTCAACATTATTTCCAGTAGCACTTGAATTAACGTTCTCCCTTTCTTCATTACTTTCGTCCTCCGAAAGTGAATCATAGGCAACAGATTCATCATTTTTCCATCCATCATCCTCGAAATCACTCTCGATAACTATATCTTCAAGATCTGACAAAGCATCGATGCATTCTAACACTTCCTTTTCCGTGAGAGGCTTATATTTGGACATTCTGGACTGTTAAAATAATAAATAAAATAAATAAAAAAACCTAAACCAACAATTGCGGTTGTACCTACCTTACAACACTTCACTACTGCAGTGCACAATTGTGTACTCAATTTCAAAGTAAACTATAAACGGATATACCAATCAAATTGTCTTCATTTCACTTTCAATGCAAACAAACACCTATCATGCACAATGAATAAAATTACCAAATACATACGACAATGTGATAGGCCAAATAAATTGTACTGTAGTGACCTCTGTATAGCGCACTAACGTTCAACCGTAGACGCCTGCGAAGATTTAGGTTTCGTTCATAAATTGTGCGTTCAGATGGCACTGTGTGTTAATCAGTAATGCTAGACATACACAACAAATGTGTACATTGGTAGCAGATGGATAAAAATTTTCCGTGTTACTATTACAAAAGCATTAAAGACGCTGTACACAAATGTGTACGCAGGTACCGAAAGGCTTAAGCCAATGTGACGACCTTTTCTACCCTACGGACTTTTCCTCGGGCGCCAGTTGCAAGTTTTGTTCCAAGGTTGCAACTCCTTGTCGTACACTTTCCTTTTCCCCAGGTAGCCTTTACACAGTTGGAGAAGGGTTCAATGCAATCTATGGTGTAAGCGATTGAGTGGTACCAGTTTCTTTCGGATAATACGGTCTTGATAAATATTGTAATAAAACTCACTATAACTATGTACAAATATATTACAATATCACTACCATTCACTGTCTGAAATACACTACAATGATGTCAATCTCGGTATATATTTACAAACGTAAATGTCTGAAAGAAATGAGCAAGACAGGAGAAATAATGATCGAATATTTCTACTTGATGTTAAGTTTGCTACTGACTGACCACCAAAAGAATATATACAATATACACAGTCAAAGGCAGGTGATAAATGCGATGTAAGGTATACTACAGCAGTGAATGTTAACGGTGATTGCGGAGGTGAGAATAGCGAGCAGAGCAGGTAATATAAGCAGTAAAAGCATCAACAGGAATACAGGACAGACAATGAGAGCATACAGTACCAAGTGAAAGTGTTGAAGGTAATACAAATTGGGGTCCCTTTGGCTATAAAAGATATATGCTTGTGTTCCCAACTTATTAACGTCACAAAATAATCGGTACTTAAGTTTCGAACGGTTAAATACATTGTTCACGGTTCGGCAATTCAAACCCGAATACCTGACCGAGTAACCCACCTCGTGCTAGCACGATATGGACATTCACCTCAATCCACGCAACACCGCTTCTAGTTGAACCCCTAAAATGCCAGGGCTCGGTCGCTGAAACACTAGGGTCTGAACAGGAAGTTGTCGGAGTTACGTCCTACAACGCTCACAAAGATATGAAATAAAAATTAAATCCCGGGCAATTCAACAAAATAATAGACTAGCGGGGTGTCTGAGGGTTGTTACCCTTGTTCACAGCTCGGCAATCAAACTCGAATACCAGACCGAGTAACCCACCTCGAGCTAGCACCATATGGACATTGACCTCAATCCAACTACTCGAGGATACCTCAGACGCAACGCCACTTCTAGTTCAACCCCTAAAATGCCAGGGCTCGGTCGCTGAAACACTAGGGTCTGAACATGAAGTTTACCGGAGTTACGTCCCACAATGTTAGCAAAGATAACAATCAATTCAAAATATAATACCGGACAATTCAATAAAATAATACACCAATGGAATCGGATCACCCTGTATACAACAAATTCGGAAATAAATTATTTAATCTAATTTGTTAACTTGACTAATAATCAAGCATCTGACCTTACTCGGAAAAATTGAAATTAAGGAACACAAGCAGTGCGGAAAAATAAACGGCAAGCCAAAGGGTCAACGGAATGCTTACCCAAATCAGAACTCACTTTCACTCACAAGTTACGGTTAAAATAGAGTATCTTTCTCGTATAACGGTAATCAAAATCAAAAAGACGGTTTATCGGTGTTTTCGGAAAAATTCGGTGTATAATACTCGGTGCAATTAATATTCAAAATCTCGGAAATCTATCTAACAGTTTCTGACGTGTACTACTCGGAAATCTACCAAAAAGTTTAGACGTGTACCACTCGGAAATCTATCAGAAGTTTTTAATTCACGACGGAGATCGTTGTTTTTACGAGTCAGTATGGAGCATACTCTTACTCTATGGTCTCTGGTGTTGTATTTCATTCAGGGCGGGTGATATTTGGTGGTGTATTTCTTCCTTTTACACATTTAGAATCGGGGTTTACTATGATTCCCCGTCAAGAAGAGCTAATTTGGGTCTCTTGATTTTTGAGTGTGTGTTTGGGTCGTAGTCCATAGTTTGGGTGATGGTCGGATTTGTATGGTTTAATGCTCTTTCTAGTATTCTTCTATTCCGGACTTTTATTTGATCTTGTATTTTCTTCATTCCGAGGTCTCTTCTTATTGCCTTATTTCTGATGTACCAGGGGGCGTCTGTTATTTGTCTTAGGATTTTGTTTTGGGCTGCTTCAAGGGTATTCATGTGAGAGGCGGCTGCTTGTCCCCACACGGTGGAGCAGTAGAGCATGACTGGGATCATCGTTGACTGGTATAGTTTCAATTTATTACCTATGCTGAGCTTGCTGTTTCTTGATATCAGTGGATACAGTTGTGCCTTTCTTCCTGCGATCTTCTGCTTTATTTTCTCGATATGGGTTTTCCAGGTTAGTTTAGAGTCGAAGTAGACTCCGAGATATTTGATGTCGTTTTTCCATTCAATTTTAGTGCCATCTATGTCTATTTGCTCGTTCGGTCTGGTGTTTTTCCGGCTAAATATCACTGCTTGACTCTTGTCTGGATTCACCTTTTTTAATTTTGACTCGGAAAGCCCTTATATAGACTCGGTCGGATGACATGTCACATGATCTCAAATTCGTCTAATTTTGAAGGGAGATGGATTTTGGACGTTTCTGATTGGTCCGACGTTATGTCATTTATTCTAGAAGGAATTCGAACACTCGAGAGCATAAAAAACGGACTTCCAGTTTTTGCGCCATTTCATCGTAGAAATACCTGTCCGCATCTGGCAAAAAACGGCGATAAGCGATAAACTGGAGTTGACGGAGTTTTTCTGCATAGACTGCGAATTTAGAATGCATCCGAATAATCGGAATGATTTTAAATTTCCTATATGAATATTTCTCGATATAATTAATTCTGTTATTTAAATTATATGGAAACGGACTGAACGGAAGAGTTTCGAATTTCCTTCATGAACGTATCTTACGGTATGACTCTACGGAATAAATGCAGGAATTATTTCGAAATGAAAAATTTTGGAAACAATATCCTGAATTTATTTAGTAACGAAAAAAACACTTCGTTACACACCCCCCTTTCTTCCACAAAAAATAAAGAAAAACGGAGGTTTTCTTTATTTTTACCTTAGACTTGCTCTATTTTCCACTACCTATTACCTATTACCTATTACCCCTACTCGCTCACGCTCTTCGGCGTAGAAAACGCCGGGCTGCCATAGCATCGGCATCTGGTAGGTTGGCGTGGCCAGGATCTCACACTGCACTCCGACGGATCTTCTGGAACGGCCTGACGAGGGACCCACTATGGGTAGCGTTTCCATGTTTCTGCGGGGTCCGGGTTGTAGTCGGAGGTCCGGTTCGTTCATCGGACGAGTGCTTCTCGACCGGCAAGGGCATTCACGGGATAAGACTCCCAATCGACCGCAACCAGAACAGAATAGCTTTGCAGCGTTGTTGCATTCCCTCCTGGCATGTCCAGTCAATCCACATCGCCAGCATGCGCCCTCGGACAACTGCACGTACTGAGGTTCCCTCCGTGGGTGATTGGCTTTTTTCATCCTTCCTTGGGTTCTCCCCTTCGGTAATCGGGCGGTTAGGTTGTCGGCATGGGTTCTACTCGACGCAGGTGTTTGGTCATCTCGGTGGACTCGTGGAACCTTGGGTCGTGGCCTTTTCAATGATTGGGTCCCGCAGCGGTTCTGAGATAAGTTCTTATTGCTGGCTTCCTGTCTCGAAGTCGAGGGTTTGGTTACTTGTTCAGGCCCTGGCGGAGTTCTCAGGTCTTTCTGGGCGTTCATGGTGTCCCGTTCTTCGCGCCACTTCTCCATCCAATCGCCGTACTCCTCCTCCACCAGGTCAACACGGCCCGCTGGTGACGATTCCACGAGGTCGGTGTCGAGGTTTTCCCACTCTAATAAGGACATGTTTCAATCTGAAAACTAACAAAATTTAGAGGCTTCGAATTACGACTGTCAGTTTACGGTGAAGCCATCCTGTGGGTTCAGGGTGCCTCGACGTGCGGACGGACGGTTACTTCCGTGGCAGCCATAGCTTCTTCAGTGTGCCGTCCGGAAGCTGAAACATCCAGCGCCTTCTCCTGTTCTCGCCCGGAGGTCGATATTTCATCAGGCGGCAGCTGAAGCTGGCCGTCCACTTACCCGGCGGCTGAAGGGCCAGGGCCTCCTGGAAGCTAGGTCCCACCATCTCGGGGTTGTCCGGGCCATCTGGAGTAGCTGCTCCGGGGCAACCAGTACGGAGTTCCCTGGACCCCACGGTTTCCGCCGTAGTCGGATCGTCGACCGTGACTTCATGTCGGAACATTTCCTGACAGTCTTCCGCCGAGGGTCGCTCCGCCGGGTCTTCCATCAGCAGTCGGCCGACAGTCCCCATCCACCTCGGTGGCAAACTAAGCATCTCGCGTCCCCAGTACTGATCCTGGACGGCTATGTCCTCGAGCTTCGCTGCTAGAAACGGAACTGTCCCAGTTGTCACGTAGATGACCACCATCCCCATGGACCAGACGTCGACGGGTGCACCATAGGGGTGGCCATGGGCTACCTCCGGGGCCATATAGGGGATGGTTCCTGCCAACTGGTTGGTGGTCGGGGTGTCCGGGGAGGTCTCGCAGGCTATTTTTTTTTTCCAGGAGTAATCCTTTACGGACGAACTATTTTTACTTGAAAGGATCTTTTCCTCAGGTAGTTTCCAATGATCTTTATGAGCGGTAGACTTATATCAGCTTCCTTCATCTTGTATAGTAGACCTTCATGCCACATCTTGTCAAATGCCTTCGAGACATCCAAGAAGGCTGCCACGTTGACGTGTTTCCTGTTTACGTTGTGGATTATATTTTCTGTCAATCTTAGGGTCTGTAGTTCTGTTGAATGTCCAGCTCTGAATCCAAATTGTTCTGGTGGGATCACTTTCTTCTCTTCCAGTTCCTCTTCTAGTCTTCGTAGAATTAGTCTTTCTACCAGTTTTCCTAGTGTACAAAGTAGACTTATGGGTCGGTGATTTTGTGGGAATACTGTGTTTTCTCCAAGTTTCGGGATCATGATCACTGTGGCATTCTTCCATGCTTTAGGGAAGTATAATTGTCGTAGGATGCCGTTGGAAAGGTTCGCGATGAATTCCAGGTATTCAATCGGAAGGTGTCGAAGTTGAGTGTTAGTAATTCCGTCTTCGCCTGGTGCACTCTTCTTTTTAGTGTGTTCAATCTCTTCTTTCAACTCGTCAATTGTTGTAGGTCTTATTTCTTCTTCTGTAACAGTTCGCATTATTCGTGCTGCTGCTCTTTCCACTCTTTCTTCAAAGTCGATATCGTCGTCTGGTGATCTATGCGGTGAGAATTGTAGTTCCAGCGTCTCAGCGAAGGCATTCGTTTTATCTTCGTCCGCGTATACTATACCATTTACTCCGTGTAAAGGCCGTGATCTGTTGCTCTTGTTCTTCAGAATTCTATTCAGACGCCACATTGGTTTGTAGTGGGCGTCTTGCTCTTCACAGTCTTCGTTAATGCTTTCTAGTAGCACTTGCCATTTTTCGTTCCTGTACTTCTGTATTTCTTCTTTGACTAAGTTTGCTAGTCTGTTGGCCTCTCTCTTGTCTTCGGGATATAGGGTACGTTGTACTATTCTTCGTGCTCTGTTTTTATTTCTGATCAGAGCCTTTATTTCAGAGGGTAATTTATTGAAGTCTTTGGAATTCTTCTTGGTTATCCTCGTGGCTTTTTCCAGCGAAGTTTGGATTTCCTTGGTTATTTCGTTTACTTCGATTTCGATGTCTTTGGGAGTTCGTAGGTCCGGTGGGACTCTTTCGGTGTTCTTCAGTAATTCACTAAATTTTCTCCAGTCGATTCTTCTTTCTTCTTTTTGGTGTGGTACTCAATCCCAGTTATCCAGTGTGAGGATAACTGGATTATGGTTGGAGCTCAGTACCGTCTCGGTGTCTATGGTGGTGGGTTGACTAATATTGTTCGTAATGAATACGTCCAGTAGGTCGGGTCTTCCTGCGGAACCGAAGAACGTCGGTCGGTCCGGACCGATTACCGTGTAATTATTTGTTTCCGCGTGTGCTGCTAGCATTCTTCCGCGCGCGGTCGTTACTCTGGAGTTCCAGATACTGTGTTTCGCGTTCAAGTCACCGCCTAAAATGATTTCATTGGTCGAAGGGAATATTTCGTCCAAGTCGGATGCTAAAAAAGTGACTGACGGCGAATTATATGCCGCTATGATCGTTATTGTCCGATTGCCAGCCATATATACGTAAATCGCGGCGTTCTCTAGATTTACAGTATTAAAATTATTAATTCGCTCGTGCTTTATTGAATTTTTAATGAGTATAGCCACACCCCCTCTATATTCTGATTTATCACTTCTGTATATCGCGAAATTCGGTAAAGCTAAATGAACTTGGGGTGTGAGTTTTGTTTCGCTCAGTAGAGCCACGTCGAAATTTTCTTCGGATACATAATCACCGAGTTCTAGGATTTTGTGCCTGATGGAATTCGCGTTCCACGCAAGTATCTTTAGTGATCGCGGTTTTATTCTATTGAAGACTACTGGCGATCTTGTTCATCAGCACGGTGGGGGGAAATTGATTGTCGAATCATCATTATTTTGGGGGGTTGTTATCGAATTGGTCGCGGGGGGGGGGTTGATGTTTCGATTGCGGGCTCTGTTGACATAAGCATGTCATCATTCCCGTCTTCTTTTTGCAGAACATCGAATCTATTCGATGTTCTGACGGGGGAGTTAGATTCTACGTATTGGACTCTTGCCCTTTTTCTTTTTTCAGTAACTTTTGGCAACTGCTTTGCGTTCAGCGGTATACCTAATTTATCGGCAATTAACACGAATAAATTAAAAAGGGCAGCGCGGTCGTCCGCGATCGTTTCGAAAAACGAGTCGACGGTCAAACCGGCCATTTTCAAAATAGAAATATATACACACTAATAGGGGGAGAAGAACATATTTATAAGATAAATAAATAAGTCACAGTTGTGAACTCACCTGTAGTTTTCCTGTGGAACCAACGATCGGGTGATCTGGACTCAACACATTATCACTACAATAGCACAATCCGGTTTTTAATCCGAACTGGTCACCAGCATCCGTAAACGGGCTGAGCTCAAATAACACTATGCGCACTGTCACTGGAACGCATGCGCACTGATCGGACGAGCACTGATCTGACGTCTGCACTGGACGAAGCCACGACGGAGACTGTCTCGCAGGCTAACCCAAAGTCGGCCAGACAAACTCTCCCCTCTCTAACCAATAGGTTCTCCGACTTCACGTCTCGGTGTACTACTCCCAGGGCGTGACAGGCGGCCAGACCGGCAAACGCCTGACCCAGTACCTCCCGACTCCTCTCTATTGGCAATGGGCCCTCCCTCTGCACGAGGCTGTTCAGGTCTTCGGCTATCAGTTCCAAACCTATGGCGGGGGTGTCGCCGTCCACGTAGCTGGTGACAAGCCTGACGATGTTGGGGTGCCTGAGACGCCGGAGGAGATTCCGCTCGGTCAGCGCAAGCTCGCTGATGGGGGCAACCTTCAGGGCGAAATTCTCTCCTCTGTCTCTCCGAGCCACCTCGAACACTCGGCCGAATCTTCCCTCGCCAAGGCAGCGAACGATTCGGAACGGACGGGACGGTTCTTCCACCGCTCCTTGGGGCAACGTGTCCTCCGAGGAAGTGGAAGAGATAACTATCAGTGGCTCGGTCATGTTCTGTAAGAGAGGGATTGCAGGGGTAATGTAACGGACGGCGGTACCGGTTAGTATGCTCTCTCGATATCGACGGTTCACGGAGTATTCCCGCTCGATAGTGGTTCGTCGCGATTCTCACCTTCTCGGTACGGTTTCAAATCTTTGACGTGGATATTACGAAGGTACCTTCCGGATGTGTCTTTGAGATCGTAGACCACAGGAGACACCACCTTGACAACAGTGTACGGACCGGCGTATTTAGAGGCCAACTTTGATGCAAAACCGTCTACTGCCGAAGATAAATGATGTTCTCAGCGCCAGACCTGGTCTCCCAATCTGCAGGACCACTCTCTTCTTCGGAGGTTATAATAACGGCGCTGTTCGTTGAATGCCTTCGCCAGTTGGACACGCACGAAATCATGCGTTTCCCGCAGTCGTGTGATTCGGTCGGCGTACTGGTCCACGCCCAGTACGAGCGGTTCATCGACACAATAGCCGACATTGAATTACTGCCGATACGGATGATGCGTGCGGTGAGGCCTAGGCTCCTTATCTCGCCGAAGGCATGCTAAGGTTCCTGGATACAAAAGATGTCGATTTTGTGAAGTTTTGCCAGATGTGAGATCTCTACCGCAACAGCAGTGGACCTCTGCGCATTTATTTGGACTAACTTAAGGGCTAGTTCGGGGGAGATTCCTCAGAAACATTGGGTCTGTCGAAGTTACGATCTTCGACTCGAAGGAATCAATGTATTTTTGGTAGACCCGGCAACTGTTGTTGTTTGCCGGGTGGGAGCAATCTCGGAATTTTTTAAGTTTGCAATTAATGCAAGATGCTGGGGAGCTCTTGTTTTTGCAGTGTTCGAAAGAGTGACCGCTTTCGGAACAGTGACTGCAGTAGGGGGACTTTGATTGGCACCTGTTTGACGGATGCCCGAATGCCTGGCATTTGTAGCATCGAGTGACGCTTAGATGTGGGAAGGCCCTGAACGACTTCATGTCTGCGTACGCTCTGCCCTGTTGGGTGATCGCGTTAGTCAGACACGGAGGGCCAGAGATGACTACCTTTTGGGTAGAGGTTTTAGAGTTGTAGCGATAGATAGCTTTGGTTTGCTCTCTAACGCGTTGGAAATCGTATTGTGGCGGGAGGTTCTTAGCCACGATTTGTTCTATGAACTCCTCGCGGGTGGAGGCGTCGACTTTAGTCGCTGCGGTGAGAAGGATATCCCCAGACTTGAGTATGCCTGAGGATATGATTTTGACGGAGGGGGCTTCCTTGCGGAGAGCCTCCGTCCCTGTGCGCTGGGTCTGGGTGGCTTTGGAGTCTTTCCCTCTGGCAGTAACATAAATGTTACTACTTTCAGGTTTCGGCTTCGGGGTTTTTGGGGGCATGGCTGGGGTGGCTGCAGCGTTCGCGTACGATCGCATGGCTGGGGGTGGCTGGGTAGGAGCGGCGGATGAGAGCACCTTCTCTAGCCTGCTCCTTTCCTGGAGTCGGCCCTTTAAGGCGGCTTTCTCCAAGCGGGTATTAGTCAGGATCTCCTCCAGTTCTGAGAAGAGTTGGAGGAGAAAAGCTGACTGGGGTTTGGCGATCTCGTGGTTGGGGTTGTAGAGATACAGCTCCAACTTAGAGCTGATGGTTCTAGGCGACCGGGCCTCAGAGGAGCCTGAGGGGGACGCCGGGATCTCAGGATCGGCCGTAGACGATCGCTGAGAGGCTTGGGAAGTGGCGCGCTTCCTGGCGGGGCCAGGGCGCTGTCTGGAGGAAGCATTGTTCCCCGAAGTAGATTGGGAGCCAGGGCTTGGGAAGAGCCTAGAGTGACATACGATATCACTCTCTGCCGCTTCTGCGGGTCCGACCTGCTTCACAGCACCCGTAGGCGAAAACAAAAACTAGTCTAGTTCGAGTCCGATCCGCTTAGGATTCTTCGTAGTTACTTAAGCCCCCTCGCCGCGGCAAGGCAATGACCATGAGGGGGCACCCAATGTGACAGAGAGAATTCGTCCCATTAGGAGGTAAATTGTCATTTTTGACGAAAACCAGTGATCCAGCAGCAGGATTAGACATGTGATCATGCCATTTGCTTCGCTGTTGAAAGGTGTGTAGGTATTTGTTCAAAAATCTAGGTGGTGAGACAATTGGCAATTACTTTTTAGTGGACTGTTACCAAATGATTGAGTTGAAGATGTTTAATAAAATGTTTATTGTATTAGTTCACATTCACATTATAAACAGGTACTCGCATGGAGTTAAAATTATATACAAAATTTAACAACATCTAAACAGAGTTGACCTATTTACATTTATTGAGAGACAATTGAGTGTAATATTTCACAATAGAGAAAGTCTGAACGTTGTGCTTGAATTGAGAGAATGCTTTGAGATCGATAATTGCGATGTATTGAGTATTATGTGTTGCCTGTAACAATTCTAAATCACTAACGTTGATCTGAGAAGCATTATTTGTCAATAGAAACGCAACGTTTACAGGAATAGAGCTGGCATGTATTAAAATGTCCCCTATTAGAAAAACAGAAGGTTCATTGACAAACAGAGATGGTTGAGGGTAAGTGTAATTGACAGGAGATGAGAGGAATGTATAATCAATAATTATGGTTAACGACGTTTACAGTGATAAGCCTGTCCTTATCAGAAAAACAGAAGTAATACAACATAACTATGGTAATGGAGGTGATAATTGAGAGTCATATGAGGTGTATATAAAGGCAGAGCAGTTAGATTTGAGTTAGCGAAATGAATCAATTGACAACACATTTACTTGAGAGGATAGTTGGTCATAGGTTGAGGAGAGTATAGAGTGCAGGCAATGTAAGTTGCAAATTATGATAAAGTATAAGAAAATACAAATACAAATTATACTTATGTGAGGTGACATGGGTCTGGAACCATCAAGCGATACATCCAACCAGGTCCTTTAGAGTTTTGAGAGCATTTGCATGAGTAGAACAATTCTGAATACTTATCAGTTGAGACCAGGCCTGGTTGTACGATCCATGTGATGACTCCAGCTGGAACGGAGAGGTACCTGAAACTTACAAAAGCCTGAGAAGTCTAATCGTAGAGGTGTTTTTGAGTATGGGAGATTGTGAAATACTATGAGTGAAAATAATGAGAAGTAAGTGCCTGAGATGTAGGTGAAATGTGAACCTGGTGCTCGAGAGAATACGAGGAGTAACTAGGTACGAAGAGTTTACGAGGGGGGGTCGTTTGGAGATTATAAAATTGGAGAGTTAGTACAAAGGGTTAGGTACAGTACACACGTGGTTCGAGAAATAAATATGAAAATACCAAAAATATACCTTAATGAGGGAGGTACAGGTGACGAGGAGGCTATATAAAATACACTTCAAAGATATATACTCAAAATGCATGAGATATTTCGTGGAAACGTGAGAGTGCATGATATTTTATAGGAAGCATGTTAGGAACAATTCATATAGTTAAGAAAAATGTACTGTACCTGTATTTGAGGAGATCTAAATAATCACTTAAAGCAATATAATTGTCTTTTAAGGTTTGCTTGGTAAGCACCAAGTTCACAATTCGTAGAGCACAAATTAGTCGACTAGCGAGAAAATGGCGTAGGAGAAGCAAAAAAGGCACAAGAGCGTAGAAAATTCGTAACACGAGCGGAAAAGCGAAGTGAAAAGGAGTGGTAAAAGAGGGTTAGGAGAGTTCGTGCCGGTGTTTTTTATTAGAGATCACAGATGAACGCGCATGTCAGATCTCGAGTATGTCAGAAATCACAATACTCTGTGACCAAATAGCGTTGGGCGAGGAGGGCAACCAGGAGCGTAGAGTAGACTGCATCACAGGGTTAAAAACTCATTAAATTTTTAACATTCCGGCCGCCATAATTAACGGAGTTGATTATAGATGAGAAGAGCTTCGTGGAACTTCCCTGGTGAGGAGGGTGAGAGAAACCTGCTCTCCAGTGTCTGAGCCACTCAATCCACCCATCAACTGGAGGAAACAGGCCCCTCGTTGTCCTCAGAGTCCACCAGTATTGGCAAAATGCATAACTTTGCAATTGGCCTCGTGAGAGTTGTAGTGGAGGTTTTTAAAGTGACCACTCTTGTGAGTCCGTCTCGTCCGGGATGGAGATGTGTGACTCTGGCTAGAGGCCACTTGCATGGAGGTGTACGTTCTTCAGTGATCAGCACCAAAGAACCAATCTTGAGGTCGTGACGTGGGTGGTGCCATTTTGAGATGGAGGTATTGTGATGACCATTGGTTCCAAAACTGTTGAGTTCGTTGTTGGACCAACTGCCATCTGGAGAGTCGAGACGTGGAGAGATGTTCGAGAGATGGTTCTGGCAGAGCATTTAATGGTGTGCCGATGAGGAGATGTCCAGGTGTGAGGGCTTCGCAGTCGTCGCGGTCGTCACTGAGAGGTTCGAGTGGTCTTGAGTTCAAAATGGCTTCGATTAGAGAGACAGCGTCATGATTTCTTCCAAGGTGAAGGATTGATCCTTGACGATTCGAATGAAGTGATGCTTGAACGATTTGACGACTGATTCCCATTTTCCACCCATATGAGGAGCTGCTGGGGGGTTGAAACACCATGTAGTGCCGTCATTGAGAAGAAGCTTGGAGAGGTTTTGGTGTTGACTGGAAGCTTTCGTGAAGAGTTCCTTGAGAGCGGGGTCAGCGCCAATGAATGTGGTGCCACAGTACGAATACAAGGTATGACAGATTCCTCGTCTGGCTGTGAACCTGCGAAAAGCAGCAATGAAGGAGTCAGAGGAGTAGTCACTTACGACTTCGAGGTGAACAGCTGAGGAGGCAAGCAGACAAACACACAATCCCAGCCTTTGTGTGTTCTGGAACCTCTTCCCTTCCATGTCTTGAGAGTGAGTGGTCCGGCGTAATCGACACCGGTGTGGAGGAATGGACGAGATGGCTGTACTCGAGGTGCTGGTAGTTGTCCCATGAGCTGTTGTGCCCGAATGCCACGGTGCCTGGCGCAGGTTACACATCGAAGGATATGGGATTTGACTGGGGCTCTTCCTCCAAGAATCCAATACCTTTGACGTATGCGGGCTAGAGTGAGTTGAGTGCCTCCATGGAGAGTTGATCGATGAGCTTCATCGATAGCTAGAGAAGTGAATTGAGAGAATCGAGGAAGAATTATAGGATGTTTGCTATCTGGGTCTAGATTTGACTGGGTGATTCGTCCGCCTACACGAATTACACCATCGTGGTCGAGGAAGGCTGTGAGTCTACTGAATGCATTTGAGGAGTAGATTGGAGTCCGAGTGCGAAGAGCCTTGAGTTCGAGTGAGAAGTAGACTTCTTGTGTTGCTTTTATCCAGAAAATTCTGGATTTTTCCAAGTCAGACGAGGTGAGGCTTGTGAGAGGTGCTGGATCCAGCTTGCGTTGGAGTCGTGCGAGAAGCTTTGAACAAAGAGAGGTGATTCTCAACAATTTATTCATAGAAGAATACCTGTAGATAAGGTCCCACTCGTAGTCCTTCGAGGTGGAAGTGAGAATGGAGGTGACAGGTTTTGCTTCGGATTCATGTTCAGTTGTCGATGCCGGCTGACGACTGGGCCATGAGTCTTCTGACTTGGAAAGCCATGGTGGTCCCGTCCACCATAGCGAGTGGTTGCGAAGTTGAGCGGAAGTTAAGCCTCGAGATGCACAGTCAGCAGGATTGTCTTTGCCGGAAATATATCTCCATTGGGCCCTAGGAGTTAGTTCTTGGATTGTTGCCACGCGGTTCCGAACAAAGTCCTTCCAACGTGAGGGATGAGTTGTGATCCAGGATAGAGTGACTGAGGAGTCCGTCCATAGAGTTGTGGAGAGACTGTTGAGCTGTAAAATATTATGCGCATAATTTACGAGACGAGAGAGGAGAAGTGCAGCTGACAATTCGAGGCGCGGGATTGTGAGAGGCTTCAAAGGCGTTACTTTTGTTTTGGAGCAGAGCATTGAAACTTTGCGTTCCTTGGACGGAGTTTGAACGAGGAGGTAGAGGACTGCAGAAATGGCAAATTGAGATGCATCGGAGAAGCCATGGAGTTGTACGGAACAACCACCTTGGTAGTTGATCCATCGAGGAATTTTTATGCTGGCCAGCTTGTAGAGGTCGTCGCTGATGTCATGCCATTTCTGTTGGAGTAGTTGAGGTAGAGGTTCGTCCCATGATAACTTTTGGAGCCATAATTCTTGCAACAACATCTTGGCCCTAATCGTAACAGGGGAGACTAAACCTAATGGATCAAATATTTGAGCGATATGAGAAAGAACTGAGCGTTTTGTTAGTATAGACCCAGATAGGATGGAGCTGACCTTAAATGTGAAGTAATCTTCTTGAGGGTACCACAGGAGTCCTAATACTTTGGTTGAGGTGGGATTTTCATCGAAGGAGAGTGGAGATGAAGTATGTTCGTCCTCTTGTACATACTGGAGTAGTTGTGGTACATTTGACTGCCACTTTGCGAGGGGGAGGCCGGCCGCCATGCAGAGGTGCTGGAGTTGTTTGGCAATTTCGAGGAGTTGGTCTTCAGTATCTGATCCGCCACAGATGTCATCGACATAACGACCTTTCGTCAATGGGGGAATGGCTAACGGAAACTTGTGACCTTCATCGTTGATGAGCTGGAGAAGAATTCTAATTGCCAAGAATGGAGCGGACCTGGTTCCATATGTGACTGTGGTGAGGTGGTACGTTTGGACTTTGTTGTTGGAGTCGAGCCATAGGATACATTGAAGATCCCAATCGTCAGGATGGACCAGGATCTGTCTGTACATCTTTGTGATGTCTGTGGAGAAGACAAATTTGTACTTACGCACCCACATAAGGACATCTATCACGTCGAGTTGTAGTTTGGCTCCTGTGTGCATGATATCGTTGAGTGAAATACCAGTTGAGGTGGGGCTGGAGCCGTTGAAGACCACTCGTAGTTTCTTTGAGGTGTTGTCTGTTTTGAGAACCCCATGATGAGGCAGGAAGTATCTTGAGATGGCTGTCTCTGATGAAACAGGTTGCATGTGATGGAGAAGTTCATATTCATCGATGAATTGATGATAGAGGTCGGAGTACTCTGGGTCCTTTTCGAATTTACGGAGCAGGCCTTGGAGACATCGAAAAGCACGTTGTCTTGAGGAACCCAAGACGTCGACAGACGATTTCAGCGGTAGTCTTACCATGTATTTGCCTGAATCTAGTCTTCGGTGAGTAGAGACGAAGTGGTTTTCGCATTCTTGCTCATCAGGGGTGAGGTGTGACTGAGAAGTTGATTGGATATCTTCCTGTTCCCAAAACTTGGTGAGGAGTTGATGGAGATCATCTTGAGTAGTATGAAACATCGGAGAGTGATGTGGAATGTCTTCTGGTTGTTGACACACAGGACCAAGGATGAGCCATCCGAATATAGAGAGCTGTGCTGTTGGAGATGATGGAGGACCTCTTTTCATTTGAGGGAGAATGATTGAGCCGTAGACATCAGCGCCCAAAATGATGTCGATTGGTCGTGAGATGTGGTAGTCTGGATCAGCCAGCTTGAGATTCTGGAGGTGTGGAGATGGCTGGAAGCAGGTGTGAAAAGAAGGCAGGTTAGAGAAGGATAATGAGAGAACATGAGCATCAACATGTATGGATTGATGGTCATATAGCGACGTGAGCGTGATAGAAAGGCATCCCTTTGCCTTCGAGGTGGTACCATGGATGCCGACAATTACAACGTGTGACTTCCTTCGAGGAAAACTCAGCTTGTTGGCCAGAGGTGGAGAGATGAAGCTCAACTCAGATCCTGAGTCGATGAGAAGTCGAACCTTGTGTGAGGCTGTTGAGGTGACGAGGTTGGCAGTGGCGGTGGCGAGCAGAACATTGAGACGACTTGGAGGTTCCTGTTGAGCTGACTGTTAACGCCTCTTCGTTGAGGTGCTAGGACTCACCTCCTTTTGAGGTGACTGATGAGAAGTAGAGGAGCTGGTGACCATTCGAGGAGGCACGATTGGTATCCTTGAGAAAGGTTTGCTGCTGAGGGGGACGTCGTGGAGCAGGGTGTGGTGCTGACTTCCACAGCTCTTGCATCTTTTGGAGGTCTTACATGAGCGGCGATTGTGCCTACCCAGACAATTGGTGCACAGCACTCTGTGCAGCACCACATCAGCCTTCTGTGGAGGAGACCTGTTGGCAAACCGTGGACAATTGGAAATAAAATGCTCTTGTCCACAATCATCGCAATTGAACGATGGCAGCGAACTGGACCTGATCGGCGTCGTTGAGCTTGAGGAGACTTGTTCGGTTGAGGAGACTGCTAAAGGAGTTCGGACTGAGATGTTCTTCTTAGAGGGGTCTGGGACTCCTGAGCGAGGCTTGGAGACGGCTTGAGGCGGCTGTCGTTGTGTGGATTCCACCCAATCCAAAGATCTGGACCTTGATTCAAGGAAATCCATGACTTGAGGTAAGGTAGGGAATTCCATGTGGGTGGAAATAAGACTCTCCCACTGAGTCCTAGAGGCGTGATCGAGGCGGTTGATAATATGGAATACCAGAAGATTATTGTTTTGCTGGAGGTTTTCACCAAGAGCAGAGAGGCACTGAAGGGGATTGGTAATGCTATCGCACAACTGTCGTATGGCTGAGGCGTTGGCAGCCTTTTGGTCTGCGAGTGAGAACGAGAGAAGACGGGAGTATTGAGAAGAAAGGAGCAGTCTTCGTTTTTCGTATTTTTGCGCAAGCTTTTGCCACGCAATTGAGAATGAGGAGGCTGTGAGTGGCAGACTTGAGATGGTTTCGAGGGGTTCATGAGACAGGCATGTTCTCAGGTAGTGGAGGCGTTCGATATCAGCGAGCTGTTCAGCGTCGATGACTAGAGACTTAAAAAGATCTCTAAATGCAGGCCACTGCGAGTAATCTCCCGCAAACGTGGGAATGGCGATGTCTGGGAGGCGTGGACGTGATTGAGTAGACTGAGTGAGTGAGGAGACTGACTGAGGGTCGACAATTGTGGCGAGGCACCCAAGCTTTGTGGTGATTGACTGATAGAGGCAATGCTCTTCGAGAAAGACGGAATCGGAGAAATAGGGATGGTCCAGACAGGCTTCTGGCCAGGCTGCTTCGAAGTGGGTGTGTGTCTTTGAGAAGGCTTGATGGATTTCTTGAACATGTTCAAGAATGCGGGCAAGCTCTTGAGCGGTCCAGTCCTTAGTGACTGCGAGATCTGTGAGAGTAGTCATGAGGAGTCTGACACGCTGGCGTTGAGTAGACACCTTGATTTTTAGAGGGGTTGGCAACCCCATGGAGCGGGTTTGAGGCGATTCCTTGGCAGAGGAGGTGGACGCTGAGCGTGTCCTTGAGGCGACTGGGAGGTGGCTGGCATCCTCTTGAGGTGGAGGAGAAGTCTTCGAGACGTCAGTCACAGCAGACTTAGTGGATGATGCCTTAGTGGACATAGCTGGACTGTATTTGAGAGAATGTGATGTGAACGATTAATATAACAACTCAATCATCCGGCCCGAAGGAACAAATGTTCAAAAATCTAGGTGGTGAGATAATTGGCGATTACTTTTTAGTGGACTGTTACCAAATGATTGAGTTGAAGATGTTTAATAAAATGTTTATTGTATTAGTTCACATTCACATTATAAACAGGTACTCGCATGGAGTTAAAATTATATACAAAATTTAACAACATCTAAACAGAGTTGACCTATTTACATTTATTGAGAGACAATTGAGTGTAATATTTCACAATAGAGAAAGTCTGAACGTTGTGCTTGAATTGAGAGAATGCTTTGAGATCGATAATTGAGATGTATTGAGTATTATGTGTTGCCTGTAACAATTCTAAATCACTAACGTTGATCTGAGAAGCATTATTTGTCAATAGAAACGCAACGTTTACAGGAATAGAGCTGGCATGTATTAAAATGTCCCCTATTAGAAAAACAGAAGGTTCATTGACAAACAGAGATGGTTGAGGGTAAGTGTAATTGACAGGAGATGAGAGGAATGTATAATCAATAATTATGGTTAACGACGTTTACAGTGATAAGCCTGTCCTTATCAGAAAAACAGAATTAATACAACATAACTATGGTAATGGAGGTGATAATTGAGAGTCATATGAGGTGTATATAAAGGCAGAGCAGTTAGATTTTAGTTAGCGAAATGAATCAATTGACAACACATTTACTTGAGAGGATAGTTGGTCATAGGTTGAGGAGAGTATAGAGTGCAGGCAATGTAAGTTGCAAGTTATGATGAAGTATAAGAAAATACAAATACAAATTATACTTATGTGAGGTGACATGGGTCTGGAACCATCAAGCGATACATCCAACCAGGTCCTTTAGAGTTTTGAGAGCATTTGCATGAGTAGAACAATTCTGAATACTTATCAGTTGAGACCAGGCCTGGTTGTACGATCCATGTGATGACTCCAGCTGGAACGGAGAGGTACCTGAAACTTACAAAAGCCTGAGAAGTCTAATCGTAGAGGTGTTTTTGAGTATGAGAGATTGTGAAATACTATGAGTGAAAATAATGAGAAGTAAGTGCCTGAGATGTAGGTGAAATGTGAACCTGGTGCTCGAGAGAATACGAGGAGTAACTAGGTACGAAGAGTTTACGAGGGGGGGTCGTTTGGAGATTATAAAATTGGAGAGTTAGTACAAAGGGTTAGGTACAGTACACACGTGGTTCGAGAAATAAATATGAAAATACCAAAAATATACCTTAATGAGGGAGGTACAGGTGACGAGGAGGCTATATAAAATACACTTCAACGATATATACTCAAAATGCATGAGATATTTCGTGGAAACGTGAGAGTGCATGATATTTTATAGGAAGCATGTTAGGAACAATTCATATAGTTAAGAAAAATGTACTGTACCTGTATTTGAGGAGATCTAAATAATCACTTAAAGCAATATAATTGTCTTTTAAGGTTTGCTTGGTAAGCACCAAGTTCACAATTCGTAGAGCACAAATTAGTCGACTAGCGAGAAAATGGCGTAGGAGAAGCAAAAAAGGCACAAGAGCGTAGAAAATTCGTAACACGAGCGGAAAAGCGAAGTGAAAAGGAGTGGTAAAAGAGGGTTAGGAGAGTTCGTGCCGGTGTTTTTTATCAGAGATCACAGATGAACGCGCATGTCAGATCTCGAGTATGTCAGAAATCACAATACTCTGTGACCAAATAGCGTTGGGCGAGGAGGGCAACCAGGAGCGTAGAGTAGACTGCATCACAGGGTTAAAAACTCATTTAATTTTTAACAGTATTGTTTTTGCCATCTTGACCAAAAGTCTTGGTGTAAGCGCTGCAGAAGCTGCCACCGGGCAGGCGATTCAAAGGAATATCTGTCATATCTGGGACAGGTAATGGGTTCACAGGCTCCATCGTAAGAAAATGACCTGGGGTTAAACAATTCACATCCTCAGGGTCTTAATCATTGCACATAAGGGACGTGAGTTTAAAATAGATTCAACTAAGTTAGGAGTGTGTAAAACTCATAAGTTAAAATTTGGGAACCTACAACCCGCGATAATTGGGTTTTTATGGACTTTACAACGCTTTCAAATAGGCCACTAAAATGACTACCAGAAGGCGGATTGAAATGAAATTTAATAGACTCTTTGGATGCTGCGAGCTGCATTAAATTAGATAACACACGATTTGCGCCTACCAAATTTGTCCCATTGTCACAATATAAGTGAGAGCATCTACCACAACGTGCTATAAACCTCTGTAACGCTGCCAAAAATGACTCAGACTAAAGATCATTGGTTAATTCAATATGTACGGCTTTAGTAGCATGACACACAAATATACATACGGTTCCGTCGAGGAGTCGGAAACGGACCCGCAGCCTCCTGTTAACGCCGGCAGGCCTGAATTGTAGGAGCCGCTGGCGGAAGCTGGCCGTCCACAGTGGTCGTTCTAACGCCGCCTGGAATGATGGGCTCGCGGTTTCCTCATATCGAGGGGCTACCTTAGGGGTTTCCGGTTTTGTCTCGGACACCCCTTCATCTGGACCCTGGGTACTGTTCACCGACCGGTTGAAAATGCCCTTGCGGTACTCAACCGTTGGCCGCGCCTGTGGATCTACCTGGAGCAATTTCTCGATCCCTTTCAGGAGGCTCAGGGGTCCCATACTCATCTCGTGCCCCCTATAATAATCCCGCAGCGCGGCTATCTTTCACAAGGCAGTCCTGGCTTGATATTGGCCGAACGGAGTCAGTCCGGTTGCGGCGAACACGGCGACCATGGCCACGGCCCATAGATCATCTACAGGCAGGCCGTATGGTGAGCCACGCGCAATCTCCGGCGCCATGTAACAGACGGTGCCAGCAAAATTGTCCACGGTGGCCTGCCGCGATGGGAGCTGTACGGACATCCCAAAAGCCGTCAGACAAACTCGGTTGCCCCTCACCAGTATGTTGTCCGGCTTGATATCGCGATGGAGGAGATTCTTGAGGTGGCACGCCTCGAGCCCCGCTAGGATTTGTCCTAGGACATCCCTAAAACGGACCCCTGGGGTCGTATTTTTATTTCAAATAATTCTAAAGTGATGTTGGGCGATATGTAGGTGGCGTAGAAGTAGATGTTATTGATTCGCGCTGTAATAAACCCATCGTCTTTCTTTATTTGATCCACTTCGATAGAGTTATTCATGAAGACGATCGCAATGTCACCCTTCTTGTCTGTGAGCCAGTTTTTCACCTTGCAGATGTTTCTATTTGGTTCCGAGATCACTAGTAGATCTCAGTTGCTTTGCATTGCTACGGCCCATGCGACATCATGCGCAGCCTTTGCTCTGCCTAAATTAGTTTGAAGTACCTTGAATTTGATGACTCAAAATCTTGCGGCACGTCATAGTTCTATGACTGGCTTTGTCACATGTTGTGCAGTGTTCTTCGTTTCCACAGTCTTTTTCCTTGTGACCATTTTGCCCACATTTCAGGCACGTGTTTCTTTTATCTGTCTGCTCTGTACACTCAGCAGCTATATGGTCGCTACCCCAGCACCTGTAACAATTTGTTCTTCTTTTCCTTATGGTGATCCTGCACGAGACTATTCCCACTCTCATATATTTCATATTTTCCATTTTTTTTATCATGTCTCCTCTTACTTTCAAGAAAGCAACTTTGCAGTCCCCCATGCTCGGTCGAATGGCCATCACCTCCGGATTTCCTTCTTGTTCCTCCCCTGGGGCCGCATCGGGATACGTGACCCCTCAAATCCTCGTCCATCAACTCCGTTTTCAAGGAGTACTTGTCCCCTTCTATGGATTCCCCCAGGTAGCGGTAGACGTTGTTGTGCCGGATCTGTCGGAGGATCTCCCCCTCGGCCAGGGCTTCGCTATGTGCTGGCATCAATTTCACGGCGAAGCTGCTTCCTCCGTCCCCCTCGTGTACCTCGAAGACCCTTCCGAAGGCGCCACCTCCCAGGAAACGAATTCTTCGAGGTCCACTCGCTGCCGGCGTGGCCAGAATCTTGAGATGTCTTGAGATGGGGAGAGCTCCGGTTTCGCTCGGCTCACCCCCGTGCCACGGCTTCAAGTCCTTGATATGCACGTGACGGATACGTTTTCCGGACATATGCTCCAGGTCATATACCACGGAAGAGACTTCTTTTTAACCGTGTACGGTCCGGAGTATTTCGGCGCGAGCTTGGCCGCGAACTTATCGGCGGCTGACGACAGGGGGTGCTCTCGGCGGCAGACCTGGTCTCCCGGCTTACACGTCCACTGTCTACGGCGCAGGTTGTAGTACCGGCTTTGTTGGGCAAAGGCCTGGGATAGACGCAGTCGGACGAGTTCGTAAGTCTCCTGGAGACGAAGCAAACGGTTTGATCCCTGGGCAACCTCCCGCGGGGTTACTTCGGCGTATCCTCCGAAGGAATGTCTTTCTGAACTTGCGTCGGCTTCGGATGTTGACGGCCGGATCTCTCTTCCGAGGTTCAGAAAGGCTGGTGAAAACCCCGTAGAGTCGTGTCTTGCTGAGTTGAGGGCGAAAGTCAACTAACCGATCCTCTCATCCCAGCAACGGTGGTCCTCCTCGCAGACCTGAGCTATCATCGTTTTAATTGTTCGGTTGGCTCTTTCTACTGGGTTGCACTGCGGGGAGTAGACGGGTGCGAACCTATGCCTTATTCCCAACTCCTCTAGGCCATTCTTGAACAGACAACAATCATATTGGGAGCCGTTGTGGCTAATTACCACGGACGGACGGCCAAATTTCAAGCGCCGTGAACCTAACGGCCAGTTCCACAGCGGCCAGTTTGCCGGAAAGAGCCGATCGCGGTGCCCAGTGGCGTACGATCGGACTGTATAATTTACGCATAATAATGCTCAAATGCTTGTATACAGCACAAAGGTTTATCAGAAATTCGGCAATTATGATAACTCAATAGTCGGAATACAGTGAAAGATATTTATACGAAATATTTGACGAATTCTACAATGGTTTCATGCTTTAATATGAATAGTTTGAATTCTCGCTAAACGATCGAACTATGATGGGCTTTGGCATTCATCGGACCACTATGGGGTTTTCTTACACGGATAGCTTTAGTTGATATGATGAATCTCTGAAAATTTCATCCACTTCCCTTGGGGACAAGGGGGTTAAATACGCCCCCCAGATGCCGAAAAATTCATAACTCGGAAACCGTTCGTTGGACCACTATGGGGTTTTCTTACACGGATAGCTTTAATCGATATGATGAATCTCTGAAAATTTCATCCACTTCCCTTGGGGACAAGGGGGTTAATTACGCCCCCCAGATGCTGAAAAATTCATAACTCGGAAACCGTTCGTTGGACCACTATGGGGTTTTCTTACACGGATAGCTTTAATCGATATGATGAATCTCTGAAAATTTCATCCACTTCCCTTGGGGACAAGGGGGTTAAATACGCCCCCCAAATGCCGAAAAATTCATAACTCGAAAACCGTTCGTTGGACCACTATGGGGTTTTCTTACACGGATAGCTTTAATCGATATGATGAATCTCTGAAAATTTCATCCACTTCCCTCGGGGACAAGGGAGTTAATTACGCCCCCCAGATGCTGAAAAATTCATAACTCGGAAACCGTTCGTTGGACCACTATGGGGTTTCCTTACACGGATAGCTTTAATCGATATGATGAATCTCTGAAAATTTCATCCAGTTCCCTTGGGGACAAGGGGGTTAAATACGCCCCCCAGATGCCGAAAAATTCATAACTCGGAAACCGTTCGTTGGACCACTATGGGGTTTTCTTACACGGATAGCTTTAGTTGATATGATGAATCTCTGAAAATTTCATCCACTTCCCTTGGGGACAAGGGGCTTAAATACGAAATGTTTTCATTCCTAGTAATTTCTGCAACACTTTCCAATACCTGACCTGTTACAATTTCAAATAAAATTGAAGAAGTAGGTACCTAAATATAAACTTTTGGCACTTTTTTCTGAGTTCATTGATATTAATATTTTCAGTGAATGGTTATTTCGGAATTTATGTGTTTAAATAATGAATAATATGCATTACGTAATTTAAATTGATATTTAAATGTATAGCAAGTGCTTTTCCATATTGTTGGTATTCCCAGTAATGTCATGATGCCGGATTAGGTAGGATCTGAATATATTATGAAATATATTTTGTTGTGCTAGGGTAATAATAATCTGGCAATTAAGGTTGTTGGGGTGTCGGGACCGTAAACGTAATAAAAGCGGTACCTTTTTCGATATTTATAGCATTGTTGTGGACTATCTTCTTAAATAGGCTTAAACCATGGATAATTATGTTTTAAGCATTATGCTAATGAAAACTAAAGGCGCCGTTACTACATTTTTTCTACAGATGTTTTTTATACTATTTTGTATGTCCGAAAAAAAATCCTACTTTTCGAAGAAGAATCATTCCCAATTTGGATTTCGTACCAATTGTTGCTCTTGCGTTACAGTGGTGCAAATTTTAGTTTTGAAGTTTGACGATAATATAGATAAGAAAGCATAGACACTAAACAGTGATATTCTGTCCAGTTGAAAATTAATTGTGAAAGTGTGAATTTATTGTTCTAGGTGAGTTTTTTTATTTAACTGAACTCGTTTTGTTATTAATTCATTTTAATATTTATTTATTCAGTTCCTCAAATAAACATGAATTTGGATACAATGTGTAAAGTAATTGACTTTCTCAAATGTAAATTTCCAAACATCACATACGAAGAAATACCGGCTCTGGTTAATGAAAGTTTATTGAATGACATTCAATTGCTACTAAGTACCGAAAAACAACATTTTTTTGTTAGTAGGTTGACAAGAATTCTTATTGAAAATCAAAAATTTCGAAGTCTTTTCGAAGGGCAAAGTCAAAGAAACGAAAAAATTGAATTTTTGCTAGCAGACATTGACCGTGTATTAAACGAGATAGATTCGACGAGTACGATCAAATTCAGCTCCGTACATAGAAATAAGGAATCTATTTATGGCATTCTCTGTAAATATTTTGGAAAGAAGAATTGCCAGAAAAATAGATTTTATTTCTACAAACTATGTCATGAAAAAATTAAGAGTTTTTTGGAAACGAAACATCTTGAAAAAGATAATTCAGACGCTTCGATAGATTACCCTGTTTCCCCGCTATCAACTTCGGCAAGCAAGTATAGTGATATTTTCAATTTGAAACCACCTGGTACTGCAAGTATCGTTGTTCACGCTGAATCGCCGGAAAAACAATATGCCCCATTTCCGTCAACTTCACTTCCAGATAAATTGTTACTTCGGTCTATTCAATGAACGGTTTCCGAGTTATGAATTTTTCGGCATCTGGGGGGCGTATTTAACCCCCTTGTCCCCAAGGGAAGTGGATGAAATTTTCAGAGATTCATCATATCGATTAAAGCTATCCGTGTAAGGAAACCCCATAGTGGTCCAACGAACGGTTTCCGAGTTATGAATTTTTCAGCATCTGGGGGGCGTAATTAACCCCCTTGTCCCCAAGGGAAGTGGATGAAATTTTCAGAGATTCATCATATCGATTAAAGCTATCCGTGTAAGAAAACCCCATAGTGGTCCAACGAACGGTTTCCGAGTTATGAATTTTTCGGCATCTGGGGGGCGTATTTAACCCCCTTGTCCCCAAGGGAAGTGGATGAAATTTTCAGAGATTCATCATATCGATTAAAGCTATCCGTGTAAGGAAACCCCATAGTGGTCCAACGAACGGTTTCCGAGTTATGAATTTTTCGGCATCTGGGGGGCGTAATTAACCCCCTTGTCCCCAAGGGAAGTGGTTGAAATTTTCAGAGATTCATCATATCAACTAAAGCTATCCGTGTAAGAAAACCCCATAGTGGTCCAACGAACGGTTTCCGAGTTATGAATTTTTCGGCATCTGGGGGGCGTATTTAACCCCCTTGTCCCCAAGGGAAGTGGATGAAATTTTCAGAGATTCATCATATCGATTAAAGCTATCCGTGTAAGGAAACCCCATAGTGGTCCAACGAACGGTTTCCGAGTTATGAATTTTTCGGCATCTGGGGGGCGTATTTAACCCCCTTGTCCCCAAGGGAAGTGGATGAAATTTTCAGAGATTCATCATATCGATTAAAGCTATCCGTGTAAGAAAACCCCATAGTGGTCTAACGAACGGTTTTCGAGTTATGAATTTTTCGGCATTTGGGGGGCGTATTTAACCCCCTTGTCCCCAAGGGAAGTGGATGAATTTTCAGAGATTCATCATATCGATTAAAGCTATCCGTGTAAGAAAACCCCATAGTGGTCCAACGAACGGTTTCCGAGTTATGAATTTTTCGGCATCTGGGGGGCGTATTTAACCCCCTTGTCCATAAGGGAAGGGGATGAAATTTTCAGAGATTCATCATATCAATTAAAGCCCTCTGTATAAGAAAACCCCATAGTGGTCCAACGAACGGTTTCCGAGTTATGAATTTTTCGGCATCTGGGGGGCGTAATTAACCCCCTTGTCCCCAAGGGAAGTGGATGAAATTTTCAGAGATTCATCATATCGATTAAAGCTATCCGTGTAAGAAAACCCCATAGTGGTCCAACGAACGGTTTCCGAGTTATGAATTTTTCGGCATCTGGGGGGCGTATTTAACCCCCTTGTCCCCAAGGGAAGTGGATGAAATTTTCAGAGATTCATCATATCGATTAAAGCTATCCGTGTAAGGAAACCCCATAGTGGTCCAACGAACGGTTTCCGAGTTATGAATTTTTCAGCATCTGGGGGGCGTAATTAACTCCCTTGTCTTCAAGGGAAGTGGATGAAATTTTCAGAGATTCATCATATCGATTAAGGCTATCCGTGTAAGAAAACCCCATAGTGGTCCAACGAACGGTTTTCGAGTTATGAATTTTTCGGCATTTGGCGGGCGTATTTAACCCCCTTGTCCCCAAGGGAAGTGGATGAAATTTTCAGAGATTCATCATATCGATTAAGGCTATCCGTGTAAGAAAACCCCATAGTGGTCCTACGAACGGTTTTCGAGTTATGAATTTTTCGGCATTTGGGGGGCGTATTTAACCCCCTTGTCCCCAAGGGAAGTGGATGAAATTTTCAGAGATTCATCATATCGATTAAAGCTATCCGTGTAAGAAAACCCCATAGTGGTCCAACGAACGGTTTCCGAGTTATGAATTTTTCGGCATCTGGGGGGCGTATTTAACCCCCTTGTCCCCAAGGGAAGTGGATGAAATTTTCAGAGATTCATCATATCGATTAAGGCTATCCGTGTAAGAAAACCCCATAGTGGTCCTACGAACGGTTTTCGAGTTATGAATTTTTCGGCATTTGGGGGGCGTATTTAACCCCCTTGTCCCCAAGGGAAGTGGATGAAATTTTCAGAGATTCATCATATCGATTAAAGCTATCCGTATAAGAAAATCCCATAGTGGTCCAACGAACGGTTTCCGAGTTATGAATTTTTCGGCATTTGGGGGGCGTATTTAACCCCCTTGTCCCCAAGGGAAGTGGATGAAATTTTCAGAGATTCATCATATCGATTAAAGCTATCCGTGTAAGAAAACCCCATAGTGGTCCAACGAACGGTTTCCGAGTTATGAATTTTTTGGCATCTGGGGGGCGTATTTAACCCCCTTGTCCCCAAGGGAAGTGGATGAAATTTTCAGAGATTCATCATATCAACTAAAGCTATCCGTGTAAGAAAACCCAATAAAGGTCCAACGAACGGTTTCCGAGTTATGAATTTTTCGGCATCTGGGGGGCGTATTTAACCCCCTTGTCCCCAAGGGAAGTGGATGAAATTTTCAGAGATTCATCATATCGATTAAAGCTATCCGTGTAAGGAAACTCCATAGTGGTCCAACGAACGGTTTCCGAGTTATGAATTTTTCAGCATCTGGGGGGCGTAATTAACCCCCTTGTCCCCAAGGGAAGTGGATGAAATTTTCAGAGATTCATCATATCGATTAAAGCTATCCGTGTAAGAAAACCCCATAGTGGTCCAACGAACGGTTTCCGAGTTATGAATTTTTCGGCATCTGGGGGGCGTATTTAACCCCCTTGTCCCCAAGGGAAGTGGATGAAATTTTCAGAGATTCATCATATCGATTAAAGCTATCCGTGTAAGGAAACCCCATAGTGGTCCAACGAACGGTTTCCGAGTTATGAATTTTTCAGCATCTGGGGGGCGTAATTAACCCCCTTGTCCCCAAGGGAAGTGGATGAAATTTTCAGAGATTCATCATATCGATTAAAGCTATCCGTGTAAGAAAACCCCATAGTGGTCCAACGAACGGTTTCCGAGTTATGAATTTTTCGGCATCTGGGGGGCGTATTTAACCCCCTTGTCCCCAAGGGAACTGGATGAAATTTTTAGAGATTCATCATATCGATTAAAGCTATCCGTGTAAGGAAACCCCATAGTGGTCCAACGAACGGTTTCCGAGTTATGAATTTTTCAGCATCTGCGGGGCGTAATTAACTCCCTTGTCCCCAAGTGGATGAAATTTTCAGAGATTCATCATATCGATTAAAGCTATCCGTGTAAGAAAACCCCATAGTGGTCCAACGAACGGTTTTCGAGTTATGAATTTTTCGGCATTTGGGGGGCGTATTCAACCCCCTTGTCCCCAAGGGAAGTGTATGAAATTTTCAGAGATTCATCATATCGATTAAAGCTATCCGTGTAAGAAAACCCCATAGTGGTCCAACGAACGGTTTCCGAGTTATGAATTTTTCGGCATCTGGGGGGCGTATTTAACCCCCTTGTCCCCAAGGGAAGTGGATGAAATTTTCAGAGATTCATCATATCAACTAGAGCTATCCGTGTAAGAAAACCCCATAGAGGTCCAACGAACGGTTTCCGAGTTATGAATTTTTCGGCATCTGGGGGGCGTATTTAACCATCTTGTCCCCAAGGGAAGTGGATGAAATTTTCAGAGATTCATCATATCGATTAAAGCTATCCGTGTAAGAAAACCCTATAGTGGTCCAACGAACGGTTTCCGAGTTATGAATTTTTCGGCATCTGGGGGGCGTATTTAACCCCCTTGTCCCCAAGGGAAGTGGATGAAATTTTCAGAGATTCATCATATCGATTAAAGCTATCCGTGTAAGAAAACCCCATAGTGGTCCAACGAACGGTTTCCGAGTTATGAATTTTTCGGCATCTGGGGGGCGTATTTAACCCCCTTGTCCCCAAGGGAAGTGGATGAAATTTTCAGAGATTCATCATATCAACTAAAGCTATCCGTGTAAGAAAACCCCATAGTGGTCCGATGAATGCCAAAGCCCATCATAGTTCGATCGTTTAGCGAGAATTCAAACTATTCATATTAAAGCATGAAATCATTGTAGAATTCGTCAAATATTTCGTATAAATATCTTTCACTGCATTCCGACTATTGAGTTATCATAATTGCCGAATTTCTGATAAACCTTTGTGCTGTATACAAGCATTTGAGCATTATTATGCGTAAATTATACAGTCCGATCGTACGCCACTGGGCACCGCGATCGGCTCTTTCCGGCAAACTGGCCGCTGTGGAACTGGCCGTTAGGTTCACGGCGCTCAAATTTCAACACCACCTGCTCATAAATAGCTTAGAAGACTCCCTTCCCGGTTGCCGTTCTAAGTGATCTACACTCTATCCACTTAGAAAACCGGTCCTGAAACATGGCTAGAAAGGTGTTTCCCTTCTTCGAGCGTGGCAACGGACCGATCAGATCGGTGCTGACGGTATTCCAGAGGGCGGTTATGGCGGACGGCCGCATTTTGCCAGCGGGTTTCTGTTGGCTGACCTTGTAGCGCTGGCATCGCGAATAACCTCTCACGTACCGAGCCACTTCCCGGAACATTCCTGGCCAATAGTAGCTCTGGGCTACGCGGGATATTGTTTTCGCTATGCCTAGGTGTCCGGTGGTTGGCGCATCATGGTTTTCCTCCAATATGGAACGCCGCATTTCGGTTGGGACACACAGTTTCCACGGGTTACCCATTTCGGGCTCGGAATAATCACTGTGGTCCCAAACATGTCGATACAACTTTCCCCCCTGTATTTGGTAGTCGGGCAGTCCTGTCGGGTTTTTAGCCACCTCCTGGAACTTCCGTGCGTACCAGGAGCACAACGGAGCATTTCACATCCAGAGGTCCCTCTAAACGCCAAATTATTTCCTGCCAAGAACAACACTATATGTAGACATCAATCGTTCGAGGATAGCAACCCATCTTGATTTCTCATCTTCAATCTGTTTTTGTAATTGCTTGTCTATTCCGCTGAAGTTCTTCAATCTAATTGACGCTTCTATCCAACTGTTCATACATCGTCGGTGATCTGGGGATGTTTCGTGAGTTTTCAGACGCGTTGATGAGTGCCTCCAGTCGTTAAATCCTTCTTTTCCTAAATTAGAGTTTGGGTTTGTGTTAAGTAAACGACAGCAAAAACAATATGCTTTATCTGCAGCTTTAGAGTACACAAGCCATCTTCTTTTGAAAATCTTCCCATTTGGCATTACTTTTTCAAAATGTGAATTTGAAAAATGTCGACCATCACTATTCTTTGGGTAGCTTTCGTTACTCATTTGATCACTTATAGGACCTCGGATAATGAGTTCATCTTTTGTTGCAGACTCAATAATATGCGGCCATTCTGAAAAATCTAAATTTTTTGTTTGTTCAAAAGGTGATGATGATTTATCTGATACAATTTCTTCTGCAATATTTTGAGGACCAGACGAAGTTCCAGGTATAGCTAAATCTTCGTGACTGAACTGCTCTACATCTTCAAGAACAGAACTCTTTTTAAGAGGGTCTCCTTCTTCTGCTTCTGGATATTGAAGTTCTGGTGGTGATGAGTTAGATATCTTTTCGACCCTTAAACATTTTGATAATAATTTCGCAGATTTTTCAGCTTCGCCTTGCCTTTTCAGTTTTCTTTTCAAGTTTTGTGCACCAGATAATTTTTTTGAAGGAGGTGACATGTTTTTTATCTGAAAAAGATACATTTAACCTTTCCATCATTGAACTATTACATAAATCTACTTTCTATACAAACAAGAATTTCAAGAAATATCTTTGTTCTTTAATTTAAAGTCTAAGATTCATGTAGGTAGTCCATTTTTGAAAAAGCTATACTCCAAATGTTTCTCATTCAATGATTAATAATGATTTCAAGTGTTGAAAGGGAAGAATCTTGGGTGAAATTCTATTACGTTGAAAATCTCGGATATCTTCAATGTCTACGAAGTGAAGATGAAGATGTATAAAAAGTGTATATTATTTTTCAAGCAAGTCTTCAAAACTCAACAGCCCCGGATTCCGCTCGTCACGACGTCCCGTTGTCTGCCCCATATTTATGATATATCGTTTTTGGGGCCCCTCTCCTGATGGCGCCCGGTGCGACGATTTTGGCGCCCCCCGAGACGGCGCCCGGTGCGGTCGCACCGCCCTAGAACCGCCCCTGGATACGGTCCAATACAAACATAAGTGTATGTAACAATAACTGGCAACTGTTGCATTGGATGAACTCCCTCTTGTTCGTGTATCTACTCCATGCGGTGTAGTTGACTACTTTGATGTCCGATATCAAATTTCTTAGGTGCACTGTGCTATCTGTTATAATCAAGTATACAGTTGATTTGGTTCCCTTCATCTTGTAGATTTTCTTTACTGGCAATTTATGGCTTATTAGGTCTTTTCTAGTTTCCTCAATTTCGGGCTCAGTTCCTGTTTGCAGCCGATGAAATAGTGTTTTTGCTTTAAAGTAGTCTTCTTGGGTTTCGCAATATATATTTGAGGTATTTCTTCCATATTAGATGTAGACGTTACCTTTGATTTGATTTTTTAGTTTTTCTGATGTGGTGTTGTGTTAAGCAAAAACTCCATGTACAACTATCGGAGGTGGTTTTTTCGGCTTTCCTGTTCTTCCGATTTGTGTGGTTGGGGTGTTTATTTCGTTTACCTCAGGGAGGTTATCAAAACTATTTCTAATAGTATCCTCGTGCGGTATTATTCTTATTCTCTTTCTCAGTATATTCGGGATACGTTCATGATACGGTTCAATACAAACATAAGTGTATGTGAGAATAACTGTCATTTGATTTTGTGAAATTATTTAAGTGGTCCGAAATTCATAAAAGAATCTAGAGGTCGACGAAAAAATGTAATTTGCAATTAGGCGAAAAACTGTCTCTTGTATCGCCTACTTGCTGTCCCTCGGCTCCGCCTTGGATAGCAATATGCAGGCACGACAATGATAGATAGTTTTTCGTTGTTCTAGTTATGTTTATCAAACTTACCTTATATTTAAAAGTTCTTTCAGTTATTATTTGCGAATGGTAAAGAAGGGACTCAATTTATTAGAATTTCTGGAGTACATAGTAGGGCTCTGAATTTTTGAATTATCTCTATTCGATTATTCATTCATTATTTTATTCGACTAGTCGAATATATTCGACTAGTCGACTAGTCGAATATATTCGACTATTCGACTAGTCGACTAGTCGAATGTGTTCGACTATTCGAATAGTCAAATATTTTACTTCTAAATATTCAACTACATATTTGAATATTCGGCAAGTTGAATATTTCAATTGCATAAATTTATATTATATAGATATACTTTATTAAATTTTTGAATACCAAACTGAACAAAGATTTTCGACAAACACTTTGTCGTTGAAATTCTTATAGGTAAGTTTCTCAAAACGATTAATACCTGAATTATCAAATAATATCATTACTAAAAGGAAAACAAGAGTCAAATCAAATCAGATAACAAAAGAAAATTTATTGAAACTGTTTTAACAATAGAAGAACTCTTCAACAAATATGAAACTTCTTATCAAAAGACTAACAGAAAGAACAAATAATACAAATATAAAACTGGAAAATATGAATATGTACATAGAATGTATGTATACCTATGTTCCATAGTCTAAGAAAAATAAAAACCTATTAACATAAAACAAAATCAACAAAAAATATTGAATACTAAAAATTGATTATTAATCCAAAAACTGGATCAAGAAGTTCAACATAACAGGCATAATATAAATAAGTAAGTATCTATAAGAATAGAATAGAATATGAACGTAATATAGGATGCCAAGTAAATGAGAGAATTAACATGGAAACTTGGAAACTACAAATTAACACTAAGAAAACATAGTTTTTTTACATTGTCAGATTTAAGGCAGGCTCGTTTGGCATTTACAACATTACCGGCATTCGAAAAAGATCTCTCCGATGGAACCGATGTCGCAGGTACACAAAGATATCGTTTCACATGTTTCACGAGGCTTGGGTATTTATTTTCATTATTTTTCCACCACTGCAGTGGACACATATTTTTGGGGATAATGCACTCGGAAACATACATCTCAATTTCATTCGAAGTTGCTTGCGGCTCATTCGGAAATAAGAGGTCGAAGGCAGTTTTTTTAGCAACATTTTCAATGCATTCTACTTCGTGTGTGTCATGATCGGATTCAATAAGATTTTGAAAATATTTTTTCGTTTTACCTGAAGAACCAATAAATCGTTCTTTATTTTTAAATCGTGGGTCCAAAAATGTGCTCATATCGAAAATATTTATATCGATAGCACCACTAAGGGAGACACAAAAAAAATCTTTAAATCTGCTCTCAAACTCTTTTTGTAGTGACTTTTTGATATTTTTTATCAAAACAGATTCTCCAGGAATTGACTTCAAAATAAAATTTTCCATTAAAGATTTCAGAATGGGCATTATTATCGAAATTGTTGTTTGTGATTCCGATGAAAACAAATTTGTCACCATTTCGAATGGTTCTAATATAACAATCATGCTTTCTATAACTGTCCATTCTTCTTCGTTTAGCAATAATTGTCCGGCATGTGTTTTTGTGGTGATTGTTCTGTCGGATAAAACACTAATTATAGCTTCACGTTGTTCGATTAGCCTTTTTAGCATATAATATGTGGAGTTCCAACGTGTTTTCACTGACTGGATAAGTTTATTTTTATTCAAACCAAGTTGATTTTGTTTATTTGTTAAAGCTGCTGTTGCTATATTAGAATGTTTGAAATGGGCAACCACGCTACTACATTTCAGTATTGTTGTCTTAATAGTCTTTTCTTCCAATATTTTATTGAGGACTAACTGCAATGAATGTGCGAAGCAACAAATCGAATCAATGAAAGATATTTCTCTAGTTGCCAAAACAATATTGGCAGCATTATCGTGCACTATTGCAACAGATTGATCAGAGATTTCCCATTCGTTCATTATTTCCATAAGTTTGTTTTTCAGGTTAAGGGCTGTGTGTGGCTCTTCCATACCCTCTGTTGTAATATTTCGTGATATGTGCTGCCAATTATCGTCAATATAATGGCAAGTCACAGTAATATATGATTCATTTGCCCTTGAGCTCCAGCAATCGGTAGTTAAGGCCATATATTTTACTTCCTTCAACTCACTTATGAGTTTCCTTTTTTTCCAATTCATACAAGGCATCAATCCTTAGTTTTATTGTCTTTGCTACTGGAATCTTATACATTCGAGCAACATATGCCATCAACTTTTTAAATCCTTTATTTTCTACGAAAGAAACCGGTAATGTGTCAATGCAAATCATTTTTGTGATTAGCTGAGTAATGATCTCTTCTTTTTGTTTTGTTACTTTTTCTGTAGAAAAAATACTATCTATCTTGGTTTGTGTCTTTTGAAGATGATTTTGTGAGTGATCAGTGAGAGCTGTAGAGGTACTGCAATGGCTCACGCTGGATATTATTGATTCAGTTTCGAATTCAACGTCATTCATTGAATTTGTGGAAACCTCCAAATCTTCAGACTGCGATGCCTGAGATGGCCTGAAAATAATAAATGTTCCGTTGGTAATAACAGTGATAACACATTAAAATTGAATGAAGGATGTCCTGTTCTGGCTGAACAGTTGTGTGAACCAACGAATAGGTTCCTTTTAGGACGTAATACAGAATTATTGAATCACTTAAACAATTTCAAGTTCAATTTTGGAAATACATGGTAAAAAAATTTTGGGAAAAGTAAAACCAATTTCGGACAAGCTCTTCACATATACCTAGAACAGTTTTGCGTCGATCAGATGATCAGATTTATTTTCGTTATGTTCGAAATGAATAACTTTTTTATTGTGATTCTAACTTTCTTACATCCACTTTAGGTGTTTTGGAAAGAATTAAACTCCAAGAGAGATAATTATAGTCTAATTGCAACCTACCTACTTGGTGGGTTTTGGTTTTACTATTTTCGAAATTGGTTTTACTTTTTGGGAAATTGGTTTTACTCTTTCCGAAATTGGTTTTTTACTATTTCCGAAATTGGTTTTACTATTTCCGAAATTGGTTTTACTATTTCCGAAATTGGTTTTACTTTTCCCGAAATTGAACTTGAAAAGAATATTTTCAACCACACTCTGGCTGGATATATTGAACCAAGTCATTCCCAGCAAAGAATATAATATAAGAATCAGATATAACGTGAAAAAGCTTATATTATATAGGTATAAAGAAATGGAATAATATCCCATATTATTTAATATGACGTATCATTGAACCTTTTTTATATGAAATTTTCAACAAAACAATTAATTTCAAATTGCAATAATGTCCGCTTATGATGGCAGCTGCTTCTAACAATCTTTCGCTTATAACGAAACAACAAAGGTAGGAAAAATACTATGAAGTATCATCAAACATGTGTTAATAATCGCAAATAACGAAATCATTTATCACGAACTTTCAGATAAATCGAACTTCAATATTCGGTATATTCGAAAACTATTTCAGTTGAAACGAAAAAAACATTATTGTAATTTTACCTAATGCAGGGTTTTCCCGAAATATTTCGACCGCCTCAGCTCGGGAGATCGTTATCCAATATCCCAAATAGTATTTGCAATTTGCATACTATTTGGGGGCGTAATATCTTGGGTGAAGTTATTTCAAAGAAAACACTTATTACCTGCAGTTGCAAAACAACGTGCAGGTAGTGGGTAGCCGTATATGAAACAAACAAATATAAACAATATACAGGGTGTCAAGGAGAAAAGTACCATGCATAGTACCACGCAATAGAGGGCCAAAAAATATGAAGAGGTCCAACGAATATATGTCCGAAGACCGAAACTGACTCCTTTAAGAAATAAATAAATAATAATAATAAGAAATAAATAAAGTTCATTTTTTTATTTGTATAACCAACGGTTTCTGGTAAAAAAAACATCGAAAAGTTATGATGCACGCAAATTGTCTATGCGCCGAAGTGACCTACTTACCATAACAACCATTGTTGAAGGCAGTTTAAAAAAACAGCAAGGAATTAAGTCAAAATTATAACCAAGAATACAAAATAATGAAAAGGAGAGGCGAATGAAATTAAATAAAAAAAAAACGTTGTTGTAAGTAGGTTACTTTGGCGCTTCTGGACAATTTGCCTGCATCATAACTTTTTGCTACGTTTTTACCGGAAACCGTTAGTCCTAGCGACTTCAACAAAGTATAACTTTTTGAAGGAAAAAATAGAGAAATCGCTTTTTCTAGTCCAGAGTGACATACAGTGTAGCAAAAACGTTAGGGTTGATTTAAATGTGGAGGAATCCTGTAAGTAGCACTCTCTGTTGGTGATCTAAAAACTGATAGGATATTTGGATTCTGCACAATGCTAAAGTGCTAAACCCCCGCAGACCACATTTTGTTCAATTCTTACCTCTTTATCCAAAGTTATTCAAGCAAAACCAAATAAAAAAATATACTTTAACACCCTGTATTTCTTAAAGGAAGCAGTTGCGGATATATAGGTATTCATATTTCATAGGACCTTTTTTTTAGTATTTTATGGCCCTCTATTGAGCGGCACTATGCAGTGTGCATAGTACTTTTTTCGTCGACACCCTTCAAATTCTTTTGAAAAATGTATTCTTAAAAACCTACATGCGTGAGAAAAATATTTACTCTTTTACATATTTGATTATTGCTAGCCTGAATGATATTAATGAATTCCTTACATATATAAAGGTGGATTCACGCAGCCCAAAATAACGAGTGTCGAATAAGAAATAACAATTACAATTAGCAAATAAACAGTGAAATTCGTATTTTTCTTTGAGTTTTTGCATGCAATTAAATAACAATTATAATAGTTATTTAATTGCATGCAAAACTCAAAGAAAAATAAAAAATCCAAAGGTTATTTGCCATTTGTATTGTTATTTCTTATTCGTTATTCGTTAATTTGGGTTGCGTGAATTCGCACTAAGTTACTGTTCATTTATCTCTTATTGCAAACTTCGCTTATATAGGGGTCCCTTGAAGTATAAAGTATAAACGAACATCGCTGTTATTTCAAAATTTCGATACCGATTACAATATGACAAAAAAAATTCAAAAATACGTGGATTTCCAGCGAAAATGAAAGGTGATAATAAATATATCACACTTATATAAGACACCTTTAACACGGGAATATGAAAGGGATCTTTTCAAAAACAACACTACATCTAAAACACAGCTCAGATCATGATCATAAAAATATTTTATGTTGCTTGTCTATAAGTGTATTATTCCTAAAATACCAAAATGAACTGCAACCACAACCAATAAAGATTATCAAAAATTAAACATCCTACCTGTTTATCAGTGTATTATGTTTGCTCCTTAAATGGGTCCATAAGTTGCTTGTTGTGCTCTTGCTGGTTATGTTGTAATTACAAAATTTGCACATCACACGATTCTCAGTCTTAGAAAAATAATTCCAAATTTTGCTACGCGAAGTCATATTTGCTCAAAAACACTTCGATTTAAGGCTGGTTTTCCTGTCACGCTGACGGTCGGCGCTGACGGTCAGCGCTGATCGGTCAGCTCGTATCCTTTTAGCATTACGCTGATCACATTGAGAAATAGAAGGATGCTATTGTCTCTGGCTCACTGAATGTGGAGGCTTGTCGGCGCCAGCTAGTCAGCGGCGCCGACGCGCTGGCGCGTACGTGCGCGTATATAGCTCAGCGCTGACGGCCGTCAGCACCGCGTGACTCGAAAACGCTACCTATAGCTACATACATATTGACCCATCAGCGCCGACCGTCAGCGTGACAGGAAAACCAGCCTAAGGGTGTTACTACAAAGCGTGTCCGGTAATACTGTGCTTCGAAAGCGAAACTCGAAAGCTCGCAATACTGCTGCCAGATGGTGACATTCGTCATGTTTTTATTATCTTCCTATTTCGTATTCGTAGCCCTTTGATTCTAAAAAGCGCTTTGCTTTTCGAATATTCGACAATTGGGATATTCGACTAGTCGAATAGTCGACTAGTCGAATATGAAATTCGACTAGTCGAATAGTCGAGTAGTCGAATAGTCGACTAGTCGAATAGTCGACTAGACGAATATGAATATTCGACTAGTCGAATAGTCGACTAGTCAAATATGAAATTCGACTAGTCGAATAGTCGACTAGTCGAATATGTATGAATATTCGACTAGTCGAATTTTTTTATCAAGAGAAAATTCGACTATTCGAATATTCGAATAATATTCCGAGCCCTAGTACATAGGACCCTCAACTTCTAATTCTAGAATTCTTGTAGAAGGAGAAGAGGTTCTAAATGTAGATCATGTAATCGTGTGTGACAAAACAAATTGTGGTCCCAGTTTTATAGACATTTGTTCTTTATGTTTACAAAGTAATGCCCTCAATTCAGTACCACATAAAATTGATGGCTCATTAATGTGGAGAATGGTAAACTTAGAATAGAAGGTATGGTATATTCTTGTAAAGTCGGAGCATGGAGGAGGTGTAAACATATTACTGATGTTTTAATAAAGTTCAGGAGCATGATGTTCTAGTTCATTTCTGAGGATATAGTGTCAAATTGAACCAGATAAAGCTTCTGTAAAACAGTTATCAATAATTGAAATGATTTTTTCAAAATATGATACATATATTATGTGTTAAGAATTATTAACAATAAGTGTCATGTCTGAGGTATAATAAAGTTTTTGTTTTGTTTCCGAGAGTTTTGATAATCATCTCTTCTATTCAATTGAAAATGTTAAAATTGTTTATATCTGTGAAACTTTTCAAAGCACTGTCCATGGTTAAGATATCACTCAAAGTATATATCGGATGTATCAACCATAACATTAACGTCACAAGTGTTCTGGTGGTCTGGTAACAATGTACACAACCAAGTCTACTACTAACATTATTATTGCTGTTTAACTAACTAAAGAGTGCTTGGGCGATGCCTATTTTTTCTCCTGAATGAGGTTATTCAGCACAGCAAACGTCATCTACATATTCCTTTCTCTTTCGTGGTACCTCCAGAGACCTCCTTGTCCTCTGTTTGGAGATTATGTTGATGTAGTTCCAGGCTAAGTAATTTTCGGTCTATTATTATTATTTATTTATCCTTCTAACGCAGTTTCAATATTTATATTTGGTTTGCCGGAGGTAAGTGAAAACTCAAACCTATACATTTTGGCATTTTTTTCGCCCATGAATTGCATTGAGGCACACAACAATAGTCGTTTCTGGTCGAAGACATATTAGGCAGAACAATATTCACTATTTCAACTTGAATTTCTCTTTCAAACAAAATTTTATAGACTAATACCGAACAATTAAACTCAAACAGGTGCAATACGTCGGCTCATTACTAGCTTGGTTAGTTGCCGAATCCCGCCACCCTGTCGCTGGCATCGTCTTGGAAGTTCCCAATCAGTTTTTAAGGCAAGTTTTCTTCAAGCCTCGCGTTATCATTTTGTCCAAATGTCTGTAATTTTCGATTATTTTTTTCGAAAATGGTCAAATGATTGAGTTCGACTCCCTGATGAAGAATTCGAGGTCAAATTTCATTCTGTTCGGACGGCCGGCCATTGTCACGATAACTTGAGAACGGAAAAAGATATCGACTTAAATTTTCGATACGACGGACAAGTTCATTAACGGGCTTAATCGGCCCAATGGTTTCCGAGTACCTAAAAATTTTGTTTTCCTCCAATCCAAATACGATCGACTTGAAACTTGGTGAGTAGTTGTGGAATAAAACCCTAAGGACGCCTGTGAAATATTGTGAGAATCGTATCACTGGAAAATTAAAAAAAAATTGCTAAATAATATTACTTATGTCACGATAACCTGAGAACGGAAAGAGATAGCGACTTGAGGTTGTCCCTAGGTACCCAGGTTGTGCATCTGAATGCGACATTTCGGTTTGCTTATAAGCATAATCGGCCAAACGATTTTGGAGTTGTACCCATCAAGAATTTTGCTGTTATTTCCTCAAGAACTCGAAAACGACGAAACCAATACCATTCGAACTTGAGTTGTATAATCACAACGTGAAAATTTCTTGCACATAATCCTAATTTCTTCCTTAAAAACATGCTAATATTTAAGGGGGTGATTCTTTGACTAATTTTAAGAAAAAAACTTCATATGAACGTATGTCCTAAAAGTCTCAACTTTTGAGATACAGGGGGATAACATTTTGGTACTGCGATATGAAGTGATTTTAATTTAATTGTTTCAATCAAGAACAGAGCATCTGACGAGAAAACTCATTTTTTGGATTTTCATTAATTTTGGAAATAATCCGATCTCTTAATTTGCTTTCAGTCGATGCACAAACATGTCCACACCGCATCAAATTTTTGAGAAATTGACCCTGAAGTAAATCGATTTTTAATTTTTACTCGGAAACCGCAAATCGGACAAATAAAATCAATCATAATGAATGGGGATCTCAAATGTAATTTTTCTTTCAAAAGAAAGCAGTGGCGTAGTATTTTTTCCCCAGAAATATTCAATGCAAAACCCGTATGGACTTCATTGGTAGAGAAAAAGAAAATTTTTGTGCACCACAAAATGCACCTTGATGCATAGAAGACATGTACCAAATTTTATAAAGATGTCTACAATATAATGTCAGTTATTATAGAAAAACTGGTATTTCTTCAAAATTTTATCACCCCGTATCTCAAAAAATGAGACTTTTAGTACAAACGTTCATGAAAAGTTTTTTCTTTATAATAACTCAAAAAAATCACTCCCCTAAATATTAGCATATCTTTAAGGAACACCTTGTATATTATATGTCTGTATATATGATTGGGGCATATGACTTTGAGCATTCTCAATACTTTTTCAAGGATGTAAAATGCGGATTGATACGCATTAATAGAAGAGAGGCTCTATATAGGATAGTTTCCATCATACAAAATTAATTTCTAGATAATAGACTTTCTAAGCGTATAGCTTTATTTAGCCAGTTGATGAGATAATTCCTCTGAATTGCATCATAAATAAGATATTTTTCACGCTAATTCAATCATTCGTATTTCATGATTCAACAGATATACGTACATATATGAATTGCGGTAATTATGATGTATGCTTGAGAGGCTTAGAACTTGATAGTTCTATATACATATATTTTTGGTATGGGTTACACAATGTCTTCGATAAATACTGCATTTATACGTTTCAGTTGAAATTTTCCTTCGATAATTTCATATCTGAAAACACAGCAGATTCAAACACAAACATTCAACCCAATGCTAATATATGGGAATGGTACTCGACGAACCTAAGTAAATTTGTCCACGCTATACAATGCGATGATTGTCGCTACAACATTGATTAGTAGTGTGACAATGCAATCTTAGGGTGCCATTGGCTAAGATAGTAGTAATATCTTAAAAGTTAAGCATGCCATAATGCTACGAGAGTATATGTTACGGATCATCATTTCAAAATAAGGTGAACTGAACTTATTTGAGAAATATCAAGGCAATAATAACAACATGTATTTATTCCACATTTCTCTTATTGTGATGCAGTTCTGACGGAACAATATACATACACAAGCGATGTAACTCTGAAACATGATATTCAATTATTTAGTCTCAATGATAAGACGGTTAGTTAGAAGATATGGTTGAATATTGAAGACTAAAACAATTTGTAAATAATAAAAAATACGCATCCATGTAGATTGCCTCCCTTCATTATTAATCAAGAATTCGCTTAGATTTCTGGTGATGCAATTATTATCTTCCGGCTCACGGTTATATGTCCCAAACATTGATTATACTCATTAGTACCAGTTTACATTACCAGTATATCTCACGAAGTTGGAATTCATATGACTATTAAGTCAATTGAGTGATGGCATTGGCAATCCAGATCAAAGAATGATATTCATTTAGTTATTCTTCAGTGTTTGAAAAGATAAATATAGTGGAAACTCGATTTTCGGATAATCTAAAATCCAGATAATCGAAGGTGTTTATTAAAAATCATCAAACAAGTTACACTTATCAACAAAAATCAATGAATATTAAGACATTATTAAGAGATAATTGTATGTTGTAGTGTTATGGCATAATACATAAAGCTAGGTGTTTATTGAAAATCATAAAAACAAATTACAATTATCAACAAAAATCAATGTTTATTAAAACATTATTAAGAGATACATTTTCGAATGTACTACGTATGCACCTATGTATTTATGTACTATGCTCGGGGCACACTCATGCCTTGGGTAAAGGCAAAATATCTTTTGACGATACACAACATCCTATTGGTTTTGCAGGGAGAACTGGAGGTGTGAAATTTGAGACATCTTTGACATCAACTTCATTTTTGCCTCTTCCGGACTGCACGATCAGAGGATGGATAGTCATTGTTAGTTTCGTGGTGTATACCATGTTGTCATGATGATCCAGGCCGGGCTACGTCAAAACTAGCGACCTCTGACCGAGCACCCTGTGATAATAATAATAAGTAGTCTTTATTTAATATTGACCTATTCAGTGATATTTCCTCGATATAAACATTTGTACATATTAGATCTTAGAAATTTACCTCGGTAAATCGTGTCCAATACAGGAGAACGTACAATATAATTTACAGTTTATATGTTGTAACGTTCCACTGTTATGAATAACTGGGTATATAATAGCGGTCAAAGGAACAAATTAATAAAACTCTGTCAATCCTACAGCAACGTTTCGGAACTTTATTGCTCCTTCTTCAGGCTAAAAATGGAATAAACACACTTATCAATAGATGTTAAGATCAAAGAAGATAAATCATAATTATACTCAAGGTTTCTCGAATGAAAACTCAACACAAACTTAAATTATTTAAACATTTGAAAGTTATATAGTATTCAACACCCGATTTAAAATCATATATAAAAATTAATTTTTGAAGCTACGAAAGGTTTATTGTAACGTACAAAAAAGTAAAATAGACTAAGTTAAAAAGAAAAAACACACCAGGCAATGAACAAGATACCAAGGGGCGAAGTGACAGGACCAACAATATGAAAGAGAGATATAAAATTTAAAAACTGTCAATTCGACTTACCTGGGAATGACTAAGAACTACATTGCCCACACGCAACTTCGTCGGTAAAAAGACACCATGTTTTGAACATTACGTTATTTAGATGTAAATGTTTAGGCGATTTTATAACGAACAAGCTCATGGAAGATCGAATTCTTCGTATAGTTAGGTTAGAAGATTCAGTCAACAATGCGTCAAATCGCATTGTTGACTGAATCTTCTAACCTAACTATACGAAGAATTCGATCTTCCATGAGCTTGTTCGTTATAAAATCGCCTAAACATTTACATCTAAATAACGTAATGTTCAAAACATGGTGTCTTTTTACCGACGAAGTTGCGTGTGGGCAATGTAGTTCTTAGTCATTCCCAGGTAAGTCGAATTGACAGTTTTTAAATTTTATATCTCTCTTTCATATTGTTGGTCCTGTCACTTCGCCCCTTGGTATCTTGTTCATTGCCTGGTGTGTTTTTTTTTTTTAACTTAGTCTATTTTACTTTTTTGTACGTTACAATAAACCTTTCGTAGCTTCAAAATTAATTTTTATATATGATTTTAAATCGGGTTTTGAATACTATATAACTTTCAAATGTTTAAATAATTTAAGTTTATGTTGAGTTTTCATTCGAGAAACCTTGAGTATAATTATGATTTATCTTCTTTGATCTTAACATCTATTGATAAGTGTGTTTATTCCATTTTTAGCCTGAAGAAGGAGCAATAAAGTTCCGAAACGTTGCTGTAGGATTGACAGAGTTTTATTAATTTCAACAAGTTAAGAGCGTTCCTGCTAATCGGGTCCTTCATGAATGGCTTCGTATAATAAATATACTTATGCAAATATTTCACAAATCAAATATACCCCAGGGGGTTCATTGATCTGCCGAGAAAGCAAGAGCAGACGCGTTTCTGGCTTCTTGGCCTTCATCAGTACCCTGTAGCTTTCCCGACAAATTCAACTAAACTGACCCGGGTCAAGCCTTTCAGAGTCGGCTCGGTCGATCATTATAATCGCCCACGCCACCTATGAAACGAAACACGGAAATCAGCCTCTCCCCACCAGTGAATATTTGAAGCGTGAAATCATATGCCACCTTTCACTCGATATTAAAATCAAGAACGAGTCCCGCAGAGCTCAGACAGTATCTTCTCAATGGCCATCAACGCTGTTTAGCGTTTTTCAAAAATAATAATGAAAAATGGCGATACCGTTGTTAAAAAATCAACAAGTTAAGAGCGTTCCTGCTAATCGGGTCCTTCATGAATGGCTTCGTATAATAAATATACTTATGCATATATTTCACAAATCAAATAGACCCCAGGGGGTTCATTGATCTGCCGAGAAAGCAAGAGCAGACGCGTTTCTGGCTTCTTGGCCTTCATCAGTACCCTGTAGCTTTCCCGACAAATTCAACTAAACTGACCCGGGTCAAGCCTTTCAGAGTCGGCTCGGTCGATCATTATAATCGCCCACGCCACCTATGAAACGAAACACGGAAATCAGCCTCTCCCCACCAGTGAATATTTGAAGCGTGAAATCATATGCCACCATTCACTCGATATTAAAATCAAGAACGAGTCCCGCAGAGCTCAGACAGTATCTTCTCAATGGCCATCAACGCTGTTTAGCGTTTTTCAAAAATAATAATGAAAAATGGCGATACCGTTGTTAAAAAATCAACAAGTTAAGAGCGTTCCTGCTAATCGGGTCCTTCATGAATGGCTTCGTATAATAAATATACTTATGCATATATTTCACAAATCAAATAGACCCCAGGGGGTTCATTGATCTGCCGAGAAAGCAAGAGCAGACGCGTTTCTGGCTTCTTGGCCTTCATCAGTACCCTGTAGCTTTCCCGACAAATTCAACTAAACTGACCCGGGTCAAGCCTTTCAGAGTCGGCTCGGTCGATCATTATAATCGCCCACGCCACCTATGAAACGAAACACGGAAATCAGCCTCTCCCCACCAGTATTTTTGAAAAACGCTAAACAGCGTTGATGGCCATTGAGAAGATACTGTCTGAGCTCTGCGGGACTCGTTCTTGATTTTAATATCGAGTGAATGGTGGCATATGATTTCACGCTTCAAATATTCACTGGTGGGGAGAGGCTGATTTCCGTGTTTCGTTTCATAGGTGGCGTGGGCGATTATAATGATCGACCGAGCCGACTCTGAAAGGCTTGACCCGGGTCAGTTTAGTTGAATTTGTCGGGAAAGCTACAGGGTACTGATGAAGGCCAAGAAGCCAGAAACGCGTCTGCTCTTGCTTTCTCGGCAGATCAATGAACCCCCTGGGGTCTATTTGATTTGTGAAATATATGCATAAGTATATTTATTATACGAAGCCATTCATGAAGGACCCGATTAGCAGGAACGCTCTTAACTTGTTGATTTTTTAACAACGGTATCGCCATTTTTCATTATTATTTTTGAAAAACGCTAAACAGCGTTGATGGCCATTGAGAAGATACTGTCTGAGCTCTGCGGGACTCGTTCTTGATTTTAATATCGAGTGAATGGTGGCATATGATTTCACGCTTCAAATATTCACTGGTGGGGAGAGGCTGATTTCCGTGTTTCGTTTCATAGGTGGCGTGGGCGATTATAATGATCGACCGAGCCGACTCTGAAAGGCTTGACCCGGGTCAGTTTAGTTGAATTTGTCGGGAAAGCTACAGGGTACTGATGAAGGCCAAGAAGCCAGAAACGCGTCTGCTCTTGCTTTCTCGGCAGATCAATGAACCCCCTGGGGTCTATTTGATTTGTGAAATATATGCATAAGTATATTTATTATACGAAGCCATTCATGAAGGACCCGATTAGCAGGAACGCTCTTAACTTGTTGATTTTTTAACAACGGTATCGCCATTTTTCATTATTAATTTTATTAATTTGTTCCTTTGACCGCTATTATATACCCAGTTAATATAATTTACCATGGTAAATTTGATTGAGAGTGTCCAATACAGGAGAATGGACAATAGGATATACGCGCAAAAGCTCCTGACTTCACGTCAGTGCTTGTTTAATAATTAAAAAAAAAAAAAATTTCTAGCGATACGATTCTCACAAAATTGCACGTCTTTAGGTTTATATTCTACAACTACTCACCGAGTTTCAATTCGATCGGATTAGTATTGGTTGTAGACAAAATTATTACTCAGAAACTGTTTTATATTTCGATAGTTGAATACATAAATAAAGACTTGTTTTTGATATTAAAATTCATTCTTGAGATACAACCAACACCAACATGTTCATTATAATAATCTGCCTGACATCTGTGTTTGACAGCAACCATAGAATAGAATGGGCTGCGTTAATACAATTTAACCAGCCACATATACAACAGAAACCATTGGGCCGATTTTCAAGTCGCTAGCTCTTTCCGTTCTCAAGTTATCGTGGCAACGGCCGGCCGAACAGAATCAAATTTGACAAATAATCTGTTCTGATCTATTATTGGAATTAGATAGACTTCTTCATCTATTACACCATATAGAAATACTCCCTTCACATCTATTTGGTGCACCTCGTAATTTCTTTTGACCGCTACTGCTAGGGCTGTAGATCCCCTAAATAAAATACTGGATATGTGTCCATCGTCGCGATAATCCAGAATCTGGAATGAAGTTTTCTGAATAAGGGAGTTAGAAGACGGCTATTTTCACGAAGAAAAGTCAATGAGATAAATTCGAACAAATCCGTGCCGCTGTACCAACACGTCCCAAACGGCGCTCCAACAAAGTACTGATCGGGAAAAGCCGGACCTTTATTTGCAGGTAATAGAAATTGCCTCAAGAAAATTCCAGATACCAAACTCTCATCTCTACCATATACATATCCACCTTGCGGTACAAGTATTTCAAAAGCTTCGCTCTCCTCACTGGTACTAGTCTTCCCATATTATTTAGGATCATGTTCGATATTTCATCTTTAACTATTTTGTCTACGCTGGCAGTAAATCCTCTATATTCCGGGTCCATAATACTATATGTACCACGAATGATTTTGTTGTTTATTCTAATGATGCGGTAAAACTCCTCAGTGGTACCCTCAATCAGATGGTGCAGCCCCTTCATGAATCCTGAATGTACCTCTTCCTCTATAGTTTTGGAAATTTCTGTTACCCTTCTTCCGATAATGTCGTCCGTCTCTCTAGCGCTTCTCAAAGTAATGTTTATGTTTGCCGTAAACAATTACTAAAGCTTTCACTATATTTGCACCATTGCCGGTGATAAATGCTATCACTTTATTCTGCGGTTAAACAAATAGATTCTAGGCAGGATCTCCTATTTATCGTCGATCATATGTGTGATTGCTTTCCTTGCTGGAACCTTTTAAAGTGGTGCCACTACTTTAATCAAATAATTGAATCCTTTTTTCTCCACAGTATTCAGAGGCAAACCGTCCTTTGCTATCATGAATACAATTACATTGTTTATTTGACCACTCTTTACACCATTATCTAAAAATGAAAAGAAAAGCATGAAAATTACGGTGGTCTGTTCCCTATACATCTTAGTGTCAGGATAATGAGTTCAGTTTCATGTCTTACCTCCAAATAGTTTTATATTTCACAGAAATTCAGTAAAACTCAAAGTCGTCTCCACAATATATATTTCAGCCCAATGTTGAGGGGAGGTTTGTCAACGCAATTATAACAAGAAGCCTTGTCAGAGATTAGGTACGTGACACAAAATTCAAAAACATGTTTTCGAGCATAGAGATGCTCATAATCAGTTGAACTAATACAGGAATTAAACTGAAAACAGTAAAGAACCATAATTACAATTTTGAAAAATATGGAGGTAACAATGAAAAAAATTGGATTCAAAATGGATACTCACATGACATGGAGAATTGAAGTTCAAAAAATTGATATAAATTATGAGAACAATAATGAAGTGTGGCGCAAATTAGGGCCCAACACTATGATATTAAGGTGGAATGGTTGGAGACCATTCTGGCAGTGGAACTACCATCTAAAACATTAATATAGTATCAAAATTATTAGTGTAGTTAACTGTTCTGAAAAGCAAGAAAAAGCCTGAAAATATCTGTAATGAAAAGTTGATTTAAACAGTAGCGTCATCTATCAAAAGGAAGGCGAAGCTATTAAAAATGGAATGTCAATATTTAAAGCAGGTAAATATCTGTAACACACAAAGACGATAAGAGAAAACCCGAAAAATTGGGAAAGAAACTGCATTTTCAAAATAGATGGCAACTTGGTTATTGGTAAAATTGTAAAGCTTGAAAAAGGGAATACAGTCAAAATTAATCTGTTCATTCAGAGATTCTGAGTTAGGGTCCTTATTAATTCTATTAATTTCAAAAATCTCCAAAATATTGAGCTTAGGGCCTTTATTGCAAACATGTAAAACTTTTAGATCTACATTCATGTCAAATTGATGTTTATTGTTGACAATATGATTTGAAAAAGAACTAGAAGAATTGATTTCATCTATCACGTCTGAATTGAGATATCTGTCTATGATTCTGTTATGTTCATGGATTCTCTGGGAGAATTTGCGACCAGTCTGACCAATGTATGTAGCATTACAACCATGATGAGAACAGGACATTTTATAAACACCTGATTTATCCATAATCGGGATCTTATCTTTATTATTAATCAAATTAGAACCTAGATTATTATTGTTATGAAATGAAATTTTACAATCTGGAATGAATCTATCAAATATATTTTTAATCTCATAAGAGACCTTACCCAAAAAGGTTAAACTAGGTAAGTAAACTCCTGAAGATCGAGGAATCAACTTGGCATTCAAAATTTTTAAGGATTTATGTTTATAAAGTTTTGGAACAAATGAGATAGGGTAACCGTTATTAAAAGCTATTTGTTTTATAATACCCATTTCCTTGTTAAAATTTGCAATGGATAGGGGGATGGACAATAACCTTGAAATTAAAGAATTGAAAGCCGCTGTCTTATGGTTGTGAGGGTGGTTAGAAGAGAAAGGGATGACGGTATCTGTGTGTGTTAGTTTTCTATAAAAGGAAAATTCAAAAGTATTATTAGATTTAGAAATTAACAAGTCCAAAAACGGTAAGGAAATATATATTGTGGAGACGACTTTGAGTTTTACTGAATTTCTGTGACATTGAAACTCCACTTTGAGCACTTTGACTACTTCCTCCAAATGAAGTTTTATATTTGCTAGCCCAGATGTCAATGTTTGCTATTTCAAACCCGAAGTAGATGCAGAACAAGAAGCTACCGAAACTATACTTTCACAATCTGAAGTTTCAACATTTCCCAATTTTTTGCCGGTAGTTCTCAGCCTTCAACTGATTTTTTTGCTGTAGTGATATTTTATATGCCTCTGCTGCCTCTGCTGTAGACGAAGTCGAAGTGTCCATCCTTGTACCACCATAATTATGTTCATCCCGAACTAGTGACATTTCATCAAGCGTAATTGGTGTTTCATTAAGCTCTATTTCCACATCAGTACTTGTTCCAGGAGTTGATTAGTCTTCTTAAAAAATGATAGTTGAATCGGACTATTTTATGTCTGCATGGTCTTCGATATAAAATAAGTTGGTTGTTTCAAGAATATCTTTCTCAAATGCACCAATTTGAAGTTCCTGATATGGACCTCCACCAGTTCCACTTTGATGGTCCATAGCCTTGCAGCACTTTGTTTTCGTCCTGGAACGAATATTCTGCCAAGTCTGTAACAAATAAATATTTTTTTATTGTTGAGGTCGTTCAGTTACCGTTTCCAAAAATAGAAATTTTGCATCTGACAAGTATTGTAAAATTTTCAGTGCATAAGCAATTTCAACATTGTACCTCTCAAAATATCCTTACATAGAGGAAAAATTCGCAAAAACAAATATTGTAGGAAATCCTATCACAGGTATGATTACATATCATTTATCTAATGATTTTCATTCCTCCTTTTCGCCAGTTCCTCCAAGGCTTCTACAGCTCACACTTGAAGAGTTACCCTTTCCTCAAGCAGATCAATTTGACTCTTTTTAGCTTTCAGCCTTTTAGCGTAATATTCTGTTTTTAGTTTGACAAACTCGCTAGTATAGTTTTCTTCTTCTTTCGATTAGTTTTATCATCTATGTCATTCTGACTTCCTGAATGTTCCAATTCAATCTGACCTGATAGTGCCAAGTCAGTCTGACTTGAATGTGCCAAGGCAGTCTGATTTGAATGTGCCAAGGCAGTCTGCCTTGAATGTGCCAAGGTAGTCCGATTTGAATGTGCCAGGCCAGTCTGACCTGAATGTGCCAAGTCTGAATGACCTGAAAGTACCACCTCAGTCTGAGTTGCAGTTGAATTGTCCTCTAATGTATTGATGCAGTGGGATGGAGGTTTGATATTGGGTTTTGAACCTAAAACATCATCTAAATTTTGAAAGTATTTAAATTTTAAAGGTTCTCGACCGGACTTGGTCTTATTGTCTATACATGTTCTGTAAGTTCTAACTAAATTTTGCCACTTTGTTTTGCACTGCTGAGAAGTGAGCAACTTAATACGTTATATTCATGATTTATAAGCTCAATTGCTTGAAATAGTTTAAAATCCTTGGGATTCTCTCCTTTCCTGCATAAATGCTTATATTCCAGGTATACCCTTTATCAGAACAAAATTTGAATAATTTTATTCCATACTTATTCGCCTTCTGTAGATTATATTGTTTGAAAAACCAATCTTCCTTGGAAAGGTACCATGGTTTCATCGATATAAAATGATTTACCGGGTGTATATGGATTGGTAGTTCTTGGTGAGCATGGCAATGAGTGGTTGAATCTTATATAAACAGTCTCCTTGAGGACATTGTTCATTATCCGAAAAATTAAGCATCTTTAGCAGTAGTTCAAATTTGTTACGACTCATAACACTGAGAGCTACTTCCGACCTGAAAATCCATCTTTAGACTAATATTCCCGTAGGTTGTTCAAACTTACCAGACCCATATGAACCCAATATTTTATAAAAAAAATCATGACAACTTACCATCAGAGGATGGTTTTTGCTGCAAAGGTAATTCTCATCTCTCAAAAACACAAAGCAAATAGACCACATCACTCAATCAATCCGAAATAACGGTCTGCTCAGCATAATTCTTGTCGAAACATGCTGAGACGTGTACGCTCGAATGACCTTAAGGTTTCGGGTGCTTCTGATGATCTTATATCTCAGAATGTACTAATCTTCCTCCGTTTTCATCTACAAATGGATTGAGACCAAATACATAGAACAACATGGGCTGGTTGTGAGGAAGAGACCATTGATATCAGCATTGAAAAAGACAGAATAGTTAAAGGCAAAACCACGGTATAAGAATATATTCTTATAATGTGGCAATTGGCAAAACATTGGTTTCCTTTATCCTTTGACTTTTCCTGTATACTACTGGGTTAGGCATTTGGTGTCACCTATTTTCGAAAATCTGTTATAAGAACCAAGAACATTTTATTGATATAAAATTATGAAAAATAACAATATTAATATGTGCAATTTATGTTTTGAAAATAACATCCTTTAAATGGCTTCCTTGATTATCTATACATTTTTGCAATCGGCATCTAAAATTTTGCATAACACGTTTCAACAATTCTGCCCCAATATTATTTATTTCTTCCAAAATACGTATTTTAAGTTCTTGGAAGGTATTGGGACGCCTTTCATAAACCTTTTCCTTTAGATATCCCCAGAGAAAGAAATCAGGAGCCGTCAAATCGGGGGAATTAGCTGGCCATGTTATGTCACCAAATTTTGATATCAAGCGACCGGGGAACATTTCTTGCAACAAAATTCTACTTTGTCGTGCTGTATGTGCGGTAGCCCCATCTTGTTGGAACCAAATATGATTTTGTCCTAGTCTCCGCAATTCGGGCCGTAAAAATACCCGTAACATGTTAACGTAACGTTCGGAATTTATTGTAACATTTCTGTTGTTCTCCTCAAAAAAATATGGCCCTATGATTCCAAAAATTGAAACACCACACCATACGGTGACTTTTTCATCATGGAGGGGTCGTTCATGAAACTGTTGCGGATTTACGTCGGACCAATAACGATAATTTTGCTTATTCACATATCCGCTTAGATGAAAGTGCGCTTCGTCTGTCATCATCAAGAAATTTAACTGGTTCTCATCATTTTTCAAAATTTGTCAAAATTGTCTACAGAAAGCAACACGAAGTGGTTTGTCTGCTTCTTTTAACTTTTGAACAACTTGGATTTTGTATGGGTGGAAGTGCAAATCAGAATGCAGAATTCTTCTCAATGTCCTGTTGGAAATGTGCAACGCAATTGACTGCCTTGATGCAGATCGATTCGGACTTCTTATCACAGCTTGTTTTACCCGTTCAATATTTTCGGGTGTTCTGATTGTACGTATACCACCACGAAAATTTGATTGAACATTCCCACTAACATCAAAATCTCTTACCCACCTCATTATGGTTTGGCGGGTTGGAATTCTTCCGTGTCTTTCCACATTAAATTCGCGTCGAAAATTTCTTTGCACTTGCACAACAGAATTACTTATTATGAATTGTTTTACGACATAAATTCGTTGATTTATCGGAAATTTCTCCATGACAAATTAAATTGCAACTATTGACATATAGGAATGTGTCACTACAATTGTCAAAATCAAATTATTATTTCCACAACGCACTATGAAAAATAGATGAAACCAGATGCCTAACCCTGTATATTGTTTGGTTTCGTGTATTGTGTGTGTGTGTGTGTGTTTTCGTGATTTGTAAACAGAATAGTTAAAGGGGAAACATTTTCATTTATGTAAATCCGAGACTCGTTTCTGAATATTCTGATACTTATAATCTGAAAATATGTCTCATAAATTTCCTTACTGTAAGGCCAGGACCGGTGTGAACTTCGCGGCGTTTTTCTAGCAGCACTTTTAAGCCAGCGCGACCGAAACGGACCTCCATTGGCGTACCGTTGCCCTCGCACTCGACGCACTCTCGTTCTTCGGGGAGCGGAAACTTGTAATCCGCCCCGAGATGAATTATACTATTCATTCTATTACGACGTTATTTGGAATTATAAATTATCATTCGGCTACAATGAAATGCGATTCTGATGAATATATATTTCAAACACACATAGCAATAATAAGGTAATTAAATTCAAGCAGTTTAATCATAAAATATTGTGTATGGAAACGATCGCGGCAAATCATCCTGATCTTTCGGAATTCGTACGCAATCGACTAGCTCGTAGATTTTATAACCATACAGAACAAGTTTTTGAAGCCATTGAATTTTATATTCTATACCAGATGTGTCACATCGTATTTTATACCCTTAAGAAACATTTCAACGGACTATTGAATAGGGGAGATATGAACGAATCTGCCGCTGAAAATGTCATCTTCCATTCAATGTTTTCATTTCCACAAAAATTAAGGAAATGAATTTTTGTTTTCAGAACCTACAGAAGCATATAGTGATCATAATTTTTTCACCCATAAGAAAAATTTCAACCGAACTATGAGTACGGGAGAAGTGAATAAATTAGCAGCTAAAAATTTCATTTTCAATTTCGCGTTCTCATTTCCACAAAAATTAAGGAAATGCATTTTTGTTTTCAGTACCTACAAAAGCATATGGTTATCATAATTTTGTCACCCATAAGAAAAATTTCAACCGAACTTTGAGTACGGGAGAAGTGAATAAATTAGCAGCTAAAAATTTCATTTTCAATTTCGTGTTCTCATTTCCACAAAAATTAAGGAAATGCATTTTTCATTTTAGAACCTACAAAAGCATATAGTTATCATATTTTGTCACCCATAAGAAAATTTTCAACCGACCTTTGAGTACGGGAGAAGTGATTAAATTAGCAGCTAAAAATTTCAATTTCAATTTCGTGTTTTCATTTCCACAAAAATTAAGGAAATGCATTTTTGTTTTCAGAACCTACAAAAGCATATAGTTATCCTATTTAATCACCCACAAGAAAATTATCAACCGACCTTTGAGTACGGGAGAAGTGAATAAATTAGCAGCTAAAAATTTCATTTTCAATTTCGCGTTCTCATTTCCACAAAAATTAAGGAAATGCATTTTTGTTTTCAGAACCTACAAAAGCATATAGTTATCATAATTTTTTCACCCATAAGAAATATTTCAACCGAACTTTGAGTACCGGAGAATGAAAAAATTAGCAGCTAAATATTTCAATTTCAATCTCGTGTTTTCATTTCCACAAAAATTAAGGAAATGCATTTTTGTTTTCAGAACCTACAAAAGCATATAGTTATCATATTAAATCACCCATAAGACAATTTTCAACCGACCTTTGAGTACGGGAGATACGAATAAATGTGCCGCTTAAATTTTCATTTTCGATTTCGCGTTCTCAATTCCACAAAAATTAAGGAAATGCATTTTTATTTCAGAACCTGCAAAAGCATATAGTTATCCTATTTAATCACCCACAAGAAAATTTTCAACTGACCTTTGAGTACGGGAGAATGAATAAATTAGCAGCTATAAATTTCAATTTCAATTTTGTGTTTTCATTTCCACAAAAATTAAGGAAATGCATTTTTGTTTTCAGAACCTAGAAAGCATACAGTTATCATAATAAATCACCCATAAGAAAATTTTCAACCGACCTTTGAGTACGGGAGATATGAATAAATGTGCCACTAAAATTTTCATTTTTGATTTCGCGTTCTCATTTCCACAACAATTAAGGAAATGCATTTTTGTTTTCAGAACCTACAAAAGCATTAAGTTATCATAATTTTTTCACCCATAAGAAAAATTTCAACCGAACTTTGAGTACCGGAGAAGTGAATAAATTAGCAGCTAAAAATTTCATTTTCAATTTCGTGTTCTCATTTCCACAAAAATTAAGGAAATGCATTTTTTATTTCAGAACCTACAAAAGCATATAGTTATCATATTTTGTCACCCATAAGAAAATTTTCAACCGACTTTTGAGTACGGGAGAAGTGATTAAATTAGCAGCTAAAAATTTCAATTTCAATTTCGTGTTTTCATTTCCACAAAAATTAAGGAAATGCATTTTTGTTTTCAGAACCTACAAAAGCATATAGTTATCCTATTTAATCACCCACAAGAAAATTTTCAACCGACCTTTGAGTACGGGAGAAGTGAATAAATTAGCAGCTAAAAATTTCATTTTCAATTTCGTGTTCTCATTTCCACAAAAATTAAGGAAATGCATTTTTGTTTTCAGAACCTACAAAAGCATATAGTTATCCTATTTAATCACCCACAAAAAAAATTTCAACCGACCTTTGGGTACGGGAGAAGTGAATAAATTAGCAGCTAAAAATTTCATTTTCAATTTCGCGTTCTCATTTCCACAAAAATTAAGGAAATGCATATAGTTATCATATTAAATCACCCATAAGACAATTTTCAACCGACCTTTGAGTACGGGAGATACGAATAAATGTGCCGCTAAAATTTTAATTTTCGATTTCGCGTTCTCATTTCCACAAAAATTAAGGAAATGCATTTTTTATTTCAGAACCTGCAAAAGCATATAGTTATCCTATTTAATCACCCGCAAGAAAATTTTCAACCGACCTTTGGGTACGGGAGAAGTGAATAAATTAGCAGCTATAAATTTCAATTTCAATTTTGTGTTTTCATTTCCACAAAAATTAAGGAAATGCATTTTTGTTTTCAGAACCTAGAAAGCATACAGTTATCATATTAAATCACCCATAAGAAAATTTTCAACCGACCTTTGAGTACGGGAGATACGAATAAATGTGCCGCTAAAATTTTCATTTTTGATTTCGCGTTCTCATTTCCACAAAAATTAAGGAAATGCATTTTTGTTTTCAGAACCTACAAAAGCATATAGTTATCCTATTTAATCACCCACAAGAAAATTTTCAACCGACCTTTGAGTACGGGAGAAGTGAATAAATTAGCAGCTAAAAATTTCATTTTCAATTTCGCGTTCTCATTTCCACAAAAATTAAGGAAATGCATTTTTGTTTTCAGAAACTACAAAAGCATATAGTTATCATATTTTGTCACCCATAAGAAAATTTTCAAACGAACTATGAGTACGGGAGAGGTGAATAAATTAGCAGCTAAAAATTTCATTTTAAATTTCTCGTTCTCATTTCCACAAAAATTAAGGAAATGCATTTTTGTTTTCAGAACCTACAAAAGCATATAGTTATCATAATTTTTTCACCCATTAGAAAAATTTCAACCGAACTTTGAGTACGGGAGAAGTGAATGAATTAGCAGCTAAAAATTTCATTTTCAATTTCGTGTTCTCATTTCCACAAAAATTAAGGAAATGCATTTTTTATCTCAGAACCTACAAAAGCATATAGTTATCATATTTTGTCAACCATAAGAAAATTTTCAACCGACCTTTGAGTACGGGAGAAGTGATTAAATTAGCAGCTAAAAATTTCATTTTCAATTTCGCGTTCTCATTTCCACAAAAATTAAGGAAATGCATTTTTGTTTTCAGAAACTACAAAAGCATATAGTTATCATATTTTGTCACCCATAAGAAAATTTTCAACCGAACTATGAGTACGGGAGAAGTGAATAAATTAGCAGCTAAAAATTTCAATTTCAATTTCGTGTTTTCATTTCCACAAAAATTAAGGAAATGCATTTTTGTTTTCAGAACCTACAAAAGCATATAGTTCTCATATTTTGTCACCCATAAGAAAACTATGATGAACACCGATATATAGGTGAGCACGTAAAGGTCGGAATATATTTATTTTCTTGCATTCTATCGAATTTCGAGAGAAATCAAGTGTTATTTTAAATAAACCAATCTTTTAATTCAACATTTAACGTGATTACGTCTTGAGATTGTTCGATTCTGCATTCATGATAAGTACATTGCGAAATTGTTTTCTACAGATTGAGCCTTTTTTCCCCAACTTTGAATTACATTATTATAGTGATGACGTCATCCTTGTAGGTTTGATATCGTCATCGATGTTTTCTCAAATGCAATCATAGTGTCCTATGATACCTCATGTAAAAGGTCACTCCTGTACTCACCAAACCAACACGCAAAAAAAAATATTTTATGCAGGCTGAGCCGGAGAAAAAATGTAAATTAAACTTGGAAATCCATCCAATTTCGAGAAAAATCCTGATAGTGGTAACCAACTACATAATACATAATCGTAAGTGGTTACGATCTCGATGTAGGTCACCTTTTTTTTATACAAAATAAAATTGTCATGTGACACCTCCTTCAAAAGCTCTTCAGTTCTTCAGTACTGCATGATAATTACAGTTACATGTTGTTTTCTACACAATCAGCCCAAAAAAGGAATTAACGATGAGGTTGAATATTGAATAAATTTCTAGGCAAATCTTTAAACTGCTTATTATTTTCTTCTCCAACCTTTGATGAAACTTACTTTTCATCACGTTACGTCATGAGTATAGGGTTGGTGACGTCATTGATGTTTTTTTGAATACATTAGGGAATTATTTTATACAGGGTAAGCCAGAAAAAGAATGTAAATTAAAGTTGGAAGGAAATCCATGCAATTTCTAGAAAAATCCTGATAGGGATTACTCCTCATTAGTTTTCCTTTCATTTTAAAATCCGACGATCGATGTATATCGCTACATAAAAAATCAGTGACGGCGGAATTCGAAACTGGGAAGTTGAAAAATCTGGAAATTTTTTTTTAAATAATGCAGGAAACGAAAGGCATCTAGAAACGAATGAAATAAATTTTAAAGCAGGCCACTATGGTAGAACCATAAAATATTTTCTTAAAGACAGTTTAGATGATGGGGTGATAACAAATAAGATTATTATGGGAGTTGCCGAATAATATTGAGGTGTCGGTTTCATTTCAATTATCTAAGATTTAGGATTTGTACCTCATCTTGTTGGAAACATTTTTATTTTCCGACATAAACATTCCAAACGGTTGTTGGTGATTCCATATTCAGCATAATATTTGTTGTTAAATGGAGAATTTTTATGGTGTCCATTAGTGAGAATGATTGAAGGTTCTTTATACAATGTGTTGAATAACAGAGATCCTTTGGTGAATATTGTGAGCAAGATTATCGAACATTTGACGAGTTCAAAGAATATCCGGTTATGCCCTTTATAGAAAGAACATCTGCATTTTTCATCCCTCCTGCTGTAAAAATTCCTTTTTGCAATAAATGTTGAAATATTCGAATTTTAATTTGTGAATATTTTTGGTACTGGATTACAGATTCATGGAATGCACTTTTCGACATACAGCTAATGTATATTCTTAGAAGACAATTTCAAAATTGTTGTAAATAAATTGCCTTTCGAGTAAAAATTCTTTGTTGCAATGAATATTGAAAACTTTCTAATACAAATAATTAATTACTTTGGCACTGGAATGGACATTAATGGAAAGCTCTATGACACATACACCTCATGAATATTCCTAGAAAACAATATCGAAATAATAATAATCAAATCCTGGTTTGAGCCTATGTTGTACTCAATATTCGAAAATATATGAGTTGCCGTAAATGAAATTGCCGGAAATCATTTATATGATTATGTAGAATATTCCTGACATATCAAACAAATTAAATGATGTATTATTAACACTCAGTAAAGAAATCGAAGTTTGAATAAAATAAAGCCATAGATATCTGCATGGAAATTTAAATGACCTCATAAACTTGTATTATCTATAAAGAAACATATAATTTATCACGACCCGGCGATCTATTTACCTCCTATCGTAAATATCTGATGCCGATGGAGACAGATACTTGAACACATATCATTAATTGCTAAAGAATTGGATTAAACAACAGTTCAATTAGTTGTAAATGTATTTTATAGTAGAAAAGTATAACGGGTGATTCCGCAAAAGAAGCAGAATCACCCGTTATACTTTTCTATTTAAATATACTTATCCGCATTATCCTATTTTCTTTAGTATTTTATAGTGTTATGAATTAACATCGGAACTAATGAATATCCGTGTCGCTTTTTCCTATTTAAATCAAATTTTAGTTCTGCAACTTCACACTGCGGTGCAATGTGCCAGAATCTTTGTTTTCAGATGTTGAAAACGAAAGTGATCCCTGATTGAGACGGTACTTACGGTGTCCTTAAATTTACCATCATTTAAGAAAAATATCAAGTTTTTCGACTTCCCAGTTTATCCCAATTTATTCACTTCTCCCGTACTCATAGTTCGGTTGAAAATTTTCTTATGGGTGACAAAATATGATAACTATATGCTTTTGAAGTTTCTGAAAACAAAAATGCATTTCCTTAATTTTTGTGGAAATGAGAACGCGAAATTGAAATAGAAATTTTTAGCTGCTAATTTATTCACTTCTTCCGTACTCAAAGGTCGGTTGAAAATTTTCTTGTGGGTGATTAAATAGGATAACTATATGCTTTTGTAGGTTCTGAAAACAAAAATGCATTTCCTTAATTTTTGTGGAAATGAGAACGCGAAATCAAAAATGAAAATTTTAGCGGCACATTTATTCATATCTCCCGTACTCAAAGGTCGGTTGAAAATTTTCTTATGGGTGATTTAATATGATAACTGTATGCTTTCTAGGTTCTGAAAACAAAAATGCATTTCCTTAATTTTTGTGGAAATGAGAACGCGAAATCGAAAATGAAAATTTGAGCGGCACATTTATTCATATCTCCCGTACTCAAAGGTCGGTTGAAAATTTTCTTATGGGTGATTTAATATGATAACTATATGCTTTTGTAGGTTCTGAAATAAAAAATGCATTTCCTTAATTTTTGTGGAAATGAGAACACGAAAGTGAAAATGAAATTTTTAGCTGCTAATTTATTCACTTCTCCCGTACTCAAAGTTCGGTTGAAATTTTTCTTGTGGGTGAAAAAATTATGATGACTATATGCTTTTGTAGGTTCTGAAAACAAAAATGCATTTCCTTAATTTTTGTGGAAATGAGAACGCGAAATCAAAAATGAAAATTTTAGCGGCACATTTATTAATATCTCCCGTACTCAAAGGTCGGTTGAAAATTTTCTTATGGGTGATTTAATATGATAACTGTATGCTTTCTAGGTTCTGAAAACAAAAATGCATTTAATTAATTTTTGTGGAAATGAGAACGCGAAATCAAAAATGAAAATTTTAGCGGCACATTTATTCATATCTCCCGTACTCAAAGGTCGGTTGAAACTTTCTTATGGGTGATTTAATATGATAACTACATGCTTTTGTAGGTTCTGAAAACAAAAATGCATTTCCTTAATTTTTGTGGAAATGAAAACACGAGATTGAAATTGAAATATTTAGCTGCTAATTTATTCATTCTCCGGTACTCAAAGGTCGGTTGAAAATTTTCTTATGGGTGACAAAATATGATAACTATATGCTTTTGTAGGTTCTGAAATAAAAAATGCATTTCCTTAATTTTTGTGGAAATGAGAACACAAAATTGAAAATGAAATTTTTAGCTGCTAATTTATTCACTTCTCCCGTACTCAAAGTTTGGTTGAAATTTTTCTTATGGGTGAAAAAATTATGATAACTATATGCTTTTGTAGGTTCTGAAAACAAAAATGCATTTCCTTAATTTTTGTGGAAATGAGAACGTGAAATCGAAAATGAAAATTTTAGCGGCACATTTATTCATATCTTCCGTACTCAAAGGTCGGTTGAAAATTTTCTTATGGGTGATTTAATATGATAACTACATGCTTTAGTAGGTTCTGAAAACAAAAATGCATTTCCTTAATTTTTGTGGAAATGAAAACACGAGATTGAAATTGAAATATTTAGCTGCTAATTTATTCATTCTCCGGTACTCAAAGGTCGGTTGAAAATTTTCTTATGGGTGACAAAATATGATAACTATATGATTTTGTAGGTTCTGAAATAAAAAATGCATTTCCTTAATTTTTTTGGAAATGAGAACACGAAATTGAAAATGAAATTTTTAGCTGCTAATTTATTCACTTCTCCCGTACTCAAAGTTCGGTTGAAATTTTTCTTATGGGTGAAAAAATTATGATAACTATATGCTTTTGTAGGTTCTGAAAACAAAAATGCATTTCCTTAATTTTGGTGGAAATGAGAACGCGAAATCGAAAATGAAAATTTTAGCGGCACATTTATTCATATCTCCCGTACTCAAAGGTCGGTTGAAAATTTTCTTATGGGTGATGTAATATGATAACTGTATGCTTTCTAGGTTCTGAAAACAAAAATGCATTTCCTTAATTTTTGTGGAAATGAGAACGCGAAATCAAAAATGAAAATTTTAGCGGCACATTTATTCATATCTCTCGTACTCAAAGGTCGGCTGAAACTTTCTTATGGGTGATTTAATATGATAACTACATGCTTTTGTAGGTTCTGAAAACAATAATGCATTTCCTTAATTTTTGTGGAAATGAAGACACGAGATTGAAATTGAAATATTTAGCTGCTAATTTATTCATTCTCCGATACTCAAAGGTCGGTTGAAAATTTTCTTATGGGTGACAAAATATGATAACTATATGCTTTTGTAGGTTCTGAAATGAAAAATGCATTTCCTTAATTTTTGTGGAAATGAGAACACGAAATTGAAAATGAAATTTTTAGCTGCTAATTTATTCACTTCTCCCGTACTCAAAGTTCGGTTGAAATTTTTCTAATGGGTGAAAAAATTATGATAACTATATGCTTTTGTAGGTTCTGAAAACAAAAATGCATTTCCTTAATTTTTGTGGAAATGAGAACGCGAAATCGAAAATGAAAATTTTAGCGGCACATTTATTCATATCTCCCGTACTAAAAGGTCGGTTGAAAATTTTCTTATGGGTGATTTAATATGATAACTGTATGCTTTCTAGGTTCTGAAAACAAAAATGCATTTCCTTAATTTTTGTGGAAATGAGAACGCGAAATCAAAAATGAAAATTTTAGCTGCACATTTATTCATATCTCCCGTACTCAAAGGTCGGTTGAAACTTTCTTATGGGTGATTTAATATGATAACTACATGCTTTTGTAGGTTCTGGAAACAAAAATGCATTTCCTTAATTTTTGTGGAAATGAAAACACGAGATTGAAATTGAAATATTTAGCTGCTAATTTTTTCATTCTCCGGTACTCAAAGGTCGGTTGAAAATTTTCTTATGGGTGACAAAATATGATAACTATATGCTTTGTAGGTTCTGAAATAAAAAATGCATTTCCTTAATTTTTGTGGAAATGAGAACACGAAATTGAAAATGAAATTTTTAGCTGCTAATTTATTCACTTCTCCCGTACTCAAAGTTCGGTTGAAATTTTTCTTATGGGTGAAAAAATTATGATAACTATATGCTTTTGTAGGTTCTGAAAACAAAAATGCATTTCCTTAATTTTTGTGGAAATGAGAACGCGAAATCGAAAATGAAAATTTTAGCGGCACATTTATTCATATCTCCCGTACTCAAAGGTCGGTTGAAAATTTTCTTATGGGTGATTTAATATGATAACTATATGCTTTTGTAGGTTCTGAAATAAAAAATGCATTTCCTTAATTTTTGTGGAAATGAGAACACGAAATTGAAAATGAAATTTTTAGCTGCTAATTTATTCACTTCTCCGGTACTCAAAGTTCGGTTGAAATATTTCTTATGGATGAAAAAATTATGATAACTATATGCTTTTGTAGGTTCTGAAAACAAAAATGCATTTGCTTAATTTTTGTGGAAATGAGAACGCGAAATTGAAAATGAAATTTTTAGCTGCTAATTTATTCACTTCTCCCGTACTCAAAGGTCGGTTGATAATTTTCTTGTGGGTGATTAAATAGGATAACTATATGCTTTTGTAGGTTCTGAAAACAAAAATGCATTTCCTTAATTTTTGTGGAAATGAAAACACGAAATTGAAATTGAAATTTTTAGCTGCTAATTTAATCACTTCTCCCGTACTCAAAGGTCGGTTGAAAATTTTCTTATGGGTGACAAAATATGATAACTATATGCTTTTGTAGGTTCTAAAATGAAAAATGCATTTCCTTAATTTTTGTGGAAATGAGAACACGAAATTGAAAATGAAATTTTTAGCTGCTAATTTATTCACTTCTCCCGTACTCAAAGTTCGGTTGAAATTTTTCTTATGGGTGACAAAATTATGATAACTATATGCTTTTGTAGGTACTGAAAACAAAAATGCATTTCCTTAATTTTTGTGGAAATGAGAACGCGAAATTGAAAATGAAATTTTTAGCTGCTAATTTATTCACTTCTCCCGTACTCATAGTTCGGTTGAAATTTTTCTTATGGGTGAAAAAATTATGATCACTATATGCTTCTGTAGGTTCTGAAAACAAAAATTCATTTCCTTAATTTTTGTGGAAATGAAAACATTGAATGGAAGATGACATTTTCAGCGGCAGATTCGTTCATATCTCCCCTATTCAATAGTCCGTTGAAATGTTTCTTAAGGGTATAAAATACGATGTGACACATCTGGTATAGAATATAAAATTCAATGGCTTCAAAAATTGTTCTGTATGGTTATAAAATCTACGAGCTAGTCGATTGCGTACGAATTCCGAAAGATCAGGATGATTTGCCGCGATCGTTTCCATACACAATATTTTATGATTAAACTGCTTGAATTTAATTACCTTATTATTGCTATGTGTGTTTGAAATATATATTCATCAGAATCGCATTTCATTGTAGCCGAATGATAATTTATAATTCCAAATAACGTCGTAATAGAATGAATAGTATAATTCATCTCGGGGCGGATTACAAGTTTCCGCTCCCCGAAGAACGAGAGTGCGTCGAGTGCGAGGGCAACGGTACGCCAATGGAGGTCCGTTTCGGTCGCGCTGGCTTAAAAGTGCTGCTAGAAAAACGCCGCGAAGTTCACACCGGTAAGGCCAGGCGCAAAATGACTCGCAGTTTCGTGAGGCGACGCAGCGTGAGTCGCGGCGAAATTTTGAGGAGGTTAGCTGCGAACACGGGAACCGCGCAAATACGATCGCAGTACTAATTTAGTTGCTATAACGCAGTTGGTTACAGGCTCAAAATGGAAACAGCTACTGCTCTTTTGTTTGACTTCAATTCTGAATCTGATTCGGAAGATGAGATCGTCTCCGAAATGTTATTCTTTACCTCCCAACTGACCAAAAGAAAGACAGCGAGAAGTTTATACTTAAAAAGAAGAAAAAGTCACGGAGAATTTGCTTTAACCAAAGAATTTAACGACGGACAATTTAAAAATAATTTTCGGCTAAACCGTGACCAGTTCATCGAAGTGCATGAGATGATCAAGAAAGAAATTGACGCAGAAGGATGTAACGCTACAAGGCCCATCGGGACGGAAGAGAAACTAAGTGTATTTCTAAGGTAACTTTATTTTATTTTCATTAATTAAATTATTTCTCCGCAAAAGTAGTGATAAAATTCATCAGCTTGTTACCACTGCTACTTGTGGAGTAATCGTTTTTTTCCGGACGGATATCGGAGGGGCTTAATGGTGACTGTTCCGAATAGAAACTGGTTGCTGTTGATGCTCTGCTGCTGGATGGAGTGGCTGCAGGAAGAGAATGTAAAGTCTGGTAGTAGGGTTGCTGCTGATCAAGGCTGGGCTGCTGCTGGACAGCAGGACTAATTCCCAGTATCATGGCTTCTGCTTGTGAAACTTCGTTGAACAAACGATTTTTAATCATGTGTTGATAGGAGGATGGCATTCTTTTAGTAGATTGGTACATCGCCAAAAAAAAGTGAAATAGGGGATCATTATGTGTGAGTTGTAATTGCTGCACCAAATTTTTTCTCTCTTCGTTTCTTGCTTAACTTCTCTCTTCATGTTTCTCGATACTACTAGGACCTGCCATATCGTCGTCAATCAAAGAATTTTCACTGTACGTTGAAATGTGAGGAACTCATGAAGATGCTCTTCCATCCAAGATACTTGTAACCAGAAAAAAACATACTTCATGAGCGATTCATACGAAAAAGTGAATAAGGGGGTTATTTATATAAATAATAACATGTGAAATATAAAAAAAACTTTTGGATCTCTACTAGGACTTACCATATCGTCGTCAATCAAGGAATTTTCACTGTACGTTGAAATGATAGGGACTGATGGAGATGTTCTTCGTTCCAAGACACTTGTAACTAAAAAAAAACATCCTTAATGAACGATTCATTCGAAGAAGTGAATTAGGGGGTTATTTATATAAATAATAAAAATGCCTCATAGAGCGCCTAAGTAAAAAGTACACTACTCCTGAATGTATCCCAAATCGTTGATCTGATGGTAAAGATAAAACCTCTTATTCCCTATCTATATATTCCAACTTTACAAATAAATATTTCGGTAACATATACAAGGATCAATGGTAAGTCTGAGATCGATGAGGCACTTATCTTTGCAGTCTGGGTTCGATAGATGAGGTAGGGCCGTCCAAAATGTCACACGTAGATGTACGTTCTCTTCGGAACAAAGGTACTTCGACCCTAAGAAAGTTGTCTTCAACTGTTATTCCAGGACTAAGTTGTTCCTATTAGATATTCCACCAGATATATGCTCAGGTATTAGATATTCCACCAGATTTGTGCTCAGGTATTAATATATTCCACCAGATTTGTGTTGAGGTATTAAGATATTCCACCAGTTTATGCTCCGGTACCAAGAAAGTTCTCCAGATTTTAAGGTCGTCTCCGAATGTTCAATCCGGAACTAAGAAAGTCGTCTCCGGAACTAAGAAAGTTATCTGGGAATATTGGTGTCTATTACGAGAGTAGAATTTCATGAATTTATTGCTTTGTATATACGAATAAAAGTTTACACAAATAAATGCATCATGTTGTGTTTTTTAATTCTTCAATTTTTTTCCACCACAATTTACATTTTATTCGGCTGATTTTGTATTAGTGGCAGAGGATCTGAAAAAAAAAAGAATATATATAAATAATTGTTCAATTCAAATATATCGATACGACATATTTTTGATTACAAATAATCTCTTATTCATGCATAGTACAATTACTCTCATATATTCTACTACCACCAACATTTCCTTATTAGGTCCTGATTTGAAAAAAATAATGTTCAGATTATTTTGATTGATTATAATTGTACCACACATACTCACATATTCTCCAATTCGATATCCTGCTTCTTATCTTCTTTTTCATCTGCTCCACTATTTCCTCCTTCGTATGAGAAATACTCATATTCATCGAAAATGTTGTCTTCGTCATCTTCATCTTTATACCAGGGATTGATGTCTACGCCCTGATCCAAAAGCTCTTCTTTGATTCTATTTAATGAATTTTCCATGTATTAGAAAGAATAATGAAAGTTTTAGTACAAGAATATCTTTGTGAATTAAAAAAACACTCTTACCTTTGTCGATGCGGTGGTTCAACAGAATTAGGGGGTTATTTATATAAATAATAAAAATGCCTCATAGAGCGCCTAAGTAAAAAGTACACTACTCCTGAATGTATCCCAAATCGTTGATCTGATGGTAAAGATAAAACCTCTTATTCCCTATCTATATATTCCAACTTTACAAATAAATATTTCGGTAACATATACAAGGATCAATGGTAAGTCTGAGATCGATGAGGCACTTATCTTTGCAGTCTGGGTTCGATAGATGAGGTAGGGCCGTCCAAAATGTCACACGTAGATGTACGTTCTCTTCGGAACAAAGGTACTTCGGCCCTAAGAAAGTTGTCTTCAACTGTTATTCCAGGACTAAGTTGTTCCTATTAGATATTCCACCAGATATATGCTCAGGTATTAGATATTCCACCAGATTTGTGCTCAGGTATTAATATATTCCACCAGATTTGTGTTGAGGTATTAAGATATTCCACCAGTTTATGCTCCGGTACCAAGAAAGTTCTCCAGATTTTAAGGTCGTCTCCGAATGTTCAATCCGGAACTAAGAAAGTCGTCTCCGGAACTAAGAAAGTTATCTGGGAATATTGGTGTCTATTACGAGAGTAGAATTTCATGAATTTATTGCTTTGTATATACGAATAAAAGTTTACACAAATAAATGCATCATGTTGTGTTTTTTAATTCTTCAATTTTTTTCCACCACAATTTACATTTTATTCGGCTGATTTTGTATTAGTGGCAGAGGATCTGAAAAAAAAAGAATATATATAAATAATTGTTCAATTCAAATATATCAATACGACATATTTTTGATTACAAATAATCTCTTATTCATGCATAGTACAATTTCTCTCATATATTCTACTACCACCAACATTTCCTTATTAGGTCCTGATTTGAAAAAAATAATGTTCAGATTATTTTGATTGATTATAATTGTACCACACATACTCACATATTCTCCAATTCCATATCCTGCTTCTTCTCTTCTTTTTCATCTGCTCCACTATTTCCTCCTTCGTATGAGAAATACTCATATTCATCGAAAATGTTGTCTTCGTCATCTTCATCTTTATACCAGGAATTGATGTCTACGCCCTGATCCAAAAGCACTTCTTTGATTCTATTTAATGAATTTTCCATCTATTAGAAAGAATAATGAAAGTTTTAGTACAAGAATATCTTTGTGAATTAAAAAAACACTCTTACCTTTGTCGATGCGGTGGTTCAACAGACGTAGTACTCTGTTTTGTGGAGTGAGGTTTCTACTCGAATATATATACATGCTAAAATCCCCTCTGCTTTGGGTTATTTACGCTTGGAATTCTTCAAAAATATATAAGGGGTGTTACATATTACTGAAATATACCCAACCTATTTTTTCTGCGCATTCTTATCTCTGTGAATGTTTTTGTCTGAATATTCGATACGCAGGTTACCATCCTCACCAGATGGTATGCTAGTTTGGTTAACTTTGACGTCATAGTTCTAACCAAAGATTAAAGAGTAGAAAGATAGGAAACGGCCTTGTATTCGTAGTGCTAAAAACCGACTAACTTTTCGACCAAGTTAGTACTAGTGAGCCAAGAGATGGCGCTGATTTGATGTAAAATGTAGAGAAATCTACAACTTTAGGCGCGAATTTCAAATCTAGATACGGATTCAAATGGAGGATCTAATTATATAATAGATCAGTAAGATGTCATAAAAAATTAGATAGAATCTTGAATTCTATCTAATATATGATGCCATCCCACTAGACAGAAAAAAGAATTAAAATAGATTCTGTTTTTATTTATGAATATAGCGTTCTTTGTATTTGAGGAATATGACAGTAAAACATGTTCAAATTTGTAATATTTTTTATTACTAATGAACACAAATATGATCTTAACAATAATAAATATAACAATAAATAAATAAATTTAATGAAAAAATGAATATATATACAATAATTTCAGCAAATTATGATAATGAACTTGTACAAGTGATATGTAATATATGCAATTAATAAACAACAATTCAGCCTGGAAAGCATCGGTTGTGTTTTAAATTCTATTTCATATTATTCATTACATAAATTACGAAGTTTTTGATTTTTAGTTATAACTTTTTTTGTTTTACTTCGATTGACAAAGCGGACACCCCACAGGCAACGCGTGGACATAAATACTCTAAGAAAATAGTCAGAGGCTTCGGCTGAACATAGATTAAACTCAATCTTATGTTCTTCTCTGACTATTTTCACAAGATCTTTCACTATATGATTGCTGTAGAATAAATCCTTGAAGTATTCATTATGAATAACCTCAAGTTTTTCTACGCAATCATACAGACTTTGGGAAGCATAGATGAACCCCTTACTTTCTGGCAGCGATTCATTTTGCTTAAGATAAGTGAAAAGTTGATGCTGACCAGTAAGTAACTTATCTTTGTCCACGAGTATACCTTCACAAGTGTCGCAGTGGTGCAACTTCATAAATTTGTTTGCCGTATATCCACTGACGTAAAATATGGCATTTTTGTCTTCTAAATTGACATCGATCTAGTCAATATCTTTCCAAATCAAAGTTGACTCAGGTTGAGTTTGTGCTTGCGATTCCGATATCGCACTCAACTGAGGCAACTTCTTCAATGAGAAAGAAAAGTCATCTTCACAATTGGTCTGACTCGATAACTTGGATATGCTTGTTATGTATGTATGGCGTAATCCATTCTCAAATTGCAGAGGACTTGGGTTCCGGCAGCATCCATGTTGCTGCCTTACTGTTGCAAATAAATTTTCCAAAGGATCTTGGTTCAAATGCCTTGTCAATAATTTTGGAACAGAATAATTTGAACGCAAATCCTCTGCAAGTTGCAGAATGCTATTAATTGTTAGTATAAGGCCATTAATGCAGGGAGAGACAGATCGTTTGGATAGTAGAAACCTGACATTTTTGAAATTGTCCCTCATTTGTATAAGAAATTGCTCATGGGGCGAACCCTCACTCATCGCATATCTCATCTTGAGCAGATCAGTATCCAGTTTGCTACTATTCATACAATCAAAAAGCTTATCCATATCACTCACAAAACCAGCTGTTGCTAAGGAATCAGCTGGCAACTCTCCAAATTGGTGTAAAACAAGCATTGCCACATTGACAGACTAGCTACAAATTTGTGTTGCATATTTTACCCTCATTGCATTAAAGCTTGTCACATTAAAATGCTCATCCGTAATTTTCGGTAGCAAACGTAAGCGCAGAGGGTTTGTAGACCTGCACGCTGATTCAATGTATTTCCAGCTTATGGTGTCATTTTTGTATATCATATCATATTTGGACAAATTGTTGCGGACACTTTTCACCAGGTGAGGAACATCATATACAAAATAAATTTTTCTCATTGTTTCTAAAAAAAAAACTCTGGTCAACTGATATTTGGAGCTGCTTGGCAACATTTTGATTCACAGGACTCTGATCACAAACCACAGATTTCACTATGAGACCTGCTCTTTGAACTGAATCAAGCGAATCAAGAAAAATTGATGGCAAAAATTCGTTTGTGGCAGTTCGCCCAAAAAACCAGTATCCCAGAGTATATTTCCAATTGTATACGATGACCCTAACCATACACACAAGTGCAGAGGAAGCCTTCTCATTTTTCCTAATTTTGCCAGTATCAACAACCCCGACTATTTTGTCGTTCGACCTGTCATAATGAAGCTCTTCATTTAGAGAAATTTCATCAAAAAGTAAACTGCAAATTTTCTTTTTCGGGTCTGAACAATATTTAAAGTATATTTTGAGAGATTCCTCTACAGCTTGGCTTATACCAGGAGAAATTGTAAGCTTTGCTTGCCAATTTCTCAAGGTCCTAACAGTGGGTAAGTTGAGTGATTTAGAAAATGCTCTATATCCCTTTGGTGAAGCATAATACCATAACAAGCACATTTCCTTCAAGTAATCATCATACCTCCTATTGAATTTATTTGCGAAGTTGGCTTTCAACTCATTTGTAAAAAGTATGTGAGCATCTTTAGAAAGATATTTCTTAGATTCTGATATCAACCTAGAAATATTAGCCCTATTTGTGGCCTGGATGGGTCTTCCTTTGCAGAAGCAGTGGGGTACTTTCTGCCTAAACAGCCTGCACCTCAAAGAATTGATAGTGCCCCTCATTCTTCGCAGCTTTTTATTTGTCCTGGGGGTTAGCCTGCTTCCACGACGTTTGACAGGAGTCACTACACTTTCTTCTGGTAAATCCTTTGATTCAGGAGATCGAGATACATCTAGAAATATCAAAATATATATCATCTAATAATATCTCAGATATTCTCTCAATTTAATCGTCATTCTATAATCCTCAACTAACTTCATAATAATAGACTTACCAATATCTTGCATTTCATTGCCCTCTTCTGGCACATCTTCATTTGTATTATCGTCGCCAAACTGATCTACAGAGGAGGAAATTTTATGTTACTTTGTTCCACCTTCATATTTATCGCAACATTTTTCAATACAACTAATAACTTAATAAACTCAGTGTAACATTTTTTTCGCTGCTCAATTCTCGTGTGACTTCCTCAAATACTTTCATTACATCACAACATTTTTCTATGACGAGCCAATCATTATTCGTCAAATGTTGAACTGAATCTGGATTCAAGATTGCAATTGTACTGCACAAAGGTTCTTTGATTTCGGCTATTCGTTGAAACATATAAAATGTTGAGTTCCAACGCGTAGGACAATCTTGTTTCACACGAAGAATAGGGCAGTTGAGCTGTTTTTGATCATTTTTCAGTTTATCCGCTGCCTGAGGGCTTCTTTTAAAAAATTCAACATTTGATTTAACTTTTAGACGTATCGTATCTATTTTTGATAAACTATTTTGAACAATTGCCTACGGCCGGCCGGACCGGCCGGACAGAATGAATTTCGACCACGGATTCTTGATCAGTGAGTCGAACCAAATCGTTTAAGACCATTTTCATCGAAATATTCGAAAATTACAGACATTTGGGCAAATTGATAAGCACTCAGTTCCGAGGAACTAGAGCGCCAAAAAAACAAAGTATACATAAAAAATAAATCAAACAAATATACAAAATATATAAAACAATCTAGATGAGTTCATTTTCAACAGATTCCAAATGATCACTTAGGACCTGATAAATTTTTTTTTTTAAATAATCTTGTCCCTAGCGGAAAAAATACTCATGTCTGCTGCCAAACTCCTGACAAAATGCTCATCATCATTATTCGTAGTTGGTTGTTGCTCTGCCATATTCTTCTCCAGAACTTTATTAAAAGTTTCGAAGCAGCCACTAATTTTTTCTGTTAGCGCTTCTGTGGTTTTTACTTTTTTTGTGGGGATTGTGTGTCTCGGAATATTACTTTCTTTGCCCCTTTTCAAAAATGGCTGTCGATTTGGAGTTGTGAGGGACGTTCTAGAAGCACAACTGCTCATGGTGTCTGAATAACTTTCAAACACTAAAACATCACTGCGACTAGGAGTTGCAGATTCAGGTATCTCAGTCTCCTGACTTTCATGTTCAGCCAACTCTTGAAGCGGTGGAACTGCATTCTCTGGGTCATCCTCCTGAATCACATGAGGCACAGAACTCCACTCTGTGCTTTCTGGCCTGTTAATAACTGTCATGTTAGTGAAAGACCTGAAAAATTAAAAAATTATTTTGATTGGTTCTATTTAGAATAACACAGTTACCCACCTCCTCGTTTGGATATATTTGTCCAAAAACCCCATCATCCTGAAGTATGGCCAAGTTATACGTGTAGCTCCAGAACCTGATGGGGTATTTTTAACTTCTCTTCTAAGGCCTGTATACTTATTCCTAAGAAGTCTCCATCTATGTTCACAAGCTTCAGCTAAAGAAAGAGGTTTGTAAATAGGTTGAACGTTGAACTACCTGATTTTTTGGCACTTACGTGTTTCCCCCAATGTGTGAGAGATTGCTATCCAAGCGTTTTCTTTCAGTCTGCTATTTTTATACCTTGCATCCGTTTTATTATAGAGTTGGGGAAAGGTCGATACCTGCTCTATTAACTTGCCATCATCCATTTTAACAATTCAGATTTGAAATTTATACTTATAATAATTCACCAACACCAGTAATAAAACACAACAATATGATGGCACAGATAACTTAAGTATAATGGTTATGTTTATGTAGCCACAGAACTTGGGCAAACACAGAAGTAATTGTCAAAAAAGCTGCTTTGTGATTGGTCCATTCTTATTTCATATTTTATCTTATTCATCTCTATAAACCAATTTTGTTTGCCGTAATTCTTATTTTATTTTAATTTATTTCTTATTTTATTTTATCTTATATTATTTGCTGTATAAACCCGCCTTACCACTAAGCTTATCTTTATACTCCCTGACGAGGGGACGGTGGTTGGTGTCAGAGACGTTCAATGGGTTGAACGTTCTTTCACGGAAGGTGTAGGGCAGACCATGTCTGAAGTGGTATCTGGCGGAGTTAAGCTCCGCTGTCAACTCTAGGGGCATGTTTCCTGTCAGAACCTCAAGAGCCGAAGTGGCCACGGTTCTGCAGGCGGTAGTCATGGGAAGTAGAATAGACCTATGATAGGCTGATAGGTTCCTTTGAAAGTGACTGTGGCTTGTACGGTTGGACCATACAGAGCAACAACAGTACAGGACTACGGGCAGGAACACGGTTTTGTAGTAAACACGGAGTGCGTGTCATCCTTCGCCACCGATTGCTCTGGAATGTCGTCTGAACTTCATGTTCAGATCGGATACCTTGGCTCGTATGTGGGTAATGTGCGGGATGAATGTTAGCCCAGCGTCTAGAACGACGCCAAGGTAGAGGGATTTCTTGGACCACCGTAGGGGTCCTTCCGATAGGCGCACTATTGGAGTTCGACTTTCGTGCAGTCTCCCCTTAAGGAGGACTGCGTGGGTTTTTGTTTGGGAAACTTGTTTTTCGCAAGCCAACGTTCAAGAAGGTTGACGAGTGCCTGAAGGGACTCTTCGAGGACTCTTCGGCTAGGGGATCTGACGAGAATGGCTAGGTCGTCAGCGTAAGCGATGCTTACACCCAGCGTTTGTGGGAGGAGGAATAGGAGCTCGTCCAAGAGTACGTCCCATAGAAAAGGTCCAAGGACCGATCCCTGGGGACACCCTCGGTTGACGGTGCGACGAAAGACACAGTCTCCCTGTTTGTAGTACAGGGATCTGTCAGAAAGGAAGGAGTTTAGGATTTTGAGGTATGGGGAGCGGGGCAATGCCGACCTAAGTCGCTGCATCACGGCTGGCCATGGTATAAGAATACAGGTATGCTCATACGCATCGGCGAGAAGGATGGAAGATATCTCACTCCCACCTTTTGCTCGAAGTGACGTCATGACAGTTGGCGCCAAGTCGAAAATAATACAAATAACATGGGCGAAATTTGTTTTAAACATTGGAAATTTTTTTAACTTTTGTCTCATCGGTCGGATGAGATCTTAACATATTCTTGTAGAGAATTTGACGCTCTACAAAAAAATTTACAAAAAGTCTGATAAATCAGCAAAAAAGTGGATAAATCCTTTAATTTTTTCGTAGGTTCATCTTTGGCCTTGAATATCTTTTAAAATAGTAGAATTATCGAAAATTTACAGGACACCTTTTTTATAGAGCGTCAAATTGTCTATACGAATATGTTATGATCTTTGCTTTTAAATAGATAATAGATTATTATACCTTCCCGGAGATTTTCAAGTGGGAGTTTCGAAAAAAAAACTATAATCGATTTTTTTGATTCAGCCTAATATATAATTGAAGCGTTATAAGTGGAAAACCACAATATTGAAAATTCGATATAACATCTTTGTCCACTTAACGCTTCAATTATGAATTGTTATTATTAATTTTTGTATACTTGACTGTTGCCTTTATAATATAATATCTCAAATGCTAATATTTCGAATTGGTAATAATTGAATTGAGAAAAATATAATATGTTGGAATATAATAATGTCAAGTAAATAAATTTGGAGCAAGGTGTGAGATTAAAAAAAAACACTCTGGAAATGATAAAATTTTATTTTTTTTATTTGTAAACTTTGACATCTTCCTCTCGAGGGTTCTTTGGCAATTTCTGAAACTGATTCGCATCTCTTAATCGTATATAAATGCGTGTTCTGCTCAGGCACAAAACAACTTCAAATGGTACAGAAGTGCTATCAACTTCAGCTATTGCTTTATTGGCCAATTCATGGAAAATGAATTTATTTTTCGATAATGAATTTCCATGAATTCTATTAAATTCTGCATCAAATTTTTGTGTAAGCTCACACAAATCTTCATTAGGGTGTAGAAGCGATCCAAGTGAAATGGTTTGAAGCCAGTCTGGCTCCCCTTTTCTATCCAGATTTTTTGTAGGAACTCCCAAATTACATTTCTTCTTGTACTTATGAGCAACATATCCAGCAATATATTTCAGAGATTCACTATTGACCTGTTCCATGCTTTCAAAGTCCTTAAGAAGAGATGAAACTTCTTCATGTAGTTCTTCTTCATATGTGAGGAGGTTCCACAAATGAAATTACTGCTGCTTGCTCCTCTTCATGACTTATTGCACTCTCCACAACTGAATCATCCACCAGTGATAATAGGATTTCTTGTGACAAGCATGTTTCAGAGGAGTCATCCATAATATTCAACAGGCATGATTCATCCGTCTCTTCTGTATTTCTATGTTCAGTGAATATGGCTGCCGAATGTTTCCCCCAAATATACCACCGGAATCTATACTTAAGGTCTAATGGGGATGGATGGTCATTTGCTCCACCCATTCCTCTCAAATAGGAAAATAAATTTTCTAATACATCCTGATTGAGGCGAGAGGTCAATATATATTCAATATTATATTTTTCGTGTAAATAATCATACATATTCTCAAGAGATTGATTGCAGAGCAACATACCTTTTTGAAATGGTATTAATAGTTTATGTTTGCCAACCCTAATAGATGAGACAAACCTTGTAACTTTATGGAGCAGATCTCTCTGATTCTTTAAATCTGTTCCAAATGCATTTCGCCCTGGACAATTTCCAACTACTTTACAATGGGAATTGAACAGGTCGAACCAATCGTTTAGCATCTTGAACATTTCAGCAGCTGTATCCCAGTTTTCAGGCATTAATCCCTTCTGGCCACAATATTCAATGGCTTTTGCCACAGAATTTGAGAATACCTGAACAGCAGGTTTTACTCGCTGTCGCAAGGACCCTTTGACCAGCAGATGCTGTTGACTTATTTTATGCGCGAAAGTCAATTCTGATGTCGAAATATTCAGAAGAGCTTCGAGATGCTCCCTGTTAATGATTTTCTTCTCAATACAAAAGCCATTATCTAGAAGGTGATTTCTAGCCAGCTTCATCAGATGTGGAACATCAGCATATGCAAAAACTTTTAAAGTATCATCACAGGGATGTTGGAAATGACAAGTTTTGTCATATCGGATATTTAATTGTGACCACAATGAAATATTTCCAGTGCCCATATCACTCGCAATCGCAACAACTATGAATTTAGCCTTATACAATTCAGAAATAATTTTTACCAAAATCTGTTTTGTCATTGGCTGATCAAAATCATAATATATTGGTTGTTTCCATTTCGAAACGAATCCTCGAACTACTACAGTTTGGCAAGAGGTATGAGGCCCAACAACCTGTTCATATTTCTTATCAATTTCAATTTTGTTTGAAATATAAATTTCATCAAACGTTAGGACACAAAGCCTCTCATTTTTTTTTTCCAAATAATCAGCTTTCTTCTCCATCAAACTAATTACAGTTTTTAAAATTCCTGGATTGACATCAATCTTCGAGATCCATCTTCTCAATGTGGACATTGCCGGTAGAGGGTAATTATTGGTTCGTAAATACCTTTAAGCTTTCGGACTAACACTGCGTAAAGAAATAGCAGCTGTCATATCCTCAGGTGACCAACGTATTCTTTTTTCCACATTTGTTTCCAGCAATTTTCGTATTTGCCCTTTGCTAAAAACCTTTGCCAACGACTCCTCATATCGTTGAATTATTTTTGTTTGTCTTTCAACCCTATTCAATAAATCTGCATTTTGTTGCTCTAGTTCCTCAATTCTCTTCTTAAGATGACTTACTTCAATTTCAGTACTAGAAAAAACAAATACGACTTAGTACAATTACATACGTAGGAAAAAAAAAACTTACTTTATTAATGGTGGAGGCAATAATTCATCATGCAATGGCATATCCACTTGCTGCTCAGCAAATTCAGGATTTACAGGAGCCCTATTTTCAACAGGATCTTCAACAAATTCCATATAATAAACAGGATCTTCAACCGAGTCTTCAACAAATTCCATATCATCTACAGGAACTTCAACCAATTCCATCTCATCTATAGGAACTTCAACCAATTCCATCTCATCTACAGGAACTTCAAGAAATTCCATATCATTCGTAGGAATTGTTACTTCCTCCGATACATTACTTGTTGACGGTGCATCCGAAATATTCTGCATATCCTTCAGGATTTTTCGTTTTTCTATTCGTTCTGCTTGTGTTTTATCTTCTTTCTTAAACATTCCAGGCAAATTCAGTGTTGGAACAGCATCGTCCTTCAAAAAACGCGTGTTCTCAGGTGGATATTTTAGTAGCCTATGTTTCAGTGGAACTTCAATGAATCTATCCTCGAAATGAATAGAACATACAGTTGCTGAAAGTGAATACAAATTTCATGAAATTATCAAGAAAGCACATTATTTACGTTTTTTTTTAATATAACCTCAAAATGTACAAAAATAGTAATTTCAATATTATGTGCTGTAATAATAGCAATTTTCGAAGTTACTTACCATGTGCCAAATTGATCGGGTCATCCCTAAGGCATGCAACAATCCATTGCTTAGCCAATTCTTCATTTTTTGGAAATTTATAATATTTGACAGCTTTTCCCTTGGTTCTTCGATTATTATTTTTACAAGTCGATACAGCACAATTCGGCATGGTTTCTTCTTCAAAGATCTAATATTAAATAAATGTAACACAAACTGAAGCTGAACGATTTAGAACTGACCGTGAAATGAGAAATTATTTGTCTTGATGTTTTGTTTACCTTCCTATTCTCCACGTGTTGCTATGGTGTTGCTCGAAGTGACGTCATGCGCCAGTTGAACGAAAATAAGCTCCGTTAGTAGCATACCTGTATTCTTATACCATGCGGCTGGCCACCACATGTTGTCAAACGCGCCGTCTATGTCCGCGAACAGGCCTGCCAGGTATGGCATTTCCGCATCTCGGACAAACTTGACAACACGTCTGACAGCATCCTCAGTGGACTTGCCTCGTCGGAAGCCGAACTGATTGTCCGACTCTTGGCCTGAGGCTTGGCATAGGGGAGAAATTCGAGCTAGAAAGAGGCGCTCTAAGATCTTACCCAGTTCGTTTAGTAAACAAAGTGGGCGATAAGACTTAGGATCGTCAAGGGGCTTTTCCTTGGATTTGAGGAGGAGGCAGACTCGACCTGTTTTCCAGGCTTTTGGAAGATTGACAGCTTAAGGCATGAGTTAAAAAGTGCTAAAAGCACTTCTGAATCGATTTGCCAGATCCTCTGAATAATGAAACCTGGTATTGAATCAGGGCCAGGGGCACAGTTTTTACGTGTGGCCTGGAGGGCTTTTTCAAGCTCTTCCATATCAAAGGTTTCGGCTTGGCATAGGGAGGGATTTGAAAGATCTGCACTGTTTTGGATTCGGATTTCGGATTGTGCTGGGGTGTCTTCTTCGATAATATCGAAGGGGATGAGTCGTGCTAGGATGGGTTCAGCAGTTTCCTGCCAGGTTAAGGTGTGGTTACCGTCGGTGGTTTTGACGGTTGAGAGGGTGAGAGGGCCAGGGATGCAGTCTGTTGCCATTTTGTAGGCAGCCGACCATGGGCAACGCTGGGCTTCTGTTCTGACGAACGTCTGCCAATTCTCGAGTTTGGATTTTCGGATATTGGATATGTAGCTATTGCTAGCTCGCCGGACGTCGGCTTGGATCGAATCGATCGTGGGCTGGGGTTCACCTCGTCTTCGGGCTTGACGCAGCCTTTTCCTTTTACGGTTCAGGCTGGTCTTTAGAAGAGAGAGGTTTGGATTCCACCAACCCACTCCATATCTGGAGCGAGAGGTGGTTTGGACGGAAGAAATAGCTGAAGAGAATATGGCGTTAGTGATGGAGTTGACGAGGGTGTTCAGGTCGGGTTCGTCCTGACACTCACTAGGGATGGTTAAGAGGCGTCGTTGGACTTCAGCGTCAAACAGGTCCCAATCTGCGGTCCTAGGAACGAAACTGGGCTGGTTCGTCGAGTCGTGGAATGAAAGGTGGATCGGAGTTGGAGATATGGATGACGATTGGACGGTGATCACTGGGGGACCAGTTTTCTTGAACCGTCCAACTTGAAATGGAGCCTAGGGCTGCCGGGGTGACGAGTGTCACGTCGATTTTGGATTCGCCGTTAGAAGACGAAAATGTAGCTGGGGAATTTGGGGTGTTAAGAATGATGAGGCCGTGACGGGATATGAAGTCCTCTAAGAGTGTACCACGAGGGTCCCTCATAGAGGAGTGCCAGAACGGGGACTTGCCGTTTGCGTCCAAGGTAAGAATGATTCTGTTGCCAGAAGGTCTGACTTCAGAGGGGATTCTATCGAGTTTAGTGAGGATACCCATGTTAAATTGGAAATAAGAATTGATGGGGTAGGTAGTCTCACCTTGGTGAGCAAAGGATATGGCTGTGATGTGAGTGTTAGAAAACTGACGGAGTTGTATAAGATTAAGGTCTGGGTTGTACACCACAATAGCCGACATTGAATTACTGCCGGCACGGATGATGCGTGCGGTGAGGCCTAGGCTCCTTATCTCGCCGAAGGCATGATAAGGTTCCTGGATACAAAAGATGTCGATTTTGTGAAGTTTTGCCTGATGTGAGATCTCTGCCGCAACAGCAGCGAACCTCTGCGCATTTATTTGGACTAACTTAAGGGCTAGTTCGGGGGAGATTCCTTAGAAACATTGGGTCTGTCGAAGTTACGATCTTCGACTCGAAGGAATCAATGTATTTTTGGTAGACCCGGCATCTGTTGTTGTTTGCCGGGTGGGAGCAATCTCGGAATTTTTTAAGTTTGCAATTAATGCAAGATGCTGGGGAGCTCTTGTTTTTGCAGTGTTCGAAAGAGTGACCGCTTTCTGAACAGTGACTGCAGTAGGTGGACTTTGATTGGCACCTGTTTGACGGATGCCCGAATGCCTGGCATTTGTAACATCGAGTGACGCTTAGATGTGGGAAGGCCCTGAAGGACTTCATGTCTGCGTACGCTCTGCCCTATTGGGTGTACGCGTTGGTCAGACATGGAGGGCCATAGATGACTTCCTTTTGGGTAGAGGTTTTAGAGTTGTAGCGATAGATAGCTTTGGTTTACTCTCTAACGCGTTGGAAATCGTATTGTGGCAGGAGGTTCTTAGCCACGATTTGTTCTATGAAATCCTCGCGGGTGGATTCCGCCTTGGGGACGTCGAGCAAGAGAACTCTTGGGAGGAGCTTCTTGTAGCCGAGACATTTAAGGTTGTTCTTGTCAATAACTTCCTTGATGGTGGAGGTGTAGACTTTAGACGCTGAGGTGAGAAGGATATCCCCAGACTTGAGTATGCCTGAGGATATGATTTTGACGGAGGGGGCTTCCTTGCGGAGAGCCTCCGTCACTGTGCGCTGGGTGGCTTTGGAGTCTTTCCGTATGATCGCATGGCTGAGGGTGGCTGGGTAGGAGCGGCGGATAGAGCACCTTCTCTAGCCTGCTCCTTTCCCGGAGTCGGCCCTCTAAGGCGGCTTTCTCCAAGCGGGTATTAGTCAGGATCTCCTCCAGTTCTGAGAAGAGTTGGAGGAGAAAAGCTGACTGGGGCTTGGCGATCTTGTGGTTGGGGTTGTAGAGATACAACTTCAACTCAGATTTGATGGTTCTAGGCGACCGGGCCTCAGAAGAGCCTGAGGGGGACGCCGGGATCTCAGGATCGGCCGTAGACGATCGCTGAGAGGCTTGGGAAGTGGCGCGCTTCCTGGCGGGGCCAGGGCGCTAACTGGAGGAAGCATTGTTCCCCGAAGTAGATTGGGAGCCAGGGGGATCACCTGGCTTGGGAAGAGGGGGACCAGTGGCAAGCCCTGTTCCCTCGGCCTGGTCAACCGAAGGAGAGGGGGTCTCGTATTTGCTGGTTGACGACCTAGAGTGACATACGATATCACTCTCTGCCGCTTCTGCGGGTCCGACTGCTGTCGCGTAATTTTTAATCTTATAGGTTGACATTCATAAAATTGGTTTGTGGTCATTTTAGTATAACTACTTCATCCACCTGCACACAGCACCCGTAGGTGAAAACAAGAACTAGTCTAGTTCGAGTCCGATCCGCTTAGGATTCTTCGTAGTTACTTAAGCCCCCTCGCCACGGCAAGGCAATGACCATGAGGGGGCACCCAATGTGACAGAGATAATTCGTCCCATTAGGAGGTAAATTGTCATTTATGACGAGAACCAGTGATCCAGCAGCAGGATTAGACATGTGATCATGCCATTTGCTTCGCTGTTGAAGGTGTGTAGGTATTGTTTTTGCCATCTTGACCAAAAGTCTTGGTGTAAGCGCTGCAGAAGCTGCCACCGGGACAGGCGATTCAAAGGAATATCTGTCATATCTGGTAATGGGTTCACAGGCTCCATCGTAAGAAAATGACCTGGGGTTAAACAATTCACATCCTCAGGGTCTTAACTCATTGCACATAAGGGACGTGAGTTTAAGATAGATTCAACTAAAGTAAGGAGTGTGTAAAACTCCTCATAAGCGATTGTTCAAAAATCTAGGTGGTGAGATAATTGGCAATTACTTTTTAGTGGACTGTTACCAAATGATTGAGTTGAAGATGTTTAATAAAATGTTTATTGTATTAGTTCACATTCACATTATAAACAGGTACTCGCATGGAGTTAAAATTATATACAAAATTTAACAACATCTAAACAGAGTTGACCTATTTACATTTATTGAGAGACAATTGAGTGTAATATTTCACAATAGAGAAAGTCTGAACGTTGTGCTTGAATTGAGAGAATGCTTTGAGATCGATAATTGAGATGTATTGAGTATTATGTGTTGCCTGTAACAATTCTAAATCACTAACGTTGATCTGAGAAGCATTATTTGTCAATAGAAACGCAACGTTTACAGGAATAGAGCTGGCATGTATTAAAATGTCCCCTATTAGAAAAACAGAAGGTTCATTGACAAACAGAGATGGTTGAGGGTAAGTGTAATTGACAGGAGATGAGAGGAATGTATAATCAATAATTATGGTTAACGACGTTTACAGTGATAAGCCTGTCCTTATCAGAAAAACAGAAGTAATACAACATAACTATGGTAATGGAGGTGATAATTGAGAGTCATATGAGGTGTATATAAAGGCAGAGCAGTTAGATTTTAGTTAGCGAAATGAATCAATTGACAACACATTTACTTGAGAGGATAGTTGGTCATAGGTTGAGGAGAGTATAGAGTGCAGGCAATGTAAGTTGCAAGTTATGATAAAGTATAAGAAAATACAAATACAAATTATACTTATGTGAGGTGACATGGGTCTGGAACCATCAAGCGATACATCAAACCAGGTCCTTTAGAGTTTTGAGAGCATTTGCATGAGTAGAACAATTCTGAATACTTATCAGTTGAGACCAGGCCTGGTTGTACGATCCATGTGATGACTCCAGCTGGAACGGAGAGGTACCTGAAACTTACAAAAGCCTGAGAAGTCTAATCGTAGAGGTGTTTTTGAGTATGAGAGATTGTGAAATACTATGAGTGAAAATAATGAGAAGTAAGTGCCTGAGATGTAGGTGAAATGTGAACCTGGTGCTTGAGAGAATACGAGGAGTAACTAGGTACGAAGAGTTTTCGAGGGGGGGTCGTTTGGAGATTATAAAATTGGAGAGTTAGTACAAAGGTTTAGGTACAGTACACACGTGGTTCGAGAAATAAATATGAAAATACCAAAAATATACCTTAATGAGGGAGGTACAGGTGACGAGGAGGCTATATAAAATACACTTCAACGATATATACTCAAAATGCATGAGATATTTCGTGGAAACGTGAGAGTGCATGATATTTTATAGGAAGCATGTTAGGAACAATTCATATAGTTAAGAAAAATGTACTGTACCTGTATTTGAGGAGATCTAAATAATCACTTAAAGCAATATAATTGTCTTTTAAGGTTTGCTTGGTAAGCACCAAGTTCACAATTCGTAGAGCACAAATTAGTCGATTAGCGAGAAAATGGCGTAGGAGAAGCAAAAAAGGCACAAGAGCGTAGAAAATTCGTAACACGAGCGGAAAAGCGAAGTGAAAAAGAGTGGTAAAAGAGGGTTAGGAGAGTTCGTGCCGGTGTTTTTTATTAGAGATCACAGATGAACGCGCATGTCAGATCTCGAGTATGTCAGAAATCACAATACTCTGTGACCAAATAGCGTTGGGCGAGGAGGGCAACCAGGAGCGTAGAGTAGACTGCATCACAGGGTTAAAAACTCATTTAATTTTTAACATTCCGGCCGCCATAATTAACGGAGTTGATTATAGATGAGAAGAGCTTCGTGGAACTTCCCTGGTGAGGAGGGTGAGAGAAACCTGCTCTCCAGTGTCTGAGCTACTCAATCCACCCATCAACTGGAGGAAACAGGCCCCTCGTTGTCCTCAGAGTCCACCAGGATTGGCAAAATGCATAACTTTGCAATTGGCCTCGTGAGAGTTGTAGTGGAGGTTTTTAAGGTGACCACTCTTGTGAGTCCGTCTCGTCCGGGATGGAGATGTGTGACTCTGGCTAGAGGCCACTTGCATGGAGGTGTACGTTCATCAGTGATCAGCACCAAAGAACCAATCTTGAGGTCGTGACGTGGGTGGTGCCATTTTGAGATGGAGAGCTGACGTTGCAGGTATTGTGATGACCATTGGTTCCAAAACTGTTGAGTTCGATGTTGGACCAACTGCCATCTGGAGAGTCGAGACGTGGAGAGATGTTCGAGAGATGGTTCTGGCAGAGCATTTAATGGTGTGCCGATGAGGAGATGTCCAGGTGTGAGGGCTTCGCAGTCGTCGGGGTCGTCACTGAGAGGTTCGAGTGGTCTTGAGTTCAAAATGGCTTCGATTTGAGAGGACAGCGTCATGATTTCTTCCAAGGTGAAGGATTGATCCTTGACGATTCGAATGAAGTGATGCTTGAACGATTTGACGACTGATTCCCATTTTCCACCCATATGAGGAGCTGCTGGGGGGTTGAAACATCATGTAGTGCCGTCATTGAGAAGAAGCTTGGAGAGGTTTTGGTGTTGACTGGAAGCTTTCGTGAAGAGTTCCTTGAGAGCGGTGTCAGCGCCAATGAATGTGGTGCCACAGTACGAATACAAGGTATGACAGATTCCTCGTCTGGCTGTGAACCTGCGAAAAGCAGCAATGAAGGAGTCAGAGGAGTAGTCACTTACGACTTCGAGGTGAACAGCTGAGGAGGCAAGCAGACAAACACACAAACCCAGCCTTTGTGTGTTCTGGAACCTCTTCCCTTCCATGTCTTGAGAGTGAGTGGTCCGGCGTAATCGACACCGGTGTGGAGGAATGGACGAGATGGCTGTACTCGAGGTGCTGGTAGTTGTCCCATGAGCTGTTGTGCCCGAATGCCACGGTGCCTGGCGCAGGTTCCACATCGAAGGATATGGGATTTGACTGGGGCTCTTCCTCCAAGAATCCAATACCTTTGACGTATGCGGGCTAGAGTGAGTTGAGTGCCTCCATGGAGAGTTGATCGATGAGCTTCATCGATAGCTAGAGAAGTGAATTGAGAGAATCGAGGAAGAATTATAGGATGTTTGCTATCTGGGTCTAGATTTGACTGGGTGATTCGTCCGCCTACACGAATTACACCATCGTGGTCGAGGAAGGCTGTGAGTCTACTGAATGCATTTGAGGAGTAGATTGGAGTCCGAGTGCGAAGAGCCTTGAGTTCGAGTGAGAAGTAGACTTCTTGAGTTGCTTTTATCCAGAAAATTCTGGATTTTTCCAAGTCAGACGAGGTGAGGCTTGTGAGAGGTGCTGGATCCAGCTTGCGTTGGAGTCGTGCGAGAAGCTTTGAACAAAGAGAGGTGATTCTCAACAATTTATTCATAGAAGAATACCTGTAGATAAGGTCCCACTCGTAGTCCTTCGAGGTGGAAGTGAGAATGGAGGTGACAGGTTTTGCTTCGGATTCATGTTCAGTTGTCGATGCCGGCTGACGACTGGGCCATGAGTCTTCTGACTTGGAAAGCCATGGTGGTCCCGTCCACCATAGCGAGTGGTTGCGAAGTTGAGCGGAAGTTAAGCTTCGAGATGCACAGTCAGCAGGATTGTCTTTGCCGGAAATATATCTCCATTGGGCCCTAGGAGTTAGTTCTTGGATTGTTGCCACGCGGTTCCGAACAAAGTCCTTCCAACGTGAGGGATGAGTTGTGATCCAGGATAGAGTGACTGAGGAGTCCGTCCATAGAGTTGTGGAGAGGCTGTTGAGCTGTAAAATATTATGCGCATAATTTACGAGACGAGAGAGGAGAAGTGCAGCTGACAATTCGAGGCGCGGGATTGTGAGAGGCTTCAAAGGCGTTACTTTTGTTTTGGAGCAGAGCATTGAAACTTTGCGTTCCTTGGACGGAGTTTGAACGAGGAGGTAGAGGACTGCAGAAATGGCAAATTGAGATGCATCGGAGAAGCCATGGAGTTGTACGGAACAACCACCTTGGTAGTTGATCCATCGAGGAATTTTTATGCTGGCCAGCTTGTAGAGGTCGTCGCTGATGTCATGCCATTTCTGTTGGAGTAGTTGAGGTAGAGGTTCGTCCCATGATAACTTTTGGAGCCATAATTCTTGCAACAACATCTTGGCCCTAATCGTAATAGGGATCAAGTATTTGAGCGATATGAGAAAGAACTGAGCGTTTTGTTAGTATAGACCCAGATAGGATGGAGTTGACCTTAAATGTGAAGTAATCTTCTTGAGGGTACCACAGGAGTCCTAATACTTTGGTTGAGGTGGGATTTTCATCGAAGGAGAGTGGAGATGAAGTATGTTCGTCCTCTTGTACATACTGGAGTAGTTGTGGTACATTTGACTGCCACTTTGCGAGGGGGAGGCCGGCCGCCATGCAGAGGTGCTGGAGTTGTTTGGCAATTTCGAGGAGTTGGTCTTCAGTATCTGATCCGCCACAGATGTCATCGACATAACGACCTTTCGTCAATGGGGGAATGGCTAACGGAAACTTGTGACCTTCATCGTTGATGAGCTGGAGAAGAATTCTAATTGCCAAGAATGGAGCGGACCTGGTTCCATATGTGACTGTGGTGAGGTGGTACGTTTGGACTTTGTTGTTGGAGTCGAGTCATAGGATACATTGAAGATCACAATCGTCAGGATGGACCAGGATCTGTCTGTACATCTTTGTGATGTCTGTGGAGAAGACAAATTTGTACTTACGCACCCACATAAGGACATCTATCACGTCGAGTTGTAGTTTGGCTCCTGTGTGCATGATATCGTTGAGTGAAATACCAGTTGAGGTGGGGCTGGAGCCGTTGAAGACCACTCGTAGTTTCTTTGAGGTGTTGTCTGTTTTGAGAACCCCATGATGAGGCAGGAAGTATCTTGAGATGGCTGTCTCTGATGAAACAGGTTGCATGTGATGGAGAAGTTCATATTCATCGATGAATTGATGATAGAGGTCGGAGTACTCTGGGTCCTTTTCGAATTTACGGAGCAGGCCTTGGAGACATCGAAAAGCACGTTGTCTTGAGGAACCCAAGACGTCGACAGACGATTTCAGCGGTAGTCTTACCATGTATTTGCCTGAATCTAGTCTTCGGTGAGTAGAGACGAAGTGGTTTTCGCATTCTTGCTTATCAGGGGTGAGGTGTGACTGAGAAGTTGATTGGATATCTTCCTGTTCCCAAAACTTGGTGAGGAGTTGATGGAGATCATCTTGAGTAGTATGAAACATCGGAGAGTGATGTGGAATGTCTTCTGCTTGTTGACACACAGGACCAAGGATGAGCCATCCGAAGATAGAGAGCTGTGCTGTTGGAGATGATGGAGGACCTCTTTTCATTTGAGGGAGAATGATTGAGCCGTAGACATCAGCGCCCAAAATGATGTCGATTGGTCGTGAGATGTGGTAGTCTGGATTAGCCAGCTTGAGATTCTGGAGGTGTGGAGATGGCTGGAAGCAGGTGTGAAAAGAAGGCAGGTTAGAGAAGGATAATGAGAGAACATGAGCATCAACATGTATGGATTGATGGTCATATAGCGACGTGAGCGGGATAGAAAGGCATCCCTTTGTCTTCGAGGTGGTACCATGGATGCCGACAATTACAACGTGTGACTTCCTTCGAGGAAAACTCAGCTTGTTGGCCAGAGGTGGAGAGATGAAGCTCAACTCAGATCCTGAGTCGATGAGAAGTCGAACCTTGTGTGAGGCTGTTGAGGTGACGAGGTTGGCAGTGGCGGTGGCGAGCAGAACATTGAGACGACTTGGAGGTTCCTGTTGAGCTGACTGTTAACGCCTCTTCGTTGAGGTGCTAGGACTCACCTCCTTTTGAGGTGACTGATGAGAAGTAGAGGAGCTGGTGACCATTCGAGGAGGCACGATTGGTATCCTTGAGAAAGGTTTGCTGCTGAGGGGGACGTCGTGGAGCAGGGTGTGGTGCTGACTTCCACAGCTCTTGCATCTTTTGGAGGTCTTACATGAGCGGCCATTGTGCCTACCCAGACAATTGGTGCACAGCACTCTGTGCAGCACCACATCAGCCTTCTGTTGAGGAGACCTGTTGGCAAACCGTGGACAATTGGAAATAAAATGCTCTTGTCCACAATCATCGCAATTGAACGATGGCAGCGAACTGGACCTGATCGGCGTCGTTGAGCTTGAGGAGACTTGTTCGGTTGAGGAGACTGCTAAAGGAGTTCGGACTGAGATGTTCTTCTTAGAGGGGTCTGGGACTCCTGAGCGAGGCTTGGAGACGGCTTGAGGCGGCTGTCGTTGTGTGGATTCCACCCAATCCAAAGATCTGGACCTTGATTCAAGGAAATCCATGACTTGAGGTAAGGTAGGGAATTCCATGTGGGTGGAAATAAGACTCTCCCACTGAGTCCTAGAGGCGTGATCGAGGCGGTTGATAATATGGAATACCAGAAGATTATTGTTTTGCTGGAGGTTTTCACCAAGAGCAGAGAGGCACTGAAGGGGATTGGTAATGCTATCGCACAACTGTCGTATGGCTGAGGCGTTGGCAGCCTTTTGGTCTGCGAGTGAGAACGAGAGAAGACGGGAGTATTGAGAAGAAAGGAGCAGTCTTCGATTTTCGTATTTTTGCGCAAGCTTTTGCCACGCAATTGAGAATGAGGAGGCTGTGAGTGGCAGACTTGAGATGGTTTCGAGGGGTTCATGAGACAGGCATGTTCTCAGGTAGTGGAGGCGTTCGATATCAGCGAGCTGTTCAGCGTCGATGACTAGAGACTTAAAAAGATCTCTAAATGCAGGCCACTGCGAGTAATCTCCCGCAAACGTGGGAATGGCGATGTCTGGGAGGCGTGGACGTGATTGAGTAGACTGAGTGAGTGAGGAGACTGACTGAGGGTCGACAATTGTGGCGAGGCACCCAAGCTTTGTGGTGATTGACTGATAGAGGCAATCGAGAAAGACGGAATCGGAGAAATAGGGATGGTCCAGACAGGCTTCTGGCCAGGCTGCTTCGAAGTGGGTGTGTGTCTTTGAGAAGGCTTGATGGATTTCTTGAACATGTTCAAGAATGCGGGCAAGCTCTTGAGCGGTCCAGTCCTTAGTGACTGCGAGATCTGTGAGAGTAGTCATGAGGAGTCTGACACGCTGGCGTTGAGTAGACACCTTGATTTTTAGAGGGGTTGGCAACCCCATGGAGCGGGTTTGAAGCGATTCCTTGGCAGAGGAGGTGGACGCTGAGCGTGTCCTTGAGGCGACTGGGAGGTGGCTGGCATCCTCTTGAGGTGGAGGAGAAGTCTTCGAGACGTCAGTCACAGCAGACTTAGTGGATGATGCCTTAGTGGACATAGCTGGACTGTATTTGAGAGAATGTGATGTGAACGATTAATATAACAACTCAATCATCCGGCCCGAAGGACCAAATGTTCAAAAATCTAGGTGGTGAGATAATTGGCAATTACTTTTTAGTGGACTGTTACCAAATGATTGAGTTGAAGATGTTTAATAAAATGTTTATTGTATTAGTTCACATTCACATTATAAACAGGTACTCGCATGGAGTTAAAATTATATACAAAATTTAACAACATCTAAACAGAGTTGACCTATTTACATTTATTGAGAGACAATTGAGTGTAATATTTCACAATAGAGAAAGTCTGAACGTTGTGCTTGAATTGAGAGAATGCTTTGAGATCGATAATTGAGATGTATTGAGTATTATGTGTTGCCTGTAACAATTCTAAATCACTAACGTTGATCTGAGAAGCATTATTTGTCAATAGAAACGCAACGTTTACAGGAATAGAGCTGGCATGTATTAAAATGTCCCCTATTAGAAAAACAGAAGGTTCATTGACAAACAGAGATGGTTGAGGGTAAGTGTAATTGACAGGAGATGAGAGGAATGTATAATCAATAATTATGGTTAACGACGTTTACAGTGATAAGCCTGTCCTTATCAGAAAAACAGAAGTAATACAACATAACTATGGTAATGGAGGTGATAATTGAGAGTCATATGAGGTGTATATAAAGGCAGAGCAGTTAGATTTTAGTTAGCGAAATGAATCAATTGACAACACATTTACTTGAGAGGATAGTTGGTCATAGGTTGAGGAGAGTATAGAGTGCAGGCAATGTAAGTTGCAAGTTATGATAAAGTATAAGAAAATACAAATACAAATTATACTTATGTGAGGTGACATGGGTCTGGAACCATCAAGCGATACATCCAACCAGGTCCTTTAGAGTTTTGAGAGCATTTGCATGAGTAGAACAATTCTGAATACTTATCAGTTGAGACCAGGCCTGGTTGTACGATCCATGTGATGACTCCAGCTGGAACGGAGAGGTACCTGAAACTTACAAAAGCCTGAGAAGTCTAATCGTAGAGGTGTTTTTGAGTATGAGAGATTGTGAAATACTATGAGTGAAAATAATGAGAAGTAAGTGCCTGAGATGTAGGTGAAATGTGAACCTGGTGCTCGAGAGAATACGAGGAGTAACTAGGTACGAAGAGTTTACGAGGGGGGGTCGTTTGGAGATTATAAAATTGGAGAGTTAGTACAAAGGGTTAGGTACAGTACACACGTGGTTCGAGAAATAAATATGAAAATACCAAAAATATACCTTAATGAGGGAGGTACAGGTGACGAGGAGGCTATATAAAATACACTTCAGGTCAGGCAAGCTAATACCCGGGACTCGGTCAACTTCCTCTTCAGAGTCTCGAAGGCTCGCTGTTGCTGATCGCCCCGTTCCCAGTTCTGCTTCTTCCTCAGCAGTACTGTGAGAGGGGAGACGATCCGGGTGAAATCTTCGACGAAACGGCGGTACCAACCGGCTACTCCCAAGATCCTACGGAGTTCTCGGACACTTTTGGGTGGCGACATCGAATTAACGGCGGTGATTTTGTCAGGGTCTGTTGCAATCCCGTCTTCGGTGACAATGTGTCCCAGGTACTTGAGAGACTTCCTCATGAACGAACACTTGTCCGGGTTGATCCGTAGATTAGCCTCCCTGAGACGGCGGAATACGGTCCTCAGGTTCGTCAAGTGTTCCTCAAAGGTCCCCCCTAGGACTGCTATGTCGTTCAAATAGGCGAAGGCTTGGGGATCCATCTCGGGTCCGATGACACTGTCAGATAGTCGCTGGAAGGTTGCCCCCGCAGAGTGAAGGCCTAAGGGCATCACTCTGAACTGGAACAATCCTCTCCTCGGAACCGTAAATGCGGTGACTGGTTTACTCTGCTCCGTAAGAGGGACCTGCCAATATCCATGCCTAAGGTCCAGGGTGGATATATACTTGGCCCTCCGAAGCTTGTCCAGGATGGCCGCTATATGTGGCAACGGATATGCGTCCTTGACGGAGACCTCGTTCACCGGCCTAAAGTCAATACAGAATCTTGGTTCTCCATTGGCTTTCTTAACTAGCACCACGCTAGAGCTCCACGGAGACTTGGACGGCTCCAGGATACCCTCTGCCAGTGAATTTACATGTAGAATCAATTGTAAGTATATCAGGTTTGATGGACATTACGTTAATAGAAATTCTTGAAACATTCGATGTCTTGACCATTTCATCGAATATAACAGACCTTGAACTTACTACCTTATTTTTAATTGGGTCGTATAATCCATAACCATCATCACAGTAACCGACCATTACCGTTTTATTGCTGTGAGAATCAAGTTTACCTGTACGGTCTTCTTTAGGTATATGTGCATGTGCTGGACAGCCAAATAACCTTCTTCAGTTTCTTCTGGAAAAGTTTTTGTGATGACAACCAATACAGAATATCGCTGCCACGTTCTAGTAACTCGAAATTCCCAGTTGGAATCATTTCCGGTACCGTCAAATGGTTTCACATTGACTACCTGTTATATATATATATATATATATTCTTTTGAACTTGAGCATTACAATTAATTTTTCATCTAACAATAAAGCATGTGTATGAAAAAAGTGGTAGCAGAGGTTAGTGTAACGGGGTACCATATAATTTGATATATGATACTAGAGCTTAGGGAAAAAACCTCAGCAAAAAAAACCCTATCTCCCCGTTAGTGTTGTGATTTATGAAAATTGAAATTGTTAACAAAATATGCTGAAATATTAAATATTGAAGGGCATCTTTTTCTTCATTATCGCTTCTTCCTTCAACAATCAGAGAAGTTTCTCCAAGGTACCCGAAACCCAATCTGGAAAAGGAAAAGGCAAAGGGAGAAAACGAACAAATTAAAAATGGAATATTCTATATTTTATTAAATAGATTCAAAACTCGCTACCCATTCTAAAAAAGATTCAGAAACATTATGAATAGCCCTAAAACCATCTTTGAATCTATATATGCGACAATAATTAACTAAATGATCTATGGTTTCCTCTGCTTCCCCGCATTCACAACTAGGGCTCTCAACCGAGTTCCACCTGAAAAGCATGCTGTTGCAACGACCATGACCGGTTCTTAGACGATTCAGAATAGACCATATTCTCCTTGGAAGATCAAACCCCGGAACTCTATTTGAAGGATCAGAAATTAAATCTTTGTTGAATAAATTGCAAGAAATCCATTCAGACCGCCAAACTTCCTTGTCACTTTTAATCGAATTAAGAAAACAGTTGGACCATAAAGGGTTTCGTGACTTCAATCTGGGAATCTTATTGTCTGGAATGTAGGAGATAATCGGAAATGAATTCGGAAAAGAATGAAATTTATTCCAAGAATTTGAAACAGCAGTCTGCCTGCGAATGTGGGGCGGGACAATGTTTGAAAGAACTGGCAACCAATGAATAGGTGTAGATCTAATAGTTCCAGTGATGATTCGCATAGCTGAATTCAACTGTGCATCAATTTTTTGAGTATGAGCACTATTAAACCAGACGGTGCAACAATATTCAGCGGCAGAAAAAACCAAGGCTAAGGCAGCCGTTCGAAGAGTAGCTGCATCAGCACCCCATGAAGTACCAGCTAATTTCTGCAGAATATTATTTCTCGTTTTCAACTTCAGACGCAAATCATCCAAATGAGCTTTGAAATTCAAAGATGAATCTAGTTTCACTCCTAGATATTTAGGATAAAAATTATGTCTCAAGAAAGAATCACCGAAAGACACACTCAATGTTCTATATTTTTGGTGATTGTTCAAATGAAAGCAAGAAACCTCAGTTTTATTCGGATTCGGACACAAACGCCACTGAAATAGGTACTTTTTCAGAATATCTAAATCTGCAGATAGATTTTTTTCTATACTTTGGAAATCAGAATGACGAAATGCAAGGGCAATGTCATCAGCGTAGATGAATTTCTCAGACGAAGTAGCAGGAATATCACACAGATATAAATTGAAAAGAAGAGGTGCTAAAACTGAACCTTGTGGGAGACCATTATTCAAATTCTTGAATTTACTACTATTATTATCAATAAAAACACGAAACCTTCTATCCGAGAGCATATTTTCGAGTAAACGAACCATTTTTTTTTTTTTTGCACGCGCACTTCTTTCTCGTACGAAGTCTTTTAAACCGAACAAGTCTACCTCCTAATTTCACTCACTGGGTAGCTGGGGCCAAAACCTATTATTTACGCAGGTTTAAATAAGAAGTTACCCTTGAAATGCAATTAGGTTTATCCACTTGAATCACACTTAGTAAAGAGATGTAGGGTCAACTGGGGTAATTGTGAACAATATTTGCAACTTCAATGTTGCTTCCCAAAAAACAGCATTTCTTTTTATGTAAGTTTTGCTGAATTTGGCAAGCCTTATTGCCTATGCGTTGTCAAACAAATTTTGATGTAGCGCATAGGGCTTTTAATTAATTACATGTTTACTTTTACCCCATTCGTTTACATTTACCCCCACTTGTTGGGGGAAATGTAAACGAAGAGACAACAAGGTAGTAGAATTATAGTTGGTCTGGCAGGGGTAAATGAGAATAAATACACAACGTGAAATTTCTTGAAAATTTTAATCAAAATAATCATTTGTTTACATTTACCCCAAAGAGCGACAAATAAATGAAATTCAAGTCTTTACTTTTCAAAAACCGCGACTGAGCCCGGGAATACATACAATAACTTTCGATTCTTGTGCATAATGGTAGGTTTCGGCAATATTGCTTCAATATTCTCAAATTCGATAGTGCTTAGGTCATTAGATTTCTCTACAAATTCGGTTGCAATGTTGTTAGCACGTTCGTATCCCTGCACCACTATTTCTCCATCACTGTCATCTATCTCTTGCACACGACATACATATTTGTAATGAACCTTGTTTCTTCGCCCTCCCAAGAAGTTGACCAAAACAAAAATGCCTACTTTCAACTCATCCCACCTTGGTTGATGATAGACGACTTCAGGTGTTGCTTCGGCAATGACAGTTTCTGCAATGTTATCATCATCCGATGAATCTTGGCATAAAGCGGCTTCGTCTATTTCACCTTCACTGGGGGGGCTCTTATTTTGCTTGGTACTGCAAGAAGCCTTTTTTTATTCTTTGTCTTGCTCTTGCTTTCAGGACAGGAGGCCTTCCTTTTTGTTATCTTCTCATTTCTTGCGTTTTGTGCAGTTTCAAGTTTCTCCAAGACCTCCTGAGTTTTTATGAAAACTAAATATTTTGCAATACTTTTACATAAAATGAACTGTTCACGTTTACCCCGAGTTGTCATTTACAATTAACCCAGTATTGATTTTGTTCCGGGGTAAATGTAAATACGAATTTTGAAGATAATTTACAATGAACGTGGAGTTTTTGAGGGATCACAGTTAAACACCATCATCTTACAACCTACCATTCAAACAATTTTAAGTGAAACTTACCTGGTTTTGCTTCTACACACTTTTGATCAGAACGCGGCGAAACTGTATTCAACAAAATGCGAAGTGTTCTTGTTAATCTGACAATGTCTTGTCAAAAAATGCCGCCGCAAGCACAAGAAATATACCTAGGCAACACAAAAGTACGGGAACTATACCAGTGTTGTCGGATTTTGACTAAATTCTGGTGTTATTGAAGAATCATGGTCATTTCCATTTACCCCTATTTACATTTACCCCAGTTGACCCTATATTGTATATCATTACACGTGCTATTTCGCATTCGACTAAATTTCGATGGCTGTGTTAATTGGCACATAGAAACATCAGCGACATCTACTTGGCACTCGATAAACTTATTTGTATTGTGAATTGCCTAACAACAAAATACCTCCAATGTATACAGAGTGATTACCTGTTTTATTTTTTTCTATACGAATCTTATCATACGTTTTCTTTAGGTTCCTCCATTTTTCATCACATTTCTGAGGAGTTCTTGTAATTCCTTTTTTCTTGAGTTCATCACAAATAATCTTCCATACATTTTTTTTTGTATACATTGCATTTTCAAATTTATCTTCGTGTTGGACATAACTAAATATTAACAGTTCTATGGCTTCATGTGTCCAGGTACATTTTATTTCACCGTCTATTGTGTCTGCTGGATAATTCTCATTCGAAGTAGATGCACCATCTGCCAATATCCTATTAGAGGTGCTTCGGGTTGGCTCTAGAGAACGGTCTACTTCCATTTGGGGAAGAGATCTGAAAATTTGTTTGGTCTTGAAGACATTCGTATAATTTTCACTATAATTCTAATCTAACATCTGGATAGAAGGGAACGCACCCTCATTCAACTGACGCTCTCCATAGAACATACGGAAATTGTGACAGGGAGGATCTGTGATTGTTTACAAGAAAAGGACAGCAAGCTAGCCATGCACTTGGAAACCGACGCCTCTTGAGATTAGGGGATTATAAAACGAAAAGCTTGGATGGATTCTCTCTCTTAGCTCTTCTGTTTCTGAACGTTCAACATTCAACAATTTTTAAGTCCAAATATTATTAGTGTTCCACAAGTTACAAGGTAGTCAGTTATTAGTGTTCTGTGCCAAGGGGTGAAAAAAAGCCTATAGGGTGTTCTACATTATTAGCACCTGATCATTGTGCCCTTACGACTTCGGTCCATGTTAACTGTATCCTTTTGAATGCATCTAATGGCGTACCTTATATTGTGTAATTAATCTACTGGTATTAGGATCTGAATTATAAATGAATCTCTGTATTTCATCTTGTGCATAATTATTGATGTGATTAATTTGATACCATCGATTTAAAGGGAAAACACTGCCGCATTAAAGTTCACTAAGTTCATGAACGTAAGGATTATTATGTTATTTTGATTGCTTTTTGTGTCTGAGCTCTGCGGAGATATTGTAGAGCATTTATGGTGGGTTTGGTAACATATAAAAGGGTAACTTCTTAATAGTGATGGAATTGGAAGCTCCGTAGCATCACTTTATAATGCCCGAACGTTTTCCTGCATTTTCATCAGCGTTGGCCACACTGATGAAGCTGGAACACGGTTTCGTTATTCAGAGCTTAGATCTCTGAGAGTTTGTTCAAATTCATTGATTCCTTCTGGCGAAGCTTAACGACACCGACCACCTCTTAGGTTAGCGCATCCCCTGTACATATCCTGCGCCTCCCGATAGCTGTAGGTCAAGCACTGGCTTTAGGAAGAAAGGGCGAGGTCAAGCACTGCTCTTTAATCACCTCCCGAGTGAATGAATAAGGTAGAAAGAGTGAAGGTCAAGCACTGCTCGTTACTCACCTCCGGCGGTGGAATGTGGTATAAACACTAATGCTTACTGACCTCCGATCCAGTGAATATTCCAATGTCATATAACAAGAGAATGTACGATCCACCAGGTGCTCTCTTTATCGTTCTCAATTATTGTAGAAATGTGAATGTACCAGTTGGTTGATATAACTTTGTCTGATCATGACGATCAGAGCTATTGGGTTGTCAAGCTTAGATGATAAGAAGAAAAAAATGTTATATAATATATACCTGTTCATCGGTGGGGTGAGCGGATATAAATTTTCAAAAATGTAAAAAAAACCGTTACGTGGACATACTCGAGCGCGTCAGATATTGATAGCATCTGTGTCCTACGTATTTTAAAACATGTACAGATGTTAATCTGCTCGTTTCCATGATGGAGGTGATCATACGTAAGGGTTGAAAATGAAAAAAGAATTTTTTTTATCGAGCTCGTCAGATTTTCTAAGGGGGTGTTAAGTGAACCTTAAAAGATGCTCTTGTATAATAATCTGACGATTGGGATGTAACGCAAACTCGTGGTCATTATTAGAATATGCAAAAAAAATCGCCATTTAGAAATACTCAAGCGCGTCAGATTAAGATATATGTGGTTCATCAATATGGCCTAGACGTGCTGTCTCCTAATCTGACGATTGTCTGGAGGGAATCGCTAAATCCGACAATAATATTTTTTTTTTATTGTTTTAAATCATTGAACTTAATTAATCGAAAAGCTCAGGAAATAGCGTGCAAATGAAAAAGCTTAAGTTGTTTTGAGGAGAATATTTATAAAAATAATAATTATACAAAATTTCATTTTTAAAGGTATGTTTTTTTAATCTTCTTCATCAGTAGAATCCTCTTCCTCCTCAGGGTCTACTTCATCCTCAGATTGCGTATCTGTAACAAGAAGTCATTAAAATATTTAGTAATATTGGTTTATTCTTTTGATTAACGTGTTTTTTAATTATAAGAGAATAAATATACCTGGAGTATTCTCAAAAATATCAGTCGTTATGACCACATCTTCATGCGCCTTCGGGAATTGATCACCTTCAAACCAAATCATTTCCAGCTTTCCGTCAGCAACTTCCCACCCATAATCCGTTGGTAACATATGAGTGATTTTTGCATTGTGGGCATTACTCCACAAAATGTGCAAAAGGATATCTGGTGCGTAGCACTTGTTGGAGTAGCTCAGATTGGCAAGTTGCATGCATCGTAGTTGCGGATACTCAAAGAGAAAGGCTTAGATTGATCTCTAACCTTGTACGTCATATTGAAGATAACTATCCTGGCCTTATTAACATCGTCTAATTTTTTTAGACCATACATATGGCAAGTAAAAACTGTACAAGGTTAAAAGAATCCTGAACATCATGCTTCTTTGGTCCCAAATCTACGAATGCGCTTTGGAAAACTTCAGAAGTCATCACGAACTGCAAAGGCTTCTTTTTTCCTCGTCGGTAAAACGCTCGCTGGGTTGAAATCGCAACCAGTCGCAAGTTTAACTATCATTTTTTGTTTGAAAAATTGAATATGTTGCTTCCTTAATTTATTTCCGAGATGAAGTCCCTCCCTTTCTTGCAATATATTCAATTTTTCAACAAAGTCAAAATCAATCACTTCACCATCATTATTAACAAACCTTTTTTTTTTCACCAAAACAATTTCTAACCAGCTTTATCATATGAACTGGATCTGGAAGTATAAAATATTTACGATTTTCATATGTAAAATCTGCGCTAATATTATTCTGACTGAAGTAGCAGTTCAAGATATTGCACATGCTAAAATTTGCAATACACCCATCAAAAGTTATATTACTTACAGTAACACCCACATCCTGTAACAACATTAGGGCATGCTTTGTGAGGGATGCTTTTTGTTGGCTGTTAATGCCTGCAATTAAAAAATATCCTATTGGTAGTTTCCATGGTTCATTAATGCATACTAACATGAATACCAAAGCCTCATTGGCTAGATCCATGGAATCCCCAAATAAATCACCACCACAATTAACATATCCGTAATACTCATTCCCTGCGTATTCTAAATGTTTTCTGATTGCCATCTCGTCAAAAATCAATGAACAAATAATTTTTTTATTTGAATTTTGGACCTTCAGTTTTAGAAAATCAAAAGCCTCTGAAGTGAATCCAGGCTACGCATTTATAGAGGAATACCACTTGGACAAGATCTTTGGGTGTTGTAAACAATTTTCAGTTTTTTGACGAACATAACAATATGCTTTTGGCGAAAAAAAATGCAGAGTGACTGCAAATGCTCGTAGGGACTGTTCAAAGGGTTTTCTCACCATTTTATTTTGAGATTTATTCAAAAGCCTTTGAATGAACTCTTTATTTCTCCTGAAGTGGTCCAGTATCACATTTTCCTGTTCTTCAAACAATAGATTCTTCTTTTTCAATTCCATTGTCATTGCTCTCAGTGAAGATATTCGCCTTTTTTGTCGCCAGATGATCTTGTGTAATTTATGTATTTTCCGAGTTTTCAATCTGTTCATTCTTTCCAATTCATGGATTTTCCTTTTCAAGTTCCTTTCTCGAGGTGTTTCTTCTAATTCTACAAAAGCTGTTTCTGTAGGAGGTGAAAAGAAATCCTGTTGAGAAGAAGTTGAAGGCAGTGTATCTGGGCTTTGCGATTCATCCTCCATCTTCACATCTATCACAGAACTTGTATCCATTGGATTAAAATTCCTCACCTAAAATGAATTGGGCTTAAATAAACAGCCTTCACCAAAATCTACTTCTCCCTTAAATATAATTTTTGGGGCTGAACGACTTCTTATTATTATTATGTATAGTTACTCACATATTTTAAACGATCCACTTCAATTGTCGGAATAGCATTGGGAAACAGTCTCACTTTCACCCTAGATGTTCGATCGAAACAATTCTCAGCAAAATGATGGGAGCATAAAACACTACTCTTTCTGAGTATAAATTCAGGCTTCTTCAGAAAAGCAATCCTTTTTGTCTCTGCTTTTCATTTTTAGGAAAACTAATAAAAATTAGTTTGTGTTAATATTCGTTGCTAAGTTGAGCTATATTGTGCCAATTATAAAGTAATCGCTATCAAAAACGTTATTTCACCCATGCTACGCCTATGGACGATGTTATGGATTTTATTAGCTAACCTACAAGTTTGATAGACTGCAAAATTAGCAAAAAAATAATAAACTGTGAAATGTTACACCACCATAATTACTTTTTGCTGTAAGAGAGCAGCCACAATATGCACAACTAACCATAGTTCAATAATAAATTCAATAAACACACAACATTCAAAATCAACCAAAACAATGAGTCAAAGATAGAGGAACAAGATGGCCGATTCTGTCCTCCGCTTCGTAGTGGTGGGAGTTTAGGCATGCTCCTTCCTGTGGTTCTATATTCAAAGGTAGATACCCAACAAAAAACCTTATCTAAGGTAGGAGTAAAAAACCAAAACAAGTATCAAATCAACGATCAAGTTGAAATGTCAAGAATTCCGACAGACGTAATTGTCAAAGATTCAAATTCAAAACAAACAACTGTTTTGACACCGCTAAGAACGTCATCGTCATCATACGCACATAGAGTCGCAGCACAGAACATTGCGAGCTGTCAAACTAAAATCAACCAACCTAAAAATTCCAAAACAACATCCTCGGTGGAGGTTGATACAAATTTTACTATTTCCAAATAATCCCCAGAAAGATGATAGCAAATTGATTGTTAGGTATCAGGAGGAGCTTACAACCAACTTTGCGAAGTATGATGGTTTCCAAACTGTGAATAGAAGAAAAAAAAGGAGAAACTGCATAGGAAATAAGAAACTAATTGGCAGAGGAGAACATGATAGTGCATTCCTCGGTTGCAAACCAAAAGCATGGCTTTACATCTACAGAGTCAAACCTCAGGCAACAGAAAGCATAATAGCAGGATATATAAGTGAAAAACTAAAACTCGACATGACAACAGACAGAGGCGAAGTGGTGGTGAAAGAACGTCCAACAATCAAATCAAAAAGTGCTTCATGGTGGGCGCCCCCCTGGATAACAAAGATGACTTGTACAAAGAAAGTTTCTGGCCTTATGGTGTTGGCTACAGAAGATTCGACTTTAAGAGGTTCAATGAGTATAATAAACAAGATGACAATGAGGATTTTCAGAAAAAGCTATAAATAGAGCGAACGTCTTAATACAAAAAAATTGGTTCAAGCACTGACGTGAAGTCAGAAGCTTTTGCGCGTATGTTCTATTGTCCATTCTTCTGTATTGGACACCCTTAATCGAATTTACCATGGTAAATTATGTTGTCCATTCTCCTTTATTGGACACTCTTAATTCGAATTTACCATGGTAAATTCGAATTAAGTGTCCAATACAGGAGAATGGACAACATAATTTACCATGGTAAATTCGATTAAGGGTGTCCGTACAGCTTATCTGAAATTAAAATGGTATTTTTCTCTGCACTATTCGAAAATATATCACTAGCGATTTGTACTGAAAATTTTTGAAAAACGCCTTGGATATCAATAATACTTATATAATTGTCTATGATAAAACTTGTCAAATATTTTCCAGAGTCAAGGCTGAGATAATCGCTAATCTCAATTTCTGGTACAGGACAGGAAACATTTTCGAAACATGCAACAACATAATTCCGTTCTGAAAATCTTCTGGCTGATATTTCTACCTGCCAACGATCAGGTATATTTTGGTAGAAATTTATGTCTTTTACCAATCCATTAGGAAAAAATTCAATATTTTTAAGAGTTCTCCATCTTCTATCTTCAAAACTCCCAAAGAAATAGGTATATTCTGAAATCGTCTCGGTAAAAAATCGAAATAATAGAATGTTTCAGTTTGGGAAGAATCGTGTTATTACAAAATATTTCGTTTCTCATTACTCTGCTGATTTTAATATTCTTAAATGTATATATTATTAAATCACACCACATCCGTTCTGAAATGTTCAATAACCCTTGGGTTTGGTAATAATAATTGGAATTGCTTCTGAGTTCATCCGATTCGTTCATGAATTTTAATTGTACCATATTAGGATCCTCATTTCTTATGGTATATGGGCATTTGATTTCTATCATTCCCTCGTTATTGATCAGACCATCTGGAGAACATGCTAAAAAGGGATAGATTTTGTGAATTATCAAGCCGCTCAACTGACATCCAACATTGAAAATTTCACAATATTTTTCTCTTGCAAATTTTTCATTTTCAATTCCATGATTAATTGCTGGGACATTTAAGGTACATTCACAACCACCAAATTACAATTAAAATTAGCAATTGGAATTAGTCGTAGAAGTTTGGTGCACGGTATAGAATTGGATCATTCACAACCTCCAAATTAACGTTTCCAATTATACTTACAATTACACTTATAATTAACACATTGCAATGTCCAAACTTCTACGACTAATTGTAATTGGAAATCTTCTTCGCGCGTGCTCAGTATGTTTGTTTTGACAGAATTCGTTTGGTATTCCTACAATTTTAATTTCATAACCTCATATTTGATGAACGTTTTGGCGCTCTTGTTTAAGAAGTGTGAATAGAATACTGAATATTGAATAATGATGTCGAGGCGAAAAGTTCAACTTCGGAAAAAAACATTGGGTTCCCTTGCTTTGGCGTTGGGGGAGTACTATCTCGAATTGAAAAATAAGCGGAAGAGTAAACGTCAGTGGTGGATCAGACCAATTTTTGCTGTTCGAAAAGAATTTGGGGATTATGAAAACCTCTTCCAAGAGATGCGACTTACTGATCATGAAATGTTCGTAAATTACACGAGAATGGATGTAAATAAGTTTGATGAACTTTTGAGTATAGTTGGACCAGATTTGAAAAAACATAGTCATCGGGAATCGATTACACCAGGAGCACGTTTGGCTTTAACTTTAAGGTATGTAATATTAACAAAGTTTTGTAGTACACAGCATAACTTAGGAATTTTTGTTCCGTAGGCATTTGGCAGCTGGTGATAGTATCCCTACACTTTCATTTGCATACAGAGTTGGTAAATCAACAGCTTGTTGTATAATAAATGAAACATGTGAAGCGATATGGGAAAAATTGAATCCTATCGTGTTGAAAGAACCCAACGAAATAGAATGGAGAAGAATCTCGGGTGATTTTCAAGAGATTTGGAATATGCCTAACTGTCTTGGAGCTCTAGACGGAAAGCATGTGGTTATTCGGGCTCCTCAAAGAAGTGGTTCCCTATATTTTAATTATAAAAAAACATTTAGTATAGTTTCTGCCCTAGTATAAAATGGTCCCCCAGTACTATTACTAGGGGATAACATTTCATTACTGAACATACTCGTTGTTGGAGAAGATGCCCGAAATTCAAAATTGTGTAAGTCGGGATCTATATCAATTTGTGATTCAACCACAGTGAATAATTCGCTTCCCTCGAGGTTGAAGCTGCTGGTAGTTCTTCGAGGTTTTATTATTTCCTCCAAAAAAGACATTAATTTAAAAATATGCCAGTCCTTCTCTTTAGGAGCTCCTGCTCCGCTTCTCGAGTCTTTTTCAATAGTCTTTTTAATTCTTAAAAACTTCTCTCTCAACGATTTGAAATTTTGTTTCGCCCATTCGCCTGAAATGTTTAATAGTTAGCATTTTGATCCTCGGATGCTATAAAGATTAAATAAATACCTGTTGCATTGAACCGTCCTCCAACTTCATTCCATGTTCTTTCTTTTTTCTTAACATCTTTAAATTCTAATTTCGACTTATCATACAGAAATGGATACTCCATTACAATGGCAATGAATTTTTCACTAATATCAGTCGATTCCATCATTAAAAATCTGTTTTATATTATAATAGTAAAAGTGCTTGGCTTAATATAGTTAAAACGCGCGTCTAATGAAATTTGAAATATGATATTTCCGGTCCTAAAATTGCTGACTTACCGACAATACACCTAGTAGAAATCTGCCTTAACTACTTACCCTACTTCATAATATATTCGATAGGTGGCTGCTGAAAATAATTGACCTTCACTTTCTATTAATTCCACTGTTAAGTGGACGTTGTGAATGCTCAAAATTTGTTAATTTTTTGCGCGTATGTTCTGGGGAACATCGCGTTATAGTTTTGCCCAAATGTGAAATTTAATTCTGTGGTGCCGTACGGCCGTCCGGCCGTTGCCACGATAACTTGAGAACGGAAAGAGCTAGCGACTTGAAATTTTCAGGGTAGGTGGCGCATCTCAATACGACGGACAAGTTCGTTAATGGGTATAATCGGCCCAATGGTTTCCGAGTAATAATTTTGTTTTCAACCAAAATAAATCCGATCGAATTTAAACTTGGTGAATAGTTGTAGAATATAGACCTAAGCACGTTTGTGAAATTTTGTGAGAATCGTATCGCTAGAAAATTATTAAAAAATTATTAAAAAATATTTTTGTTGTCACGATAACCTGAGAACGGAAGGAAATAGCGGCTTGAAAATTTCAGGTTAGGTTGTGCACCTGAATGCGACATTTGAGTTTGTTTATGAGCATAATCGTCCAAACGGTTTTAGAGTTATAGCCATCTGAAATTTTCTGAAATTTGGTAGTTTTTTGTTCCTCATTAACTCGAAGAATACAAAACCGATTGAATTCAAACATTGTTATTAGTTGAAGAATGCCAACGCGAAAATTCTTGCAGAATTTCGTGAGGATGGTATAACTAGAAAATTAAAAAAAAAATAGTTGAAAATTATTGAAAACAAATCTAAATATCATAAACTATTCGTCCGGCATGGCTGAAATTTTGGAACAGCCTTCAGAACCTAACTCTACTGCAGAATTCCAAGTTTGAACATGATCGGATCTATATTGTTGGAGAACCGGGCAGCCTTTTGTGAGTTCGGTAGCGTAGTGGTAGCCAAGTGTAGCTGATGGGAATCGTCGAATGATGATATGTAGTCTATGGTCGTATTTTTTCGAGAAACTTCAAAAATAAAAATATGAATGTCATGATGACATATTTTCGCTCGTATATTATGGGAAAATCGTCTTATTTCATCTCAAATCTATGGGAGATGATAGCCCTACATTAGTGGTCAGACCTGGTTTTGAAAGAGATCCTCCTTAGGAGGAGGCAACTAAATATTGAAGGGATTTCTATGAACAAGAGTGAATATCTTTGCGAAATAGAGAAGGCGATTCTTCTTCAAGAGATCCATGTGCCTTCAGAGGAGTATATTTGCGAGAGGGGACTTTTGAAAGGTTGGTAAAACTTTCGCACATGGCCAGTGAACCGATTTTGATGTTGTGTGTTGCCTAACACACAGCTGTAAGGGGCTAATGAAATCTCAAGGTTGGAGTCCGGTATTCATGCAAACATGACTATGGTATGATTATATATCATATGAATATCTGGATTAAATTCAACGCTCAATGGTTTTGATGTTTTTGAAATTATGAAACTTGAAATTGAGTTCATTTGAAGCTTCAATTTCTACGTAATTTCAGTTCTAGAAACACGAATTATTAAATGCATATATATTACATATACTGTTTGTTTTAATTCCAGTAACCTCCACGTTCCGGAGATATAAAATTGTGAAAATTGAAAATTTCACTTATTGCGTCGAAAATTTAGTATCTGGCCAGTGACCGATTTTCTTCATACTTGTTTCTGAGATGCATTTCGGCATAACAAATCGATCCCTGTTTGCTTAAATTTCAGGAACTTCCGCGTTTCGGAGATATAAAATTGTGAAAATTGAAAACTCCACTTACTGCGTCGAAAATTTAGTATCTGGCCAGTGACCGATTTTCTTCTTACTTGTTTCAGAGATGCATTTTGGCATCACGAATCGATCCCTGTTTGTTTTAATTCCAGGAACCACCGCGTTCCGGAGATATAAAATTTTGAACTTTAAAATTTCACTTACTGAGTCGAGAATTTAGTATGTGGCCAGTGACCGATTTTCTTCTTACTTGTTTCAGAGATGCATTTTGGCATCACGAATCGATCCCTGTTTGTTTTAATTCCAGGAACCACCGCGTTCCGGAGATATAAAATTTTGAACTTTAAAATTTCACTTACTGAGTCGAGAATTTAGTATGTGGCCAGTGACCGATTTTCTTCTTACTTGTTTCAGAGATGCATTTTGGCATCACGAATCGATCCCTGTTTGTTTTAATTCCAGGAACCACCGCGTTCCGGAGATATAAAATTTTGAAATTTAAAATTTCACTTACTGAGTCGAGAATGTAGTATGTGGCCAGTGACCGATTTTCTTCTTACTTGTTTCAGATATGCATTTTGGCATCACGAATCGATCCCTGTTTGTTTTAATTCCAGGAATCACCGCGTTCCGGAGATATAAAATTTTGAAATTTAAAATTTCACTTACTGAGTCGAGAATTTAGTATGTGGCCAGTGACCGATTTTCTTCATACTTGTTTCAGAGATGCATTTTGGCATAACAAATTGGCCCCTGTTTGTTTTAATTCCAGGAACCACCGCGTTCCGGAGATATACAATTTTGAAATTTAAAATTTCACATTTTTTTCAATTTTCACAATTTTATATCTCCGAAACGCGGAAGTTAATGGAATTAAAACAAACAGGGATCGATTCGTTATGCCAAAATGCATCTCTGTAACAAGTATGAAGAAAATCGGTCACTGGCCAGATACTAAATTTTCGACGCAGTAAGTGGATTTTCAATTTTCGTAATTTTATATCTCCGAAACGCGGAAGTTCCTGAAATTAAAACAAACAGGGATCGTTTTGTTATGCCGAAATGCATCTCAGAAACAAGTATGAAGAAAATCGGTTAGTCGCCAGATACTAAATTTTCGACACAATAAGTGTAATTTTCAATTTTCACAATTTTATTTCTCCGAAACGCGGAAGTTCCTGGAATTAAAACAAACAGGGATCGATTCGTTATGCCAAAATGCATCTCTGTAACAAGTATGAAGAAAATCGGTCACTGGCCAGATACTAAATTTTCGACGCAGTAAGTGGATTTTCAATTTTCGTAATTTTATATCTCCGAAACGCGGAAGTTCCTGAAATTAAAACAAACAGGGATCGATTTGTTATGCCGAAATGCATCTCAGAAACAAGTATGAAGAAAATCGGTTACTGGCCACATACTAAATTCTCGACTCTGTAAGTGAAATTTTAAATTTCAAAATTTTATATCTCCGGAACGCGGTGGTTCCTGGAATTAAAACAAACAGGGATCGATTTGTTATGCCGAAATGCATCTCAGAAACAAGTATGAAGAAAATCGGTCACTGGCCAGATACTAAATTGTCGACGCAGTAAGTGAAATTTTCACTTTTCACAATTTTATATCTCCGAAACGCGGTGGTTCCTGGAATTAAAACAAACAGCATTTAATAATTCATATTTCTAGAACTGAAATTACGTAGAAATTGAAGCTTCAAATGAACTCAATTTCAAATTTCATAATTTCAAATACATCAAAACCATTGAGCGTTGAATATAATCCAGATACCTTAGGTATGTTTGCATGAATACCGGACTCCACTTCAGTGTTCATTAGCCCCTGACAGCTGTGTGTTAGGCAACCCGCAACATCAAAATCGGTCACTGGCCATGTGCGAAAGTGCAGCCTGAAAGGTTATATATGTATTATTTTTAATATGATATCGCTGAAATTTTGCTGAAGGCTTCTGATCTTGTAAGGTGAGAGGCTCATTTGTGGATATTAAATCTTGTGATGGGTAGAGAGGAATTTTAGGCCATGTAGGCCACTAAGGCCCACTTGCACGAATGCGGGTTATCTAATTAAATCCGGATTAACTCTAAACCTAGGGTTAAATTGATAATAGGTCTTGCACCTTCAAGATTTAGAGCCTAACCCTGGGTTAAAACTATAAAAATTTAACCCGGCAAAATAGCAGGGCTAAATGGCTAAGTCCGGGTTAGTCATGTAAAAATTGACATTTCTAATTTAAATAGTTTCGATTTGTGATGAATTTCTGGTTTATTACGTCCAATTGTAATTCCAATTGCTAATTTTAATTGTAATTTGGTGGTTGTGAATGTACCTTTAGAACAAGAGGATCACTAATTTGTTTGCAAATACTCTCTTTGGTAGATTCCCTGCATCTACATATTTGGAAGATATATGAAGATGTAATTCTTTTTGTTCTTTCAACTCGCCAAATTTTTGAATCCCATTGCAAAATTGTTTTTTCAAATATAATTTTCCATTGTACAGAAGATACTGAAATGTTTACAATTTCCTTCATGCACTGTTCAGAAAGCTGGGAGTTATGTTTTTCATTTTTTGCTATCTGATTATTCTCTATTTCATCGGGTATCGTTAATTGTTCTGTATTATCCTCCTGGATAATTTCATGATCGTCTGCTGGAGAAATCTGTTTTTTTTTTTCTATTTTTTCATATAATTTCCGCTGAAATGGGAACTCATTCGTTTCGTCTTCCTACACCAGGTTTCTTGCGAACTCTTCTCATCAGTTTGCTCTTTTTCTGTCCGCTTTTTTTTAGCTAAATTAGACTTCTGAATATTCATAAGTGATTCTTTACACAGCGCTTTTATATCAATTTGATAAGCTCTGATAAATCTGGAGCATTTCATATTTCTATTACCGTCTAGTATACCACATTTCAGATATCCGAAGTAATTCTCGATTATTGCATTGCTCATTCTCATTTGACTCATTTTCAATACAATGCAGGTCCATAGTGGAGCAAACGATATATATTTTCTCAAGATGATTTCCAGAAATTCCTCATTTGAGTAAATTTTTTCTTCCGGCGAATTTTTTACAAAGCATATATCCTTTCTCATTTCATTACGAATATTTGTAGGTATATCTTTTATAGAACGGACTTGAACGAAAAAGGGATTCCGATGTATCGTCTGATTTCAGAATGTTTCCATCATATTCACCAAACTCTGTATTTGTTTGAATGCCTCCACACAAAATTTGAAGACTTTTTTTCGAAATTTACTACAAAGTAGAATAGTTACATTTTTGAACCATTCGTCCAGCTCTGGTAAATTACGAATATCAATGGAAACAGCTAAAAGTTCTTTGAAGAGAGATTTTTGTTGTTCGTTCCTACCAGCGATTTCAATATCTTTACATACCATTTTCATGTAATGTGCGCAGCATAGGTGAATTGTAATTAATTGTGCGCTTATTTTAGAACCACTTTCGGCTATTTTATAGCAATCATCCAGATATTCCAATAGGGTCATTCTATTGAATGCTTTGATGGCAGCATGAATTGTAGCAAAACTGAAATCTGTAACGAATCCTGAAAATAATGGCCACTTTTTCTCTTCTTCGCAAGAATATCTAAAATCGTGGAGCAATTTGAAAACTGCGTTCGAATTATGTTCTGCAGAAATTAGAGAGAAAACAGGAAATATTCTTTTTGTTTTTAACATTACCGCTCCTGTGTAAAGATAAACTCTTTTTTTTGCTTTATAAGGATGTCGAATGATAGACCCAGTTGCATCAAAATGTATAAAAACTTCACCAGAGCTGGTGAGAAATAAATCGTGAAGAATTTTAATTTGTTCTACAGAAAACAATTAAGATTGGAATGGAAATGATAATTCTCTGATATAATGGTTGTTATCTGCCTGTAATTTGATCAAATGTAATAAATCATTTCTGTCCCTATCGAATTGAGCGAGTTTTTCAGATCTTATTTTTCTTATTGTAGGGTCGGATACAATATTCTTGAGATTTTTAGTCTTCTTAATAAAATGATCATCACATTTCAACAGCGTTTCTCTTTTGTAACTTAAAGGTAACGGATAACGATTATACAAGTATTATTAACTATATTGCTCCAGCTAAGGAATCAATTATATCCGTTATGTTGGGTAAAGGAAATTTATCATTTTGTAACTGCAGGTTAACTTTTCTATAGTCAATTACCATTCGCCACTTTTTCTCTCCGTCTGTTGATTTTTTCGGTACTAACAATACTGGTGATGACCACTCCGAATTAGACTTTTCTATTATGTCGTTATCGAGCATCTCCCGTACTTGCCTATTCAACTCTTGTTTTTGTGAATGCGGAATGCGATAAGGTTTCTCATATATCGGTGAAGTATCATGTTTCAATGGTATATTTTGTTTCAAGATGTTTGTTGTTGAAAGCTTATCACCTGGTAATTGAAAAACATCGCTGAAATTGGCACACAATTCTTGTACAGATGTTTTTCTTCATCGTTCAATTCGTCAAAATTTAGTAATTCAAATATCTGTTTCACGCGTTCTGGATTAGGGTATGGTTTTGCTTCGAATATCCGTATGTCGAATTTTCTTAAAATATGTAACTCGGGAACAAAATTTCTTAATTGCACATCACAATCTCTCGTGTTCAATATCTTTACTAAAATGTAACCATTTTCTGGTTTACAAATCGTACCAGCCACGAACACTCCATCACTGATTTCATTTGCAGTAACCACACATTCTTCATTCATACTCGTAGGTACTTTGAGAAACATTTCACATCGGGGCATTATGTTTAATTCGAAACTGTTATCCGTAATTAACTCTATATTAGTTTTTATACCATTGTTAGTTAATGAGATATTATTTTTCTCAAAATCAATGATGCCACTGTAATATTTTAAAAAATTCGAGCCAATTTTTCCATCACATTTACAAGGTAGCTCGTTGAAAACAAAGAACGTCTGTCTAAATATCATATGATTTTGGTAACAAAGATCTAATGCAATTTGTCCCTCTGCAGTTAATTATCCACCAATTCCTTTTACTGTTATGGAATTCTTACAAATCTGATAGTTACCCTTGTAACACCACTCTTTCTTTATTGCACATACATTCGCTCCTGTATCAATCAACAACTTGCACTCTATTCCATTCACACTGAATATAACGCAATTCATACCCTCACATGCATAAATTTCTTTGCTAGTACTGATTCGATCGAAAAAACTGATTCAAAGGCGTTTCACTATTACTTGGGATGTTACTATAGTGTTACTACTACTCGCAACTGCGTTTCCGCTCAGGGGGTCTATTCTCGACCATTCGCAATTTGCACGATCGTGCGCATCTCTATAGCAATATATAGCATATGCGACCGTTCGTTAAAATTGCGAATGGTCGAGAATAGACACCCTGTTCGTTGGCGTAACAGATTCTGTGCGATTGCCTATGTTGAAAGTTTCCCCTGTTATAATTATAAGTTCGCTGATTACCCCTATAAGATATATTTGAATTCGCGTTGCTATTGTTTCGAATAGAATTATTGTAATAATCGTAATTTTGATGTCTACCGGCATTGTGATATCTATTATTGTTGTTATTGTTCGGATAAAAATTTCTGTGGAAGGCTCTTCCTCCACGGTTATTCTCTTTAATTACCTCTGTTTTGGAACCGTTGATGTCCTCTATTACAATACGATATTATACCATCGTTATTGTTCCGATTGACACTTTCATCTAGCGCCCCTCGAATGGCATCTTTTAACGACGTGTAGGTATTTCCTTGCAGAAACAATTGTACTCAATTTAGGGTTTTTTAGACCGTCCGCGAATTGTTTGATCGCCGTTTTTTCGTTGATTTTCTTCAAAATATTATACGCCTGCTGGTTACCGTCGGCTTGAGTAATGGTTAGATCAACAAATTTTTGTTCCAATTCCTTACCGAAATTTTCTACCGTCCTATCCCCTTGTCTAGAGCGCAATAATTTTGTTTGTACCGCAGTATCTGATTTTTTCGGAAGTAAGTTCTCCCTCATATCCTTAAGTAAGTCATTGACGGAATTATATGTAACGTTTAATCGAATTTTAGCACTAGTAGATAACCTGGTTTTTAAAACAAAAGTTATTAATATGGCTTTATCTTCATCATCGAGCATAGAATTGTACATATCAATCGCATCTATTAACTGTTTGGTGTTATTTTCCGTATCATCCATGACAGGCAACAGAGATGTCGCTGTCCTAATATCAAACGATCCCATGATTTTTGAATTTATTTCAACTTTTGTCAATTCCGTTATTGCCAAAAAAATACTCTCAATGTTAGATTTAAATTCATTCAACTCAGCAATTTCTTTTCTCGAATATTGAGAAACTTTGACCTGTTCATTAACAGTTACAATTATAGGTTCAAGTTTTCCAAAATTTTGTTTAGCTTCGTTGAACTTTTCTCTACAAACTTTTCCTTTCTGCCGTCGGTCAGGGCCAATTTTAATAAGGTATGTTCTAATTTTCTTTAATCGATCACTAATTTCCTTTAGTTTATCAAATGCCATGAAACTGTAGCTTTTAAGTATTACTATTTTATCATACTAAATACATCTAACTATATATTATGTTCTCAAACATTTCCTATCTTACTTATCTATGTAATAATAACGGTATAATAAAATTTATGATTGTCCAATAAAAAAAAATTGTTTCAAATTAATATTAATAATGTTCATTGTTACCAATAAATGCATTCGCAAGTGCTTGTTAAACTTCTTCCCTCGATTTTCTTAGGTCATGCATGTTTATTTCCCTCCTTATTGTGCGGTGCAAATCCTCTCTCCATTTTTTGATTAACCACCAAACTGCCACCAATTCGAAGAACCCAAAGCATGCCATGAGAAGAGTATCCCTCTGCGTCATCGACTGCGAAGCTCTTGCGTCACCACTAGCTGTTTGTGCGATGATCACTTCTTCTTTCGAAGATTTGCCACCCATTTTATAACTATCACTTGTAACTAATTATGTTCATGGGCACATCCTGGATAATTTTTCGTTTAACTTTTCACTAATAGTCTGGAAACATTGTTTTATTATCGCTGCATATTTAACTTTTCACTAACAGTGCACAACCGAAGAACTTTTTATCGAGGCTGGACTGGCAGGATCGCCATGTGGTAAGTAGGTTCTTTTGGGGTGATGATTTAAACACAGTAGTTTATTTCCCTTTTACCTATTCTATCAGACCCTTGTCCCATACTAACTATGTCTACCTAGCAACTCACTACTACCTGAACTCATTGGGTGTCAGTCCCTCGTACAGTTCAAAGTTCCAAATATGTCATGCATCAGCAAATAGTCAAATACATTCTACTTCGAATCGATCATTTGAACTTTAATTATGATATTCAAAATTGATGACACCCATACCTATACTACAAACGATTATACAAGTATTATTGACAAATTCATTTATATGTTTCTTCAAGACATAGGGATACAATGTAGTATCTAGTTTGTTATCTTTATAAATTTGTTCCCATAATCTCTTTTCTATTGTGAATTGTCCTTCCCAAATGGTGCAATTTTTGAAACCATCAATAGTAATAGGTTGCGAATCGTTTATCGAGTTCAGTGGAATAATACTTTGTTTTTCTGTGTTCTGAAATAAATTCAATATATCTGAAGGTAAAATTGATGTTTCCTTTGAAGAATCCAAATACTTTGGAGAGAACCCTTGCATCTCTGATGCATAATTCTTTTTGCCTAGTTGAATTTGGGAACTTATCGATACGGTTTTTTCACCGACTGATTCGATCGATATGACAGGCGACCAATTATATTATCAATAGTGTTCGATACCAGAGGTGATTTATCCCCACTGTTGCAAGAAGTTAATTTCTCATTGTCCAACAAAGTTGAATTGTGTTTAAGTGGCCCACTTTCTCTCGAATTGGGAATTATATTTTCATAATCATTAAATTCAAGTGCTGCAGTTGGATTAAAATGACCTGATACATCAGTGTCAAATCTAAATTTTTCGGAATCATGCGCCTTGGAAAATTTATCAATTTTACGATGCCATAGTTTATAAAAAGCAAATCTGTTTTTGAGAGAACTCTTTTTACCGAAATAATCACAGAGATGTACGGAATTTCGTTTTCTATAATTTAAATTTTGTGCGTTATTATCATGATAATTCATCTCTTTCAGCACACAGACGATGTCAACATGCGACAAATTTACTTTTTCTACTTTTATTGGACATCCTTCATATAAGCTCTTGAAAGTTTTATTTTCAAGTAAAATCCTTCTCAACTTGCTTGTGTACCATTTCTTCTTGTTATTACTTACTATCAAACTAATGTCCCTCAATATATAATCATTATCGATCAAAGTAGTAGGTATATCATCATAAGTCAGATTTGGGAATCGACACTTCAAGATATCTACTATTTTCGTCATTGTTTTCTCATCCATTTCAGAAATATAGTACTACAAAATAATTGAGCTGATTTAAAAAAAAAGGTAAGTAATATTAAAAAATACCTTGAACAATGTAGATAGAAAACACAAAATTTTCACTTTCACTAAAGTTCCTAATTGTCTTTGTAGCGAAAATCACTATATTATAAATTGCTCAGTATGAATTGCACACTCTAACACAAACCAAAAATTCGTATCAAACTTGAGCAAGGCTCTTTGAAACACGGAATCTGAATTCGAAATGATGGTATTTGCGTCTTGACAAAGGATCGATTTTGAAAATCTCAAACGCCATAAAAAACATCTGTAGGAGACGAAATGCAGCATATCCCTTATTGTCCCATAGAGTGTTATCTATAATGGCATTCAATATACTTCGGGTACTTCAAATTATAATGGGCGAGTTTTTTAACACGCTTTTATTAGCTTGGGTTGTATCTGACTATGTATGTATGTAACGGAATCTTTGAACTTAATTATCACCAGTTTCCAGAAGTCTGATTAATTTGAAACTTTGCATACGTATCAAGAACCGATGACAATGCAATAATTTGATAACAGTTTCCCATTATCCTTATTATCCACAAAAATTGATTATTATTTATAGCTTATTATCTCATACCGGGCACCTCCGCCAATTTGCAACGTGATGTTTCAGGTGCAGTTCATACTGATGCGATATCGCATGAGCGACAAGCGCAGACAGATACTCCGCCGTATTCACAAAGCATTCAATCTCCGTTAAGTCCTAACTGAGGTCCTCCGTTAAGAATAAATTTGAATCGCAACCTCAGTTAAAGTATTTAACGGTGGTGAAACTGGCCTGTTTCACGTTGATTTTCACTTTAGGTAACTGAGGTTCCGATTCAAATTTATCCTTAACTGAGTACCTCAGTTAGGACTTAACGGAGATTGAATGATTTGTGAATACGGCGGACTATCTGTATCTCATGTACAAAATCTCACAGAGTGGAGCCTGTCTATCGCAAGGCGATTTGTCGCATGCGATATATCATTTTGGGCTCATATTCTAACAGTTCTAACATGTTCTAACAGTTTCCCATTATCCTTATTGGGACCGCCAGGATTAATAAAATTTTGAATGAAATGATGAGATTGCGAAATAATTTGTGAGACATTTCAATACCACATGTCAACAAATAACTAATTGATAAATCGAACTAAAAAATGAAAAATAAATAATAGTTTAAAAAAACTAAAAAAACACGCTTTTATAGCTAACCGAACTAAAAATTAGAAAATAATTTTTAATTTCAGAGAGTTTATAATACAGTAGTAGAAGATCGAACAATCAATCAGAATTTATCACCTCAAAATAAAATTATAATGAAGTTTAAGTTATTAACAAAAGAATTCAATTCAGAGTAAAAAGCGTGGGGTGCATTTTACATCTGGTAGATCGTATCAACCGTAGCAAGTTGTAATGGGATTCCTTTAGAATATTGATTCAAAATCTTACTAATTTGTGAATAAAACACAGAGAAGGCTCAACTTATTTATTGTCAGTAATCAACAGCTCTTTATTCTAAGAGAACGATACAGCGAGTTAATTAGTGCTTGTCAGCAATGTTTACGCTTGGCTTGGCGTCGTTGACCACAGAGTTTTCTGTGTTCTCTCTCTCTCTCTCTACTGCTCTTCATATGTGACGTTGGCCTCACCATAGACAACATAGTTCATTTATTCCAACACTCCCTTCTCGTCATAGTTATGAACTTGTAGAATGACTGTGACGACTCCTTATAAATGAACTGTGCACCTTACTTTTGAAATCACCGTAACTTTCAATTACTCCATAATTTTGATATATGCTCTAACAACGTATGAGCTATATATTTACTCTTCACCTTAATTCAATTCAACACCTTAATAATTTACTACATAAGCTTTTCATTGTATTGTCTAATAAATATTTGAAAGTAGATACTTTCAAATCACCATAACACCATAATTTTCAAATCTACGTACTTCGACATCACCTTAACACCTTAATTTTAAATTTCAAAACACTTTGGCATCACCTTAACGCCTTAATTTTAAAATTTCAAAGCTACATTTTAAAGTTCCATAACACCATAGTTTTCTAGCCAACACCTTAATTCAGCTTCTAACTACGTACTACTTCACCATAGAGGAATTATCAATTTATTCAAACTCCTGGATATTATCTGTAAACAGAAATAATTATTCTTCAATATTGTGTACCAACTTATTTCTGAATTGTTCAAATTTATTTCTTCCCAAAGCTTTAGTAAATAGATCTGCTATCTGATCATTTGTACTTATCCACTTAATAATCAAGTTTCCTTTAGAAACTTCAAGTCTAACATAATGATAGCAGAGTTTTACTATATGCTTCAAACATTAAGTTTCATCAGATTTTGCCAACTTTATAGCCAGTGGCGTAGCTAGGTAACCAGGGGCCCTGGGGCAAATAATGAAATGGGGCCCCCCACTACTATGTAAACTTATTAGGTTTTATCAAATAAAAATATGAAATATACAAAAACTTTAGAGATGCTAAGCTACCTAAGCACGTTTTTGTGTACCGCAGGAGAGGTAATAAAAACATTAAACAGTAACAACATAAATTACATTCAATTCTTGCTGTAGGTTTGGCCAATAAAACGACATAGAAAAGATTCAAAAGTTTACTATATTAAGGTCGGGTCTATCAACTGACTAAATAACAATTATATTACAATTTTTTCCTAGCTTTAGATTTCGCAAATGTATCAATGACTTCGTTTAAATCCAGACTTGATGCGGTTGTGTTTTCAATTGCTATTAGAGATAAATGCCGGAGTCGAGTTTGGCCCATATTATTTCTTAAATAATTTTTTATTATTTTTAATTTACTAAATGACCTTTCAGCTCCTGCAGAAGTAATAGGAATTGTGAAGAATAAGAGTATTGCTGTAAATACTTCCGTTAGGTCGCATTCTAGTACTCCATATTTGGCCATTATTTCCTTACATAATTGTTTCACTTAATTGAGGTAAAACTAGGTGGTAAATATTAAGTAATTGAATTGAAAAAGCAGAGCCTATTATATCTGAATATTTTCTTTGGAATTCGTCACACTTTTGTAGTAAAGTTGCTTCATCAACGTGTAATAGAAATTATGGTGTTAAAAAATCGAATATATTACAGACTGCACTCATGCCAATAAAACGAGTATCTAATTGGGATATTATTGTGTCTAGAACATTATTGAAAATCTCAATTTTGAATATTTCTTCCCGGTTTGGAAATCGGTGATCAGCAGCTAATTCATCAAAATGTTTTTTAACTTTTCTTTGCCTTTTTTCTTGAAAATTGGTATCAATACCATATTTTCTTGCAGTTTCACTGGCTTTGCACTTGAATAATTTGAAATCATTTCTGTATATCTGCAACTTTGCTTTGGTCTCTGCTAAAACTTTACTCGCCTCGCCCAAATTGATGTCGCATTTTTGTAATGTTTTGGATGCATAATTGACGTCGTTCAATACACTGTGCAGGAATTCGATAAGCAACACGAAATCAAAATTTAGCATTTTATTTTTTATACTGTCAGCTTCACTGCGCTCATCTTTATTCGGACTCTTTAGAACCGTTTCCGATAATGCTTTGATAATATCAAAATAGCGAACTTTTATGGCAGATATCGTATTTACTCTACTGGACCATCTAGTCGGATTCAGTTTTTTTAGAGTGGTGGCCGACTCCCCAGTGAATTTTGACAGTAGATCCCAACGTTTTATGCTGTTTCCGAAAAAGTTATACAAATCTTGCAACGTTGCGAAAAAAACCTGTATTTCCACACAACTTTTAACGGCGTCGTTTATCACCAAATTTAAATTATGAGTTGCACAATGTACGTACTCTGCGTTAGGCTGTATATCCTTGATATGTTTTTGTACACCATTGTACATACCACTCATCACACTGGCTCCATCATAGCCTTGCCCCACACATTTTCTCAAATCAATATTTTTTTCGACAAATAATTTTGTCACTTGGTGCACTAAATCTACCGCGCCATGTTTGATGGCCGCATAAAAGCCTAAAAACACTTCTTTTACTTCAATATCAATAGGCAGTCCATTTTCCGATCTGTTTATTACTGCATATCTCACCACAATGCTAAGCTGATCTACCTTTGATATGTCCTGTGTCGTATCCATTATGATGGCAAAAAACGGTGATGCTCTAATTTGTTCTAGTATTTGGGTTTCGAGCTTGATCCCCAAGCTCTCAATCATTTCATTTTGAATTGTTGCACTCAGATATCTTGTAGATCCTAAAACAATAAAAAAGCACAAATTGAAAAATGGCCTAATACAATTATGCACAAAAGAAACTATACAAAAAACATAGAAATAATAATTATTATTACCTTTGGGCATATCCAACACTTGCCGCAAAACGTGATCATATCGGGAGACAAGTCCTACAATGGACAGAAAATTTCCGTGGTATCCTTCCTGACTTAAGTCTTCTCGATGTCCTCTCAAAGCCAAAGAACTCTTTGCTAGGGTAAGTATGATATCGAATAATCTTTGAAGAACCATTTTCCAAAATGAAGCTTCTTTGCGAATTTCATTTTCAAGATCCTTGTCTATAGTATTAGTTTCATTTTTTTTCCAAATTTCCTGCACAGCACATGCTTCCAAATGACAACTCGAACAACTGTGTTTTTTAATTCTTTCAGATTAATGCTTCCAATCTCGAACTCCCATACACCAGACATTATTCCTTTGTGAGGAAAATAACCAGCAGGGTAGACAATATGCAGCGTCAAGTATTCTCGAATAACACAACCAAAAACGAATAACTGGTCCATACTTAGTACACGAAACGTAGTAAGATTTTGAGAAACATCTATTGTTCTGGTTGCTGTCTGTTGGAAAAGGTCCTGAAGGCTGTAAAGGCCCCATATCCAGAATCTTACGTTTTTCGATATCACTTAAAATTCTATTTGTGAAGTTCCCCAAATCATAGGAAGATTTTTCGTACACATTTTTGAAAAACGTCTGTGGTTCCTCCTTCGCTCTTATATTTGTCATGAAAATCTCATCCACGTTCACGTGATCGGTAGCGGAGGTACCCTCCAACTGCAAGAATTGTCGTGTCTTCTTCAGTAGGCTTCTCAACCAACACGGCAGTTATCGCATTATTTGAGCCACAATCAATTGAAATATTTTGGCTAGATGTACTGGCAGAAGACTGACCAAAGAATTTGTCAAGTTTGGGCAATTTTTGTTTGCTATCTTTTCTTTCCTGTCGTTGTTTGCGTTTAAATGCACCACTAGGTTTCCTCTTTCTCTCCATGATTTTAGTTTTCTAATTTATTTATCAATACAATATTAATAATATTATATTGAGCTCGATTTGGTAGTTTCTCACTGTTCACTGACGACGTTAAATGTATTATAGAAGGAGAGAGATACGCTACAAGTGTCGTCAGGGAATCCCCGGAAAGTGTTACCACATATTTAGCGGCCGAGGCAACGATCCCCTGTCGCGAACCTAAATTAATGTAAGTTTATTAACATTAGCTTACTTACAGCATTCATTTCTTAACCGTTCTCGAAAAAAAATCTTAATCTGAATTCACAATTAAACACATATCGATGAATAATAAAACGCAAATATTATCACTATCCGTCAAATTCACAACACTACCAACGCGAACCACAAGAATTAGTTGCGCTAATTTCCGAAACTACTGGTTCAAATTGAATAATTTCTTTTGTGTTTGACCAATAGGAACGAAGAAACAGTAGTAGGTAAATGCTTAAAAAACGGTTGACGAATTCGCGTGCACCGCTAGTGTTTGAATAGGTAGGTACCTAATCTCCACTGAGTTGTCATGATTAAAGTGGGTAGCAACCTGACATATTTATTTTGAAAATGGGTGAAATTTCCGAAATTTCAGTTCGATCGAGATTTCTGGTAAGGATGCGAGAGGGGCCCCCAAAGCTTGGGGGCCCCGGGGCACTGCCCCGCCTAGCCCCTGCGTAGCTACGCCACTGTTTATAGCTGCTGTATTATCTTCGTATAGAATTGGCAATTTATTTATTTTCAACAATCTAGTACACATTTCTTTCAAACATATTAGCTCCTTACATGCAACAGACATTGCAATAAACTCATCTTCTGCTGATGAAAGTGCAATGTGTGTTTGTCTTTTTGTTCTCCAACATTTAACATAATCAAAAAGTTTTATTACTAGACCACTGGTAGATTTCCCATTAGGATCTCCAGTGCCTAGAGAAGCATCTACATAGCATTCAAGTAAATCACCTTCACCTTTATATTTTAACCCTAAATCAAGAGTTCCTTTCAAATATCTAAATACTCTTTTAACTTTCATCCAATCATCTTCATCAAAATCTGCCTGCTTTCTACTTAACACATTAACTGCATATGTTATGTCAGGCCTAGTCCCATTAGCTAAATATAACAAGCTACCAATAGCTTCTTTGTATGGATAGCCTGTCACATTATTCTCCGGGACTGTTACTGTATTATTTTTCTTCTCTTCTTCGCGGGTTATCATTGGTGTACTTGAAGCATTACAATTTTTCATTTCGAATTTTTCAAGCATTTTGCAAATAAATTTTCTTTGATGTAAATACATAACTTTCTTGCTACTATCTCTAATTATTTCAATACCTAGGAATTTTTCTGGAGTTCTCATATCTTGAATTTCAAATCGATTTGCTAATTCTCTCTTAACTTGTTTTATTTTTTCAGTATTATTACCAACTAGTAATATATCATCCACGTACAACAATAATATGGCGAATTTATCACCTTTTCTCCACATAAACAAGCATGGTTGAAAAACATAAGGAGAGAATTGCATATCAATCATCGCTTCTTTGAATCGTTCATACCATCGTCTAGGACTCACCTTTAGTCCATATAAAGCTTTCTGTAATTTACATACATGAGAACCTGGTTCTCCAGATATATTCAATCCTTCGGGAATCTCCATATAAACTTCCTTTTCAAGGTAACCGTTTAAGAAAGCTGTTTTAAAATCCAATTGATGTAACTCTAAAGAAAATTTATTTGCTGTTGCTAAAATGAACCTCACATCTGTCATTCTAGCTACTGGAGTATACGTTTCAGTTATATCGTATATATTTGAATCTCCAAACCCTCTTACAGCTAACCGTCCTTTATATAATATATAAATATTAAATTAAATATAATGAAATATTATTTCATTATTGGCCAATTCTTTCTTTTTAAATATCCACCTTGAGGTCATTACCTTTCGGCCTTTCGGAACTTTGTTTCTACTAACTATTTTCCAAGTTTTATTGTTCGCATGTGCTTCAAGTTCCGCCTTTATTGCCAATTTCCACAATTTACTTTCAATATTATTTATAGCCCACTATATTTGTTTGGCTCATCTTCTATATTGTTTTGACTCGACGTATCGTCAATTGATTCATGTTTTTTCTCTATCTGTTCACACCATAAACTGAAATGACTTCTGACCTCTTGAACATTATGTAATTGTTCTTTTCTATTACTAAATTCATGCTCATTCTGTATTCTAAACCAATCCGAACCTTCTTCACCACGTATAATAGGAGGATCGGTCGATACAGAACTTTTATTTTTTGATTTATACATATCACCGTAAGTTTTAGATTCAATAAACCTTACATGTTTTGAATTATATACTTTGCCTGTTTCAGCATTAATTATGTAATAATATGTACTTCCACACCCTATCAAGAATCCTTCAATACTTCTATCTTCAAATTTACCTTCAGCCTGTGGATTTAACACATAGCTCAAACAGCCAAAACGTTTAAAGTACTTGATAGTACTTGGTTTTTCATGAAATTTTTCATAAGGTATTTGAAAATTCAAGGATTTCTTTGGAGTTTTGTTATAGACTTGTGAAGCAAACTGCAATGCATAAGCCCACATTTGAGTTGGAAAACCAGAATCAAAAATTAAACTTCTAATTTTCACCTGTAACTCCCTATTAAACCTTTCGGCTGTACCGTTATGGCTTGGAGTATGGGGTGCTGTGGTTTCACAACTTATCGATTCTTTTTCTATAATTCTTTTCATACTTTCAGTCATATATTCTGTACCATTATCCATTCACATTATTGACACCTTAATATTTGTTCCTCTTATTTTCTTTACATCATCTAAGAATTTTCCAAATGCTATGTTGACCATCGTTTTATCCTTTATAGGAAATACCCACGCATATCTAGTATAATCATCAATAAATGTTATTATATACCTTAAACCATATTTAAATGTGCATGGATTAATTGGTCCCATGAGATCAGTGTGAACCAACTTCATGGGTTCTGTATATCTAAATCTAACACTGTTAAATGGAAGTTTAGATATTTTTGCTCTCTTACATATCTCACAATCTAAAATTGAATCATTGAACTTTACACCTTTGAGTTCTTTAATTGATTCTTTTGCTTTTTCAAGGTACATTTTAGAAATATGACCTAATCGATAATGCCACAACAACCCAATATCTCCCTTCAAACTTTCTATTTTATTTTTATTTAATTCTTCCAAGTCGCTTATGTTCATTTCATTTGCAGTTTCTAAATATTTTTGTAATGAATTTTCATCTCTAATATTTTCATATGTAACTTCATTTTCATCATCAATTTCTACTATTTCCACCGGATTATTTATTTCGTTCCTCTCACTATGAGAGTCAACAACAGGACTTTCTCTTGCATGATTATGTTCATTATTTCTACTCCCTTCCAAATTTAACTTACAATAATCATGCTCAACTGAATTATCTTCATTACACCTTTACTGTTATTATTTTTAGAACTATTATAATAACTGAATACATTTTTATCAGAATTGATCTTGTTTACTAACTCAAGGTTCAACCACCAAAATTTACCATCGTATTTTCCACCTTTAATAACTTCATTATTTTTCTGATTAATCAACTTAATTTCTTTATCAGTTAGTGTGGCTGATACCCCCTTATTTATGAGTTTTCTGATTGACAACAAATTTTTAGACAAATTTTTCGAATAAAGTACGTTTTTTAATTTGATTATCTTACCACCTACTCCCTTCGCAATAATTTCACCAGTTTTTTCTATTCTCAAATCTGCATTTGCATTTTAATTTGCAGTCTTTATCTTGCATACTTTTTCCATTTCAACAGCATTACTCAAATATTTTTCATCATTCACCATATGCTCACTCGCACCACTATCTGCAATAAAATTAATGTTACATGCTTTACCTTCAACAAGATTAGCCTCAGACTCCATAGCATTGTTTTGCCCTTCATCGTAGTAGGCACTATTTCCATCTTCTGCTATGAAGACAAACTTTTCCTCATTATTAGGGTCCATCACCTTGACCCGTCTGAATAGTTGACCACCACCACGGCCTCTATAACTTCCTCTCATTCCAGACCTTTGGTGTCTTCCTCTACAACCTCTTCCAAGCCTCAAATTTCTAAAGTTCCTCCTTACAGCTTGGTTGCTCTTCGAAACCGTTCTATTCGGGCAGTTTGATGATTCATGATCATCAGTGAGTGTCTTACAGTTGTAGCACAAGTTTTTTGTGTTAAGACACTCACTAGAGATGTGGTTCGACTTGCCACACCTGAGGCAAGTCTTACTGAAACTATTTCTTTCAACTCTACCTCCTGTCCTCTGTCTGCTAAACCTTCCTCTCTTAGCATCTGGTTCTCTGAATGTCTCTGCATTTAGAACTTGACCTTCAGATGCTCTCTCCTTTGCTTCTTTGTGTCGAGCCTCTTCATTTATCAAAAAGGTCTTCAACTCATCAATGGTTAAATCCCCTTTTGATGCATCATACTTCCTCGTTATCTCAGGAAAAACAATTTCAGTCGCCATCAATAAGTTCTCCTTCAACTCCTTATCAGAAATTGTTTCTCCCTGCTTGTGGAGTTCACGAACAAGTTCTTCGAACCTGTTAATGAACTCTATTCCACTTTCCTTCTCTTTTTGGAACGTAAGAGAGTTCCAACTTCGTTTCACTGCAAAGTGCAGGGAGAGCATATTCGGAGATTTCAAATCCACCAGTTTTCTGATCATCTCATTAGGGCTCAAGTCGATGATCATACTCTTCAGGTTGTCCTCCACTCTGGTAAGGATGAAGGATTTGGCAAAGCCAATCCTCTTATTCTCTTCATCCTCAGAGACATTCGCAGGTTTAACGAATTGCTCTTCTAAGAGGTATTAATAATTGAAGCTCTGAAGTTCTGTTCGTAATACTTTCAACCACACATCAAAATTGGTTTTTTCTTCCAATTTAAACGGTGCATTCACCGACCTAGGAAGCTGATAATTTGTATCAACTCTCCCTTCAATTTTATTCTCTAACTCTTTCAACTTTGCAAATAACAGATCCATCTGTTGTTTTAACATTTCTGTATCCATTGTAATCTGTAATTATTTATTATATTATTTATTGCATGAACGAGTGGTATTTCTTGTTATTTTCATCAATATCACTTTAATTTTTTATTTCGGGCGTTTCCGCCAAACAGTCTGCTAGGTTCACACCGGTTGGTAACCACTGGATTGTATGTCATAACCTGAAATGAAACATAAATTACAAAAACTGCAGGAACATCCACATGCGAACAAAAAGAAAACTCAACCCTAAATAGTAAATCATACAAATAAAAACCAAACACAATCTGAAGAAACTATGTAATGACTACTGGATATGGAAAATAATTATCAAAATATTTGACTAACATATTTTAAGCGATCCACTACAAATGTTGGTAGAGCATTTGGAAGTAGTCTGACTATAACCTTCGATGTTCGATCAAAACAATCCTCCGTGAAATGCGATTAGAAAATAAAAATGGGTTCAAGCCCTGTGGACAGGAGCTTTCTGGCGCTCTAGTTCAAACAGACAAATTATATCTCCGAAAGTATTGGTTTCTCAGAGTTGGGAATTATATCAATGTATTCATATAATAGAACTGCATCCTAAAGGAAATTCAATTCAAATAATAGTTTATTTATCAAGATTAAATGAGCAATCATGAGAATGAGAAAAGCACCATGGAAGAAATCAAATTAAATCTGGCCAATTTTGCCCAATAACGAACTTAACCGAGATATTCATCTCCCTAAACTACTCTGAAAATTTCAACTACCTACCTCATTCCGTTCGAGAGTTATATCTATGTCTATGGATGAAAAGCAGTCTCACTACTCTCAGATCTCTTACTTCATGTTCATTTTCTGAGAAAAACTAATTTGGGAGCAAACAACTGAGATTTTTCTCACTTCGCTCACAATTCTTCGACTGATTAGATAATGTCTCAGGAACATCATTTGACATTATGACAATTCATATTCATACATAGAATAATATCATTCTGTGACAACGTTGAAATACGATTTATTATTGAAATTTTGAAGAATCATATCTCCGAAAGTATTAGCTTGTTAGAGTTGAAAATGATATGAATGGATTCTTATGATAAAACTGCTTATTAAAAAAAATTTGATTTGGAATTTGTTTCGTAAAATAAATTTTTTTTTTTTGTTACTCCGAAACCATCTGTCCGATTTTGCCCAATAACGAACTTAGCCGAGATATTCATCCCCCAAACCTACTCTGAAAATTTCAACTCTCTAGCTCATTCCGTTCGAGAGTTATCGTGCTTACGGCCGGACAGAATGAATTCCGACCACGGATTCTTGATCAGTGAGTCGAACCAAATCGTTTAAGACCATTTTCATCGAAATATTCCAAAATTACAGACATTTGGGCAAATTGATAAGCACTCAGTTCCGAGGAACTAGAGCTCCAAAAACAAAGTTTTTTAGGAAGACGTGCTCGTAATCTAACTTTGTGACCACATTGTATGTATATGTTACGGGTAAAGTTAGCTTGACGAGTAAACCTAGGATTACCCGGGTAAACTTCGCAATACCTAGCAAACGTGGGTAAAGTCCGAAATATAACTTAAATTGGACATGTTTCGCGCTTTACCCGGGTAAACCGCGTTTCACCCATTTTCACTTGGTTTACGTTGGGTGTAACAAAAAGAATAATTGTTTGGAAAGTTTATTTCATTCAAAACTTATTTTACAAATAAAAAGGGAACACTAAAACTGTGTCCTGTCGAAGTAAAGAATAATATTTCGTTATATTTCGTACTTTACCCATGTTCCTTGAGTATTTCGCAGTTTACCCGGGTAAATCTAGGTTTACTCGACAATCTGACTTTACCCGTAACATATATATTCCATCCCACTTTGGCAGAAATTAAGTTATATTAAAAACTCTCTTACAATTCTTTGTTATCGCTACCACACTAGATAACCCCGAACTCTTTTTCTGATTAGTGGCTATCGAGATGGGTTTGCTATTTTCCCCTTTAAAAGAATAGCTGGCGCCCGAGCTAAACCTCCGTCCGAGGAAACCCCGTGATAACGGTGATGTCAGGGGAGATGAGTCCAAATTCGGTGACATAACTATGTCCACCGGTGGGGCCATAGAATAAGGACTCGAAGTCTCCTCAGCAAAAGGAAACATTTTAATATTTGACAGGGTTCTGAAAAATACAAAACGAGTATGTTCAAAGAACTTGATCTCATTCTACCTACTCACTTCCTGGGTCTACTAACTGCTCCATAGAATGCCATTTTATCAAAGTAAAAGCATTTCGTAGATGGTGCTTCTGCTCCAGAACTAACCCCATGCCCTCTTTCTTGGGTATAACGGTCCCGGAGACTACGCCACATATTCTAAACTTCATGATCTAAAACAAACATTAAAATATATATGATTCGGTCTCTACTTGATAGTAATTCAACAACAAAAGAATTTGGACATAACGTCAATCACATCTATGAAATCACCCATACATACGGCAATATCACCCATACATACGTCCAATATCATTTATTACTCAACATCTGCAATAACTACTATTTTACAATATCCTACGTAAATTCCTCATATCAAATCAGTCCAAATGTGGAACTCGAAGTTGCCGCAGTGTGGCAAATCAATTGTTGTTCTGAAATAAAGAACTTTGAGGATATTGATTTTTGGCGCTCTTGTTCCTCGGAACAGAGTGCTTATCAATTTGCCCTAATGTCTGTAATTTTCGAATTTTTCGATGAAAATGGTCTTAAACCATTTGGTTTGGCTCACTGATCAAGAATCCATGGTCGAAATTCATTCTGTCCGGCCGGCCGGCCGTAGGCACGATAACTCTCGAACGGAATGAGCTAGACAGTTGAAATTTTCAGAGTAGGTTTGGCAGATAAATATCTCGGCTAAGTTCGTTATTGGGCAAAATCGGACAGATGGTTTCGGAGTAACAAATAAAATATTTTCATTTTATATAACAAATCAAAAATTAAATTAATTTCATTAAGCAGTTTTACCATAAGAATCCAATGATATCATTTTTAACTCTAATAAGCTAATACTTTCGGAGATATGATTTTTCAAAATTTCAAAAATAAATCGTATTTCTATGATTTCACAGAATGATATATTTATTCTATCTATGGATTGTTATAATGTCAACTTATTTTCCTGAGACATGACATATGTCGTGTTCCGATATTCCTGAACAGTACTGAGCAGTAAATTGAAATGTCAGATATTACTTAAAGCCTGGTCCTCTTTTACCAGGTACATTTTATCAACCAATTTTCCTAGTGAAGAAATGATCAAGAAAGTAAGCATCGAAAAGAACTTTCCTACGATGCTTGGTATGAAAAGGAATCCACCACCCAAGCTCTTAAAAGAGATGCCATTAAATCGTACACAGAAGGTTCAAAAGCCACTACAGGAGCTGGTGCTTGAGTATACGGGGCAGGCACCAAATGCTCACAATCGCTAGGCTCCTATCCGAGCATCTTTCATTCAGAAGTACTTGCAATAGGAAGATGCATGGAAATGAACCTAGAAAGAAACTATCAGAGTTGTGATATAGCAATCCACTCTGACAGTTGCTATTAAATCTCTGAGCTCCCATGTTATCGAGTCCAAGCTAATATGGGAGTGTCGAAGAAAACTCAATGAAGTAGGCAAGAACAACAGGGTCTCCTTGGTCTAGGTTCCTGGTCACGCGGGAATCATAAGAAATGAGAAGTCCAACACACTTGCCAAGAAAGGAGCACAAACCCCCTTTATTGGCCCGGCACCTTATTGTGGGGTTGGTAGACACACCTAACTCTTCACTATTTCGTCCCTTTCTGTATCACTTGCTAATTCAGGCTAGACTCAAATACAGCATTTTCACAATAACTTCAAACATCTAAATGGACATCACAAAAATTATGTAGTACACAGCATATGGAAATTATCATAATAGCTTTCTCTATGGAGATATAATTTATAACTTTCAATATTTTCCATCTCGATCTGAGAATGATAGAAGTATGTTCGACAGCGATTCTAGTTTTACTGGATTACTTGGATTGATTGTTTTTGGCAGTCTTGTTGAATTTAAATTCTTCTATGATGTTTGAATTCAATTTCTGCTAAGATGAAGTTCTTTCATAAGAATCCATTGATATAATTCCCAACTCTTACCAATACCTTCGAAGATATGTTTTTTTATGTGTAAAATCAATGGCACCTGATACCCTTGGAAAATTTGCAATTTAATGAGTCATTTCTATTTTTTTAAATTTATTATTATTATTTTAACTGAATACATAGTCACTTTGTGGTAAATGTTCGTAGTTTCTGAGCTGTTCTGTGAAACATACTGAAACATTTCTTGTAACTCTAGAAATACTGGACTAACTCAAAACACGAAGATCTCAGTGAACAATCTGTAAGGACGTTCTAATTAGTATACCAATTTCTGCATAAATCAAATATATGTCCTTACATGAAAACTGTTGTTATTATATGTGTAAAATCGATGGCACCTGATATCCTAGGAAACAATGCAATTAGATAAAAGTCATTTGAATTTTTTTCTATTTTATCTGAATACATAGTCACTTTGTGGTAAATGTATGTAATTTTTGAGCTGTTCTTTGAAACATGCTGCAACATTTCTTGTAACTCTAGAAATACTGGACTAACACAAACCGCAAAGATATCAACAAACAATCTGTAAGGATTTTCTAATTAGTATAGGGTAAATGCACTGGTTCTCGACCAGTTAACATAATTTTCAACTTTAAAATGATCAAATTAATATCTAATCAAGACAAATTTTATTGAATTTGACCTTCAAGGTTTCTGTGGGAAGTTAGGAATGAAAAAAACTCAATGTGTGAACTTTATTTTCACAAATAACCAATAAAATTGCAATAAAAAGAGAAAAAGTGCAAAAACACTGGTTCTTGACCACCCCACTGAATTCTCGACCATTTTTGCGTCGGTTCTCGACCGCAACATTTCTCTTCCTCGCGCTAAATAGGTAGGTATATAAAGATTTTCTACACAAAGACAGGTGGGAAAAAGAACCCTCTTTGTCATTTATGAAATACTTAGATGAAATAGAAAATTAAAAATCATGTAACAAACTTTTAATGAATTTCCTCTCAAAATACATAAAAAACTTAAAAATACATTCAATCTTTGGTTTTAAAATCTTTGGTAAGAATTGGCGAACATAATATATATCCTACGATTTGGTTTTGGATTCTTTGGTAAATATTTGGAATCATAATAAAATTTAATTTAAAATAATATTCAGCACAAAACACATTTGTAGTGCTGTTTGGCTGCTTCATCATAGGGAATGTCATAAAACTCTGTGCATTTTTTGTGATACCATTTATCACAAAAATCGCAACCGATATTTTTTCTTTCGTCATCTTCAGTGTCACTATTTAATTCGTCCTGACACAGGGCGCAAGGAATCTTTTTCGTCTGAGTTTCAGCAGTTTCATTCTGCATAGTGGTTTTATTTTTTTTTTTTTAATTTGTTTCTACGGTCTAATTTCAGTCTATTTCTTTCCTCTCTCTTCATTTGAATTTCTAGGTTCTTTTTCTCTTTTTCCTCATCTTTCAGTCTATAAAACTCCCTCCATTTATTGCACGAAATTGCACTAGGGGCTTTTCCCATGTTCTTTCGATTCGTTTTTATGCCTTTTCTGGAAGTGTCTGGATATATGAGATGGTTTTCGAAAGCTTGATTGAATGATGATTGGTCGTTATTATCCGTTACAGTTATTAATGGACGTCGTGGTGTTTCATTTGTGTTATTCTATTCATTGCATACTACTTGTTCTTCTCCTTGTTCTTTGTACTCTGATCTATTTTCTGTCATGATAACTATGTCGATTCCATTAGCTCCAGGAACAACATTATTGTTTTTTGATGGTTCATTGATGCTGGAACTGATGATATCAAGATTCATAAATGGATCAGATACCTATATCAATAACTGGAAGATCATCATCAGTTGTGAAAGCTTTCACAACTGAATCAGTAAAACAACTGGGAAGGCTGATGTTCGTCATATCAGAGATCAGGTTATCTCTGGTTGTATTAACGTCTGTTTCTATATCATTATTGTTGATTTCAGCCTGAGGGAACATGTTGACTGTTGTAGATTTTCCTTATCTTCCTCTGCAAGTTTTTCTGGTGTAATGCTTATTGTGTTTTCAAGCGAATTTATTTCATTTAGTATAACTTCTGTGTTGATGCCGTAAGTTTCTAATTCTCTCCTTATTTTATTTATTACTTTCTTACTTGACCTTATATCTCTTTGCGTGATATTCTCGCTCGAACGTCGTCGAACATTAGCCTGCGTTTTTTTCAATCTTTCAGAGCTGTCTACTACACATTTTGTGAAGTCAACGGCATCTGGGTTCATCCCCGTTGAATATTCTCTTTGGATCTTCCATTACATGGGCTAAGTTATTCTCATTTAAAAACTGAAGTTATTCCGCGAACCAATTTCGAATCGACTTTTCTGAAACGATCGCTCGTGCTTTATTTATTCCCTCTGCTTCCCTCAGACTTATTTCGGGGTTCCTCTTCAGAAAGTTTAAATACCACGTTTGCTGCGGTACACCATTTTTGAATATGTCTTTTTTGGCGTCCGAGGCTATTCTGCACACCGTATTTATGAGCATTTTTTTTTTACCGGAAATCCACATTTGGCGAGATTTATCACCCAATTTTTTATTCGCTCTTCTCCTTCGACACTCAGCAATGGAGGAGGCCCAGGTTTTCTCAGCGAATCCGGAACTCTACCAGAAAGTCTGTCTATTAAGGTGGTTTTCGGTACATTAAAGTGACGACTTGCTTCCCTTATTTTCATTTTATTCTGCCGAATTTCAAATAACGCCGCCTTTAATTGTTCCTCATCATATCGAAACATTTTACGAATCACCTTGGATTTAGGTGTTGCTCTTTTGTTTTGTGTGTTGCTTCGTTTTTTTGTTGGAGCCACTAGAATAAAAAAAATAATTTAGGGAACACCAATTTTTTTGTTATAGCGGGATGCGGTCGAAAACTAAAATTTAGGCTAAACTGATTCTCGACCACTAGTGGACGAGAACTGAGGACGAACGAATTGGTTCTCGACCATGAATAAATAATATACAAAAATGAATTATTTTCAGTCCTCATTTGGTGGTCGGAAACTAATACCTGAAGAGTAGATACATATAAATATATATCCTTGTATAAAAACAAGGCAATGTTTCAAAGACAATATTTGATGAGGCATGTTCGTGACCACCGAATAATGAGCAAAAAAAAACTATAGTCTGTTTTGATTGAAAAACACATGGATAAAACACTAATGAGTAACACTAAAGCAAAATATAAAAAAATAATCAAATAAGAAATAAATTACTTACTATTTCCTAATCAGGTATTTCTTACGATTTTCGTAACTTTGAGGACGTTAAATACTCTCACTATGAAAGACGACAATACACTGATTTTTAGCACGAAAAGTACAAACTTTATCCCCACTATGCAAATGACAGAATGAGTAGGATTGGTCGACAACACGTACGGCGATTATTTCTGCAGAAAGGGATACAATTATCTTATTCTTTTGTTTTGAATCCCTTAATGGTCGAGATCTACTGCTGGTCGGAGAACCAGTGCATTTACCCTACCAATGTCTACATAATACACATATATATTATGACCTTACTTGAAAACTGTTGATTACATAAAATGGAAGTGCTAACAAAACCTGAATAATTGTAGGTATTAGTAAACCACGGTTTTTACTTTTACAGAGACTGCTATGTAGTACCATAGGTAATGAAACATTTACCATACAGTTTTTACTGGATCTACAACTTCGTTTATAGTCTTTATTTTGCAGCTTTTCAAAACCTCGAATATACCTTTTAGGTGCACGATTAATGACGATTTCTTCGTTTAAAATAACGGAATAATTTCTAAATAATGATCGAATTCTTCCATTTTATCCTTTTTTGTTCGGATTTTCAGAATCACAGTTTTGAGTTTGTGGTCGAATAATAAATATATTTTGTTGGTTATGAACACAGAACACATATTTACTTTATGGTTATGAATATTTCCGCCGTATTCACAAAGCATTCAATCTCCGTTAAGTCCTAACTGAGGTCCTCAGTTAAGGATAAATTTGAATCGCAATCTCAGCTAACGTGAAAATCAATGTGAAACAGGCCTGTTTCACCACCGTTAAATACGTAAAGCCGCGTACACATCTGGCGAACGCATGTGGCCGAAGCCATTCGACCGAACGCCTTCGGTAAATGTGTACGGCCCAACAAACGACAGCGAAGGCATGTGTTTGCCTTCGTGAGAGTTCGCTCACTGGGCGGTACATCAAAAGAAAATTGGAGAACGAATTCGTTTGGCTGTGTTTAGTGTGTACGCTTCCAGTTAAAGTGTCGAACGGCGTCGTCCCGATTTTGTTTTGATTTTCTATTTTGCGATAATGGAGTGGACTAATTCTTCTTGTTTAAAACTTATTGGTTTATATCGAGAACGGGAAGTTTTATGGAATCCAGTGTTTAAAGATTACAAAAATAAAATAAAGAAAATTGATGCCTGGGACGACATCAGCAAAATTATGAAAGGCGATACAGGGGAAGTCAAAAAGAAAATGGAATCTTTATTAACGTCATTCCGACGTGAGAGACAAAAACAAGATAACTCTTTTAAAACTGGAGCAGGAACCGACACAATTTTTAAATCTAGCTGGTTCGCTTTCAAAGATATGCTTTTCTTGATGGACAAGTTTATACCAAAAGAAACTAAAAACACTGACGTAAGTAAAAATATATTTTGTTATCAAATAAAATATACCTACATATGCAAATATTATGTATATATATATTATGAGATTATTTTCAAAGAAATAATTGTTGTTTATGTTTTATGCATTTGTATTTTGCCAACTGACGCTCCCTTCGCCCATGAAATATTCAGCAAATTCATTTCTAATTGCTTCACAATTTGCCGAACTTTTTCGTCCTATCTTAGGTATTACAAGAAAGGACTCTGCATTTTTATTTTCGTTTCCCTGTCTCCAAAGTCCAGGGATGATTTTTCCTTCTTTCTCCTGATCAAATGTTCCTGGTGGAGCGTAAGTCTTGCGTGAATGTTTACTTTTTCTCAAGAAGTTGTGGAAATAGACGCATGCTAATACTACCAAAGTTGCTTTTTCAGGTGATAGTAGCATCACTTTTCTCAAAACTCTAAAAACAGCTGACATGATGCCGAAAACATTTTCAATAATACGCCTTGCTCTACAAAGTCTATAGTTAAAGATGCGTTTCTTAGAACCTTTTTTTTGTTCTACTGGATAGCCCTTCATTAAATGTTCACTAAGGCTAAAAGCATCATCTCCTACAAATACATAGGGAATTTTTACATCTCTACTAGGTAGAATGTCATCAGGTGGTAAATGGAGCTCATTGTTTTGCAGTTTTTTCCAGAATATGGAGTTCTTTAGCACACCTCCATCTGAAATCCTACCTTGACAGCCAACGTCAGCAAACAAAAAGCAATAATTTGGATCAGCAACTCCCAACAAAACTATACTAAAATTTGCTTTATAATTAAAATAGTCGCTGCCACTGTGTATTGGTGCCTGAAGTATGCAATGTCTACCATCTATGGCACCAAGGCAGTGAGGAAAATTCCATAGAGCTTCATAATTTTCCGCAACATATCGCCATTCTTCTTCAGTTGTAGGCATCTAAAAATTAAAAAAAAAAACCATATTTTAAAAATTATAAAACCAAAAACTTTTCAGGAGAAGACTCGACCAAAGAATCAATATCAAGAAGAAGAGGAGGAGGAGGAGAAGGAAGAGGAAAAAGACATGGCCAACGATGACATGGCTGTTGACGAAATTGATAATGACACACAAGTAACAGAAGTACCAGAAGGAACAACTCTCAAAAGAAAATCAGATTTTAAATCTCCCAAGAAGGTCAAACGAGTAACACCTGTGGCTTCTGTGAATCGTGGGACAAGCAGTGCTATCTCTAGAGGGCAAGAAGCATATCAAATATTACAAGAAACTGTTGCAAGTAAAAAAACAAGAGACGATAGCACAATTTTTGGAGAGCATGTAGCAGCAAAGCATAGAAAATACAGCACCCATACACAAAGTGAGGTGGAACATCTAATTGGAGATATTCTGTATAAGGCTGATAAGGGACTTTTTGAACGACACGTCTCCTCAACCAGTTTCATAAACCAGAAACAATATTATTTAAATCAACCCAATCAACAAACTTATACGAGTATCTCGCCTAGCACAACATCCAATCCATATAAGCATTTATCTTCAGACACTCAAAGCACCAGTACTCCTTTAACATCACCTTCAGCATCAGATGGACCACTTTCTTATGAAAATGAGTCTTTTTTTTCGGAGGCTCAATCAAACCTGACGCTACAGCAAACTGATAATCCGACGACACCCATTATAAGTTTTATTAATGCATTTACAAATAGTATTTAAGGAATTTTTTGATATTTTTTTTTATGTGAACCCTAGATTTTTTTAATAAATATTTAAAGCATTATATTTAACTATTTTACTCACTTTTACGTATTCTTGAAGCGCATCAATTATAGCAGAGCAAACTTCTGGTATCATCCTTGAAATGAGTTGTTTTGAAATTTTAAAAGTATACATTAAACTTGTATATGAGTCACCAGTCGCTAAATATCGTAGGGTTAACATTAACCTTTCTGTTGGCGGTATCGCTTCTCTAAACTTTGTATCTTCTTTCGCGATTTTTGGACCAATTTTATTCAATAGCCATTCAAAATCAGTAGACTTCATTCGGCAAAAATTTTGAAAAAGTCCGTATTCCATTTCAGCTTTGAGATCATTAATTAAGTCTATCCCTCTATACTGACTTCTGCTTTTAAATAATGATGTTGTCCACCAGCGCCGTTTTCGTCGTTTTTTGGGGGGCTCTTTCACTGCTTCGGCCTCCGCCTCGCTAATAATAATATACAATGCACTTGCAATAATTATATCCTCATCGGACGCCATATTTACTATTTTACAACAAAAGTTCGCGCGCGCCAAAAATACCCGCGAAACTGAACGAATGACTGCAAACGAATTCGTTCTCCGTTATGTGGACGGCAGAGGAAATTTTCCATCGAACGCCGAAAACATCGAATGAATTCGGTCGAATGGCTTCGGCCACATGCTTTCGCCAGATGTGTACGCGCCTTAAGCTGAGGTTGCGATCCATATTTATCCTTAACTGAGGACCTCAGTTAGGACTTAACGGAGATTGAATGCTTTGTGAATACGGTGGTTTATCTTTTATGATGATATGATGATTAATAGTCATAGATCACCAATAATGTTGTTAGTAGTTAATAATGTTCCACAAATCTTTCATTTCAATGAATTCTGCTCATACAGAAGAGATAATATTTCTATGATGAGTTCCAATAGTCGAAAACACAAAATAAAATAGCTAATTTTTTTTCTATGAAAAAACAAAATCAACACATTTCACAACGCCATTTTTAATATATATTTAAATTGATAATATACGAACATAAGAAAATATTTACAGTAATTATTTTCTGATAAAAGTGATTATAAATAGAATTCTTTTTAATTAAGAGGTAAGTAATAACATTTAAGATTGTAAAAAAATTAAAGTAACGAACTAATTCAGGCAATCTATAAACAAATTATTATAACGATATTTTACTACTATATCAATTCACCATATTATAGGAAAATTTTATTTTAATAAATAATTTTGAGTAATATATATAGAATAAATTATGTAAGTTAGATAACGTCTCAATCCATCCCTATAGTAAAGTTTAATTCGTTTAAGTGTTAAGGTTTTTTTTTCTTTAAATCAATATTTCTGCAATATGCTCGACATTATATGAATACATAATATTCTTTGAACATTTACCTTTTTAGAGAAGAATTTATTGTTGACAGGAATGATATAAGTAAAACTGTTGACATTAATTCAACTCCAAATGCAGGAGAAAAAGAAAAAGAACAAAATCAATTTAATTTTTTAGAAGAGTTCGACGAAAATGCTGATGAAGAACCATTAAACCCTGGTGGTCAAGAAACTCTTATCCAAGATGAGAACGAAATAGAAAATTTAGCCCTAGCTCCCGCAGAAGGACAAAGACCAATAGGACTTCTGTTGGATAGTAAGGCAGAAGAAATGTCATTTCCAACAATTTATTGTGGCTATGCTAGAAATATCACCATAAATTTAACCTACAACAAAATATTGAGGTCAGAAGTTAGACGTTTTGATAGAAGAGCAGCAGTAGTTAGTCATCTATTGTATGCTTACAAGAAGCAAGAAATTACTAAAATTTGGAACGCCATTGGAATATGCGTAAAAAAAAGAGAGGTGCAGGTAACTACTAACTGTGCAGCACAAGTCCTAGATAGAAATTTTACTAGCGAGCTAATTCAACATAATGATGGATATAGAATATTACAAGGTGTTCGAAATTCGCCCACATACTGGAAAAGAGAAAAAAAGAAATTGATGGCTATGATTCGACAACTTGGAATTCCAACATTCTTTTATACTATATCAGCCGCCGAATCCAAGTGGGGTGAGCTTTTAAAGATTTTATATAAAATTATCGATGACAAAATAGTTACCGAAGAACAAGCATTGAATGCGAATTATGCAGAGAAAGCACGTCTAGTTAGAACGGACCCTATTACTTGTGCACGTTATTTTGACTATAGGACGCGTTGTCTATTCAAGACGTGGAAAACTAAGGCTGGACCGTTCGAAAAATATAAAATTTTAGATTTCTATCAACGTGTAGAATTTAAACAACGAGGATCGCCACATATCCACGGACTATTGTGGTTGGAAAATACCTCACGAATTCAAGAAGAACGTGAAAACCACCAAGAAGTCACTGATTTTATTGATAGATTTATTACATGTGATGGCAGAAACGAATTAATTTCTGAATTGGTTTCTCTTCAGACTCACATCGATAAACGTAGAAATAAAAAATGTAGATTCAATATTCCATATCCTCCAATGAAACATACTGAAATTCTAAACTGTATGCAGGACATAACAAAAGTTGATTGCAAAAATTGGTTCAAGCACTGACGTGAAGTCAGAAGCTTTTGCGCGTATGTTCTATTGTCCATTCTTCTGTATTGGACACCCTTAATCGAATTTACCATGGTAAATTCGATTAAGGGTGTCCAATACAGAAGAATGGACAATAGAACATACGCGCAAAAGCTTCTGACTTCACGTCAGTGCTTGAACCAATTTTTTTTTCGTGATTTTTTCTAGGGGTACGGTTCTTAAAATTTTTTTTCTCGTCGTTTTTTTCAAATTTTCTAGGGGTACGGTTCTCACAAAATTTTAAACACGTCTTTATGTTGATTTTCTACTACTAATTACCAAACTTCAATTCGATCGAATATTTATTTTTTGAGTTATCAAGGAAACAATATTCCAGATGGGTATAACTCGGAAACCGTTAGACCGATTTTGCCCAAAATTGAACTCAACTCTCCCTTTCGGATACGCAACCTTCCCTGAAAATTGCAAGTCCCTATCTCCTTTCGTTCGAAAGTTATCGAGGCAACGTTCACCCATCTACTGAACTCACACAAGAATGCTCGAATCTCCAACATTATTTAACCGATCGTATTAAAACATGAAAATTGTTAGTATAGTTAGGTTATGAAGGTTCTTGCAAAATTTCAGCAATTTCGAACGATTAGTTACTGATATATAGAACTTTTTTTTTTATTTTCAAAGATTTATTTAAAATTTTCTACAAATGCTATCCTCACCAAATTTTGCAAACGTTTCCGCATTGGCATTCTACAACTAATAACCATGTTTGAATTCAATCGGTTTAGTATTTTTCGAGTAAATGAGGAACAAAAACCACAAAATTTCATAAAATTTCAGATGGCTATAACTCTGAAACCGTTTGGCCGATTAGGCTCATAATCAAACTGAAATGTCGCGTTGTGGTGTACATCCCAACCTGAAAACTTGAGGCCGCTATCTCAGTTCTCAAGTTATCGTGACAACAAAAATATTTTTTAATAATTTTTTAATAATTTTGTAGCCATACGATTCGCACAAAATTTCACAAACGTGCTTAGGTTCATATTCTACAACTACTCACCAAGTTTCAATTCGATCGGATTCATATTGGTTGAAAACAAAATTATTACTCGGAAACCACTGGGCCGATTATGCCCATTAACGAACTTGTCCGTCGTATTGGGATGCGCCACCCACCCTGAAAATTTCAAGTCGCTAGCTCTTTTCGTTCTCAAGTTATCGTGGCAACGGCCGGACGGACAGAATCAAATTTGACATCGAATTCTTCATTGGGGAGTCGAACTTAATCGTTCGAGACCATTTTCGTCAAAAAATTCGAAAGTTACAGACATTTGGGCAAAACTATAACGCGATGTTCCCCAGAACATACGCGCAAAAATATTCAGATATTCGACAAAATATATCAGATTTATCAGCAGAAAATTTTAAAATATGATATAACATTCGACCATTTCTTAACAAAATTAGAAATTTCATATAATGATTATATCATAGCTATACGAGCTGGCTTGAAACGTAATACTATATTTTTGAAACGGAGACCTTCCGATTGCATGATTAATGAATTTAATGTCAAAATTTTATTAATGCATAGGGCAAATATGGATTTGCAATATATTCTTGAACCATATAGCTTGGTCCAATATATAGTCAATTATATCAACAAGTCCAATCGAGGCATGTCTAAACTCATGAATGATTTGGATAATGAGCTAAGATCTGGTAGCATGACATTAAAAGAGAAATTCCGAGCTATTGGTATTAAGTTTGTCAACGCATCAGAAATATCTGCGCAAGAGGCAACATATCACGTGTTAGGAATGGCTTCATCGAAAAGCAGTAGAACTCGTATTTATATAAATACATCATTACCCGAAGAACGAGTAAAAATATTAAAGACAGAAAAAGAACTAGAACCAGAATCAAATGAAATTTTTGTCTCGGATGTTATCGATAAATTAGTTGAAAGTCCGTTACAATTTGAAAACTACTGTTTGGCTTCTTTTGCAACTAACATTATTGTTGGAAATAATTGTCAAAAAAATTCAAATAACGAAAATGATAGCGAGCATAGCGTGGATGAGAACGAAACAGAAATCGAAATATTAAGGTGCAACCGTAAGAATTATCGAATTAGAAAAAAATCTTGTATCTTGCGATACAGAAGATTCGACGTTCATAAAGATCCGACAAATTATTTTAGAGAACAAGTCATGTTGTTTTTACCATGGCGAGACGAAGACAGTGAATTGATTAATATCAATTGCCAAGAAGTTTATAAAAATAATCGAGAACAAATTTAAAATGAAAAAAAAAATTCAATTGCTTCTCTGACGATAATTATATCGAGAATTTGTTAAAACAAGCTGAAGAAAGAATTGATTATTCTGAAGAGGGCGAGAATGAAAACCTAATCGATGATGAATTCGCAGCTTATGCTTTAGATGAACCTGATTTTGATATTATGGCCCAAGGTGGGGATGGAGTGCCAGCTCGTTGTAACGATCAAATAGCACAAAGTTTTCTCCTTCCCGAAGAACTTCCCACAGATGAGTATAATGAGTTATGTCGATCGTTAAATGAAAAGCAACGGCAATATCTCATGCATATAAAATCACACTTTAGTGATAATTTCTCATTGCCTCTTTATGATTTCATAAGTGGACCAGTTGGATTTGGAAAATGGGTTCAAGCCCTGTGGACAGGAGCTTTCTGGCGCTCTAGTTCAAACAGACAAATTATATCTCCGAAAGTATCGGTTTCTCAGAGTTGGGAATTATATCAATGTATTCATATGATAGAACTGCATCCTAAAGGAAATTCAATTCAAATAATAGTTTATTTATCAAGATTAAATGAGCAATCATGAGAATGAGAAAAGCACCATGGAAGAAATCAAATTAAATCTGGCCAATTTTGCCCAATAACGAACTTAACCGAGATATTCATCTCCCTAAACTACTCTGAAAATTTCAACTACCTACCTCATTCCGTTCGAGAGTTATATCTATGTCTATGGATGAAAAGCAGTCTCACTACTCTCAGATCTCTTACTTCATGTTCAGTTCCGAAATGTAAGAATTTTCTGAGAAAAACTAATTTCGGAGCAAACAACTGAGATTTTTCTCACTTCGCTCACAATTCTTCGATTGATTAGATAATCTGTCAGGAACATCATTTGACATTATGACAATTCATATTCATACATAGAATAATATCATTCTGTGACAACGTTGAAATACGATTTATTATTGAAATTTTGAAAAATCATATCTCCGAAAGTATTAGCTTGTTAGAGTTAAAAATGATATGAATGGATTCTTATGATAAAACCTCTTATTAAAAAAAATTTAATTTGGAATTTGTTTCGTAAAAAAAAATTTTTTTTTTTGTTACTCCGAAACCATCTGTCCGATTTTGCCCAATAACGAACTTAGCCGAGATATTTATCCCCCAAACCTACTCTGAAAATTTCAACTCTCTAGCTCATTCCGTTCGAGAGTTATCGTGCCTACGGCCGGCCGGACCGGCCGGACCGGCCGGCCGGACCGGCCGGACAGAATGAATTTCGACCACGGATTCTTGATCAGTGAGTCGAACCAAATCGTTTAAGACCATTTTCATCGAAATATTCGAAAATTACAGACATTTGGGCAAATTGATAAGCACTCAGTTCCGAGGAACTAGAGCGCCAAAAAGACTTTTGATTAAAGCAATTTATCAAACTCTTACCAAATATTTCAATCAGTTTGCTGGATGTGATCCGTCAAAAGTCAAAGTAGGGGAGAGTTGGATAATACCGAGCCCCTAAGGAATTTCACCTATAATTAGGAAACTGTTTGATATTAAAAGAAACAAAATTTTGTAATTATTAGGACATTTATTCAGGTACACATACCATATAACAAGAACTTCCAAAATTCAAACAAAAAATAATTATCGTCAATTTACAAAAATAACTAAAGGCGCGGTATTGTCAAACTGGTCCGATAATATCGTGCCCAGGATTGATAAAATCGTGTCCACATTAATTGCACACAAATGGGTAGATAACAAAAGTAATAATAAAAATTGGTTCAAGCACTGACGTGAAGTCAGAAGCTTTTGCGCGTATGTTCTATTGTCCATCCTTCTGAATTGGACACCCTTAATCGAATTTACCATGGTAAATTATGTTGTCCATTCTCCTGTATTGGACACTCTTAATTCGAATTTACCATGGTAAATTCGAATTAATTCGAATGACTTCACGTCAGTGCTTGAACCAATTTTTTTTTCGTGATTTTTTTTGAAATTTTCTATTGGTACGGTTATTAAAATTTTTTTTTTGTCATTTTTTTCGAATTTTCTAGTGGTACGGTTCTTACAAAATTTTGAACACGTCTTTATGTTGATTTTCTACTACTAGTTACCAAGCTTCAATTCGATCGAATATTTATTTTTTCAGTTATCAAGAAAATAATATTCCAGGTGGGTATAACTCGGAAACTGTTAGACCGATTATGCCCATAAACGAACTCAACTCTCCCTTTCGGATACGCAACCCACCCTAAATTTTGCAAGTCCCTATCTCCTTTCGTTCGAAAGTTATCGAATTCACACAAGAATGCTCCAATCTCCAACAATATTAAACCGATCGTATTAAAACTTGAAACTTAGCAGTAGAGTTAGGTTATGAAGGCCCTTGCAAAAGTTCATCAATTTCTAACGATTAGTTACTGATATATAGAATTTTTTTTTTTATTTTCAATGATTTATTAAAAATTTTCTACAAATGCTATCCTCACCAAATTTTGCAAACATTTCCGCGTTGGCATTCTACAACTAATAACCATGTTTGAATTCAATCGGTTCAGTACTTTTCGAGTTAATGAGGAACAAAAACGAAATTTCAGAAAATTTCAGATGGCTATAACTCTGAAACCGTTTGGCCGATTATGCTCATAAACAAACTGAAATGTCGCGTTCTGGTGCTCATCCTAACCTGAAAATTTCAAGCCGCTATCTCATTCCGTTCTTAAGTTATCGTGACAACAAAAATTTTTTTAATAATTTTTTCAAAATTTTCTAGCCATATGATTCGCACAAAATTTCACAAACGTGCTTAGGTTCACATTCTACAACTACTCACCAAGTTTCAATTCGATCGGATTTATATTGGTTTAAAACAAATGTATTACTCGGAAACCGCTGGGCCGATTATGCCCATTAACGAACTTGTCCGTCGTATTGGGATGCGCCACCTACCCTGAAAATTTCAAGTCGCTAGCTCTTTTCGTTCTCAAGTTATCGTGGCAACGGCCGGCCGGCCGGACGGCTGGCCGGACAGAATCAAATATGACCTCGAATTCTTCATTGGGGAGTCGAACTTAATCGTTTGAGACCATTTTTTTCAAAAAATTCGAAAGTTACAGACATTTGGGCAAAACTATAACGCGATGTTCCCCAGAACATACGCGCAAAAAAATACAATTCTAAGTAATTTTTCTTGTGAAAAATAGGGAGACCCAAATCTTTTTCTAGAGATTAAATCAGTAAGTATATAAAGACTCATCACACAATAAGTATTAACAAAAACTTATAATTTATGACAACAAAACGTAAAACTTTTTTTATAACTAGAAGTCTTACTAAATCTTTGAATTATATATGGACTAGTCAGTCTCAAAAATACCTCACATCAATTAAATATTATACAGCAAGTTAAATTAATCACAGCAAAAATCACATATGAAATTATTGGCAGAATCATTTCCGCTACATTCCTTATGTATCCAATTCGCGCATCTACAACAACGGAACCAGATTTCTCTATTACGACCAAACTCTTGACATATGGCGCAAATATCACGATTTTCTATATCGTCATCTTCATAATCATCGCATAGTTGAGTTAGGGGCACATCCATGCTATCTTCACTGCTGCTGTCAATAATTTTCTTAGACTTTCCTTTGCCTTTTGATTTTCCTTGCCTGACCTTTTTCTTATTGCTTTTCATATTATTATCTTCATCCTCACTAGTTTCGCTACCGTTCAAAACTCTTCTCTTGACAGACTTTCCTTTAGTTTGTTTCTTTTCTTTAACTTTCTTCTCTGCAGCGTTCTTTTCTTTTGCTATCTTCATTTATCGCTTTCGTTCCTTTTCCTCTAACTGCTCCTTTATTGGGGTTGATGTGAGAATAATAGAGTGCTGTTTTTTTACACGTCTCTGTATTTTTATTGTCTTTTGTGGTATAGGACCCAAATCTTCTAAAATACGTCGCGAAGTGCTGGGCTCAGCGATATCTTTTCTGATAACTTCATTTATAGCAGCGGAAGGCGTGTCTTTATTTCTATTGTTGTTAAATGGTATGCCCTGCTGTCACTTTAGCAAGAATGTCAACAGGATTCTGGTCGGTTTGTCTCTGGGGAGTATGAGATCTAATTTCATTGGACCGGCCTAAAATTGATGGTGAAGATGGCAGACTTCGAGTGGATTCGTCATGTCCAATTGCTGGTTCTATAAACTCATTTTCGACAACTGATTGCCTAACTTTCGTGGATGCTTCTTCAATGATAGGATCAGCAGTTAAAATATCTTCGTCGTCGAAAATATGAGGATTCAATGGATATATCCCAGTCACCTCAAATCCCTGGACAGCCTTTTCCATCGTAGCCACTCGAGTATAAGCTTTATTAAATATTGAAGCTAAATGATCAGGCGTAATTTTTTCAAATGGATGCATTTTCATAAATAAATCACACTCTCGAGAATATGCTGATTTTAATAGCCCATAAAATGTTACATCGAGTGGTTGCATCTTATGCGATGTATGAGGAGGCAGAGATATGAGATGTATTCCATTTTCGCGACAAAATTCATATGCGTTGAGCGATTGATGACTGCAATGATTGTCTAGAATAAGGAGCGCCGGATTTTGCTTACGAGCACAAATATTTGTAGCAAAATGATGCAACCATTTCGTGAAAAGATCTTCATTTATCCACCCAGATTCAGAGCATTCATAGATTGCACCTGGTGGACCACTTATTTTCAGGGAAGGTTTAATTCTTTGTCGTGGATAAATAAACATCGGCGAAACATATATTCCTGTGGCGCTAAGTGCACATACAACTGTGACGTTCTGGCCACGTTCTGCACTTGTAGCCTTTCCGACTTGCTTCAGTCCTGTTGGAGCATAAATTTTACCTGGTTTTTGAACGTTGCTAATGCCTGTCTCATCAACATTAAAGATTCGATTGGCTGGAAAATCATGCTTTGTCATAAGTGTCTCTAAGTTTGTGAAAAAAATGCCTATTTCGGATTTGTTAAATCCCAAAACCCTGTTTAAACTTGTTGGCTCGGGTAGCCTCAAAGAAATTCCGGGATTTCTTTTCAAAAAGGAATACACCCAACATTTTCCCGCCATCTTTTTCTCTGACGAAAAAATATGTTAATGTTTTTTGCAACGGCAAAGTCATATGCCAATTTACGCAACTGTTGCTGAGTTATCCCATAAAACTTCTTTGCCATTAGAGTAATAAATGAGACCATTTCTTTCTCTTCTTCTTGTGTAAATGTGGCTTTCTCCCCATGGGGGGGGGGGGTCATAATTTTCTCTCATTTTAAGTCGATCCCTAATTGTAGATTCGGGGATACTAAAGTTTCTAGAAGCTGCCTTTATTTTGCTCCCATTTCGAATAGCCTCAAGTGCAGCCTTCAAATTTTCGGGATTCCATGACTTCTTCTTTTTCTTTGGCACAGATTGGTCCATCTAAAACGGAAATAATACATAAAGCTATATTATCTTAATTTGTAAGTAGGAATTATATTTATTCATTATATTATTTTTATTTTCATAACAAGGTAAGTCATAATAATCACAACAATCGATGCCACACACAATTGTTTATCTTAAACTCAATAAATTAATCAAATTTAATCAAAATCGGTATTTTCGCTTAGGATATAAAATACCACAAACAGATTCAAATAAGTTCAAACTCTTTTGTCGAGGTAAAAAGAAGTTAATGTAAATAAAACGTACTTTTCATAGTTTACAATTTCGCGCCCTCGACCGATAATACCGCGCCCCCGGCGCGGAATTATCGAACTTGTTCATTTCATTTTTGGGCGCATGTTCTAGGGGAACATCGTCCTATCATTTCGTCCAAATGTCTGTAATTTTCGAATTTCGAGCTGAAAATTGGCTAATAGACTAATTCGGACTCCCTGATCACGAATCCGGTGTCAGATTTTTGGGTGCCGTCCGGCCGGCCGGCCTTCCGGCCGTAGGCACGATAACAGGAGCACCGAAGGTCCTATCGACTTCAAACTTTCAGGGTAGGTTTCTGATCAAAATGCGACGGTTAAGTTCGTTAACGGGCAAAATCGGCCGGACGGTTTAGGAGTTATAGACATTTAAAATTTTGAGGTTATTTCCCTGATATTTCAGGAACTAAAGAAGATGTTGAATCGAAACTTGGTAGTCAGTTCGAGGATATAAACGCGCAACTTTTGGCAAAATTCTGTTATGATCGAAATGTTGGTAATTTTTAAAAAAATATTTCTTTTAATTTTTTCGAAAAAAAATTTTTTTTTTCGTGAACTATTCATCAGATTGCAACAAAAACTTGTACTAACGTCAATTGTAGTATTTTGCAACATTGTGCAAAATTTTGGCTCTATACGATTTCAATTTCTGGAGATATAAGACAAAATGTGTAAAATTTCCTGGGTCTCTCTCAGTATTTTCATCGATTATTATATAATAATCAATAATATTAAGGTATTCAACATGATACTGCTTTTTCTTTATTTAACCTCAAACTGATGTGGATAATATTATAGCACGTAAAAACTTACTCTGACATTAATTCTACAGTACACAAGCATTCAAAAAGTATAGTATCAAAGTATTACAATATAAATACAGTATTACTTACCTCTTAACGAAAGTATACGAAAAATTATAAGGAATGACGAAAAAACTTCTAGAGCGCGTGCTATCTACTTCGTCGCGCGCAAATGTTATCTATGGTCGCGCGGCCGTAATGGCGGTGCGCGGGGGAGGGTGTGGGCTTGTCGGCTTCGATGAACTCGATACCACAGATCTGACCAACTTTCTTGCCTTTATAATCCAAAATCTTTCCCTAATAAATGTAACAATTACACCTACTCCGCCATGTTTCAATCGTTCATGTGTCTCCTCTACAAGTCTTCTAACAAATACATGCTTATAAGGCAATAGTATAGGACACCTAAATGACTCAGCAAATTCGCCGAAAAGAGTTCGGTCTTAAGTCTCATCAGACCATTTTCGTCTTTAAATATCTCATAATCCTTGAATAGATTTCTTTCATTATGTAATTCCTCTTGAGTCAACTTAAACAAGTCAATCTCAGCAGCCTGTATTTCACTGAAATTTAGTTCTCCCCCTAAACAATCAGATTCACGTCTTGTCTTCTTAATGAATCTTTTGACCCAAGCAAACATCCGCACAATTTTGTGATATTTAGAGAAGTAATTAAAAATTGTATCAGTTTCTCTAATAGATGTACATGCAACTATATTTTTCTTCTTCCTTTCACGCTCCATACTTTCCTGCTCCTCTTTATCCATGGTAGCAGAACTACTTGGCCATAGCATCTCTTCCCTTCGTAGCCACTCTGGCCCTTCCCAGTATTTGGACTTAAGCAAATCCATTGCACTACATCCCCTCGAAGGAAGATCTGCAACATTATCTTCACTAGGCACATAATGCCATTGAGCGAAATTTGAAGCGTCGCAAATTTCTCTAACTCTATTCATAACAAACGTATTCCATCCATTATTAATCTTCAACCAACCTAGTACAACTCTACTATCTATCCAAAAATGTACTGGTACCTGCGAAAAATTTCTATTCTCTCTTATAGTACGAACTAAGCGTACAGAAATTAATCCTGCCATTAATTCCAGCCTAGGAATAGAAATAGATGGCTTCATCGGACTAACTCGTGCTTTAGCCTGCAATAACTGCACTGATATCCCTGATGGAGTTACAGCTCTAACAAACACACAACAAGCATAGGCATGTTTGCTAGCATCACTGAAAGCATGTAAACTAATGTCCTTTGGACTATCCAAGAACATATATCTAGGAATTTTACAGAGTTCCAAATAATGTAACTGCTTCAACCATTGGTTAAACAGAATTTTGAATTTATCTGGCAGCTCATCGTCCCAACTTAATTTCAACGCCCACGCCTCTTGTAGCCATATTTTAGGTAACAAAGTTACTGGACTAGTTAACCCTATTGGATCAAACACTTTTTGTGACACAGAGAGTAACTCTCGTTTCGTAAATGTCCCACTTACCAATGTGGCTATATTTTTAACATCACAATATAATGTGTCTGTATAACAGTCCCATAGCATACCCAATACCGGAGTCGGTTTAACATTACTTACATTGGAACTGGAAACCTCAGAATGGACCCAAGATCTTAACTCAAATTTACCTTCGGCTAAAATATTAGTGGCCTCAGTCATAACAAATTTCAATTGCTGCTCAGAATCAACACTAAATATTAAATTGTCCACATAAAAAGATTTCAAAAGTAAATCTATTGTTTCGAAATCAAACTTTTCCCTAACCAATTCCAAATGATGGTTAAGTGTGGCAGCTAAAAGAAACGGGCTGGGTTTCAAGCCAAAAACCACTCTACAGTGTCTGTATACAACTACTTCAGTTTTTCTATCATCAGACCACCATAAGAACTTCAGAAAATTTCTATCCTCAGGTGATAAACCTATCTCCAAAAATGCTTTTCTTATATCTGCAATCGCACCCAGTTTTGAAAACCTAAAATTAAGCAAAATAGATGGAATTAATTCAATCAAATTAATTCCTTTTTCAAGACAAGAGTTCAAACTGACATTCTGAGCATCTTTAGCAGACCCATCAAAGACTGGTCTCACTCTAGTAGTGGAGCTTGATTCTTTGATAACAGGTCTGTGAGGTAAGTAAAACCCTTTGGTTTCATCACTGCCATCTGTAACTCTCTCAATAACTTTTTCATTCAGCCATTCTGTAAAAATTGTATCATAACAGCTAAATAAATTTTCCTGATTCAACCTACTACTCATAGATTTCAATCGTTTTAACGCAGTATCCTTGTTACAAATTAATGCCGGATGTCCATCACTCCATGGAAGACTAACTTGATAGCGATTATCATGATCCAATGTAATTGTACTCTTAAAATACTTCAAAACTCCATTATGCTTTTCATCATCTGATTTTTGCGCGTATGTTCTGGGGAACATCGCGTTATAGTTTTGCCCAAATGTCTGTAACTTTCGAATTTTTTGACGAAATTGGTCTCAAACGATCAAGTTTGACTCCCCGATGAAGAATCCGAGGTCAAATTTGATTCTGTCCGTCCGGCCGGCCGTCCGTCCGTTGCCACGATAATTTGAGAACGAAAAGAGCTAGCGACTTGAAATTTTCAGGGTGGGTGGCGCATCGCAATACGACGGACAAGTTCGTTAATGGGCATAATCGGCCCAGTGGTTTCCGAGTAATAATTTTGTTTTCAACCAATATAAATCCGATCGAATTGAAACTTGGTGAGTAGTTGTAGAATATGAACCTAAGCACGTTTGTGAAATTTTGGGCGAATCATATGGCTAGAAAATTTTAAAAAAATTATTAAAAAATATTTTTTTTGTCACGATAACCTGAGAACGGAAAGAGATAGCGGCTTGAAAATTTCAGGTTATGTTGTGCATATGAATGCCACATTTGAGTTTGTTTATGAGCATAATCGACCAAACGGTTTCAGAGTTATAGCCATCTGAAATTTTCTGAAATTTGGTGGTTTTTTGTTCCTCATTTACTCGAAAAATACTGAACCGATTGAATTCAAACATGGTTATTAGATGTAGAATGCCAACGCGAAAATGTTTGCGAAATTTGGTGAGGATAGCATCTGTAGAAAATTTTTAATAAATCATTGAAAATAAAAAAAAAAAATTCTATATATCAGTAACTATACGTTTGAAATTGCTGAAATTTTGCAAGAGCGTTCATTACCTAACTCTACTGCCAAGTTTCAAGTTTTAATACGATCGGTTGAATATTGTTGGAGATTCGAGCATTCTTGTGTGAGTTCAGTAGATGGGTGACCGTTGCCTCGATAACTTTCGAACCAAAGGAGATAGGGACTTGCAATTTTCAGGGTAGGTTGCGTATCCGAAAGGGAGAGTTGAGTTCGTTTTTGGGCATAATCGGTTTAACGGTTTCCGAGTTATATTCACCTGGAATATTGTTTCCTTGATAACTCAAAAAATAAATATTCGATGAATTGAAGCTTGGTAACTAGTAGTAGAAAATCAACACAAAGACGTGTTTAAAATTCTGTAAGAACCGTACTCCTAGAAAATTTGAAAAAAATGACGAAAAAAAAAATTTTAGGAACCGCGCCTCCAGAAAATTAAAAAAAAAATCACGAAAAAAAAAATTGGTTCAAGCATTGACGTGAAGTCAGAAGCTTTTGCGCGTATGTTCTATTGTCCATTCTTCTGTATTGGACACCCTTAATCGAATTTACCATGGTTAATTATGTCGTCCATTCTCCTGTATTGGACACTTAATTCGAATTTACCGTGGTAAATTCGAAGTAAGAGTGTCCAATACAGGAGAATGGACAACATAATTTACCATGGTAAATTCGATTAAGGGTGTCCAATACAGAAGAATGGACAATAGAACATACGCGCAAAAGCTTCTGACTTCACGTCAATGCTTGAACCAATTTTTTAGTCAAAGGATCATTTATGCCTATTGTGTCTAACCGCCATAATTCAGAAATTTCACAACAATATAATGAAAGATAATTGGCAGAGTTGTCTGGTGTACTAACAGAACCCAAAATTGTCCACCCTAGATATGTTTCCATGGCAACCAGGCCGTCAGACAGAGTAATCATTTTTCCTGTGAATAACTTTCCCAAACAATCTGCACCAATTAATATTTCAATCTCTGGAGGAGTCTCTCCAAAATCTGATAACGTTATATCTTTTTCTCTCAACTCACGTAAATAAGAAGTGTCTGCCAGCCTAGGAACACTAAAACATATCCTAGTTTGATCCATAAGCTTAAAATTAAATGTACTAGTTCCATCAATACTAACTATATTAACATTATAAATTTTATGATCAACATTGGATGATTGAACCCCTCCAAATAGTATATGGTTCACCCGTTGAGACCCAACTGCTTCAAGATTCAAGAAATGTGCAGTTCTCTTTAGGATATATGACTTCTGGGAGCCTGAATCAATTAATACTCTTGCAATTTTCTCTTTGTCTCCATTAACTATTTTGACTAATAATGTTTGCAAAAATGATTGACCATTACTGAGACTACTTATACTATTTTCCGTACTAATTTGCTGTGAACTACCTTTAGCCATTTCACTTTTATTTTCTAAACATGAACATATCAAAGCATAATGTTTCCTGTAACAAATGACACATTTAACAAACGTTTTGAAATTTTTCACTACATGCCCATATTTCAGGCAGGCTAAGCAACGGTTCTTTTTCTTTATCATTTCAATTCTAGTCTTTACATCATACTTGAAAACTGCATTACAATTTTGACTTAAATGATTATCTTTATCACAAAATAAACACAATACCTTATTTCTCCCCTCTCCGACCACCAAAGACGCTGCTGTATAGAACTCCTTGTCGTCTTTCTTGACATCTGTTTCTCCCTGTGACTTAATATTCTTAGCTGGTTCTTTCAGGAATCCAACTTTCGCCAATTTAATTCTCTCCTCACTGGTAACTTCATTTCTTAGGAATTCCATAAGCATTTTTAAATTCCTATCTTGCTTATTCGTCGATATTGCTCGTTCCCATACTTTCAATATTTCAATTGGTAGAGCTGACTCAACTAATGGGTATAACATATATGCATATTTGTCTGACGTGACACCCAAAACTTCCAAGGACTTCAAACTGCTCTCCAAACTGTTCACCAATCCATTTAGATGTCTGCCCTTTTCACTCGCCATGATTAAATGTATAATGTCCCTGATGTAAACATCAATTAAAAATTCATCCCGAGCAAATCTCAATTTCAACTCCTCTAATACAACTTTATAATTTTGGCCAGTAAGTGGAAAGGTTGATACGAGTTCATGTGCCTTACTTTTCGGTTCCATACTTTGTAAAAGATATTGCAATTTATCTATATCTTCTAAATCGGTGTCAGAATGAATGCGCTGGAACTGACCCCTAAATGGCAGCCATTCCTTCACATTTCCACTGAATTTTTGTAATCTGATCTCAGGAAGTTTAACTTTTCTACCACTAATTTTGTGTTGGCTACTCGTCTCACTTACTGTACTTGCATTTTTGCTCCTTAATTCTTCGTGATACGAACTATATAGAGATCTACATTCCACTACTTTTTCTCTATAATTTTCTACTGCATCCCACTCAGCTTCATATTGTTCCTCTGACAAGGTTTCCCTATTTAGATCCTCTTTTATCTCATTGTCCATTACAAATAATCTGTCGGCCTTGTCGTTTAATATTTGAAAATTTTTATCGATGTCCGGCGTGTTTCTTGATTCCAATGCCTGCTTGAGCTTATTGATGGCTTTGGTCACGCTGGATCTTAAATATGTTCTTTCTCTCAATAATTGATCCATCTTAAATTTGTCACGGTCGCCACAATGTGATTTCTGTTACTGATTCTACAGGTAATTGTGGAACAAATTATTGTCTTATCAGAAAGAACTCTTTATTACTTATATTGAGAAGTGAGTCTCTTACATCTTACATCAACTTAACTTAACTTATCTATTAGGTTAACAACTATATCATAGAATACCATCAATATGAGGTTAGATCCAACAATACCAATGCTAGTTTGGATTGAATTTGATGAAAGTCGCATTGGTAGTGATGCTCGCAATGAACAGAAGCAATTGATTACGGTTAGAAAATTGATGTCAAACTTGACACCCATCAACACTATAAAAAAAAATAATCACAACTAATAAAAACTCTAGTTTGCAGTTGCAGAGACGACAGTTCCCTATAAATGTAGCAGAAGGAATAACTATTCATAAAAGTCAAGGCAGCAATTATGAAAATGTTATCGTCACTATTGGACCTAGAGGTCTTTCAAGGGCAGCGTTATATGTTGCTTGCAGTCGAGCTACAAAAGCAGACGGTTTACTAATTCATGGTAAATTCGTACCACCAAACAAGAAAGTGTACAAGAAAATTGATGACGACCGTACAGTGTTCGAAGAAGATTAGAAACAACTGCTAAATTAAATTTGAGATTCGAAAGTTTGCAAAATGCAAAAGGTGGTAGAATCATGTACCATAATGTTCAAAGTTTACACAAACATGTTTCAGAAGTAATTTGCGATAAAGTATTTTCTTCGGCTGATTTACTTCTACTGGTTGACACTTTCTACATATGTTTATGAACTATGTCCTAATATGCAGGAAATCTCCAGAATAGATTGTAGTAAAAAACGCACTGCCGGTGGTGTATTCACCGCAGCATCTAAAAAAATAGGAAATAGGATATATAACATTAAAAAATTCATTCAAACAGAAAATAAGGGTCACATTGAATTGATTCGATTTGATCTCGACAACACATCCTATTTCGTCTTTTATAATTCGCCTCAAGCCTCATTCAACCTTACCAAACAAGTATTCACGGAAGCATTCCAAGATTCATGTTTTAAAAAAATCATGAAATTGGTGTAAAACTCATAAAAACTATTCACCACCACTTGAAAATGCCCCTGGCTCATATAATAAATCTTACATTTGAAACATCTGAGGTTCCTATAGAATGGAAAGAATCTTTGATTGTCTGTATACATAAGTCTGAAGATAAAGAAAATATGACTAACTACCGACCGATTTCTCTAATAAACAATTTCGCAAAGGTTTTTGAAAAATGCTTAAAAAACCGTGTAACACAATTTCTGGAAAGCTCTAGTATCATAAACCCGAAACAGTTTGGATTTCAAGCGAATACGACTACACAGGATGCAATGGAAAAACTGATAAATTCTGTGATCTCCCATATAAACTCAAATAAAAAATGTATGTCTATATTTCTGGACCTAGCGAAGGCCTTGGACACGGTTGCACACGACATACTACTTGAAAGATTGGAGAATGTGGGAATCAGGGGCTACGCCTTGGAGTTGTTTAGGGACTATCTGTGTGGGAGATACCAGAGAGTTAGGATGGGCGAGGTGGTGAGTGGGTGGCGTAGGATCGAGATGGAAATACCTCAAGGTACAGTACTGGGGCCAACACTGTTCCTCATTTATATTAATGAAATGTTGTCTATTGGTATACGCGGTGGAGAGATTTTGTCATACGCGGACGACACAGTGACGTTGATTGGGTTCGAAACTTGGGATGAGGTGCTACGGTATGGAGCTCTTGCATAGATGGCTGAGTGAAAATAGGTTGAGCCTCAATATAAAATAAACCAAATTTATTACATTCTCTCTCAGCATGATAGGACAGCCACACTCCACTTCCATGTCCGTCCACCAGACACAATGCAGACGTGTTGAATGTTCTTGTCCAAAAGTACAAAAGACAACATCGATTAAATATTTGGGAGTATATTTTGACCAGCATATAAGATGGGAAGCCTATACTGAGTACTTGAAAAAGCGATGTAAAAAATTAATACCTGTTTTTTATGTACTCCGTGAAACTACGAATAGAATGTGTTTACTTAAGGTTTATGAGTCGTTGGAATTTAACTTTGAGATGAAACTACCCTATTTAAAAGAGAATGTTAGTATAGAGACATCAAGAATTGAGTACCTTCATCATTAGTGCATGTTTTCATGTTATTTCCACATTAAAATCAACATCAATTTATTCTTAAATCAAAATTGAAACCAGTGTAGTTCGAAAGATTACCGTATGTCGTAGATGACTTCTGTTGTGCGTCATTACAAGGCCGATTTAGGGTTATGTTATTATGATTTCGAGTGAGCTAAGAAATACGTCAATCGAATTTGGCAATGAATAAAGAACAACTATTCTGTTGTTCTATATTCTAAGGAATTGGATGAACACTATTATATTTATTAATTATTTTCGGAAATATACTACTTTCTCATGAAAACCTGATTCTAGATGATTGAGAAAGGTTCACAGAATCTATTTCACCAGAAATAAACTTTACGAAATTAGCCAAAGTATCTAAATACAGAGACGATCGAGAAATAAAAAAACGAATTAACCAGGCCAGGGGTCTCATCTCTTGTTTGAATGGAGTCTTCTGGAGCAGCGAAATAGGAAAGAAACGGAAACATAACATCTATGAAACGATGATAAAGAGTTCTTTATTGTATGGGTCAGAAACGTGGAAAATAACTGAAAGCAATAGAAGAAAATTGGAAGCTACCGAAATGGACGTATTTAGACGGTCATTAGGAATATCTAGAAGAGACCGAATACGGAATGATGATGTTCGAGCAAGAATGGGAATGGGCGGATCTCTCATGACAGACATTGAACGGAGACAGCTTATTTGGTATGGGCATGTTCAGAGGATGGATAATACCAGACTACCAAAGCAGATCCTGGAATGGATACCACCACACCGGAGAAAACGAGGAAGACCAAGGAAGACCTGGATGGAGGGAGTTTCAAGGGCGATGAGAACAAGAAGTTTGGTAGATAACCAGTGGAATGATCGCAGGTTATGGAAATTAGGCATCGGACAACGACGAAAGACGTTATAAAACCGATATATATATATATATCTAAATACAGGCGAGAATTTCGCGTAAATTTTAGGTCCATAAGAAATGCATGGGGAATTCAGTGCTCGGATCCACGGATGGATCGTAATTCAAATTTCTTGCCTAACCTAACTAATGTGGTCTATAACAATATCGTGATAAATTATAATAATAGTGATATTCTTTTTACCAATTTCAGCTGAGATTAACTGAGATTCTCAGTTCTGACTCAGTTGATCTCAGTAGTTAGAAGGCAAGATGCAAGATTCTATGCATCTATTGAGAATGCAACAAGGTAAAAAGAATACTACTAAAATGAATATTTGAACCATAAACAAGGATGATTTCAACTTGTTCCAAAATATATTCTGTGATACATACCACAGAAGAACACTGCAGTGACGAACCATAATATTCAGAACACAGATTATTTCAATTATTCTACAGAGTTGTGTTCGAAAATTAACTCCACGGAGTAGAGTAGAGTTTTTGAAGGTTTGACAGATTTACTCTAGAGTTACTCTGACACTGACACTGACAGTGACAGAAGGTGCCAATATCGGAAAATAGGTTATGTTGGTTTAAGAAATATCCTATTATTATTGTTTTCTTCACATATATGTAACTCTAATCATAAATAGATATTGTGAGCAGTATAAAAACTATTAAATTACCTCACAAAACATTCATAAAACATTTAGACAAAGATACTAGATTTTCCTTCCCATGAGGTATGTCAATTTTGACAGGAGTAAAATGAACTCCGAGTCGAATACTCCGACTTTTCGGACGACTGACACAGAGTAAAATTTACTCAACCTTTCAGTTTTCGAACGCAATGGAGTAAATATTACTCTACAGAGTTAATTTTCGAACGCAACTCAGGCCATTTCCAAGTGACGTCACAGCTGTCAGTCAGATTCGTTGAGGGGCACATAAACGTTAGTCGCTATTTGTTTACATGGAGTTTATACTCATTTTATTGCAAGTTTTTGATAAGATGCCTTCGATTTGTTGACTTGTGGGCTGCTCTATGTGAGCAAAAAGGTACCAGGCTACATTTTTTAGAATTTCGGCGGAGTTAAAAAATAGAGAAGATGATGTAAATCGATTGTCAAGTCTTCGATGGGAATGTGTATAGGAAGTTTGAAAAGAGGAAAGTTGTCTGGAAAGAAGCTCAAATTTGTTTTATATTTGAAGGCGAACCTTCCAAATTACAGGATGAAAACGATCTTGATTGGATTCCAACCCAAATCCTTGGTTATAAGAGTATTAAGATGTTATACATCAAGTAGTAACGTGGCCACAATTATGGAAGATGACCCAATGGAAAGGTGTTCCACAACTAATTATCAGACATTCAATATAAAAGAAAGAAAACAAGATTGAAACAGTAATAATTGTTATCAAATTTTCAGACATTTACAATTAATAAATACCTTAATTGATAATAAATTACATTTGAATGATAAATTCACCCCTCAAGGTATCCGTACCATCTTTCGTGGATAGCAATTACTTTTTAGGAGTGTTAATGGAAGCTTCTCAATGTTTTTTCAATTTGATCCTTCAAATTTTGAAGAGGAGATTCTTCCACATCTGTTATTGGACCATATAAGCTATTCACCAATTGGTCATTTGCAACAATATCATTGTGAATTTCAATGGCTTGACAAGCTTCTGGTATTTGTTTATAGGAAACATTCAATGCGTCTTCTTTGTAAGTTATAGAAGAATAGCCAGCAGAACAAATGGCTCTATTGAGCGAGCAATTGCTGCATATCGTGTAATTATTTATCGGTCAATTCCGTTGCCTGCGTCAGTGTTGTTGAAAATCAAGGATAAAGATATGAACATCACTGACGCAGGCAACGGAATTGACCGATAAATAATTACACGATATTGTCGAAATGTTAGGTATATATAGAAGGGACAGTACATCTTAGGGACGAAACACCAGGTAGAATAATATAGCTGCTATGTGGCTGCATACCGTACTCGAACCAGCCATACAGACGCAATGGGCACAGATGTCATTGCTTTTGAAAAACAACTAAGCATAAATTCATTGGTTTTACTAGAAGTTTCAGGGAATTTTTCTCCTAAAACAAAATTAATAATGAATCACTGCAAATATGTATTGTTCTGATGGAATACAACAATAATGGTCTGTTACACTGCATTTTGAAAACTAGTGGTATTAATCTTACCTTTCCCACAGCAACAAAAGCACCAGATTGATCAGTTCAGCCAAAACCTCCTGCACAATACCAGATTCATTAAATTTGTACTTTGTAGGCTTGTAGACGTTTTTTGAGAGATCGCAGTCTTTCATGGTGTACGGGTCAATATCATCAATAACTGCCATTTTTTGTAGATAGCGCTCATTCCCATCACTGCTGAGTGATTCATAATATTCCTTAAAGACATTCTTCCAGAAATAATCACCAAAAATCACATAAAAACCTTTACAGCACAACTTATATGTGCATTTTCTATACTTGGCAAAGCGAAAATGAAGTATGACGTCAATTCAGTATACTGTGAAGCCGTTCCTTTATAGCCAGTTATACTGGTTACTATTTAAAACAGAACGCACTCCAGTATACTGTCAGCATAGTATTTTAACGCAGTTTTCAAAAAATGAGCGTATTAAAGTTTCCTAATTAAATAACAAAATCTATTGTTGAAGTATTATCAAATTGAAAACATTTATATTAATATTAATTGTTAATTGAACTTATACTATGATACAAGTAAGTATTTTTTATATTAAAAATAATCTGTTTAATCATCAATAAACTCACATGAACTTTATATGTCAATAATAGTACAGAGGTTATGTATGGTTAAGTTTTTTGTTTTTACAATTGGTTGCGTGCAAGTTTGACAGTTGACTGGGTCTGGAGGTAAAACAAACCTTTGTTTACTTTTGGTTCTTTCGTCTGTTTCTTGGTGTAGTGTAATCTACACTGCACTCTGAATCAGCTGATTTTCAGTGCAGTAACGCAAACGAATGAGAAATACACTGAAATAAGGTTAGTTTATCAAACGTCAAAAACATTGGTTATTATTTTTGTTCAGCCATCAATCTGATGGATATAAATCCCATACTGTAGTAATCTCCCTTCCCTGACGGCTTTAAAAAAAAAATAACAGTAAATTCATCGTCTGAAAAATCAATATACTTCAGATAATACGAGTTCTAATAAAAGTTTGGAGGCTTATAATCAGACAGCATGTTGATGGGTGCGGAATATCTCCATAATAAAGACTGGCAATCATAGTTTGATAATTGCAAAGGTATAGGTTCAACAATCATCTTCAAATTCATATATTTCACTATAACTATCATGGATGTATTTGAAGAAAAGTATTTGAATATATCATCGAAGGAATTGCAGGATATCGGTAAGCCCCAATCTATCAAATTTTAGTTCTTAAAATTTGATACTTGTTGGTGATTTTTATCTTATGTCTTCTTCTTCTCTTCTTCCACATATAGTAGGCCTTAGGCCTGTATTTTCCAACCTTCAGTTCTCCTGAGATATTGAGGACCACGATTCTATTCATCTCTTTGGAGGTCTTCCTAAGGGGCGTCGTGTAAGTGGTCTACCATCCCTAGCGATTTTGGCTAGCCTTCCTCCAGCCATTCTATCCACATGATCATTCCAGGCTCTTCTACGTTTACGTCCCCACCTGACAATGTCTTCTACCTCACATTCGTGCCTTATATCTGTGTTTCTTTTTCTGTTCCTTAATGTGTAGCCTGAGATGTTTCTAAGTATTTTCATTTCCGTTGTTCGAAGGATATTTTTCGTTTTTTTGTTGTCAGCTCTTGTTTCTATAGCGTATGTCAATACCAGTGTAACACAGGTTTTGTATATCCTAACTTTCGCCTTTTTATTCATAAACGTGTTATTCCAGATGATGTCCCGCAGTGCACCTGAGATTCGGCTGGCTTTATTGGCTTGTCCATTCACCTCATTCGTTCTCTCTTGACTCGAGGTGATCTGTATGCCTAGGTAGTCGAATGACATAACTTGTTCGATAATGTTATTGTCCAGAGAAAGCTTACATCTGACTGGTTCTTTCGTGACGACGAGGGTTTTGGTTTTTTTGATGGATACTTTCATGTTGAAATATTTGGCTTTTACATAGAATCCGTATAGGAGCCGTTGCAAATCGTCTTCGTTCTCTGCTACAATTAGAGCATCATCGGCGAAACAAATAATTTTTATTTTGCCTGTTGTTAGTGTATATCCTCCCTTTATAGTGTTAACGTGCTTTATTAGTTCGTCCATGATTTGATTAAAGAGTTGGGGGCTTAAAGAGTCTCCTTGTCGAATTCCTGTTGGTTTCTTTATTTCCTCTGTCAGGTTTTGATTGACTACAATGTGGGTAGATGTATTGTGATTGAGTTGTCTTATGATATCTATTATAGTTTTCGGCACATTTTCCTTTCCAAGAATATCAACTACATCACTTAGTCTCACTCTATCGAACGCTTTGGTGAGGTCTATAAAGCACATATATGCGGGCTTTCCGTATTCTATAGCCTTTTCCACTACTTGCCTGACTATGAAAATAGCATCTATGGTAGACCGATTTTTTCTGAAACCTTGTTGTTCTTCCGATATATTTACATATTCGCTTATCATTGCTTCTATGATCTTCGTGAAGAGCTTCATGACTGAGCTGAGTAGGGTTATGCTTCTATAGTTCTCTGGAGACTTCTTGTCGCCTTTCTTGAATATTGGAATAGTTATACTCTTTTTCCAATCATGTGGGACTTTTTTGGATGTTAATATTTTGTTAAATAGCTTTGTTAGTTCTACCATCAATTTTTGACCTCCGTATTTTAATAGCTCATTCGATATATTGTCTAGTCCAGGCGCTTTCCTGTTCTTAATCTTTTTTGCCATTTCTATAGTTACTTCTTCGGGTATTACGGGACATTCTTCGGTATCTTCACTTTCCGCCTCATTGTCTTTCCCATCTTCCTCTTCGGTGCCATCAGCGTACAGTTGTTCGAAATAGGCTTTCCAGTGAGACTCATCAATTTGTTGTGTTTGTGCGTATTCTACGATGTCAAGTTTCCTTCTTTTCAACATTCCCCATACTTTCCTTTGTGCTCCGTACAAGTCATGTTCGATTTCGCAGGTGAACCTTTCCCAGTAATTTCGTTTTATGTTTCTGATTTCTGTGTTGACTCGGTTTCTTGTTTCAATATAACGTTTCTTCTCTTCTGGTATCTGGTTGTTCCTATATCTTAAGTAAGCCACGCGTTTCTCCCTAGCAAGAGCTTTTACCTCCGGTGTATACCATTGCTTGTTTCGAGAATTTTTATGAACTCCTATTTTTCTCAGACCTAGAGCCTCGACAGCTGCGTCGGTAATGTTTGTTTTTATCCTTTCCCAGCACCTCTCTGTGTCGTCCTGCTGGGTGATGGTGTTTGATTCGATTTTCTGAGTTAGGCGGGCTTGGTATAGTGCCTTTGTTGTTGGGTCTCCGATGGATTCTATGTTTATTTTTTCTTTAGTTATATTATCTGGTATCTTTTTGGGCGCATGTTCTAGGAGAACATCGTCCTATCATTTCGTCCAAATGTCTGTAATTTTCGAATTTCGAGCTGAAAATTGGCTAATAGACTAATTCGGACTCCCTGATCACGAATCCGGTGTCAGATCTTAGGGTGCCGTCCCCGGCCGGCCGGCCGGTTTCCCGGCCGTAAGCACGATAACAGGAGCACCGAAGGTCCTATCGACTTCAAACTTTCAGGGTAGGTTTCTGATCAAAATGCGACGGTTAAGTTCGTTAACGGGCAAAATCGGCCGTATGGTTTAGGAGTTATAGACATTTAAAATTTTGAGGTTATTTCCCTGATATTTCAGGAACTAAAGAAGATGTTGAATCGAAACTTGGTAGTCAGTTCGAGGATATAAACGCGCAACTTTTGGCAAAATTCTGTTATGATCGAAATGTTGGTAATTTTTAAAAAAATATTTCTTTTAATTTTTTCGAAAAAAAAATTTTTTTTTCGTGAACTATTCATCAGATTGCAACAAAAACTTGTACTAACGTCAATTGTAGTATTTTGCAACATTGTGCAAAATTTTGGCTCTATACGATTTCAATTTCTGGAGATATAAGACAAAATGTGTCAAATTTCCTGGGTCTCTCTCAGTATTTTCATCGATTATTCTATGAACTCTTTGAATTCCACCGAAAACAAATTCAAAGACATAAACATAAAGAATCAAGTCATAGTTTAGACGTCGAAACAAGGACGATGTTGATCGACTTGAAAAGTACCTCATTTGACGGCTGTTTGTCAAATCAATTAATTCCAATAATTGATGTCAGATGTCCTACATACCAAGTTCAAACACATTTTATTATATGGAAAACACTTATTATGATCACGTTCTACAGGAATTGATACTAAATAGAAGCTAGATGAAGATTATTGTAATGGAAAATTTGTGTTCCAGAATAATATTAAGGTATTCAACATGATACTGCTTTTTTTCTTTACTGGTCAGTACGGGCCACAAGGAAGATGAACATGCGCCCAAAAGCTCCTGTCCACAGGGCTTGAACCAATTTTTTTTTTTGTATGATCATCCGCATTTTACAAACGACTAGAAAGTGGTCGGATCCTATATTAGCTGAAGTCAGGCTTTTTGTGTCTAATATTTGGGTTGGATGTATGGCTCTGTTCGATATTATATAGTCTATTGTTGAGTTTTGGCCTCTAGTGTTCTGCCATGTAATTTTGTGCTGGGGTTTATGTTTAAAAAAGGTATTGTTTATTCTCATGTTATAACGTGCGCACAGGTCTATTAATGCTTCTCCGTTTTCATTGATGTGGTCCTCGTTGAATTTGTGCTTTATTCCAGGCAATACACTATTCCCGATTCTGGCATTTAGATCGCCCATTATGAGTAGTTTTTCATTTGATGGTATGTTTCCTAGCTCATTTTCTAGATTTGCGTAGAATGTCTCTTTCTCTTTGCTCTTGCTAATGTCTGGAGCATACACACTGATAAGGTTAAGATTTCCTGTTCCTACTATCAGTGCTACTTTAAGAATTCTCTCATTTACGTAGTGTATGTCTTGTATAAGGTGTTCGTATTTTTCGGCTATAAGTAGCCCCACTCCGGCTGTGGCCCTTTTGTGTTTGTCGACACCGCTATATATTAACACATAGTTTGGTATTTCAATGGTTCCCTTACCTTTGCGTTTAGTTTCTGATAGCGCACATATATCTATTTTGTGTTGTTCCATTTCCAAAAGTATCTCGCTGTTTTTGGTATTCCACGACATTATGTTCCAGCAAGCTGTTCGAATTATATTTTTCCTCCATTTTTGTTTCTTGTTCAGTTTGTTTTCCGTATTCGTCGTCCAACTTCCAGCTTCCAACTTATGTGTGCTGTTGAATTCATTAGTGGCAGTAATAAATGATTCTGAAAGGATGTTATATGAATGCAGCTTCTATCAACGTTAGTAAAATGATTTATTTATCAATATTTTTCAGGCAGAAGCATCAACATCAATTTGACAGTGGTTGAATCTAAATCTATTGAAATAGAAAGCAGGGAGCAGTTGAATATCAAGAGTTGGTTTTAAGCATGTGTAGGATTAAGAAGTATTTCACAGTGACAATGGGTTATTCATGCTCGTCATTACAATGGTTTTTGGAAATAGTTTAAACTGAAGCAAGCATATTTAAAAAAAATTACACTAATATTAATAGAGTAAAAAACACATTGTATACTTTATAATTTATTTACAACATTCATCATGTCTAAGCAGTTCTGTTTAAATAAATCAATCTACAATATACATTTTGCTTTGTAACAGCCTTATTCTCGTTTTTGTTCGCTTGGTTTGGACCTGGCATCAGAGTTGGGAAAATTAAATTTATTCATCAGGAATTAACTACATTAGATTATAAAATATAACAGATAAATTACATACACAATCATATTCTATAATGGAACCCAATCAGGATGATTTTTATCGGACAAATCTGCTGGCTTACCTAGTGAAAACATGGTGGACAATTTTCTATATTCTAACATGAGAAACAACTCAAAATCTTATTTCCCTTCATACTTGAATGAAAACGTGTTAAATAAATCATACCAAATTTGAGTTTCGAAGCTGTTAAGTCGAATCTCTTCAGCAGACGAATCCATAAATCTCTGGTTTTTGCTGAGGTATCAAAGAATTGACAAGCTGGAAAGTGTTATTTGTCTTCTAAATTTTCCACAGTTTCCAATTGTATTGACATACTAATGCAATAGGATTCTTGCCTTTGAACACAATATACCTAGTTCTTTCTTATAATCCCTCAAGGTGATCGGTTAAGTTTGTATTGTTTGGTATGAAATTATACTACTTTGTATTTCAACTCTTTTATTATATGCACGTTGTCTATCTTGGCCGGAAGTCACTAATGAATGTTCTGGCCACATTCAACGTCATAGAGTTATCTAATGACGGATGGAGCGTATATAAAGCGCCCCCTCGTGATAGTTACAACAACTATCCTAAATATGTAACATCTCCCTTTTTTATATGAGAAACAAAACAAACATCCTAACTAGTACAATAAGAAACTTAAAACTATATTGACAGTCTATTATCTGAATCTTATCGGTTTAATGACATTACGTCCAGAACGGGTTATATAAGATGCACTAGCAGGTGGAGTCTCGGTCACTTTTTCATCAGGATTAACTGATTTTTGGTTCATTTCACGGCACTCACGATGAGCAACAGGCTCATTAGAATTTGGCACACTAAGCTTAGGATTATTGTTACATTCTGGTGTATCACTGTTTCTATGCCTAAGAATAACCTCATTAGGGTTTTGTCTAATAAACGTAGAGTTTCGCCTCAGCACCCTGTCTAGGTTTTCCCTCACTAAATAAGATCTGGGTGTTTCATGTTTAGCCACAATTTTACCTGGGACCCACTTCTCTCCCTTCTGCAGCATTATATTTTGTCCCTCACAAAACTCTGATCTAATTTTAGCATGTCTGTCATAATATGCTTTGGTATTTAATCGTTTTTGTTTTATTTTATTATTATCTACCTGTGGTTTATCCAACAACAGTTGTTTTGAAATAGGTAAACTGGAACGTAGTATTCTTCGATTTAGCAATTCTGATGGGGAAACATTTAAACCTGTCAGTGGTGATGTGCGATACTCTAATAAAGCTTTATAAATATCATTATTGGAGTGTTGACATTTTCTCAACATATTCTTACAAATACCAACAGCCTTTTCACATAATCCATTTGACTGTGGATATCTTGGACTGGATGTGATTAATTGTATGTCCCAGTCTTTAGCAAAGTTTCTAAATTCCTGACTATTGAATGGTTGATTATCTGACATGAATCTCACTGGAACACCATGAGTGGAGAACACAACTTTGAGTTTATTTATAATTTCATTTGCTGTTTTATACTCTAAGTTTATTAATTCTATCCAATTGCTATAATAATCTACCACAACCAGAAAATCTTTACCGGCAAAACTCAATATATCTGCAGCTACTTTTTCAAAAGGAGTATCAGATCTTTCATGCAAAATTAGTGGTTCTTTAGTAACACTACGACTGAATGCCAAACAAGTTTTACAACTACGAACAAAATCTGTTATGTCTCGAGTCATGCCGTGCCAGTAAAAAATTTTTCTTGCTCTGGCTTTTGATTTTTCTATACCAAAATGTCCAAAATGCAACTTATTGAGTAATTTTAGTCTCATTGATTTGGGTATGACAAGTTTGGAATCATGAAACAATAAACTATTTTTTACATGTAGAGAATCTCTTATCTTATACAAAATTTTAACTTCTGAGTCTTCGATTTGATTTTTATCTGGCCATTCCGTTTGACAATACTTAATTACTTTAGAGCAAACTATATCATTTTGGGTAGCTGTCGTGTATCTCACTAATAGGTAATTCAAATACTTGCAGGTTAATTTCTTTATTCTCTTGTTCTCATTCTACATGCATACTGCCGCTTACGGCAGACTCAATCTACGTATTCCCCCCTACATTAATTATATTCAATACGCATGATATATAAGTGGGGACATACATTACATTCATCTCTCCCCCAAATTCTATGAAATCAATTTACAAATATACATTTATTTCATTTGTTTATACGTATACTAATATGCTTAAATCAACTTCTTAACCTACTATTTACAATTTATTTATACATTATATATTTATGTATATCCATATCTAACAATTGGTTTAACAATTCTTTTTGGTCTACTACAATCATTTTCAATTGGACATACATCAGTATTCTCATCAATAATTTCTTTGTTTTCTTCTACAACCTTATTTGTTTCTTCATTCAAATTAGATTCAGAATTAAACCTTTCTATTTGTAACGTTTTTCTCATTTGATTTGCATGACGCTTCCAGGTTAACTTCAATTCAGGTATTTCAATTAAATATGTACATTTTCCTATTTTCTTATGAACTATTCCCTTAATCCAACTAGCAGTATTAGATATATGCCTATTTCTATAATCCTTAACTAAAACTAATTCTCCCAATATATATACAGTTTTATTCTTCCCTCTATAATATTTACTTTGATTCTTTTGAGCTTCAGTTACATTATCCATTATTTCATTTTTCTCTTTTATTTTCTTCAAATGATTTTCAGGTAAAAGTAAATCTAGTCTAGATCTCAAAGAACGACCAAACATAAGAACAGATGGACTAACGCCTGTGGTACAATTCGGAGTGTTGCGTAAATCAAAAAGGAATCTCAGTAAAATTTGATTAATTTCCTGATTTGCATTTTGAAATAACATCTTCTTCAAAGCACCCTTGACCGCTTTTACGGCATTTTCCGCAGCTCCATTTGAGGCTGGATTATAAGGTGGTGTCGTGATATGGGAAATACCATTAATTTGAATAAAATGTTTAAATTCATCCGAAGTAAAACAAGTACCATTATCGGATACTATGCATTTAGGTAAACCGAAAACGGAAAATATTTCTCGAAGTGCTTGAATTGTTAATTTTGACGTGATAACAGGAACTTCTTTCACCTCTAACCACTTTGTATGAGCATCTACAATAACCAAGTAAAATTTTTTTTTAATCGGACCTAAATAATCAATATGAATGCGTTCCTAGGGTTCTTTAGGATACTGCCAATTTGAAAGTTCATTTTTTGGTGGATTTGGAAGAAATCTGTTACAAGATTCACATTTTTTTGTTAAAGTTTCAATTTCTGTATCTAGTTTTGGCCACCAGAAATAATTACGTGCCAAAGATTTCATTTTGACTACCCCTAAATGAGTAGCATGCAGCTCCTCAAGTATTTTTGTACGTAATGAACTAGGAACTACGATTCTATGATTCCAAAACAAACAACCATCTTGCAACACAAATTCAAATCTTTTCGTAAAATAATTTTTTAAATCTACATCAGCACAATGTTTAGGCCAACCGTTCAAAACGAATTTCTTTACTTTATTTAAAAGTACATCTTTTTCAGATTCCGCACGTATTATTTCATAATTTACATTACAATCTGAACTCTGAGAAAAAAAATAGCAGTAATCAATTTCCCTATCTTCGACATTCAAAGAATCATCATCAATAGGTAATCTAGAAAGCCAATCTGCCCTATTATCGCTGGATTTAACGTATTCAATTTTATAAGTGTAATTCGACAGAATAACTGCCCATCTTCTCAGGCGATTAGCTGAGAATTCTGGAATACCCTTATTTGGGCTAAAAATACTTAGAAGTGGACGATGGTCAGTACATAATGTGAATAATCTATTATAAAGGTATTGATTAAATTTCACCACACCAAAAATGATCGCAAGTGCCTCTTTTTCAATCTGAGAATAGTTCTGTTGCGCTTTACTGAGAGTCTTTGAAGCAAAACATATGGGCTTTTCTATACCAGTGGGATAAACATGGCTCAAAACTGCCCCGACTCCATATCCACTAGAATCGACTGTTAATTTTAAAGGCAAATCCGGATTGTAATGTACTAAAATAGCAGCTGAAGTTAGTAACTTTTTTACTTCCAAGAAAGATTCCTGACACTTTTCATTCCATTTGTAAGGAACGTCCTTACTCAGCAAATAATAAAGTGGATGCAAAATTGAGGATAAATTTTTTATAAATTTACCATAATAATTTATGCTTCCTAGAAAACTTTTCAATTGAGTTATATTTTCAGGTACAGGAGCATTTTCTATTGCTTCAATTTTATTTTTACATGGATGTAATCCAAATCTGTCAATATTATAACCTAAATACTCTATGGTATTTTGAAAAAATTTACATTTATTCAAAGCTAACTTGAACCCTGCTTCTTGTAATATTTGAAAAACACGTTTCAATCTCAAGAAATGCTCATGGTCATCCTTACCAGTGATTAAAATATCATCTAAAAAAACTATGACTCCCTCTATACCTTGCAATAGAGAATCCATTACTTTTTGGAATTTAGCTGGAGCCGATGATATGCCATATGCTAATCTATTGTACCTAAACAAACCTTTATGCGTAGAAACGGTCAAGAGTTCTCTTGAAGGTTCATCTACACGAATCTGCTGATAAGCTTGAGACAAATCAAGTTTTGAAAATTGCAATCCTCCATTCAACTTTGCAAACAAATCTTCCACTCTTGGAATGGGGTATTTGTCAACTTCTATCAATGGGTTGATGGTGATCTTGAAATCGCCACAAAGTCTGATTTCTCCATTCTTTTTCACAACCGGTACCACAGGGGTTGCCCAAGCACTATAGTCAACAGGAGTAAGTATTCCTAAAGAAATTAATCTATTAATTTCGTCTTCAACATTGCTTCGAATTGCAAAAGGAATTGGTCTGGCTTTAATAAATCTAGGTGACACATTAGTATTTTTCAACTTGATACTAGCCACTCCCTTATTAAATTTACCCAATCCAGGTGAAAATAAATAATCAAATTCTTGAAACATTATACTTAATTTGGACTTCTGTGAAAAATTATCACTGTCTTTTTCATTCACAAAATTACAAATTGGAAAATTCAAACCAAAAACATTTAAAAAATCCCTACCTATTATAGGTGGCCCACCATTTTCAATGACAAATATATCTATAACTTTTTCTTGTTCATTATACCTAATTTTAGCCTTAAATATACCTATGGGTTTCAATTGCATGCCATTATAAAAATGTAAAACTTTATTAGTTTGAGAAAGAGTCTCGTTACCAAAATAATTCATGAACAATTCATTCGATATAGCTGTGATACTTGAGCCTGTATCGATTTGAAACTCAATTAAATGTCTATTTATAAGAACTTTAGTTATATAAGGAGTGTTCTTTTTATCATTAAGTGAGTAAAATGTAAGTTCATCTAAATTAATATCTGCTAAATCAATTGAGGATTCTGATATAAAATTGTTTTTCTTATATTTCGGTGTATATGTTTTCTTTTTATAACAAACTTTCTCTAAATGACCTTTAACCTTGCAAACATTACATCGAAAATTAGCATAAATACACTTATCTTTCGTGTGGCCAGCATAACCGCAAACTGCGCATCCTTTGAGTTGATGGGTTCTACTTTTCTTCGCTGTTGGATGACGTAGTTGCGCCTGATTGATTTGCTCACCTTCAGCAACTTCCTTATTGGACGCTTTCTTCCCTCCAGTTTTGTTACGATTGCGCAAATAAAGGACCTCTTGCTTGACTTGCTGGTTGCCTCCAGGACCATCTTGATATCGAAAAGAGGAAATGGCGGCCATTTTGTGACTTGCTAATTTAACTGCATCCGCCAAAGAGATTGTTATTTTTTCTTCCAACAACCTATCTAAAACTGGCCCTTTTCCAAAACCACAAACATATTTGTCCCTCAATGCGATTTCCAAATGATTTCCAAATTCACATTGAACAGCAAGTCTTCGAACACGTGCCTCCCATTCTTTCGGACTTTCGTTATGCTCTCTTTGTGCCTCATAAAATTTGATGCGTTCCGCGAACGGCGTTCTCACAGGTGCGAAATGTGTATCGAATATATCTACCAATTCATCGAACGTCTTATCTTCTGGCTTCACTGGGCTGCACTGGTCGAACATCAATCGATAAGCTGCCTCGTCTAACATATTTAAAAATATGGCACGTTTTTTGTTACCAGTTATATTATTAGCGTCGAAATAATTTATCAACCTGGCTTTGTAGATTATCCAGTCCGAATCGTTGAAATTAAATTCTTGAAGTCTCCCGAGCACTGCTGCATTTTCAGGAATTGCTTCTTCCAACTGGTTCGGCATTTTCAAATTGTTCTTTTTCACTTGAAAATTTTGCTTACTATATAATTACTTAATAAATTTATTTTACTCGTCGCCAAATGTCGTGTATCTCACTAATAGGTAATTCAAATACTTGCAGGTTAATTTCGAATGTAATGTATGTCCCCACTTATATATCATGCGTATTGAATATAATTAATGTAGGGGGGAATACGTAGATTGAGTCTGCCGTAAGCGGCAGTATGCATGTAGAATGAGAACAAGAGAATAAAGAAATTAACCTGCAAGTATTTGAATTACCTATTAGTGAGATACACGACAGTAGCCATTCTTAATTCCTCTAACCTTTCATCTGATATGGGCAAATCTAAATCTAGTGAATGTACAATCTCTTTCATTTCCTTGTCATCTTTAACAGGCGTTTTGAGATAAAATCTAGATAAAAGGTCAGCTATATACATAAATTTACCTGCTAAATATTCCACATCAAAATGGTACTTTAACATTTTGAGCTTCAACCTTTGTAATCTCGAGCTAACATTAGAGATATCTTTTTTATGAATCGACACCAATGGTTTATGGTCTGATTTGACAAGAACCTTTCTACTATAAACAAAATGATGAAATTTTTGTAAGGAAAAGGATATAGCCAAATACTCTTTTTCAATTTGTGCCCATCTGCATTCTGTGTCTGTTAAACTTCTTGAGCAAAACGCAACTGGTTTCCCTCCTTGCAAAAGACAACCCCCTATTCCAGATTGACTTGCGTCACATTGAATTTCTATTGGCAAATTTGGATCAAAAATTTTTAGTATAGGAATTTCTGAGATGAATTTTTTCATTTTCTGGAAATTTTCACTAGGATCTTTTGTCCAGTTCCATTCTACATTATTTTTTATTAAAGTCCTTAATGGAGATAACAGTTCCGAATGTTTAGGCAAGTATTTGGACAAATAGTTAAACATACCAAGTACAGTAAGAAAATCTTTTTTGTTTTTAGGTTCTTCCAGTAATAAAATTGATTCAACATACTCACTATCAGGTTTGACACCCTCAGCTGAAAATATTTGCCCCAAATATCTAACTTCCTTTACTTTATATTGAACTTTAGACTTGTTAAATTTTACCCCATACTTTTCCGCTCTACTAACTACTTCTTTTAGGATCCTATCATGCTCCTCCTCAGACTTTCCGCTTATTATGAAATCATCAAAATAGATTCCAACTGGTAGATCTCCAAAGATTTTTTCATTCATTCTCTGAAACACTTCAGGACTCACTTTAATACCAAATGGAAGTCTATTGAAACAAAATTTTCCAAAAGGTGTTATGAATGTGCATAATTTTCTACTTTCAGGATCTAACGGAACATGGTAAAACCCTTCTTTGAGATCAAGGACAGTGTAAATGATTTTATCCTTTAATTTTAAAGATAACTCCTCTAGAGTGGGTATTGGAAATTGATCCTGACATATGAAACGATTTAACTGAGTAGGGTCTAAACAAATTCTTAAATCCCCTGATGGCTTCTCGACTATAACAACATTATTTACCCATTCGGTGGGCTCCTCAACTTTAGATATGTACCTCTATTGTCCAGATCAATTAACGCCTCTTTCAACTTAGCTTTTAAGGCTTCAGGAACTCGCCGACAACCATTACTGACTGGCTGTGCACTTTTGCTCAATACAATTTTATACATGAAGGGGATTTTACCTGTACCTTCAAAAACATGTCCATTTTGGGATATGAACGCATTTTTTCCCTTTGTACTCACTTCCACTGTATCAATTTTATTGATTAGTCCTGTTATATTACTTGTGTTCAGTCCCAAAATGGGCATGCTTTTATTACAATCTACTACTATAAATCTTATTTTATAGTTCTTGTTTTTAATAGAACAATCTAGGTTTATGTATCCCATTGCAGTTACCCTGTTGTTGCCATAAGTATTTAAACTTAATCTAGTCTTTACAACATTGTTCTCTAACTTTAGTTTTTTTACAAAGGTCAGAGGCAAACAATTGCAGTTGGCCCCTGTATCAATTTTGAATCGAATCGACTCACCCCCTATGTTCACATCTACTGTCCATATATCAGTGTAATTTTTCTTATTCTCAATGCTGTCCAATTCAATGTTATTTATGTAAGGTTCAGGTTCACTACTACTGTTCTCTGTCTCTTCATTGCATTCAACTCCATAGACTTTTCTTCCATTTTTCTTATATTTGTCCTTTCCATTTCTCTTCTTATTTTCCTTTCCATAACTTTGACTTTTTCCATTTTTTGGGTTATTTCGACAGCATGAGGCATAGTGATTCAGTTTTCCACACGAGTTACATGTCTTTCCGTAGGCTGGACATTGCCTTGGTTCATGTTTGGACGAGACCTTGCCACAGTTGAAGGCTTGTCTTGTGGTATTGCTTCTTTGACTTATTGAGTCCACTTCATTTCCTCTTATTACTTTCATTTGTCTCTTGCTAGCTTCTGAGGCCCTGCATGAATCCTCAGTAACTAGCAAAGTAAGATTCTGTATCCTTAAAAGCCTTTCTTGTAGTTCACTGTCTCTTACTCCTGCTACGATTCTATTTCTCACGAATCTGTCAGTCATTTCCCCAAATTGACACTGTTTCGCTAACATCTTGATATCCTTAAGAAAATGATCAAAGTCTTCTCCTTCTTGTTGACATCTTGTGTTGAATTTGAAGTCATCATATGCTTCATTTCTAAGGGGTATGCAGTAGTTATCGAATGCTTTTATTACTTCTTTGTACTTCCCTTTGTCAGCTTCCAAAATTGGCAAAGTGTTGAATACATCTTGGGCTTCTTCGCCAGCAACGTTTAAAAAAATTGCAACTTTGACATCATCATTTTTGCTGTCTAATCCTGATGCTTTCATACATATATCAAAACTACTCTTGAACTTCTGGTAGGTTTGTTCAATGTTCGTATCGAACACGAGGCTTTTTGGCGGTTTGAAATTAGCCGACATTTTGTTTTATACAAAACTTCTTCTTGTGAATAATTTTTTTTTTCCACGTCTAACTTTATTACCATCAAACAGTTTTTTAATTATTAAACTTACTGCGTGGTTTACACCTGACACCATGTATTGTTTGGTATGAAATTATACTACTTTGTATTTCAACTCTTTTATTATATGCACGTTGTCTATCTTGGCCGGAAGTCACTAATGAATGTTCTGGCCACATTCAACGTCATAGAGTTATCTAATGACGGATGGAGCGTATATGAAGCGCCCCCTCGTGATAGTTACAACAACTATCCTAAATATGTAACAAAGTTCAGCTCTACAACATAGACCTTATAAATTAGGTCTATGCTCTACATTCATACAAGATTCAAATTGAAACCAAGATATTAAAATAGATCTATACCTTACTCACTTACGCACTTTCTGCATATAAATTTACGTGAAAAATGTAATATTTGACGTTTTTAGTTCGCCCTTGCTACTGCAGCTCATGAACTTGCAAAAATTTGGCATTTTATCACTAAAAATTAATGTTTATGGAACAAATAAAGATAGCAAAATATTCACTTCGCTTCATAAACAGCAATTCAATTGATATAACACTCACAAATATCGAAAAATACAGGAAAATAAGAGCAAAACAAACAATAACAGTACTAATTCCTGCTTTGTTGGTCCTCCAATGTCGTGTCAACTGACAGAACTGCACGTAAACCATTATTTCTTCATCCTCCTGACCTTATTGCAAATTTTAAATTTGATAATACCCATTTTAAAGAAGAGATCAAAGTTCCCAGACAACAAATATTTTCATAACAAGTCAATTATTGGCGCCTTCTTTTTGCCGTAACATTAACCATAACCCTACATTCTGTTTTGAGTGCATTTCACACCTCCTTTCGACCAGGTGCAGATAAACTACACTTCGTGTACACTGGTGTAAATCCAATAAGCAAACACTGAAAGAAAAATATAATAACAGCAATGAGAAAATTCATATACTATATGCCTCAACAAAACTTTCTATTTCTCACAGTTCACCTTGATTTACTACGATTCAGTTAATAATGGCTATATGATTTAATCCTTCATAACAGGAATAATGCCGTTTAACAGCCAGTATTGAAGTGATTATACTATAGTCGTACTTTTATATTACTGGTTTTGAAACTTTGTCTCACTACCGTAGTAAACTTAAATAACTGCGTTTGTGAATTGTAACTCCGTATTACTATCATAGTAATCTGGTATATCTTCACTTGTAACTTTGTTTTACAACCATAGTAATATTGTATAACTGCATTTTACTGGTCTAGTAAACCTATTTTACCGCTCTCGTAATATCATCTTACTGTCTTTATCAGCTTAAGTTGCAATTTGAGTTATTTTTTAACCGCCATATTACAAACTGAGCTCATCTGACAGAAAACAATGGCCAATTTAATACTGTGTCTGTACTTTTAATAAATTTCTAATTTATTATTAAGACAAGCAATAAATTGGCCAAATTTTTGTGCTACGTTGGCTCAGTCAGTAACATGGCAGTTAAATGAATTAACTAAAGTGCACAAGTTAACAAAGGCAATCAGAAGAGATTAACCATATTATGAAGAGAATAAATTACAAAATATATCTGATAGTTTCTCTAATGATAAAATTGAGTGTCAAAAGTTCAAACCTACCTGCGAAAGATATCAACTCGAATTTACAAATTGAGAATTCATCATATTGATTAATAAGCCCAGCAGGACTGACATCAAGGAAACACTCGGCATGAAGCAATTTGTTGAACTCATTGTGTATTCAAATGAGCTAAATTGATACAACTATCTCTGGAACTTTATTTAATTATCTTTGTAGAATTATTCATAACTAGATCTCAATTATACCTTACCTGCAAATTATACAATTTCTTTTATAAATTGTAATGGTCTATATTTCTATTTTTTGAAGCAGTATTTGATTCATTTCATATGGAGAACATATTATCTCCACTGTCTCCTGCCAGAATTATATTGGGTGGATATACAATATACATATACAAATAAAAAAATAGAAGCATAACAAGACATTTTATTGTTAGTAATAATCACATTCTGTGGTTTGAATTAGTAGATATACATACACCGAGAGCAAATACTGGTCGAAATATTTCAAATATAAAGGGCTTTTCATCACAATACCATACTAAAAGACGAACAAATAGATTATTACAGATAAACAAACACTGAGATTAAACTTACTCGTATCACGAAAAAAAGATATTCGATTTGAATGAGAAATTAACTGCACACTTTCTCAAATATTGGTGAAAAAAATATATTCAAAAAAACAATATTATAGAGCAAACAAAACACATTCCAATGATAAGGAGCAATGGATTCAACAGAAGAACAATAATGTTCTATTTAAAAAAAAGTTGACCTAATCTTTCAATAATTAATTATTCAGAATTTCGAATAAAATTTAATTATCAATCTGATGAGATCAATAGAAACTATTAAATGATTACATACTAGCATTCATTCGAATGATGAATTATTCATTCCGAACGCATGGACGCCATTGTTTCAAGATCCAACGGCCAATATTCTTCTGTTCCATGTGTGCAGGAAGATTGATTGTAGATACACAAAACAAAAACGGTGATATTTCAATGCACGAACTAAACACCTTCAAACTACACAATGATGATGCTTGTTGATTAATATCATGAATAAACTAGGATTCATATTTCACAAATTAGTTTAATCGCGTTATCAGGTTGTCTCAAGTCGAATAGACAAACGATGAGTATTGAGTTTGAGTGGATGCTAGGAATCGGGAGGCGCGCAACCCTGCATTCGAGCATAATCGTTTATATTCGATTGGATTAATGAATCAACATTAACTGCCGTAGTAAATTTATGGAACTAAATTATCTCGCATAGTATCGCTAAATTATTATGGCTATTGGATGCCGGTTAGAAAACTTTGGTTTACCGTGGCAATTCCACATTTGAATGATATAATAAAACACTTTCATTGGTGTAATAAGAAAAGCGTAGTAAGATCTGTTCAATACCTATAGCAACTCAATTTACTATGTCTATAGTGCTATTTTAACCGAATAGTAAGAAATGTATCAACCCTAGTAAGAATATTTTTGGTAAACCTTTCTCATTGAATCATTTCTTTCAGTGAACGAATACTAATATCGAGTGTAAATTACCCCGAGTGTAGGAAAGTGCTACACTTTCTATGCAAACGAAAGGACCTTTTTAAGAGTTCGACATTTTTGACGATTTTGGAGAAAATTTAGAAGTTGGAATAATTGTGTTGCTGTGGAATTAGTGGACAATCATGCCTTCATATTGTGTTGTTGTGAAATGCAACAAAAATGCCGCTAAAAACGACGGAATACGATTTATCAGGTAGATGTTGTTGGTTTCAAATTTCAGTTTTTGCATTTTTAATCCATTTTCAGAATTCCATCTGCCAAGGGTAGAAATAATAAGGTTTGTGTAACCTCGCAGAGAAGGCAAGCAGCATGGATTCAAGCCATCAAGCGAGAAGACTGGTCTGACAATCTCACTAAATATGGTAGAGTTTGTGGCAGACATTTCCACTCTGGTAAAGAAATTAAGTTGAATTTATGTATTTAATTTGGTTCGTATATTTCAGTGAATGATTCAATGATGAAATTTTCATGAAAAAATAGTAGTTTATCATGCACATTTTAATAAATATTACTTCCTGATATTGTAGGGCAGCCAGCTGTCTTGACGGATGAAACCCATCCAGATTGGGTACCATCTGTTGAAATGGGATATGAAACTAATCGTGGTAATATTCTAAATAGCGCTGTATGTGACCGATATAAAAGGTTGCAAAATAGATTACAGGTATTTCATATGAACGAATCAGACACCTTGTTCTACTCAGAGATGATCTGCTAACCGAAGAATGGAATTTTTTTTTGCTTTTTTTGCCTTTTGTTTCAGGATGGATATTATTTTTGAAGCTGCTTCTTTTTTGCGCGTATGTTCTGGGGAACATCGCGTTATAGTTTTGCCCAAATGTGAAATTTAATTCTGTGGTGCCGTACGGCCGTACGGCCGTCCGGCCGTTGCCACGATAACTTGAGAACGGAAAGAGCTAGCGACTTGAAATTTTCAGGGTAGGTGGCGCATCCCAATACGACGGACAAGTTCGTTAATGGGTATAATCGGCCCAATGGTTTCCGAGTAATAATTTTGTTTTCAACCAAAATAAATCCGATCGAATTTAAACTTGGTGAATAGTTGTAGAATATAGACCTAAGCACGTTTGTGAAATTTTGTGAGAATCGTATCGCTAGAAATTTATTAAAAAATTATTAAAAAATATTTTTGTTGTCACGATAACCTGAGAACGGAAGGAGATAGCGGCTTGAAAATTTCAGGTTAGGTTGTGCACCTGAATGCGACATTTGAGTTTGTTTATGAGCATAATCGTACTAACGGTTTTAGAGTTATAGCCATCTGAAATTTTCTGAAATTTGGTAGTTTTTTGTTCCTCATTAACTCGAAGAATACAAAACCGATTGAATTCAAACATTGTTATTAGTTGAAGAATGCCAACGCGAAAATTCTTGCAGAATTTCGTGAGGATGGTATAACTAGAAAATTAAAAAAAAAATAGTTGAAAATTATTGAAAACAAATCTATATATCATAAACTATTCGTCCGGCATGGCTGAAATTTTGGAACAACCTTCAGAACCTAACTCTACTGCAGAATTCCAAGTTTGAACATGATCGGATCTATATTGTTGGAGAACCGGGCAGCCTTTTGTGAGTTCGGTAGCGTAGTGGTAGCCAAGTGTAGCGGATGGGAATCGTCGTATGATGATATGTAGACTATGGTCGTATTTTTGCGAGAAACTTCAAAAATAAAAATATGAATGTCATGATGACATATTTTCGCTCATATATTATGGGAAAATTGTCTTATTTCATCACAAATCTATGGGAGATGATAGCCCTACATTAGTGGGCAGACCTGGTTTTGAAAGAGATCCTCCTTAGGAGGAGGCAACTTAATATTGAAGGGATTTCTATGAACAAGAGTGAATATCTTTGCGAAATAGAGAAGGCGATTCTTCTTCAAGAGATCCATGTGCCTTCAGAGGAGTATATTTGCGAGAGAAAGGTTATATATGTATTATTTTTAATATGATATCGCTGAAATTTTGCTGAAGGCTTCTGATCTTGTAAGGTGAGAGGCTCATTTGTGGATATTAAATCTTGTGATGGGTAGAGAGGAATTTTAGGCCATGTAGGCCACTAAGGCCCACTTGCACGAATGCGGGTTATCTAATTAAATCCGGATTAACTCTAAACCTAGGGTTAAATTGATAATAGGTCTTGCACCTTCAAGATTTAGAGCCTAACCCTGGGTTAAAACTATAAAAATTTAACCCGGCAAAATAGCAGGGTTAAATGGCTAAGTCCGGGTTAGTCATGTAAAAATTGACATTTCTAATTTCAATAGTTTCGATTTGTGATGAATTTCTGGTAAATAATAAATATTAGCAGTGATCGGTAACTTGCTTGTGTGGTATTTTTGAGAAAATGATTAATTGATATACTACAAACTACATTCTGATCTACGCATGCGCCCCGTTTTAACCTCAACATCGAATCTGAATCTGATAAAAACACAAAACATAAACAAAATATTCTCAATCCACGAAGTACGAACGAGTATTCCTTCCGTTGAAAATAATCGAGATTACCTTGTATTTGAAGATTGGAGGAATCTAGAAATATTGTTTACGTATGTGAAAGAAATTCCAAATTATGGAGAACTGTGGAAAAGTTGTTCAGAATGAAGATATCTGGTATATGTCCTTCAGGATTTCTGGCTAAAAATCAGCAGTAAGTAATAGAAGTGAATTGAATGAATTACTTTACTCAGAAAAATCCAAGTCTTAATATTTCCTTTCAGGTTGGAATGAATTAAGGTCCAGTTGACGTAGAGCAAAAAAGTAATGCTTTTCGACAAATAGAATGCATGAGTTACTCTTGGAGTTACTGCAGATAGAATTCTTAAAAACAAGGTATATGGAACTTAGTCGCTTGAATATTTGTGAAGATTAAGTATATCTCATGAGAAAATTTAATATTGATAAGAGGCAACCAAGATGACATGAACACTAAAATTTTTAAATTTCAAGAGTGGAATAGCCAAGAAGAAAATCTAGTGTTTCTATTCAAACAAATTGATGGTGGTTCTCATATCGTTGAAATGACAAAGGGACGTATCTGCAATAAGCAAGTTTCAAGATATTCTCGTTCTGAAATTCGAGAGTGAACGATAAATCAGGGAGTGAACGAAATAAACCGTAAATGCTCGATTCAAGGTGCATTTAAATATGTTCCGCAATCTACTAAGGAAGTGGTTGTTATGAGTAGGCTATGACTATAAAAAATAAAGCCAACTCAAAATTTTACATTTTACACTTAATTCTGTTTTGTCATTTTGCCGAAGCTATATATATTATGGGATAAGTATTCTATTCATCATGTACTTAGGTGAAAACCACCCAGTGACTTGCCTAAGCTGTCGTAAGGATACATTAATAAAATATATACAGAACAAAACTGACTCTCCTAGGAGCTTCTGTGGGATTTCCTTAGGGAAGACCTAGAATTTTAGTATAATCATAAACAAGTCATTAGCAAGCAAAACTGCATGAATTACATTTCAAATGACTTCTGCACCTACCCTATTATTCAGATTTGGCCACTTTTACCTGTTTACATATAACATTTGCATAATACTATTGCACAAAAAAAAACAGTTGAATTACGCTTAGACCAGTGAATTTTGAACAATTTTCTGTTTTCCTGAAATCATGGGTCTCTTACGATCCATCATCAGGGTGTTTGGATGCCAGCGTGTACCTATATAATAGGCATTTTTTTAACGAAACATTTTAATTTTTCTAATTGCAGAATATTTTAAAATATAGGAGTAGAAGGGGATGCAATATAACATGTGTGTAGGTATATATTATGTATATTGTTTTCCCGTGGAACTTCAGGTATATGTTTCTTAAATGCTTGTTGCTTAGCATGCTTAACAATGAATACCTCTGAAGAACAGATTTTACTAATATTATAATAGAATGGCTTGATAATTCAACGCTAACTTTGAAAATGATGTATCCTAGTGTTGCGGAGGAAAATCCAAGTATATTTTACAACGAGAAGTAGTATAAGGAAACGGAGAAAGTCAGTTATCATATTTTAATAATAATCTATATACAAGTATTTATCCTCCCTGCAGTGTTTCACGAATCCTCCATGATTATGTGGGCAGCAGTGGTCCAAACTCGAAAAAATGTATTGCATGCTGCTTGATGTAGTATTGAATTTTCAAAATGAATGTTATTCTTGATCTCTCTTGAAGTAAATAATCGAATATGTTAATAGAGTTTTATTCGAAATTATTTCCTTTGTTTGTATTACGGCTTCAGTGAGGTATACAATTTTTTTGTTCACTGAGGGCCGATATATTTTACTACCTGTAAACTGTCAAGTAGCCTTACCGAAAGGAAAGTAATCTGTAAATGTTCACTTTAAAGGGGATCAGTAAATTCAACGAGCACATAGTTGACGAATACTTTACGGAGAGGTTGAATAAATCGGCCCTTAGTAGATAGTATAAAACAATATATAGATTGGTATCTAAATAAATGAATCTTATTTTCACAATAACTCTTTTCCCCTAACCCATGAAAACAAATTTTCACAGACAATTTACATGAATCATTAGCTTCAAACGTTCATTATCTTGAAATACAAATGAATAAGTGGAAATTTAATTTTAATATTTCAATATTGAATGGAATATTTAGAGTTTATCTATAATTTCAGATATCTCATCTCATCAACGAGTGACAAAAGTATTGAAATTGATTATGCATTAAACGATGTGTTCAAATGTCAAATTATTACCATATTCCATATCGACAGACATTCTTGTAATGATTATGAAGAATTAAAAAGGTTTTTTTATTAAATATTTAAAACTGTAATTAGTTCTTTGAAATACCATTGAATGAAGAAATTCTTGTAAGTTAACAAAATATCTTTATTTGAACAATAAAAATGCATCATTTTATTAAAATGATAGTTTGACTATCCAATTGCTTATTTTCTTTATAATATTTTTGCTGTAAGTCAGTATAGCTTAGAACTTTCAAAGTAAAGTCTAACAATATTAATTTAAATGATATTATAAATAAAAAAACAATATATTTCAATTCAACAATGTTTCTTGAATTATAGACTTTACAGAATAAAATAGGTAGGTATACTTCTAATAGCTCAGAACTTTCAAAGTAACGTCCAACAATATTAATTTAAATGATATTATAAATAAAAAAAAAATGGTTCAAGCACTGACGTGAAGTCAGGAGCTTTTGCGCGTATGTTCTGTTGTCCATTCTCCTGTATTGAACACTTTTAATCGAATTTACCATGGTGAATTCTATTGTCTATTCTCCTGTATTGGACACTCTTAATCGAAAAAAAAAATTGGTTCAAGCACTGACGTGAATCAGGAGCTTTTGGTCTTCTTAATCGAATTTACCATGATGAATTCTATTGTCCGTTCTCCTGATTGGACACTCTTAATCGAAAAAAAAATTGGTTCAAGCACTGACGTGAAGTCAGGAGCTTTTGCGCGTATGTTCTATTGTCCATACTCCTGTAATGAACACTCTTCTTAATCGAATTTACCATGATGAATTCTATTGTCCATTCTCCTGTATTGGACACTCTTCTTAATCGAATTCACCATGATGAATTCTATTGTCCATTCTCCTGTATTGGAGACTCTTCTTAATCGAATTTACCAAGATGAATTCTATTGTCCAGAATGGACAATAGAATTCTATTGTCCAGAATGGACAATAGAATTCATCTTGGTAAATTCGATTAAGAAGAGTCTCCAATACAGGAGAATAGACAATAAAAATCATCATGGTGAATTCGATTGAGAAGAGTGTCCAATACAGGAGAATGGACAATAGAATTCATCATGGTAAATTCGATTAAGAAGAGTGTTCATTACAGGAGTATGGACAATAGAACATACGCGCAAAAGCTCCTGACTTCACGTCAGTGCTTGAACCAATTTTTTTTTAAGACTGCATGGCATTGGTTATTCCTTTAGATGATAAATTAATTAGAATTTTTACAGAATAATACTCCGTCAACATCTCTTGGAGATGTTTCCACTATCAATGAGGCTGAAAACGTACAGACTCAAGCAGAAAGTTTTGAGAGCCAAACAGAAAGTTTGGAATTTAATCTCCAGAAAGCCCGGGAAGAAATTAATAAATTAACAAATGAGTTGAATTACTTAAAATTAGATGAGGAATATCTGAAACAAAACGATGAAGTGGTTTTATACTACACGGGATTTCCTCAATTTATATATATTGAAAATATCTTCCAAATTATCGAACCGTATCTTGTTTTCCAGCAAGTTATCAAAATTTCAACAATTTTTACTGACTATGATGAAACTCCGGCTCAATCTACAATATTCGGATCTTGCACATAGATTTCAATGCCATAGGACTACAGTTGCAAGAACCTTTGAAAGGGTAATCGAAATTTTATATAGTTCATTAAAGTTTTTGATAGTTTGGCCATCGAGAGAGGATATACAGCTGAACATGCCTCATTGTTTTAAAAATGTTTTTGGAGACAGAACCACAGTAATAATTGATTGTTTCGAAGTTCTGATACAGAAATCCTCAAATCCAGAAGCTGCTGCAAAGACTTGGTCACATTATAAGCATCACCATACCATGAAATTTCTAATCGGAATATCGCCTCAAGTTGCAATAATGTTCATCTAATGCTTACGGAGGACGGGCAAGTGATAAGTTTATTGTGGAAAATTCAGGCTTTTTGGATAATCTAATCAGAGGGGACCTAATCTTAGCTGACAGAGGTTTTGCAATTGATGATTTTGTGAATATCTACTGAGCTGAGGTTAGGTACCCTTCATTTATGAACCACAGGAAACAGTTGAGTGCTGTGGATACTGAAACTACCAGAAAATTGGCAAGTGTCAGAATCCATGTGGAGAGAGTTATTGGGCTTCTAAGGAGGAAATATAGAATATTATCCGAAGAATTTCCTATACATGCAATGAAAAAAGGAGATGAGGACTACGCACTTATTGATAAAATTGTCGTTGTCACTTCAGTATTCCTAAATTTATGTCCCGGAATAATACCTCTGGATTAGACGTGTCTTCATATTTTATTTTATTGTATAAACGATTGCATCTTTTCTGATTGGAATGTTATTATCAATTATTAGTCAATAAAAATTATAAAATTAGCTTTAGAATGCTCGTACAGTAATAGTTGCTCGATTGTTTGTAAGAAATATTACTAATCATCCTTAATTTTTGCATATATTTTCTTGCCTTTTTATATATGTTTTCTTGCCTTTTTATATACATTTTCTTGCTTTTTTATGAACCTCTACCATAATATTTCAAGAACTGACCAAGGACAAATACTGGTGTATCAATCTGGCCCTATTGCAACTGTCTGAAAGACGACAAATTTTCTTCAAACTATGTATTATTTGTCATCTCGTTATAACATATTCAATTTATTTTCACAGTTTACTTTTTGAAATAAATGATTCAACCATTATAAATGTTTTATTTCCAATAATGATAATAATATACATGGTGTCAGAAAAATGTATACATTTCATTTTCATGAGGAAAGGAGTAATTCATCTTTGTTTTCATTAGCATTACCAATTACTTCTATAGATATGATTTTGACGACTTTTTTCACAGGTAATAATAAATCCATTATCTACAAACTGAAAGGAGCATAATGAAAAAAAATGAGAGTGACATAACTATTCACTATCATATTAATCACAAATTAGGGGGAATTCCATGTTACATGTAGTCGAGTTTCATTCTTAATATATTGAAAACATTTAACGGAAAGTCTTTGAAAAAAAAAGGAAATATCACAATTGTTAATTATACATAATATGTATTAGTTTATATAATTCTGTTAATAATTCAATATACTTTTACAAGAGTCACATATCCATTTTTCAACAGGGATTTCTGACAATCCTACCCAATTGAAGTGATACCACTCTATTCCACAATGGCCAGACTCGCAGGCTATCATGGGACTTTTTTGTCATCTTCCTGTTGGCATAGACAAAATAGAGCGGGAGTAGTTCTACTGGGTCCTGGCTGTGATTTAGAAAAATATTTACCCAGAGCTTCTGGAAGAATTACTTTAAAAAAAAAATCCTTTGCCTTACTGCTTTCTCTCTCCCAAAACCCTTCATCAAAAGGAACCATACAGTAGGCAAAATCTTTTTTACTCCATACAACAAAATGACAAGTTTTCACACCTGTCAGAGCCAACTGCATTTGTATTTGGTAGAAATATTCATGATCTTCTTTTAGGGATAATTTTCCATCTCTCTGAATCATGTAAGTTTCCTTTTTAATTAAATCGGTGACCCCTGTGGATCTAGCACAATAGGGACATTTGATTTCAATAACACTAGTACCACAGCAATCACATGTAACGAGCCCATCTGAGTAATTCCATATAAAATCGTCTAAAAATAAAAAAAATTGTTGCCGACCCATTTTAGAATTTTGTTTAACTTTGAGGAACTTTTCCTTAGGGTCCCAAAGAACAAAATTTACACGAGTTTGATTTTTACTAGCGCTTGTTTCTGCCTATTTAAATAAAAACTTCCCAAAATCGATATTTTAAGCTTTATCAACTTTTGCTTTAAAATTTTTCTGTTTGAAGGTATCTATATAATCAAAGCGGAATTCTTCGGGGAAAAGATAGTAGTTTAAGTGTAGGTAACGATAATTGGCTCAATCAATACCTTTGAATAATGGCAGCGTGCTAAAAATGAGTGTTTTTTACTCATTTTTCGTAAATTTCAATCGACTCTGGTGTCTTAACTATTGAGAATTAAAAACTTATGCTGCGGGGGAATTAAGTATACATATCATAGATAAAATTCGTTCGTTTTATAACCTTAATAATGGGATTTTTTTTCTATTAAGAGTGGGCTGCTCAGGTCGACCCGTGGCTGAATTTTATCTATGATATGTATACTTAATTCCCCCGCAGCATAAGTTTTTAATTCTCAATAGTTAAGACACCAGAGTCGATTGAAATTTACGAAAAATGAGTAAAAAACACTCATTTTTAGCACGCTGCCATTATTCAAAGGTATTGATTAAACCAATTATCGTTACCTACACTTAAACTACTATCTTTTCCCCGAAGAATTCCGCTTTGATTATATAGATACCTTCAAACAGAAACATTTTAAAGCAAAAGTTGATAAAGCTTAAAAATATCGATTTTGGGAAGTTTTTATTTAAATAGGCGGAAACAAGCGCTAGTAAAAATCAAACTCGTGTAAATTTTGTTCTTTGGGACCCTAAGGAAGAGTTCCTCAAGTTAAACAAAATTCTAAAATGGGTCGGCTTTGTCAATTAGACGATTTCAAATGGAATGACTCATCTGGAGATGCACCAAAATACGGATACAATGGATTTATGAAAAATCCAATGGGTTCACTTTGAATATTTTGATGTGTTTTACCGAGCTCTTTCAATAAATCATCTTTGGCAATATTTTCATGTTGGCAACCATAATCTAAAGCTCTAATTTTTGATCTGTGGGATACTGGATAACACAGTGATTTTATTAGAGAAATAGATGGTTTTTCGATTTTTCTTCTACAACACTTTTTGAAATTAGATGCGGTGACTCTTCCTGCCCGATAAGTGTACCATGATTGGCACTTCGATTGTTCTCGAGTTTCTTCCTCAATTAGTTTGCACTCTTCATGGGTCAAAGATATGTCAACCATTTCTCCTACAAAAAATTTTTTCTCATTATTCTCAATGAAGAAATTAATGAATAATCAACTTACCTAATTCTTGCAGTGCTAATAATGTCAAATTTTCATAGTCATCTCGGTAAATATTCATCATGTGGAACTTCTCCTTCGATTTTGATTTCTCTGCCAGTGATTCCGAAAATGGTCGGATTATGGTATGAAGGACTGCTCCTTTGGACTTTGTCAAGCTCATCAATAAATTCATTTTCTCCTCCTCAGAAATAGGAGGTATATCTGATGTTGCTGCTTCTCTTTTATAAATTGGTTCATCTCCACTTAATTTCAATCGCTTAGGATTCGATAGATTCAAATTTAAAACCCTACAAGGCTCAGCAGGTTTATTAGTGGGTGGCATCCAAGAGGCTTTTTTCCCTGTTGATGTACTTTGTTCTTGTTTTTGCATTATATCATCTATTGAAAATAACACAGCAGCCACATGAGAACAAACCTCTCCTAAACCTGCTATGCAATCACAGTGGGCACTAAGAACAGTGCCATTTTCAAGACAAATAATCCATGGAGTTAATAATTTTTCATTCATTCTTTGAGAGTGCATCACCTGAAATAAAAATCGAAAATAAGTAATCAGTATTTCTATATGTAAGATGTTTACCTTTCCAATGACTAAAATATGTGAATTTATGTGCTTCACACATACTCGTTTAACCCATCCACAACTTGCAAGATTGTATGCTTCCAAACTCTTGTATGCTTTCATTTCCATCATTGTGAAAGCACTCTTCGTTTCCACTAAATAATTAACTATGTCGGGATACATAATTTTCGGAAAAACAGAAATATCTGTCGATAATTCTTCAACCTTAAGAAGATACGGATCGATGCCCAATACCGAAATTTTCTCATCGTAACGTTTTCGATGAATATCATCTAAACTCGAATAATAGTTCATCAGGTCCATGCTTAAAATATTTCACTCGAAATACAAATACAAACCCTAAAAACTCAAAATTTGCTTGGAATAAACGCTCTTAACCACCGTAAACAAAGCGGGAAAACGGTTTGTTTTACCTCCAGACCCAGTGAGCTGTCAAACTTGCACGCAACCAATAAACAATTATTTATTACTATACATTAAAAAAAAATTATAGGTCATGGAGTACGGCGTTATCGGAATAGTACTTGTTGTTGCAGTTCGAAATTTAATAGAATCTTCAGAGGAAGATGATTCTAGCGATGATGAAGATCTCATTTATTGTTTTGGAAATCGAGCCGGACAAAACGTAATTCCAAGAATTCAAAATTATGTGGAGAATACGGTTTATCGAATGACTGATGAGACTTTTAAAAGTCATTTTCGGTAAGCCATGCATTTTTACCTAATTAATCACAATTTCTTGGATTATTTTTAATTTCTATGATTGTATATTCATTCATAAATCAATTATAGTATGAGACGAGATACTTTTGAATTTCTTGTGAATTTACTCGGACCAGACTTGCAAAAACAATCTGTCCGTTTTGGTAGACATCCTATTCCTGTCGAGAAAGAGCTACTTCTGAGTATTTGGACCATGGCAACACCAGATTCTTACAGGTAAATTATTCATATTTCATCAATTTTATTTTAAAGATCTTCAATAACTACAAATTGAAATTTCGTTCATTAAAACAACTGACTATTTTTTTAATTGTACAGATCAGTGTGTGATCGTTTTAATGTTGGAAAAGCCACAGCTTGGAGAACTGTTTGGAAAGTAGTCAAATCAACTTATAATTTTTTACCTGTTTACATAAAATGGCCTACTCGAGAAGAAGCGAGGATAACATCAAATCACATATATCGAAAATACGGATTTCCGAATGTGTTAGGAGCGGTTTCTAGTCCGAAAATTCAAATTAAAAGAATATAACGAAGTACTAGTTCCTTGTAAAATCAATTGACTTGACTTTTTGATTAAGTGACTCCTCATACTTGAGAAATATTAGCTTAACATGATGACACAGCGTTATGATCCAACGGTAAGAAAGCTATATTTTGAAATTCAAACTTTCAACAATCAAACTGTTATATTCTTTATTTTTCGTTTCCGCTGGGTCAAATTGAAGTAAAATTCAACACTGAAGTTTTCGATATGATAATCTATAAGTTTTGCTGGCTATGTTTGACTGGTCACAGTAAAATACAAATTTGATTTTTTGTAGTCTCAAGCTTTTGATTATTACCTTTTTATGGTGCATGGTTACACCTACTTCGAATATCACATTATTGTTGAGTGGAAGCAGGATTACATTCAGGTTGATGAATTTGAAGTAAGTAAAAATGTATGGTACATACCAGATTTATTTATAATTTTATGCTTGACATTACAGAATATACTATTTAAATACACTTAAATAATACAAATGACTGTGCAAAGTCAGGATTATCAATTATTCAATAATTCAAAGATAGGATAGTTTCACTTAGTGAGGTTAAACCTATAATTAAAACCCACTTTTTCACACGTAGAGAGTAATTCATTTAGACTAGAAAGGTGAAATAGATTTTTGTACAAAATTTATTTAAAGAAATGTAATACTCTGATACAACACAAAATTTCAATAAGCAATTACTCCTTCATTCAACGATTGCACATCTGAACATGTATGATTGATTCCTAGAATGTATGATACACTGGACTAAGCAGGACTTGAAGAGTTCATAAATCACAGCAGAACTCTAATGCATTCTTTTCGAAAGTTACATATTTATTAAAAATTAGTAACCAAGCCTCCACAAGGGTAGTTTTCATACCCAAAATGGGATGGAAATGATCCTCAGAACCTAAATCTTATCCACCCATATGTCTTACCTCCTTTGTCCTGAAAAGCATTAAAAAAATATTAGATAATAAAGTGAGAGGAAGTATAGAGCTTCACCAAAAACAATTTGCCTACAGATAAGGCAAGTCCACGGTAGATGGACTTAACCATCTCATTGTAGAGGTGGAGAGCACCTCTGCAAAAGAGGTCTTTCTTGCTATGTGTGGTGATATTGGGAGTGCTTTTGACAACACCCTGCACACCTCTATAACTAATGCTGCCAAAAGCAAAGGGGTAGAACCCTCCATGACAAGTGGATATCGGCAATACAGAAAGGCCTAGCTGGGGGAGGCAGACGTGACTGAGCTAATGTGTAGAGGTCGCCCACAAGGTGAGGTCCTATCACTCCTGGTGTGGAGCCTGCTCATGGATGGACTTGTGGAAAGGCTTTCGTCAGGTGGTTTCAATGCCCAGGCATACGCTGATAACATAGTGATTACCGTTAGAGGATAACGCTAATAACATAGTGTCACCGAAAAGTGGTGTGAGGAAGAAAGGCTTAACGTCAATCCCTCTTCTAAGATCACCTCGATTCCCTTCAGTTGAAGGAGGAATCTGAATCTCAGAGCTCCAGCCCTAAATGGCCAGACTTTGAACTTCTCCAGTAAGTGCAAATATCTAGGAGTAAGACTAGACAGTAAACTCAACTGGAGAAAACACATAAACAAAATTCTTTCCAAAGCCACAGCAGCTATGTGGCCTGCAAAACCCACAGCAGTAGTATGCCCCATTATCACATACGCAGCTTTATCGCGGTGGACAAAAACTGATGAGGCCACCACACAGTTGGCTGCAGAAACTACAACAGATTGTCTCTATTAGTATAGCTAGCTATACTACTGCCACTGCAACGATTGAGGTCATACTTAATCTGCATCCTTTGCACTTACATGTAAGGAGATGTAGGCTGCTGGATACAATAAGTATTTCTAAAGTGTGAAACTAGTAACTGAGTAGGACATTATGAGGTTACTGGACCAACAGGACTCAAACCTCTTGGCAGAGTCCTCAGATGTAATGCACCCATACTCGATTTTGAAAAACCCTTCGCAATGATAAAAAAAAGAGACCGTCTGAGTGCAGTAGACCTAGTTAATCGATTGGACAGAAAGTCCTCCATTTGGTATACGGATGGATCAAAATCAGATAACGGTACCTACACCGTTATCTGATTTTGATATTGTATATAGTCCAAAACTGAGAATCTCTGTTCCCTGGGGCATGAGTCCTATGTCTTACAGCCAGAGACAATAGCTCTCTACATTTGTGCCCAAGAGTGTCTGAAAAGGAACCTCATCTATATTATAACAAGCAGCCAGCCACACAGAGACCTTGAATCTCCCATCCAAGGTGGTTCCCTACTGTCCTGGAATGCGGAATACCATAAAGCAACTGGCTAGATGCAATGAGGTGGCTCCTCTCTATGGGTGCCAAGGCACTGTGCTATTGAAGGATATCAGAAGGCTGATGAAATTGTGAAAAGGACCTCCGGTGTAACACCTGGACCAGAACCATTCTGTAGACTCGGAAAGGATCACTACAGGGCAGCGGTCCAACAATGGGAGCAACAGAATACCTATTGGGAGAAATACTCTAGGACTTGCACAGTCAAAAAGATTAGTGGATTTCTCACCATACTATACCATAAAGCTCCTGCAGCTGCCACTAGCTGAGCTTCAGCTAATGGTGGGACTGCTGAAAGGACACTGTCACTACAAATACCAATTGTACCGCATGGGCAAGTTGGTAAACGAAACATACAGACTCTGTGGATCAGAAAAGGAAACTGCAGAACAAATAGTCTGCAAAACCCTTTCTAGGTTACAAGAGATTTTCTATGTGCCATCGATGCCTTAGGCTTGTTGATCTTGTGTTGTATTAGAATATGTAATTAAGTTTATACTCATCTTTTTCATTGTTATCTTAAAAATGTATATTGGGGGTTTCCTGTTCATTTACCTGTATAATACAGTGCTAAATAAATAAATAAATGTCAAGATCAGGGCAGCCTAAGAATGTAACATGGGTGGGCCAGTTGTTAACCTCATTAGGTATGTTAACACCATTGGCAATGTACTTAGGATTGAATAAGTAGGTTAAAAGAACATAAGATCGTATTGTGCTGGGCCAAGCCTCACGACCTCGTTGTTATGATAATAATAATCAAAACATGGTAATTAATATTTGATGATGCTTGAAATATGTACACACCTTATACCATATATCATATATATATATTTACGTCTTTTCGGGGAAGAATCACGTTTTTAAAAACAAAAATGGTTTATTTGAAAATACTCGATACACTGAGCTTGACAATGTTGATCTAATTCTCAATATAATTAGCGATACAATTCTCTATGCAATTCTCCGTACAATTCTCCTCGAGAAAATCTAATAGGGTTCTATTTATAAGATTATCTTATCTAAGGAATGTGCGATGCAGGTCCACGCGCTAGGATGCAAAATGCTAAATAAACAATATCTAACAAAGTAATATGAATACAGTATGGACCTTTGGAAATAAACCTATCTATTAAATATGGAATTGGAATCATGTAATTCCTCCTCGGCTAAATTAAAGGTATCACCTTTAAGAGGTGTGGCTTTATTAAAAATATTATTTCTTAAATATCTGAAAATTAAATAAATGCTTATTATGAAAATAATTAATACTAATAAAATTAACAATGTGAATTTCGAAGGTTGGAAATTCCATTCTTCTAAATCTTCTAATTCGATGTTGGGGATTTCTATTTCTTCTTTCTTGAATTCTTCATTTGACAGGTTCTTGGAGGGTAACATCATTTTTGGTAGAATGATGTATTTTTCTTCGTCTATGGAAGTAGTGGGAGTAATTTCTTTCTGTAAGTTGCTTATGGTACATTTTGTTCTTAGAATTGCCATGGAAGGGATGAAGTAGTATTTGGTTTGCTCGGGACATTTTTCTTGGATTTTCTTGTTTCCAATTGACAATACATTTCCGTCTTCCAATAATTTTAGATCAGGAGAAATGATTGTTCTCTTTCTGGGGCAGTCTTCGGTGTGGTTTTTCAAGATATTCTGCATACATATCGGGGATTCTATAAGGGAGTCTTGATCACATAGATAGTCATCTTCTATCGGATGGCACTGTTTTGTGGACCATTTCAATATTTCCTTTTGTGAGAGCAAATAGGAGTTGGTATAAGGAAGGGAAAGATTTTGTTGAGTTAAGTAGTGAAACTTGTATAAGTCATAATTTTCTTTATATACCAATGGTATTGATATTAGGAACAATAAAACTTTGTTCTTGAAAATAACTTTCGTGTGACATAATTGATAGTAATCTTTCAAATGATGAACAGGTATTATATTAACATTTTCTATTAATTTTGAGAACTTCGAGAAGGGTAAGATAGATTCATGTAATAGATGTAATCTTGCAAAGCTTACAGCTGTTTGGATTTCATCTAAAATATTTTTAATATCCTTGAGTTCAAATGTCAAGAGATGCATTTGTTGTACTTCCTGTAAGGCTGGTACAATTTGGAATAACTTGAGGTTTTCAGACATATCCTGAAATTTTCTGATGTATTTATCTTTAAGATCATTTACAACTGTAGCAATTTGTTTCTGATTCCTTATCAGTATTTTCTCATTTTTCTCTATACTATTGAAATAATTTTTGAATAATTCTTCATCGTCAGAATCTAAAGTTCCAAATAAAATCTTTGAGATCTTTCCTCCTAAGTTAATTAATCCTCTTTTAATTCTAATGTTTTCATTCAACAGCTCTTCTAGCGTATTGACGTTTATTTCGTTCGAGTATTGTAAATATCTATGATTTGCTGTTTGTGCGAATCCTAATTTCGAGAGTTTAAGGTTATCTATTTCCTTCTGATATTTGAAAATTAATCCTTCAATTTTATTAAGGTCTATATGATAGATGAGTTGTAGGTTTTTGTTTGTTACGTAGGCTTTTCCTAATAGAATGGGTAGAATACTATTTTCTATTGGTACGATCACCAAAGGGGTTGCCAAAGCGATTATTTTCAGTAATATCGCAAGAGTGATATGAAGATCCATCATCGAGTCTGAAAGAAAATTTATACTAGTGTTTCCTTTGCTTTAAAATTTTCTTATGATAAACATGTTTGTTTTTAGTATCTTCAATACGATTTTCATCAATTTCACGGGCATCTATTTTCTTATAAACTGGGTCTAATTTGCGTGTTATTGGTTTTTTAATATAAGTAGGATTTTTATTTAGAGGATGATTTTCTTCTGCTGATCTCTTTTCACTAGTTTTTCTTAAATGTTCAATATTCTTCTGCTTATTTTTCTCTAATTGTTTTGAAATGTCATTAAGATTCTCGACGTAATTTTCAACATAATTCTGAATTTGTTCATTATGTGTCCGCTCAATAGGTAGTGAATAATTTAAGTCTGCTTTGATTATTTGCATAGGTGTCATCTCTAAACTTGAGTGATTAGAATTATTATAGCTAAGCAATGCTTGAGAAAGTCTATTTTGAAAAGTATTTTTATTTCCGATCGTTCTTAATTGTTCTATCAACGTAGAATGAAACCGTTCTACTATAGCGTTAGAATTTGGGTTATAATTGGTTATGTAATGAATTTCTATTTTATGAATTTTGGAAAAATCCTGTACTACACTATTTTTGAATTCTAGTCCATTATCGCATGTTATCTTATTGGGGGTACCAAAATGGCTAAAAGACATTAATAATTTATCTACTATTTCCGTGCCTGTCTTTTGTGACAGCGGGTAACATTGTCCAAATCTGGAGAATGAGTCTACAATGCTTAGACAATATGTTTGATTGAATCTTATAGTATCACAATAAATGTGTGTGAAAGGATTTGATCCTATTGGGTTTGGTTTAAATTTTAATTGGATTGGGGTTCTTTCGTACTTACTTTTCTGACATATTTCGCAAGAATTTATAAAATTTTGAACATCTTTGTTCATGTTCGGCCAATAATATTTGCGCTTTAAACTAGTTAAATTTTCTTGATATCCACGATGAATAGTTTTGGTTTCGTGATATTGTTGAATTCTTAGAAGTTGTTCTTCTTTATCTTCGACATCCTCTAGATATATTTTAGAGATTTTCAAATTGAATGAATTATAATCGAATTTATTCTGTAAAGTTTGTATAAGAGGTTTTTCTAACTCTGGGGATGCGAAATATATGGTATATGATTTTTTAGGTTGGACATATTCTTTGATAAATTTAAATAGATCATTTTCTATCGAATTTATAGAAACTCGCAATCTCATTTTGTCTCCAAATAATTTTGTTTTTGTGACATGGTAACTTGAGAATTTTCTCATTATTATTTGTAAAGGTGATGAATTTAAACTTCTTTCTGTATAAGGAATTTCGAAAATTGGATTTTCAACGTTACTATGAATTGTGGCATCACTGTGAATAATTACATTTCCTGTTTTCAATTTACTTGAATTCGAACTATCTAGGACAGGTATTTCATCACTTGTATTGCCTAAAAGATCATCTAATTCTTCATCGGTTAATTGATTTTTCATTGCAGGTAGTCTATCATTTGTGTGACCTAATAAATTTAGACATTCGTCTAATTCTTCATCAGTTACTTGATTTGCCATTGAAATAAGATCTTCTTCTATTCCATTAATATCGATTAAATTTTTATTAATAGTAGTTACATTGGAAGTATGTATAGATTTTTCTGGGTGTCTATTGGATAAATAATAGATGATCATTTTCAGATCTGAGTCTGCAAAGATATATTTTATTATTTTTAAGATAATTGACCATTCTAATCGGTCTAATCCACACGCAATTCGCGGCAAAGCTATGTATTTGTCATCATTATATTCACATAATTTTCTAAGGTTTAAGAGTGCTTTGAAAACTTTTCCATATTCAGGTTTATCAGAGTAAAGATTCTTAGTAATTAAGTAATAAATATTACGATTCCCGTTTCGGATCGATGCAATCTCACCTATTGATTTATTTTGAAGTTTAAGTTCGTTTACTTTACCAAACTTCTGTTTGAAATCCAGGGCAATACCTTGGTTCATATAAAAATCATTTGATACGCAGTGTGCTAGAGCATAGTTTTTAGGGCTTTCAAATAGATTACCTTCTTTTTCTATTACATTCGGTGCATCAATAATTGTCTTGGATTCATAAAGTTTTAAGAAATTTTGATATGTTAGTTCATCAGTTGAATCCAAAATAATTCGACTTAGGGCGTCTGCATTATTTGTTGAGCCTTTCTTATATTTTATCTCGTAATCGAATTCTTCAAGTTTTATTCTCCATCGCATGAGACGTGAATTTGGTTCCTTAAGGGAAAATAGCCAGGTTAAAGGTTTATGATCGGTATAAATCGTGAATTTTCTTCCATATAGATAAGGTCTAAAATGTTTACACGACCATACAATAGCAAGTAGTTCTTTTTCTATGGTACTATATCTAGATTCTGCTAAATTTAATGTTTTACTTGTGAAAGAAATCGGTAGATCATTTGGTGGATCACCCTGTGATAATACGGAACCTATCGCGAATCCTGATGCGTCCGTTGTTAAAATAAAAGGTTTAGTGAAATCTGGGTATCTTAATACTGGGTGGTTTAATAAATTTCTCTTACATATTTCAAATGCTTCAATATAATTCGGGTCATTAATATTAATTTTCGCATTTTTTTTCAGGCATACAGTTAGGGGTTTAGAAATTTTCGCAAAATTTGGTATCAATTTTCGGTAATATCCGACTAATCCGAGAAATGATTTTATCTCTTTTTGAGTTTTTGGGATAGGAAATTTAATTACTGCTTTTAATTTATTTGGATTTGGTTTAATTCCTTCGGGTGTGATAATATGTCCTAAGAATTCAATTTCAGTCTTGAAAAAGTGACATTTATCTAGTTGAATTTTTAATTTTTCCTCTTTCAGAACTTCGAGAATATTATGAATATCGGCCAAATGTTGTTCAACCGTGTCCGAAAATATAATAATATCGTCCATGTAAATATAACAAATTTTTCCGATAAATCTTTCTAAGACAGTGTTCATTAATCTTTGAAAAGTTGCCGGGGCGTTTTTGAGTCCAAACGGCATTCTCAGAAACTCATAGTGACCATTTTCAACAGTAAAAGCCGTTTTTTCAATGGATTCCTCATCTAACTCAATCTGGTGAAATCCGGAGGCTAAATCTAGCGTTGTAAAGTATTTTTTATTACCAAGTTTATCTAATATACTTTCAATTTGGGGAAGTGGATATTTATCCTCAATTGTTTTATCATTCAATTTTCTGTAATCTATCGCGATACGCCATTTCTTTTTTTCAGATAAGTCTTGTTTTTTAGGCACAATAACTACTGGAAAGGACCATGGTGATATACTAGGTCTAATAATTTTCTTGTCTAACATGTCTCGAATTTGAGTCTGAACTTCTTCTCTATGAACTTCTGGATATCTATAAATTTTACCATGAACGGGATTTTCATCGCTCGTTCTTATCTTATGTTTTATCCTATTTGTAAAATTAAGTGGTTGACCTGGTAACTGAAGAGCATCTACGTTTGTTTCGAATATTTTCTTCAATTGACTACTAATTTTTGGTTCTAAATGAGTAAGGTCTACTGGAATATTCGTAGGTTTTTGACATACTTGTTGGTATTCAAAAGGAATTTCACAAAAGTCATTAGTTAATTTTTGATTTTTGAAATCTAGGTTAAGTTCATATTTATTTAAGAAATCTGCACCAATTAATCCATCATAATTCTTATGAAATTTATACAATACAAAAGGATGACAATCATTCATCTGAAATTCTGAAAATAATGGTACTAACACTTTTTCATTAGAAGTTTCTTGCTTCATGCAAGCAGTTAAGGTAGTTTTTTCATTAAAAATATTCTGGTGGAAATTATTATAAGCAAATTTTGGATCCATAAGACAAACGGAACATCCACTATCAATTAGCAGTTTGCATTTTGGATTTTCAAATTCAATATACGGTAATTGATTTGTATGATCTAACGAATGATTTAAGTCAATGAATCGTTTAGGGCTAGTTTTCGAAAATTTTCTTTTAAATGTAAATCACGCTCGTTTTCAGGAACTAATTTATGATTAAATCTAGGGTCTTGTGAAGTTGACTGAATATGAGTTAATTCTTCAAATGTAAATTTGGGACTTTGTTCACTACTGAAGTATTTCTTATTAGGATTTGTTTGATATTGGGTAGAATAATTTTGTCTTTTCTGAGGGTAATTTCTTGTTTGAATTGACATTTTTTCTGGTGGAGTTTGGATTCTCCTATTTGGATCGGGCTTAAATACATTAACATTCTGTTCTCGTGACGTACTAGGTCCAAATACTTGACGGTTCGTCGGGTAATAGGTATTTACTGCGCGTTGTTGAAACTGAATTGGTTGAGAGGGAAATCTCTGTTGAAAACTTTGATTAAAAGGATTTTCTCTATAATTCCTTTGATAATTTTGATACCGATTATTCGTAGGAAAATTTCTAGTGTTATTATAAGAAGAATTTCTATAAACATTTTGAGGAACATTTCTTTGGTTATTTTGATTAAAATTTCTTTGATTATTTTGGGGGATATTTCTCTGAGGTTCACTTTGACGTCTATTCATTTGAGTTTTGTAATGTGAAAATGGCTGTTGATAATAATAATAATCTTGTCTAATAAAAGTAACCATTTCATCATAATTCATAATATGTCGACCTCTAAGGGCTGTTCGTAATTCTGCGTTAATATTATACAAGAGAACGCGGGTTGCTACTCGTGAAGCTATATTTTTCTCTTGTTCTTTTTCTAATACTGGTAATTCTGATAATTCAATCTGAGAATCATATTTGTTTTTCAATTCAACGATCTTTTCCAAAAATTCTAAATCATCTTCGTGTCTAAGTCTTTGGGCATTTTGCAGATCCCAAAATAGAACTGACAGACTAATTTTTTCTTCAAATCTTAATTTCAAAAATATTTTTAAATCATTCCAAGTTTGAGTAATTCTTTCATTGCTACTTACTACTTCGCTCGCTGTTCCAGTTAGTTTACTTTTTATAATATCAATAATTACTTCATTTAACAATACTTCGGTTGTTTTGAATTTATTATAAAATTTCTCGCAATGATTAATAAAGCGTGCAAGGTTTGCTTGGTTACCATCAAAAGGTAGAATTGGTTTTGCAAATAAATCTATTAGTTTGATTTTATCAAAAAGATTACTTTCTTGAGTCATCTTGGAAATATTATGTTCGAGTTATACAATTATTTAATTCGCGTTAATCGGTTTTTTTTTTTAATAAGAAACCTAGGAAAAACTATCGCAATCGGTTTTTTGATAAGAAACCTAGAAAAAACTATGGTAATCGGTTTTTTAATAAGAAACCTAGAAAAAACTATGACACAAGTTTTACGCACAAAACTGTGGGGAAAAAGATTGACTAACTTTGACCAGGTTAGGAAAACTGGGGAAAACAGTAAAGGAATTGCTCAATGCTCACCAAGTTGTTTTATTGAAGTCGTTGAAGGGCGCTACTCAATCAATCGGACTCTGGATTCTTCTCCAAATTCTATGTTGTTGTTGAAACTGCTAGCCTCTGGAAGATTCTCCGTGGATGAATTTTAGGGGTTGATTCGTCGCACTTTTCTTCGCACACTGAGACTGGCACAATATTATTTGAGATACAGTTCGTACTCGGTTTTCCTTTTGGAATTTACGTCGCACTTATTCTGAGTTCTCGGGTTCTTTTGTTATTCAAAGAATTAAAATTCACGTGTTTTTTTTTTCTTTAAAATCACTTATAACATCACGTCTACGTCGCCATTTACGTCTTTTCGGGGAAGAATCACGTTTTTAAAAACAAAAATGGTTTATTTGAAAATACTCGATACACTGAGCTTGACAATGTTGATCTAATTCTCAATATAATTAGCGATACAATTCTCTATGCAATTCTCCGTACAATTCTCCTCGAGAAAATCTAATAGGGTTCTATTTATAAGATTATCTTATCTAAGGAATGTGCGATGCAGGTCCACGCGCTAGGATGCAAAATGCTAAATAAACAATATCTAACAAAGTAATATGAATACAGTATGGACCTTTGGAAATAAACCTATCTATATATATATATATATTCTTTTGAACTTGAGCATTACAATTAATTTTTCATCTAACAATAAAGCATGTGTATGAAAAAAGTGTTAGCAGAGGTTAGTGTAACGGGGTACCATATAATTTGATATATGATACTAGAGCTTAGGGAAAAAACCTCAGCAAAAAAACCCTATCTCCCCGTTAGTGTTGTGATTTATGAAAATTGAAATTGTTAACAAAATATGCTGAAATATTAAATATTGAAGGGCATCTTTTTCTTCATTATCGCTTCTTCCTTCAACAATCAGAGAAGTTTCTCCAAGGTACCCGAAACCCAATCTGGAAAAGGAAAAGGCAAAGGGAGAAAACGAACAAATTAAAAATGGAATATTCTATATTTTATTAAATAGATTTAAAACTCGCTACCCATTCTAAAAAAGATTCAGAAACATTATGAATAGCCCTAAAACCATCTTTGAATCTATATATGCGACAATTATTAACTAAATGATCTATGGTTTCCTCTGCTTCCCCGCATTCACAACTAGGGCTCTCAACTGAGTTCCACCTGAAAAACATGCTGTTGCAACGACCATGACCGGTTCTTAGACGATTCAGAATAGACCATATTCTCCTTGGAAGATCAAACCCCGGAACTCTATTTGAAGGATCAGAAATTAAATCTTTGTTGAATAAATTGCAAGAAATCCATTCAGACCGCCAAACTTCCTTGTCACTTTTATTCGAATTAAGAAAACAGTTGGACCATAAAGGGTTTCGTGACTTCAATCTGGGAATCTTATTGTCTGGAATGTAGGAGATAATCGGAAATGAATTCGGAAAAGAATGAAATTTATTCCAAGAATTTGAAACAGCAGTCTGCCTGCGAATGTGGGGCGGGACAATGTTTGAAAGAACTGGCAACCAATGAATAGGTGTAGATCTAATAGTTCCAGTGATGATTCGCATAGATGAATTCAACTGTGCATCAATTTTTTGAGTATGAGCACTATTAAACCAGACGGGGCAACAATATTCAGCGGCAGAAAAAACCAAGGCTAAGGCAGCCGTTCGAAGAGTAGCTGCATCAGCACCCCATGAAGTACCAGCTAATTTCTGCAGAATATTATTTCTCGTTTTCAACTTCAGACGCAAATCATCCAAATGAGCTTTGAAATTCAAAGATGAATCTAGTTTCACTCCTAGATATTTAGGATAAAAATTATGTCTCAAGAAAGAATCACCGAAAGACACACTCAATGTTCTATATTTTTGGTGATTGTTCAAATGAAAGCAAGAAACCTCAGTTTTATTCGGATTCGGACACAAACGCCACTGAAATAGGTACTTTTTCAGAATATCTAAATCTGCAGATAGATTTTTTTCTATACTTTGGAAATCAGAATGACGAAATGCAAGGGCAATGTCATCAGCGTAGATGAATTTCTCAGACGAAGTAGCAGGAATATCACACAGATATAAATTGAAAAGAAGAGGTGCTAAAACTGAACCTTGTGGGAGACCATTATTCAAATTCTTGAATTTACTACTATTATTATCAATAAAAACACGAAACCTTCTATCCGAGAGCATATTTTCGAGTAAACGAACCATTTTTCCACACTTTAAATGAGTATAAAGTTTGGAAATCAAACCATCTTTCCATACCGTGTCATATGCTGCCGACAAATCCACAAATGCTGTTCCTGTTTTCATTTTACTATTGAAACCTGTTTCGATATAAGTAGTTAGACTAAGAACCTGATCACAACAATTTCTATTTTTCCTGAAGCCCCCCTGGCAATTCTGTAGAACGTCTTCTACAGACGATTCAATCCTAAAAAGAATCAATCTTTCTAAAATTTTAAAAGGAACACTCAACAGACTAATGGGTCGATAACTGCTAGGATCGGAAGAATCCTTTCCACGTTTTAAAATTCCTATGACTTTAGCTTTGCGGAATTCTTTTGGAATATTTCCAGTATTCAGAATATTATTATAGAATGATAATAGCCAGGACATGGCTTTTTTGCCCATGTGTTTGATGAATTCAGGATAAATTCCGTCAAATCCGGCTGCTTTCCGAGATTTAGTGCATTTAAGTGCTGCTTTTAATTCATCCAAGTTGAATATATTCGAGATACTGTCTATAGATGAAGATGATGTCCTAAATTTGTGCAAATTATACTTCATATTCTTGATTTTTGATTTTGAAATTCCAACCGAATTGGAAACATCAACTAGCCGACGAGCAATCAATTCAGGGTCAATTTTAGAAGATGACAATGTTAGAGGAGTAGCTTCCCCTAATTTTCTCAAAACATCCCATGTACTCCTACTCGAATGTGTGAAATTCATATCGGAAACTACACTATTCCACTTTTCCTTACGACTTGCATTTATAGAATTCATTAGCTTCTCGCATTTTTCAGTAGTTGGCGAATTTTGATAATCCTTATATAAATTTTCTGTTTCAACTGACCAACCAGGAATATACTCTTGACGTAGCAGAGGTTGGTGTAACGGGGTACCATACAATTCTGCGTATGATACAAGAGCTTAGGGAAAAACCTCAGCAAAAAACCCTGTCTCCCCGTGAGTAATGTGATTTGTAACTATTGTTCACAAAATTTGCTGAAATTTAGAAATACTGATAGGCATATATATATCATAAAGTATTGAGATAAGGCATGATATGAAAATTGAATTTTACCAAACAAATGCAGAAATATCTATCTTCTGTTTTGAAAATGCTATCTGAGGAGATTATGAGGGTTCTCCTTGTGGAAGACCCAGGAGGATCAGTATAATAATAATAATAATAATAATGTGGGCAAGCATGTTATAAATCTTCCTATAAATTCCTATTCTAATATTAATGTTCATTGTAATTTTGCCATTTTAGCTAAATGTTTTGATTTATTCTCAGCAATACGTTTTTTCTGTTCTTTACCGCAACATATGCTCAGTCTTGAAAAAATGTATGTTTTCAGTACATTTATGCTCAAATCATATTTATGATCTGAGCATCCCAGAAGAAGAGAAGGCATAAATTCTGAAAATTTTTCTACTATTTCAGCAAAACAATTTCTCTTCAGTTCCCTCTCAAAAATCTCTGAAATCAATGTTTCTGCCTCATATAAAAACTTTGTTAGTTTTTTCGAAGGAAATATCAAGTATCCCCTACTCTTGTTTCGTATGTAGGAATTAAAATGTTCATTTCCATGGCCAATTAATTCCTCTATGCATTGGCCACAATTTGTGGTTCCTTTCACTTTCTTCGCGACATAGCCACAAAAATAAGCAAATGCCTCTTCGATTTCTTCAAAATCTTCAGAAATTTCTGAGATATTCTCGCAGATTTGAATATCAAATGTTAATCTCTTTTTTTTTTCTTTTAGATCCCCGACTTTTATCAATGATTTCATCATGTCACCCCCAGTGATGTTGCTTCCTCTTGGTGGTTTCACCAGTGAATAAAGGGACATTAATCGAAAGATCTGCCCTACCTGCAGTGACTCTGGATGATTATTGCAACCACCTGCGGCCCTCATCATACCAAAGAAATGCTGAAAAAAAAAACTTTGAATTTGTTTGAATCGATGCTCCTGAGTTGGAAATAAAATAGAATACGGATCCACCAATCAGATTTTCACAATCATCAAAATTAAAAATTTCTTCCTGTACCGAAGAAATATTTTTGTCAGATTTATCATCGTTATAAAAATTTCTTTCACTCCAAATTTTACCTCTAAATGATCCTGGTTTAGTCTAGACGTCATCAAATATCTGAAACCAATTTGATCCAAATATTGGGAGAGGTTTAGCGTACAGGAAATAGTTGCTTTCAATCCTTCCTCAGTAGAATTTGACAAAAACATATTGTTATCAGCACACTGTCTCCACAAATCTAAATAAATTAAAAAGTCCTCCAATTCCTGTAATATCAGGATTTTATATCTCGTTGATGAAATAAACTACATAGACATTTTAAATTAAGTTGAACACTTTTACCTTATACTCTTTTGAATTATATTTCATTCCTTTGTCAGGAGTACGTGAATTCATTATGTCGATTAAATTATTAATTTTACCACAAAAAATTATAGAAGCATCTATATCTCCGTCAAAATTTATACAAGGCTTGTATGTCTCCATAGCTAAAGCCATAGTTTGGCTAAAGAGCTAGAAGTAAGTAAAACATTTATGTTACAAGCAGAATTTTTATGGAGTCATTACAGATTATGCTATTTTAATTCGAAATGTAATTTTTGAGTATCCACCTTACCTGAAAAGCAAGTCTTGTAGACATTTTCTCCCCCTGTTTAGGATATAGATGACTTCTTGTTAATTTGAAACAGAGCCGAAACTGTTTGGTCGATTCATATTCAAAAATTCTTTTGAAATGATTAAAATCAACTATACCTTCAGGAATCTAGAACAAAAAATAATAATGATTTTGTTCATTCTGAAAAAATTGACACATACTTGAAGTTTTTGTTTCTGTAAGAAGTTATTTCGGACACACTTTATTAGATGTGGAAAGTCGGAACACATACGCAATTTTCTTTTGGAATCCATAGGGTGTTCACACCATGGATTCAAATAATCCCCTATGCCAAAACAATTCCACATCTTTCGGTTCCAAGTTGCTCCATCACTAGTAACAACGTCAATGAAGAGGCCAGCATTTTCACATAGAATTATACATTACATTACTAATTTCCCTTGTATATCTCCACTGATATTACCCCCAGATAAAAAGCAAGCGAGCGCCTGTAAGCCATGCCTTGCAAATGGTTGAAACATGATTACAAGGGCATGGCTACCAAGCTTGTCTTGCATCTTTTCAGGTGTGTATTTTCCAAGGTCAATGAAACCGACCATATCCATGGTATTCTTATTGAATTTCTTGACCTCTGTCATCTTACATTCATCAATTAATAAACAACCATGCCTCTGCCATTCTTCGAGGTCTTTATATTTCTCTTTTATTAGAGAGAAGACTTCTTTTTTAAATCCAAAACTTCCATCAATGTTTTCTATATATCTGTTGAACATAAATGTATATTGTTTCTTCAAAAAATAATTATTGTTGTGTATACTTTAAATTCTAGATCAAATGAATAGGCTCATTATATAGAATACTTTTTTTTTATTGTATTTGAATACTCTTCAATTCTTTTGTACTTATAGAAAATGATTTTTAATTGTACTCTACTGTTACGTCGCTAATTTCTACAAGGAGGATGCGACATCTTTTTCAAATAAATAAATTGTACAGCCTTATGTAAATGGTTCATTTCCATCAATGAATTCTCATTTACCCTCGAAATACCAGTAAACATATTTGAAAAAGAGCAATGAAGAAAAGGACAAGTAGAAATAATGGTGGTCAGAAAACTGAAAATTGTTAAAATTAAATATGAATCTTACCGCGACAGAGTTCTTGTTGATGGTAGAGGTAAAATTTTGTGGTCTCGTATGTGGTTGTACAATTTGGTGCTCTTGATTTTCATCAAAAGGCAAGAATACACCCAATCCAGTGTGTACCTGATTCCTTTTTTCTTGCATTGGCTTGCTTTACAGCATGATTTTATTGCTTCTTTTTGTGCATCAGGAAGATCTTTCATGAAGTTCTCGATTTCTCTGACATTCGCCATATCTTTTTTTAGGTTTGAAATTACAATTGAAAAATGATTTTTCCTTGCTTTGTTGTACATCACACGTTTCTTAATTTTCTTTATCAATGTACCCTTCTCTTCAATTACTTTCTTTTCCCTCAATCTCAGTTTACACTTCAGACAATATTTGCATATTCTTGATCCACCAAGAGGAAGAAAAACTGTACAGGATATACTATTTCCACCACAAACAATGGTTTTGTCAAACTTAGTTATATAATTTTGTAATGCGACCAGAGTGGTTACATTGTCCAGCTTAAGGGATTTAGTTTTCACCTTTGCTTCAACAAAGTGAGCACTTACAACTACAGAACGTTCTATAATGAAATTTCCTGCAGCATCACAAATAACTTTCGAGAACAGAATCTGTTTAGAAAGTATATGTAAACCCCATTTGTTTGGAACAGCAATTTTTTCTTGTGAAAACATAATGAGGTCAAATAAGGGATTTATCAGTAAAGGAGATTCATTGGAACAGGAGGGGATATCATTTTGAATGGAACTGTAAATGAAAAAATCTGTGAATTCATTATTTTTAAATATTACAAAAGATCACATCCAATGTGATTAGTATATAAGCATTTCATTCATGTTTTTTTAAATACACTGAATAATACAGAATTTTCTGTAATACCTCTACATAATATCTTCAGATATCATATTATACAAATGCATTAATACCATCATCATCACGTAAGGCTCAGTTTAAATTGAGCATTTTTCATTTATTATTTTCGATGTATAATTTGAAACTTCATCAAAACATTCTCATATAGGTACACAGCAATTTTTCAGTCACCCAATACCAGTTGAAATCTTTTTATCTTCACAGCAATTGGGTAGATGATTAGATTTCAAAATATATTTGATTTGATATTATTCAGAATTTAGGTATATTGATGAAATATCGACAATGATTAATTAAATTGATATACTAACCGAATAGAGGGTAGTGCACCACGTTTCAATCTTTTCTTCAATACATATTCGGTAGGAAAATGATTTGAACAAACAAATGTTCCAATTTTCAATACTCTACCACAAGCCAGTTGCCATTCTTGTCGAGTAACAATATCCTTGAAACGAATAATATTAATTGTTAGTTTTCATAACATATCATTCCATTCCTTCTTAATATATATAACTTTGAATTGTATAACGAATATAAGTAATAATAGAGTTATTATTTAATGTTTAAACTGCAAAAACAGTTTATGTTCATCAACTCAGGTATTTATAAACTATGAAACAATAATCAAGCCTATATTCTCATAAAACCAAAGGATTTTCGAAATGAAAATTGGGTATTTGATAAAAATGGTTCTCGGGACTCGCTCAGAGTTCAAACAGAAAGAATTTGGCTTACTTTCGGCACGGGAAACAAGGACGTTGAATTATCTGGAACTTGTTCATATCCACAAATAATGCAATAACGGACCATTTTGTCTTTAAATAAATAACACAATAAACACAAACTACGAACAACCGGAACAACACAAACCAAGAACAAAACAGAAACAGCACTAATAACTAAAACAAAATTAAACTAAACCAACAAAATACTCAAAATACTAAATTTCAGCAAACGATAAGAACTTCCACAAGAAACTAGAATAAACGAAGATTGGAAGATTCGAATTTAATTTGACATGTCGGTAATTTTGTCCATAAAATTTCTACTGCCGGCATCTATCGGCGAAAATTGAAGTAAAACAAAATCCTTGTATTTTGACAGTATTTGGACCGCAAATCGGCCGAAAATATGTCAAAGAGTGTCTTCACCATGTATTCTATGCATCTATCCAAGTATATTACAGTCCTTAACTTGACTAGTAATTCCCGCACTGGCGCACTGTTGTCACTTTGTCTGCGCGAATTATGTTTTAGTAGTGAGCTACTGACTTTTAAAAAAACATTTATTTACTATTTACAAAGGATGGAAAATGTGACGGACGATTCGTACATAAATTCGCGATCCCGAATATGTCAAGACTAACTAGTATGAAGAAAGGGTTCAATATATCTATGTTGGAAATATGCCATTCAGCAGAATGGCCAGAGTGGGAATGTCCCTGTCAGCATTAGGTTGTGTTGGGATCTTCTGGATCTAAACGTATAACTCCTCCCTTCCCAGAAGTTGCGTCACGGGGTGAAGAAGGTTTTGCTGGTTTGTTGGACGGCCGCTTCCGGTTCCGGTCCTGCAGTTGGTTTTCTGGAATTCCAGCATTCTTTTGTTTTCTTGTAACAGAAAATAGTAATGATAAAAAAAATAATATGTACAAAATTCCAATAAGTTCTCCTTGGAATGAACTTTTTGGTTGAGATTCTTCCATGATGGGCCGAATTTCTTCTTGTTTCCTCTTGAGGTTGTGGATCTGGTCAAGCGGAACATTTTTCAATTGAATTTTGAGGTTGTTGATTTTTGACGAAGTCCAATTGGTTACAATTCTAGGGAGTAGCATCGGCTCTCTTTCGATGACCTCTTTGTCGTTGAAGTACTTTTCTTCTTCCGTCTCAAAATAACATCCTTTTGGAATTGTGATTAGAAAATTTCCTTTCAGTAGGGTGAAATCTTTGAATTTTGGTTTCTTGAGGGATGATTGCAATAAATTTTGAATTGTCAATTCTCTGGATAACATTTTCATTGATTACTACTGAATGCTGTTGACATTTCCCAAATGGATTCTTCAGCTGAAGTAGTTGAAAAATACAGTCTTCCACCTTGGCACCTTCGACTAGATTGTTCTCCTCACAGTAGAATATGTTTTGCATCTTTACACAAGAGGACGAGGTATACTGATACAGTTTTTCATTCAATGTCAGATAGGTGTTTTGGGGTAAGATTATAGTGTTATTGATGGTTGGAATGGAATACAGATGATAATGAGAAAATTATTGAGAATTCATAATTGGAAAATGTAAAATGAAAACAATTCTGGATTGAATTTTGTATGCATCAACTTTGATTAGTTCATAAAAATTATGAAAGTCTTCTTCGTTCATGAACATTAAATTATCCTGGGAATATTGTTTTGATATTTTCATAATGACTGATTTCAATTCGGATATTTTGATAATACTGTGATGTAGAACTCCTAATTTTGAGAAACTGATAGCATTTTCAATTTCGTCGATCATTGTCATAACAATATTGACTGATGTTCCAATTTGATCCATAATATTTTTAATTCTCATGAAATAATAAAAATTATCCTCAAGCTTATTGAATTTTCCATAGATTTTTTCGAACTGGGAAGTTATCATTTTTTGATTCTGTTGAAGTATAGAGATAGTTTTATTGAAATTATCAATCACTTCTCCCGTTAACGAAATTTCAGAATTTAACTTTGAGATTACTTCTTTTTGGTTGTCCTGAGGGTTCCTAAGAGCTTTTTCATAATAAACTGCATCGTCAGCGTCCAAATTTCCTGAGATACTTTTGATAATTGTGCCTAAGCCATTAATTAAACCTCTTCTTGTTCTACCATTCGGTATTACACTATTCAATTTTTGTTTCGCAATATTAAATTGATATTCAAAAATATTTCCATGATTTTCCAATTCTTTAAAAAATATACTATTCGGTTTGTTTAGAAGGTATTCTTTTACAGACAAATATTGATTTTGAAGATAATTTAGTTCGTCGATGATAGGTTCGACATCGTAAAAATGTATGAAATCGTGGTATTTTGTTTTAATTTTTGCTTTGCCCAGGTAAATCGGGAGGATCCCTGGATTCTCTTGAAGATTCGTTATTTCTATTTCCTGGGCTGCTACGAGATGCACTAGGAGCATCCTGCAAAAGTATTTTGGATTTAGATTTTGGTTTTTTCAAATTTTGCTTATGAATTATTCTACTATCACTATGTATTTTAATATTTGCATCAGTTAAAACATTCTCTTTTGCAAATTTTGGAGTGAGCTTATTTCTAATGTTTGACTTAAGTTTACGATATGCTATAGTGTTTGATTTATAACTAAGAGGTTCATGCCTTTTTTCATCATGTTTTTTAATTATATGAATTTTTCTGTTCCTTATTTCTTCGTTCAACTTTTTGTAGATTTCCTTAGTTTTTTCTCTATGATTTTCAATGTAATTATTCACTAATTTTTCGTTAATATCGATATTCAATGGGTCTTTTGTATCAAGATGGCCATTAATAATATCAATAGGTTTTTGTTTAGTGGAAGAATGGATCGAATTGTTATATCCGAAAATTGCATAAGGCATTAAGTTCTCAATATTACTCGATTCTTTGTCTTGAATTCTTACTATTTTCAAATGTTCTATAAGTGTTGAATGAAATCTTTCAATCAATCCATTCGATTGAGGGTTATTAGGGGTTATATAGTGAGGGGTGATCTGATGGACCTTAAAAAATTCTGTAATTACACTATTTTTTAGTTCTGTTCCATTGTCCATTATTATTGTTGAAGGCGAACCATGATGTGTCATGAATATTAAAAGTGAACGTACAACTTCGATACCTGTTAGAGAAATCAATGGGTAGGCCTGTGCATATTTTGAGAAGGCATCAATAATAGTTAAAAACTTTTTATTTTGAGCTTGGAAGGTGTCAATGTGAATAATTTCGAATGGTTTCGACGGTGTTGGAGTGAGCATAAGCTTTTGACATGGAGGATCTCGATCGTATTTATTTATCTGACAATTTTCGCAATTATTGATGTATTCAGTGTCGTCATTTTGAATACTAGGCCAATAATAAGTTCTTCTGATTCTAGCTATGGTTTCAGTAATTCCTCTATGATTAGTTTTGGATTCGTGCATGAACTGAATAGTTTGAACTTGTAAATCTTTATCAGTTACATCTTCTAATATGTCATTGCTCTTAACTAAATTGAAAGCAGATTGCTTGAAAGTTTTCCTTAAAATTTCACAAATATCGAGATAGTGTTTATCTTCCTTAAAATATAATGCGTATAATATTTTCGGACGAATATAATGTTTGAAAAATTCTATTATATCTTTTTCTAAATTATTGATTGATAATTGAGCGAAAATTCTTTGTTTGTTGGAAAAAAAAATTTCTACCCTAGCTTCGGCTGGCGAATGAAACACGAAATCAAAAATTATTTGGTTGTCGAAAACATTTAATACTTTTTCTGAAATGGGGATCTCCTGAATTGGGTTCTCACGATTGGAATGAACAGTATTGTCATCCGATATTTCCGCCTTGATAACTTCTACGAATGTTTCTTGGTTCTGTTCAAGTAAATAATAAATTACGATATTCATATTACTCTCAGCGAATATAAACTTTAACATCTCAAATACCTTATGCCAACTCAGTTTATCAAGTCCGCAAGAAATTCTTGGTAATGCAAGGTATCTATCTCCATTCTGTTCACATGATTTTCTGAGATTAACAATAATGGAAGACGGTTTTATATTCAGGTTTCTCGTAACTGAATTCCTTTGTTATGATTTTCGATGCGAGAATGCGCATCGGCATTAGTATTGGCAGTACCCTTTTTGTACACGATTTCGAAGTCATATTCTTCTAATTTCAACCTCCATCTCAAAAGTTTGCTACTCGGTTCTTTGAGTGACATGATCCATTGTAAAGGTTTATGATCCGATACAATTTTGAATTTTCTGCCAAAGAGATATGGCCTAAAATATGTTGTAGCCCAAACGATAGCCAAAAGTTCTTTTTCAATGGTGCTATAATTTTGTTCATTGTCATTTAATGTTCGTGAAGCGTATGAAACTGGTCTATCCGATCCTATTTTTCCTTGAGATAGGACAGCACCCAATGCAAAGTTACTCGCGTCAGTGGTTATGATAAATTCTTTTGAAAAATCTGGGTATTGCAGAATTGGTTCATTTGTTAAAAGATTCTTACAATGTTTGACACAATTAATGAATTCTGAAGTGTGTTCAATTTTTGCACCTTTTTTCCAACATGAAGTTAGAGGATTGGTAATATTAGCAAAATCTCGAATGAATTTCCTATAGTAACCTACTAAACCTAGAAAACCTTTTATTTCTTTAGTGGTACGCGGCAATGGATATTTTTGAATCGCACGTATTTTATCGGGATTTGGTTTCACGCCCTCTGGGGTTACGACGTGCCCTAAATATGCTACTTCTCTCTTTAAAAATTCGGACTTGTCCAATTGAATTTTGAAATTCGCTTCTTATAGCCTTCGAAAAACTTTACTAAGATTAACCATGTGCTCTTGCAAGGAGGTGGAAAATATTATTATATCATCAAGATAGACTGAGCAATTTTCTAATCCTCTAAGAACATTATCCATTACACGTTGAAAGGTAGAAGGAGAATTTTTTAATCCAAATGGCATTCTTAAGAATTCGTAATGCCGATTTTCTACGTTGAAAGCTGTTTTTGCAATATCTTCCGGATTCATTTCAATTTGGTGAAAACCACTGGCCAAATCTAATGTTGTAAAATATTGACACTTTCCAAGATTATCCAAAACATCATTAATATTAGGAATAGGGTATTTATCGTCTATAGTTTTCTCGTTGAGTTTACGAAAATCCACTACGATTCTCCATTTTTGCGCGTATGTTCTGGGAACATCGCGTTATAGTTTTGCCCAAATGTCTGTAACTTTCGAATTTTTTGAAAAAAATGGTCTCAAACGATTAAGTTCGACTCCCCAATGAAGAATTCGAGGTCAAATTTGATTCTGTCCGGCCGTTGCCACGATAACTTGAGAACGAAAAGAGCTAGCGGGGTGGCGCATCCCAATACGACGGACAAGTTCGTTAATGGGCATAATCGGCCCAGCGGTTTCCGAGTAATAATTTTGTTTTAAACCAATATAAATCCGATCGAATTGAAACTTGGTGAGTAGTTGTAGAATATGAACCACGTTTGTGAAATTTTGTGCGAATCATATGGCTAGAAAATTTTAAAAAAATTATTAAAAAATATTTTTGATGTCACGATAACTTGAGAACGGAATGAGATAGCGGCTTGATTTTCAGGTTAGGATGAGCACCAAAACGCGACATTTCAGTTTGTTTATGAGCATAATCGGCCAAACGGTTTTAGAGTTATAGCCATCTGAAATTTTCTGAAATTTCGTGGTTTTTGTTCCTCATTAACTCGAAAAGTACTGAACCGATTGAATTCAAACATGGTTATTAGTTGAAGAATGCCGACGCGGAAATGTTTGCAAAATTTGGTGAGGATAGCATTTGTAGAAAATTTTTAATAAATCATTGAAAAAAAAAATTCTATATATCAGTAACTAATCGTTAGAAATTGATGAAATTTTGCAAGAGCCTTCATAACCTAACTCTACCGCTAAGTTTCAAGTTTTAATACGATCGGTTTAATATTGTTGGAGATTGGAGCATTCTTGTGTGAATTCAGTAGATGGGTGACCGTTGCCTCGATAACTTTCGAACGAAAGGAGATATGGACTTGCAATTTTCAGGGTAGGTTGCGTATCCGAGAGGGAGAGTTGAGTTCGTTTTTGGGCATAATCGGTCTAACGGTTTCCGAGTTATACCCACCTGGAATATTATTTTCTTGATAACTGAAAAAATAAATATTCGATCGAATTGAAGCTTGGTAAGTAGTAGTAGAAAATCAACATAAAGACGTGTTCAAAATTTTGTAAGAACCGTACCACTAGAAAATTCGAAAAAAATGACGAAAAAAAAAATTTTAATAACCGTACCCCTAGAAAATTTCAAAAAAAATCACGAAAAAAAAATTGGTTCAAGCACTGACGTGAAGTCAGAAGCTTTTGCGCGTATGTTCTATTGTCCATTCTCTGTATTGGACACCCTTAATCGAATTTACCATGGTAAATTATGTTGTCCATTCTCCCGTATTGGACACTTAATTCGAATTCACCATGGTAAATTCGAATTGAGAGTGTCCAATACAGGAGAATGGACAACATAATTTACCATGGTAAATTCGATTAAGGGTGTCCAATACAGAAGAATGGACAATAGAACATAAGCGCAAAAGCTTCTGACTTCTATGTTCTATTGTTTTAGTTTATAGTGGGATTAAAATAGAAAAAACTGGAGGGATTACACTAATTAACTTGGATTAATATTAAGTTTTATTCATTACACAGTCTTCAGTCACCCGACATTACATTCACCGATATAATCATCTTCTAACACACTGTTGCCAACCACACCTATCCTTAACCACCGAATAGTGTTATCTGATGCTATAATATGATATGATCAATTTCAGCGAGAATATTCAACACCCTCCCTCGCTGAAACTGTTACATGACAAATAAAACATTGAACATTAGGAAAGCACCAGAGCACACAATCAACATTAACACATCATATAAAATCCAAATCAAATATATCAAACATTCACGAGTAAATCTCTGAACTTTACAAACTTACATTTTGATAAAGCCTTTGTTAGAATGTCTGCAACTTGATTCTCAGTACTAACATATTTTACAATCATTTCCTTAGACTTTACCTTCTCACAAATAAAATTGTATTTAATATCAATATGTTTTACTCTAGCATTTCTTTCAGGATTTATTATTATACTTATACATCCTTGATTGTCCTCATTCACAATGAAACTATGAATATTACATTTCAAATCATCAAAAACTTTCCTGAGCCACAAACCCTCAGATGTACAAGTACATAATGCAATTAACTCTGACTCTGTAGTAGACAAAGCGACACATGTTTGCTTTTTAGTTGACCATTGAATAATATTATCATTCATTTCAAACAAATATCCTGATACAGATTTTCTGTCTTTCACATCACCACCCCAATCTGAATCTACAAAAGCTTGGAGATTAACATTATTATTTGATTTTCTGTAAGTTAAACCATAATCTATAGTGCCCTTCAAATATTTAAGAACATGTTTTAAGTAAGTCCATAATTGTTCAGAATAGCAGTTCTGATACCTACTAAAGTAGTTAATACTGAAACATAAATCAGGACGAGATCCCAACATAAGGTACATGAGTGAACCAATCAGTTCACGATAAGGCTTATTACAAGTTTCTTTGTTAGCAGTATGATTCAAATTCACAATACTTGGATCAATAGGTACAGACGATACAGAACAATTATCCATATTGAAACGATTTAATAGTTTCTTCGTGTAGTTGCTTTGTTTGATGGTCAAAACCCCTTTATCTCTATTATGGTCAATTTCTAAACCTGGGAAATACTTTAATTCCAATTTATCTTTCAATTTGAAATTATTTGCTAATTCTGATTTTATCTTGTTTACAAGCTCTAAAGATGGACTAGCTACAATAAAATCATCTACATAAATTAAAATGAAAACAAATATTTCTTTTTATCTCTTGGTATATAAGCAATAATCATTTTCAGATCTCTTGAAACCAATCTCTGTAAGAAAATCATGAATAGTCTTATTCCAACAATTTGATGATTGTTTCAGCCCATATAATGCTTTATTTAATTTGAATACTTTATCCTTATCTAATGGAATACCTGGAGGAGCATTTAAATAAATCTCATCATCTAATTTTCCATTGAGGAAAGCAGTCTTTATATCTAATTGATGAAAATGAAAATCTTTTTCTACACCCACAGATAGCAAAGCACGAATAGTCGTCATTTTTGCAACAGGTGCATAAATGTTCTCATAACTAAACGATTTTTCATCTTGCTTGAAACCACGAACAACAAGTCTAGCCTTATATCTTTCTGAATCAACTTCATTTTCTTTAAAAGTATATACCCATTTTGCATCTAAAATCTGTTTTTCATGACCAGGATTCTCTACAACTTGCCATGTTTGATTTTCATCAATTGAGTCTACCTCTCGCCTCATAGCATCTAACCATTGAAATTTATTATCATTATTCAAAACATCTTGATAATTATTAGGTACATTATCAACAAAATTATTACTACACAATGCCATGTACATTTCATAATCATTAAACTTTTCCGGTTGTTTAATCTTTCTTTTTGCTCTTACTGTAGGAATAGAATTTTCAGAAGTTTCTATGTTACTAGAATTTTCATCAATTTCACACACATTTTCCCTAGTTTGATCTTTATCCCCTCCCTTATTCTGGATTTCAGCAATGTTTTCATATTTTAAATCAAAGTTAACATTCTGACGGAAGAAAAATTCATCTTCTTTGAATTTTACGTCCCTAACATGAACAATTTCATTTTTCTCTACATCTAAAACTTTGTAACCATTTATATGATATCCCAAAAATACGCCTTTCTTAGCTTTAACATCTAGTTTTAATCTTAATTGCTTAGGTACATGAAAATAAACAGAACAGCCAAATATTTTAAAATTACCGACGTTAGGTTTCCTCTGATACCACAATTCGGCTGGTGTTACATTTTGCAAAGTACTTTATTTATTTATTTATTTAATATTTTATTTATTTAATATTCGTGCACATAAGTAAATACTTTGTACATGAAACCAACGGTACATCCCATTTGAACACAAAAGCAATAATAAAAAGCATTAAAAAAAAACGACAAAACGACTAGTTGGACTTCTATTTATTATATATGCTGCTGTATACACTGCTTCAGACCAGTACATTTTTGGTACATGAGCATTATCCAACATAGTTCTAGCCTTTTCGATTAAAGTTCGGTTAATTCGTTCAGATTTTCCATTTTGTTCTGGACTATAAGCAACCGTATACTCAATGAAAACTCCATTATTTCTACAGAACTCTTGCAACTCTTTACTTTTATATTCTCCACCGTTATCACAGCGCAAACGATTAATACTCTTGTTGAATAATGACTTTGTCAACATAAAATATTCTTTGAATTTACTATATACTTCACTTTTAGCTTTGAGTAAATACACATGTAAGAAATGGGAATAATCATCCAAAAATGTTAAAATGTACTTAAAACCTTTGTGCGTTTCTGGATCCATTGGTCCACACACATCTGAATGAACAATTTTTAAAAAATCATTTGCTCTATCTCTAGTCTTAGAAAATGGCAATCTTGTCATTTTACCTTTAACACATGACTCACAGAAAGCCTGAACATTTACTTTGAAATTATCAATTCTGTTCAGGTAATAGTGGGTAGTTCTGTTGTTGGGGAGATGTTTTGCTAGTAGTTGTTTTGAGATGTTTTGAAATTCTGTGAAAGAGATGCGCGCGCAGTCCTTCTCGGAAAGTAAGGAAAAGAAAAAAAAACTCATGGCGTTAAGAGAGTGTCACGAAAGAGGTTTTGTCCGTCTGTCTTGGAAATAAAGATAATATAAAATTTGGAACTTTCAATATCCTACCAGCCAGACCACTCAAGGAATAATATACAACAACGAACTATTTCCACTACATAAATTTGGTGCATCGGCCGGGAAATTCAGAGGCTCGTGTAGGATATCACGATATCAGCGATATCGCACATGGCGTCGCTTTGAAGAATCTAGAATTCACATCTGGGCAGCGGTCGCAGAGAACAATTAATTGGATATTCAAAAGCAATATAGAAGGAAGAAACAACACATATTTGGAACAACGTTTAGAGCATCCCAATTCAGGTCTCAGGAATACATCACATAATACAGGGGAGAACACGCATTACGGAAAATTGTAATCAAGATATCAAGGGTACATGCGAGCTGAAAACGAGAATTTTAATCAAAGGACATTTCATTCGCAAAGTAAAATACAGGTTTGAGTTTTAGTTGAGTTTCAGGTTATAATTTTACTTATTACATTTTGGGTTTATTTAACACTATATTATTTACAAGTCAACTTAAATTCAATTCAATATTTAGTATGACTGATAAATTTGATGAAATCATTGAAAAATTGAAGAGGAAACGTGCATCAACCAAGGGCACGATCACAAGAATTGAAAATTTTGTTTGTTTAAATAAGGATAATTATGATGTAGATGTAAATGAATTTGTAACTCGTGAAACTCTCTTAATTCAGGCTTATGAGAAATATAGCACTATTCAGGAAGAACTTGAAACATATGCTGAAGATGAAGAAAATGATAGAATACAAGTTGAACAAAGGTTTTTGACTATTTTATCAGAGGTTAAGAGAATTCTTACTAAATCTCAAAAACAGGAAACATCAATCAGTGAAGGTAAGGTTGATAATCTCAAAATTAAATTACCAAATATCAATATTCCGATTTTTGATGGTAAAGTTTCTGAATGGAATTCCTTCAAGGACTTATTCAAGGCATTGGTAGACGATAATTCGGAGTTGGGTGACGTGCAAAAGTTCTCTTACTTAAGATCTAGTTTAAAATATGAGCCTTTAAGTATAATAAAGGACTTACAATTGACAAACGATAATTACAGGGTGGCTCTCGATATTTTACATAAAAGATATGATGATCAGTTAACCATTATCAATATGCATTTATCGGGTTTGATAGATGTCCAACAGGTAACCAAATGCGATTTTAGGCAATTAAGAGATTTCATTACTAATATCAAGCAAAATGTCAATTCTCTTCAAGCATTGAAGTTACCAGTTGAAAAGTGGGACATTATCCTGGTTTATGTTCTTATTCGGAAATTAGACAATCAAACTAGAACTGCCTATGAGCTCGAACGGGAAAACTCATCACTTCCTACGCTCAGTGGTTTTATGGAGTTTTTAGAGAGACGATGTCGTGCATTAGAAAATGTTATGTCACAGGATGCACGTATCAAGCAAAGGGTGGCAAATGTAGTTACTTCTGAAACCAAGGTAGATGTTTATAAAAAGGGTTCCAATCAGACTTGCATTTACTGTTCTGGATCAAATCATTCAATTTATAGTTGTCGAAGGTTTAAATGTGATAAACTTGAAAATAAAAGAGAATTTGTCAGAAAACAAAAACTTTGTTATAACTGTTTGGGATTTAAACACAGGGTGGAAAATTGTCAATCTAGTGGTTGTAGAATTTGTAGTAGGAAACATCATTCGCTTCTTTGTCCAAGAAAGGTAACCAATTTAGAAAGGGTTGAATGTAAACCATCTCAATTCAATCCAAATGCTAATGAATTCTCTACTTCTAGTCTGGGAAGAATAAATAACATTAACCCGGAGACAACTATTCAACCTGCAGGCCAATCGTCTTATCATGTCAAAACTGACCAGCCTCAGTATACTAAAGCTCCTTTAGTGTTGTTAGGGACAGCCATCGTAAAGGTAGCTGTGAAGAGGGACGAACTCACTGCTAGACTACTTTTGGACACGGGAAGTCAAATGTCGTTCATTACAAGGGAATTTGCAGGCAAATTAGGTGCTGGAAAAAGGTATGAAAGCTTTAATATCAGTGGTATATCGGATTCTGTAACTCAAACGTCCGAAATAGTTGATTTAGAATTCAGGGGCATGTTCAGTTCTAAATGTTTCAAGGTATCATGTATTCTTTTGGACACAATCACTACATGTTTACCGCAAATAAGTATTGATAAAACTCATCTTAAAATACCGGAAGATATGCTACTTGCTGATGAGAAATTTTATTGTCCATCTGGAGTGGATATTTTGATAGGGGCTGATTTGTATTACGATATTATTTTAGGTGAAACGATAAGATTGGGCAAGGGCCTGCCGACACTGCAAAATAGTCATTTAGGATGGGTTATTGCTGGTCCTGTAAATAATTTTAATAATTGTATTTCTTCTTTGAAGGCTTCTTATGTTAATTGTTGCGGTGTCTATGATTCAGGGAATATTGAGTTGAATGAGTTGTTGCCACGTTTTTGGCAATTGGAGGAGGTAGTAACCAATAGCATTCTTTCTGAGGAAGATAAGTTATGTGAAAAAATATTTATGAATTCGGTTAGAAGATTAGCTGACGGAACTTTCGAATTGAAATACCCCCTTCAACATGAAAACGATGTGAATTCGCTTGGTGATTCATTTTGTTCAGCTAAGAGACGTTTTTTGGCGCTTGAACGAAGATTTTGTCGGGATCCGGAATATTATTCAGAATATAAGGCTTTCATTGACGAATATATTAGTCTGGGTCACGCCCAGATAATCGAGTTTGAGGAAGATAATTATGTTTCATATGCTGAGAAAAATTTCCTTCCTCATCATGGAATATTGAAAAAGGATAGTACAAGTACTCCATTGAGAGTAGTTTTCGATGCCTCAGTGAAAACTTCTTCGGGCAAATCATTAAATGAGGTCATGCTCAAGGGATACCCAGTACAACCAGAATTATTTGACATTTTGATTCGATTTCGAATGTTTAATTACGTTTTCACAACTGATATTAGAAGAATGTACCGAATGATTAAAATTTCAGAAGATCATAAAAAATTGCAGAATATTCTATGGCGTTTCGAACCTCATGAAAAACTGAGTTGTCTAGAATTGCAAACGGTTACCTATGGAACTAAAAGTGCACCATATTTGGCAACACGATGTCTCAAGAAATTAGCGGACGATGAAAGGAGTAGGTTTCCTTTAGCATCGAGCACACTTCTCAAGCAATGTTATATGGATGACATTCTGGCGGGGTCACGTGAAATTTCCGAATTGTTGGAATTGAAACGTGAATTGGTTGGTTTATTGGGTTCAGCGGATTTCAAATTGCATAAGTGGTTCTCAAACGTAAAAGAGATAGTAAGTGAGGGTAATGATTCAGACCTATTTGAAATAATGGACGAAGATCATTCAAATAAAGTATTGGGAGTGGCATGGAATACAAGTCAAGATGTATTCAAAATTGTTCTGTCCAAGTTAACAATCGGAACATTGCATACAAAGCGTGGAATTCTATCAAAAATCGCTCGGATATATGATCCTTTGGGACTCGTTAGTCCTGTGCTAATAATGGCAAAGTTGCTAATGCAAAAAATATGGTCATTGAAGATTGATTGGGACGTTGAACTACCGTTAAGCATTTCGAATGAATGGTTAAAATTTGAAGATAATTTATCAAAACTGTCAAAAATCTCTGTCAGACGATGTCTTTTCAAAAATGAAGGGATTAAGTTTCTGCAGATGCATGGCTTTGCAGATGCGTCAAAAAAGGCATACGGGGCTTGTGTCTATATTCGAGCACTGTACGATGACGGAACGGTATCAAGCAATCTAATTTGTTCAAAATCTAGGGTTGCACCTCTCAAGGTGGTTTCGTTACCTCGTCTCGAATTGTGTGGCGCCCTTTTACTGGCTAAACTGGCTGATAAGCTCCGAAGTACATTAGAATTTAACTCTGATCAGATATTTCTTTGGTTAGACTCGAAGATTGTCCTTTGTTGGATAAATTCCTGTCCATCTCGGTGGACAACATTTGTTGCAAATAGAGTATCAGAAATACAGGAACTGACAAAGAATTGTAGGTGGTTACATATCGGATCAGAGCATAATCCCGCTGATCCTTTATCTAGAGGATCTAATACCGATGAACTAATAGGATGTACTAAATGGTGGTCAGGTCCTGAAATTTTAAAACACTTCGAAGACGAAATTAAGGATGGAACTTGTGATGCTTCCGAGGTTATTGAGGCAGAGATGAAAAAGGAACAAAAAATTTGTATGGTTGCGTTGAACACTGAGGAGTGGTTCCCTTTTGGTCGATTTTCTAAATATCATCGACTGAAAAGATCCCTAGCCTATTGTTTGAGGTTTGTGAAAAATTGTAGAAACAAAAATAAATTATCAGGACCATTGTCGATTACAGAACTTGAAGAAGCAGAATTGAAGTTGATCTCATTAATTCAAATTCAATGTTTCTCTAAGGAAATCGAGAAACTTCAAGGTGAACAATATTCTAGTTTGGTTTTGATGAATAATTTGACTATATTTTTGGATGAAAAGAATATTTTGAGAATAAACAGTAGATTAGCTAACTCTGACTTAAGTTATGCCAGCAAATATCCTATTTTATTGCCAGTCAAGCATCACGTAGTTAGGCTTCTTATTGTTGCTGAACATCTCAGATTATTACATTCCGGACCACAAACTACTTTAACGAATTTAAGAACTAAATTTTGGATACTCAGAGGTTTACGCGAAGTGAAGGCTGCATTGAAGGGTTGTATTACATGTTTCAGATTTAAAGCTAAGCCTTTTCATCAGATAATGGGGCCTCTTCCTTCCGATAGAGTTACACCAGCTAAGGTTTTTGCTCGAGTAGGAATTGACTATGGTGGTCCTATATACATTAAGGAATCGAGAATTCGAAAATCAATTGAATCAAAGGCTTATATTGCTCTATTCATTTGTATGGCCACTAAAGCGGTTCATTTAGAATTGGTTTCAGCTTTGAGTACCGACGCATTTATGCATACGTTAAAGAGATTCATTGCTCGACGAGGTGTGCCGCGAACGATTTGGAGTGATAACGGAACAAATTTTAGAGGTGCTAGTAACGAGATGAAAGAATTGTATAGAAACCTCAAGGAAATCACAAGTGGAAAATTCTTTGATTTTTTAACTTTGAATGGAATTGAATGGAAATTCATCCCCCCAAATAGTCCCCATTGGGGTGGGTTGTGGGAATCGAATATAAAATCGACTAAGTATCATTTACGACGTATAGTTGGGAATTGGCGATTAAGTTTCGAAGAATTTACTACGTGCCTTGCTCAAGTAGAATCAGTTTTGAATTCACGCCCTCTTTGTGCCTTATCGAACGATTCGAGAGATATAGAATGCCTTACCCCTGGACACTTTTTGATCGGTTCACCTCTCAACGCCTTACCGGAACGAAATGTTTTGAAAATTCCCGAAAATAGGCTGAATTATTGGCAATCTTCTCAGCGCATCTTCCAGGGTTTTTGGAAAAGATGGTCGACAGAATATTTGCAGTCTTTACATACACGAGCAAAATGGCATAAACCAGTTGATAATGTCGATCAGGATACATTGGTCTTAATTAAGGAAGATAATTTACCTCCTTTAAAATGGTTACTTGGTAGAGTAGTTGAAGCACTACCTGGTGCTGATGGATATGTTCGAGTAGTCAAGATTAAAACTAAGAATGGAATTTTTGCACGTCCCATCACTAAATTGTGTCCTCTGCCAAAATGTTAGTTTCATGAATTTTTAGATTGAAATAATTATCAAGAATATAAATTTTTAGTTAACTAGTTTATTTTATTTGTTGAAGCCGTTGCTTCAAAAGAGGGGGGAGGATGTTCAGGTAATAGTGGGTAGTTCTGTTGTTGGGGAGATGTTTTGCTAGTAGTTGTTTTGAGATGTTTTGAAATTCTGTGAAAGAGATGCGCGCGCAGTCCTTCTCGGAAAGTAAGGAAAAGAAAAAAAAACTCATGGCGTTAAGAGAGTGTCACGAAAGAGGTTTTGTCCGTCTGTCTTGGAAATAAAGATAATATAAAATTTGGAACTTTCAATATCCTACCAGCCAGACCACTCAAGGAATAATATACAACAACGAACTATTTCCACTACAAATTCCATCAACCAAATTCTTATCTACCAACTGTTTTATGGCTTGAAAATTCAAATGGCCATAACGCCAATGCCATAGTTTATTTTTAGACATAATGTTATCACAACATAGTAGAGAGTTATGGTACCTATCTTCTATAAGAAAATGCAATTCATATAGATTTTTTCTACATCCTGTACCAATGACTTTGTTGCCTTTAACAACTTGAACAGTACTATCAGAAAAAACAATAGACAATCCCGACATTTCAACTTTCTTAACTGAAAGTAAATTCTTTCTAGCTAAAGGTACATGAAAAACATCTTTTAATATACAACTATGAGTAAAATTACCATTTTTCATTTCTGCCTTGATTGTACCTATGCCAACAGCTTCCATACATTCACCATCCTTGGCCATAGATATTTTGATAGGTTCTTCCAGCTTACGATATGAAGCAAACACATCTGCTTCCTTTACCATATGATCTGTGCACCCACTATCCACGTAGAATACCAACAATTTCTCAGCTAATGATACTTCTGGATTAGCAGCAATACTATCTGGAACATCAACAGGTGCCATGAAAGATTCACATTCCTTCTCTTCCACCACATCAGCAATATGACTTCCATTTGACTTGTTTGAGGAATTTCTGTAAAAGTTTCCACTCGAATTATTGGAGCTTCTATTATAGTTCTGGAATCTAGAATTTTTATTTTGACTATTATTAGCATAGTTACGATCTCGATTCCCATCATTATTTCCTTGACTGTGATGTCGATTTTTAAATGCGAAACAATCCCGCTTTAGGTGTCCGGGCTTCTTACAATAATGACACACTGCTCTCATATTAGTCTGAAATGACATCTGCTCACTGGTTCCAGAAACATTATGATTCGGTGACTTTTCATCAACATTTTTCAATTTTCTTTTCACAACTTCATAAGTTAACTCTGTCAAATTCATATTTTCAATAATAGATACAACAGTATCATACTTTTTTGTCAAACCCATCATTAATATACAAATTTTATCTTCTTCATCCATAGGTTTATCATCAATCATCCTCAATTCATTTACAAGAACTTCAAACCTTCCTATATACGACTCAAGATTCTCTTGCTCGTTCATTCTTATGCTAAAAAGTTTCTTCTTAAGAACTAGTTTCCCACATAGTCCTTTCTTTTGGAATGTCTCCATCAGTGAATTCCACATATCAAAAGCTGTGCTTTTGTCCCTGAGCAAATTTAACTGGCTATCATGCACACATTGAATTATTAAATTCTTCGCAAGGTTATCTTTCTTCTTACCTTCATCCCTCTCCGACTCAACATAGTTCAAATGTTTGATACTTTCATGTACATCTTGTTCGATGAACAATCCTTCCATTCGGAACTTCCAATTCAGGAATCCATCACCATTGAACAAAGGCACGTTGAAATTACGATTCATTTTTGAAACACACCTTAACCAGGCAAAACCACGTAATTCTTCAACACGTTGAATCTCCCTAACCGGGCAAGCTTTTTCTTTCAAACTTTAATTATATATCTGGGTCCATAACCTTTTAGTTTATAGTGGGATTAAAATAGAAAAAACTGGAGGGATTACACTAATTAACTTGGATTAATATTAAGTTTTATTCATTACACAGTCTTCAGTCACCCGACATTACATTCACCGATATAATCATCTTCTAACACACTGTTGCCAACCACACCTGTGTTATCTGATGCTATTCTATGATATGATCAATTTCAGCGAGAATATTCAACATATTGTCCATTCTTCTGTATTGGACACCCTTAATCGAATTTACCATGGTAAATTATGTTGTCCATTCTCCTGTATTGGACACTCTTAATTCGAATTTACCATGGTAAATTCGAATTAAGTGAAGAAGAATGGACAATAGAACATAAGCGGAAAAGCTTCTGACTTCACGTCAGTGCTTGAAGAATCACAACCTAACTGCTAATCTTTTTTTTACCTGGAGTGCATCGCGAAATGTTGTGTCCTTTCTGCCTATTTTATAGCCAATTTCATTTTCAAAGTAGGTATTAAATTAAAATTGGTTCAAGCACTGACGTGAAGTCAGAAGCTTTTTCGCGTATGTTCTATTGTCCATTCTTCTGTATTGGTCACCCTTAATCGAATTTACCATGGTAAATTATGTTGTCCATTCCATTGTAAATTTGAATTAAGAGTGTCCAATACAGGAGAATGGACAACATAATTTACTATGGTAAATTCGATTAAGGGTGACCAATACAGAAGAATGGACAATAGAACATACGCGCAAAAGCTTCTGACTTCACGTCAGTGATTGAACCAATTTTTTCTTTCCATATGCATCAGTCTTTTTAGGAACTACCCAAATAGGAGATGACCAAGGGGATTGACTAGGCCTAATAATACCTTGTTCCAACATTGAATTAATTTGATTTTTGGCGCTCTAGTTCCTCGGAACTGAGTGCTTATCAATTTGCCCAAATGTCTGTAATTTTCGAATATTTCGATGAAAATGGTCTTAAACGATTTGGTTCGACTCACCGATCAAGAATCCGTGGTCGAAATTCATTCTGTCCGGCCGGCCGTAGGCACGATAACTCTCGAACGGAATGAGCTAGAGAGTTGAAATTTTCAGAGTAGGTTAAGTGGATAAATATCTCGGCTAAGTTCGTTATTGGGCAAAATCGGACAGATGGTTTCGGAGTAACAAAAAAAAAATTTTTATTTTACGAAACAAATTCCAAATTAAATTTTTTTTAATAAAAAGTTTTATCATAAGAATCCAATCATATAATTTTCAACTCTAACAAGCTAATACTTTCGGAGATATGATTTTTCAAAATTTCAATAATAAATCTTATTTCAACGTTGTCACAGAATGATATTATTATTTATTCTATGTATGAATATGAATTGTCATAATGTCAAATGATGATCTAATCAATCGAAGAATTGTGAGCGAAGTGAGAAAAATCTCAGTTGTTTGCTCCGAAATTAGTTTTTCTCAGAAAATTCTTACATTTCGGAACTGAACATGAAGTAAGAGATTAGTGAGTGAAGTAGAGAGTAGTGAGACTGCTTTTCATCCATAGACATAGATGTAACTCTCGAACGGAATGAGGTAGGTAGTTGAAATTCTCAGAGTAGTTTAGGGAGATGAATATCTCGGTTAAGTTCGTTATTGGGCAAAATTGGCCAGATTTAATTTGATTTCTTCCATGGTGCTTTTCTCATTCTCATGATTGCTCATTTAATCTTGATAAATAAACTATTATTTGAATTGAATTTTCTTTAGGATGCAGTTCTATTATATGAATACATTGATATAATTCCCAACTCTGAGAAACCAATACTTTCGGAGATATAATTTGTAGGTTTGAACTAGAGCGCCAGAAAGCTCCTGTCCACAGGGCTTGAACCCATTTTTTACTTCCTCTTTATGAACATAAGGGTATCTGTAAGATTTTGTATATGCAGGAATATCATCTTTTGTTTTAATGTGATGTTTTATTTGATTCGAATATGAAAGAGGTTGATTTTCTCTATGGAAAATATTAGAATATTTCTTGCATAATTTGAGAATATGAACTTTCTCCTCGTTATTCATATGTGCCGTTCTAATTAATTTTTCTATATCGATATTATCTGATGAAATATTCGTATCTATTTGAAATATTTCGAAATCATTATTATTGAAAAAAAATGACTCAATTGGATTATTCAAAATTAATATTATATCTTCATTAGTCTTATTCGAAATTTCCACATTGGCTAATACATTTTTAGAAAGAGTTAAAATTTCGGGTATTTGGCAATTCTGTATAGTTTGTTTGGGAACTATGATATCGCCTGATGTTTGTTTCACTGGAATTTTAGTGATTATTTTTGAATTTGCGTCAACTTTAATTTTGAAGAGAATTTTCTTCGCAGTTTCCTGATACTTAATCGTTAAGATAGAAGATGGTGTATTCAACTTTGAATTTTGAAAATCGAGGGTTGCATTTAGAAGTTTTATGTTATCTAGTCCTATAAGACCATCATAAACATTGTGAAACTTGAATAAGTAAAATTCGAAATTACCATGTTGATTAAAATCAGAAAAAATTGGGATATTAGCACAAAAATTATGGGTTGATGTTTGGTGTACGGTGGAAACAGTAAAGGGTTTTTTGAAAATGAATTTTGAATAATATTTTTTTGCAAGTTCAGGACTTATAAAAGATTTTGTTGAGCCTGTGTCTATAAGTAGCTTTGAGGGAGGATTTTGTATAGATATAAAAGGCAATTCTCGTTTATTAGAAATATGAAATTCTATCATCTCAATTGGTTGTCTGTTTGAAAATTCTGAAAATTTTCTTCCTTGCTATAATCTTCGAATTCAATATTATTTTGATCATAATTTTCCGAATTATACAACTCTTCACTTATAAAATCTTGATTTCTATTCCTGTTTGAAAAATTTCTCTGAGTTGAATAATCTGTTTTTAATTTTGGAACTGTATTATTGGTAGATATACTCATTGGAGATGGGTAATTTTGATGAGGTTGATTAAAAACTTGTGAATGGGTTGGAAATCTTGGAGGAATGTGATTGAAATTTCTTTGTAGAGTTACTGGTCTACTAGGAAAATGTTGGTGATTATCTTTAAAATGTTGCGAATTTGCAAATTGACTATTACCATAAGATTGCGGTGATTGAAATTGAGGATTTCCATTATGAACTGGATTATAATTTATTCTATTTTGTTTCGTATTGACTGTTTTTCTAGGAATTTGAAAGTTTTTACTTTTTTGCAAATGTTTTATATTATCCTCTTCTATTATGAATTGTATGGCCTGAGCCAAAGAAGTAGGTCTCATTGCTCTAATGATAGGGCCTAAAGGATCTCTTAATCCGGCTAAAAAACTCTTCAAAGCTTGATTCTTGAAAAAAGTTCGCTTACTTTCTTTTTCTGCCGCATTACACCTTAGGTCTATATAGTTACAAATTGAATTTAATAAATGCAATATTCTTTCGTAGAATTCTTGCGGTGATTCGTTCCACTTTTGAATTGAATTCACCAAATCTTGATTCAGACTATTTTCGTCTCTTTGATCGCTAAAGTTCAAAATGAGTGCATTTTTAATTTCTAGCCAATCGTTAGTTGCGCCATGGATGACGACAATTTCTTCGGCACGACCATGCAGTTTATTTAGAATACCATTCCGCAACAATAAATTTTGGAAGTTATTCGCATTACTTATGTCGAAATAATGTGCTAGAAGAGCTTCCGAGGCCGTAATAAACCTATGGAGTTTATTCGGATTCCCGTCAAAATCGGGAACAATACTTAATTCTTTTGAGTCAAACTTTGGAACCGTAGCCATTTTAGTTTGAGGGATTGTGTGAATGCTTAATTTCTCAAAAGAATTCAATAAATTTAGCTCCAAATCAGAGTCGTTTTCAATGATGGAATTGGACAAGGATTTAGGAGGGTCTGACATAAAATGTAAAAATGTTATAGTATCAATATAACTCACCACTTAGTAAAAAATGCAATATCCATACGTATTCCCTGATGGACCCGATGGATGATAGGTTCTTGATTCTTGTAATTTCTGCTGTAGAACTTCACAAAAACTCCGTCAACTGCGCCAATTATGTTTTAGTAGTGAGCTACTGACTTTTAAAAAAACATTTATTTACTATTTACAAAGGATGGAAAATGTGACGGGCGATTCGTACATAAATTCGCGATCCCGAATATGTCAAGACTAACTAGTATGAAGAAAGGGTTCAATATATCTATGTTGGAAATATGCCATTCAGTAGAATGGCCAGAGTGGGAATGTCCCTGTCAGCATTAGGTTGTGTTGGGATCTTCTGGATCTAAACGTATAACTCGCGCCAAATATGAATATACAAATATATCTTAACACGCCTCCTTATATTCATATTAAACAAACCTTATTCTAGTAACATTCTTATTCTAAATTTAACAAATTTCTAAAATACTGAAACTTTTCTTTACATAATGCTTTTGTGAACAAATCTGCAATATTTTTATTTGAATCAATTTTTACAACATCAATAACTTCATCCTTAATATAATCATGAACATAATGGCAATGGACTTCTATGTGTTTAGAATTTTTTGTAAAATTTCCACATTTAGCAATGCTTACTGCACCAGAATTATCCTCATAGATTTTTATTGGTTTTTCAAGTTTTATATTGAATGTTTTCAATAATTCTTTAACAAATATCAATTCGCTAACAGCCTCTGACAATGCTACATATTCTGCATATGTTGAAGCTTCAGTAACAGATTTCTGTTTCTTAGATTTCCAGTAAGTAATATTACCAAATAATCGAATTGCGTAACCTGTTGTAGATTATGGATGTGAAGTTATCCACAACCACAAATGAACTAAAGGCCGCACACATCATAGGATTTATCTTATTAGTTGAGAAATTGAGTTATCAAAAATAATTTTTTCTGTGGCATAGGATTAGTGGAAGTCATTTTCCTCATTCACTATAACAGCCAACTAAAATTTTATCCAATGCAAATGTATCAGTGGCGGGTTATGTAAGTTGAACTATCACTCTATGAATATGGAAAACGTAAACTTTTTTTTTTCGTTCAAGTAGACGTTGTCACTCCAAAATGATTATTGTAGTTTATTCCTATCACCGATAGGAATATAGGAAAAAAGTTTTATCAAATGTACACCCGTCAGTAGCGCGCTATGAGGGATTGAATATTGCACTATGGAAAACGTAGACTTTTTTTTTTCGTTGAAGTAGACGATGTCACTGCAAAATGATAATCATAGTTCATTCCTATCACGGATGGGAATATAAGAAAAATTTGTTATCAAATGTACCCCCGTCAGTGGCGGGCTATGAGGGATCGAATATTGCACAATGGAAAACGTAAACATTTTTTTTTTCCTTCAAATGGACGATGTCACTCAAAAATGATAATTGTAGTTCATTCCTGTCATGGATAGGAACATAAGAAAAAATTTTTATCAAATGTACACCCGTCAGTAGCGCGCTATGGGGGATTGAATAATGCAGTATGGAAAACGTAAACATTTTTTTTTTCAATGAAGTAGATGTTGTCACTCCAAAATGATAATCGCAGTTCATTCCTATCAGGGATCAGAATATAAGAAAAAAATTTCATCAAATGTACCCCCGTCAGTGGCGGGCTATGAGGGATCGAATATTGCACAATGGAAAACGTAAACATTTTTTTTTTCGTTCAAGTGGACGATGTCACTCAAAAATGATAATTGTAGTTCATTCCTGTCATGGATAGGAACATAAGAAAAAATTTTTATCAAATGTACACCCGTCAGTAGCGCGCTATGGGGAATTGAATAATGCAGTATGGAAAACGTAAACATTTTTTTTTCAATGAAGTAGATGTTGTCACTCCAAAACGATAATCGCAGTTCATTCCTATCAGGGATCAGAATATAAGAAAAAAATTTCATCAAATGTACCCCCGTCAGTGGCGGGCTATGAGGGATCGAATATTGCACTATGGAAAACGTAAATATTTTTTTTCCTTCAAGTAGATGTTGTCACTCCAAAATGATAATCTTAGTTCACTCCTATCAGTGATCGGAATATAAGAAAAAAATTTCATCAAATGTACACCCGTCAGTGGCGGGCTATGAGTGATCGAATATTGCACTATGCAATAAGTAAACATTTTTTTTTTCCTTCAAGTAGATGTTGTCACTCCAAAATGATAATCTTAGTTCACTCCTATCAGTGATCGGAATATAAGAAAAAAATTTCATCAAATGTACACCCGTCAGTGGCGGGCTATGAGGGATCGAATATTGCACCATGCAATAAGTAAACATTTTTTTTTCCTTCAAGTAGATGTTGTCACTCCAAAATGATAATCTTAGTTCACTCCTATCAGTGATCGGAATATAAGAAAAAAATTTCATCCAATGTGCACCCGTCAGTGGCGGGCTATGAGGGATCGAATATTGCACTATGGAATAAGTAAACATTTTTTTTTCCTTCATGTAGATGTTGTCACTCCAAAATGATAATCGTAGTTCACTACTATCAGTGATTGGAATATAAGAAAAAAATTACATCAAATGTACACCCGTCAGTGGCGGGCTATGAGAGATCGAATATTGCACTATGGAAAACGTAAAAAATTTTTTTTCCTTCAAGTAGATGTTGTCACTCCAAAATGATAATCTTAGTTCACTCCTATCAGTGATCGGAATATAAGAAAAAAATTTCATCAAATGTACACCCGTCAGTGGCGGGCTATGAGGGATCGAATATTGCACTATGGAATAAGTAAACATTTTTTTTCCTTCATGTAGATGTTGTCACTCCAAGATGATAATCGTAGTTCACTCCTATCAGTGATCGGAATATAAGAAAAAAATTTCATCAAATGTACCCCCGTCAGTGGCGGGCTATGAGGGATCGAATATTGCACAATGGAAAACGTAAACATTTTTTTTTTCGTTCAAGTGGACGATGTCACTCAAAAATTATAATTGTAGTTCATTCCTGTCATGGATAGGAACATAAGAAAAAATTTTTATCAAATGTACACCCGTCAGTAGCGCGCTATGGGGGATTGAATAATGCAGTATGGAAAACGTAAACATTTTTTTTTTCAATGAAGTAGATGTTGTCACTCCAAAACGATAATCGCAGTTCATTCCTATCAGGGATCAGAATATAAGAAATAAATTTCATCAAATGTACCCCCGTCAGTGGCGGGCTATGAGGGATCGAATATTGCACTATGGAAAACGTAAATATTTTTTTTTCCTTCAAGTAGATGTTGTCACTCCAAAATGATAATCTTAGTTCACTCCTATCAGTGATCGGAATATAAGAAAAAAATTTCATCAAATGTACACCCGTCAGTGGCGGGCTATGAGTGATCGAATATTGCACTATGCAATAAGTAAACATTTTTTTTTTCCTTCAAGTAGATGTTGTCACTCCAAAATGATAATCTTAGTTCACTCCTATCAGTGATCGAAATATAAGAAAAAAATTTCATCAAATGTACACCCGTCAGTGGCGAGCTATGAGAGATCGAATATTGCACTATGGAATACGTAAAAAAATTTTTTTCCTTCAAGTAGATGTTGTCACTCCAAAATGATAATCTTAGTTCACTCCTATCAGTGATCGGAATATAAGAAAAAAATTTCATCAAATATACACCCGTCAGTGGCGGGTTATGAGGGATCGAATATTGCACTATGGAATAAGTAAACATTTTTTTTTCCTTCATGTAGATGTTGTCACTCCAAAATGATAATCGTAGTTCACTACTATCAGTGATCGGAATATAAGAAAAAAATTACATCAAATGTACACCCGTCAGTGGCGCGCTTTGGGGGATTGAATATTGCAGTACGGAAAACGTAAACATTTTTTTTTTCGTTGAAGTAGATGTTGTCACTCCAAAATGATAATCGTGGTTCACTCCTATCAGCGATCGGAATATAAGAAAAAAATTTCATCAAATGTACACCCGTCAGTGGCGGGCTATGAGAGATCGAATATTGCACTATGGAAAACGTAAATATTTTTTTTTCTTCAAGTAGATGTTGTCACTCCAAAATGATAATCTTAGTTCACTCCTATCAGTGATCGGAATATAAGAAAAAAATTTCATCAAATGTACACCCGTCAGTGGCGGGCTATGAGGGATCGAATATTGCACTATGGAATAAGTAAACATTTTTTTTTCCTTCATGTAGATGTTGTCACTCCAAAATGATAATCGTAGTTCACTCCTATCAGTGATCGGAATATAAGAAAAAAATTACATCAAATGTACACCCGTCAGTGGCGCGCTATGGGGGATTGAATATTGCAGTACGGAAAACGTAAACATTTTTTTTTCGTTGAAGTAGATGTTGTCACTCCAAAATGATAATCGTGGTTCACTCCTATCAGTGATCGGAATATAAGAAAAAAATTTCATCAAATGTACACCCGTCAGTGGCGGGCTATGAGAGATCGAATATTGCACTATGGAAAACGTAAATATTTTTTTTTCCTTCAAGTAGATGTTGTCACTCCAAAATGATAATCTTAGTTCACTCCTATCAGTGATCGGAATATAAGAAAAAAATTTCATCAAATGTACACCCGTCAGTGGCGGGCTATGAGGGATCGAATATTGCACTATGGAATAAGTAAACATTTTTTTTTCCTTCATGTAGATGTTGTCACTCCAAAATGATAATCGTAGTTCACTCCTATCAGTGATCGGAATATAAGAAAAAAATTACATCAAATGTACACCCGTCAGTGGCGCGCTATGGGGGATTGAATATTGCAGTACGGAAAACGTAAACATTTTTTTTTCGTTGAAGTAGATGTTGTCACTCCAAAATGATAATCGTGGTTCACTCCTATCAGTGATCGGAATATAAGAAAAAAATTTCATCAAATGTACACCCGTCAGTGGCGGGCTATGAGAGATCGAATATTGCACTATGGAAAACGTAAATATTTTTTTTTCCTTCAAGTAGATGTTGTCACTCCAAAATGATAATCTTAGTTCACTCCTATCAGTGATCGGAATATAAGAAAAAAATTTCATCAAATGTACACCCGTCAGTGGCGGGCTATGAGGGATCGAATATTGCACTATGGAATAAGTAAACATTTTTTTTTCCTTCATGTAGATGTTGTCACTCCAAAATGATAATCGTAGTTCACTCCTATCAGTGATCGGAATATAAGAAAAAAATTACATCAAATGTACACCCGTCAGTGGCGCGCTATGGGGGATTGAATATTGCAGTACGGAAAACGTAAACATTTTTTTTTCGTTGAAGTAGATGTTGTCACTCCAAAATGATAATCGTGGTTCACTCCTATCAGTGATCGGAATATAAGAAAAAAATTTCATCAAATGTACACCCGTCAGTGGCGGGCTATGAGAGATCGAATATTGCACTATGGAAAACGTAAAATTTTTTTTTTCCTTCAAGTAGATGTTGTCACTCCAAAATGATAATCTTAGTTCACTCCTATCAGTGATCGGAATATAAGAAAAAAATTTCATCAAATGTACACCCGTCAGTGGCGGGCTATGAGTGATCGAATATTGCACTATGCAATAAGTAAACATTTTTTTTTTCCTTCAAGTAGATGTTGTCACTCCAAAATGATAATCGTAGTTCACTCCTATCAGTGATCGGAATATAAGAAAAAAAATTCATCAAATGTACACCCGTCAGTGGCGGGCTATGAGGGATCGAATATTGCACTATGGAATAAGTAAACATTTTTTTTCCTTCATGTAAATGTTGCCACTCCAAAATGATAATCGTAGTTCACTCCTATCAGTGATCGGAATATAAGAAAAAAAATTCATCAAATGTACACGCGTCAGTGGCGGGCTATGAGAGATCGAATATTGCACTATGGAATAAGTAAACATTTTTTTTCCTTCATGTAGATGTTGTCACTCCAAAATGATAATCGTAGTTCACTCCTATCAGTGATCGGAATATAAGAAAAAAATTTCATCAAATGTACCCTCGTCAGTGGCAGGCTATGAGGGATCGAATATTGCACAATGGAAAACGTAAACATTTTTTTTTTCGTTCAAGTGGACGATATCACTCAAAAATGATAATTGTACTTCATTCCTGTCATGGATAGGAACATAAGAAAATTTTTTTATCAAATGTACACCCGTCAGTAGCGCGCAATGGGGGATTGAATATTGCAGTATGGAGAACGTAAACATTTTTTTTTCGTTGAAGTAGATGTTGTCACTCCAAAATGATAATCGTGGTTCACTCCTATCAGTGATCGGAATATAAGAAAAAAATTTCATCAAATGTACACCCGTCAGTGGCGCGCTATGGGGGATTGAATATTGCAGTATGGAGAACGTAAACAGCAGGCGTTGAAAATCAACGTTTTGTTATTGTCTGAAATTTTGGTTATTTGTGTTCCTCAGAGTATTCTGATCAATTTTTGTTAAGGTTTCCATCGTTTATTTTCACTACATCAATACATTTATCCCGGTTTATTGACTTTCCATAGTTGATATACCTAGTCCAGCAGGCGTTGAAAATCAACGTTTTGATATTGTTTGAGATTTTGGTTATTTGTGTTCCTTAGGGTATTCTGATCAATTTTTGTTAAGGTTTCCATCGTTTATTTTCACTACATCAATACATTTATCCCGGTTTATTGACTTTCCATAGTTGATATACCAAGTCCAGCAGGCGTTGAAAATCATCGTTTTGATATTGTTTGCGATTTTGGTTATTTGTGTTCTTTAGGGTATTCTGATCAATTTTTGTTAAGGTTTCCATCGTTTATTTTCACTACATCAATACATTTATCCCGGTTTATTGACTTTCCATAGTTGATATACCTAGTCCAGCAGGCGTTGAAAATCAACGTTTTGATATTGTTTGAGATTTTGGTTATTTGTGTTCCTTAGGGTATTCTGATCAATTTTTGTTAAGGTTTCCATCGTTTATTTTCACTACATCAATACGTTTATCCCGGTTTATTGACTTACCATAGTTGATATACCTAGTCGAGCAGGCGTTGAAAATCAACGTTTTGATATTGTTTGAGATTTTGGTTTTTTGTGTTCCTTAGAGTATTTTTATCAATTTTTATTAAGGTTTCTACGTTTATTTTCACTTTTTCATATTCTGTTTAGGGTTTTTATTTTCCTAGATAGGTTATCCTTTATTTTTACCCCATTTCTTTATATATTTGGTAGATAATATCTTGATAGATTTGTTTCTTCCTTGTCACAAAATGTCTAGAAGTTCTGGGAAATCCCTCAGCGTTAATATCTCCGCCCTCGTAGAATTTTTATCTCATAAAAATATCGCAGTTACTTCACTAAAACGACGTAGTGATATCCTTAAAGAAGCAAGTTTGTTTCTGTTTGGCAGATATGATGAAAATTTGGATCTGAAAATCTTCATGACCATAAAAAGAAATCAGGTCCGATTTCAAGACAAATTTTCTTGGCCTATTGATGATTTCAGACAGGTAAATAGAAGCTATAGCCAATTAGAACAAATTTTGCACAGCGGAGGCTCGTCCATGAAAGAATTAATGAAAAATTCGGCATCAGAAAAATCTTCGGCACTTTCTGAATTGTGTACAACACTAGGAATGAAAAATGTTAAAAATAATAGATATAAATTGAAGAAATTTATATGTCGTTTTTATGAAAGGATCAGTGAGGGCCAAGAGACTGTGGACAATTTGAATTCATCAGGTATGGAAAATCCTCCGAATAAAATTATTCTATTGTCGAATATATCATTAAAAGAAGGAACGCAATGTCATGACACAAAATCCAGTGAAAAAGAATTTATCTCCTCATCTCCACAATTTGCAGATTCCAAAGATTTCATCTTTGATTCTACCGAATATCAAAAATTGAGCTTGTCGAGCAATAATTCCAACTGGGTTTCGACGGATAATGAAATCATTCCGGAGACATTTCAATTAGAATATTTTCAAACTGCCAAAAAAGATAATGAGTTGTCCTCTATCAGGGGCCGAAATATAAACAGCAATTCTTGGGTGAGACCAAAATTCAAGGAATGTAAGTATTTGGAAGGTAGTTTCTTATTATCCCATTCGGAACTATTAGATATTTGGAATGGAGATAAATTAAACAGAAACATTTGGACTTCATTCATGGCAAAAAAAATTCAGAGTGTGAACAATGTATGTGTTGTCAATTTCAAAGAATCTCGATATGTTAAAACAAAAGATTGTTTGAAGATATATGCGTATTGTGCCCACGTATGTAAAGTTTTCATTCTTGATGTAATGAACGTGTCATTACCTATTAATCATAAGGTAATCGTAAAAAGCTCATCACGAAACTTCAATCATGTGGAAAAGTTAACGAGAGATGTCCGAGGTTTAGACAGAAAATGATTAGGCAGAACACTACGCGACAAAAAATCTTCCCAAGTAAGAGAATCATTAGCGAATCAGTCATCATCAAAATTGATTAAGGCTGGGAATCTGCAACGCATAAAATCGCTCGATGTACTGCGAAAGATTCGATCGCAAAAGTTAGGTGAACATGATAGATCTGTGGATGATATTGAGGATTTATTTCGTATGCAAAGAGATAACCCTCAATATATCCAATTTATTGCATATCCATTGCGAGTGTTCATATGGAGTGATGAGCAATTTAACGTGATTAGGAAATTGCAAAATTCAAAATTAATAATATACTTGGATGCTACAGGATCGATAATTCGTCCTTATAAAAATTTTGAAAAAAGAATTTATTATTATGCAGGGGTAGTGCACTCGGAGTTCAACAATAGAATTTGTCCTGTGACAGAGTTTGTGAGCAGGGATCAAGATATGGTTGCAATCGGTTCATGGTTAGCCTCATTTAGATATTATCTCAAAAAAAATAAAATCAGATGGCCCATATTTCAAAGAGTTGTATGTGATTTCAGCTTCCCCACAATCAATGCAGTAATGATAAATTGGAATCATATGACTCTAAGTGACTATTTAGAATTATGTTTTGAAAAAATTCAAAATCAGAGGGATTTCCTGCATCAGATAGTCATGGTTCATATATGTTGTAGCCATTTCTACAAAATGATCGTTAAAGACGTAAAAGATAATATTTTTGAAGATACCACTATTCTCTTCTACAAGGGCGTTTTAGCTTTACCTTTCAATATTACTAATTTTAATGATATGTGTTCTTGGTTCACCAGCTTGACGATTCTTATGACTAGGAAAAAATTCTCATCATCTGTTCAGCAGGCATTCGAGTCTATCTGTAATTTATCGCTCAGAGACGATTTCAGAATTCCAGAATTGAAAGAAGACCTATTAGATATGTCAAAGGAAAATGGAAATTCTAAAACGCTATATAGCATGAGTCCATTCTATAAATATTTTGTTAGAATTTATGATTTAAATAGAAATGATGATTCAATAGACTCATCGATTGATAATAAATATTTTTATCCGGATTTCATGAACGTGATCTTGAAAAAATATATTCCCTATCTGCCTATGTGGTCAGGATTACTACTAGATCCCAATGATTTTAAGCGGATGAGCAATGCAAATGTCGAAAATTGGTTTTCCATTGTGAAGAATTCAATTTTAGGAAGAATGCATCATCAAAAATGCAGTAGGGTTATAAGGCGAATCAGAAAGCGCGTAATAACTCTTTCCAAGGAAATAATTTTAGATATTCCAAAAAATCGATGTGGTAGAAGAAAATATATCATTTGCAATAAACGAAGTGCCAGAGCGAAAAATAGAAGCAAAGAAATAATCGAGAGAACTGAAACCGAGGCTGAACCGGACTGCAGTGATATTGAATTAGCCGAAGAAATGTGGTCGAAGAAGCAAATTCACACTTCGAAGAATTTTGAGGGTGTTCACTTGAAACGAGCTCTACAGCAATACGAACATGAACGTTTGCGCGTCGAAGATAACTGTTTTGCACAATCTGATATTCAGATAGATTCGAATGAGGTTCTACCAAATGGCCTTTATAAGAATGACATTTATTATGTGCCATGTGAATCTTTTGGAAATTATTTAGTCGCCAAATATATGGACAATTTCTATTCGGAACTAAAAATAATTGATTTTCAATCCTTAGCAAATAAGAATCTCTTAACTGATGTCATTATAGACCGAACCTTGAAATGTATGATAGAGATCAATTCGATGTATTCGCTTCTGACATCTAATCAGGCTTACGCAATTTTTAGTATAGGTAAATTGGAGAACGATTTTTATGAAAATCTACCACCTATAACAAAAAAGTCTATTTTAATAATACCCATAAATAAAAGTCGCGAAAATCATTGGTGCCTAGCAATTGTTGATTTCATCCACAAATCATTTATTTACATCGACCCCTTATACAATAAAATAACTAAAGGAGCAAATCATTCTTTGAAAGTTTTCCAGAATTTCCTTCAAAAATATAATGAAATCAATGATGCCCATATACCAACAGATTTAGAACAGCGATTTTTACCTCATATCGTCCAACGAGATACATTCAGCTGTGGAGTTTTCATTTTGCATTACGTAAAAGAATTTCTTTCAGGTAAAACACTCGAAGAAGAATTTGATGTATCTCTGAATAGGAAATATTTTTCGCAAATGCTTTCAGAAAAATCAATAAACCTCCATGATATTTGCTTGATATGTGCTTGTCAAACTGACGAAACTAGCATGTCCTGTAATCAATGTAAGCGAAAATTTCATTTACGTTGCACCTTCCTAGAGACCTTATGTAATCTGTGTCAACAGTTCAACAACAAAAACACTCAAATGAGTTAAATAAATGGCCTTCATTAAATTTCTACTTCCTAATTATATCTACAATTATATAGCATTCAAGATGCCATTTCACATGAATATGGCAGGCAGATTATATTTGATTTTTTTTTATTTTATTGTTCAAAATTATTATAATATGTTACTATCTCTGAAATATAGAAATAAATTCTATATGATATCAAATTTAAATGTTCCTTGATAACCCCTATATTCTTACTCCTGTATACTGCACAATCAATAAAATATTTCTCTCACGTTTCTGTCGATGAGGAAAGTGTAAAAGATGAATTATCAGAACTATTTTAGATATATATTACTATGTATTACCTGTCCATATTTTCAATAATCAGACCTGACTGCAGATTCGGACGTTCGTTCAACTTCTGACAGTACCTACATATAATGCAGTAGGTACATACATGCATTATTGAGATCGTTGTTGAAAAAATATATCGATAAGACTCTGAAATAGATTTATTTATAATAAACTACCAACCAGAATTTACTGAAACAATCCAACAATTATTAAATCGCTATGTCTATCCTTCAATGAAAAAAAGTCATATACTTTGATGTTCATATTTTCCACATTCAGGCAGCATTTGTTCAATCATTGTACTTACCTTTTTATCGATGTGAAGTAAATAGAATACGATAATATTTTCGGACGGATATCTTCTACTTCGACGCGAAAAAAATATACAACCCTTCATATCCCGCCACCGAGCCCGCCACTGACGGGTGTACATTTGATGAAATTTCTTTCTTATTTTCTGATCCCTGATAGGAATGAACTGCGATTATCATTTTGGAGTGACAACATCTACTTCAACGAAAAAAAAATGTTTACTTTTTCCATACTGCATTATTCAATCCCCCATAGCGCGCTACTGATGGGTGTACATTTGATAAAAATAAATTTTTTCTTATGTTCCTATCCATGACAGGAATGAACTACAATTATCATTTTTGAGTGACATCGTCCACTTGAACGAAAAAAAAAATGTTTACGTTTTCCATTGTGCAATATTCGATCCCTCATAGCCCGCCACTGACGGGGGTACATTTGATGAAATTTTTTTCTTATATTCCGATCACTGATAGGAGTGAACTACGATTATCATCTTGGAGTGACAACATCTACATGAAGGAAAAAAAAATGTTTACTTATTCCATAGTGCAATATTCGATCCCTCATAGCCCGCCACTGAGGGGGGTACATTTGATGAAATTTTTTTCTTATATTCCGATCACTGATAGGAGTGAACTAAGATTATCATTTTGGAGTGACAACATCTACTTGAAGGAAAAAAAAATATTTACGTTTTCCATAGTGCAATATTCGATCCCTCATAGCCCGCCACTGACGGGGGTACATTTGATGAAATTTTTTTCTTATATTCTGATCCCTGATAGGAATGAACTGCGATTATCGTTTTGGAGTGACAACATCTACTTCATTGAAAAAAAAAAGTTTACGTTTTCCATACTGCATTATTCAATCCCCCATAGCGCGCTACTGACGGGTGTACATTTGATAAAAATTTTTTCTTATGTTCCTATCCATGACAGGAATGAACTACAATTATCATTTTTGAGTGACATCGTCCACTTGAACGAAAAAAAAAATGTTTACGTTTTCCATTGTGCAATATTCGATCCCTCATAGCCCGCCACTGACGGGGGTACATTTGATGAAATTTTTTTCTTATATTCCGATCACTGATAGGAGTGAACTACGATTATCATCTTGGAGTGACAACATCTACATGAAGGAAAAAAAAATGTTTACTTATTCCATAGTGCAATATTCGATCCCTCATAGCCCGCCACTGACGGGTGTACATTTGATGAAATTTTTTTCTTATATTCCGATCACTGATAGGAGTGAACTAAGATTATCATTTTGGAGTGACAACATCTACTTGAAGGAAAAAAAAAATGTTTACTTATTGCATAGTGCAATATTCGATCACTCATAGCCCGCCACTGACGGGTGTACATTTGATGAAATTTTTTTCTTATATTCCGATCACTGATAGGAGTGAACTAAGATTATCATTTTGGAGTGACAACATCTACTTGAAGGAAAAAAAAATGTTTACGTTTTCCATTGTGCAATATTCGATCCCTCATAGCCCGCCACTGACGGGGGTACATTTGATGAAATTTTTTTCTTATATTCTGTTCCCTGATAGGAATGAACTGCGATTATCGTTTTGGAGTGACAACATCTACTATATTGAAAAAAAAAAATTTTTACGTTTTCCATACTGCATTATTCAATCCCCCATAGCGCGCTACTGACGGGTGTACATTTGATAAAAATTTTTTCTTATGTTCCTATCCATGACAGGAATGAACTACAATTATCATTTTTGAGTGACATCGTCCATTTGAAGGAAAAAAAAAAATGTTTACGTTTTCCATTGTGCAATATTCGATCCCTCATAGCCCGCCACTGACGGGGGTACATTTGATAACAAATTTTTCTTATATTCCCATCCGTGATAGGAATGAACTATGATTATCATTTTGCAGTGACATCGTCTACTTCAACGAAAAAAAAAAGTCTACGTTTTCCATAGTGCAATATTCAATCCCTCATAGCGCGCTACTGACGGGTGTACATTTGATAAAACTTTTTTCCTATATTCCTATCGGTGATAGGAATAAACTACAATAATCATTTTGGAGTGACAACGTCTACTTGAACGAAAAAAAAAAGTTTACGTTTTCCATATTCATAGAGTGATAGTTCAACTTACATAACCCGCCACTGATACATTTGCATTGGATAAAATTTTAGTTGGCTGTTATAGTGAATGAGGAAAATGACTTCCACTAATCCTATGCCACAGAAAAAATTATTTTTGATAACTCAATTTCTCAACTAATAAGATAAATCCTATGATGTGTGCGGCCTTTAGTTCATTTGTGGTTGTGGATAACTTCACATCCATTTGTAGATTTCCTATCTATATGATTACCTGCCCAATCTGCATCAACATAACAATCAATAATTTCATTACTATCATTCTTTCTATATGTTAATTTTAAATCATTAGTCGCGTACAAGTATTTCAAAACTCTTAGTGCATACTTGAAGTGTGTTCTATCATAGCAATTTTGATACCTACTCAAATAGTTTACGCTGAAACTTATATCAGGTCTGGTTGCAGAACTTATATATAATAGAGCTCCTATTAAATTTCGATAATTGAGATTCACTTCGACATTCTTTGCCTCATCAATATTTAAATTCGTTTCCATTGGAGTATTATACAATCTACTCTCCTCCAATTCGTACTTTTTTTGCCAAAAACTTAATATATTTCGTCTGATTCAATTTCATTTCTTGTTTACATGTATCATATTCAATTGTTATACCCAAATATTCTTTTAATTTTCCTAGATCTTTCATATTGAACTTTTTCGATAACAGATTCTTGATTTTTTCTATCTCTGTTTCGTCCTTACTGCATATTAACAAGTCATCTACAAATATTAACAAATATAAAATGTTATTGTTTTTCTGAAATGTGTATAGACAGTAGTCTACATGACTTTTTTTAAAACCTAAACTTATCAAGTATTTATCGAAACATTCGTACCATAACCTTGGGCTTTCCTTCAAACCGTATAGGGCTTTCTTTAATCTACAAACTCTATTTGACTCATCCTTATAACCTTCTGGTTGGTGTACGTATATCTCTGAATTTATTTTTCCATTTAAAAATGCAGTTTCTACATCCATTTGTTCTACTAATAATTCTTTTTGACAACAATAAGCTAAAAGAATCTTTAAAGTTTGCATTTTTGCCACAGGTGAGTAAATATCATCGATTTTGTCAGTTTGTTGATATCCTTTAACAACTAGTCTAGCTTTATAAATGTCTTCAGATTTTCTTGAGTAAACCCATCTAAAACTCTTTTTTGATCTACATTTTCTACTAATTCCCAAGTTTCATTTTTTTTCAAACAATTGATTTCCTTATTCATCGCTTCTATCCAAAACTTGCGTTCATCTGATTCTACCGCCTCCTCGAATGAATATGGAATATCAGTTCTACAAAAGTTTTTCAACGGTTTTTTTCTGGGTTTTCTCTCCCAAACTCTGAAAAATATCTATAAAATAAAAATTAATTATTTTGTGATTTGCTTCTGCGTAAGAAACAAAGGATATTTGTCAGAAGCAATCAATTGAACAATGTTGCCTAACAAACAACAACGAAACAACATCAACGAAGAAACAACTATAGCGTAACGTTTCGGAGTCTATATCAGACCCCTTCTTCAGACGCTCAACGAAAATCGAGAGAGTTATTTTGTTGATAGTTATTTGGTGAAATTCAAGAATTGTCACATTGACAGTTACGCTATAGTTGTTTCTTCGTTGATGTTGTTTCGTTGTTGTTTGTTAGGCAACATTGTTCAATTGATTGCTTCTGACAAATATCCTTTGTTTCTTACGCAGAAGCAAATCACAAAATAATTAATTTTTATTTTATAGATATTTTTCAGAGTTTGGGAGAGAAAACCCAGAAAAAAACCGTTGAATAATGAGTATACCTCCCACAGTATCCTTTAATGATTACTTTTCTACAAAAGTTAACAACTATATTGTCACTATAAACATAATAATCTTCAAAGCGTTTTGGTAAACATTTATTTCTTTGCGATCTTTGTGAAAATTGATTACTATTATCTGGTTCGGAATTTTCGGTTGGAACATTTTCTCTTTCTACCTCATTTTCTAATTCATCACCTATTGTGTTACCTTCAGAATTTTCACTCTCTAATTCTGGATTATAATCATCTAGTCCAATACACTTTGTAATTTCTTCTACGATTTCAACGTGTCTAGCAACTATTATTATTATTATTATTATTATTATTATTATACTGATCCTCCTGGGTCTTCCACAAGGAGACCCCTCATAAGCTCTAAGAGCTTGCCCTGAGTTAGGAGAACCAGTTGTGTTCTGTGTAGGCTTTGTTACAACTCTACTATTCAACAAAACTCTATAACCGACTTCACTGTAACCTAACAAGATTCCAATATCCGCTTTTTTATCCCATTTAGACTCTCTTTTCTGCTCTGGTATTCTAACAAAAACTTTACTGCCATACAAACGTAAATTTGAAACGTCTGGTTTCTTTCCAAAAAATATTTCGTAAGGTGTTTTCCTTTCTTTAGTATTTGCTAATGTACGATTTTTTAAATATGTTGCAGTACGGACTATTTCAGGCCAATACATTTTGTGAACCTGTGCCTCTGCTAATAAACATCTTGACATATCCATTATTGTTCTATTAAAACGTTCAGCTGTTCCATTCAATTCATGCACGTAAGCTGGACAATTATTTATTATAAAACCTTTCTCTTTAGCAAAATTATAAATTTTATGATTTAAGTATTCTTTTCCATTGTCACATCTCAAAAATTTTACTTTTTTCCCGGTTAAATTTTCCGTTTCATTTATATACTGGAATACACAGTCAAATACTTCGGTCTTATTTTGAATCACATAAACTCTAGCCATTTTACTAAAATCATCAATGAATGATATAAAATATTTTTCACCCTTGTAGCCTGTTGTTTTGAAAGGGCCACAAACGTCTGTATGTATGATTTCTAATAGATCCGTCGCCTTTTCTCTTTTGTTCTCAAAAGGAATATAATGCATTTTATTTTCTATGCATGTTCTACATTTCATAAAATCTGACTCTAAATTTTCTGGAATTCACTCAATAACTGTGCTTTAAATAAAATATTCAAGTAATTAAAATTCACATGTCCTAACATTCGATGCCATTTTTCCTTACGACTCATGTTTTCATACTTTCTATTGATGATTTTATATTATATTAATGTTGTAACGCCCTTTTTATATTAAGTAAACTCCTATTGTTTTAACAAATGTTTTTAATGAACCAAAAACGTACAACTACTTCTAGGTTATTTTTAACATTAACTGAATAACTCATCCTTATGGATATGCAACACACATTACACTACAAGGTGTCTTTAGTAGTATACATTTTGAAAATACTGTTAATACAATATTTCAACATCTATTGGCAATATTTACTAACGATTTCATACCTTTCAATTTGCTGTTCATCACATATAAGCCATTTGTCCTAAAAGCTATTGCAATAATATTTCCATTATTATTGATAATTTCAGTCTTATTACCTTTAGAAATGATTGTATGATTATCGCTTATCTTACTTAAACTTATCAAATTAGATTTCATATCCTTAACAAAAAATACATTTTTCATCTCTTCTAAATTTTTCTTTCCAAAAACTTCAAAATAGCTTAAAACTTTTCCAATTTTAGTTGCCTTTAAAATTGTACTATCTCCTAAATAAACATTAACTGCCTCTTTAAGGGTAATGCAACTGTCAAAATATCTTTCATCATTAATAATAATATGGTCGGTACAACCACTATCTAAAAGCCACTCTATTTCGCTTGAATTATTACTAAGTTTGTAGGTTTGATGAGTGGAAATAATGCTGATAAACTATACTTTATTAATATATTCTTAATAACAGGAACAACGATGTAATGTCTTACATTTGAGAGAGTCTACAGTACTATTCTCTCTTGCTATCGCACAGAGTCAATGACTTACTGTCAATGTCATAGAAAATAAATATTGTTCTTACTTGGGTAGGTTCATAATTGATACTTTCTACACTCCCACCCAATTATGAATCAATACATTCGTTTTTAATCTACACAATAAACACCTAAAAGATTTCTCAAGTTTTTGAATTTTACCTGAGAAAGTGACTTTGTTAATATGTCAGCAGTATTATTTTCTGATTCTATATAATCCAAAATAACTTCATTTTTCATTACACGATCTCTTACAAAATGATGTTTTATATCAACATGTTTTGTTCTTTTAGTTTCTAAGGTTTTCGACATTTTGATACATGCTTGATTGTCTTCATATATAAGTATCGGGTATACAATATAATCTGTTATTTCCTGTAATAGTTGAGCTACAAAAATACATTCACTTAAACAATTAGATAAAGCAACATATTCAGCTTCAGCGCTTGAAAGTGATACAGTTACTTGTTTTTTTGATTTCCAAAAGATTGTATTACCCAGAAATTTTATCACAAATCCTGACATGCTCTTTCGATCATTTATATTTCCTGCAAATTCAGCATCTGCATAAGCGGTAAGTATACTTTCATTTATTTCACCCTTAGTCATTTTCAATCCATAATCTTCAGTTGCCTTTAAGTAACGTAAAATGCTTTTCAGATGATTCCAGTGTTCATATGTATAATTATTCTGAAACTGACTAAAATATGATATTGAAAATCCTAAGTCTGGTCTTGTGCCTATCATAATGTACATGAGAGAACCTATCAATTCCTTAAAAGGTATATTTTTATCATTAACAGTACTAGTAGAATTGTGTTCATCAGAAACAGCCTTCAATTGCAAATTTGGCTGCATAGGTATAGAACTTGGTTTACAATCTGACATATTAAAAGTCGACAATATCTTTTTGCGCGCGTGTTCCGCAAGGAACAGCGTGCTATCATTTCGTCACAATGTCTGTATTTTTCGAATTTTTTTTCGAAAATGGTCTCAAACGATTGGGTTCGACTCCCTGATGAAGAATTCGAGTTCAAATTCAATTCTGTCCGTCCGGTCCGGCCGTTAGCACGATAACTCTCGAACGGAACGACTTAGAGCGTTGAAATTTGCAGGGTAGTTTTGTAGCGTAAATATCTCGGACAAGTTCGTTAACGGGCGAAATCGACTGAGCGGTTTCGGAGTTAAGGCCGTTTTTAGTAAAAACGTTTTTTATGAATATTTCCGGAACCGATCACTCGATCTTTTTGAAATTTGGCATCAGATTGTAGAATCGTGACCTTTATATGCCTGCGAAGTTTTGTGTTGAACGGACGGCCCTAAAGTGGCAAAAAAAATTTTTGAAAATTTGAAAATTTTGTTTTCACGATAACTCGAAAAATACTGATCTGATTAAATTGAAACTCAGTAGTTAGATGCAAAAGACCAAAGCAAACACTTTTGCAAAATTTCGTGAAGATCACGTGACATGAAAAAAATAAAAAAATTACTACTATTTTGCGGAATACTTTGCTTTTAATGCCGAAACATATGTTTTTGAGGTTCATGCTGCCCTTTCCGGGCATTTTCCGTATTGCGCATACGCATATGAGAAGTCCTTTAACTGCTGTAGTTTTCGTCAGAGAGGATTGGGGTTTTGGGGTGGCGGATGCTACTCCTCCATAGAATTCAGATCCCTGATGAGGGTCTGCGCATGCGTAGATTAAAGATGCGATATCTTCCGAACCACTAGTGTTGGAGAATCGGAGTTTTTTGTAAGGTGTGTTATTTTGAGAGGACTTTTAGCCGCGAGTAGATTGCGCATGCGCAGAAGAGAAGTGACTGATTTTGGGTTGGATGGGTTATGTTGGGAGTGCTGAGTCGATATTATGAGGTTTTAAAAGAATATTCATAGCAATTCAGGGCAAGGACAAGTCAGTTTGGGGGATGTAGCGCTGTTTCAGAGTTAAAGTGTCCGTACCGTGGCCCTGGAGCTAATTTCGAAATTGATGTAATCCCTTACGGGCATTTTTCGTTATGCGCATGAGCAGACCATCAGTGATTTAACTGCTGGTGCTTTCGTCAGAGAGCATTGGGGTTAAGGGTGGCGGATGCTATTCCGCTATAGAATCCCCTGGTGAGGGTCTGCGCATGCGTGGATTCAAGAAGCGATATCTCCTGAAACACTAGTGTTGGAGAATCGGAGTTTTTTGTGAGGTGTGTAATTTTGGGAGGACTTGCAGCCACGAGTATACTGCGCTTGCGCAGACGAGAAGTGAGTGGTTTTGGGTTGTTTGGGTTATGTTGGGAGTAATGAGCCGATATTGTGAGGTTTTAAAAGAATATTCATGTCAATTCAGTGCACGGACACAAGTCAGTTTGCTGCACAACCGCATTTTTTCCGCTCTACGGTAAAGCTAACAGCCAAACTGTATTGATAGCTATATTTGTTAAAGGAACTTGAAAAAAAAAAAAAGCACTGACGTGAAGTCAGTACTCTTTGGCGCGCGTGTTCACGGTGGCTAATTTGAATTGAATGATGAGTACTTCAAGCTCAGTGGATAGAGCGAGCTGAAGATCTACCCAAAGGATATTGGACACCATTCACAGTCGGTTCAAAAAATAACAGTGCTGTTTCTAAACTGCCATTTGGATAGAGTAACAAAGTTGGAAAAGAACACAAGTGACTCTCCTTAGTCGCACAAGCTCCTAGAAGATTTGGGAGGGTCAGTATAATCCTAATCATGTTTATAGCACGCGCGCAAAAGCAGATTGACTTAACAATGAAAGAAAAAGTATAAAAAGTCAATCTGCTTTGGCGCGCGTGCTATAAACATGATTAGGATTATACTGACCCTCCCAATCTTCTAGGAGCTTGTGCGACTAAGGAGAGTCACTTGTGTTCTTTTCCAACTTTGTTACTCTATCCTGATAGCAGCTTAGATACAGCACTGTTAATTTTTGAAACGACAGTGAATGGTGTCCACTATCCTTTGGGTAGATCTTTGGCTCGCTCTATCCACTGAGCTTGAAGTACTCATCATTCAATTCAAATTAGCCACCGTGAACACGCGCGCCAAAGAGTACTGACTTCGCGTCAGTGCTTTTTTTTTTTTAATTAAACAATTTTGATGAATGAATAAACCATCATTTAATTTTACAATTGTAAGACCTAGAAAATGTAAATCTGAATCTTTGTTCATTTCTTTTATTTCAAAGTCTTGAGCCAATTTTAGCTTAATTTCATTTAACTTAGTTACAGATCTTGAAAGTATCATTATATCATCTACATGAATTAAAATGTAAGCCTCAATGTTTTCCTCTTTATAGTACTATAAACAAGGGTCTGACTTGCATCTCCTAAACTTTATATCTACCAGTTTCTGATTAAAACGTTCATACCAACATTTGGGTGATTGTCGTAAACCATACAACGATTTTTTAAGTTTACAAACAACGTCAGTTCTATTAGTATTTACTCCTTGTGGTACATGCATATAAACAGGTTGATCTAATGTTCCGTTAAGAAAAGCACACTTAACATCCAACTGAATTATATGCAGTCCCCTCTGAATGCTCAGATTCAACAGTATTTTTATGCTAATCATTCTTGCAACAGGTGCAAAAATTTCATCTTCCACTACGCCTTCCTGCAAGAAACCTCTTGCCACCAATCTAGCCTTTCTAATTACTTGATTTGAAGTTTTCTTTTCACGAAAAACCCATTTTGAATCTATTATGTTTTCATTTTTGGGAATAGGAACTATTTCCCATGTTTCATTCTTGTCAAGTGAATCTAATTCTTCTTGAATTGCATTATTCCAACCTTTATTAAGTGCTTCTTCAACATTTTTAGGTTCTTCATATAAGATAGCTTCAACATTATACGCCATAACAGTATAATCTTCTAAATATTTAGGTCTTCTAATTTGTCTTTTACTATTGTTCGAAATTTCAGGTTCTTTTTGTGGATGCTCATTGTATTGTACACCTTTCGACTCATCGACATGTTGTTCTAAGCAAGTGTTATAAAAATGATTGCCTTCAAACTTTTCTAAAGTGAAATTATTTATGTTTTTAGATTCATCAAAAACTACATCCCGACCTGATATGATTCTTTTATCAACTGGATCCCACAAACGATATCCATTTACACAATATCCAACAAGAATACTATTGAAATGAAACACGTGTATTATCTAGACTTATATTAAACACACTATATACAACTTGCTTGTCTGGAGGTTGAGAGAAGAAGGGAGAGTTTTTGTTCACCACCAAGATAAGGTGGAGGGAGAACATAGAATTGACAAGCATACAAATCCTCTATGTCTTTACGGTATAAATTTTTGTTAGTCACAACACCCCCACTCAACAAAAATCAACCATTTAACAGAGACCTAAATCTACAATACATCTAGAATTCTTGTGGTTCAACAGAGGCTTAGTGAGAATGTCAGCTACCATCTCCTCAGTCGGTTTATATTCTAGGTTTATGAACTTGTTAAAGAATGCTTCTCTTATGAAGTGGTACCTAATATCAATGTGTTTTGTCCTGTCGTGAAAAACAGGATTGGCGACTAATTTTTGTGCACTCTGATTATCATTGAAAATTTTGATCGAGTCAATTTGTCCCGTTAGATCGAACAGTAAATTTCTAAGGTACAAAGCCTCTTGAGTGGCTTCGCTTAAAGCCATGTATTCGGCTTCAGTGCTTGAGAGTGCAACAGTTTTTTGCTTCACACTTTTCCAAGACACAGGGCCACCAGACAACTTGAAAACATAACCCGTGTATGATTTTCTGTCCCCTTTGTCTGAAGCCCAATCTGCATCAACAAAACCTATCAAATCCATATCTGATTTTGTAAAACTCAATGATAAATGTTTTGTACCCTTCAAATACCGAAGCAATCTTTTGGCGCATTGCCAGTGCAATTTGGTGTAATTATTATTAAATTGGCTAAGTGAACTGACAGCATAGGCAATATCGGGACGAGTTAAAACAGCCAGATACATAAGGCTCCCGATAAGCTCTTGATAAGGTACATTCAAATCATTAACAAATTCACTCTGAGGAACATTGAGATCAACACTGTTATCAAGAGGAGTTGAAACACTTTTACAATCTGACATATTAAATTTCATCAAAATTTCATCGATATAGTGTTCCTGATCCAAAGTTATGACATTAGTCTCATTATTTCTTTGAACCCGAACCCCTAAACATTGTTTAGCTTCTCCTAAATTTTTGATTCTAAAATTCAAGCTCAGATGTTCCTCTAAAAATTCAACTTCAGAATTGTCATTTGAAAAAACAAAAAAGTCGTCCACATATAGAGCAACATATGTCAACGAATTGTTCTTCTTTTTCATATACAGACATGGTTCAAATGAGGATTTTACATATTTACAACCTAACATAACTTCGTCCACTCTAGAGTTCCATGCTCGACTTGACTGTTTTAAACCATATACAGCCTTCTTAAGTTTATACACTTTACTCTCATGTCCCTTGACAATAAAACCTTCTGGTTGTTTCATGTAGACGTTTTCTTCAAGAACACCATTCAAAAAAGCTGTTTTTACGTCTAAATGAATGATCTTCAGCCCGTAGTTCACTGCCAAAGCCATAAGAAGTCGAAGTGTTGAATGACGCACTACAGGAGAAAAAATCTCGTTGTAATCAACACCCTTCTTTTGCGTAAAACCTTTCGCCACTAGTCTAGCCCGATAATCGAGAGCGCCCGCACTATCACATTTGGTTTTTAAAACCCACTTGCACTGCACTACCGTTCCATTTTGTGGTGGATCAACGAGTTCCCATGTCTCGTTATCTTCAAATGATCTGATTTCCTCCAACATTGCCTCCTTCCATTTGAATCCGTCTGGTCTAGAAAGTGCTTCGCGAATAGTTTCGGGTGTACGAGCCATATCAGTCTCCTTTTCTTCTTCAACCGATAGATATGTGACAAAATCATCAAAGTTTTTCTTTTTGACAACTCTTTTTGATCTTCTCAGTGCTTCTATATTTGGTTCAGGAGTCTGTTCTTCTTGTACCTCCATATTACTTATTTCTGACTCTGGGACGATTGATTGTACCCCCACTGAATCAAATAATTCTGTCTGTTCATGAGAGATATCACTGCTAGTTTTTTCGAGGACTGAAACATCACGACTGATTATTACACTTCTTGTCGTTGGATTGTAGCATCTGTATCCTTTGGTGAATTCATCGTAACCAACAAGAATGTGCTTCACCGCCTTTGGGTCCCATTTGAGTCTCTTCGATTTTGGAACATGGACCATAGCCTTACTTCCATAGATCCTCAAAGAACTTATGTTTGGTTTCCTTTTGTTCCATATTTCAAAAGGAGTTCTTTCAACGCCTGCTGCAACAGATCGGTTTCTTATGTAGTTTGCCGTGTTACATGCTTCTGCCCACAGATACTTTGTGACATTTCCATCGAACATAAGACATTTGGCCTTCTCTATTAATGTACGATTAATTCTTTCAGCCATACCATTTTGTTCCGGCGTGTACGTGTTAGTTTTCTGATGGATTATTCCATTTTTCTTAAGGAACTTCTCAAATTCTCTACTACAGTACTCGGATCCATTATCTGTCCTGAGAATTTTTATTGTCTTCTCTTGTTGGTTTTCTACCATACTTTTGAAGTTTCTGAAGATGTCATGAAGTTCATCCTTGGTTTTCATAAAATAGATAAAGCTCATCCTGCTAAAATCATCGAGGAACGTTATGAAATATTTGGCCCCTCCCAGTAAGGTTGTTTCCATCGGACCACAAATATCACTGTGTACAATCTCAAGAATACTACCAGCTCGACTTCCATTATTTGGAAGGGGGAGTCTAGATTGCTTACCCTTACAGCATACTTCGCAATTCAGTAGAGAAGTACTATCTTTCCCATTAAGTTGTATTCCATCTACTAAATTACACATCTTATTCAAATAAGCACTATTCATATGTCCCAATCTTCTGTGCCAAATATCAGTTCCAACTAAAAAACTTGCCTTTGCTCCACTTGTGTTCAATTTGTAAACGTTGTTGTGCAGGCTAGCAGTTGCCACTAAAACATTGAATATGTTGTAAATCTTACAACCAAAATCATCGAAACGAACCTTGTTTCCATTACTTATCAGTTGAGAAACTGACAGGAGATTTGTCGTCAAATCAGGAACATATTGAACGTTCTTCAATAATATATCAAACTCTGAGCTATCTACAGCAGTTTTGATATTTATATCACCTGATGATTTCACAGCTATGCTGGATTTGTTAGCCACCATAATTTCTGAAAGTTCAGGATTTCTTTCATTTATTATCCAGTTGTTTTTGGCTGTTAAATGTAAACTGGCTCCACTATCTACATACCAATCATTGGTGTCGAAACTTCCTGTGGCAAAAACAGAACTGAAGCTTCCCTTTTCTTGGTTCATCGTACATTTAGACATAAAATGGCCAGTCTTTTTACATTTATAACAAATTATCTTGCTTCTATCTTTGTTTTCATTTCGCTCACTATTGTCATTTGATCTGTCGTTTTTCTGTGGCGTTGACGTAGAAGTGTGGCCAACCTTTTTTCTATAATTTGTTTTCTGTCGATTTCTGCCGTTTGCTGAAAATGCTCCACTGCTACTTCCCTCTGGTTGCATATCTATCAACTTTGACTTAATGGAGTCTGTAGTTATTTGTAACCCAGAATGCTCCACTGCCATTATCATAGGGGAATATTTTTCAGGTAGTCCCGCAAGTAATAGTGATCCCACCCATTCTTCATCTATCCTGAAACCTGTTCTCCTTAATTTCTGCGACGTTTCAACAATTTGATTGATGTAGCTTTCCATTGTTTCGTGGTTCTCCAATCTTGCTGAAATAAGGGTTCTCAAGAGTCCTATTTTCCTGGCGAATCCACTATCATCATACAAATTTTTTAGTTTCAACCACACTTCTCTGGGAGTGGTAGCTTCTCGAACGTGGGTGTACAGGGATGGTTCTAAAGTCAGTATAAGTTTTGCTTTGGCCTTTGCTAGTAAAATTGTGTCTGATTCGCTTCCATCTATGCACTTACTCAGTCCTTCGAGTACTAACACGTTTTCGATGGCGAAGATCCATTCTTGGTAGTTTTCACGACCAACCAATTTCGGCACACTAGCAAAATAATTCACGGCCATTTTGTCACTAATTTAAAAAGTCTTAATACACAACTGTGTTTATTTATCACCAGATTAACAAAATATCAATTTATTGAAATCACGCACCTGGGCTCATAACCTATTGAAATGAAACACGTGTATTATCTAGACTTATATTAAACACACTATATACAACTTGCTTGTCTGGAGGTTGAGAGAAGAAGGGAGAGTTTTTGTTCACCACCAAGATAAGGTGGAGGGAGAACATAGAATTGACAAGCATACAAATCCTCTATGTCTTTACGGTATAAATTTTTGTTAGTCACAACAAATACATTTCTGACTTCGTGACTCGAATTTTTCCTTAATTAATTGCTTTGGAATACAAAGATAAGCTAAACAACCAAAAACTTTTATCTTATTCAAATTTGGTTTGAAACCGTAATATAATTCCGCTGGTGTTTTACCTTCAAGGGCTCTTGTTGGGGAACGATTCAATAAATAAACGGCGGTTTTAACAGCTTCTGTCCACATTTCTTTCGACAATTTTGCATCGCTAATCATGCTTCTAGCTTTTTCTATAACAGACCGATTCATACGTTCAGCAACTCCATTTTGAGATGGTGTATACCTGATTGTGAATTCCGTTTGAATTCCTTTTTCGTCGAAAAAAGCTTTTAATTCACCTGAGATAAATTCGCCACCATTATCACATCTTACTCTACTGATTTTATTATTGAATTTTGATGTTACCATAGCTTCAAATTTCCTAAATATATTTGTAACTTCTGACTTGTACTTAATCATATAAGCCATAGTAAAATGAGTGAAATCATCAATCAGTAAAAAACAATATCTTTTATCATCGTACGAAATGGGTGTGACAGGACCAAATAAATCCATATGAAGTAATTCTAATGGTCTTTTTGCTCTATTACGTGAGTTATTATGAGGTAATGCTGACTGTTTACCTGATATGCAACTTTCACATAGTTTATCGATATTTTTCGAATTAAACTCTAAATTCATACCCTCAGACATTTTTGACAATTTTCCTAAAGCATCATAATTTAGATGACCCATCCTCCTATGCCAGAGTTTAATTTTTTCATTCTTACTATCCAATGCCATGTAAGCGCTATTTTGATTTTCAACTTGTAATCTATATAGCTTATTGCATCTTAGTGCAATTGCTAAAATTCTATTGCCATTAATAATTTTTCCTTCGCCATTTTCAAATACTACCTTATAACCTTTCATTTCAAGTTTTCTGACCGATAGCAAATTTACTTCTAAGCCTGGTACATATAATACATTATCTATTCTAATATTATTTAGTACATTATTAACACTTACAGTAATTTTTATTGTTCCACATTCCTGTGATATCAAATGTTGCCCAGTTTTTGCACTGTTGATTTTTATAGGAGTCTCCAATTTCCTGACTTCCACCATATTTTCCTTACTATTTACCAAGTGTTCTGATGCACCACTGTCTAGATACCAGCTTCCATCTGAATCTCCCACCAAAAATGTACATTCTTCATTTGTTTGTTCCTCTGAATTTTCCATGTCAGCACTTGCATACTTAACGTTGTTACTTCTTCCATTCTGGAATTCATTTCTTCTTGGCCTTCTGCAGTCGGACCTTTTATGTCCCTTTATACCACAATTGAAACATTTGAACGTGAATTTATTCTTCGCCATGAACGCAGAACTATTTGTATCTTTCACCTTATCCTTTCTGAGATCTTTTCGCTTAGCTTCTTCTTCTCGTAATCTATTCTTAACAAATCCTAGAGTTAAGCTTGATTCTGCCAGAGTTTCCAACGCTGTTACCAAAGCATCATAATCAGAGGGCATTGTTATCAGTAGATGACAAATGATATCATTGTCTTCCAATGTTACCCCTGTTTCCTTCAACTCTCTTATCAATCTATCAAAAGTTAAGAAATGTTCTTCCATAGAATCTTCAGATTTGTGTTTCAGTTGTAGGAGCTTTTTTCGGATTAATATATTACTTGTTAAGCTTTTACGTTGATACGTACCTTGAAGGGATTTCCACATATCCAATGCCGTGTTAAAATCTTTAACATACTCCAAGTGACTGTCGGCTATTCGTTGAATAATCTGCGATTTACATCTATTGTCTCGTTTCTTCCATAATTCCATTTGCTTTTCTTTCCGAGCAACTTCTTCTGGTGTGTCGGACAAAGATAGCTTCAATTCAAAGTTTTCTTCGATTACATCTTTCAGTTCCAGCTCTTCCAACAATGTTTCCATCCTGAATTTCCAGTTCGTATAGTTTTTACCATCGAACAACGGTACAGTGAATTTATCCTGGGAACCACTTGCAAATGCCATGCTGTATTTATTTTTAGGTTAAATCAGCATACTTACAAGATTCTGGAATATATCAATTTTAACAGTTTCTTCAGCACGCGTTTTTCACTGGGACCATACCCTGTAGGTTTGATGAGTGGAAATAATGCTGATAAACTATACTTTATTAATATATTCTTAATAACAGGAACAACGATGTAATGTCTTACATTTGAGAGAGTCTACAGTACTATTCTCTCTTGCTATCGCACAGAGTCAATGACTTACTGTCAATGTCATAGAAAATAAATATTGTTCTTACTTGGGTAGGTTCATAATTGATACTTTCTATAAAGTTTACTTTTATAAACAACATGATGATCTACCTTAGTTAACCATGAACTTGCTCCTTGCTTGTTTCCTTCTTCATTACCTCCTTGCTTTACATAGGCACAATTTCCATATTGTCCTCTGAAATTGTTCCCTCGTCCTCTGTACTGGTTACCTCTTCCAGCTCCTCTTTTGCCTCTCCATGGTTGTTTTCTAGTTTGACCTCTCCCATATTTGCAATCTCGTTGGAAATGGCCATTCTCTCCACATCCGTAACATTTGAATTCTTGCTTATTCTTTTCTGCCATGAATGCATTAGTTCTCTTCCCAATATTTTCCTGCTTAGAGTTCTTCATTTCAACCATTTGTATTTTACTTTTGATATACTCCACCGTCTGATCCTCATCTTTCAGTGTGTCGACTAAATCTCCAACGTAGCTGTAGGATTCTGGTAAGGAATTCAGCATATAATTTAACTTCTCCTTCTCTGTTACACTGGCACCAGCATTCTTCAGTTCGTTTACTGTTTTTTCAAATTCACTGAAAAAGGTTGCTGAATTTGTGTGATCTGCAAGTCTTAGTTTTTCCAATTTATTCCTATAAATAATCTGTAACGCCGTTGACTCCTTGAGGTATAGGGTATCGAATTTCTTCATAATTTCATACGCCGTCGATTTCTCGCAAACGAATTCTAACTGTTTGTTGGAAATTGCACTGTAAATATAATTAATTGCCTTCAGGTCATTGTCATCCCAATCTGTTTTATCAGTTTCGTTTTTCTCTCTTTGAATAACGATGTCGCATTTCTTCATCTTCAAAAACATTGCGATTCGTTTCTTCCACATGCTGTAATCCTCGCCGTCAAATACAGGAATAGCTATTTCTTTGGACGCCATTGTTAGCTTTACTCGAATGTTCCTACGTAAATCGAGTGCTTTTAATTTTCACTTGAATAGCTCCTTGAATTCACAATATTAAAACCACGCTCTGCTACCATGTGAAGGTGTGGATTTATATAATAGCAAGACACTTAATTAGGTATTTATTGTATTCAACTATGAAACATTAGCTGTACGCTGTACATCAAAACAAGGCAATAATAAGAACTGTGTTCTTGACTTCAGTTCTTAACCAAGTATATTACAGTCCTTAACTTGACTAGTAATTCCCGCACTGGCGCACTGTTGTCACTTTGTCTGCGCGCCAAATATGAATATACAAATATGTCTTAACAGATGGAACACACATAAGAATTGCTCAGCCCAAAGAACACCATGCCAGCTATATAAACCGCAAAGGATTTCATTCTATACAAACTCAGGTGTTTAAAATAATTAAAATTATATAAATAAGCTTTATATCTACTTAACTCGTTGAAATATACTAACTTTTATAATTTCAGCTGGTATGTGATCACAAGTTGAAAATTATTCATGCATATTGTGGTCAAGCAGGCTCAGTTCATGACGCTCGTGTATTCCGGCTATCAAATTTACAAAATTATTGTACACCTGAATATTTCCCTGATGATACCCATTTATTAGGAGACAAAGCTTACAGTATTCAACCCTGTATAATGGTTCCTTATCGAAATAATGGTAACTTAAACCAAGATTTGCTTCAATACAATACGAGACATTCAAGTGCTCGTATGATGATAGAACGAGCGAATGCTTCATTAAAAGGAAGATTTCGTAGTTTATTGGATAAAATGCCATTTAAAAGAACAGACTTAATACCATATTATGTTATTGCTTGTTGTATATTGCACAACATTTGCATTATGAGAGATGATTTGATCGACATCCCTCTTCTTGTAAACCATGAAATTCCAGCGATGGATGCAGATATTGAACTGAACAATGCTATGAAAGTTGCTGGAGAGGAAAAAAGAGAAAGATTTAATGATCTTCTATTAAGAAAAATCCTTAAATACCCTATATATCTTCAATGATACTTGATAATTAATTCACTCATATTATTCCAATTCCAACCTCAATATAAATCACAGCACATAACACTAATAATCGATGATCGAACTCCTTAGCAATGATCTAATAATAAGTAGAAGAAGAGCTTTGAGAGAGAGAGGCATTGACTCCAACATAAGAGCACAGTATTTTGTGGTGAGGGTCAGCCTGAGTGTTTTCTTTGCGCATCGTAAAATCGCCATATTGTTGGTATATTCATTAGCTGTGCTATCGATGGAAAAATATGAGTCAAATAAAACTACATTTTATTTTAAATTTTTTTATTTTGTGTTGGATCCCACATATATTTCGGGAAAGTATTTTGCCAGTCTGTCTTTACCTTTACGTTAGACATTTCCAATATTTTGGATGGTAATTGGCCGCTAGTAGAAGTTGAAGACAACTTGATCACGCAAAGTCGCTAAGGGTACTTCCCATTCATCATAGTCATCATCTTACTTCATTACCCCCTAGAATGTAATTTACAACAGGCGTCGTAAGATCATTATGGTCAAACTCCTCCTCATCAGTCAGTTCATCAACCTCTGGAGGTAGGCAAAGAAGGTCTGCTTCAATTTGATCGGAAAAGCAATATTCCATGGCTTGTTCCAATGTTTTAAAAGTTTTTCCACTCTTAATTACCACTATACCACCAAATCTGAAATTAAATATATACAAAAGAAAATATTCACGATTACGCCCAGCGTCATATTTATAGGACACCAATATTTAAAGGATGAAATACAAAATTTAAATAAAAATTAAACCAAACAAATAATTCTATTTGCTATTGCTTTTCCGATCAAATTGAAGCAGACCTTCCTTGCCTACCTCCAGAGGTTGATGAACTGACTGATGAGGAAAGGTTTGACAATGATGAATTTACGACGTACAGTAATGTTGGTCTAAAACCTTACCAAAGAAATAATATTTTACTTACTTGCTTTATTTTAGAGAAAATCACTAAAATAAGAAAATCGGACGTAGGAGTAAAATATACGCAATGTTTACTAATCAATAGGAAAATAAAAACTGCTTGAGCAGCGGACTAAAGACGATGGTTTATGATCCTACAGTGTCTATTCTTAGATCAGGGGTCACCAAATGGCGGACCGCGGTCCGGATGCGGACCGCGAACCTTTTTTTTTGCGGACCCTTTTTCCAGAAAACATGTATTCTAAATAAAAAAAATTCAGATAACTTTTCGTTTTACTTACTAATTATTGATATTAGATTTAGATTAACTGCTTGTCAAATTCTTATGCCATCATAATGCTATCGAACGGACCGCGACAGATATACAGATTTTGTGAACGGACCTCCAATGAAACTAATTGGTGACCCCTGTCTTAGATGCTGAGTTTCAGGTATTGATAGGGTACGTGGAAGTGGTTGAAACAAATATTAGAAATATACCGCCGTATTCACAAAGCATTCAATCTCAGTTAAGTCCTAACTGAGGTCCTTGGTTAAGGATAAATAAGAATCGCAACCTCAGTTTAAGTGAAAATTAACGTGAAACAGGCCTGTTTCAGCACCGTTACATACGTTAACTGAGGTTGCGATTATTATTTATCCTTAACTGAGGACCTCAGTTCCCAAGTAGCAAAAGTGTTATGAATATCGGTCGTATGGACGTCTATATAACAATCCAAAAAACCCATAGCCTACGTAAATCAGTATCAAATTAGTACATAATAACGTCAGTAGCACGGTTACTACGTCAAAAGTGGGAATGATTTCACTACATATACTGTTATGTTTAGACAAGGTTTAATAAAGTTCAAGATTTTATTTAATCGGTTTATTAACCACTACGGCTACATGTAACAAGCAACAGCCATTAGCCACATGGCCACTCAACTAACTCTAGACTCTAACTGCCTAACTGGCGCCAATCCACTTTTAGCGGGCGGGAATGACAATGACATATAAATGACATGACAACGACATTTGTCAGTGTTACCAACACATACATAACACGTTTTCTTTTTTTTTTTCAACAAAGATTGTTATATTACAGAACTAAGGATAAAGTGTACAATGTGAAGAATTTGGGAAGTTTCGCTTGGGATTACCTGGATATACACAGATACAAAAGCTAGCCTTTGTGCTAATAACACACTTTGACTTTTCTTAAACTCTTTATTACATATGTACGCCTTATTACAACATTTTCGTACTACTACTACAACTCCTGCTAGAAGCTAACCTTAAAACTTAATCATAGGCATTCCTTCAATGACATAACCTTAACGTTCTTATTCTTCTCTCAACACTCCAAACAACAACAAAAATGGCAAACAAAATCAAACATCATAACGTTGAGGACTCTTAATCTCTCTTCCATAACGTGAGGTCCTGACTTCCTCAACCACCTGTCCATCTGAATTATTAATTTCTTTAGATTTTTTATAATTTTCGGCTATAGAGACGCTATCTTCATCAGATATCTCAAGAGAGTATAATCGTTGAAAAGGTCTTATTAAATTTCCGTGGCTCGTTCGAACCTTCGCGACTCTACATGATCCATCCTTTCCAGCAAAAACTTCTAATACCCTTCCGATGGGCCAATTGACTCTTTTTTTCTCTTCACTACCGATTAAAACTATATCTCCTATTTTTATACTTCTAACATCTTTATCAGGGCGGGAAGCTAACTGTGAAAGATATTCTTTTCTAAATCGACTTCTCAAATTTTGCCTGACATTATTAATGTGCTTAAATCTCTTATTCAATACATTCGAATCTATTGCGTCTAAATCTGCCACTTCACATTCGCCAATGGGGTGCAAAAACATAGCTGGAGTAATTGTTATCAATTCTTCAGGATCGTCATTGAAATATGTAATTGGTCTGGAATTAATTACCGCTTCACAATCAAGCATAATACTCAATAATTCTTCATAGTTCACTAACGATCTACCCAAATTTCTTTTTAGTAAATCTTTTAACGTCCTAATCATACGTTCCCAAAACCCTCCCCACCACGCAGCAGTGGGTGGATTAAAATGCCACTCTATTTTATTGACATAGGCGTACTCCCTTACTTCCTCCCAATTAATTCTTTTAAACAAGTTATATGCTCCTATAAAATTAGTGCCATTATCACTAAAAATCACGGCTATTCGTCCTCTTCTTGCAACGAAACGTCTTAAAGACAGTAAGAAACATTCGGTGGACAACGATGATATCAACTCGAAATGTACACACCGGTAAACCGCGCATGTTAAAATGATCACCCAAACATTTTCATTATCCTTCAAAAACAAAGGCCCCGCCGTATCTACTCCTGTCACCGCAAAGGCTTGTACCATATTTACTCGTTCCTTTGGTAACGGAATAAAAGATGTTTCCGCTCTTTTTGCCGTAAACCTTTTACATTTAATACACGAATTAAGAACTTCTCTTACGGTTTTCCGCGCTCTTATTATCCAATATCTCTCTCTAAGAAAAGTAACTAGGGTGGCAACTCCTGCATGCCTCAAATTGATGTGAGCTTGTTCGATCAATAATTCTTCATAGTTCACTAACGATCTACCCAAATTTCTTTTTAGTAAATCTTTTAACGTCCTAATCATACGTTCCCAAAACCCTCCCCACCACGCAGCAGTGGGTGGATTAAAATGCCACTCTATTTTATTGACATAGGCGTACTCCCTTACTTCCTCCCAATTAATTCTTTTAAACAATTTATATGCTCCTATAAAATTAGTGCCATTATCACTAAAAATCACGGCTATTCGTCCTCTTCTTGCAACGAAACGTCTTAAAGACAGTAAGAAACATTCGGTGGACAACGATGATATCAACTCGAAATGTACACACCGGTAAACCGCGCATGTGAAAATGATCACCCAAACCTTTTCATTATCCTTCAAAAACAAAGGCCCCGCCGTATCTACTCCTGTCACCGCAAAGGCTTGTACCATATTTACTCGTTCCTTTGGTAACGGAATAAAAGATGTTTCCGCTCTTTTTGCCGTAAACCTTTTACATTTAATACACGAATTAAGAACTTCTCTTACGGTTTTCCGCGCTCTTATTATCCAATATCTCCCTCTAAGAAAAGTAACTAGGGTGGCAACTCCTGCATGCCTCAAATTGATGTGAGCTTGTTCGATCAATCTTTTGACAAAAATATGTTTTGACGGAAGCAATATTGGACATTTGAATAAATTCTCATATTCGCCATAGAACAATTTGGTTTTCAATCTTAATAAACAATTCTCATCCCTAAAAATTTCAAAATTTTTGAGTTCGCGATTTTTGTCACCTTCAAAACTTTCTTCCTGTACTAACTTCAATATAACTAATTCAGCGTTCGAAATTTCTTCTAAACTCAATGGGCCCGTAGATTTCTCTCCTTTTTTACTCTTACAATTCCTACAAAATCTCAACATCCAGCCCACCATTCTAATAATTTTATAACAGCTCGAAAAATAAGCAAAAACATTTAGTGGTTCTGTAGTTCCATGTAAAACTGAACAAGTTTTCCTTCTTTCTAAGTTTAATGTTTCTATTTCCTGATTCGATAAATTTACACTTTCCTTAGGCCATAAATTTTCCTCCTTAATCAACCATGATGGACCCTCCCACCACTTGGATTTCAATAGATTTAATGCATTGCACCCTCTGGATGGAAGATCCGCAATATTAAGTTCCCCTGGAACATAATTCCACTGCTCTACACCAGAATGTTCCAAAATTTCCCTAACCCTATTTGAAACAAACGTATTCCAATCCTTATTACAAGCTAACCACCCTAATACCACTTTGCTGTCCGTCCAATAGAAGATCTATGTACCCGAGAACTTGGCATTCTTTAAAATATTTTGAACTAATCTACCTGTTATGACCGCAGCTAACAATTCAAGTCTAGGTATCGAAATAGGTTTTAAAGGCGCCACCCTAGCTTTAGCCTGAAGTAGCTGTACTTTGACACCATCACTTGTAACTGTACGAATGAAAACGCAGCCAGCGTAAGCCTTTTTACTAGCATCACTAAATGCATGAATTGTGAAACTTATGGGAGACGATTGAAATATATATCTTGGAATTTTACAATATTTCAAAAAATGTAACTTCTCCAACCATGAGTCAAACTCTTTCCTTAACTCTGTTGGTAACTCTTCATCCCAACCTACCTTTAATGACCACGCTTTTTGTAACAAAATTTTAGGCAACAATGTAGCAGGACTAGTTATCCCAACAGGATCAAATATCTTTTGTGAAATCGATAAAATAACTCTCTTTGTGCGGATTGTGCTCTCAGGCAGTGCTATATCCTTAACATCGCAATACAACAAGTCAGAACGTATGTCCCAAAACATTCCAAGTACCGACTGTATCTCATTTAACTCATCAGCTAATTTAAATTCCGAATCAGAGTTCTTAATAATGGTATGTGCCCATGAGCCTAATTCAAATTTTCCCTTTTCCATTATAGCATTTGAACCAACAAAGAATGATTCCAATTCACTTTGTGAGCTTACACTAGAAACTAAATTATCCACATAAAATGAACTTCTCAAGGTTTCAATAAGATTTTCGTCAAAACTCCCTTTTACCGTTTCAAGGTGGTGGTTTATGGTAGCTCCCAATAAAAACGGACTGGGCTTCAGACCAAATACTAACCTACAATGACGGTAAGTAATAACCTCACTATACACCGTATCCCTCCACCAAACAAATTTCAAAAAATTCCTATCCGCAGGATGAATACTTATTTGCAAAAAAGCCTTACGTATATCAGCTATAACACCAATTTCATTAAATCTGAAATTGTATAGAATGGAAGGGATTAACTCTATTAAATTCAAACCTTTCTCTAAACAAGCATTAAGGCTTACCCGATTAATATCTTCTGCTGACCCGTCAAAAACTGGTCTGATTTTAGTTGTTAAACTACTTTCTTTTATTACTGGTCTATGCGGCATAAAGTATTCATTCTTATCCTCATCATTGTGAACTACTTCTATAATACCATCCGCTAACCACTGTTTCAGTACAGAATCATATTCGGCAAAAATTTCTTTACTGATTAACTTCTTCGACATTGTCCCTAATCTCTGAACCGCTGAACCTTTATTTGATATTAACTCAGGGTGACCATACATCCAAGGTAACTTTATTTCATAACGATTTTCTGCATTCAATCTAATATTTTCTTTAAAATGATTCATGACATCATCATATACCTGTATACTACTTTTATTTTCAGATGCATCATGTATTCCTATTGACTCTAATTTCCATATTTCCGAAATACTACAACAGTACATAGACACGCAATTTGAATCCTTGCATTCTCTTGAGATACCTGATACCGTCCAGCCTAAATGAGTTTCTATTGCTACTATACTTTGAGATGTATTTACAATATTGCCTGTTAAGAGGTGACCAAAATGATTAGCTCCAATTAATATTTGCACTTCAGGGGTGCCTTGAACTTGATCATTTATAAAAATATTCTTTTCCTCTAATTCCTTAGCAATAATATTATCAGTTAATCTAGGTATATCATTACATATTTTATCCTGATCCATTAAGTGCATGCAATAAGAATATGTACCATCTAAATTTGAAATAGAAACTTTATACATATTATGCTTTATACTTTGTGTCTTTTGACCTCCAAATAACATATGATAAACTATTTCACTGCCAACAGGTTTAAATCTCATCTCTCCAGCAGTCTTCTTTAAAATATACGATTTCTGAGACCCTGAATCAAACAACAGTCTAACAATTTTATACTTTCCTCCATTATGAATTTTTGCAAAAACAGTTTGCATTAATGATTGTGACCTAACGCAACTACTCAAGGCGCTAGTTGTTCTTGCTTGCTTGATATCAGATTCATCACTTTTCCTTAAAGTAGGGCATACTAACGCTAAATGTTTTCTATAGCAAATGATACATTTAGTGAAAACTCTACACACTTTGACTCTATGACCTGGTCTCAAACAAGCTAGACAACAATTCTTTTTCTTAATCTTATCTAATCGTTCATCAATACTTAACTTAAGTGCAGCATTGCAATTCTGACTGAGGTGGCTGTCCCTCTCACAGAAAATACATAGTGTCATCTTTGCATCTGTAACCACCAGGGATGCTGCTGTAAAAATCTCTTCCTTGTCATCCTTCATAGCCTTTGTGGTAGACCTGAAACCCACCTTTGCTATTGCTATTCTTTCTTCACTAATGACCTCAGATCTCAGAAACTCCATTAGGTTGTCCAAATTTCTTGCACCTTGACTGCTTGATACACTTCGTTCCCAAGCTCTTAAAACATCTGAAGGAACAGATGACTCCACCAAAGGGAATAACAAGTAGGTGTAATTATTGGACGCAACTCCCAGTACTTCCAATGCTTTCAGGCTGGATTCCAATTTATTCACTAGATCTGCAAGTGGCCTACCCTTTTCGTTACTTAGGATCAGTCCAATAATATCTCTCATGTAGGCATCAATAAGATACTCATCTTTGGCAAACCTAGTCTTCAATTCATTTATTGCTAACTTATAGTTTCTACCTGTTAGGCCGCTCGTACACCAACACGACGAGACCGCAACGCGACCGCGACGCAACCACAACGCGACTTCTTGTCGCGTAGGCTGCTCGTATACCAGAACCACGCGACCGCTACGATACCGCGACGATACTTTTTAACGTAATGAAAAAGACGAAAATCTGCATTTCATTGAGAATGTCAAGCAGTGAAGACGAAGATATAATGATGGCTTATTATTATTACAAGAATAGAAAGCGAAAACGCAGATATTGGATTCACCCGTACATAAGAACTAATGAAGAGCGGAGAATGTTTATTTTGGCAAAAGAATTTTTATGTGATGAAGACAGATTTCAATCGTTTTACCGGATGTCGAAGGAAACGTTCAATGTATTATTGACTGCGGCATCTCCGGCCATTCAAAAATTGGATACAAACTACAGATGCAGTGTTGGCGTTGAAGAAAGACTGCTAATTACTTTGAGGTAAGTTTATTTTTATGAAATATTTAAACAAGATGTACTTATAACAAACTTTATTATTGTTTTTGAAAAAATCAAATATCATACGGTGAGAAAAAATCAAATATCATACGGTGTGAAAATATTGTTGTCGCCATGATTAGAAGAGAGGGTTACAGAATGAAAATTTTAATTATTAGACAGCAACGAATGAGAAGAATCTGATGGCCGGTAGGGCGACAGGTCAGTAGAGTAATGGATTGATTCCGGGCTTGTTGCATAGGTTGATGATAGCGAGGTTGGATTACTAGAAGGCAAGGAGTGGGAAACTGATGATTGAGAGGTTGATTCGTTTGAATTATTATTAAGATCATCAATTAATTGGAAAACCTTTCGTTTAAAAAGTCTGAAAGTTTTTTCCGGCATCTCATCGATCTCAGGGAGCAGGCTTTCTAAAAATTTTCTTCTCGGATTATCGGAAATTCCGGAACAATCTCCTCTTTTCCTCTTTTCTGCATAATACTCCATGAACGTCTTATCTACTTCATTTAAGGTGCTTTTCTTCTTTTTTTTTAATACAGAAACTTCTGCGGAAACGTTTTTCACCACGGGGGTTTGTGGTTTATCTGCCTCTAATGTTACAATGTCTGCCACTGCCTCTGCATTTTCATCGTTAGGTATATCGCTCTCAATGTTATTGCAATCTGGTGGCGATGGGAGAGGCACATTTCCAAGTTCCGTCACTTGCGTTTTGATGAACGGAATGATAAATTCCATAAAATTGTTCAAATAATATGGTTTCACTTGTTTCTTTCCTGACCCGCTTGGAGGCGGCTTTCGTTTACGAACATAAACTGATCGTAGGTTTTTCCATTTTTCTTTGGCTCCTGCAACTGGAAAAACATTTTCCCATTCAGTTTCGTATTATTCCCTACATAAAAATGTTACTATCATACCAAACGTATTTTTCCGCGCATGTTCTGGGGAACATCGCGTCAACATTTTTCTGAGATAAATTTGCATCTACATATATAAATATTTATTTTTAGGTATTTGGCAACAGGCAGTACCTTCAGGTGCCTTTCGTTCCATTTTGTGAGAGGCGATTCGACTATTTCGCAAATTGTTGCTGAAACGAGCAAAGCTATATGGAATGCTCTCCAGCCTGAGTATATGCCCTTACCAAATAAAGAGAGATGGAAGAATATTGCGGATCGCTTTCTGGAACTATGGAATCTGCCAAATTGTCTAGGAGCTCTCGACGGCAAACACATAAAAATAAGAAAAATTCCGAGATCTGGTTCAACAAATTTTAATTATAAAAATTACCATTCATGGTTTGTTTACAACCATTGAAACAGGCTTTGCAGGTAGAAATAGTGATGGTGGAGTTTTCCGAGCATCAAGATTAGGACGATGGTTAGAAACAGAAAGATTAGACCTTCCTGAAGATAAAATGTTACCACATGATTCAAGTGAACAAAAATTTCCATATTTTTTTGTTGGCGATGAAGCTTTCCCCCTCAAAAAATTTTTGATGCGACCGTATCCACAACGGACACTAAATAACAAAAGACGAATTTTTAATTACCGACTTAGTAGAGGTCGAAAGACCGTTGAATGCTCTTTTGGAATGATGTCCCAAAAATTTCAAGTGCTTCAAAACGCAATACTTTGTACTAATACAACTACTATAACCCATATTATCAAATGCTGTTGTGTCCTTCACAATTTCATACGCCAACGGGAAGGTCGAATGTACCAGAGTACAGTTCCAAACGAAAGGGATGATATAGTACCTAGACCAAGTGGAATAGAAAAAGAGAACAATGTCTTGACGAGAAATCCAATTGGTTTACGTAATTACCTTAGTGATTATTTCATTACAGATAGGGCATCATTGCCTTGGCAGTGGCAATATTGTGTTTAACCGCGCAGTTTATCTGTATAAACCATAGACATAAAATAACATGGACTGGTTGTGAGAAAGAGACCATTGAAATCAGCATTGAAAAAAGACAGAATAGTTAAAGGCATACCACGGTATATGAATATTTTCTTATAATTTGGCGTTTGGCAAAACCACAGAATACAAAACATTGGTTTCCTTTATTCTCTGACCTTTCTTGTTACTGTATTGTTTGGTTTCGTGTATTGTGTATGTGTTTTGTTGATTTGTAGACAGAAAATTTAAAGGCAAAACATTTTCATTTAAATCCGACACTCGTTTCTGAATATTCTGATACTTATAAAAAAACATCATTATTTTTATACCATTATTTGCCTTTAAGTATTCTATCCTTCATAACATCTCTCTCTCTAATGTATTCCGCAACGAACTGTGTGATAAGTTACGTGAGGGCCAGTCCATGTTATTCTATGTCTATGGTATAAACCAATAAACTTCATTGTTTACCTGTGCAATTTATTTCATCTCCAATTGTAGCCCAAGCTTTTTCAGTGATATCCCTTCTGGAATATTCCGGTGATTTGTAGTCATATAGGCATGGATATTTCTCCACAAGTTGAACTAATTTGATATTATTCGCTTCTTCGCTCATTTCGAAAACATAAAATACATTTGTTGTCACCACAGAACACAAATTTGGTTGTCACTTCGCTGCTTATTTGTGTTCTGTGATTCGCTGTTCCGTGACGACTGGCGAGTTGAGTCGCTCGAGATCAGTAGCTCACAGGTCGCGTAGCGGTCGCGTCGCCGTATCTTTGGTGAGGGCGCTTCTATCCGTAACCTCGTACCGCGACTTCTACGCAACAAGAAATCGCGGTCGCGTCGCGGTCTCGTCGTGTTGGTATACGAGCACCATGGGTCAGCTACGATACCGCGACTATATTTATAACGAGGGATTAGCGTCGTGTAGCGATCGCGTCGCCGTATCTTTGGTGAAGACATATCTATCTGTAACCTCGTGCGCGACCTATAAGCGACAAAAAGTCGCGGTCGCGTTGCGGTCGCGTCGTGCTGGTGTACGAGCGGCCTTAGTGGAAAAGTTGACACTAATTCATAAGCTCTACTGTGTTCCGTCATGCTTTGAATCAAATATTGAAATTTGTCAATTTCTTCCATTTCTGGGTCTTCATCTATTCTTTTAAATTGTCCCCAAAATGGTAACCATTCCTTTACATTTCCACTAAACTTTACTAACTGGATTTCTGGCAGTTTGCACCTCTTCTTATTTGAGTTATCTTCATTAACACTAGATGCTTCTTGTTGACTGTTGTAAAAATCATAAAGTGTACGACATTCAATGAATTGTTCTCTGTAGTTTTCCACTGATTGATACTCATTTTCCAGCTTATCGTCATCCAATTTTTCTGCACTATAAATTCTTTCACTTACTTCATTGTCCATATCGAATAATCTAGCTGCTTTGTCCTCTAAAATATGATATCTACTGACAATCTGCGTTCGATTCTTGTTTTCCAGAGCCTCCTTGAAATTATTAATAGCTTTGGTAACACCAGCTCGCACGTGCCCTCTCTTCGTAATAAGGGATTTCATTGTTGAAAAATAACCAACTATATCTTACAATGGAATCTGTCACGGTCGCCAGATGAAGAATTTGGGAAGTTTCGCTGGGGATTACCTGGATATACACAGATACAAAAGCTAGCCTTCGTGCTAATAACACACTTTGACTTTTCTTAAACTCTTTATTACATATGTACGCCTTATTACAACATTTTCGTACTACTACTACAACTCCTGCTAGAAGCTAACCTTAAAACTTAATCATAGACATTCCTTCAATGACATAACCTTAACGTTCTTATTCTTCTCTCAACACAATGTGTAAAACTAAGCTAAAGATAATAACATGTATGAATACAATTCAGTCTACACAATTGGATGAACATAGTCTTTAAGGTATTTCGGGGGTTTCCTATTCCTCTTAGGCAAGGGTGAATCAGTTACTATATCATCACTATCTAGGAATAAATTATCATTAACTTCTTCGGTAACATTATCGTCAAATAAATTTGTCAAATTAAAATCGTATAAAAGGGAGCTATTATTATATGGTAAGCTTGTGTGATTTAAAAATTTTCTGTTTCTTCGTAAGAGAGTGCCTTTTGAATCCCTTACTAGGTATGACCTTTCATTAATTATATCCTCTACTTTGCCTCTTTCCCATTTTTTATTAAAAACATTTTGAATGAGAACATTGTCACCTACCTTCAGCTTACTGAGCTGGGTAGCGTTTTTATCATAAAAGACCTTTTGATCTTTTTGTTTTTTTAATAAATTACTCTCAACAATTCCTGGATCAATTAATACAGATTCAAGAGCATTATCTAATGTAGGAATCTTAGTCCTTAGCATTCGACCTAAAAATATTTGAGCTGGAGATAAATTTGTACTTGCAAGAGGGGTATTATGATATTCCATAAGTAAAAATTGTGAACTTTTCACTGTGCCTGCTTTAAAAAGCAATTTTTTAACAATGCCAACATATCGCTCTGCTAACCCATTGGATTGGTGATAATGAGGACTACTAAACACAGGTTCAAAATTCCAGTCAGAAGCGAAATTTCTGAATTCTTTTGAATTATAAGGGACATTGTCAGCAAAAAATTTATCGGGTTACCGAATTGTGAGAATTTCTCTTTACAAAATGATATGACATCATTAGCGGTTTTACTTTTTGTTTGTGTAACTTCAATCCAATTTGAATACATATCTACCATCAGTAAATAGTTCTTGAAATCATATTCAAAAAAATTGGTTCAAGCCCTGTGGACAGGAGCTATTGGGCGCATGTTCATCTTCCTTGTGGCCCGTACTGACCAGTAAAGAAAAAAAGCAGTATCATGTTGAATACCTTAATATTATTGAGATTATTATATAATAATCGATGAAAATACTGAGAGAGACCCAGGAAATTTGACACATTTTGTCTTATATCTCCAGAAATTGAAATCGTATAGAGCCAAAATTTTGCACAATGTTGCAAAATACTACAATTGACGTTAGTACAAGTTTTTGTTGCAATCTGATGAATAGTTCACGAAAAAAAAATTTTTTTTTCGAAAAAATTAAAAGAAATATTTTTTTAAAAGTTACCAACATTTCGATCATAACAGAATTTTGCCAAAAGTTGCGCGTTTATATCCTCGAACTGACTACCAAGTTTCGATTCAACATCTTCTTTAGTTCCTGAAATATCAGGGAAATAACCTCAAAATTTTAAATGTCTATAACTCCTAAACCGTCCGGCCGATTTTGCCCGTTAACGAACTTAACCGTCGCATTTTGATCAGAAACCTACCCTGAAAGTTTGAAGTCGATAGGACCTTCGGTGCTCCTGTTATCGTGCCTACGGCCGGAAGGCCGGCCTGCCGGCCGGCTGGCCGGACGGCACCCTAAAATCTGACACCGGATTCGTGATCAGGGAGTCCGAATTAGTCTATTAGCCAATTTTCAGCTCGAAATTCGAAAATTACAGACATTTGGACGAAATGATAGGACGATGTTCCCCTAGAACATACGCCCAAAAATCTGAAAATAAATATTGCCAAGGTCTTGATGGTATGGGACGGTGTAGTAATGGTTCTTTTTTATTGGAATTCTGATGAATTTGGCATAATTCACAATCTGATATGAGTTTCTCAATGTCTTTTGTAATGTTCGGCCAATAAAAAATCTGTCTAGCTCTAAGCTTTGTGTTAACTACGTCAAAATGAGACTCATGTAGCAATTTGAGCATCTCTGCACGAAGAATTTTAGGGACTATAATTTTGTAATTTAAAAACAGTAAATCATTTGACAAGTATATGTCTTCATGTAATCTATAGTATAGTTGTAGTTCTGGGCTTAGGTTTTTATTATTGGGGGGCCAACTAGTTTTACAAAATGTTTTAACTTGGGATAAAACTGTATCACCATCAATTGCTTTACGAAAAACATCCTTCTTGCTTTCTGACATAGAAATGTTATTAGATATTGCATGAACTACATATTCCATTTCAGGATCTTCTTCTACTATTGTTTTAATATAAGAACGAGATAACGTGTCAGCAACATACATATATTTTCCTGGTAAATATGTTATTCTAATATTATATTTCAAGAGCTTTGGTAACATTCTTTGTAAGCGAGCAGTAACTTTACTCAAATCCTTGGAAAAAATAGGGATCAGTGGCTTGTGATCGCTCTGAACTGTTACCTCAAATCCGTAAATGAAAAAATGAAATTTTTCACAGGCAAACACTATTGCAGCTAATTCTTTTTCAATCTTAGCCCATTTCGTTTCTGAATTTGTTAAACATCTGGATGCAAACATGATTGGATGACCTTCTTGCAACAAACAACATCCAAGACCTTCACTGGATGCATCACATTGAATAATTATAGGTAATTTTGGATCAAAAGTCTTTAATATTGGTTTCGATGTAATGAGTGATTTTAAAGTTTCAAGTTCATTATTATGTTCAGAAGTCCATTCAAATATTATATTTTTCTTTGTTAAATTTCTCAGATTTGCAGTTAAATTAGACAAATTAGGAATGAATTTGGTTAAGAATTTCAACACACCTAGGATTCTTAACACATCTGACCTATTCTTTGGTGTTTCAATAGCTTCAATAGCTTTGATATTATTCGGATCTGCTCTTATTCCAACACCAGAGATTATATGACCCATAAAAGTTTCTTCTTTCAATTTAAAACTCAATTTGTTAAAGTTAAATTTTACATTATTCTTCTCTGCTCTAAACAGTACTTCCTTAAAAGCTATATCATGAGCCATTTCATCAGGTCCGGCTATAATAAAATCGTCAAAGTAAATTTCAACACCAGGTACCTATATCACCAAAAATTTGAAGACATTTTTTCTGAAATAATTCTGGGGCACTTGATATACCAGATGGTACCCTATTAAATTTATACCGACCAAAAGGGGTATTAAAAGTACATAAGTCAGCACTACTATTATCTAATTGCAGTTGATAAAAACCATATTTCATGTCAATCACGGAAAAAATACTATTACCAGATAGTCTGCTCAAAATATCATTACCGGTAGGAATTAAAAAGTGCTCTCTACGAATAAACTTGTTAAGGGGTTTCGGATCTATGCAAAGTCTTAAGGATTTATCTTTTTTTTCAACAATCATTAAACTGTTTACCCAATCTGTTGGATAATCTACCTTCTGTATTATTTTCGTATTCTCTAAACTGTCGAGTGTAGATTTAAGTTTATCTTTCAAAGAGAATGGAATTTTCCTTTGACACTGAACAACAGGTCTGGAATCTTCTGAAAGATCAATACTACAAAGACCTGGGATTGCACCTAGACCTTCAAACACATGCTTGTAATTATTATAAAGATCTTCTTTTAGTTTTGGAAGACAATTGTTGCTAATATTTTTGACTTCATGGATTCGCTTATTCATTTTAAATTCCATACAATCTGTATCATTCTCTCTTCGTATGATTTCTTGCAGTATTCATTTTCACATATGAAGTCACATAGCTTGGTTTTTCAATTCTGTTCATTATTGATCTATGGTTTGACAACCTCCTTGAACCAGCGTGTGAAATTTAAAAGATTCCATGGGGACAACTTTTTTCGGGAGGAAATATTCATCAAAGGCTTTCAATAGTTTCTCGAGTGTTGAAGTTTGATCTTCGGTGAACGTATTGTAAATATCAATGCCTTCGTCACCAATGCAACTTAACAAATTTGCAATTTTTACCTCTTCATTTTTTTCGCCTTTGTTGGAAGCAGTCATGTAAATCCTGAATCTCTGCCTCCACCGATTCCAACTGTCTGCCGGGTTGCAATTGTTAGAATCAAACAGGGGAGCTGGTGGTCTGAACTCCATTTTGAAATATTCTAGACTATTCGGATATCACCTCTTGGGCGATTTTGCACTATCACTGGTACTTTATTTCAAGCTTCAAGATTTTGTTATTTAGCACATCTGACACCATGTTATGTTTAGACATGGTTTAATAAAGTTCAAGATTTTATTTAATCGGTTACATGTAACAAGCAACAGCCATTAGCCACATGGCCACCCAACTAACTCTAGACTCTAACTGCCTAACTGGCGCCAATCCACTTTTAGCGGGTGGGAATGACAATGACATATAAATGACATGACAACGACATTTGTCAGTGTTACCAACACATACATAACATATACGACTGTTGCAAAGTTGTAATTACAACCTCTTAAGCAACTGATATACATACATATATATTGCAGTTATGAACTGTGTTGTAATAGTTTATGTAAAACCGATATTATATGTGTTGGTACAACATAGATAATAACGTTTATACAACTTCAAAAATGATATTGATAAAATATGAATAATACCTCATTTGAACGTCTTCGTGCCTTTTTAAATCCCTGGAAGGATGGGCACAACTTTTTTGAATGACCTATTGCACTTGGAAATTTCAATTTTGTACTTATTACTATAGTCGGTTATTCACACTTTCTGAAATAATTTCACACTTACCCTGGACTCGAACCTCTGTCTCTACGGTGCTATTAGGAATATCTGTCACTTTACCATCGTTGCTACTGAAGAAGATATAAATTACGATGTTATTTCTCATCTTATTATCATGACAAAATTTCCTTTTGAATCTAGTTTTTTGTTTGACGCGCTTGATTCTATTATATTTTCAAATTCATCAATATAATGTATGTGTAAAAGAGCTCTATTATATCAGCTGTGATTATTATTACTAATACTAACTTCGCCAAAGTGTTTGAAGAATGTTTAGAATCGTAAAAACGATCGAAGATGGTGAGGTATTTTTTACGTCAGTTCCAACTTCATGGATAAAGGGGACGTATTTATATTTTCCTTCGGGAGATTGGAAAAAGTTCAGAAAGGAGCATCGTGCACCCGAGAGAGATTGGATTAAAATTCCACATTCTGAAGTGAGAAAGGACGCATATGAAAATTTAACAGATGCTTTAGCTGCAGAAAGGAAGATCGCAGAATTTGAGAACACAGAAGATGAGGAAGTGTAAGTAGTTCTGAATTGGGGGTTCAAAATGCTTGTTGATCATTGGTGAGATATGTTGTTGATGTTCGCGTTCTGTGACAAAAACCCCTCTGAAAGTTTCATTCCTGCACTTTTAGAATTTTATGAACAACTATAAAAAAAATCAACAATTACAGCAATGGTTGATATATTGGAGACAGTTTTCGAAGCTTTTAATAACCACGAAGATGCAGAATGTCGATTTGAGCAAGGCGTTCGACAGTGTTTGCCACGGAATCTTGCTGAACAAACTTCATCACTATGGCGTGAGAGGGAAGGTATTGAATATCTTCAGATCCTATTTAGAAGACAGGTTTCAGGCAGTAAAGTGGAATGATGTCGTCACTGACTTGAAGGAGATCAAGATTGGGGTGCCACAAGGATCGATCCTGGGACCTGTTTTATTTATAGTTTTTATAAATGATCTACACACTAATTTGAAGACAGATAGAATATGTACTTATGCGGATGATACCGCTTTTCTTAACAGATCAAAAAACAGCCATAATCTGAAAGTTAGATCGAAAAAATCGTTCGAAGATGCTCAAGACTGGTTTCGAGCCAACGGCCTTCTGCTCAATGCTGAAAAAACATGCAGCTTGCTCTTTACTAATAGAGAACATAATAACAAATCTCTATCTTACCTGGGAGTAACATTCCAGTCCTCACTATGCTGGAAAAAACACATTGATGAACTGAGTCGGAAATTGTCAACTTCCATATACTTAATAAGGAGAATAAGAAGAATATCTAATGTTGAAACGGCGAAGCTTACTTATTACTCCACAACCAGATGATGTATGGGGTTATTGTTTGGGGGCAGAGTAGTGCTGCAGAGAAGATCCTCCTGAAACAAAAACAGGCAATGAGAGCCTTATATGGGATGAAATCAACAGATAGCTGTCGAGAGGTTTTTAAGAGAGAGGGCATACTTACCAGCGTTTCTGTCTTCATACTGACCTGTTTGAAATATGTCCATCAACATCAACACAAATTTCCTAGAAACTCCCACTTCCACAGTTACAATACACGAGACAAAGAAAAATTCACACTACCGTATTCAAGACTGAAGAAAACACAACAGGAATTGAACTACACTTGCCTAAAGTTATACAGGGTGGCCATTTGAAAACGAAACAGACGAGATTACAGACGAAATAAAGTTTTTCGATAGAAATGCTCGGACAGGTCGATTTCTGTTTCGAGGGGGACAACTTAAGATGTAGGTTACGGACGCATAGCGCTTCAACCCTTGCTACAACAGCCCTCACCCCCAAATTTTGAATAGGGAAGATGGGGTGAGTGATACCTCATTTGAAAGGTATTTTTATACTGATTTCAGCACAGTAATTGTTTTTTCATTTTATGCATTAGTTCTCGAAATATTCATACGTTAGTTAATTTTATCACTTCAATTAATTTTTTGCGAATAATTGACATTTCGTGCTTCCGAAACACCAACATTTCCGTACTTGTATTTGAAATTGCAAAACATCTACCACTGGGCAAATGAAGTCATACCGTACGTGTTAATGCTACTAAGGCCAGATGTTCGACTAGCTGTTTTATTCACTGAAATCATTCTCCAACTGTACGGTATCAGAACGATTTGAAGTATTGATCTAAGAAATAAGACTTTTCAAAGTAAAGTAAATAAGTTATCAAAAACTCACATCAATTAATTAAATATTCAAATTGTTCACCATTAGCTTCCATACAATGAAATAAGTTTTGTTCGAAACGATGGCGCACATTTTGCAGCATTTCTGGAGTGATTTGACGACATTCGTTCACTATACGTCTTCTTAAATCCTCTATGGAATCGGGCTGTGTAGAGTAAATTTTACTCTTCAAGTGGCCCCAAAGAAAAAAATCTAGTGGTGACAGATCCACCGATTCGGAATTCTTTGATCCAGATATTCTCGAACTGGTAAGGCGTAGTGTGGCGGAGCTCCATCCTGCTGAAACACAATCTGATCTTCCACATAATTTCCAGCATTGTTTTCAATAATTTCCGTCAAAATTGGATCAATGTGATTTTCCAATAAGTCTAAATACATATCTCCAGTAAGATTACCAGGTAAAAAGAACGGGTCGACAATGTTGTCACCAAATATTCCAGCCCAAACATTGAGTTTTTCTGGTTGTTGAGTATAAACTTCGTGGAACAATCTCGGATTAGCATCGGCCCAATAACGACAATTGTGTCGATTTACTTTGCCGTTTAGAAAGAACGAACACTCATCGGAGAAACAAACATTGTACAGATAATTGGGATTAGCAGTTAGGTACTCGTTCACTCATTGTATCACAAAATTCAACACGACGGTCAAAATCATCTTCGTTTAGTGCGTGTGAAAGATGGATTTTGTAAGGATGGAATTTATGATGCTTCAAAATATTTGCAATTCGAGTTCGTGTAAAACCAGATTCATGTGCTAGCTGCCTCGTGCTCGTCATTGGATTCAGAGCAATCTGTCCTAGAACAGCTACTTCAATTCTTTCCATGTTTCGTTTTTTATTAGCCACGGACCCGGTTTCTTGAAACTTTGACACTAATTCCAAAACATACTTCCTATTAACATGTTTATCTAAATGTCGTTGATTGAAGAATTCTGCGGTTCTATACGCACATTGATTGTTTGCAAAAAAAAGTGAAATTATTTCCACCCGCTCTGCAATTGAATAAACCATGTCGAACAATGAATTAGAACACATACAAACTCGATTCAAAACTAAGAATAATTCACTTGTCAAAGAACCAGTAAGCCAACTTAATGATCTGTTCGTAATAAATAAAAAATTATCGATTCTCATTTTTTTGAAAAAGATATGAATTCAAAAATCAACAAAATGAAAACATATTGAAGCCAACTGAGAAAACACTTCATAATTAAGTCGGAAATCGATTCACGAATTGGGACTGGAATATTTCTGTGGCATCATTAATGATTTGATTTTCTTACCTGGTAATCTGATTAGAGATATGTACGTATTTGGACTTTTTGTAGATTTCTATCGATCCAGTGTTACCGCATGTTATTGGAAATACTGCAAATTTATATCGAAGATAATTTAGATTGAGTTTCAGCAAGATTGAGCTCCTTCGCAATACGCTTTGTTTGTTCGACATCTAGATTAAAGATTTCTATGTCAGTGGATTGGAGGAAGGAAGCCACAGTCATGGTTGTTTTGAAGCTCAAAATGTCGATTTTTCACAAAAAAACACTACAAGTGCCATGAAAACACCACTTCATTTTCAAATACTTAGTTAAGAATATTTCGAGAACTAATGCATAAAATGAAAAAACAATTACTGTGCTGAAATCAGTATAAAAATACCTTTCAAATGAGGTATCACTCACCCCATCTTCCCTATTCAAAATTTGGGGGTGAGGGCTGTAGTAGCAAGGGTTGAAGCGCTATGCGTCCGTAACCTACATCTTAAGTTGTCCCCCTCGAATCAGAAATCGACCTGTCCGAGCATTTCTATCGAAAAACTTTATTTCGTCTGTAATCTCGTCTGTTTCGTTTTCAAATGGCCACCCTGTATAACAAACTACCTGAATGTCTAAAGAAGTTGAGTGCTGTTGGGTTCCATAAAGAAGTTAAGAATCTTTTATTGAAACAGACAATTTATAATATAAATGAATTATTTATGATTGTTCGTCTTACTTGTTAATGTGATTATATAACTCATATTATAATGAACCAATAGAATTCCTGAATTTCCCTTAGTAACGTCGTATAGATAACTGAATATACCGCTTGACGACGGTATATAATCGTTTAGGTGATTCGCCTCCAGCCATATTGGAATAATTTCCATAGTGACGATAAATGTCAATGAAATGTCAGTGCATTTTTGAAGATGCATCGTTTTGGTTTGAGTTCAAGTGGTGAAATTGACCAAGAAATTGTTAATTTAACACCAGAAAATACCACGAAGACACATAATTATGTTTGGAAACAGTTCACGGTGTTTTGTGAACATCGAAATTACAAACTTCGTGCTGATATTTCAAATGATGAAGTAGCGAATATTTTGAAAGATTGGGCATTCAATATGAAACGTGCAGATGGAAAAGAATATAAAGAAAGTACAGTTAAAACCATTTGGAATATTTCTGCTAAACTCTTACAGAAAAAGTTTCATGAAGACTTCAACAGAGAAATAAATCCATTTAAAGATACAATTTTCGAAAATGCGAGAAAGGCCCGTACAGCCAAGAGGAAAAAATTACAAGCAATCCCCGACAGGAAAAAAGAGAGCTCAGCCGCTCTTAATAAGAATGAAATACTCAAAATTATTTCAAGTTTCGATGAAAATACACCAGATGGTTTGCAAAAAAATTTTTATCAAATTTGTGCTGTGGAATTGGCATGGCGTGGTAATGGAGCAGCCTTTTGCTTAACTGACTATTTCAAAAAGGAGTTCGACAATTACGGTCAAAATACGGGACGAATCGAATACAATCCAGTATTTTCAAAAACAGCACAAGGTGGTGAACAACGTACCACAAATTCTAAATGGTTGGTAACGAATAAAGAGTCCACGAATCAGTGTCCAGTACGTCTCTTGGATAAATTATTGAGCAAAAGGACTCCAAATATCACAACCAATCGTCTTTTTTGACACCTAATATTGATTGGCAGAAAACAGGAAAATGGTATAAAAATTGCCCTGTAGGTTTAAATCAGTTGAGTAAATGGACACGTACAGCAGCTGAAAGTATGGGACTAGATACGAAAAAAAGGAAAATTACGAATCATTCGAATCGCTCCTCTGCTGTGAGTATCTTGTCACACTCAGGGGCAAACTTGCAAGAAATTACCAAAATAACAGGCCACTCGTCATCGGAATCTCTGAAACCGTATTTGAAACTCACTGCAGAACACCATAGACAAATAATTGAGAAAATGAGAAACATACCTAATCCTTCCACATCCAGTGTCAGCAATAGTACCAACACTACAAATTCCGAAAATAACAATACATCAAATATGTATTATAATAATTGTACTTTCAATATTAACACGTTGACTGTCCCCATTCTAATTTTTCTTCACCCCCCACGTTCAACACATTTTTCCTTAGATTAGGGTTACTTTTGAGTGATAAAATATATATTCTATGAAAAAATTAATTCTGCAGCCATTTTGTCAATGTTTTTTACATGTTCATATGTGATTCATGAACGCCTTAGTCTATTTTTTCAATACTGGACGTCTCTGTATCATATGTGAACATGAATTTAACCACGATTGTGAAAAAGCCTTTTGTCTCCAATGTTTCAAGGAGTTTCAAGGTTGTATTCGTATATTTTTTCCTTAAAAATTGTATATTGTTCATTCAAAATAAATAATTCGAAATCAGGAAAGTGTTCATGTTCAAAATTTTCAAGTCCAATGGAAGGCTTGATGCTGACGTTTCTTGAATCACGTATGATTCATTATGATTGAGGTTATCAATACATTTGCTTCTAAAAGACGTTCAGCCCATATAAACCGACCACACTGCAGCGTTCGTAAATAGTAGCCATATTTATCTTGAACGTTAAATGAATCACATACGACTCATGGACTCCTGGCGAAAATCTTTATGCATCATATGTGATGCATGGGACAGTCAACGTGTTAATATTAATCAATAAAAGAATTAAAATATTACTCTTTATATAATCGTAACGAATACCAACTCGAGCAAAGACAATATGTTTCGATTATTCACCTCTTCACTAGACGTATTTCGCGAAACATCACTCGAGCTACGCTCTCGTGATGTTTCGCGAAAACGTCACGTGAATCGGTAAATAATCGAATATTGTCTATGCTCTTGTGATATTATAACTGATTATTTCCCTCCTGTCAAAAATCCCCTGTGATTGAAGTGCAATTACCGCATGATTACAGCGATAATTATCTATGTAGAAAGCGATAATTTTCTTGTAGAAACTGATAATTGTCTTGTACACAGATATCTATGGATCAGTTCAAACGCGATTCCATTGTATGTCAGTTTGACAAGCAATGTCGAAGACGTTATTAAAAATGTCTCGTTTTGGTTTTGCTTCCTTACAAGCTATTGAAGAAGAAGTTTCGGAAATAGAACCAATCAATACAAAAAATAATAGAAAATACGTGTGGCGTCAGTTTATGGGCTTCTGTGAAGAGAAAAATTATATTTTGGATGGAAGAACACCAATTGATGTTTTGGCAAAAATATTAACAGACTGGGCATTTAATATGCGTAAGCAAAATGGCGATGAGTACAAGGAATATACTGTTAAAACGATTTGGAACGTAACCGCTAAATTACTAATGGAAAAATATTTCACCGAATTCAATATCCAATTCAATCCTTTCACTAATATTGAATTCAAAGCAGCCAGAGACGCGAAAAATGCCAAGAGAAAACAACTGCAAAGAGATCCACAGAAGAGGAAGGAAAGTGCAGTTTTTCTAAGGTACGATGAATTCCAAAATATGGTTCGTGTTTGCGACGAAAACACCCCGGATGGTTTGCAGAAGAAATTATTTTTTGTTTTTGCTTTTGAATTAGCTTGGCGTGGTGGAGAAGGCCACAAGTGCCTAATTTCGTACTTCAAAGAAGAAGAAAATAACGTTGGTGGAAAGACAGGAAGAATTATTTACGATCCCGTATTTACTAAGACGACCCAAGGAGGGGAAAAACCATGCGCTTCATCAAAATGGCTAGTAAAGAATAATATTAATGCTGATATGTGTCCGATCCGACTGTACAAAAAATTCCTAGAAAAGCGGGTTGAAATAAAAACAAAACGACTCTTTCTCACTGTAAATCCCGCTTGGAAGTTGAATAGAAAATGGTACAAAGACATTCCTGCTGGACGAAATACAGTGAGCAAATGGACTGTTGTACAAGCCAAAGCTTCTGGTTTGAATACGGAAAACATTCGTTACGAGCTACGGCTGTTTCCAATCTCGCAAAAAATGGGGTGGGGGAGCAACAACTCATAAAAATCACAGGTCACACAAATTCCAAATCAATAACACCATATCTTCAAATGGATGAAGATCACCATGAAGAAATCGTCAGAAGAATGCGTGCTAATGATGTACAACAGGCACAGCTTTCCCAAACATCCTCTTCTGCTGTTAATGCTCCGATAGCAGCATTGTCTAATCAGAACACTTATAATAATTGTGTTTTTAACTGCAGCTCCTGCAACTTTTGATTTCGTTTCCAAATAAATAATATTTCGTTCTAAATAAATAAAGTTTCGATATATTTTTACGCATGCTTTCATATTATAGGAATAAAATACATTGGATCTCTTCATTTTTCAGTTACCAAATGTTGATAAGGAGGTAGAAATTCATTGATTGGTAACGTCAGTTTGACAAGTTAACTGTTCATTCGGGAAATATTCCCCCGAATTACACTCGTGCATCAAAATGAACCGGATAATTTCGCATTCCAGCGTATTTTCATTGAAAAACTGCATTCGGTCATTTTCTCTTTTGGAGAAAGAGCCCTCCACCTTCGGTGTCGGGCTCTTTCCCAAAAAATGAAAATAAACTCATGCAGCTTTTTGACAACACGCTGTCATGCAAAATTATCGGTAATTTTGATGCACTTGTGCAATTACTTCCGATAAATTCGTCATATATTATACTTGTTCAATAGTAGGAATATTTCCGTTTCCAATTACTTTGTTTGACAAACCGTGTAAGCTTTGACGGTAATTATTATTTGTTGTTATTTTAGCATTGTAAGTATTAATGACAAATAAAATATGTACCTATGTATATATGTAAACTGAAAACTAATAAATGTTTCCAGATATCTTGAAAATAAGAAGTCACAACGACTACATCCAGCCAGAGGAGTGTTGAGAGAGGTTGAAAGGAATTTTGATTATAATAATGAAATAATATATTATGATGAAATGCAGAATTCACTGGCTAGTCCCGTGGTGACCCCCAGTAGTTTGGAATATGTAGATTTGGCTCTTGAGAATAATGTAAAATCATTATTTCAAGAGGAAGAACCAAATAATATTCGGCTCAACAGTGACAATATTTTCGATCTAAAAATGACAGATTTTCCTGAACTGGAAGAAGTAGTCAAGCTTCACTCAAAGGTTGATAAAAATACTGAAGAGATTAGTAAACTGCAGAATGAAATAATCAAACTGCAATCAAAAGCAGATCAAGTTCTTCAGCTATTAACTACCAGGGTTACTGTAATTGACAATACAACATTAATAGGTCTGCGAAATGAGAACAGTGAAGCCGTTATGGAAAATGAGAGTCGGTTTCAATTTCCCATTAAAAATTCTGAACAGTTGGACTTACTGAAGGGTAAATTAGCTGATAAAGCATTTTTCAAACAAATTCTCTTGCACTTTTCACCTGAATTCTCTAATACGAGTTATACGTGGAAAAAAATAAGTTACATATTAGTAGACAGAATGTTTGTGCGGGAATTGTTAATCAATTATTCTTGGACAGGATATTCTAAAAATAATACTAAAAGAAGTTTTAGCAGTCTAGTTTTTGTCAACAGACTATTTTTCCAAATTGTTAAAACAGCAGTTGCCTCATATACCGAGCTATACCATGAAGAGTTTTTCATGATGGCAATATTAAAATACAGCAATATTAGGACAAAAGCTGGGTTGAATTCAAAACGTATGTTGGCACCCCGCACTAGAATTTCCAAAGTTGAATTGAAATTGCATTTGGATGAAGATCCTGAGAAAAAGGAGTGCAATGAAGAGGAATCTTCAAATGGTAGACAAGATGATATAGACATTGAGAGAGAAGAAGACGATTAGAAACTTTTTCGTTTCTTTGTATGTAATTACTTTTTTAGTTTAGTGCAATATTGTTCATACCTAGTCACCTGTTCAGTGCAAACTCATACAGAAAAATTGGTTCAAGCACTGACGTGAAGTCAGAAGCTTTTGCGCGTATGTTCTATTGTCCATACTTCTGTATTGGACACCCTTAATCGAATTTACCATGGTAAATTATGTTGTCCATTCTCCTGTATTGGACACTCTCAATTCGAATTTACCATGGTAAATTCGAATTAAGTGTCCAATACAGGAGAATGGACAACATAATTTACCATGGTAAATTCGATTAAGGGTGTCCAATACAGAAGTATGGACAATAGAACATACGCGCAAAAGCTTCTGACTTCACGTCAGTGCTTGAACCAATTTTTTTTTCGTGACTTTTTAAAACTTTTCTAGGGGTACGGTTCTTGAAATTTTATTTTTCGTCATTTTTTTCAAATTTTCTAGGGATACGATTCTTACAAAATTTTAAACACGTCTTTATGTTGATTTTCTACTACTAGTTACCAAGCACCAATTCGATCGAATATTTATTTTTTGAGTTATCAAGGAAATAATATTCCAGGTGGGTATAACTCGGAAACCGTTAGACCGATTATGCCCAAAAACGAACTCAACACTCTCTTTCGGATACGAAACCTACCCTGAAAATTGCAAGTCCCTATCTCCTTTCGTTCGAAAGTTATCGAGGCAACGGTCACCCATCTACTGAACTCGCACAAGAATGCTCGAATCTCCAACAATATTTAACCGATCGTATTAAAACTTGAAACTTGGCAGTAGAGTTAGGTTATGAAGGCTCTTGCAAAATTTCAGCAATTTCAAACGAATAGTTACTGATATATAGAATTTTTTTTTTTTTTTTCAATGATTTATTAAAAATTTTCTACAAATGCTATCCTCACCAAATTTTGCAAACATTTCCGCGTTGGCATTCTACAACTAATAACCATGTTTGAATTCAATCGGTTCAGTACTTTTTGAGTTAATGAGGAACAAAAACCACGAAATTTCAGAAAATTTCAGATGGCTATAACTCTGAAACCGTTTGGCCGATTATGCTCATAAACAAACTGAAATGTCGCGTTCTGGTGTTCATCCTAACCTGAAAATTTCAAGCCGCTATCTCATTCCGTTCTCAAGTTATCGTGATAACAAAAATATTTTTTAATAATTTTTTAAAAATTTTCTAGCCATACGATTCGCACAAAATTCCACAAACGTGCTTAAGATCATATTCTACAACTACCCACCAAGTTTCAATTCGATCGGATTTATATTGGTTGAAAACAAAATTATTACTCGGAAACCACTGGGCCGATTATGCCCATTAACGAACTTGTCCGTCGTATTGAGATGCGCCACCTACCCTGAAAATTTCAAGTTGCTAGCTCTTCTCGTTCTCAAGTTATCGTGGCAACGGCCGGACGGACAGAATCAAATTTGACCTCGAATTCTTCATTGGGGAGTCGAACTTAATCGTTTGAGACCATTTTCGTCAAAAAATTCGAAAGTTACAGACATTTGGGCAAAACTATAACGCGATGTTCCCCAGAACATACGCGCAATAAAAGTTAATATTTATATTTTTCTTAGAATATCTATTGATACAGGAACTGGTGTTTCTTTCAACAAAATTATAATTTGAATGTAATCTAAAATCAAACAATAATTTCGTCATGTTAAAATTGAGAATTTCATTTATTTAAACTTTTTTTTACTACACTTCATTCGAAAGTATAAATTAAGGAAAAAAATACAATTTCATCTTCAGAATTCAAAGAAAACAATTTGCATTTAATTTCATTGATTTCAAATGTCTTAATACTCTTAAACTTATTTTTATCTGCACAATAAATATCTAGAATAAATATCTAGATAAGAAGAGTTGATGGGTTGTTCGAAAAGGTTTTTTTTGCCCCTTATTTCTTTACCATAAATAATTTTATGCTTCTCTGTACATATGGCGTAGCCCATTGCAATGATTTCATTATTATGTGTCAAAAAAAATTTGTTTTTTCTATCACTTTTCAATTCTAATCCTTTCCGAATAATTATTTTTGATAATATCGAATTTTCATAGATTAAATTTGCTTTGGTGGATTTCTCAACTGAAATACTCTGAGGACTAAGCTTTGAGAATTCAATTATACGCATGGCTACCAGCTGGAGAGGTATATTACCACTTCTCAATAATGATTTTATGTAGCCAAGATGATTTTCAAATGGATATGTGTTAATATTTTCAAGTGATCCAAATCTTTTGACGTCATTGACTACATGACTAAGATTATGTACATTACTGCCTATGGAATCTCTACCATATTGATCAGCGTACTCTTCAATGTAAGCTCTGAATAATTTATCGCTGAGGTCTAAATACTGGAAATACCTTTTCGAAGAACAAATTCTCACAGCACAAAACAATAGAAGAAAATGTAAATATGACTGCATATTCAGGAATTTCTTCAATATTACAGGTCCTAGATACATAAGGAAAGTTCTAAATTCTGTTCCTTTCCAAAATTTTAGCTGGTCCATTCCTCTCACAGCCCTATGTATATCTGTGGGCAAAGTATCATTACATTTTATTAGATTTTCGGACATTTGAGAAATTTGAATAGCACTTAATTTATTTCTTTTGAAATTAAAGCTTCCATGAGTCCATCCAACCAGACATTTTTTCATTATGCCCAAATGATGCAGATGCAGAGCATCTGCCACTACGAAATCCTGAACCATATCAATGTCAAGACTCTCGAGAGGTGTCATTCCTCTATGATGATCCTCATCTAGGCGCATACGAAAGCTCTCATCTGTTCTCAAATCTGCATTCAATTGTTGGAAGCTAACATGATGTCCATCTTTGAAATACTCGCCTTCAACAGTGCATTTCAAGCAACCATGCTTATGATTAAAAACAGTTCCTAAAAAATATTATTATAGAAATATTGATAATAAATATAGCCATGTAATGGAGCTTATACCTTCTATGAATGCTCTAGCTGGAGAGTCGCAAATAAAGCATCCTACTTTAATATCGAGCTTTTGATGATTAATAATTATGCCGGTGCTGTTTATTTCTTTCAGTTCTTCAACAAATAGTTATTCCAGCCAAAGTTCTGAAACCATCATGTGCGTCAACCTGCAGATTGAAATGCTCGGAAAAAATCAGTGAAGAATGGAGAAAAAAACTTTTCGATGATTCTTGGGGCATGGCATCCTTGTTACATCAAAGAGAATATATACCTCGTCATATGGAAGAGATCAAACCCAAGTACCAGTACAAAAGAATCGATTCAAATAGAAGGTTGAAAAGTGCCTACCACTTCAATCCAAACGGAAATGAAATTAAGGTTTGTAAAACATTTTTCAAAAATACCTTGAGTATAACTGACAGGTGCATCCGTACTGTAATAGATAAGAAGGATAGTGTTACTGGGGTCTTACAGGGAGAACAGAGGGGCATGCACGGCAAGCACAGGAAAGTATCTGATAATCTGACTGAAGGAGTGAAATGCCATATTAGGAGTATAGCTAGAATAGAAAGCCATTATTTACGGAAACAAACTACAAGAGAATATATAGATGGTGGCAAAACCTTATCAGAAATTTATTCCGATTATAAAGAGGACTGTATAAAGAGAGGGTTGTCCTATGTATTGATACATACCTATAGAAAAATCTTCAACGAAAGTTTCAACATAAGTTTCTTCACTCCTAAAAAGGACCAATGTGAGCAATGCTCTAGGTTCAAGCTGGCCGAAGGTTTTGAAGAAGCTTATCAGAAAGAAAGCTATGAAAAACATCTGGCAGAAAAAGAAAAGAGCCGTGAGGAAAAAGCTATGGACAAAGAAAAGGTTTCACCAAATTTCATTGTTGCATGTTACGACCTTCAAGCTGTGATGACAGTTCCAAATGGTGAAGTTTCATCTTTCTATTATAAGTCCAAAATAAATTGCTTGAACTTCACGATTTCTGAACTAAGGAATGATACAACTGAGTGCTTCTTTTGGGATGAATCCCAAGGAAAGAGAGGTGCAAATGAAATCGGGAGTTGTATTCTGAAATATTTGCAAAGCAAGTCTTCTAAAGCACAACAACATTTCGACGTAGTATTCTACTCCGATAATTGTTGCGGCCAACAAAAAAATCAATTTATTATTGCAATGTACATTTTTGCGGTGTCAAACTTGAAAATTAATTCCATTACCCACAAATTCCTTATACGTGGACATACACAGAATGAGGGAGATGCTGTGCATTCTCTCATAGAAAAACAAGTAAAAAGGAGTTTGAAATCTGGACCGATATACGTCCCCTAACAATATATATCGGCAATTAGAAGTGCTAAAAAACGGGGAAATCCCTTAATGGTTCATGAAATAGGTTACGCTGATTTTATAGATATAAAACAACTACCTGTTCCTAGATTAAATAAAGATGAAGAAGGCAAGGTTGTGAAGTTATCTGACATAAAAGTCATCAAAATAGCAAAAAATGAACACGACGATATCAAAGTTGAATATAAGATTTCATATTTTGATGACTTCAAAGAACTTGATCTCACTAGAAGGATGAACAGAAATGCTCGTAACTCAGTGCTCATGCCGCTATACCACCGCAAATTGGACATATCCCAACGAAAGAAAGACATCATGAACCTCATTACAGCTGGTCTAATTCCCAATTATTATATCTCCTACTTCAGAGGTATATTCGAATAATATTTGGGTATCTTCTTTGATTTTTTGATCTCTGTGATTCCAAAAACTATTGATTTAGAGAAAGTATTATTTTGTTGACTTTTTGTTATGTTTTTATGGTTTTTTATATTCGAGAAATTTTACTTTTTACCGTTGCTTGAATAAATGATATTTTTGTTTCTTTTTTAAATTTCTTTTTTTACTAACTAATCAACATTATTCGCGAGTTTTGAGTGGTTATACTAAATATTTAATTTCTAGAGAAAAGAAAAGTGGCACTATGAGAAACATTTTTTTCAAACTTTTTTTTTTCTGATCAACTACAAAATTTTTGGATTGTTTTTCATAGTCATCTGTAAAAGAGATAGTTGAAATAAAAATTAATATTTATTGCTGACTTGAAAGTCTCCCAATGAGTCAGGCATAGATTGAGAGGATGGTGTTAAATCTTTGAATGGCCATACTGAAAAATCACTATTTTTGGATAATGCCACTTTTGATTTCAAGGTGCGATATGTAAATGAAAGTTTTAATAACTGTAACATATCTCACAATGATATGGAGTTAACTAAATAATCTTTAATTTAGGTATATTTTTGTGCAAAACTTTATCCTTATTTAAAAACCTTTTCTCGCATGTTTCGAAAAATTATAACATCTTTAGCAAGTTGCTGTTTTCTTCAGCCCATGTTATGCAGGTATTGAAACAATTAAATGCTGTATCTGGTTCAACTTTTTCATTTGTTGTGTTTGATGGCTCCAATACTTTCTTGGTTTTGTACTGCTTCACATACTTCTTCAGATATCATGTGTGATATCTGCCGCGATAAGTCGATTCCTGTCGCTCTGCAGAGAATAAGTATTTTGATTGGTTTTTTCGTGGAAAAAAATTTTAATTTTTTTATCATTTTGCGTGAAATTATTCAGGTTTTCACATTGGATAATACGAATTGGAGAGGAAATTAGTGTGAGTGAATTATTTAATCATTTCCGTAATTCGAGTTCTGAAATTCGATCCATAACAATCTGAAGAAATGCCTACCATCTGTGTTCACTGTGATAACCCGATTAGCAGGAACAAGCCGGGTATTCGTTGTCACTGTTGTGATCGACAAGGACACGGGATTTGTATTGGACTAACATCGGAAGCAACGAAGGCAATGGAGAATGGTTCTTTAAGATGGATATGTCCTGTATTATATGAATGTGCCTCTATGATTATTATATCACTTAGCTCTATGTTCATGTCATATGTCAATGATAATTAGAATAGAATGGCCGCTAGTGAAGCCACGCTTGTATTTTTGCTGAATAGAAAACTAGATTTAATCCTTTAGTTTTATTAATGTACCCTTGCATCATACATGGTGTCAGGTGTTCAAGTGTGTATTTCTGTAAAAAGTACGTGAATAAACAAATAGTCTGCTTGAAAGACGACTAGACGAGAATGGAGTCATTCTTCAGATCACCGGAGCCGCTGCTTCTAGACGGCAATATATCAGAAAACTGGAAGAGGTTTGAACAGAAATTTAATGTTTTTCTTGAAGCCACAGGATTAAAAGACTCGCCGGAACCGAAGAAAATAGCTGTGTTCTTAAACTTGGTGGGAGATGATGGACTGGAGCTGCACAACAGTTTCACCTACAGCGAAGCTGAAAGTAAATCTTTAAGAATGATAATGCTCAAATTTTCAGATTACTGTTCCCCGAAAACAAATGAAATCTTTGAACGCTATAAGTTCAATAGCATTCGCCAAATGTAAGGTCAAGCGTTCGACAGCTTCCTCACTGACCTGAGAAAAGCAGTAAAAACCACAGGATACAAAGAACAGAATGAAATGATAAGAGACAGGATAGTTATGGGAATTCATGACAAAACCACGCAAGAAAGACTGCTACGAGAATCAAAATTAACACTAACAAAGGCAATTGAATTTTGCCGAACTGTGGAAGTAAGCAAACAACAGTCAAAAACATTGCAAGAAGGTGATGCAGATGTTCATTTAGATGCTGTAAAGCACAAGAAGCCAAATATGTGCAACTATTGTGGTTACAAACACGATTTTAAGAAAAAGTGTCCAGCGTTTGGAAAGACGTGTGCTAGTTGCCAGGGAAGAAATCATTTTGCGTCTGTTTGCAAAAGCAGAACAAAGAACCACAACAATAAAGTAGACGAAGGAAGTTCAAGAAAGAAGAAAGTTGATGAGCTACAGAACAAAACGATGAACCAGACAAGGATGGGTCAGATGCTGACAATAGTGATCATAAACCACTCGAATCAATCTTTAAAAAGGAGTTATCGTCAGCAACTCCAAGAATTCAGAGAATGAGATTAAAGTTATTGAGATACAATATTACAGTCAGATATAAACCTGGTAAATATTTGTATTTAGCTGATACTCTATCAAGAGCTTTTCTAAATGATCAAGAGAACAATTCCGGTGAAGAGATTGATTTTGCAGTGCATTGCCTAATAAAAAATCTTCCAATATCGGATAAACGTAAAATTCAGATTGCTGAGGAAATTGAAAAAGATCCAGTGCTACAGCAAGTAAAATTATTCATTGATACTTGTTGGCCTGATCAGAAAAATATAAAAGGAGATCTCAAATATTTTTATAAACTCAGAGAAGATCTTATTGTTGAAAGCAATTTAATACTCTTCAAAAATAGATTAGTCGTTCCATCACAGATGAAAACTGAAATGCTACAATTGCTTCATCAAGAACATATTGGAATAGAAAAAACAAAAGCCTTAGCAAGAAGCATATTTTATTGGCCAAGACAAGCGAAAGATATAGAAATGTTTGTGAAGTCGTGTAAGATTTGTGAAAAATTCGCTCGTAAAAATCCAAAACAGCCCTTGTTACAATATCCGTTACCGCAAAGACCCTGGGAACGTGTAGGTACTGATATATTTACGTATGGTAACCAAAGTTATCTGGTACTATTTGATGCATACTCAAATTGGTTGGAAATATTGCCAATAACTGATAAAAGCGCTCATGCTGCTATCAAAGTGATGAGACCTATATTTGCAAGGTTTGGTTCCCCAGAGTTTTTGGTGGCAGATAATGTACCATTTAAAAGTTGGCAGTTCAGAAATTTTGCTGATTCCTGAAACTTCAAAATACTGTTCAGAAGTCCACATTTTGCCCGCTCAAACGGTTTAGCAGAAAAGGCTGTATCAATTGCGAAAAATATTCTTAAAAAAACGGAAGGAAAAGATAGTATAGAGGGTATTAATAGCGCTCTGTTGAGTTATAGAAATGCTCCTGTAAAATATATGGACTACTCCCCAGCGCAATTAATGTTTAGCCGTAGGTGCAAAACGAAGGTGCCTATTTCTGACAGATTGCTGCATCCTGAGTTGTGAAAAAATGTTTGTGAAAAATTAAAGAAAAATAGGGAAATTAATCTTTTCAATTTTAATAAAAATTGTGGTAAAGATTTGCCTCCGATTGATAGTTTATTGATATATACAGTATGGTGCAAATGAAAGGAATAAATTCGTTATTCCGTAAACCGGCGACTTTAAGGAAAAATCCTGAAACCCGTCGATTTTTATTTTTAAACGGGCTATTCGTAAGGATACCTTTTTATTTTTGACGTCATCTATGTGAGCGTGATGACGTCATCGCTAAAATTTTCAGATGGAAAGGTGGGTGTTGTAATACATTATTTGAAAGGTCTTTTAAATGCCTATTCAGCCATATCAATAATGTACAAAAATTGATTTTTGTATTTGTTTAAAAAATTCATAAAATTTTATTATCATTATTTAATATGACGTCAAAAATAAAATGACGTCAAAAATAAAATGGTTTCCTTACGAAAAGCCTGTTTAAGAATAAAAATCGACGGGTGTCGGGATTTTTCCTTAAAGTCGCCGGTTTAAGAAATAACGAATTTATTCCTTTCAATTGCACCATACTGTATGTATTTATTGATATAGTATATATTGACTGTTTATAATCATCATCATAAGACATGGGAACCAGGAATTGTAATAAATAAACATGAGGCTCCTAGGTCTTACATAATTGAGGATAATTTTGGAAATAGCATAAGACGAAATCGTCATGATATAAGGCTATCTAATAACCCTTACATGGAACAACATAATCAAGATTTCACTGATGTCTTGAATGAAAATTTGCCCAATCAAGAGCCTTGTAAAACAGCAAGTTGTTCTAATCATTCATCAGTAAATAACAATCTGAGTTCTGATGTATCAATTGATACTAGTTTTGGGTTACCTAGTAATAGTGATAATACTTTAAGAGTTACCCGTTCTGGTCGTACTGTTAAAAGACCTGATAATCTTTAAAACTTAGCTCTATGTTCATGTCATATGTCAATGATAATTAGAATAGAATGGCCGCTAGTGAAGCCACGCTTGTATTTTTGCTGAATAGAAAACTAGATTTAATCCTTTAGTTTTATTAATGTACCCTTGCATCATACATGTCCTACCTGCAAGGAAAAGGACCCTGTGTTGGATGGTAATGTTGAGCGTAAGTTGGATAAAATCATGTCTGAATTAACGGCGATAACTAGGCAGCAGTCCGAGTTTATGAAGTCATTAAACTTTTACGGGGGTAAAATTGATGATTTTGAGAAGAAACTGGAGCATCTTGAAGCGTATGATATAAAATTTGAGTCTATGAGCACAGAGATGGAAATTCTCAAACACGAAAGATGAAATTTGAGCTGAACTTCGTTCAGCAACAAATAAAGATGAATGAGGTTGTAATTGTAGGTTTACCTGAAGCAAAGAATGAAAATGTCTTGAAAACTGTAAAAAATGCTTTGATTGGTCTAAATATACCGTCCGCCGAGACCGATATCGATACCTGTTATAGATCTCACTTTCAAAAGAAGGATGGCCAGTCTCGACCCCTCATTGTCAAATTCAAAACTTATGGCGATTTCCATTGACCCGCTCGAAGCACTCGAAATCGATCTCATCTGTCATGCATCTGTCCAATTGAACCGAAAATATCTGCCAAATATGACAGTGTGACAGCTCCGAGTGATCCGAGCGTGTCAATGGAAATCGCCATAAATTAATGAAAAATGAATGTTTGTCGGCTATTAAACGCAAAAAGGAAGGGTTGAAATCTACTGAATTAGGTTTTCATGAAAAGGAATCTAAAATTTACATTAATGAAAGCTTGACTCCTTATAACAGAAATCTCTTTTATGTAGCCAGACAGTTCTGTAAAATTAATAAATAGTAATATTGCTGGACATAGGACTGTAAGATTTTGATACGTAAGGATGATGGTGCAAGGATTATTCATGTTTCCGTGGAGGGTGACCTTCGTAACTGAGTTGGTGATTCTATATTTCATATAAGTGGATAACATAAGAAGTCAAAATGGATAGCACCAACCATCTGAGCTTGTATTATCAAAATTGCCGCGGGTTACGTACGAAAACTGCAGAGTTTCTTTCATCAACCCTTAACAACGATTACGACTTAATTTGTGTATCTGAAACCTGGCTCAAACCAAAAATATGTGATTCTGAACTTTTTACAGATAATTATTCTGTGTTTCGTAGAGACCGGTGTGACTCAAATAGTGTTAAAGTCGAGGGTGGAGGTGTCTTAGTCGGGGTATCTAAAAGTATCCGATCCTGTGAAATAACGAATTTGGTAAGTGAATCCAGAGTAGAGGATATTTGGATCCAGTTAACTTTATCTCACAAAAGAAGACTCTTTTTGGGGGTATGCTATTTTCCACCGGACATTAAAAACGAAGATTGTGTAAAGTTTTACGATCATGATACTGTTAAATAATAGTCATCCAGGTTTAATTTTCACAGCTTTTATTTAAACTCATAAATAAATCTACATTCTTACAACGTGGTTTCTTAATGAATAATCATAGAACCTCTCTTAACCTCCAAATAATCTAGTAAATAGAAGAGAGGAGTGAAGGAACACAGAACATTATCTCAACAGTTACATCTCTTGTTGAAATGTATAGTGATGATTGTTTTCTGTTGGTGGGGGATTTCAATTTGGGTGATTTCGTCTGGAGTAAGGATGTAAATGGAAGTCTAAGTTGTTATTCTGTTCAGAAAGATGATTATGCCTCATTTAGGGATTTTGTATCTTATAATAGTTTGGATCAGTTTAATAGTGTGTCCAATCACAACAACAGAATTCTTGATCTGCTTTTGTCAAATAATAGTGATACAAATGTAATGCGTGCCTCTTTGCCGTTTGTACCAGAAGATCTTCATCATCCAGCGCTAGTAACGTATGTTAATATCCCCATAGAGAAAATTTCACTGAATAAATCACGCTCTGTTTGTAAATATTTCAATGCAGACTATGTTTCCATAAATTCTGATCTATCTGAAGTTGACTGGCATTCTATTCTAGGTGATAAAAATGTTGATGATGGTGTGCAAAGTTTTTATGATATATTAAATGAGATAATAGATAGGCATGTGCCGAAAAGAATTGTTAGATATAATACATCGTTATGACATTTGAACTAATGTTTATTCTATGATGGTTGTTAATTTCTATGTACATATGTCATTATGTCAATATGAAGATGTTCTTAACTGCTTTTGCTGCATTGTTGTAATTAATCGTACTTAATCCAAATTCATCGTAATAATTAAAGTTGATAAAAACCTACACTGCCTATTTATCATTTCCAACAAGGATGAAAACTGCAAAGAGGTACCCAGTGTGGTTTTCTCGGAGGACGATTGAATTGATCCTAAGCAAATCCAAGTATCATATTAAGTTCAAGAAATTTAGATGTCCGATTCATTATGAAAATTTTTCGGAGCTTCACCGTCAATGTAAAATATCAATTCAAAATGACTACAGGGCTTACATTGCTAGAGTTGAGCAAAATATTGAGAAAACCCGAAGACTTTTTGGTCTTATGTTAGTGGGCTGTATAATTCTTGTAATGCACCATCCGCAATGATATATAATGACGCTGTAATCCAGGATGCTCCGTCCATAGCTAACGCATTCAGCAAATATTTTTCGGGAGTATATGAAGATCCACATAAACCAGTACTGCAAAGAACAGTAATCAAAACCTCGCGATCTATATCTATTGATGATATCAGCATAACAGAAATTGAAGCAAAGATTAAAGCACTGAATATTGCTAAGGGCCCAGGTCCTGATCTTTTTCCACCTATTTTTATTAAGTCATGCGTTTCGTCATTATCTGTACCTCTTCATATCATTTTTAGCAAGTCCCTTAAGCAAGGAATTTTCCCTGAAAAATGGAAGTTAGCAAAAATTGTACCAGTTCATAAAAATAAACAAAAGAATAAAGTTGAGAATTACAAGCCTGTCCAAGCAGATTGATGTTGAGAAATTTGATGATTTCATTGCCGAATCGCAATGCAAGCAAAAAATGTATTATGATAGGAGAAAGTCGGTGAGAGAGCTCCCACAGTTAAGTAAAGGAATGTTGGTTCTAGTCAGAAAGCAAATTGACAGTAAGTGGCAGAAGGCTACTGTTTTAGAAAAAGTTGGAATTCGATCATATAAATTAAGATTACATAATGGAATAATATTGATAAGAAATAGAAGGTTCATTAAATGTTTAAAGTTAAATTCAGAATTTAAAAGACCCAGGGTAGCTACATCAGAGGCTACTCAAGGTCCTGGAGAAAATTATAGAAATCTCTACTTACCAGTACAAACTGATAGTTGTCAAAAGAGGGATGAATTGGGGACAAATAAATTCTTGAACAATCAACTTTCAGATCAGAATATTATGAACAATCAACTTTCAGATCAGAATATTATGAACAATCAACTTTCAGATCAGAATACAAATTTTGATATTGAAACTCCACCAGTACTCAGTTCTTCAGATGAGTTATCTTGTAGTACAGACAATGAGAAAGAAATTGTACAACCTAATGACGAAAATACTGTTGTGCTTTCTAGACAGACCACAACTACGAGATCAGGTCGAATTAGTACATTTCCTAAAAGATTTGATATATATTCAACTTTTGAGTAGTTGTTAGATGTGTTAATCTGTAGTTGTAAGATGTGTAAATCTGTAGTTCTAAGATGTATAAATCTGTAGATGTAAGATGTGTAAATCTTGTTGTTCAAAAAGGGAGATGTGATATATACATATATGATATATATTATACAATACATGTTTATAAGAGTGGAACACATCCCTTATAGTTTTATACTGTGCGATTGCGCACTGGACATTACAAGAATTTCATAAAGTGGTTGTCAAAAATAAACCCGCCAGTCAACAGCCAACCGTCCTTTCATTAACATATCCTCTATGACACGTGTTGATAGAACAATTTTATACCGTGAAATAATGTTAGGTTATTCTGTGATTTATGATTGACATAAGTAGTTAGTCTGTGGTTGAAAAAGAAGTAGAAGGTTAAGTTTTAATGGCTGTAACGTTGTATGGAAGAAAGAAATAAAAATCTACAAAAATCCGAATAATCTCTTCTTGAAACCTGAGTTATACTTGAGGAAGCCAACCGCTGCACTCTGATTATTTCACAAATACCAATTTCATCAGGTTATCGGCCCAGAGTCCGCAATTGGCACAGGCAAACTCGGAAGCGAATAAAGGTTAGTCAGGAAAACGTGCTCAAACGTAATGGCAAATCAAGAAGAAAAGTATAAAGTTCCACTTTTTGATGGCAGTAACTACCGCAGTTGGAAGTTTCGGATGGAAATTCTACTAGACGAACTGGATTTATTAAAGTATGTACAACAACCCTTGAAGTTGGTGAATGTACCAAGTACAGGAACGGAAGTTCAAGAACTAACTCGTCGAAACAATCAACTAATAAAAGATGACAAAGCATGTAAAAGAAGAATAGTTTCCAAAGTAGCTGACTCTCATCTGAAGTTTTTACAAGGCAAGCAAACTGCTTATGACATGTGGGAAAGTTTGAGAAGTGGCTTTGATCGACAAAGCTTAGCCACACAAAATCGTATCAAACGACAAGTAGAAACATTTCGTAAGAAATCAAGTGTAAGTCTTTCTGAACACTTTTTACGTTTTGATCAGCTAATAAGGGAATACAAATCAGCTGGAGGTAAACTAAGTGAGAGAGAATGTGTTCTTCAACTGTTCCAATCAGTATCCACGAATGAATATCAAACAGTAATAAGTTCATTGGAAACTCTATCCTTAGCAAATGAATCACTAATTACACTCGCTGCTGTCAAGGGAAGGTTACTCGATGAAGAAGCTAAACTCAATACGATGTCAACCAGATCCAGAGATGAAAACCCATCGTCTGCTGTCTTCGTGACAAATTCAGGAAAGAAATTCAACAAACAATCATATGGAAAGCAAAGTATCACTTCAGGAAAAGATGCCAATCACGAAGCATTCCCATACAAGTGCTATTTCTGCAACTAGATTGGACACAAAAAGGCTGAGTGTAGGAAGTTACTGAAATGGATGGAACAGAAATCAGGACAGGTAAATGCCGCTTCAACAATTGCCAAAACAGGTAATGCAGATTTTTGTTTTGTTGCTGATAATGAAAATTCCAAAACCTTTGTTAAATGGTATTTAGATTCAGGTGCAACTGAACATTTGGTTGGAGACTGCAATTGTTTAAATGATGTTAGATTGTTACACAATTCAATTAAGATTAAGGTTGCAAAATCAGGACAATATATGCTTGCTGAAAAATGTGGTTCTATTAGAGTAAAGTCTATTGTTCATGATAAATCTTATAATATAAATATTAATGATGTGTTACATGTACCAAATTTGCAGTATAATTTACTATCTGTAAGAAAACTAGAAATGAATTTTTGAAAAAGGTCAAGCAAAAATTATGAATAATAATGTATAGACTACTGGCCCATGCTGAAAAAATTATGGGTCATTTGAACCACCAGGTTACCTATCTAGAACGATATAAGAGCATAAAATAATAAGATTCAGCACTATGCCGTCACTTGTAAGCTGTCCAACTGAGTGCAGGTGAGAATTCGAAAGTACAGGTAGAGTGAGTACATTTTGGTCACATATTTTTGTACGGCATTCTTACCACCGATAGATCCATGAAAAATAATAAGAAAACGCGCAGTGCCGTACAAAAATGGTGGTCCACAACGTCGAATTTTTTTTTATTTTCTGACAATTACCAGGGTAAATTTGGTCATTTGATCTTGTACGGCATCTGTGTCATACTATTATTATTATTATTCCATATGGAAAACCGTTCGAAGTTAGTCGCGATCATTTCGACTCTCGAAATTATAAGTTTTTCCATATATTGAAGAAAAATATTTGGTGGAAAAAACGCAATTTCAAACTAAAATCGAAGTGGTTTGATTTTTGCGAACATTCTACACAAAAAAACAACGTGAATAAGTACAAATTGTAATTATAAACAAGGTAAATTTGTTGAAAATTGTTTGTGATTGAGACATCTGGGCATCTGGCTGAACTGATAAGTGGAGTTAACAGATAAAATTCCATAGGCGTCCGGTTGCTTTTTACTGCGTTAGTATGGGAGGAAAAAGTAAACCACAAAAATGCAAAGCTTGCATTAAGGCATTGGGGAAAACTCTACCCAAAGTTCGCTGCAATGGAGAATGTAAATCTTGGTACCACGCTACGGAACAGTGCACCTCTCTACCAGACAAAGAATTAGTGCAAGTTATCCAAAAGAAAACACTCTGGATATGTCAGGTCTGTGCCGGAACAGAAGAAAGTGAAGAGTCTGAGGAGGAAGAAAGTGAACAGGATAGTGGTGATGAAAGAAACAGAAAAAACTCGCCAAAAAAACAAAGAACAAGTTATGGTGGAAATAAATCTTTGAATACTGAAAACAAATTAGATACACTATTGAAACAAAATGAGAAAATACTGATGAAATTGGAAACGATTGAAAGGGAAAACAAGCAGATGAAGCAAGAACTCAGAGAAATAAAAGAAGAAAATCTTAAGCTTAGAAAAGAGGTAGACATTCTGAAATCTCAAAAGGAAACTACTAAACAAGACTCCCTGAAAAATAATATTATTATTAGTGGACTTCCGCTAAATGAAAATACACATGAAAAAGAGCTAAACAGTTATGTACTTGGAATTACAAAAAAATTGGGTATCACTGCTACTGAAGAAGAATTTAAGTGTATCAAAATGGTCAGAGAAAATTCTAAACTCGTGAAGGTTATATTGTCAAAAACTGAAATAAAAGAACTTATAATGCAGAAGAAGAAAAACAACGACCTGAATACGAAGCAAATAGGACTATCAACTGATCAGGTAATATACATTAATCACGATATGACGCCCCAAAATCAATTATTAAACAAGGTTAAATATGCCTGGTATAACGATGGGAAAGTTTTTGTTAGAAAAACTGACTCAAGTCCTATAATAAGAATTAAGTCAGAAGAAGATTTGATTAACCTTAAAAAAAACTAAAAAGTACAAATAAAAATGAAAAATTACACATACTCTACTTAAACATACGCTCAATACGAAAAAAAAACAAATTTGAAAACCTACTCTACTATGCATCAAAATTTAATAACCCACATATCATAGCTATAACGGAGTCATGGCTGAAAGAATCTGAGACTGCATACTACAACATTGAAAACTATAATGCCGTTCATGAATGCAGGAAATCGAGAGGAGGTGGAGTAATTATGTACATCAGACAAGAACTTAAATATGAAATTTTAGAAGTTGAAAAACTAGATAAAATGAACGTTTGTGCTGTGTACTTGCCTAAATATAAAACGAACATTCTTAATATCTACCGTGCTCCAAAAAACAACGTGCATCATTTTATAGATTGTCTGGACCAATTGCTGAATAAAAATTGCATAATTGTTGGTGATATGAATTTGAATGTAGCTCCTGATAATGATACTAATGTAGTGAAAAAATATAAAAATACAGTTGGCCTAAATTCATATATAATTCAAAATATAAATAAAAGGAATATAATAACAAGAAGGAAAAACTCGGTGGGTACAATAATAGACCATCTTATAACACACAAGAACAAGAAGTGATCTTTAAAACCATATGATACTGCAATATCTGACCACAAATTACTAAATATAAAAATCAACTTTCGGAGCAAACTACCTAATGTAAAAGAAATAAGAACAATTGAAAAAGTGGATTACGATAAATTACGTGAACTTCTTCAGGGTGAAATGCAAAATGTAGAAAGTATCGATAAACTGGATAAAGTCATTTCAGAAACAAAAGCACAGTGTACTTCCTTCAAAACAATCAAAATTTTAAGGAATAATAATTGGTTCAACTACACAGTTCAAAATCTAATGAAAAAACGAGATAAAGCTTACAAAAAAATGAAAAAACATCCTAATATTGAGGAAGATAAATATCAATTTGACACACTAAGGAAAGAAACTCACAAGGCAATAAAAAATGCAAAAAAAGACTATCTAAATGCAAACCTACAAAAAATTGGAAATGACACAAGGAAAATGTGGAAATTATTGAATAGCACAATGAACATCAAACTAACAAGCTCAGCAGATATTTACAAATTGAAGCTTAAAGATAAAATAATAACATCCAACCATGAAATTGCTTCTTCATTCAATGAGTACTTTACAAATGAAGCAATTGATCTCCAAATTCAGTTACCCTTAATGCCTTATGTTGATAATGAAAATATAATTGCTGACAAATGTATCTACCTCAAGAAATGTACGGAATCTGAACTGGGAACAATTGTATTTTCTTTGAAAAACTCGCCATCGAAAGGATTTGATGAGATATCCTCATATAATATAAGAGAAATATACCATACAATAAAAGACAAATTATTGGAACTGATAAATGAGTGTCTTAATGTGGGTGTTTATCCGTCCTACATAAAAATAGCCAAAATATTACCTGTATTTAAAAAAGGAAAGAAGGAAGACATCAGTAATTATCGTCCCATTTCAATTACCCCAATTTTATCAAAAATAATAGAAAGAGTGATTAAAGACAGACTCATCAAGTTTTTTGAACTCTCCCCACAACAATACGGATTTCAAAAATCAAGCTCAACATTGGGTGCTACGACCGACTTGATAGAAAGTATAATTGAAAAAACGGACCAGGGCTATTATGTGACGACGGTATTCATTGACTTGAAAAAGGCTTTTGACACAGTGGATCATCAAATACTCCTCAGGAAGCTTCATGATATGGGCGTTCAGGGTGCTGCTTGGAGTCTTCTGCAATCATTCCTAAAGAACCGACAACAATATGTATTTGTCAATAAAACAAAAAGTCCTAAGAAAAATGTTAGATGTGGTGTACCCCAAGGATCGGTCCTCGGACCACTACTCTATTTGTTGTATGTGGAGAGTCTTGGTGAAATTGATCTGAGTGCAGAATATTATATGTTTGCCGATGACACAGTCTTGGTATTTTATGAAAAAGACCTCAAAAGCCTACAGACAAAAGTTAATAAGAATTTATCCGAATTTTACAAATGGCTGTGTCGAAACAAACTGGTAGTGAATGAGAATAAAACAGTGTACATGATCTTCAAACCAAAGCGACAAGAAAAATCACCTATTAATCTCGACTTCACGATAAATGGAAAAAACATCAGAAAAGTAACACAATACACTTACCTTGGCTTGGTTATAGATGAAAATTTAAACTGGGAAAGACATATTGACATGATCATTGGTAAACTGGCTGGATTAATAGCCTGCATGAAAAGAGTGGGTAACTGTTTTGATTTGAAGCACAAACTTTTGGTGTACAATTCACATATTAAAAGTGTCTTAACATATCTACTGCCAATTTGGGGAAATACCACGAAGTTTAATATAAATCGTCTTCAGAGGTTACAGAACAGAGCAGTGAAAACTATTTTTAATCTAAAATTTGAAACAAGAACAAATCTACTTTATGAACAATACCCAATTTTGCCAATCAAAAAACTCATAAAACAAGAGCTGTGTGCGTTGGTCTTCAAAATAAATAATAACTTACTGAAAACCAAGGTCTGCTTTGAACAGTTTTCACACGACTATGAAACAAGACACAGGGACAAATTCACCTTAAATAAAAACATCCGTTCAAACTATGGCAGAAGAAGACCAAGCTTCATAGGACCACAACTGTATAACGAACTGCCAAAAAACATTAGATTATCTAAGACGTTCCATTCTTTTAAAAAAAAATTGAGAATTTATCTTGAAAATTGTTGAATTTATTTTAAGTTTTTACTATGAATATTAATATGAATTTTATGTATAAGAAATTTATATCTGTGATAACAACTTATGTTGATTAACAGTATTATCAATAAATAATAAAATAATAATAAATAATACTATTTCAATACTGCTTCTAATCCATTATTCCGCAACGCCGTACAAAAATCATGCGACAAGTGGAAAAAATCAAGGGTTGTAATCCCCTCTCTTTCCGTGGTCCAGGGGTGATTTGAAAAAGTACGGCTTCGGTTCCAAAACATTATCTAGCACTCAAAAGTACTATTAAAAATAATGCCGTCAAAAAATGATTGTTCATTTGAATGTAAATCAATAATTACCTTAATTGCATCGTATCCTTGATTTTTAGAGCTGTAAAGTCATTTGATCCTGTACGGAAATTTTTTTTTTAACATGATTTTGTAAAATACAATTGTTATATAGTATTGCCGTTCAAAAAAAAACCGTTCTAAAAAAAATTATAGAGAAATACAAAAACTGAAATTTTGCGAATTATTGTAAAAGTTTAAATATCATAGATTAATGAAATATAGCAGTTTTCTACATTTTATCCCTTGTTTTAAATAGTATTAACATATATAAATTAGGAAAAAATGATGCCGTACATTTTTATGCACACCATATCTTTTAGGCTGATGAAAGTGACGCTACAATTTTGAGGGTACTTTATGGCCATCTGATACAGTACGGTATCAACATAATTTTGAAGAGAACAATTGATAATATGATAAAATCACTATGACGTCTAACTGAACTGAAACGGTGTGTATATTATGTCCAAGAATTGAAACTGTCAATCCCAGTATCAACAGTTTTGTATACTTTTTGGTTCAGTATATACTTCAAACCTTATTGATACATACATATAATTGATATGTTTCATTGTAATGATGTGAATAAATAAAACAATCATGTTTTAGAAAAATTCGAAATATTTAATGATAATAATAAAAAAATGGTCATTTCATAAAAAAAAATTCATAAATTTAATGATGATAATAAGAAATATGGTTTCCCTACAAATGCTAAACGTCGTAACAGAACGTCGCTCCAAAAATGTGCGAGTACTTATGATACTGAAATTAGCAGAATTATTTTTGAAAAATTAAAAATAAAATTGCACATCTACATAATTCAAGTATAAATCGATAGTAAACAAACCCATATATGACATAGTTTCTAACTAGGAACCTAGAATCAAGAAAAGACTGAAAATTTGTACAAATAAACTATCTAAATGCCGTATAAAATAAATTTCACCTTACATTTCGTTATATAGATTTTTTCTTTTTGATTTTTTCAATTGAATTTTTTTTTCCCTTTGAACCAACGAAAATGTACGGCATATGAAAAAATATTATCTATGCATAAAATACTTTCAAAATAAATTTATTTCATGTTGTGTCAAATCACCTGCTGGACTACGGAAAGAGAGGGGATTACAACCCTCGATTTTTTCCCCTTGTCGCATGATTTTTGTACGGCGTTGCGGAATAATGGATTAGAAGCAGTATTGAAATAGTATGAAACAGATGCCGTACAAGATCAAATGACCATATTTACCCTGGTAATTGTCAGAAAATAAAAAAAAAATTCGACTTTGTGGACCACCATTTTTGTACGGCATTGCGCGTTTTCTTATTTTTTTTCATGGATCTATCGGTGGTAAGAATGCCGTACAAAAATATGTGACCAAAATGTACTCACTCTAACTGTACTTTCGAATTCTCACCTACACTCAGTTGGACAGCTTACAAGTGACGGCATAGTGCTGAATCTTATTATTTTATGCTCTTATATCGTTCTAGATAGGTCACCTGGTGGTTCAAATGACCCATAATTTTTTCAGCATGGGCCAGTAGTCTAGTAGTTGTAGCTGTTGCTTCACGTAAAGAAAAACTGTATGATTTACATTTTGAAACAATGGTAGGCATGACTGAAGCAAATATAACAGTAACAGAACTCGATATCTGGCATCGCAGGTTAGGTCACCTTGGTAAGAATAAATTAATAGAATTAGAAAAATTAGCAGATCTCTGAATTTTTGCAAGCTTCAGCTGAGACTGCACTTTTACAGTACACTCCCACCAAGCAATGCTGCCGTAAGTGATTTGTGGTCTCACCACCATCACGTACAACCAGTGGAGCTGTTTCGGAGCCAGTCCCCACCTCTTTCCACAAGTCCGCTGGCACGCCCAGAGAGAGTGCCTAGCCTTATGGATCACCCTATCCAGGTGTGAGTTCCAGTTCAGCTTTCTATCCAGGATAACACCCAGATATCTAGCCTCATCCGCGAACGGGATGTTAATTCCATTCATAGTGATGGAAACTATATTTAGTTTCCTCTTCCTAGTGAATGGCACAATCAAGGTCTTTCGAGGGTTAACGTTTAACTGTTCCCCCTCACACCAGCCTTGTGTTGCTGTCAGTGCCTCTGATAGGCTCTCGACCAGGACTGAGTCATCCCGGCCCGTGGCCATAATGACTATGTCGTCGGCGTACGCTTGGACATATACATCCAGCGTGCCTAATATGGCCAGTAAATCGTCCACCAGAAGAGACCACAGTAGGGGGGAGAGTACTCCTCCCTGTGGACAGCCCCTTCTGGCAATGAATCTCACTATGTCCCCACACAGGGACGTGGAGATGAGTCTGTTAGTCAGCATGGATCTTATCCATTCCACAATGAGGTCTGATACTCCCCTGGCCCGCGCCGCTTCACAGAGCGAGTACGTGAGCGGTGCGTTAAAAGCACCCTCGATGTCCAGGAAGGCCACTAAAGCAGTCTCCTTGTGGTCCAGATATTGCTTCAGCCTTCCCACCAAGTTGTTTAGGGCCAGGTCAGTTGATTTACCACTCTGAAAAGCGTACTGGTGCTCACTCAGAGGATTCAGTGATAGTACACTGGCCCTGATGTAGCGGTCCAGAATCTTCTCGAGGGTTTTCAGAACGAAAGACGTTAGGCTTATCGGTCTGTATGAGTTAGGTTGTGAGCACACTTTGCCCACTTTAGGGATGTAAACAACCCTAACCTTACGCCAGCTTGTCGGGATAAAGTTCCAGGCAACACTGGCTCTAAAGAGTTTGATTAAGTACGGAAGGAGGTCATCTTCCCCCTGCTGAAGCAGAGCAGGGAAGATGCCATCCTCGCCGGGGGACTTGAAGTTGATGGTATGCAAGTCAACAAGACAGAGAAAGTTGAAAGGGTATGTGAGGTTTGTGTAAGCGGTAAACAGACTAAATTACCACATAACGAAAAGCGCACTAGAGCAAGACCATTAGAATTAATACGTAGCGATATAATGGGACCGATTAATATTGCTTCATGGAATTCAAAGAAATACATACTTTGTTTCGTAGATGATTTTACTCATTTCACAGAGGTTTATTTTTTAGAACATAAATCGGAGGCATTTCAATTTTTCAAAATTTATAAAGCAAGGGTCACTGCACATTTTAATCTTCCAATAAGCAGGTTTAGGTGTGATAGAGGGACGGAGTACCTATCCAAAGAAATGAAATATTATTTTGAAAGGGAGGGCATTCAATACGAATGTACTATAAGGTATACACCGCAACAAAATGGTGTCTCGGAAACGATGAATAGAACAATAGGAAAAGGCTAGGTGTATGCTTATCGAATCGGGCTTGAGAAAGTACCGTCAAATGGGGCTAAGTGAATCAAAAATATGCGTTTTTTGTCGCTTTTTCGGAGATTATTCAGATAAAGAATCCACAAAAAATAATGGAGGTTCTGCCATTCTTTGCGAATAGTTCAAGTGAAATAAAATTCCGAAAAAATTAAGAGAACACCTTCATTTTTTTTTGTAAAGTCTGATTCACTTTAACCACCACTTTGGGGTAAAATGGGTCAGGCATTTAAAATGCATGTAAACCCATTTTAAAATACTCTGGGGCATAGTGACTCAAAAAAAAAAATTTTTTTTCAACAAAATCGAGAAAAACTTGGAAAAAAGTTTGAAACAAACTAACAAAATCTTTATTCTGCATCACATTATATCACAGTAAGACAAAAAATTAACTAAAACATGATTCTTTATCACAGTATTCTTACAGTATTAAAAAAAAATAGAATTTTTTTCTTGTACAAAATGAAAGGCATTCTTAAATAATCACAAGTTAGAGAAATAACAATTACTCTAACCTTTTCAATTCATCGTTGTTGATGTCGAAAGCAAACTTTCCCCTTTTCTCTGATTTTTTATGAAGTCTTCTAATTATTTGGTCACGGGTAATCAAACAAACGTCTTCAATATCCGGATAAACAAAATATCCTTTTTCATAGATTCCTTTCTTTCTCATGGCATTTATTGTCAGTTGATCACCACAATTATTTTTTATTTTGCCAACGAATAGCCTATCTCGTTTGTCAGTGGCGAACTTTACTATGACAAATTCGCCAACGGCTGGTTCTTTAGAAGGGGCTTCCATCATATCATTGTTGGTTGCCTTTGATGTTGACGGCCTTCCCATGTAATATTCAATATTTTCCTGATCACTCAAGATTAATTCTTCATTTGTATCTTCTTGAAACGTTTCTTGTTCCTCGTTTCTCTTTTTATTTATTATTTTGGACGGTTTTCTTTTCGGTGTTGGGGGATCTATCAATGTGGATAATAAGTCTTTGCTTGAAACACTCCTTCCTGCTTGGATATTGATTTTTTTACCTCTTTTTATCGATTGAGAAGGTGTAGTTTTCAAAGTTTCTAGGTGACTTACAATTGTTTGAGTCCATACACGGTTATCATTGTCTACAGTGTCGGTCTCAACATGCCTTGGAATTTTCTGTAAAACTTTATCGGGATTGAAGGGCACAATTCCACATGCTCTAAAACCTGCAATTGAATTTAGTTCAGATTTCAGGCCAATCTTCTGAATAGCTTCTTTAAGCAGCTTTGGGAACATAGTTTTTGGAACAACTCCCCGATGCTTCAGTTTCCACTTTTCCAAGACTGCTCTCCAAGAAGCTTTTAAAGGTCTGAAGTAAGCAACATCAAGGGGTTGGAGTAGGTGTGTTGAGTTTGGGGGCAGAAGGACAAATTTAATAGAATTTTCCTCACATTCTTTGATAACAGATATCGTGATGTGACTATTTAAATTATCCCCTATCAGAACTTTTGGACCAGATAATTTTTTGAAATAGGGAATGACGATAGTGTTGAACCAGTCCTCGAACAATTCTGAGTCAAACCATCCACTCATGCTCCTGTTGTATCTTGCTCCCTCAATTCCCCCCTCTGTCCAGCCTTCATAGGAGTGTTTGGCCTTATAAACTACGTAGGGAGGTAGTAATGTACCATCTGCACTGATTGCGAACATCACTGTCGTGCTGGTTTTTGTGGCGTCAATTAACCGATGTGCGTGTTTTGATCCTCTTCTAGTTATAACTTTAGCTGACCCAGGGTCATCTACAAAATTCGTCTCATCGTAGTTAATAATATTTTGTGCCGGAATGTCTGCTAGGGTGTTCCGTAACTGCTCAAAATATTCTTGAATAACTTCATAAGTTAATGCTCCTCTTACGCGTTTGGTATTTTCAGCCAATTTCACAGTAAGGTCTCTATGTCTGTTCAAGTAACATTTGAACCAATCCACTCCTGGCATATTTTCTTCAAATCTTTTTTCTCTCATTCCGAGTTTATTGAGGTATTGTTGTACTATCAACCTGATGTCTGTACTTTTTAAAGGAAATCCCCACTCGACACAAACTTCGAGTGTTTCCTTCAATCGGGTTTCCTGTGCATCACTGAGCACAGGTTGCCTGCCGTACTTCAGAGGGTGATGGCCATGAAATCTTCTTTGTACGGTAGAATAGGGTACACCATACTTTTCCGAAGCTTGTCTCATTGACAAAGCACCACTTTTCACAGCTGCTACAGCTTTCTGAACAAATTCTTTGTTGTAATTACATTTTCCTTGTGGCCCCAACTTTTTGGCGCTCTAGTTCCTCGGAACTGAGTGCTTATCAATTTGCCCAAATGTCTGTAATTTTCGAATATTTCGATGAAAATGGTCTTAAACGATTTGGTTCGACTCACTGATCAAGAATCCGTGGTCGAAATTCATTCTGTCCGGCCGGTCCGGCCGGCCGGCCGGCCGGCCGTAGGCACGATAACTCTCGAACGGAATGAGCTAGAGAGTTGAAATTTTCAGAGTAGGTTTGGGGGATGAATATCTCGGCTAAGTTCGTTATTGGGCAAAATCGGACAAATGGTTTCGGAGTAACAAAAAAAAAATTTTTTTTTTACGAAACAAATTCCAAATTAAATTTTTTTTAATAAAAAGTTTTTTCATGAGAATCCAATCATATCATTTTTAACTCTAACAAGCTAATACTTTCGGAGATATGATTTTTCAAAATTTCAATAATAAATCGTATTTCAACGTTGTCACAGAATAATATTATTCTATGTATGAATATGAATTGTCATAATGTCAAATTATGTTCCTGAGACTAATAAATCATAGTATATCTTGTCTATGCTAATCAATCGAAGAATTGTGAGCGAAGTGAGAAAAATCTCAGATATGATTTTTCAAAATTTCAATAATAAATCGTATTTCAACGTTGTCACAGAATGATATTATTCTATGTATGAATATGAATTGTCATAATGTCAAATGATGTTCCATGTTCCTGAGACTAATCAATCGAAGAATTGTGAGCGAAGTGAGTTAAATCTCAGTTGTTTGCTCCGATATTAGTTTTTCTCAGAAAATTCTTACATTTCGGAACTGAACATGAAGTAAGAGATCTGAGAGTAGTGAGACTGCTTTTCATCCATAGACATAGATATAACTCTCGAACGGATAATGAGGTAGGTAGTTGAAATTTTCAGAGTAGTTTAGGGAGATGAATATCTCGGTTAAGTTCGTTATTGGGCAAAATTGGCCAGATTTAATTTGATTTCTTCCATGGTGCTTTTCTCATTCTCATGATTGCTCATTTAATCTTGATAAATAAACTATTATTTGAATTGAATTTCCTTTAGGATGCAGTTCTATTATATGAATACATTGATATAATTCCCAACTCTGAGAAACCAATACTTTCGGAGATATAATTTGTCTGTTTGAACTAGAGCGCCAGAAAGCTCCTGTCCACAGGGCTTGAACCCATTTTTTTTATATATTCTCACCATGCTGAAATTAATCAATCAAATTATTAAACATTCAAATTTAACTCATAGTAAAGCAACTTATAACTAAATATGACAGCACCTTTGAAGAAATTAGAATGATTCATTTTACCCCTTATAATGACTACTTTGAAATAAAACGAATGCTGAAATTCAACTAAAAACAATCGGACCAGAATTTTATCAAATATGTATTCAGTAAATACTAGTAAAGACATTTCGAGTAGGCAAGTAAATAAAATTATAATATTAGTGCCTCCACAATCAATCGTTTAAACAGTTCCGTGAAAATAGCAAAATCTATTCAATCATAAAGTGTGTTCCTGATACTCACGTGTTCCCTTAAGAGCGGCGAAACGATCCTGTTCACTTTCTTACACATACTGGCAAGACGACCGGGATGCAAAAATGTTGCAATATTGCAGCTGGAGCAAACAGCCCTCGCTTTTTTACGGAAATACCCGATTGATTCATTTTACCCCCTATGGTTCACTTAGCCCCGTTTGACGGATCTATGGAATGAAGCAGTGCTCACTGCAGTCTATATAATAAATAGAACACCAACTACAGCTCTCAATGGGAGGATACCAGCTGAAGTATGGTATGGCAAGAAACAAAATTTGAGTAAGCTAAGAGTTTTTGGTTGCATTGCATACCTGCATCCTCCAAAACATATGCTGGACTGGAAATTTGCTTCCAGAACAATAACCTGTTACATGATTGGATATTGTCATAATGGCTATAGGTTATGGTACCCAAAGGAAGAAACAGTTATCGAAGGTCATGATATTGTTTTCGATGAATCTTCGAAGTACATTAAAAGGCAACTTACTGACTGGGATGACACCAGTCAACAGAGAGCAGAACCGACAGAAGCCATAAATCAAGGAGAAACTGATCGACAAGTCGAAGAAGAAAATCTAGAGGAATCTGAAGACACAGAAAATCAACCTGAACCTATGCAAAGGCATAGTGAACGAAACAGAAAACCACCAAATTATCTCAAAGATTATGTCGTTCATGATGATTTCGATGCACTTGCATTTAATGCTAAAACCTTTGTAGATGATGTTCCCGAAACCTATGACGATATAAAAGGAAGAACTGATGAGAAATTTTGGAAGCAAGCAGTAAAGAGAGAGCTGGATGCACTTCAGGAGAATAATACCTGGACTTTATGTGAGCTACCCAAGGATAAAAGAATTATTGAGAACAAATGGGTCTTCAAAATAAAAAAGGATTCACAAGGGAATCCCCATACTTACAAGGCTAGGTTAGTCATTAAAGGTTGTAGTCAACGTAAAGGATTTGATTATAAGGAAACATATTCGCCAGTCGCAAGATTAGACACCGTGCGGGTTTTGTTCTCTATAATAGTCTCTAAGGGCTTAATCTGTGAACAACATGATGTTAATAACGCATTTTTAAATGGCGACTTAACAGAAGAAATTTATATGCGGAAACCTGAAGGGTTAGAAGACGGTTCATCTTATGTTTGTAGATTAAATAAAGCGCTCTATGGTCTAAAACAAGCTCCTAGAATATGGAATTTAAAGTTCGATGATTTTATAATAAGTTTGGGATTTAGAAGGAGTAAAAATGATTGTCTCTATATTCGGAAAATAAATACTCGAATCATGTTTATTCTTATTTATGTTGATGATATCATTTTAGCGTCAAATGATCCTAAAGAATTAGATGAAGTTAAATCAAAATTGCTGTCAGAATTCAAGTCAAAAGATTTAGGAAAATTGGATTGTTTTCTAGGAATCGGTGTCACTTATAGCTCTGATACCTTGTTCCTATCAAACGAACAATTCTTAAGAAATGTACTGAAACGGTTCAAAATGGATGAAAGTATTCCAATTTCAACACCATTAGAGACAAAACCACCCAGGGATTTGATAGGTCCTTGTATTGTAGGAATTAAACCCTATCAAGAATTGGTTGGTTGTTTAATGTATGTCATGGTGTCAACCAGACCTGATTTAAGTATGGCAGTCAATTTTTATAGTCAGTTTCAATCAAATGCAACTGAAAATCAATGGGTTGGTTTGAAACGCCTTAAGATACATTAAAGGGACTTTGAATTATGTACTAGTTTTTACCAGAAATCTTACAGAACCTCTTATCGGATATGCCGACGCTGACTGGGCGAATGAATATGATAGAAGGTCTATAAGCGGATACTTATTTGAAGTTTTCGGTAATTTAGTTGCATGGTGCACTAAGAAACAGAGAATGGTCACTTTGTCATCTACGGAGGCAGAGTACGTGGCGCTTAGTCTAGCAGCATGCGATTTTATTTGGTTGAGAAATCTTCTTCTAGAAATGAACATAGCTGTTCGAAGCGTAAATATATTTGAAGACAATATGTCTTGCATACATCTTTTAACAAAGCCCAATCATTCAAGACAAAAACACGTTGATGTGAAGTATCATTTTATTAAAGAATTAATAGCCTCAAATGAACTGAAAGTTCTATTCATAAATACAAGTGAACAAAAGGCTGATATACTTACCAAAGGACTTACGACTTCACAATTTTGTAAGTTACGTTTTGGACTAGGAGTAATTCCGCATAATTGAATTTATGATATTTTAGTTGCTTCAGTTATGCATACCAAGGTTTCTTACCTTATATATATATTATTTTGTTTTGTATTCAGTACGGTAGTAAAATTGAGGGGAGGTGTTGATAGAACAATTTTATACCGTGAAATAATGTTAGGTTATTCTGTGATTTATGATTCACATAAGTAGTTAGTCTGTGGTTGAAAAAGAAGTAGAAGGTTAAGTTTTAATGGCTGTAACGTTGTATGGAAGAAAGAAATAAAAATCTACAAAAATCCGAATAATCTCTTCTTGAAACCTGAGTTATACTTGAGGAAGCCAAACGCTGCACTCTGATTATTTCACAAATACCAATTTCATCAACACGTTACAGAGGGGGACGGAGACGCGGGCGGAGTGTGCCGGATTATTGGACGTGTCGGTCTGTTGAAGTGCCGGATTAGTGAGATTCTACTGTAATTGGAAATTTGGAATGAAAATGGCCCTTATTCATGAGAATCTATGGCGTAGCATAAAAGGGTATCCTACAGGAGACACGTCGTAAGACATTTCAAACAGCTAAAACAGCAGCTGTCTTCATGCTTCGAGGCATAAAAAACAAGTGGAGCCAGCCTTTAGTATACTGCCTATATCATTCCAACTGTCCTGCAGGAGATATGCATATTTAATTTCATGACCTGATAATTAAATTAAAAACAATTTATGTTAAGGTACGTTTAATGTTGTGTGATACGGGGTCTAATAATATCGAACTAAAACATATTTTTTGGTTGGAGATGAAAAGATATTTTTCATGTTCGATCCTCCTCATCTCATTGAAACTGTAAGGAATAATTTACAAAAACATGATTTTTTGAAAGAAAAGGGAGACGTGATTTCTTCCAAATACATTAAGGATTTCTATAATCATGATGAACAATTTCCCGAACAATTTCGAGAAGATGAAGGTAAAATATGCGACTCAATTGCTGAGCCATACATTTTCCTCAACGCTAAGTACTTACATTAGATTTGGGGTTGCTGATGTGGCTGGATATGCTACCGCTGATTTTGTGGATAGGATGGACAAATTATTTGATCTTTTTAATTCTTCTAATCTATATGATGCAAAAGAATTCGGGGGAGCTTATGAAAGAGAAAAAATCAGCTAGATTTTTTTTAAGAATCCCTCCAATTATTCAGGTCCCTCAAAGTGATAAACAAAAATAATGTTGATGTCACAAACCAAATCAAATTCCTCAGTTGTTTTAGGATCACGATAAGTGGTTTGATCCAATTATATGAGATGATATCGACCAAAGAAGTCATTCCTTTTTTACTTACTAGAAGACTAAACCAAGATAGCCTAGAAAACTTTTAGGAGCCATTCGGCAGCAAACTGGCAATAATACCCACCCCACTCCAATTCAATTCCAAAGAAGCTTTTATGTACAAAACTTTTCCATTCTAGTTCAGGTAATTGCGAGGGTGATACAGATAAAATATCACTAAGACTAAGTGATCTATCACTCAAGGAATCAGCAGAAACCAGAAGACTTTCATCTGACTGTTCCACATCACATACTCCAACTTTTATCAGTACTGATTACCAGTTTATTGATATATAGAAAAAATAACTGTGATGTGAACACTGACACTAAACATTAAAAAAAAATATAAATGTATGCAACCTTACTCTACGGCAGTTCAAACCAAAAAGGGAAGATCTTAGGGTTGACACAAAGATTAAAGAGAAGAAAAATAGGAAACGCCCTTGTATTCGTAGTGCTGAAAACCGACTAACTTTTCGTCCGAAGTTATTACTAGTGAGGCAAGAGATGGCGCTGAAATGATATAGAATGTAGAGGAATCTACAACTTTAGGCGCGAATTTCAAACCTAGCCACAGCGTTCCTGATGGAGGATCTAATCATACAAATTATATAGAATCTGAATTCTATCTAATTTTGGATAACATCCCACTGAACAAAAAAAATGAAATAAATTATGTTTTTGTTCATGGATATGAAAGTAAAACGTTTTCAAAATTGTAATTTTTTTATATCTTTTGTTACTGATGAATACAAATATGATCATAATAATAATACTAGATATAATGGAAATTGGAAATGGATTCCAAATCAAGCAGAAATAAATTTTCAAATTTCTCATCCAAGTAATATAGGTAATATGTATGCAATGAATAATGAATTATTCAGCCTGGAAGGCCTCGGTTTTATATATAAGAGTCAAACTATTTTTTTTTATGCTCTTCCATATTATTGATTGCATACATTACGAAGTTTTTGATTGATGCAGGATGCAGTTTACAATACAGAGCACTGCCACCAGCTACACGACTCATTTTGTTTTAAAATCACACAACAAAATTTATAAAAACTATTCTGAACACTAGACAATTTGTTGATGTGCTGTCGATGATGAGAAGATGAAGGACTAATGACAGCTGAGTAGGTTAAATTCTTGGCTATTTTCATAAATATAGTTTTTCTATCTATAAAAATAGCCTGGATTCAATTATTCTAACCAGATGACTGCACTACTTGTACTAGTGAGGCAAGAGATGTCGTTCGCGTCAAGTTAGTCGCTTCGTTTCCTATATTTCTTTTCTTTAATCGTTGGGTTGACAGAGAGAGCATGAAATCCACACAAGATCATAGATATTAAATGTATATATTGCGCAGGTCGCACATAGAACTTATATTTATGTACTGGGTATATATTTCAACACCCCAACTTACACAGTACCAGAAATATAATTCAAACAAAAAACAAAACTACACAAATATCAATAACATCTAACATTTTTAAAAATACATTATGTTTAACAGGTGGTAAACTTTTCGTTAGGATGTCAGCTGGCATTTCATCTGTCGGTAAATGTTTTAAAATGATTTGCCTTTCCGCAACAACTTCTCTAACAAAATGATGTCTTATGTCAATATGTTTTGACCTTTTGTGAAAAGTATCGTTAGCAGATAATTTTATTGCACCTTGGTTATCACTAAACATATTAACGCAAAGAACTATTTCCATTAGCTCGTGTAATAGACCTTTCAAATATATAGCCTCCTTTACCGCTTCTGAGATAGCGTTCTCTACCTCAGTGCTTGAAAGAGCAACCGTTTTCTGCTTACAACTTTGCCAAGAAACCAGGGAACCACAAAATTTGAAAGCATACCCTGTGTATCATTTTCGGTCAATTAGACTGTTGCCCCAATCGGCATCTACAAAGCCTACCAGTTCCATGTTTTCCTTCGAAAACCTTAATCTGTAATGCTTGGTGCGCTTCAAATATTTCAATATGCGTTTAGCATGGTTCCAATGTAATGGACCATATGACTTATTGAATTGGCTCAAATAGCTTACACTGAATGAAATGTCTGGCCTTGTTAGAACAGCCAAATACATAAGGCTACCAATTAAATTTTGATATGGATAATTATTAGAGACTTCACTTTGTTTACTGTTTCCTAAATTGAGATTGCCTTCCATGGGTGTTTTCACAATTTTGCAATCTGACATATTAAATTCGTCTAAAATTTGTTCAATATAATGTTCCTGATTTAACGTTAATATACCATGTTTCTTATCATAATTTACATTCATATGCCAAGACATTCTTTGATAATACCTAAATCTTTAACCTTAAATATTTTGCCTAGTTCATTCTTCAAGTTATTACTTTCTACAACATTATTAGAAAAAATCATCTACATATAAAGTTATGAATATGAAGCTATCTTCAAACCTTTTGAAAAATAGACAGAGTTCGTACTTAGATTTAGTAAATTCTAATTATGACAATACAGAGTTGATTTTATCATTCCAACATTTGGCAGATTGTTTGAGACCATAAAAGGCCTTGTTAAGTTTCAAAACTTTACGCTTATCTGACTCTGAACATATAAAACCTTCAGGTATTTTCATAAAAACTTTTTCTGATAAATGACCATTCAGAAAACGGTTGCCTTATATCTAGATTAAGTTGACTGTCAATGAAAACAGAAATCTGAGAGTTGAATATCTTACAACAGGAGAGAATGTATCGTTATAATCAATTCTAAAAGGAAATTTCTAGAATAGTCTCGTCTTTTATTCGTACAACGACCAACCTCTACATATCTCATCTTACTACTAACTACTAACTAACTAATCCTACACAGAACTCTAATATTCTATTCAGTGATGAATCTATTTTACTACTAAATGGTGGTGCTTACAGTGACTTTATACAAGACAGTGGCGACAATAGCGGTAAGCGTTTTGATTGGTTCCGCCATTAACGGTCGAAATTCATCTGTGTTCTACTAGTGTGCCTTGATTTTTCTCATGTTTAAACGGTTTTTTCCAGTTTCCTCGTCGTGTCAGTTCAATTTGGGACATTCCATTATATTTGTGAATATCTAAATTTTAATTCTTCATATATCTTTGGGTTTATTTATAAAGTTTTATCTCGCAGAGAGCCTTATTTGTGCATACCAGTTTGGACTATTGTTTACATTTATTTATTCATCTAAGGAAGGATTAAAAGTAGCAAGGTGAGTGATATTGAGATAAATAGATTTACTAAACTAAACTAAAAGTTATAAATTCTATGTTGAAATGTAATATGTATTGATATGGAAATTTAACTTAATTGTCTGTACAAAGTTACACTTGTTCGATTTCCCTTATGAAATTACATTGAAGCTTGCTTACATTACATTTAAATGTCATAAGAAGAAATTCAATAAGCGATTGGATAGGTTCATATTACAGTCAGTTATTTTACAGGTAAATTAACTCAGAAGCAATGCCTGGTTGTGCAGCAATTGGTTGCTCCAATTCCTCAGAAAAGGGGTTTATTATGAAATGTTTTCCCAAAGATCCCCAGCGTAGGAAAGATTGGGCAATTAGAATGAAGCGAGACAAATGGTTTCCAACCGACTCTTCACGATTATGTGAGGTAATTTATATCAATATTTTCTATTATTTCTATAACTATAACTGTTCTGCCTGTAATGTTGGTATATTTGTCTCAAATTTCGGTACATTTTTCCTCTGAGATGTGGGAAAAAGTGAGGGTGGATGGGAAGAAGAAGTTGAAAGCAATTGCAGTGCCTAATGTTTTTGTTTTCACCAAAAATGTACCAACTCGTAAATTACCGGCTATGAGAACGAGTGCTTTGAAATCCATTTCCTCAACTCGACTTGAAGACCCAGTTCCCGGTACATCTGGTTACTCATGTACCTTGCCATTGGTTAGTACCTCGAACATTTCTTCAGACTGTGCTTTAGAGTCCTCCATCGAGACCTCACAGAACATCTCCAATGATATATCTACAGAAAAATCAAGCGATGATACAATTCCTCCGGAGAATTCAATTTTTGAGAAAAGGAGTAAAAGGAAGCAAATTGAAATATATGAAAAAAAACTTCATAAAAGAGAGAGCAGTTTGAGGTTGTACAAAAAGAAGTTCCGAAAAGCTTCATCTGAATTAAAACAATTAAAGAGGAAGCTCAGTGTAAATCACATTGATATATTTGATGGTTTGTTCAATGAGGACCAAATAAGAGCTCTAACAAAAAAGCAGACTATGAAGACAACAAAATTCATGAAATGGTCCGATAACACTATAATTAAAGCATTGAAATTGAAGTTTTCTTGTGGTAATTCTGGATATGAAGAAATTTTGAAGCCAAATCTTCCATACCCATCCATTCGTACACTACAACGAAGACTACAAAATTTAAAGTTTGATAGTGGTATTTTACATGAAGTATTTACTTTCCTCGAATACAAAATTGGAACATTCAGTGAAAACCAGAAAGACTGTGTACTAGTACTGGATGAGATGGCTATAACACCTTGTACAACATTTGACATTTCCTTAAATAAATATTTCAGAGATGTCACTCTTCCTGAACATTCTGGCCCAGCAACTCATGTATTGGTGTTCATGTTAGCAGGTGTTAACTCCAGATGGAAACAAATGATTGCATATTATTTTACTGGCAACTCTGTTAATGGAATGGTTTTTAAAAACATAATTTTGGAAATTTTTCGAATCGCCAAAAATATTGAGCTGAACATCATTTCTATAACATCAGATATGGGCTCAGCAAATCAAGCATTATGGAGAGCTTTAGGAATTGGTGCTGGCAGATATGAAATAATTAGAAATTCTCTTCCAAATCCTGTAGAATTGGACAAGAAAGTTTTTATTTTGGCTGACGTTCCCCATCTATTTAAAAATCTCAAATCTGCATTCATTTCTAATAAAATTATCAAAATTTCAAAATCCATTCAACAGAAATATAATTTGCCCTCTTAAGTTTTCAAGAAGAACTGCAATTCAAATTAGCTCCAAAATTGAGTTAAATGATCTAATGCCATCACATTATGATAAAATGAAAGTTGGAAAATCGACTAATGTGCTAAGCCATGATGTATCTAGTGCATTGAAATTTGTTGCTGAAGAACTAGATAAACCACAGTACTTAACAACTGCTTGGTTCATAGATATCTGTGAAAAGTGGTTTTATTCAATGACTTCAAGATCCCCGTCTAATGCCATAAGCAAATTCAATATTGAGAAGTATATGGAAACAAAAAACTTTCTAATAGAATTTATGGAAATTGTTAGTGATCTTGAAATAGGTGTAAAAAAAATTTGGAAACCATCCCAGACTGGAATTCTTATATCAACTAAATCCATCCTACAAATTCAAGAATTCTTAATAGAAGGCCGGGGTTATGAATTTGTACTCACAGGAAGATTTTCACAAGACTGCTTAGAAAATCTTTTTAGTGTTTTAAGAAGCAAACAAATTATCCCCAATGCAGTGCAAGTTAAAAATAATTTGAAACTGATCTGTGTATCACAATATTTGAAATGTCCAAAAGGTTCAAGTTATGATGAGGATGATAGAGAATATTTGGAGAATTTTTTAAAAATTCTTGAAGATAGTCCCAAAACAACTTATGACCCAGTGAGAATTCCAAATGAGATTCCATCTAGTGGTGACCTGAATTTCAGTGAAATTAATTCACTCTATAACATTGCTGGTTATATTGTAAATAGCATCAAGCTGCAATCGAAGACATGTGATAAATGTATTTCATACATAGGAAGTAAAGAACCATTGCACAAAAATTTTACCAAGTTTACTCAGATAAAATGTTACCGTTCAAAAACATTATTTTTCTGTCATGAGTCCATCTTTTATTTTTTTGTTGATATGGAACTGCTATTTAGAAAATATTATGAATTGGTAAGACCACAAAATGTGAGCCTTAAAGCATTTTTCATAGATAAAGTGCTGGCAATTGATTGCCCTACTATACCAGATTGTCATGGTATGAAAAATAAATTGATTAGCAGGTTTATAGTCTTTAGATTGAAGATTGCAAGCAAAAAGTATAGGAGTCTAATGCAAAAATATTCCAGCAAATCTATGCGTTGAGAAATTCATAATATCCTGTTTTTTCAAAAAGCTTATATGCGAGCTTCTATATTATATTGTATAATAATTATTATTATTATTATTATTATTATTATTATTATTATTATACTGATCCTCCTGGGTCTTCCACAAGGAGACCCCTCATAAGCTCTAAGAGCTTGCCCTGAGTTAGGAGAACCAGTTGTGTTCTGTGTAGGCTTTGTTACTGTGTCCTTACGCCACCTTAGGCACAGCACTGTTAATTTTTGACCCAACAGCGAATGGTGGCGATTACCGTGACTAGAAAATTTCTTTCCTAGCCTCGGAATTGAACTTGGGGCTTCCGCTCCCAAGTCAATTAGTTTAAAATATACAAATTTTATTTTCCCATAATTCTGTGATATGAAAACCTTATCACCGATGTGCATTTATCCCGAGCATTTAAATGAAAACTATCCACGCCACTTAATTCTGAAGGCGTATCTCCCTTGTACGCTCATTTTTTAAAGGAACACCCTATGCACTATTGGATTCTCTCCTGCAAAAAGATTTTAAAATAGTTGAATTAAAATGTGAAAAAGTTAACGTATAATACTGAAATATTTTAAAAGATGCCCAAAATGACCACCATTGGTTTCCATATAATGATGCAATTCATTTTTGAGGTGTTTTTTCATAAAAGTGACACCTTCAGAATAATGTGGACCTTATAGTTGTAATTGAGATGGTCTGTATATCAGGGGGTCTATTCTCGACCATTCGCAATTTGCACGATCGTGCGCATCTCTATAGAAATATAAAGCATATGCGACCGATCGTTAAAATTGCGAATGGTCGAGAATAGACCCCCTGATAACATAAATATTGAATTCGAGCGAACATGGGTATTTTCCAGTTCAAATACAATTTTTCGAATCATATCTAGGGTGGATAGGCATAAGGATATTCCAAAAAGATTTTATTAAAAATAAATTAATAAATTTTGCATTGACTGATATCGTCGCCTTGAAGTCCTCATTTTTCCTCGATTTTGAGATAATATGTATTATAAATACAGCTTGCGCACTTCTGCTAATATCGAGTATATTCATTAGACTATAGTCTAAGGTATTTTCATGCTCTCCGACTCACTGTACTGATTTATAATACACATTATCTCAAAATTGTCTCAACATGAGATACGAGGCTATGACTTAACGGCGACGATATATCATATGAAAGAAGGCTCACAAAAATTTAACACACTATTTTCTTCCACATTATCTTTTTTTTTAAGTAGAAAGACCCCACAGTAAAAGATATATCAAAATATACTGCTTCTTGTTTGAATTTATTATTTCCCGCCGACCGTTAATGGCGGATGGGCGGGGCTTATGGCCTATTGTCGCCACTGTCTTGTATAAAGTCACTGTAGTGGTGCTACACCTGCAGCGCCCTCTGTATAATAATAAACAAAATTGTACAAATAGGCATCTGCCTCAACAATTTTGGTTACATAAAATAATACATATAACAACACTACCTAATAAACATTCAATTTACATCTAAACTTTAGATGTAGTAAAAATAGAAGGGAATTCAAACTTGGCAGATACATTCACAAAGTCTCTTTGTCGTGCTAAGTTCGAAGCCTTTAGATTCTAAAGGCTTCGAACTTAGCACGACAAAGAGACTTTGTGAATGTATCTGCCAAGTTTGAATTCCCTTCTATTTTCACCACATCCACTAACCTTTCATCAACCAAATCATGTACAAAATGTAAGGCTACATTTATATGTTTAGAACTTTTTGTGAAATTTCCATTTCTTGCTAACATTATGCAACTAATATTATAAACATAGATTTTTATATTATTTAACAAATCATCTGAAAAACCAAAATTAAACAAAATATTTTTTACATACAAAACTTCTTCAACTGTATAAGCCAGTGCAACATACTCAGCTTCAGTAGATGATCTGCAAACTGATTTTTGTTTTATTGTTTTCCAAAATACTGGATTACCAAATACTTTAATTATTGAACCAGTTGTTGATTTTGAATCAGTGGGATCACCTGCCAATCTGAATCAGAATAACAATATACTAAAGTTCCATTTTCTCAGACTAAGTGCAAACTCAAATGCCTGGAATGGTACAAGTATATTAAGATTCGTGAAGCATGTTTGTAATGTGTATCATTACAACAGTTTTGAAATCTGCTTAAATAGTTGACTGCATATGTTATATCGGGTCTCGTTGCTTGAGCAATATATGATAAAGCTCCTATTAAATTTCTATACTTCAGACTTTCATTTATTTTCCCTTCTTCCAATTTTAAACTAATTTCCATAGGTGTATATTTTATCTTTGAATCTAGAGCTCCAAATTTATCAGCTAAAGCCTCAATGAAATTCATTTGAATTTTCATTATAGTCAATACAAATTCCTAAATATTTTCTAACTTTTCCCAAATCTTTCATTTCAAATTCAGTTTTAAATTTTGTTTTTGTTTTCTCTATGTCTTCTAAATTCACCCCACAAATAAGCAAATCATCAACAAACAGAATACAATATATTTCTTCCATCTTATTGTAATACAGACATAAATCATAATTACTTCTCACAAATCCTAGTTTTAGTATAAACTTATTAAATAGATCATACCAGTTTCTGGGTGACTCGCGCAAACCGTATAAAGACTTCTTGAGATAATAGACCATATTTTTCTTTTTCACAAAACCCTCTGGTTGGTGAATATAAACTTCCGTTTTGACTTCGCTATTTAAGAATGCCGTTTCTACATCCATATGATGAACATACATTTTTTTCTCAACTGCTACACTTAAAAATATACGTAAGGTGGACATTTTTGTTACAGGTGCATAAAATTCACTAATTTCATCGTTTTGCTCGTAACCTCTCACTACTAACCGTGCTTTAAAATTATCTTCAGATTTTTTCTTATAGACCCACTTCACCGTAAGTATTTTCTTATTTTTCGGTTCCGGAACTAGCTCCCACGTATTTGATTCATTTAATGCTTTAAACTCTTTTGTCATGGCATTTTTCCAATTTTCTTGTTCTACAGAATTTATTGCTTCATTAAAAGATTTCGGACTATCTAAATCAGCTAAATTTACGGAAATTACAAAATCGTCATATCTACTTGGGATTTTTCTTTGTCTGACAGGCATTTCATTCGAGTATTGTTCAAAACTAGCTGTCTCAGTTATATTATCGCTATTGTCTTCGTCTTCACTTATTTGAATACAATCAGTTCCTGGCTCGACAATTTCAACATTTCTAGCTAATTCTACTCTTCCATCAACTAAGACCCTATAACCAAAATCAAAATATCCGATTAAAATGCCTTTCTTCGCTTTGTCATCTGATGTTGTTCTTTTTTCGTCTGGAATTCTAACATAAACTGTACTTCCATAAATTTTTAAATTTTTCGCGGTTTCCTACCAAAAAATATTTCAAAGGGAGTTTTGCGTTCGAAGGTTGACCTGTTTCTTAACCTATTTCCTATATAACATGCAGCTAAAACAAATTCCGGCCAATATTTCCGATCTAAATTTGATTCTTTTCTGAGACATCTAACCCTATCCATTATCGTCCTATTATAGCGTTCGGCTACTCCATTTAACTGATGATTATACGGAATACACGGAAAAATTCTAAAACCTTCTTTCTTAGCCAAATCATAGAACTGTTTATTTAAGTATTCTTTTCCATTATCGCATTTTAATTCGCATAAAGGACCTTCGGCATAGTTTTTCAGTATATTATAGTATTCACGAAATTTCTCAAGTACCTCGGCCTTACTTTTGATTGGATAAACTCTACCGATTCTCGAGTAATCTTCAATAAATGTTACAAAATATTTTTCCCCATTAAAACCTTCTATATCCAAATATTTAACATCAGAATTACTATTTCACCACAATATCTAGCATTCTTCGTTCAGATGAATATTCTTTATTTGACAATTTACTTTCAAAACAAACTTCACATTTCATATACTCACTTTCTAAAGAATCTGGCAAATCATTCATATATTTATCACTACACATTATGTTTAAATCTTTGAAATTTACATGACCTAGAGCACGATGTAATCTTTCTTTAATTGTCATATTCTTATTTATATAGTTTGCTGAAACCTCATTTTTATTCTTTTGAACTTCACACATTACAGGGAACAATTTATTTTTTTCTTGTGCAGAGAAGAGAAACTTATTTTTACTGTTATAAAATTCCACGAATTCATTTTTAAAGATTACTGAATTGCCTGCTAATGTTATGGCACTTACACTTAATAAATTTCTTCCAATATCAGGGACATAATAAACATTTCTGACATCAACTAGAATGTTACGATTACCAAATTTAAATTCACACATTATGTTTCCTATCATTGCGGCTTTTATTATATTTGAATTCCCCAACTTGACTTCTACTTTATTCTTTAAAACTCTAGAGGTGTAAAAATATTTATCAGTTTTCACAATGTGATCAGTGCATCCACTATCGATTAACCATTCCATAACATTTAAGTCCCTACCTTGTTCAATATTACTTGAATTTACATCAACATTAAAAAATTCCAAACTCCTAACATTTTCTTGTCCATCTTGAATTTCTGAACTGCCAGCAAATCCTCTTCTATAAGTACCACGACCTCTACCATAACCGTTTCTACCTCTTGTTCCATGAAATCCACGACCTCGATGAAATTCTTGGTGACCTCTACTCTGGTAACCTCCTCGGCTTGCTTGCCTAGAATCTTGACCACTTTGATGACAATTTTGCCTTATATGACCCATCCTTCCAACATGTCTTCGGTTCCTCATTATTTGTCCAGTACGATTGCTTTCCATTTGTTAATCTTGTATTAAAAGCTTGAGAATTTGTATTTTTGTCTTCTTTTGTCGATTCTATCTCCTCTGTAGTCTCAGATATTTCATTCCAACTCATCAGTTTCTCTTGAATATATTCAACCGTTCGATTTTCTTCAGGCAGAGAATCAAGATCATCAACCAAATGTCGACAGTTTTTCGGTAAAGCCATTATCAAGAAGCTCAACTTTCTTTTCCTGGAAACATCACCACCAGCCAGTCTTAACTCATTGATTTTTTTATTGAATTCTTCAAAGAATTTTTCTATTTGAATTTTGCTAGAGTTTTCGTTTAATTTCATCAAGTTCAACTGTCGTTCAATGAGTAACTGTTTAGATTCACTCTTCTTTAAATATATAGAATCCAGTTTATCCAAAATTTCCTTCGGCTTTTCCATATCACCCATTATTGATGCATTCAAGGCTAACGAGAAATCTTCATATGATATATTTTTATCGAACGGGATCACCAGTGTATTCTCCTTGGCCATATTTAAATAGAACTTTTATAACTCCTAATAAATCGGACGAACCACACTCTGCTACCATAAAAGGAAATTTCCAGAATAGTCTCGTCTTTTATTCGTACAACAACCAACCTATACATATCTCATCTTACTACTAACTACTAACTAACTAATCCTACACAGAACTCTTATATTCTATTCAGTGATTAAACTATTTGAACTACTAAATGGTGGTGCTACACCTGCAGCGCCCTCTGTATAATAATAAACAAAATTGTACAAATAGGCATCTGCCTCAACAAATTCCCAATTTTTGAGTGAACCCCTTGGCGACTAACCTGGCTCGATATTTTACTTCTCCGTCAGCACTGGTCTTCTTCTTGAATACCCATCTGGAGTCGACAAGAGTGGTGTTTTCCTCAGGATCGACTAATTCCCATGCATTGTTCTCTTCGAAGGACTGCAGTTCTTCTTCGATGGCACTCCTCCAAAAAATTCCATCAGGCATAGACAACGCATCTGCAACTGATAGTTAGTGGGTTATTGAGCGTATTTACATGTTCAGAACATGCATATGTCACAAAGTCTGGGTCCATCTTCTTCTTTCTCACTCTTTGAGATCTTCTAGGCAGCTCCTCGGATACAACGGTGGAAAGATCAGGCTCTAAATTTTGCACATCGTCTGCGCTTTGATGATGATCTCCGGGATGTTCCACTTTCGATGATAAATCCCCCACTGAATCTGCCGCCACCTGCTTCATTTCTTCTTCCACAGCAATATCTATTTTTCTGGAGTTCTCGATTATGGTTACATCACGACTGATGAAGACTCTCCTGCCTTTTTGGTCGTACAACCGATAACCTTTTGTGCGCTCATCAAATCCTACAAGGATACATTTATTAGCCTTTTTCTGCCATTCTCCCATTTCTGCCTCTTTTCTTTTGGAATATGTGTCATGGCAGTACTTCCAAAAATTCGAATGGTACTTATGTCTGGTTTTTTGTTGTACCACATTTCATAAGGTGTCCTCGGATTACTTGATGTAACAGAACGGTTAATAAGAATATGCTTCAGCCCAAAAAGGCTTGTCTAAGTTTTGGTCAAAGAGTAAACATCTTGCCCTTTCTACGATCGTTCTGTTGAACCTCTCTGCCATACCGTTCTGTTCTGGAGTGTAGCTGTTTGTTCTTTGGTGAAGTATAGCATTGTTACGCAGGTAATCCTGAAAAGGGCCACCTACATACTCTCCTCCGTTATCTGTTCTCAGAATTTTTATTCGTTTTCTCTTCTGATTCTCCACTAAACATCTGAATTGGTGAAAATATTTCGAGACTTCATCCTTCGATTTCAAAAAATAAATGAAACACATTCTCGAGTAATCATCTATGAACGTCAAAAAGTACCTTGAGCCACCTATAGACAATTGTTCATGAGGTCCACAGAGATCGCTATGAATAATATCCAATATATCGCTAGCTCTACTTCCTTTTGCTGGGAACGGCAATCTATTTTGTTTAGCCTCACAACAAACTTCACAATTAGACATTAGTATTTTTTCACAATGAAAAATTATATACGATTTACACTTATTTATTCAATATTGTGACGCGTTTCGTCGACACAGCGACTTCATCAGACTACATCATACTTAGTATGATGTAGTCTGATGACGTCTGTCGACGAAACGCGTCACAATATTGAATAAATAAGTGTAAATCGTATATAATTTTTCATTGAGTTAATATGGATTTGCATCAAGTAAAAGCCACAAGCATTAAATATTTGTATTTTTTCTTTAAGCTTCAACGGTGACATACCATCGACTACTTCAGGCATCTTCTTTAGAAAGTCTGTGTTGATGTGTCCTAATCTTCTGTGCCATAGGTCTGGTGTAACATTTGTTGTAGCCAACAACGCTGTCGAACTTTCGCTGTTTAATCTCAGCTTATACACATTGTTGTTTAAGTCTGCTATCTCTACAAGAATGTTATTCTTATTATAAATTATACATCCTGTAGCATGAAAATTCACTATGGCTCCGTTTTTCACCAACTGGCTAACAGATACTAGATTAGTAGCTAGTCCTGGAATATAGTGTACGTTTTGTAGTAGCACGTTCACGGGTTTTCCTTCTACTATCGTTTCCATTTTTACGTCACCTGCATTTTTCACTACTAATTTGGATTCATTGGCACATTCCACTTCAGTCATTTTAGGCTTCCTCCTGTTGACAAGTAGGTTATCGTTCGATGTTAGGTGAAAACTTGCCCCACTGTCGATGTACCAGTCTGGTTTGCTGAATGATCCTGATGAGCAGAGTGGATTTAATGGAGCGTGATTGTAGTAATTAAACAAGTTTTATATTTTTGGCGCTCTAGTTCCTCGGAACTGAGTGCTTATCAATTTGCCCAAATGTCTGTAATTTTCGAATTTTTCGATGAAAATGGTCTTAAACGATTTGGTTCGACTCACTGATCAAGAATCCGTGGTCGAAATTCATTCTGTCCGGCCGTCCGGCCGGCCGGTCCGGCCGGCCGGTCCGTCCGTAGGCACGATAACTCTCGAACGGAATGAGCTAGACAGTTGAAATTTTCAGAGTATGTTTGGGGGATAAATATCTCGGCTAAGTTCGTTATTGGGCAAAATCGGACAGATGGTTTCGGAGTAACGAAAAAAAATTTTTTTTTTTACAGAACAAATTCCAAATTAAATTTTTTTCAATAAGCAGTTTTACCATAAGAATCCATTCATATCATCTTTAACTCTAACAAACTAATACTTTCGGAGATATGATTTTTCAAAATTTCAATGATAGAATTATTCTGTGGCTATTCTATGAATTGTTATAATGCCAACTTTGACGTTGTCTCATTGTAATTCATTCCAGTAATGGTATCAATATGAGAATTAGAATATTATCATACTTTTGTTGGTTGATATTTTCATGCCGATGGTCAATCCATATGATGATGGGAATGGTAATGGTAAGTTAATAATATTGAGTTCAGAATATCTCCACTAAAAACAAAACTGGAATTGAGGAAAGAATATCTCGGATGAGTTCTTTGTTGGGTAGAATTCGTCTATTGGTTTTGGATTGATAATTTTTGGCACTCTTGTTGAATTTAAATTCTTCTATGATGTTTGAATTCAATTTCTGCTAAGATGAAGTTCTAAATTTCAATAATGAATCGTACTTCTGTTTTCACAGAATGCTATAATTATTCTATCTAAGCTTTATTATATGATCTGTGTTCATACTCGTACATTTCATCCTGTTCTATAAGAGAGAGTCAAATTCATTTCAGCTATTTTAATTTGGTTTCTTCCATGGTGCAGTTCTCAGATTGCTCATTTAATCTTGATAAATAAACTATTATTTGAATTGAATTTCCTTTATGATGCAGTTCTATCATAAGAATACATTGATATAATTCTCAACTCTGAGAAACCAATACTTTCGGAGATATAATTTGTCTGTTTGAACTAGAGCGCCAGAAAGCTCCTGTACACAGGGCTTGAACCAATTTTGTTGATAGTTTTTCTTAAAATTAAAGTTCCCACGTTACATGTTACATGCACACACTTTTTAAACTATAGACGTTATTATCTTATTATTCATTCTTCGCCATTCATGTGAATGTCGAAGTATAAACACTTCGAGATTAATGGTCGCAAAGATTCGCGATAAATCGTAATAAAATTAAGGAAGTTTAAGTGGAAACCTACATTGTTCTAAAGTTAAAAGTTCAAATTTTTCGTTTAAAAAAAATAATTAACTGAAATGCAATAAGATTGAACTGTAAGGTGATAAAATAGGAAGAAATAGTTGAAGATCATTCCACCCTTTCATGTAGAACGTGATAAGAAAAGTGATAAGATACACATCTGCTGGAGATAAACACCACATTGAGAGGCGAAGGAGCTGGAATTCAAATTGAGGCGAAGTACTATGGCCAGTAACATAACATGTATAGTTTGTAAGAGGAATATTGGAAAGAGTGGCTACAGAATTCAATGCAGGGGAGGATGCGGAGGATGGGCACATCAGGGGTGCACTGACATTAGGAAGGAGGACATCACTGGTAGAAAGAATATAGACTGGTCATGCCACCAGCAGTGGGACTCTGTAACTTGCATTCCAAAGCGAAAGCAAAGCGCCGAAACCCTGACGCTTTTGCTTTGCTTCCGAATACATGTTCGGTGCTACCCACTGAACACACGGTGCTACCGATCTAATCCGAATCGTGATAGGGAGTACAAAACTGTATATAGCAATCGGCTACATCCGCTTATGCTTTTGCTTTGTTGTTACAGAGTCCCACTGCAGTGTCGAGACTGTCACCTGGTAGAAGAGCTGACTGAAAAGATCCAAAAGAGGAAGAGCATAGAGAAACAAGGACAACCAGAGGAAAGTTTTGATGTTGGGGAAATGCTCAAGAAAATATTGAGTCGAAACCCTTGAGGAGGCTGTATCATTCAATAGTGATATACTTGATGGTATGAGGAAAGTTATGGAAGAGGTTAAGAAGGAAAATAAGCATTTAAGAAAGGAACAGGACAGGATGAAGCAGGATATGGAGAATATGAGAAGAGAGCTGAATAAAATGAGGGAGCACGCTGCACTGAATGCTGCAACAGATGAAGCTAAGATTAGGAAGAAGAATCTTATAATCATGGTACTGAAAGACAAGGAGGATGTAATTAGGGTGTTCAATAAATTTGATGTTGATTTGTCGGAGGATAAAATGCATGCAAGGCAATTGCCTTCATAAAGTAGTATAAAACCAATATTGTTCTCTTTTGAAGATGAAAAATGTAAAGATCTTGTGATGCAAAAGCGTAAAAATTTCGGATCATTAAACACGGAGAATATGGAATTGGGAGGAGTCATGAGAAGGATATTTATCAATGAGGACATACCTAGGGAGGTACGGGATCTATTTAATAAGGCAAAAGAACTTAGGAGTTTGGGGTATAAATATGTGTGGACCAAAGAATGCAAGGTATTGTGCAGGAAGAGTGAGAATACTAGGATAATACTGATAAAAGACACCAATCAAGTAGAACAGCTGAAAACACTTAACTAGTATAACTGAAATAATAAACCTATATTGTTGCGTGGTACATGTGTTAATAATCCCCTCATTATGAATCCGTTTGTAAGAGACTGTAATCCTGAATCTTTCAGGACATTACAAGTGGAAAATGTTAAAGACTTGAAAAATAAGTTCTCGGTAGATGAAAGTTGTGGGGTAATTGGGTTGCTTCACAATAATATTAGAAGTATTGCCAAAAATTTGGATGAGTTCAAAATTTTAATGACGGATATATGCCTCGACATAGACGCTGTAATACTGTCGGAGACATGGATGATCAGTGATCTAAGCTTGTACAAGATGGAAGGGTATAGTGAATACCATAATTGTAGCGAAATAAATCAAAATGATGGTGTTATGGTCTATATTATTAAAAACTTACAACATACTGTTGAGATAATTGAAATTGGACAAACAAAAGTGTTGATGGTGGACATGATTAAATCAGGAAAACATGTAAAAATCATTGCATCTTATAGATCTCCAAGTTTGGCCATTACATATTTCAATATCAACCTGGAAGGGCTTCGCTGTACCTGCAACAGAAAAGGTAATAGTGATTTTGTGTTTTTCATGGGTGATATTAACATTGATATTTCAACAAAATCTAGAGAGTCTGCTAATTATCTCAACATAATGAGCAAAAATAATTTCATATCACTGGTCAATTCATACACAAGAGTGACTCAACACTCTAAGTCCTGCATCGATCACATTTTCCTGAAAAGTAAGGATAACACTGAAATTGTGAAGGCCGCTGTTGTACACACTACCCTAACAGATCATTATTCGGTTTTCGCACAATATACGATTCAGAAAACAGTGGAACGATATAAAACAGTGCAGACTAGAGGTTACATCGACTACAAGAAGCTAGATGATACCCTGAGCAACGTAGATTAGGATAGTATATATGACGAAGATGTCAACTGTTCTTGGCAAAGGTTCGTGGAAGTCTGAAAAATGGAATAAACAGCAGTACAAATCAGATCAAAATAAAACGTACTTATAGAAAAAGGACACAGTGGATCACGAAAGGTCTGGTAAAGGCAACGCATGTGAAAAACAAATTATATAAAAAAATGGCAAACAACACAAATAATATGGATTTAGTGGTACATTTCAAACGATACAAAAACTTGCTAAGTTGTTTAATAAGAGAGGCAAAAAAGAGGTATTACCGAACCATTATAGAAGAAAACGGCCAAAACTCGAAGGGATTATGGAGGATTATAAATCAAACTAAAAGACATGAAAAGAAAATTAATGAAGTCGTGAATATGGAGGGCGATGCGGTGGTAAAGGTTGGTGAGGATATTGCAAATGAGTTCAACAAGTATTTCTCTCGAATAGGAAAGCAACTGAACGAGACAGCACTGATGTATAATAGAGGTATGGCAAATGAACATAGAAAGGTAAATTTGAGCTCGATGGTATTGTTTGAAACTGATGAAGCTGAAATACTGAACACAATGAAATCACTCAAGGGTAATACATCCCCCGGTCTGGATGGAATTAAATCAGAAACATTGAGGAGGATTGCATCACACATCGTTAAGCCATTGACATACAATATAAATAAGAGCATCAACTGTGGTGTATTTCCTGACATATTGAAAACAGCTGTCATTGTTACAGTTCATAAATCTTCGAGCAAAAAAGACCCGATTGATAAAGCTATCAAACAATTGAAAACAATAAGTGACCAAACCAGAACTGAACCTGAACACGAGTTTGATTTGTTTTGCAAAAGTTTAGCAGTACAATTGAAGAATATGCCCTTGGATAGGGCATTACGTTGTCAAGAAAAACTTCAATCGGTCATGGTTACAGAAGGACTCTTACAAATATCTTCATTATCAAGTCACTCTGGATCATCGCGCTCTCAGTCACCACAATATGTAAATCAGTCACCTCAATATGAGGATACATCATCATATCAACACTATTACAACAGGAAGCAAGAACAAATTGTATCTCCACCTTTGATCTCTCCACAAGAGACTGAATCGAACCCTATGTCGGCACAATCTGTAAACGAGTCACCTCAATATGAAGATATATCATACAATCAATATTACTTCAAGACAAGAGAGACAAGCAATACAGAATTCGAAACATCAGACCAGGGAGAAGAAAATGACTTACTCGCCAAAGCTCTTCAAAGCATTGTGTAAATAATATTACATTAGAATAATGCCTATGTCTATGTATTTAATATAAAATGATTATGAAAATTTTAACTAACCTTAATAAATCCTTCAAGCGCCGTCCAAATAGCTGCGCATACTTCTTGGCAAAAATAGGATATTGTGTTTCGAGGAACTCTGTATAAATATTCCAAACTTCCAAAAGAATCACCCGTAGCAAGGTATCTCAGTATTATTTGAATTTTTATGCGTGCAGAAATACTCTTTCTCATTAACGTATCTTCTTTTTTTATGATGGGGGTGACAAGTTGTAAAAGTTCTTCAAATTTTCCATTCGAAGATGGTTGCGGTATGAATCAGGATCTTCATCCCCTATTTCTTTCAACAATGAGTCTGAAGCTCCAAACACATTTCTCCTTGCTATCCATGGCCGCACCCACCAACGTCGACGTTTTCTTTGCTTCTTTTTTCCAATTTTCTGATCAAATGATCGCAAATTAAACGAATTCCACGGCGCACAACTTCGTTTGACGACATATTCGAAGAAATGAGCGAATAACGTTCATTTGTTAGTCATTTTGGGTGTGTCGTGTGAACGTGGAATGAAAACAAAGAGAATATTACTTGAGTGATCATTCATCCGAATGAACCAAATAGTGAACCGTCTGATATCACCTTAAGCGTCATTAATATTCAGACACCGTATATTGAAACAAGTTAAGCCATAACAATGAACGATTTTCTAATTTTAACTAGTTTTACGATCACTTCATCATCGGGAAGCCTCTCACAGCAGCTCCAGATGAAGATGTTAGTGACGTCCAAATGAACAGGTTGACGAGGTTCCAACTTCTACAGCAGATTAGTCAACACTTTGGAATCGTCGTAAATCTGACTACATAACAGAGCTACAACGACGCACCAAATAGAAATCGAGCAAAGGTACCCTAGTCGATGGTTCCTTAGTATTGGTGAAGGGGGAGCATACACAACCAACCAATTGGTATTTAGGAAGAGTAGTCCAGATACACAAGGGCCCAGATGGAATAGCCAGAGTCGCTTCGATTAAAACAACAAATGGTGTGATAAAGCGAGGATTCCAGAAGAATTATTTCAAGGTGGGGAGTATGTTTACGCCATTCACGACTTCTTGCTCACCTCGGCAACGCCGCATGAAGAAAACTCAACCCCCTAGCCCAGTCCGACTGCACGGCAGCACCCTAAGAAGAGCATGCGTTACGAGAAGATTTCTTGCAACTAGTTATTAAGCGTCATTAATATTCAGAAACCGTATATATTATGTAAATGTAAATTATGTTGTCCATTCTCCTGTATTGGACACTCTTAATTCGAATTTACCATGGTAAATTCGAATTAAGTGTCCATACGCGCAAAAGCTTCTGACTTCACGTCAGTGCTTAAACCAATTTTTTTTTTCGTGATTTTTTTGAAATTTTCCAGGGGTACGGTTCTCAAAAAATTTTTTTTCCTCAATTTTTTCAAATTTTCTAGGGATACGGTTCTCACAAAATTTTAAACACGTCTTTATGTTGATTTTCTACTACTAGTTACCAAGCTTCAATTCGATCGAATATTTATTTTCTCAGTTATCAAGGAAATAATATTCCAGGTGGGTATAACTCGGAAACCGTTAGACCGATTATGCCCAAAAACGAACTCAACTCTCCCTTTCAGATACTCAACCTACCCTGAATATTGCAAGTCCCTATCTCCTTTCGTTCGAAAGTTATCGAGGCAACGGTCACCCATCTACTGAACTCACACAAGAATGCTCGAATCTCCAACAATATTTAACCGATCGTATTAAAACTTGAAACTTGGCAGAAGAGTTAGGTTATGAAGGCTCTTGCAAAATTTCAGCAATTTCAAACGATTAGTTACTGATATATAGCATTTTTTTTTATTTTGAATGATTTATCAAACATTTTCTACAAATGCTATCCTCACCAAATTATGCAAATATTTCCGCGTTGGCATTCTACAACTAATAACCATGTTTGAATTCAATCGGTTCAGTATTTTTCGAGTTAATGAGGAACAAAAAACCACCAAATTTCAGAAAATTTCAGATGGCTATAACTCTAAAACCGTTCGGCCGATTATGCTCATAAACAGATTATCGAGACTTCACAAAAACTACGAGGAACAGGCTTTAAAATTGACGGGGAGTGGATTGGTTCAGGTCTTCCTGAAAAGTATAGTCCGATGATAATCAGGGCTATTCACTAAGTGACTTTGTTATCGCAGTTGCTAACCACAGCAACTCGTATAACAACTTTCGATAACCACTGGTAACCAATTTCAGTATTCTCTAATAAACGGTTGGCAACTGTTGTTATCATAACAACCTTCCGTGAAAATAGACGTGGCAGGGCCGCAAAATAGTTCTAATGTGCGGAAAATAGTCGGATTAGTCAGATTAAACTAGTAAACAAATTTTATGTGGTTGTGTGTTTTTTCAGTGAAGCTGAACTGTAATTATGGAAGAAAAGTAAGGGCCAATTAATATAAGACAGTTTTCAGTATTTTTAATTAAACGTGTATTGTTTTAGACAGAAAAGGATAAAAAAGACAAGCAATGAACAATATCAATACATGATCAATTTTATGAGCGAGCATACATTGATGATGAAGGGAAAGTTATCTCCAGCTGAATCCATAAAAGTTGGAGAACTGTGGATGCAATTAACAAAAGAACTGAACAATATGAAAGGCAGCATCAAGCCCCTTCAGCAGTGGAAAAGAGTATGTAATGTGTTTTTTTGGGCATATTATGCAATAATCGGCATTTATCTTAGACCTTCATCGAGTACAAATCCAAAGTAAAGGCAAAATCTAGGATATTACAAAATAATTTGAAAGGAACCGGGAGAGGACCAGTTGCAGCACAATTAAATGACACGGAGAACTTGTGCCTTAATTTAATAGGTAGGATTACAACCGAAGGCGATCCTGAATTACGAGAAATTGGGTTAACTAATGAAGGGGCATCTACATCATCTGACTGTGAACTTATTACAGTAGTATGTCTATTAACATTTTCAAATATTTTGTATTGAATGACATTGGTTTTAGGTTGTTGGGGATTCAGATGCCAGCGATGCGTGGGAGTTTGAAGAAGAGGCCGATACAGAACTGATAGATACTGTATGATCATTCGGTAACTAGTTCATAAATGTTTATTTACAACAGATTTATTTTAATAGGAGGTGGCAAATGCAGAAAACAGTAGAAACCAGGTGATTAAAGAGGTACCTGTAAAAAAGGATTATATTATACCTAAATCTAGGAAGAGTAGAGTTACAGCAACTCCTACACCAAAAGCCTCTAGTTTAAAGGAATTGGCTGTTACCAATGAAAGGATTTGCGATTCACTTACTTCGATGAGTCTAGCACCATATACATACATTTGTATTAATTCCTGAATGATTAAAAAGTCTCCTTGTACTAAAAATGCCATTCTTATTCATTCAAAATATTTAATTGATCACATAAATGAAAAAAAACGTTCCAATCCGTTCCCCGATGCTAGTGGTTTTCGTTAACAACACCTCTAAAGCAGTTGCCAGTGAACCACTACTCATAGCCACTAGTTGTTATACATAGTAACTTTTATAGCAACTTACTAAAATAGTGAATACCAATTTCGCGCTTAGCAACTGACCTTGAACATAACGACTATTCACAGTTGCTATCAATAACAACTTTGCTTAGTGAATAGCCCTGAATATCTGAGGATCATTCGGGAATAACCATTACCACCGGATTCAATTAAGACCAGACTACTGGAAATGCAGATATATGCGGGTAGTAGTGGCAGCAATGTTGCAATCGCAGCGAACAGAAACAACAAGTTAGGTTACCGAAAACCGTGGAGAGGAGATGCCAAAGCCAGAGAGAATTCTGCATCCAGTAAAATGTCAGCCACAAATCGACAGGCAAGTCAAAGCAAAAGGGACCTTAGTAATATGATTTGCTATAAATGCAAGAAAAATTGACATTCAGTGCTGTATTCACAACCGGTAATATCAAAGACATAGATTATTATGGGGATAGTGGAGCCTGTGTTCGTTCATTCAACAGCTTCTAAACAATGGTTAATCATCCTGATTTATCAGAGATAGTTATTGCAAATAAATCCACGATTTAGGTCTTTGCAGGTGATGTCGAGATCAGAACAGTAAATTATAAAAAGCATCGCATTCTGTTAGAAGATGCTCAATACATTCCAGGATTAAAAACAAATTTACTATATGTTTGTCAGCAAATTAAAAATGTAAATGAGGTATCATTCAATGAAAATGGTTGCGACATTTACAATCGCCATTTCAGTGGCAAATGCGGACTTATCGACATCATTTGAATAAGAATTGCTTGCTATGGTGTGTACCTTGAACCGTTTCAGACATTATTTAATTGGCAAACCATTTAAAGTTTTCACAGATTGCAATGCGGTGAAAAATTTTTCGAGAAATCAATCATCTGCACCAAGAGGTGTACGGTGGGTCTTAGCCTTACAAGACTTTCAGTTCGAAACTCGACATCGATCGAGAAACACCATGAGACATGTGGATGCCTTGAGTCGAAATCCGTTCGACAAAGAAGAATCAGAACACAAAGAAAATGTGTTTCAAATTTCAGAAGATGTCAGGCTACTTCATGCACAAGCTCAAGACGAACAAATATCCTAGATAAAGAGGATACTTTTATCTGGCGATAGGGACAACACCAAAGCCATATTCAACGAATACGACTGGAGAGGAAATAAGGTATATCGTCCGACCCAATATGGAAGAAGGTGGTTAGTGCCAAAGAAGTGAAGATTGCAAGTGGTCAAAATGAACCATGATGACATCGGTCATTTTGCCATTGAAAGGACATTACAAAGAATCAAAGAGAAATTGGTTCGAAGAATGCGTACTTTTGTGCAAAAATACATAAATTCTTGTCTGCCATGCAATATATTGCAAACAACCATCTGGTAGAAAACCAGGCTACCTAAATGAGTTAACAAAGTTTGCTAAACCTTTCATACGTTGCACATAGACCATCTTTGCCCATTCGTCAAAAGTGTTGAAGGCAACCAGTGCCTCCCAGTAATAGTTGATATGTTCACAAAATTCAATTTTATAAGAGCTGTACATGACACAAAGGCTGAATAAGTGATACGAATACTTGACGACAAATTTTTTCATTATTGGGAATCCTAACCGCATAAAGTGTGATGTAGGAAAAGCGTTTGTTTCGAATGCATTCAACACATTATGTACAGAAAGATGTATAAAATGATTCATATCGCCTGTAGAAATGGCCCGAAGTAATAGTCAGGTCGAACTTGCTAATCGCACAATTATTGATGCACTATCGTCAAATACTTTTAACAAAATCTCAAAATTTTGGGATAAAGAGCTACCCAACATACAACAAGGGTTGAATAGTACGATAAACAACAACCAGAAAAACTCCAGCAGAACTCATGTTTGAAATCAATTTGATATCGAACATGGATATATCAATTGATGGCTTGGAATATGAAGTTGACCTAACGAGAATTCGAAAGGAAGCTGCTGAGCATTTGGAATTGAACCGTATTCAACAGAATGCTCAGTTCAATAAAAAAAAGGTGCAGCCCATCGACATTCAAAGTAGGAGACCTTGTCCTAACAAAAATAAACAGTTTTCCGGCAAACTATGAGAGTAAGAAGTTACTTCCCAGATACAGAAGACCGTTTAGAGTTGCGGAAGTGCTATCCAAGAATAGGTATAAGGTGAGGGACCCAGTGTTAGAAGTAAGTTAATGTATTTGTTATAATTTATAATATAATACATCCCCCAGATGGCGATACTATTGTAATAACAGGTTTTGAGTTGTAAGTTCTATGTTCTATGTTTTTCTGTAGTACTGATTTTTAAGGTTATGTTATGTTAAGATATGAAGTGTTCTGTGGATATATAAAGTAAAGAGAACGTGTTTTTGGTGTTTATTTCTTAAGCCTCAGAAATCCATTTTGATTATAAACCTGCAGAGTTGTAAAAGCAACATTTTGGCAACCGTGACAGATATATTTTGGTTCGTAATCAGATTTTTTTTGAAATGGATGATTTAAACACTCTAATTAGGAAACGTGGTTATCTGCGTTCCAGCGTTACTAATACAATCAAGAAATTTCAAGAAGCATTAGATTTGAAGATTGAAGCTAACGTCAAATCTGCCTTCGAAATTCTAGAAGATAAAGCAATAAGACTCTACGAGTTAGACAATTTAATTGAATTGAAGCAGTTTGAGGAGAACGCAGACGAAGACCTCGTGGCCAAGGAACATATGAAAACAGGACAATACAGGGTCTTTCACGAGGAACCTCACCCATATTTATACGGGAAACTACTGAACGTATTTTCATGAAATTCAGCACTTATAAGTACTTCACGATGCTGATGAAATCTAAAATATTTTCAAGGCATGAGCACCTCCGGTTTTTCCGGAAATGACGTCAACTTCCGTTTTTCAAATTAGAACACCAATTTTTCATTGCAGAAATAGATTCCTTAGAAAATTTCAAGTTATTTTGATGTAACTTTTTTCAGTTTTGGTTGGAAAATTCTCTCTGAGCGGGAAAATTCGAAAAAAAAATCGAAAATAGAGCTCCGCTGAAACAAGAATAACTTCGAGGTTTTTGGATGGAAAATTTTCATTTTTGGGATTTTTCAAGATGTAAGATTGATGTATCCACTTTAAAAATCGAAATCGCGATTCATGATACAGGGGGTGAAAAAATCGCTTTCAAAGTTAGGGATGACAAAATCGTGAAAAATCAATTTTTTCAAATTAGAACCCCATTTTTTTATGGCAGATATTGAATCTACGTTAAAAAATAATGTGAGTGTATGCATCACACCCTTGCCCTAAAGTGGATATTTTCTGAGTTATTCACAAAAAAACTGTTTTTCGTCTTGAATTTTCAGCTATATCTTTTCCCTTCACGCCAAAAAGATGAAATTTTCAGGAACTGTTACTTAAACCATGTTTTAGATTTTACTACCCTAATATGCAAGAAAAAAAAGTTACAGGTTGTTCCTAAATAGATGGCGAATTTTGATTCGAATTTGTATCGGAAACCTCTTTATTTCAACTAATCGGCCATCGGTTTTCTCTCCAGTGATAAATAAATAATTCCTTATGAACCATATGCAAAAACTTACCATGTTTTACATTCTTTTTTTTTAATGATAGATATCATTAATTACATCTGCCAAATTCCTCTTTATTCAGTAGCATTTTGTGTTTACTATTAATTTGGTGATAATTCGTATTAAGTTATAAAATCGATCACTATGCCTAATTTTACCAATGAAGATTATTTACATCTCATTCTACTTCATGGAGAATGTAATAAAGTTGTAGATAGAACGATTCGACTGTTCATTGAGAGGTTTCCTGACCGACCCAGACCAACGAGAGATACCATTAACAGAACCATGACAAACTTGAGAAATGTCGGATCTTTCGTTAAGAAAACTATACACAGAGAAAAAAGTGTAGTAAAAGATGAGAACAACGAAATTACAGTTCTTGCATATTTTCGTGTGAATCCTCAAAATTCTCTCAAAGATGCCGAGATTGATCTGGGATTATCTCAATCGAGTGTTTGGAGAATATTAAAAAAACATAAAATGCACCCATATAAATTCATTAGGGTACAGCATTTGAAGGAAACTGATTTCGTCAGGAGAGTTTTGCGAAGCTATGATGATTCGATTTCAAGAGAATGAAAACTTTTTGGACTGTATAATTTGGACATATGAATCTAAATTCACAGAGAATGGTTCTTTCAATAAGCATAACAGTCATTATTGGGATGAAGAGAACAACCACCACTTCAGACAATGAAACTTTCAAGAGACCTGGAGTTTCAATGTTTTTTGCGCCATCAAAAATAATGCAATTCTCGATGTTCACATTTATGATGGGACTTTAACTGGTAAGATAGAACACTACACATGTTTGCATTATTTAAAGAATGTTCTCCCTTAGGAGATAGATATTCTGACATATTGACTCAAATAATTGAGCCGCTAGTACAGAACCATAATGACTTATGGTATCAACAAGATGGCGCGCCTCCACACAATTCACTCAATGTGTCAAATATCCTCTACAGGCTATTTGAAGATCGATGGTTGGCGAACAATGGTCCACATCTTTGGCCACCACGTTCTCCCGATTTAACTCCTTTAGACTATTATGTTTGGGGTAGGATAAAAAATATTGTCTACTCAACTCCCCTGACTGATAAAGAGGACTGCATAGAACGAGTCAGAAATGCGTTCAGGTTTGTTTAGATTTTTAGATTCATAGTTTTGAAACTCAATTTGGTTTTTAAACACTTTTGCAGATCTCTTCCTCCCGATGAAATAAGAAGAGCAACGCACGAAGCATTCCTGAGACGTATAAATAAATGTCTAGAAATTAACGGTCAAAACTTTGAGCATCTTCTCTAGTTATAACTGCGAGAGTTTGCCATGGTTCTCCTAATAGTAACTTGAAGTCGGTTTCAAGAAGGGGTGAAAAATCAACAGCATGGTTCAAATAACAGTTCCTGAAAATTTCATCTTTTTGGCGTGAAGGGAAAATAAATAGCTGAAAATTCAAGACGAAAAACAGTTTTTTGTGAATAACTCAGAAAATATCCATTTTAGGGCAAGGGTGTGATGCATACACTCACATTATTTTTTAACGTAGATTCAATATCTGCCATAAAAAAATGGGGTTCTAATTTGAAAAAATTGATTTTTCACGATTTTGTCATCCCTAACTTTGAAAGCGATTTTTTCACCCCCTGTATCATGAATCGCGATTTCGATTTTTAAAGTGGATACATCAATCTTACATCTTGAAAAATCCCAAAAATGAAAATTTTCCATCCAAAAACCTCGAAGTTATTCTTGTTTCAGCGGAGCTCTATTTTCGATTTTTTTTTCGAATTTTCCCGCTCAGAGAGTTTTCCAACCAAAACTGAAAAATGTTACATCAAAATAACTTGAAATTTTCTAAGGAATCTATTTCTGCAATAAAAAAATGGTGTTCTAATTTGAAAAACGGAAGTTCACGTCATTTCCGGAAAAACCGGAGGTGCTCATGCCTTGAAAATATTTTAGATTTCATCAGCATCGTGAAATACTTATAAGTGCTGAATTTCATGAAAATACGTTCAGTAGTTTCCCGTATAAATATGGGTGAGGTTCCTCGTGAAAGACCCTGTATAGAGAAGAAATTATCACATGTAGAGCACTATATGATATTTATAACAAAGAAGTCTCTTCTGATAGTTCTGTGAGAAGTACATCAAATAATATTAGTGGAATCACCATACGAAGAAATATAAACTGCCTGATTTAAAAATTTTCAAGTTCAGCGGGCAGGTAAGGGAATGGCTTCCATTTTGGGGACAGTTCAAGAGAATACATGAAGACACTGAACTAGATGCCTTAGACAAATTCCAGTATCTTTTATCTTTCATGACAGAAAAGAGTAAGGCCTATGAATTAGTCTCGACCTTTCCTTTAATTGGAGACAATTATGAGGTGGCTCTATCAGAGCTCAAACAACGATTTGCCAGAGAGGAGGTCCTGATAGATGCTTATGTACGAGACATAATTAGTCTAATTTTAAGTAATGAGAAAGGAAGAAATTTGTCCAAATTAGTTAATAACCTAGAGACCAGTTTGAAATCGTTAGAGGTTCTAGGAGTAACGACTAACACTTATGCTTATATGTTGTTTCCATTGGTCGAGTCTACATTACCAGTCGAGATCTTGAGAGCATGGGAAAGGAGCATATCCAACAAACAAACAGTGAGGAGTTTGATGGATCTGATGGTGTTCTTAAAAGCAGAGGTGGCCAGTGAAGAAAGAATAAAGCTAGCGAAAGTTGGTTTTGGGTTGAAGGTTGTACGTCCAGATCCCAAAGAAGAAGAGATCCCTTCAGCTGCATCTTTGGTGGCGACAGAGAAGAAGAAAAGATGTGTATTTTGTGAGAAAGAGAATCACTTAAGCCAAAACTGCAATGCTGCTTTAAAGTTAAGTATAATAGATAGAGTTAACTAGGTTAAGAAGAAAAATCACTGTTTAGCATGTCTGAAATATGGCCATCATATCAAAGCATGTAAAGTTTTTGTTAAATGTGTTATTTGTGGAAAGAAACATTATCCTTTAGTTTGTTCAGATTTAAATACAGATAGTAAAAATTCTTCACCAAGAGATAAAAATTCTGAAACTAATTTAAGTAGTTTGAACAGTAGTTTGTCCATTTTACAAACATTGTTTGTTAATGTTTTTATTAATGGGAAAAAGAAAAGAAAAGTAAGAATTTTATTGGACTCAGGATCTCAAAGATCTTATATTTTAAGAAGTACTGTAGGATTATTAAGGTTAAAGGCCTGCAGTAGTGAAGTAGTTAATCATATGTTGTTTGGGGGTGCTAGTTCAGGGGAAGTTAGGCACAATATTTATGAAATTAATGTTGGTAGTACTGATGGATCTTATTCTTGCAGTTTGATTGTAATGGATCAGTCTAAAATATGTCATGCAGTACATAGATTAAGTGATAATGTTTTAATAACAGAGTTAGAAGAAAATAACGTTTTTTTGAATGATTTAGGAGAGGGAACCCCTGAGATCGAAGTTTTAATAGGGGCTGATTATTTTGGGTAATTATTAACATGTAAGGTCAAGCAAATGCCCTGTGGTTTGGTAGCCGTTGAAACTCATTTTGGTTGGACTGTCATGGGTTGCCTCAGCAGGAATAGCAATGTTGCTAGTTTTTTATCTCTTATTTATGGGAGCTGGAGACGTTGGGCATAGAGGATCCTGCAAACGTTCAATCTAGAAGTGAAATTTTGGATGAGGTTCATCAACGTTTCAGGGATACAGGAGTCTGATAGAATAGGTAAAAGGGAAATAAAGTAGAAAGTCTAACTACTGTGTTTAAATCATCACCCCAAAAGAACCTACTTACCCCATAATCGACAAAATTTAATTCAACATCTTCCGCAGAAAATTCCGAAAAGGTTGGGGTAATCGAGATAAAGAATCAGCTGGATTATTTTCTGATTTAATGGTCTCAATATCATATTGAAAACTGGAAAGAATCAAAGCCCATCTTCGCAACCTATTGGCAGAAAACTGTGGAATTTTCTTGTCGGGGTGGAAAATATATGATAAAGGTTTATTATCAATTACTAGCGTGAATTTCCGAGCGAATAAATAATTATAGAATTTCGACAATCCGAAAACAACCGCTAAACGTTCTTTTTCTATAATTGGGTAACTACGTTCTGTTGTGACTAACAAAAATTTATACCGTAAAGACATAGAGGATTTGTATGCTTGTCAATTCTATGTTCTCCCTCCACCTTATCTTGGTGGTGAACAAAAACTCTCCCTTCTTCTCTCAACCTCCAGACAAGCAAGTTGTATATAGTGTGTTTAATATAAGTCTAGATAATACACGTGTTTCATTTCAATAGGTTATGAGCCCAGGTGCGTGATTTCAATAAATTGATATTTTGTTAATCTGGTGATAAATAAACACAGTTGTGTATTAAGACTTTTTAAATTAGTGACAAAATGGCCGTGAATTATTTTGCTAGTGTGCCGAAATTGGTTGGTCGTGAAAACTACCAAGAATGGATCTTCGCCATCGAAAACAAACGTGTTAGTACTCGAAGGACTGAGTAAGTGCATAGATGGAAGCGAATCAGACACAATTTTACTAGCAAAGGCCAAAGCAAAACTTATACTGACTTTAGAACCATCCCTGTACACCCACGTTCGAGAAGCTACCACTCCCAGAGAAGTGTGGTTGAAACTAAAAAATTTGTATGATGATAGTGGATTCGCCAGGAAAATAGGACTCTTGAGAACCCTTATTTCAGCAAGATTGGAGAACCACGAAACAATGGAAAGCTACATCAATCAAATTGTTGAAACGTCGCAGAAATTAAGGAGAACAGGTTTCAGGATAGATGAAGAATGGGTGGGATCACTATTACTTGCGGGACTACCTGAAAAATATTCCCCTATGATAATGGCAGTGGAGCATTCTGGGATACAAATAACTACAGACTCCATTAAGTCAAAGTTGATAGATATGCAACCAGAGGGAAGTAGCAGTGGAGCATTTTCAGCAAACGGCAGAAATCGACAGAAAACAAATTATAGAAAAAAGGTTGGCCACACTTCTACGTCAACGCCACAGAAAAACGACAGATCAAATGACAATAGTGAGCGAAATGAAAACAAAGATAGAAGCAAGATAATTTGTTATAAATGTAAAAAGACTGGCCATTTTATGTCTAAATGTACGATGAACCAAGAAAAGGGAAGCTTCAGTTCTGTTTTTGCCACAGGAAGTTTCGACACCAATGATTGGTATGTAGATAGTGGAGCCAGTTTACATTTAACAGCCAAAAACAACTGGATAATAAATGAAAGAAATCCTGAACTTTCAGAAATTATGGTGGCTAACAAATCCAGCATAGCTGTGAAATCATCAGGTGATATAAATATCAAAACTGCTGTAGATAGCTCAGAGTTTGATATATTATTGAAGAACGTTCAATATGTTCCTGATTTGACGACAAATCTCCTGTCAGTTTCTCAACTGATAAGTAATGGAAACAAGGTTCGTTTCGATGATTTTGGTTGTAAGATTTACAACATATTCAATGTTTTAGTGGCAACTGCTAGCCTGCACAACAACGTTTACAAATTGAACACAAGTGGAGCAAAGGCAAGTTTTTTAGTTGGAACTGATATTTGGCACAGAAGATTGGGACATATGAATAGTGCTTATTTGAATAAGATGTGTAATTTAGTAGATGGAATACAACTTAATGGGAAAGATAGTACTTCTCTACTGAATTGCGAAGTATGCTGTAAGGGTAAGCAATCTAGACTCCCCTTTCCAAATAATGGAAGTCGAGCTGGTAGTATTCTTGAGATTGTACACAGTGATATTTGTGGTCCGATGGAAACAACCTCACTGGGAGGGGCCAAATATTTCATAACGTTCCTCGATGATTTTAGCAGGATGAGCTTTATCTATTTTATGAAAACCAAGGATGAACTTCATGACATCTTCAGAAACTTCAAAAGTATGGTAGAAAACCAACAAGAGAAGACAATAAAAATTCTCAGGACAGATAATGGATCCGAGTACTGTAGTAGAGAATTTGAGAAGTTCCTTAAGAAAAATGGAATAATCCATCAGAAAACTAACACGTACACGCCGGAACAAAATGGTATGGCTGAAAGAATTAATCGTACATTAATAGAGAAGGCCAAATGTCTTATGTTCGATGGAAATGTCACAAAGTATCTGTGGGCAGAAGCATGTAACACGGCAAACTACATAAGAAACCGATCTGTTGCAGCAGGCGTTGAAAGAACTCCTTTTGAAATATAAGTTCTTTGAGGATCTATGGAAGTAAGGCTATGGTCCATGTTCCAAAATCGAAGAGACTCAAATGGGACCCAAAGGCGGTGAAGCACATTCTTGTTGGTTACGATGAATTCACCAAAGGATACAGATGCTACAATCCAACGACAAGAAGTGTAATAATCAGTCGTGATGTTTCAGTCCTCGAAAAAACTAGCAGTGATATCTCTCATGAACAGACAGAATTATTTGATTCAGTGGGGGTACAATCAATCGTCCCAGAGTCAGAAATAAGTAATATGGAGGTACAAGAAGAACAGACTCCTGAACCAAATATAGAAGCACTGAGAAGATCAAAAAGAGTTGTCAAAAAGAAAAACTTTGATGATTTTGTCACATATCTATCGGTTGAAGAAGAAAAGGAGACTGATATGGCTCGTACACCCGAAACTATTCGCGAAGCACTTTCTAGACCAGACGGATTCAAATGGAAGGAGGCAATGTTGGAGGAAATCAGATCATTTGAAGATAACGAGACATGGGAACTCGTTGATCCACCACAAAATGGAACGGTAGTGCAGTGCAAGTGGGTTTTAAAAACCAAATGTGATAGTGCGGGCGCTCTAGATTATCGGGCTAGACTAGTGGCGAAAGGTTTTACGCAAAAGAAGGGTGTTGATTACAACGAGACTTTTTCTCCTGTAGTGCGTCATTCAACACTTCGACTTCTTATGGCTTTGGCAGTGAACTACGGGCTGAAGATCATTCATTTAGACGTAAAAACAGCTTTTTTGAATGGTGTTCTTGAAGAAAACGTCTACATGAAACAACCAGAAGGTTTTATTGTCAAGGGACATGAGAGTAAAGTGTATAAACTTAAGAAGGCTGTATATGGTTTAAAACAGTCAAGTCGAGCATGGAACTCTAGAGTGGACGAAGTTATGTTAGGTTGTAAATATGTAAAATCCTCATTTGAACCATGTCTGTATATGAAAAAGAAGAACAATTCGTTGACATATGTTGCTCTATATGTGGACGACTTTTTTGTTTTTTCAAATGACAATTCTGAAGTTGAATTTTTAGAGGAACATCTGAGCTTGAATTTTAGAATCAAAAATTTAGGAGAAGCTAAACAATGTTTAGGGGTTCGGGTTCAAAGAAATAATGAGACTAATGTCATAACTTTGGATCAGGAACACTATATCGATGAAATTTTGATGAAATTTAATATGTCAGATTGTAAAAGTGTTTCAACTCCTCTTGATAACAGTGTTGATCTCAATGTTCCTCAGAGTGAATTTGTTAATGATTTGAATGTACCTTATCAAGAGCTTATCGGGAGCCTTATGTATCTGGCTGTTTTAACTCGTCCCGATATTGCCTATGCTGTCAGTTCACTTAGCCAATTTAATAATAATTACACCAAATTGCACTGGCAATGCGCCAAAAGATTGCTTCGGTATTTGAAGGGTACAAAACATTTATCATTGAGTTTTACAAAATCAGATATGGATTTGATAGGTTTTGTTGATGCAGATTGGGCTTCAGACAAAGGGGACAGAAAATCATACACGGGTTATGTTTTCAAGTTGTCTGGTGGCCCTGTGTCTTGGAAAAGTGTGAAGCAAAAAACTGTTGCACTCTCAAGCACTGAAGCCGAATACATGGCTTTAAGCGAAGCCACTAAAGAGGCTTTGTACCTTAGAAATTTACTGTTCGATCTAACGGGACAAATTGACTCGATCAAAATTTTCAATGATAATCAGAGTGCACAAAAATTAGTCGCCAATCCTGTTTTTCACGACAGGACAAAACACATTGATATTAGGTACCACTTCATAAGAGAAGCATTCTTTAACAAGTTCATAAACCTAGAATATAAACCGACTGAGGAGATGGTAGCTGACATTCTCACTAAGCCTCTGTTGAACCACAAGAATTCTAGATGTATTGTAGATTTAGGTCTCTGTTAAATGGTTGATTTTTGTTGAGTGGGGGTGTTGTGACTAACAAAAATTTATACCGTAAAGACATAGAGGATTTGTATGCTTGTCAATTCTATGTTCTCCCTCCACCTTATCTTGGTGGTGAACAAAAACTCTCCCTTCTTCTCTCAACCTCCAGACAAGCAAGTTGTATATAGTGTGTTTAATATAAGTCTAGATAATACACGTGTTTCATTTCAATACGTTCCTCATCTGATAAGTTTCTGGATGCATAAGATATAACCCTTTCCGAACCATCCGGTAATCTATGAGATATCAGAGCTCCTATTCCTTCATCACTAGCATCTGTGGTTAAACGTAAAGGTAATTCCGGCTTGAAATGAATCAACACCGGAGCCGAGGATAAAATTCTTTTTACTTTATCAAAAGCGACTTGGCATTCTGAAGACCATTGCCACTTTACATTCTGTTTAAGTAAATTATATAAGGGAAACAATAACATTGAAAGGTTTTTAACAAATTTTCCGTAATAATTAATCAAACCTAAAAATGATTTGAGAGAAGTAATGTTGGTTGGAACTGGTGTTCTGAGAATTGCTTCTATTTTAGAATTCGATGTATGTAAACCATGTCTATCAATATCAAAGCCCAGGTAAGTTACCTTTGATTGAAAAAAATTACACTTTTGTAAAGATAATTTAAGACCTGCTTCGTATAATCGAGATAGTACCTTTTCCAATCTTTCCAAATGCTCCTCTCTATCCTTACCCGTGATAAGAATATCATCCAGAAAACTGACAACACCACTAATTCCTTGCAATAGATTTTCTAAGTATTTTTGAAATTTACCAGGTATGCTCGCGATACCGAAAGGTGCTCGATTATAGCGATACAGACCTTTATGTGTGGTAATCGTCATATACTTTTTCGATTCATCATCCAAGCAAACTTGTTGATACGCATTTGACAAATCTTGTTTTGTAAAATGTTGGCCCCCCGGTAGTTTGACGAATAAATCTTCAATTTTCGGTAAAGGGTAAGGATCTACTTGGATTAAAGGATTAAGTGTTACCTTAAAAATCTCCATACAAACGAACTGACCCATCTTTTTTTAATACAGGAACAATCGGTGTTCCCCATTCCGAATATTCAACAGGTTCAATAATTTTTTAAACACATAATCGTTGTAATTCCTTTTCTACTTTTTCACGCAATGCAAAAGGCGCTCTTGCTCTGAAAAATTTGGGAGAAATTCTCTCTTCCGGTTAAATTGGATTGAAATTTTTCCTTTATTGAATGTGCCTAGTTCAGAGGAAAATAAACTATTATATTTAGAAATTAAGTTTTAAATCTTTAGGATATTCCGAATTCATTCGAAAAATGTTTAATTCGAACAGATTAAAAAAATCGCGTCCCAGAAGCGGTGGACCACCATTCTCTATAGCAAAAATTTTTAAAGTATTACATAAATTTTTATAACCAATATTACATGTGATGAAACCCAATGGTTTAATTTTATCACCATTGTAAAGATTGAAAATTTTATTTGTTTGTTTCAATTCTTTTTTGTAAAAATTGTCTTCATAAAATCTCTGTGAAACAACAGAATAACTAGCCCCTGTGTCCAAGTGAAAAGTGAAATCTTTGTTATCAATCGAAATAGTGATTGAAATTCCACCGGATTCATTGTCTAATTTGAAAAGCAAATTTTCTTCCAAAAAATTATTAGAATCATTCGATTGTTTTTCACTTGGACACATTGGTGCTAAATGACCTTTTCGATTACAAATATTGCAAGAATAATTTCGATAAAAACACTTATCTTTATTATGATTTTTCCTACCACAGACTAAACATCTGAGGTCAGTCTGCGCTGAATATTTCTTCGGTTTATTGAAAACGCTGCTTCTATGACCAGAATTTTTGGAGGTGGACTGGGAATGCTGTGCCGGGTTTCTGCACTTATTACTGACGCCTGCGTAATGGATTTATGTCTCCTTCTTCATCACTGTTTGACAATATGGCGGGACTGAAGATTTTGCTGAAGCTATGTCGACCACCTTCGAAAATGTGACGGAGGCTTTTTCTTCGAAAAGACGATCTTTAACAGCACCTCGTTCATAACCAATAATGAAACGATCAACCAATGCTCTTTCAATTTCGGCCTCACCATTGAATCCACATGTAGATATTAAATTGCGTAGTCTTGCTGCCCATTCTCTAGGTGTTTCATTCGGCACTTTCCTGCTCAAATTTTTCTCTACTTGCAAACACTGATATGTTGGGTTGAAAATGACTATCCATCAATTCAATTATGGCGTCATATATTTTAGACTCTGGATCAGTGGGAATACACATATCGTGCAACAATTTGTATGCCTGTTCATTCAGAAAACTTACAAGAATTGCACGTTTACGGCCATTATCCTGTATATTGTTAGCCACGAAGTAGTTTTCTAGCCGTTTTTTGTAGATCGACCAGTCTGAATGCACTGGATTGAACTCTTGAACATAACCAGAATATTGCACTGCATCATTCATTTTAAACACTGGCCTATACTATAATTTCACTTTAAAAAACAGACAAATTATATCTCCGAAAGTATTGGTTTCTCAGAGTTGGGAATTATATCAATGTATTCATATAATAGAACTGCATCCTAAAGGAAATTCAATTCAATTAATAGTTTATTTATCAAGATTAAATGAGCAATCATGAGAATGAGAAAAGCACCATGGAAGAAATCAAATTAAATCTGGCCAATTTTGCCCAATAACGAACTTAACCGAGATATTCATCTCCCTAAACTACTCTGAAAATTTCAACTACCTACCTCATTCCGTTCGAGAGTTATATCTATGTCTATGGATAAAAAACAGTCTCACTACTCTCAGATCTCTTACTTCATGTTCAGGTCCGAAATGTAAGAATTTTCTGAGAAAAACTAATTTCGGAGCAAACAACTGAGATTTTTCTCACTTCGCTCACAATTCTTCGATTGATTAGATAATGGGTGCGTTTTTATTTTAATCGAAATGTCTAATCGATTAATCGTAAATGAATCGGTGTGTTTTTATTTTCATCAAGTGAATACCGATGAATTTCAACGAGGCGTTTTTATTTTCAACAGAATTCAATCGATTGATTTATGATTACTAATCGGTTCAATCGTACTCGGACGTCGATGAGACCGATTAGATGGATGGATTCTAACCTAAATTTCACAACAACAATAACATATATGTTCCTTTTCTTTGTTTTTTGAAGAATTTTGCCCTTTTTATGGAAATAAAAAATCAGAATATGAGTTTAAAACAAGTTGAACTATCATATAATAACACCTCATTTATGGTATCCATAGATGAGGCTACTTTTGAGGCAATCAGAAGTGGTGAGTTTTACCTCTAAATTATTAATGAATAAATAATTCAAATATTCAACTTTTCATATGTCAATTTGAGAGATTTGTATGCGAAGCAGGTCTACGAGAGTATGACGACTGCTGAATCCAAGGAAAATGAAGGAATGAGAAGTAGAGAGTTGGAGTTTGACCAACAACAAAGTGGATGTTCAAAATGGAGCAACCAGAACATAACTTTGTTGTTGGACATAAGATTGGCAATGGAGAGCAGCTTTATGGCTCCCAGCTGTAAAAAGAAAAAATTATGGCAAAAAGTTGCGGCTGAAATGAATAAAATAATTGATAATGATAATTTCACTTCAGAGATGTGCGATTCTAAATATAGGAATCTTCTGAATACATACAGAAGTAATAAAAAGAAAAAGGAATCTTCAGGAGAGGGGGCTGTGAGGTGGGAGTTCTTTGAGAAAATGGACAACGTTCTAGGTTTCAAAGCGTCAAGCACTCCCCCTTTAAATTTATTGGGGGGTACAGTTGATAGTGTTGATACTGAGAATGAAGATATCAGAAGTACTGCATCAGGCAGTGTCGTCCACATGAATGATAGTTTTAGCAATAGTTCTTCTCTAGAATCAAATGAGAGAGGAAAACAAATTTGACCTCGAATTCTTCATCGGGGAGTCGAACTAAATCGTTTGAGACCAATTTCGTCAAAAAATTCGACAGTTACAGACATTTGGGCAAAACTATAACGCGATGTTCCCCAGAACATACGCGCAAAAAAGGAAAAGACTAGGGGAAATGACTAGGAACCAATATTTATATCTGAAGCATCAGAGAAATACTGAAAGGCTGCTAGAGAGAATGAAATATGGGAACAAAAAAAAAGAGCTGAAATTGAAGGAGATTGAAGCCATTAATAACCTAGCCATCGCATTGAGCTACCAAAGAAATTGATAAATTATTTGTTATCTATGTATTGTTTATTTATGTTCCTATTGACTTATGTCAAAGGCCATCGACCGTTTTACATGGCTTAAGCTCTTTAGTCGATGGCCTTTGACCTCAGTCAATAAAGAACCGTTATTTTTATTATTATGTTTCTAATATTTTTAGTTTTTCTAAGTGCCAAGAAGTATATTTATTTTTTATGAAATATTTTTATTCTGAGAAATACTGAAAAGACTGATAGGGATAGTAAATATGGGAGCGTATTGAGTTCTCAAAAAAAAATAGATAAATTGTTAATGTTCCTATTGAGAAATTTCTCAAATATTGTGTATAGTATATGTATATAGTATATGTTCCTATTGACTGTTATTATTATGTTCCTAATATTTTTAGTTTTTTCAAAGTGCCAAGAAGTATATTTTATTTTGTATGTTTAAAAGTATTCTTATTATTTTTAGAAATATTAATTTTTTTCCATTTGTTAATGACTAAAAATATATTTTTGTTTGAAATATTTTTTATTATTGTTATTAGGTAAGAACTTATACAAGGTTTTGCTCTAGTCCTAGTGTATACTTACATAATGTAAGTAAATTTTTATTTGATTATTTTGATTTTATACATATTTTCGTCAGTTTTATAAAAGTGAATACATATTATATTCTGAAAAGTGTTTTTATGAGTCTATTTTAACAACAATCAAACATATTTTATTGAAAATATTTATTTCAGATCATCCATTACAAATTCAGTTCCAAACATAGTCTGTTTCTTTTATTTTGGGCTCTGGTGTTAGTTTCATTCACATGCATATCACCAAAATCGTTTTCATCTTCCATGACATCCTCTTGCGTTTCATAATCTAGATTTTCTATTATTGAAATGTTATGTAAAATACAAGCAGCCATAATAATATATTTAAAGTAGGATAGATTTTCTATGTTTAGATATTTTAATCTTCTCCAAGTTCCCTTGAGTCTACCAAAAGCTTGTTCTACTATAACTCTTGTTTTGCTAAGGATGGTGTTGAAATTTTTCTGGTGCTGATTCATGTGTCCATTGTCTCTATATGGAGCCATCAAGAACATATCCGAAGGATATGCAGAATCACCTAATAAATGGAATTCTTCAGGTAATAAATTTTGGTTCTTCAGTTTTTCATATATTGGGGAAGCTTTCCACATCCCACTGTCGTGCGAGGAGCCTGGATAGCCACAAAATATATCAATAAATGACCCGTCCGCATTGCAAATGGCCTAAAAAAAAGATCTGAATGTTAATCTTTTCTTCAATTTCACTTACGTTTACACTAACCTGAACTAGCATCGAGTGTGTCCCTTTTCTGTTATAATACGAGTCGTCGCCTGAAGGAGCAGGTATCAATACATGCGTGCCATCTACACAACCCACAACATTAGGGAATGAAGTTTGACGTACATTATTAAAACGTGAAACATTAGCCTTGATTAATGCAAGGCTATCTGGAAACACTATGTAACGTTTCCTATATGTGTAAATTGCCTTTACTGTTTCAATAAATATTGTGTGAGCATGCCCACGACTGACACCAAATCTGTCTGCTACCCCCCTAAATGATTCTTGATTAGCCAAGATCCATAAGGTTTGTAAGAATGCATGATTGGGGCCAATTGCAGGTTTCCTTGTGTTTAATCTAACTGGTTGTAGTTGCATGTCTTCCAATATTTTCTGAAAGAAAACAGCTTTTTACACAAAGGTTAACTAACTGTGTGTGACTTGAAATCCGTATCAAGATATCTGGGTACAATATCTTCCACATAATTTTCAATTTTTATATGTTTCCTTCTGTCCGCATACATCAATAATAATTCATCTTCACTTGAACTAGATTCATCACTTGAAGAAGACTCTAACATTCTTTTCACAACAGGTAGGATGGTAGGCATTATTGAATCCATGTCCTATTATAAAATCCTCCAAAACTATATAAAATTGCTTTAAAATTAAAACTGATGATTAACGTGAAATAACCAAAACCAATGGAACAAAATACTATTATTGTTCATCCAACAAAATACTATTATTGTTGATCAAAATAAAATCCAAAACACAACAACCTAACCTATAACAAATAACAATCATCAAAGTTCTCAGTTCTCTGTTCTTATATTCATCGGATTGATTAGTGAATTTCCGATGGATTTCGATGACGTCACGTCAATCGTATTCTCATCGCTGATTTAATCCATCGCAAAAGCTGATTAAAATAAAAACGCACCCTATGTCTCAGGAACATCATTTGACATTATGACAATTCATATTCATACATAGAATAATATCATTCTGTGACAACGTTGAAATACGATTTATTATTGAAATTTTGAAAAATCATATCTCCGAAAGTATTAGCTTGTTAGAGTTAAAAATGATATGAGTGGATTCTTATGATACAACTTTTTATTAAAAAAAATTTAATTTGGAATTTGTTTCGTAAAAAAAATTTTTTTTTTGTTACTCCGAAACCATCTGTCCGATTTTGGCCAATAACGAACTTAGCCGAGATATTTATCCCCCAAACCTACTCTGAAAATTTCAACTCTCTAGCTCATTCCGTTCGAGAGTTATCGTGCCTACGGCCGGCCGGACCGGCCGGACAGAATGAATTTCGACCACGGATTCTTGATCAGTGAGTCGAACCAAATCGTTTAAGACCATTTTCATCGAAATATTCGAAAATTACAGACATTTGGGCAAATTGATAAGCACTCAGTTCCGAGGAACTAGAGCGCCAAAAATACTCGTCGCCACTCTGTGATATATCGGACCTAATATGAGGCGATATTCACATCAAATATTGAAAATGCGTTTTCTCGAAGAAACTTTATTTCCAACTGCCGAATAAAATGTATACAGCTACAACACATATGTTACAAAGATAAACTCAATTCTTCCTGCACTCATAATATATACAGTTGTTCCATAAGAACTATCGATATCTTACAGTAATGGAAATTTTTAAAGGCAAAGATGGAGTAGGGCGTGTTGCTAAAGTTAAAACAGAGAATGGTGTATATGTTAGACCTTTAAAGAGATTATACCCTATTGAAGTTTCGAACGAGGGGGATGAAAAGAATATTAATGTAGTTAAGGCAAATAATGAAGTCGCAAACAAACCGGAAGATTCTGACTTAAAAAATGTCTCGGTTTCTTTAACTGAGTCTGAAGATGAATTATTTACGGGGGATGAAATGTGTAAAGCCAGAGTCTCTAGGTTTGGCAGAAAAATATAACCAAAGAATATTTTAGATTTGTAGATTTTATTTCTATTTTTTCTCTGGCTGGTAGGATGTTAGAAGTAAGTTAATATATTTGTTATAATTTATAATATAATACGTCCGCCAGGTGGCGATACTATTGTAATAACAGGTTTTGAGTTGTAAGTTCTATGTTCTATGTTTTTCTGTAGTACTGATTTTTAAGGTTATGTTATGTTAAGATATGAAGTGTTCTGTGGATATATAAAGTAAAGAGAACGTGTTTTTGGTGTTTATTTCTTAAGCCTCAGAAATCGATTTTGATTATAAACCTGCAGAGTTGTAAAAGCAACACCCAGAATCCCATATGAGGTAGTGGTTAGCTGCGAGCACATGAAGTCATTCGAGGTACTGAAACAGTAAAGGTATGTGAAACGTTATGTCCCGAATACTGGACAAGGTAGTTGTTGTTCCGTTTGCTGATCAAGGTTATGTCCCGAATGCTGAACGAGGTAGTTGTTGTTCCGTATGCTGAACAAGGTTATATCTGTAGGAATCTTGGGAATAGGTGACAAATAAAATCCAGCATTATATTCTTGAATTTCTACCTACATCAATGCGACGTTTCGGCCAAGGATTCTGGCCATTTTCAAGCCTACAATATTTTACAATACATCATTTTAAAATCAAATAAAACACTGAAACAAGGAACACTACACAAACACAAACATTACTCACACGCAAAGGAGATATGTACAGAGTATACACGTTCGTCTTGAAATAAATGATCCAGGAATAATAACCGTGTTCAAGGGTGATTCCTTTCTCTAGCTTTTGACAAATATCAACGGACCCAAATACCCAGGACATGACAGAATGTCAACAAATCTAAATGACATCCAACAGACTTCCTCGTTTACCACCATCAACAATTCTACCTATTGCATTCTTGGTTGCCTCCCTCCGGCCAGTGTAGTATCCTGTATAACCTTGGAATATATAGAACTAAAATTTAAACAATCAGTTATTCTATTCATTGACTTTTTCTCTTTTTTTATCATAATTTTTTCAGCAAGTTCTTTTTTATTTTTGTTATTTTCTTTGTAAATAATATTTGTTTCTTCAAAATTCATACAATGGCCACTTCTCAAAACATGATCCGCAAGAGCTGTACTTTCTACTTTATTTGTGCGAATGGTACTCTTGTGTGCACTTATCCTGTTTTTCAATTTTTGTTGTGCCTATATACACAAGGTCACAGTCTTTACATGGAACTCTGTATACTAAGTTTGAGTGGTCCCACTTTTCCGTTTTATCTTTCATTCTTGTGTAGATGGTGTTCAGTTTATTACTTGTTGAGGGAAGTTTACTTCCCCTCTCTGCCCAATCATGCCTCCGCCCACATGAATCACGGTATTATGAACCGTCAACCGTAATATTAAGTTCTATGACAGGGTAAGCTACCGAATCCGAACAGTATTCGATGAATAACCGGCGGATAGTGGTAGAGTACATAAGCACAGTCAAGTGGGTTATGGGCTTTTGAATAATTGAATACTGTGCTACGAAAATTGCTCTTGTGCCAATTTCAAAACAAGTTGAAAACCAATTTGTTTTTGTTCCAACCAAGTTGTTCAAGGAAGTATATCCGTGAAAATTATTGGAAAGTATATTCAATAATATTACAAAATGGCGTCTAAAAACAACGCGGAATCTGTATCTGTAAGATCTGTTGACTCAGCAGATGAAATCAGCGTCAGCGAACTCATCGATGAAGGAGCTGACTACACACAAACACCACCGGAAAATACCATCATCGCTATGACGGAAAAGGAATTCCAAGCCAAAATACAACAGGAAGTACTAAAGTCAATATCGAGCTTGACAAGCACGATGGCTCCGTTTCTTATCTCATTAAAACAATCCCAAGATGCCAATCCAGTTTTTCCCAAAATCGATAAAGAAGATCGACTGACTGGCTCCAAAAACTTCATCCCTTGGCGGCAAAGATTAAATTTAGGAAAATAGAATAACGCGGATAAGTTTATTAAAATAACGCTTTTAGGAAAGCTAACCACTAATCGAAGATGAAAGGACTAGTAGAGACACAAATTTTGGAGCAATCCACAGAGTGTGTATGATTTCATCAAAGTTGAATAGCTACATACCGCGGTTTCATCCTTATTAGGAATCATCAGTGGAGCACAATTCAACGCTGATGAAATCAACACTACGAAGTAACCGGTTTAAAGAAAACCAGCATTCACTTGTGAGTAGAATTTAGACACAAGTGACACCTGGAATTCAATCAACCAAGCTCCTCGCTGTGACTACCCAAAAACTACAGATCTCTACGTATATTCTTTTCCCCTATGTGGTAATCAGCAAGTACTCGGATTCGAGTCTCATGCAGTTGACCACTACATACCGCGGTTTCATCCTTATTAGGAATCATCAGTGGAGCACAATTCAACGCTGATGAAAACAACACTACGAAGTAACCGGTTTAAAGAAAACCAGCAATCCCTTGTGAGTAGAATTTAGACACAAGTGACACCTGGAATTCAATCAACCAAGCTCCTCGCTGTGGCTACCCAAAAACTACAGATCTCCACGTACATTCTTTTCCCCTATGTGGTAATTAGCAAGTACTCGGATTCGAGTCTCATGCAGTTGACCACTGGGGAGCGAAAAGGCCCAGGTTAATACGCAATGCGTAAAAGGAGCCATAAAAGAGAAAATATCGCTTTTAGGAAAGCTAACCACTAATCGAAGATGAAAGGACTAGTAGAGACCAAAGTTTTGGAGCATAGTTTGCCTCCGAATTGGAGGTCCTAGAGCTGAAGGCAAATTGGTTGCTTGCTCCTGTTGTGTTGTCACCTATTTTCAGTTATCTTTCCACCTCTTTCTTGGTTTCTTGGTTGCCCTGCCAACTAGCACGGCCGTGACGATGAGAGTAAGAAAGAAATTGCAAAGAGAATCAAAGGTAAGAAAGACAACAAATTCAAGATGAGGAAAACCAAGGTTCGCCCAGTGGACAGCGTGACTGAGACATCGTTCCAGGACCCGCTCGACATTGACGCGTTCGGATTGGTGGAAGGAAATGGGCTCCAACTCATTATGAACCAGCTATCGTTTACGATAACGGGTGCCATCCTGCCTTTGTTGTTTACAACGCTTTATCGAGAGATAATGGCCAGCGACAAAACGTTTTATCAACACGTGTCGCCGGGTATGTTCGAGTATTACTGCTACACCATATTCTACCATCGACTATTAACGATTGGGAGAAAGAAGGGTACGACGGATTATGAGGACATAAGAGCGTTGAACGTGCTAGACAGTCTGAAGATGTGGATACCTGCGCCACTTGCCACATGGCTTAGTGGGGTGGGTGACGTACAGTCACCAGACCAAGGGAACATCGACCTGCTATTACCAGACGGACTGAGTGATGACGGACACTACGGTAGAGTGGATGCGAACACGCACTACCTATACGAAAATTGGCCGGCGCCACTGGTCTATTCTCAAAGAATAGTAGAGGATATTCGGTATAGCCGATATATGACAGACACGAACGCATGGGACTTACCAAACACCATTAGAGCAAACGATCCGGGGTGCGGGCTTCCAACAGCAAATTTGCTTGGGTACGCACTAGCTACAGAGTTGTCGTTCAACCAGATACAACTTTTAGCTACATTCGGTATAGATGAGAATGCCTTTGTTACGAGTAGTGATCTGAATAGGTATAGGATAAATACCGATCTACTATCGTACGTAAGTGGTTGGCTCGACCAGATAAAGACGAGTTATAAGATGAGTGAAACAATATCAACAGATCAGTTAGGCAGCGAAGGCCAACTGTTCTTAACAAGTAGCGCTCTTGATGAGTATGCCGCGGTTGGGAATTTCTCAGCCAATACTACATACGTAGAGATGCCACTTAAACTCACTTCATGCTATAACGGAGATCTACGAATAGCAGCCAACGTGGCAATCATGCCATATCAACTAGCGAGGGACGCGATGTGCAACATCCAAAGCGTCACAAGATCGTGGTGTGCATATGACTTCAATCAGTACCGAAACGTACCAGATACATGGAACGCTTCAAGAAACGATTGCTACCATCGAGGCACATTCCAGATTTGGAGTGTAAAGATACTCGAGAACAATTTCGTTGAGACGCGGACAACGTTACAAACATACATCCGACGTATGCACGCCAACTAGCAGAAACACGTGTCGGCAGGTACCAGCAGAATGATTTTCTCTGCTCCTTTTGCGGAATCACCCGTTATACTTCTCCATTAAATTTAGGGTTGAGATCTAATGGACTCTCTTCATTTATTGAAAATGAACTTGGTGAGGATGAGGATCTGCCTAAGGAGAGGCGCATTCAATTGGACGCGCAAGCTCTCCAATACATAAGATCAACGGTTTCAACTGAAATTGCGAATTCCCTCTTAAGATTCAATACAGCGTTTGCTGCATTCCAATATATAGCCAGGACATTTGGTAATCAGTCGCTCCAGGAAAAGATCAATTTAGAACTTCGGGAAATGAGACTACATTTTGCTGACCACTTCAACCCAGTAAAATTTGTTAATGACTTCGACAATATTATTGCTGAACACAGGGCCCTTGGTACGGAATTTGATCCTAAAGTAATTGTGTCGAAGTTCCTTGTTAGGATTGATGATAAGTATAAGGAAGGCCATCCTTACTCTATATTCTACAACACCATACTACAATGCCCGAAAGAGACGAGGACTATAGAGTATGTAAAGCAAAGATTTTTAGATGTTGACAATAGGAAGTGCACTAAGTCTTTCAACACGATTAATTTGAATGTTCATGATCATGAAAACATAATAATAGAATTAGAAAATGAGCTCTATAATCTAGATCTAGAATGTGAACTATATGAATATGATAATTTTGTGAATTTTGATGGTTTCCATTCGAATCCAAATATTTTTATTAACACTATAATTACAGGACAAAATTATGCTGAAAAACGTACGTCAGACAACAAATATGATTCTAGGGTCAAAAGACCTAGGTCAGATGGGTTCAAAGCCCGACATGAATATAGTGCTAGTACCTCGAAAAGGTCTGGAGACATGAGAGTGAAGACTCCAACTGAGTTGCTCAGTATGCAGAAAGTGGATTTAACTGATTGTATACTAGTGACGAAATTGCCAAATTAAGACACATGAACAAAGAAGAAGAGACAAATCATAGATGTGGAAAATGTGGAACTTACTTTCATAAAAGTTCAGAGTGTAAATACAACAAAAAGTTTTGCTATTCTTGCCACCAATTTGGGCACATAGTGAAAGATTGTTCGTTCAAAAAGAAAGGTAAAACTATGCTAATAGATTCCAAGGAAATTGATATGAAATGTTCGAAAATTATTGAAATTTTTGCCAAAGATTTGTCCTGCATTGTTGACTCTGGTGCAACGCATCATGCGGTCTTTGATAAGTCAGTATTAGAGGGATTAGAAATTTATAACAACCCTAAAAGAGTTCATTTCGCAAGCGACAAAACATACACACAAGCTATAGGACAAGGTTCTCTTATAATTGCATTAAGATTTGGATCAAAATTTCACATAATGAATCTAGCTTCAGTTCAACTAGTCCCTGAGCTAACGGAGAACATCTTAAGTGTTCGAACATTTAATACCCAATTTCAAACTTCTATTACTTTAAATAGTAATAACGGATTCATTTATTCCAGAATATTCAAGGAAAAGATTGGATTGATGCATGTTAAGCATAATTTATTCAGATTGCTCACAAATATTCGCTCTCTATTGGACAGAAGTATCTAATGATATTTTAAATGATTCAAATATTGTTCAATCTGAAATAAATGCATTCAACAAAGACAAATGTTCTCGTATTGCCTTAAATGGTAATAGTTTATCGATCTCCAGACCGAAAAGACATAAGAAGGCAAACAAACTGACACCGAAACAGAAGGAGTTGCTATTATCGGAGGGGGACCTTTGGCCTAATAGAAGTGCCTATTAGTGATGTTTATTGTACATTTATTCCAAATTGTTACAGATTTCCGTTCAAACGCCCTGAGATTGCCGAACTTTGGGTGAAAGCAATTCGAAGAGAAAATTGTTTTCTATCAAAAACTAGTAGACTTTGTAGTGCACATTTTCTACATACAGATTATTTAGAAAAACCAGGTAGTACAGAAAAAAAATTGGTTCAAGCACTGACGTGAAGTCAGTATGTTCTATTGTCCATTCTTCTGTATTGGACACCCAATCGAATTTACCATGGTTAATTATGTCGTCCATTCTCCTGTATTGGACACTTAATTCGAATTTACCATGGTAAATATAAATAAAGAGGATAGTTTGATGTTAAAAATATAAACACTGCAGAAACCGCCTATTCCTATGGATATTGAATTGCCATCCACCTCGATGGATATTGAATTGCTATCCACCTTGATGGATATTGAATTGCCATCTACCTCGAGGCAATCTACAAACACATTTGTTGATAGGGAAACTCAGACACCCGCAGATAACACAGCTACATTGCTTAGAAAAAGGGTGAAGTCTTTGAAACAAAACACCCGGCGGAGAGATATGAGGGTATCTACCATGAAGGATGTCATTAGAGAAATAAAAAATGGGTTCAAGCCCTGTGGGCAGGAGCTTTCTACCGCTCTAGTTCAAACAGACGAATTATTATTGGTTTCTCAGAGTTGGGAATTAAATCAATGTATTCTTATGAAAGAACTGCATCATAAAGGAAATTAAATTCAAATAATAGTTTATTTATCAAGATTAAATGAGCAATCTGAGAATGAGAACTGCACCATGGGAAAATCAAATTAAAATAGCTGAAATGAATTTGACTCTTTCTTATAGAACAGGATGAAATGTACTAGTATGAACACAGATCATATAATAAAGCTTAGATAGAATAATTATAGCATTCTGTGAAAACATAGAAGTACGTACGATTCATTATTGAAATTTAGAAAAATCATATTACCGAAAGTATTAGCTTACAGACATTTGGCAAATTCATAAGCACTCAGTTCCGAGGTACTAGAGCGCCAAAAAGTGTAATTCCCTTTCCGGGATTTGAGCCCGCCTTCTCTCGTTCCGAAACCGAAAACCCGACTGCGTAGACACACCGGCTATCGGGCTCCTCGTACGATCTTGACGATCTCCGGTATTAGAATAAAACGTCGGTACTTACCTGGGATATATATTCTTAATTTACACTTTTCTTTTTGCCGGTTTTTTACCCTTGTCTCTGTAAGTCGATTTTGTCGTTTCTCGAACCAACTATTAGCAAGGAATTAGACAATGTCATGTCTCAGGAAAATAAGTTGACATTATGACATTTCATACATAGAATAATTATATAATTCTGTGAAAACGTAAAAATACGATTTTTTATTGAAATTTTGAAAAATCATATCTCCGAAAGTATTAGCTTGTTAGATTTAAAAATGATATCATTGGATTCTTATGACAAAACTGCATATTGAAAAAAATTTAATTTGGAATTTGTTTGGTAAAAAAAAAATTTTTTTGTTACTCCGAAACCATCTGTCCGATTTTGCCCAATAACGAACTTAGCCGAGATATTTATCTCCCAAACCTACTCTGCAAATTTCAACTGTCTAGCTCATTCCGTTCGAGAGTTATCGTGCCTACGGTCGGACCGGCCGGACAGAATGATTTTCGACCACGGATTCTTGATCAGTGAGTCGAACCAAATCGTTTAAGACCATTTTCATCGAAAAATTCGAAAATTACAGACATTTGGGCAAATTGATAAGCACTCAGTTCCGAGGAACTAGAGCGCCAAAAACAGTGGACATAGCAATGAATCTTTGGACTTGGTTCTACAAAACTATTTTGAGGGTGAGTTTTAAACAATGATACAAAGGGCCCATTGTACTGTTGAACATAGCTCACACAATTATATTACGACGTTAAAAGCTAAGTCCATGCATTCCGATTTCAATTGATAAGAAATTTTTTTATATATTTTAGGTTTACCATTGGAACTAGTTCTACTCCAAAAGAAAAAAAACGAGAAGAAACTACAAGTGGACAAAGAAGATACTCAGCTCTAGCAAAACAGTTTGCTCATAGACTATAGTTTTACTCTCCTAAAGCATATTATTCTTTGAGGGAATATTTTGTTTTGCCCAATGGCCGCACTATTCGTAAATGGTTATCGAGCGTAAACTGTGAACCAGGAATATTAAATGAGGTTCTATATTTTTTTAAAGTGGAACTTGAAACAAACACACATTTACAAAATTGTTGTTTAATATTCGATGCTATAGCCATTCGCAAACAGACAATGTGGGATAACAAAAATGGTAGATTCACGGGAAATGTGAATTATGGTGGGATTATTGATGTGGATTTCCAAATGGCTGCATCTGGAGCGTGATTTTTCCAAATTGTTAGCTGCACGGGATATTTTAAATGCCCAGTGGCTTATTTTTTTAATAAATAAGGTTGATCAAATTTACAGGCACAATTAATAAATGCTACCTTGAGAAGTTTGTTCGACATTGGTATAAATATCAGATCAATAACGTCAGATGGGGCTCCAGCAAATATCACAACATTTAATATATTAGGTTGTAATTTGAGTGTGGAAAATTTTGTTCCACATTTTTCTCATCCTAGTAAACCTACAATAAATATACAGGGTGTTTCCTAAACATGCGGCAAAAATTCAGGGGGTTGTTCCTTGGACTATTTTAAGCATGTTTTGTCCTTGGATGATTTTTGAAAAACCTCTTTGTTTCGAAGATACAGGGCGAACAACATTTTTCATATTTTTAAAATTAATAATAGTTTAAATAAAAATGCGTACCGCACTGTGTTTACTAAGTAGGTACAATTTATTTTTAAATTTGTTTAACAACATTCCAATTACTAAAAACGGCCAGTTTTTTGACTAAAAATTGATAAGTGCAGATGGTAAAGGAATACAGATTAAACACGGTTTTCATTTGAATTCGTTTTGTGATGTATTAGCAATTAACATTTTATCTTTGACTATTATGAATCGCTATACAAACGCCGAGATGACTGACATGCATTTCATTTATGGACTTGCTGATGGAAATTCATTAAAAGCTAGGAGGTTGTACATTGAACGATTTCCTGGGCGTAATATTCCTGACAGAAAATTGTTTCAAAATATTCATCAACGTCTGCATGAAACAGGCGCATTGAAAAAAATGGGGGGACCAGGAAAACCAAACACAGTAAGAACGGTGGAACTGGAAGAGAATGTGCTGGACATGATCGAAGAAGACCCTAGTACTTCTACTCGAAAAATTTCCAATACTTTGAATGTGAGTAATAAGACTGTTTGGAAAATTCTTAAAGACAATTTGTTATACCCATACCATATGCAACGCGTTCAGGCACTTATTCCTACTGATTTTCCCCCACGTATTGCATTTTGTCAATGGCTTTTAACCACATTAGTTCAAATTCCTCAATTACTGACGCTGATTCTTTTTACCGATGAAGCGAATTTCTCAAGAAATGCAATAAGAAATTTTCATAACAACCATGTATGGGCCGACGAAAATCCACATGAGGTAATTGAAGATCGTTTTCAACATCAGTTCTCATTGAATGTTTGGGTTGGTATTGTGGGTGACTGCCTAATAGGGCCGATATTTTTACCAGAAAGACTTACCGGGGACGTGTATCGCAACTTTTTAGAACAAACGTTACCTCTGTTTTTGGAGGATGTACCATTGGCAATAAGACATGCAATGTGGTTTATGCACGATGGTGCACCAGCGCATTTTAGTTTGGTTGCTCGTGAGTTTTTAACATTAACATACGGAGATCGCTGGATTGGAAGAGGTGGACCTCATTTATGGCCTGCTCGTTCCCCGGACTTAAACCCCTTAGATTATTTCCTATGGGGTCATCTAAAATCATTAGTTTATACCACTCCAGTAGAAAATGTGGAAGACTTGCGAAATCGGATCATTGCTGGGTGTAACTTAATAAGAAATGATCCTGGTGTTTTTGAAAGGGTTCGGCAGTCAATGAGGAGAAGATTGGATGCTTGTATGCTGGGTAGAGGTGGTCATTTTCAACAGTTTTTGTAGGTTGAGTTGAATTTTCATGTAATTTTTCATAATAAAATGTTATTATCCAAAATTTTGTTTCCCCTATATCTTCGAAACAAATAGGTTTTTCAAAAATCATCAAAGGACAAAATATTCTTAGAATAGTCCAAGGAACAACCCCCTGAATTTTTGCCGCATGTTTAGGAAACACCCTGTATATTGTATGTTGGACATATGTCATATGTTAAAATTAGTGAGAAATGCGCTGGCTGAAAAACATCTAGACTTGCCACTAGGTAATATTAGTTGGAAATTCATAAGGGCTTTAGACTACTTACAAGAAAAAGAACAGTTAAAGCTAGCTAATTCGCTTTCCTCACAACATGTGAATTTTAAAAATAAAGTTATGAACGTTCGATTAGCCGCACAAACTTTAAGTAGTGGAGTTGCTGTTGACCACTTAGGTAGTGGCGGTATCAACGAGTTTCAGCATAGAACTGCAACCGTGGAATTCATAAGAAAAATTTTTGACTTATTGAATTGCAGGTATCCTTATGGAAAAGGATATAAAGCACCGATAAGACCATATACTCTTAATTATTTTGAAGATGCCTTTTCAGATGCAATTGATTATTTGAAATCATTGAAAATCGATGGAATTCCTGTTCTGAACCATGCGAGAAAAACTTTTGCAATCGGCTTTATTCTCACTATGAAAAGTTGTTTGGGTCTAATGAAAGATCTTTTCACGTTAACAATTAATCCATTGCAATATTTTTTATCTTACAAATGTTCCCAAGATAATTTGGAGATATTTTTTCCGCTATCAGGTCACTTGCTGGATGGAATAATAATCCGAACACTCAACAATTAAAATGGGCCTTGCGACAATTGCTGTTTAACCTTTCAGAACACGCGTGCGGACTCACAGTCCGCAGTCCTACAAGTTGTAGGTTTATGGAGGGGATGTTTATCGCCCCCTCTATCACTGTCGTGTAGCTGCTTGTCTTGCAGGGTGGCCACTTGTACCATAATTATCGAATTGTAACATAATTTTTCCACGAATTTATCCTTATCAGATAATTGTACCATAATCGATAATTGTAACATAATTCTGGACTCAAGTAAACGATTTTTAACTTGCATTAATTCGCAACTCTCACGATATAGCTGGCATAGAAATGTACGGTAATGTTAGTAGGGACATCTATCTTTCGATTGCAAAGACAACGAACATATCTGAGAAAACATAGAATGTAGATTTCTTTATTCAATTGAGGATAATATTGCAGATTTCCTTATGCGCTGAAGAACGAACCAATGTGGCAGGATTTTGAGATGGAGGGATTCACGGGTGTAGCAGCAGCCTACCCCAGAAGACGTTTTGCATCAACGCTCGAGGGGCTTACCCGGCTTGATCGACAGAGCATATGACACACTCAACTCGGCGGACAATCAGTTCACCAAATACATATCGAGGAGCATGTTCTCATATTATATATGGCAACATGTCTATGCACGGATCATTGCCATTAAGAAGCACACGGGCGAGGAATCTTTCGAAGAGGATCGATTCCTAGAATTCATACGAGGTCAGGAGTACCCTGTTCCAGCACCGATCGAAAGTTATCTACGCTCGATTGGCGTTGTAGTAGACGAGACCGGACTTGAATATCGCATCGACTCTCAAGCCTGGCCAAATGTCCAAGGACATTTTGGCAGAGTGAGTGCAGCAACGCACTATCTCTATGAGTCAATGGCAGCACCAGTTGTCATCTCAACTCGGATCGTCCAGGATTTAGCTTACACTATAAATCCACAGGTACCACGAGTTTGGGATTTACCCCAAGACATCACTCCACTTGAAGCCAACAGAGGCCAACCAACAGCAAATAGGGTTCCCCTTTGTCAGGGAAATACGACAAACATAAAATTCTGCTGGCGTCTAGTTGGCTAGCGCTTGTTTATACGTTCATTGTGCTAGTGCATTTTGTAATTCGAGATTTTTTCGAAGAGTTTGTTGGTAAATGTAAAAGTGCTTACATACCATTTGAGAATGTTACCATAGATGAAAAATTAGAAGCCTTTAGGGGAAGATGTAGCTTCCGACAATATATTCCCAATAAGCCTAATAAATATGGTATAAAAATTTTCGCTTTTTCAGATTCGAAAACATTTTATACCATGAACTAATCCAAATCTGAAAACAGATCCGACCTATCATTCATAGATTTTGAGTTATGAGCGAAAATTCAGAAATTGTCATTTTCAATAATGCTGAATATCTCGCTCGTTTGAACTCCTATTGGAAATCTGTTGTTACATTCTACAGGCACTTTTTTAAGAGTAATTCAAATATAATATAATTGATTTTTTTCATCCAGCTGTTTTCGAGAAATGAGAGGGATTTTTGATTTCTCTAATGTAAACTATTGTCGAAAGTTATTTTATCTTGCTGCGAATTTTTTGCTGATTTCGAAAATGTATCATATGTCACAATTCACATTAATATCACCTGAGAAAAAAATTATAATACTTTTCCTGCTTTTCGATTCACTGTTGAATTATAAGCAGGTTGGCGTTGCCATGGAGACCGTTGAATATGCATTCTCTTTCGTGAACTCTATGCTTCGATGATTAAAATCATCGATTGCTGAAATAATATTTCTATAGTTAATGTGTCAGCGATTATTCTTAAGATTAGAAATAGTTTATCTATTAAATTCATTATCAAAAATGGCTAGAAATATTCCAAATCATGTAAAATTCGATATGTTGGTGTGCTATATTCAATCGAATGAAAATAGCCGAGTCGCAAGGGAAGTCTATTTCGAAAAATATCCTGAACGGCAGCAACCCAGTGAAAAATATTGCCAGCGTTTAGTTCACAATCTGAAAAATTATGGAAGCTTCAAAAAACCCCGTCCAAGAAAATATAATAAAGAAAATGAAGAGGAGAATACTCTTAATATCATTGGAGCTGTAACGCTCAATCCCAATATATCATCTAGAAAACTAGAACAGGAAGTAGGAATAAAACGGCGAAATGCATTGAACATATTAAAACGCAATAAATTTCACCCTTATAAATATCGCAAAATACACCATTTGCAAGATGGGGACTCTGGAAGGAGGATTCAATTTTGCAATTGGTATTTGAGTAAAGTAGAAGAAGATCCCCTTTTCCATGAAAAAATTATTTGGACTGATGAAGCACGAATCGAAAATTGTGGAATTATCAATAGGCACAATATGCACTATTGGTCTGATCAAAATCAACACTTGGTTAAAGAAGACGGCTGTCGATAAGGAAGATTCGGGTTCAATATATGGGTTGCCTTATATAAAAACAAGATTCTGGCATATCATACCTATAATCAAACCCTCCATGCAAATGCATACCTCAACATCCTACAGCGAAATATTGAACCTGAACTGGAAAACATACCATTGATCAGGCAGCTTGAGGAGCGCGATAAGGAAAAGGAATCCAAGCAGGAAGTATACGGTGAGACATCTTCGGCTGGTTCAACGACAGAGGTTGGAGAGAAAAGTTTGTGTGGGGGCAGATCTATATATTCACAAACTGCGGTTAACAAGAGACAACATCCTGTGAATGCCGGGTTATCCAACATAGGGCCTAAATTAAGATCTAAAAAGTAATTTTTATTGTTAGAGTCAGTGGTTGCGTTTTTATATGGACAATATTTGTAATTGTAATGTTAGAGTTGTAGGTAGGGTATTGGTAGTATACTTGCTTCATTCTTTTTTCACTTCCCTTGCTTCTGAATTGAAAATAATATAAGTACTGATAAAAATGGATCCTTTCATTCGTGATTTTGGAGCCCAAATATTTAACACAACAGTTGTCGATGATGTTACTTATTTAATGGATGACATGACGGACCCTGCTGCCTTTCTGAGAATTTTTCACGCTAACATAAGAAGTATTTTCAAAAACTATGACGAGCTGACTATACTTTTACAGCAAATAGACGTTAATTTCGATATGATTGTACTCACTGAAACTCACAAGATAGCAGATCCGGAAATGTTCCACAGAATTGGATACAACATGATATATAGCGATGGCGATCTCAACCAAAATGATGGAGTTATAGTATACGTGAAGGACCAACCCAATGAGATGTGAAAGAGTACAAATTGGTCAACAAAAAGTGGTTGTAGTAAATTTAGAGGTGGGAAAGAGATCAGTCAGATTATCCGGAATGTATAGATCGCCAAGTACTAGTACTGAGGTATTTATCAACGAACTCCAAAAGTATATGGAGAAAAATGATGATGATTATATGTACCATATCATCGTAGGTGATATCAACATAGACCTCTTATCAAACTCCGATATTTCAGAGGAATACAAAAATGTTTTCAATGCAAATGGTTATGAGTCGTTGATTAATCGTTATACCCGTCCAGCAAGCAGAACATGCTTGGACCATATATTAATGAAAAAATTGGTTCAAGCACTGACGTGAAGTCAGAAGCTTTTGCGCGTATGTTCTATTGTCCATTCTTCTGTATTGGACACCCTTAATCGAATTTACCATGGTAAATTCGATTAAGTGTCCAATACAGAAGAATGGACAATAGAACATACGCGCAAAAGCTTCTGACTTCACGTCAGTGCTTGAACCAATTTTTTTCAAATCAAATCCAAAAGCTCTCAAAAAATCACCCGTTATTACATAAAGATATATTCTCATTAGTGATAGAAAAACTGGCCTAGAATTCCTTTCTACCCATCACGAGATTTAATATCCACAAATGAGCCTCTCACCTTACAAGATCAGAAGCCTTCTGCAAAATTCAAAGGTCCCCTCTCGCAAATATACTCCTCTGAAGGCACATGGATATCTTGAAGAAGAATCGCCTCTCTATTCCTCAAAGATATTCACTCTTGTTCATAGAAATCCCTTCAATATTTAGTTGCCTCCTCCTAAGGAGGATCTCTTTCAAAACCAGGTCTGACCACTAATGTAGGGCTATCATCTAATCTCCTATAGATTTGTGATGAAATAACACGATTTTACCATGAATATATATGTATAATAATATGTCATCATGACATTCATATTTTATTTTTGGAGGTTCTCGCAAAAATACGACCATAGACAACATATCATACGACGATTCGCATCCACCTACCGAACTCACAAAAGGCTGCTCGGTTCTCCAACAATATAGATCCGATCGTGTTCAAACTTGGAATTCTGCAGTAGAGTTAGGTTCTGCAGGCTCTCCCAAAATTTCAGCCATGCCGGACGAATAGTTTATGATATATAGAATTTTTTTCAATTATTTTTAATTATTTTTTTTTTAATTTTCTAGTTATACCATCCTCACGAAATTCTGCAAAAATTTTCGCGTTGGCATTCTACAACTAATAACCATGTTTGAATCCAATCGGTTTTGTATTCTTCGAGTTAATGAGGAACAAAAAACATCCAAATTTCAGAAAATTTCAGATGGCTATAACTCTAAAACCGTTTGGACGATTATGCTCATAAGCAAACTCAAATGTCGCTTTCAGATGCACAACCTAACCTGAAATTTTCAAGCCGCTATCTCTTTCCGTTCTCAGGTTATCGTGACAACAAAAATATTTTTTAATAATTTTTTAATAATTTTCTAGCGATACGATTCTCACAAAATTTCATAAACGTGCTTAGGTCTATATTCTACAACTATTCACCAAGTTTAAAATTCGATCGGATTTATTTTGGTTGAAAACAAAATTATTACTCGGAAACCATTGGGCCGATTATACCCATTAACGAACTTGTCCGTCGTATTGGGATGCGCCACCTACCCTGAAAATTTCAAGTCGCTAGCTCTTTCCGTTCTCAAGTTATCGTGGCAACGGACGGCCGGACGGCCGGCCGGACGGCACCACAGAATTAAATTTCACATTTGGGCAAAACTATAACGCGTATGTTCCCCAGAACATACGCGCAAAAAAATCGAAAATCTGATAAAGTTACTATCTCATCATTCATCATAAGAGTGGATATAACTGATCATTCTCCCACTGCGCTTATTTTGAGGGATGAAAAAAATAGGAATGAAGCCAGAGTTGATTGGAATATCAAGGATATAGTTGATAATTTGGGTCTCAAGCGGGACTTGTTGAGGGAATCATGGTCAAGGGTTTATGAGAAGAATGACGCAAACTCCTCTACAGATGAGTTTCTCAGTACACTGCAGAAGCATATATCTAATAATAGTCACAGAATCAAACAAAGACGTAAGCAGATACCACGGAAAAAATGGATTACCCCGGAGCTCCATGTTGCAGTTCATGACTTGATAATTAAATTGAAAACAATTAATGTTAAAGTACGATTATTGGTTTGTGATATGGGCTCCAATAACATGGAACTGAAACGCTTTCTCAATATTAGCCCTGCGAGGCCATATTTTTTGGTTGTATTTTTTATGTTTGATCCTCCGCATCTAATCAAAACTGTAAGGAATAATTTACAGAAACATGATTTTTTGAAGGAAAATGGAGACGTGATTTCTTTCAGATATATTAAGGATTTCTCTAATCATGACAAGCAGTTTCCTATTAGAGGTGCACCTAAATTAACGGAATCTCATATCAACCCAAACAATTTCGAGAAAATGAAAGTAAAATATGCTACTCAATTGCTAAGCCATACAGTTGCAGCAACGCTAAATACTTTTTGGAGTTGTTGATGCGGCTGGCTATGCTCCTGCTGATTTTGTGGAAAGGATGGACAAATTATTTGACCTTTTTGCGCGCGTGTTCCGCAAGGAACAGCGTGCTATCATTTCGTCACAATGTCTGTATTTTTCGAATTTTTTTTCGAAAATGGTCTCAAACGATTGGGTTCGACTCCCTGATGAAGAATTCGAGGTCAAATTCAATTCTGTCCGTCCGGCCGGCCGGTCCGGCCGGCCGGTCCGGCCGTTAGCACGATAACTCTCGAACGGAACGACTTAGAGCGTTGAAATTTGCAGGGTAGTTTCGTAGCGTAAATATCTCGGACAAGTTCGTTAACGGGCGAAATCGACCGAGCGGTTTCGGAGTTAAGGCTGTTTTTAATAAAAACGTTTTTTATGAATATTTCCGGAACCGATCACTCAATCTTTTTGAAATTTGGCATCAGATTGTAGAATCATGACCTTTATATACCTGCGAAGTTTTGTGTTGAACGGACGGCCCTAAAGTGGCAAAAAAAAATTTTGAAAATTTGAAAATTTTGTTTTCACGATAACTCGAAAAATACTGATCTGATTAAATTGAAACTCAGTAGTTAGATGCAAAAGACCAAAGCAAACACTTTTGCAAAATTTCGTGAAGATCACGTGACATGAAAAAAATAAAAAAATTACTACTATTTTGCGGAATACTTTGCTTTTAATGCCGAAACATATGTTTTTGAGGTTCATGCTGCCCTTTCCGGGCATTTTCCGTATTGCGCATGCGCAGATGAGAAGTCCTTTAACTGCTGTAGTTTTCGTCAGAGAGGATTGGGGTTTTGGGGTGGCGGATGCTATTCCTCCATAGAATTCAGATCCCTGATGAGGGTCTGCGCATGCGTAGATTAAAGATGCGATATCTTCCGAACCACTAGTGTTGGAGAATCGGAGTTTTTTGTAAGGTGTGTTATTTTGAGAGGACTTTTAGCCGCCAGTAGATTGCGCATGCGCAGAAGAGAAGTGACTGTTTTTGGGTTGGATGGGTTATGTTGGGAGTGCTGCGTCGATATTATGAGGTTTTAATAGAATATTCATAGCAATTCAGTGCAAGGACAAGTCAGTTTGGGGGATGTAGCGTTGTTTCCGAGTTAAAGTGTCCGTACCGTGGCCCTGGGGCTAATTTTGAAATTGATGTTACCCCTTACAGGCATTTTTCGTTATGCGCATGAGCAGACCATCAGTAATTTAACTGGTGGTGTTTTCGTCAGAGAGGATTAGGGTTTTGGGGTGGCGGATGCTATTCCTCTATAGAATCCCCTGTTGAGGGTCTGCGCATGCGTGGATTAAAGATGTGATATCTCCTGAACCACTAGTGTTGGAGAATCGGAGTTTTTTGTAAGGTGTGTTATTTTGAAAAGGACTTTTAGCCGCGAGTAGATTGCGCATGCGCAGAAGAGAAGTGACTGTTTTTGGGTTGGATGGGTTATGTTGGGAGTGCTGAGACGATATTATGAGGTTTTAAAAGAATATTCATAGCAATTCAGTGCAAGGACAAGTCAGTTTGGGGGCTGTAGCGTTGCTTCAGAGTTAAAGTGTCCTTACCTTGGCCCTGGGGCTAATTTCGAAATGGATGCAACCCCTTACGGGCATTTTTCGTTATGCGCATGAGCAGACCATCAGTGATTTAACTGGTGGTGCTTTCGTCAGAGAGGATTGGGGTTTTGGGGTGGCGGATGCTTTTCCGCTATAGAATCCCCTGGTGAGGGTCTGCGCATGCGTGGATTCAAGAAGCGATATCTCCTGAACCACTAGTGTTGGAGAATCGGAGTTTTTTGTGAGGTGTGTAATTTTGGGAGGACTTGCAGCCACGAGTATACTGCGCTTGCGCAGACGAGAAGTGAATGGTTTTGGGTTGTTTGGGTTATGTTGGGAGTAATGAGCCGATATTGTGAGGTTTTAAAAGAATATTCATGTCAATTCAGTGCACGGACACAAGTCAGTTTGGGGGAAATAGCGTTGTTTCCGATTTGAAATGTCTGTATGGTGGCCCTGAAGCGAATTTATAAATAACTATATTCGGTAGATCTATATTAAAATGCGTTCGGATTTGGAGAAGATGCAATTTTGTCCCTAACGGAGGACCCACAACCGAATTTTTTTCTGATCTACGGTAAAACTAACAGCCAAACTGTATTGATAGCTATATTTGTTAAAGGAACTTGAAAAAAAAAAAAAAAGCACTGACGTGAAGTCAGTACTCTTTGGCGCGCGTGTTCACGGTGGCTAATTTGAATTGAATTATTCAAAATTTAACAGTGCTGTATCTAAGCTGCCATCAGGATAGAGTAACAAAGTTGGAAAAGAACACAAGTGACTCTCCTTAGTCGCACAAGCTCCTAGAAGATTTGGGAGGGTCAGTATAATCCTAATCATGTTTATAGCACGCGCGCAAAAGCAGATTGACTTAACAATGAAAGAAAAAGTGTAAAAAGTCAATCTGCTTTGGCGCGCGTGCTATAAACATGAATAGGATTATACTGACCCTCCCAAATCTTCTAGGAGCTTGTGCGACTAAGGAGAGTCACTTGTGTTCTTTTCCAACTTTGTTACTCTATCCTGATGGCAGCTTAGATACAGCACTGTTAAATTTTGAATAATTCAATTCAAATTAGCCACCGTGAACACGCGCGCCAAAGAGTACTGACTTCACGTCAGTGCTTTTTTTTTTTTAATTCATCTAATTTATATGATGCTAAAGAATTCGGAGGAGCTTATAAAGGACAAAAATATCAGTTAGATTTTTTTGAAGAATCTATCCAATTGTTCGAGTCCCTCAAAGTTATAAATAAAAATAATGTTGATGTCACAGCCCAAATCAAATTCCTCATTTGTTTTAGGACAATAATAAGTGGTTTGATACAATTGTATGAGATGACATCTACAAAAGACGGAATTAACTTCATACTATCCAGGAGACTCAATCAAGTCAGCCTAGAAAACTTCTTTGGAGCCATTCGGCAGCAAAGTGGCAATAATCCCCATCCAACTGCAATTCAATTCCAAATAAGCTTCAAAAAGCTTTTATGCACAAAGCTTTTTCATTCTGGGTCAGGTAACTGTGAGGGTGATACTGATAAAATATTACTAAGGCTAAGTGATTTAGCAGTAAAAGAATCCGCAGAAAAATCCAGAAGAGCTTCGTCAGACTGTCCCACATCGTATTCCACACCAATTGATATCGGTACTGATCACAAAAAAAATGAGATTCTGGAAAATAATTTTCAGAGATATGTATGTGGATATCTCATGAAAAAATACCTCAGTATCCATTCTTGTTTAGTATGTGAAAAATAAGCACAAAGTGTAGAAGACTTAGATGACAGCAATTTGTATTGCTATTTTAAGGCATAAGAGCATACAAATAAGGATTTCGGAAATTTAATGATGCCAGATGATGAATTTGTGCATTTTGTAACTAAGTTGGAAATTTATTTCAGAGCAAATTTGAGGAAATATGTATCCGATCAAATTGTATCACAAATCTGATTGATTTAAATTCTGACATAAGTTTCACCCACCCTTGCTCAAATTTCCCACTTATATATTTGAGAACGTTATATTTCAGATTGCGAATATTTTATACTTTAAAATTTATTAATAGAAACATGAAATGTAAAAAAAAACAAAAATAAAATGATTAGTTGGGGATACCAATGAATCCTATATCTTAGATTTTTTATTTAAACAATAAAAATGATTTGTTAATTCCTAAATTAATAATATGAATTCCGGAAGATATTCTGGTTGTAATGGACAAGCCTTAATGTTTACTATCGAAATGAATATTCTTACAGAATACATAAATTAATCATGAAATGCGAACAAAAAAAAATGAAATGATTATATGAGATAGCAATGAATCATATATCTTAGAATTTGAATAAAAAATAAAGATGATTTGTTAACTCCTATATCAATAATATTAATTCCTAAATTAATAATATGAATTCCGGAAGACATTCTGGTTGTATTGGACGAGCCTTAATGTTTAGTATCGAAATTAATATTCTTACAGAATACAACACTGTACAACACAAGTACAACACTGAACCAGAAAACATTTATCTCATTCAATACGGGCCTGCTTTATAATACAACAAGATGGCCGCCAGCCCTTGACCTTGGCTGAGAAAGAACAAAGGCAGCATCCTAGAGTCGTTCTACTGTATATTCTTATACTGTGGCAGAACTATATCATATTCTTGGATCCGAACCATCGCATAATTGACATAATAGTCCTTTGAACTTAAGCTACCGTAACATTCTTGTGGGCATATAATCGTGGACCGAAAGATAAGCTTTGAATCACCATCAATATTTGTATAAGGTATATGAATGTTTTCAACGAATTCTTGAGTACTAAAGAAGGCATTCAATCAATAGAAAAGGAGTTTTCTTTGCGATTTTTTTCGAACTTGAATATTCAGATTAATGTAATCTCGATAACCGTCTGATCATTGAGACTACATAATTGAATAACAAGGTTCAGAGTAAATATGTTCGTGCATTTCTTTCTTGAATGTATTCCTTGGGGTAAAAGAATCATTCATTAGGTTCCATCAGAATTGCATCACAGAAATGTAGAAAGAAAAAGAATCCGTGTCTATATTAATGCCTTCATATCCTTGAAATATGACATGGCGGTCTGTAAAATATACTCTCGTGGTATTATGGTGTGCTTAACTTTTAACATATTAGTATCGAAGCAAATGGTACCCTAAGATTGTTTTATCACACTACTAATCAATTTTGCTGCTCATCGCAACGCTTCATTGTTAGCGTGGACAAATTTACTTAGGTTCGTCGAGTACCATACCTGTATATCAGCATTGGGTTGAAATAATATGCAATGTTCAGAAGTGAAATCATCGATGAATTCTCCTGAACATATAAATGTTCTTATCGAAGACATTGCTTAACCCTTGTCGAACATATATGTAGATAAACTTACAAGTTCAAAGTCTCTCAAGCCTACGTCATAATATCCGCGATTCATATATTTACATATGTATATTGAATTGTGAAATATAAATCATTGAATTATGTGAGAAAAAGCCTAATATTCATGATGCAATTCGGAGGCATTTTTATATATAGTACACCTAAAATGTCAAATGTATATTGTTCTTGATGTCTAATATATATATTGTCCTTTAGAGAGCCTGTCTTCTTTCAATACGTTCCTATATCATTGAAAATATATTACAAATCCACAGTTATATGCCCCTTCAGAATAGGTATAACGAGTAACTGTCGTTCTTTCTATTCTATCCTTGATATTCTCTTACTCTCTTATACATATACAGGTTCATTAAAAACAGTCGAAAAGATAGGAAATACAACATTTTCTAGAAGATCGCCAGGGTCCAGTGGAGCAGTGGAACAGTCAAAACTTCAGCGCGATGCGATAAAGAATAAACGACTGTTCTCTCTCTTTGGCTCAGTTGGTTTCGGGTGGGGATGCTACGATACGATTCTCGGGGATCACGACACGATCTATCTTTGTATCTGCCGGCATCAGTCGCACTCTTAACTTGGGATGCGTAAGACCATATTGGTTGACAATAAAATAGATTCCTCGTAAGGCAATGTCTAGTGTAGAAGAAAAAATACAAAATATAAAATGGTACTTTGCTGGTCAATCAATTGGAGAGACAATAAATTCATTTATTGTTGCCTTCGAAGATAGGCCGATACCTTCAAGTTCGGCCCAAGTTCCAAAATAATTAAAAAATTCGAGACATGTGGGTGTTTACGAACATGCAGTGTGAAAATCGTCTTAAGAAAGAGGTAGATGTGTGTGTTGCTGTTGAAACCAGTGCACCTTGTTCGAGTAACAAAATTGCCGAACAAGTCGATATTAGCGATAGGTTCTCTGGACCCTGGCTATCGTCTAAATAACCGTTGGAATTTCCTATCTTTCCAACTGCTTTTACCAAACCTGCATGTATATGAATAAATATATAAAATGTTATTATTGATTAATTGAAATATTATGACTAAGACTAATAAGGGGAAGTTGTAATTAAATGTTGATAATGATCTAGACTAGGATATCATCAATACCACGCTCCCACCTAAAACAAAACTGTATACTGGCAGTAAAACTTTTGACATTAGGTTTCCGGCATATTTCACATAATAGTGTAGGATTTTTATCGTTGTCTAGTGGATAAGGATTTTACATTTACATTTTGGAATAAATAGAACACTGTATACTAATGTGTACAAGTTTATTTGCACAACTCTTACAAACTTAAACTTCACCGTCACATCAAATACCGTCGATTACTGAGGTTCATAACGTCTACTTGTACGTTGTACGTTTAATGGTGTTGTATCTCACGTCTAATAAGCTTTTGCAACACTCGGACGTCTAGTCAGTTTTTTCGTCTAAGCCGAAATTCAACTTCCCACGATTCTAACGTCCGTCGAACCCCGTCACACGTCAATCGCACTCGGCTGTGCAAAATCCACCTTCTTCCAATTCTACCACCGATCAACCCCCAGTACCTTCTTACCCCTCTCCTGAGCTAGGGCTGTATTACCACGGTAGCTCAACGCTGATTGGTAGATCCTCTACCTTGCGATACTTCGCTGGAACCAATGGGGTTCCATGAGAACTATATCTGGAGCGTTATTGACTTCCAAGAACTGGTCACCCACGAAAGCACTTTCAAGATTTAGGTGACATCTAAACATGGAAATGGTATTATCAGTTTCCTGTTCGACCAAAAGTAGTCTGCCACTCGAGACGACTTACGTGGCTTCGAGGCGCCTCCAGAGTTAATATTCAATATCATGGGGATGTTGTAGGTTTTCTTCAGACAGATATATAATCCAGAAATAGGTCTTAAATATCGGTTCGAACTTTGTTCAACTTCATCTGCACCATAAAACTAATCTTAAGTCTACTATTTACAAGGGTGAAAATATTGTAATTCCTACAATAGTTTTTCAGAATTCCTTAAATTAAGTGTATTCTGCCTTATTTCAACCAAAGAATCTATGCCCTTCTTGGAAGTCAATACAGAACACAGATATCACAAATTACAATTTTAAATTAATTCGATTCGTGGTTGAAGATAGTTCGTCAAACAATACTATCATGAAAATGTCGCATACTATAAAGATCTGCCAGTTGAAAATATTCGAAGACATCTCGACAAGATTTTCGCGATCTCGTACTAGGGCGGTTTCATTTCGTCCATAATTTGTATTTTGTGATTTAGAGCCAAAATGGTCTCAAACGATTACATTAGATTTACTTATGGGGGCCGTTGGTCATCTGCATAATTTTCGAATGTATATCTTAGGGGCATGACTCCCAATGTGGATTCCTTGAGAAAGTCAACAGGGTTCCTAAAAATGATCTATTTTTGGCTGTTGAAGAAAGGCGGGTTTATACAACAAATAAAATAATGTACAGATAAATAAGACAAAATAATAAATAAGAATGGACAAATCACATTGCAGCTTTTTTGACAATTACTTCTGTGTTTTGCCCAAGTTCTGTGGCTACATAAAATAACCATCATCACATTGTTCTTTTTTTATTGGGGTATTATTTCAAAGTTTCAAATCTAACCAGTTAAAATGGATGATGATGGCATGTTAAAACACCAGGTATCGACCTTTCGCCAGCTATAAAATAAAACGGTTGCAAATCTAAAAATAATAGATTGAAAGAAAATGCCTGGATGTCAATGTCTCACATATTGGGGGAAATACATAAGTGCCAAAAAATCGGGTAGTTCAACCTATTTACAAACCACTCTTTCTGTAGCTGAAGCTTGTGGACACAGGTGGAAAGGAATAAATATACGAACCTTCGAAGAGAAGTTATAAATATTTCATCAGGTTCCGGTGATTCTCGTTTAACCTGGCCATATTTCAGGATGATGGGGTTTTTGGATAAATATATCCAAACAAGGTGGGTGACAATGTTATTCTAGATACAACCATTCAAAATAATTAACTAATTTTTCAGGTCTCTCACCAACATGACCACTAAAAACAGGTCTGAAAGCACCGAGTGGAGTTTCGTGTCTCATGTAATACAGGAGGATGACCAGGAGAATGAAGTCCCACCTTTTCAAGAGTTGCAGACCTTGAAAGTCAGGAGAATGAGATACCGGAAACTCATAGCCGGAATGATGTTCCGGTTCAGTGTTAGAAAGTTATTCTGACAGTATGAACAGTTGTGGTTCTAGAACTAACCTCACAACCCCAATTAGATAGCTAGTTTTGAAAAGGGCCAAAGAAAATGAAATTCCAAGACATACAATCCCCACAAGAACAGTAAATAACACTGAAGTCCTAACGGAAAAAATCGTGGCTGCTTCGAAACTTTCAACAAAAAATATGGCAGAGCAACAACCAACTCCGAATGATGATGAGCATTTTGTCAGGAGTTTGACAGCAGACAGCTGTCGAAAAATGTATTTCGAAATCTGGTAAACTTGTTTAATAACCTTCTCGAGTCAATAAATAGGAATTGACCTATTTCCAGAGAAAACCAAATATTAGTTGCTCTAAGATCTTATGCCTCTGGCTCTTTCCGGTTGAATATATGAGAATATTTCCCGCGTACATAGAACTTTCCATGACAAGAATGCAATTATCGAAAAATTACAGCGCTTGTTGCACTGCAGAGCGAAAATTGCATCCGAAAACATCCCGTCGCCTTGACAACACAAACAATACAAACAGATGAACTTCAAAGTGTAAAAAAAATGTCGCGTTTCGGTGAATGCTCAATACAGTTGATCGAGGAAAATATAATTAAAAAATGAGCCAAATAATACCATATACAGACAGTATATACAGTCCCTGTCCACTTTATTAGACTCACCCAAAAGATTCTACAAATGTTGCGTTCGAACGTTCATTATTTGAATTTACGTTGACATACAGAACGCAACTAGCGATACAAATATGTATCATGGGTTGCCGTTTGACTCCTTAACATATTTGAAATGATGTTGATCTTGCAATAAGTAGAAAACGACGGTTGAAAGTATTCGGTGCTGTATTAAGAGAAGTGAGTGATTTTCAGCGTCTTAAACTTGATTTTTTCTGGTTTATACATCTAAATTGAGCAGGTGAGTATTCAATAGCTTTTAGCAATGAATTTCTCATCATTAATACCTGAAAATTTTCAAAATTGATAATTCAAAAATAAAATTACTCAACAAATTTGAAAAAAATAATAATTTTCCACTTTTTTGTAGAATGGGACGAAAAAAAGATCTTAGTGAGCAAAACATTGTGGAAATTGAAACCATGCTCAAACATTCGCAATACAGCCAACGAAAAATCGCCAATATTTGCGATGTTTCACAGTCATCTGTGAAGCGGATTAGCCTAAAATTGCCTACCGGTGAGTCTGCGACAGCCCTAAGAAAAGGTCACTGTGGTAGAAAAAAGCTAGTAACTCCAAGAAGTCAGAGAATGCTCAAGAATATTGTTATGGAAAATAGAGGTCTGTCCCATCTTGACATAAAAAAAAAATTTGAAGATGCAGGGTGCAATGTTTCTGTAAGGACAGTCCGCAAAAATTTGTATGAGATGGGCTTCAAAGGAAGAAGACCTGTGAAAAAACCAAAACTGACCCCAAAAATGGTGAAAGATAGATTTAACTGGGCCAAATCTTATAGGCATTTCACAGAGGAAGAATGGAATACAGTAAGCTAGCCGTACCTGTCTATCAATTTCCCTTTTGTCTAAAAATGTATTCTGTTTTTTTTTCTCAGGTTTGCTTCAGCGATGAATCAACAATACAAATTCTTGATGACAAGCCACAGTATGTAAAAAGGAGAGTTGGGGAGAAGTATCACCCAGACTGTACCATAAAAACTGTAAAACACCCTACCTCAGTGATGATATGGTCAGTAATTAGTGCTAAAGGTTTGGGCCGCCTTTATGTTGTGGAAGGAACCATGCGGCAGGACCAATACATAAAGGTATTAAAAACCAGGTTGTTGCCCCAATTAAGGGATTAGTTCCCAAACGGTAACAGAATTTTTATGCAAGACTCTGCACCATGCCATAAGGCTAAGAGAGTTATCAAATTTCTTGAGGACAAAAAAATTCCACTTCTACGATGGCCCGGAAATTCTCCCGATATGAATCCAATAGAAAATGTTTGGGAGTGCTTGAAAAGGGAATTAGGGAAGGAAACAATTACTACCAGGCTTCAACTGATTGAAAGAATCATTCATCATTGGAATCACAATGAAAATTTGAAAAAAATTGCTGAAAACTGCATCAAAAGCATGCAACGTAGAATCCTGTCCTTGATAGCTGCTAAGGGAGGACCAACGAAATACTGAGTTTTTTTTAAATATCATAAAAATGTTTTAATTTTTCTTCATAAACTCATGTTCTGTTCAACTTCTACATAAAACAATTGAACATTCAAACCGATTACGTCTCTTATTTACGAAAATATAGGAAAAACTAGAAAAATCACGGTGAGTCTAATAAAGTGGACAGGGACTGTATGGCGACAGTGTATGGATTTTTGTGAGGCCAAAGTACATATTCTGGGCAAAGAGACGTCCATAGGCGTTCTGGCGAAAATATTAACGGACTGGGCATTCAAAACGTGCAAGCAGAATGGTGAGGAATATAAGGAGTTCACAGTGAAGACAATTAGGAATGTCACTGCAAAATTACTGGTGGAAAAATATTAGATTCGTGAAATATTCCAATGAATTACAGTCGTGCATAAAAATGACCACATAATTTTACATTCAAGCGTGTTATCTTATAAAAATTGCATTCGGTTATTTTCATATTTTGGAGAAAGAGCCCTCGTCCTTCAGACTCGGGCTCTTTCGCTGAAATATGAAAATAAACTCATGCAATTTTTAGATAACACGCTTTCTCGCAAAATTATCGGTAATTTTTATGCACTTGTGCAATTATAACCGATAATTTTAATGTCTCACAACGTTCTGTCTCACGAATTGTGAGCAATGTTACTTGACACATTGCAAGTAATATGCCGGCTTCAGGCGAAGAGTGCAGACGAGAAGCAGTTACATTTTACAATATCGAAAGACTCCCAGGTATAATAGGGAATTGCTCGAACTAATCCCATTTATAATTTTCTATGTAATTTAAATTTTTGTGAGATCATACATTATGCTGAGGTTTTTATAACTGAGAGAGCATATCCAAGTCGAGAATTTTATTTTCAGGTGCTTTGGATTGTACCCACATTAAAATACAGTCACCTAGTGGGAAAAATGCAGAGGTTTTCAGACCTGGTTCAGCATCAATACTCAAGTTGTTGTTGATGCAAATCTAAAGATTAGAGATATTGTTGCTAGATGGCCAGGTTATATACACGATTGTAACATCTTTAATGATTCTCATGCAAATTTGAAAACCCGGAGTCCCCCTCAACGCCTTGTTGGGGATCATGTAACCAATATTTATTGACACCTCCCCTTAATTCTGAGCATGCAACCCAACGAAGTTATAATATAGATATCACTAGAAAGTGTGTGAAACGCTGTTTCGTGTTTTTTTTTTAATGGTTTCCATGCTTGTCTTTGGGAATGAGAATTAAGCTTGAAACATTATGTAACGTAAATGTAAACAGTACTCTTTGGCGCGCTTGTTCACGTTGACAAATTTGAATTGAATTATGAGTGCTTCAAGTTTAGAGCGAACCAGAGATCTAGTCAGACGTCCATATTCGATAAATGTCGTAAGGAGAAGTGAAATAGTGTAGTTTCCGATATGAATTTCACATATTCGAGTAGGAGTACATGGGATGTTTTGAGAAAATTAGGAGAAGCTACTCCTCTAACATTGTCATCTTCCAAAAATCTGGTGAATATTGGTACAATTGAAATAGTCTATGTAATTTGAACATATACATAGAATAACATAGACTGGTTGATATCAGCATCGAACAAAGACTGAATAATTAAAGGCAAAACCACGGTATAAGAATATATTCTTATACTGTGGCAATTGGCAAAACATTGGTTTCGTGTATTGAGTATGTGTTTTCGTGATTTGTAGACAGAATAGTAAAAAGCAAAACATTTACATTTATGTAAATCCGAAACCCGTTTATGCATAATCTGATTATTCTGGTCCTAATCTTAAAATATGTCTCATAAATTTCCTTAAGTAATTCATTCAGCTTTTTCGATACTCATTCAAAATAATCAATATTTCTCTTAAAAAAATCGGGGTTTTCCAATATATCCCAATTTCCAATTTGTATATTTGCCCATGGTATAAAAACACCGTTGCTTTTTTACCATGTATTTGCCTTTACTTATTCCATCCTTCATAACATCTCTCGCTCGTATGTATTCCGCAACGAACTGTGTGATAAATTTCCACGTTATTCTATTTCTATGAATTTGAGTAATAAAACTGCCAGGTGTGTATGTAATTCTTCAAATTTCAAATATTTATAATGCTTATAACTGCTCTGTTAATGCAAAGGGCGTGTCTGCAAATTTATTCAAAAGTATCTTCCAAACTATGTAACATGAGCTTATTGAGATGTCTGACCTTCGAAAGCCGTATCTGTTAGCAAAACCTTTTCAAATTTTACAAATATACATAGGTATATAAGTACCTAACTGAAATTGGTTCAGCGTACTCTTAATCATTCTTGTAAAATGACAAAAACATAATATAGATATATCTCAAAACGTTTTAGGTTTTAGCGGATTCAGAAATGATTTCTATAGCTCTATTATAGCCCTATGTAAACAAAATCTTCCAAATGTCATTATCTACTAGTCTAGTCAACAAGTGTTTTTTAGGTCAAAATTTTTTGCGTATTTTCCGAAAATTATGATTTAGGTGTCATTTTATTCGGAATGGGATGTAGAAAGTTTTTGAGGAAATGGCTTACCATTTTCTCAAAAACTATCAAACTATCAGAAACTATTTTTGCGAGCGGCCTTAGTCGCTCGCAAAAATTGCAATAGTTATAAACAATTAAGAGAAAAAAAAGGAGGTTTTTAGGTTTTCGCCAATATCTCAAAAATTATTTGAGATCATTCAAATTTGAAAAAGATTCAATGGAGAAGATTTCCTAAAAAAAAATCGCAGCTGTCGGAACTGTAGGACCAATATTTATAATTTACCTAGAGGCTTGAAAATACGCCCAAAAACGGGTACACCAGCTTGAGTAAGCCTCGCCCCCTTCGGACCTCTCATGGATCACATATTATTCAAACTTATTAAATATGAAAATTAAAAAAAATTCTGGAGTCTGCAGGACTGCTATTTTCCAAAGGCCTTAGAATAGATTCCTTTTGAAAAATTTCAAAAATTGTTAATTTTCGTTTTGTTATGAACAATTTACTTAAGTGAAAAATTATAAAGCTTCAATTTATAATATTACATTTGATCCGTTTTCTTGAAAATTATTTTTAATAATTATTATCTCCTATTGTTAAAAAAATTGTTATAAGCCAATGCGTTGTTCATGAGATAATTTGAAATTTTCTTTTGAAAACATAATTGAAGCTTTATAATTTTTCACTAAGTAAATTGTTAATAACACAACGAAAATTAACAATTATTTTTAATTTTCCAACGGGAACCTATTTCAAGACCTTTAGAAAATAGCTCCACGAAAGGAAAAAATTCTCAGATTAACAGTTTAACAATTATCGCACTTGCAATGTTGAGGCTGATTTTAGTCTCACGCCGACGGCACGCCAGGGCTGTCGTTACAGTACAATTGTACTATTTACAGTACATTTTCAACAGAAAAATATAAAAGTACATTTTTATATGAAAAATGCGAATTCTAGTACAATTTGGAAAAGGCCCACCAAATTGTACTTTGATAATACATTAGGGTAAAGTCGGGGAATCCCGGCCAGCGGGGTAATACCGACCGGACGGTTTCTCGTGTATTGGCAACCATACAACTTTTATTTTTATTGTGGGTTGCATATAGGTGGCCCTAGAACATATCCATATATGTTTCGAATATCGAATGTGGAGGTTAGCCGTTTTGTGAGTGAAAAGAGTTTTTTGTGCTATTACTTATAAGAATTGGTTATTTTTAAAGGTATGTAAATTGATATTTTTATTCAGTTAACTCTGTGTTGTGGGTCTAGTTTATAATATCAATGTTAATCTTCGAATTGTTACACATCTCTTCATCCTAACCTCAACCAAAAACTTTAGGCAAACAAAACAGAAATAGCGTACATATGGGGTAATACCGGCCAGTCTAAGGCGGGGAATTCCGGCCGGCCGGTATTACCCCATGAATAAATGAATTTTATAATGAAATGAAGGGGGTTATTTAATTCTTTCACAGATGCCACGAAAGTATACAAGAAAAACAACCAAAGCTTCTTGGACTAAGGAACAGTTAGAAGCTGCTCTGAATGCAATTGCAAACGGGTTACCCGAGAGGCAGGCTGCAACAAAATTCAACATTCCTAGGTCTACTTTACAAGACAGGCGAAAAAATAAGAATATTTCAACACCTTCATTAGGACGCAACCCAATTTTTTCGCCCCAGGCCGAAAACGAACTTGCAGGTCAAGTTAAAAAGTTGGCTAACCTTTACTTTGGTTTGACTATGAAGGAAGTAAAACGGTGTGCTTTCATTTATGCCAAGTCAAATAATATTCAAACTCCTTTCAACCAAGAAAAAGAAGAGGCTGGCAAGGACTGGGTAGCCGGATTCATGTCACGCCATAGTATTGTTCTACGAAAACCTGAAGGAACGAGCATTAATAGAATAACTGCCTTCAATCGGGAGGAGGTTTCGATTCTCTGGAAAAATCTTCGATTTCTTATGGAAAAGTATAGATTTTCGCCACAGAGAATTTTTAACTGTGATGAAACTGGGATTACGACAGTCCAGCGTCCAAGCAAGATTTTTGCAGCAAAAGGCCAAAGAAGGGTTGGATTTGTGACCAGCTGGGAAAGGGGAAAAACAACAACGGTAATGTGCGCTTTCAGTGCATCCGGCACATATGTGCCCCCTATGTTTATTTATGCCCGAAAAAGAATGGCGCCACAACTGAAGCGAAATGGCCCTCCTGGCGCAGTCTATGAATGTTCGGACAATGGTTGGATCACAGAGGAACTCTTCGTAACATGGTTGAAACATTTTCAGTCAACTGTAAAGACGTCTTTACAGAGGAAGACTTTGCACCAGCAGAAAATCTTCAAAGAAACAGTGAACACAGGGATTTCGAAAATTCAGAAGTGAGAGTGAATGAGACTACCCCTGAAAAAGTTACCTACAGTATACTGCGTAATACAGTTCTCTTCTATATGACTTACTTTATATTACGTGCGGTAGTTGGCGCTTTTGGTAGAATCTTTACGTCAAGAGGGATTCTGTAATTCATACGCGCACAATATTTTTATGGTCTGTGAAAAAACCCTTAGTCGGGGAAATTTTAATTTGAAATACGAGTTGAACGAACTGCGTTCTGCCGCTTCTGCAGTTCTGCAATACAGTATTTTACGATTTCGGATTTCGTCGATTCTATTTCATTTCACCATTACCATTCGCCTTTCGCCATTGATTCTCTATTGAGTGTGGAGTGTTTCATTTTGAAAATTTAAGTGTTATTTTGTGAGTTTAACATCTACTGTTGAGTTAACCATGGATAAGTAAGTTGAACATTAATTATTCAAGTCTTCATTTTCTCAGAGTTTGAGAATCTTCCTGATTGAATTACTGTTATGATCAAATGTTAAATTCTTAATCTCAGGTTCCTGAAAAAAGTGAATGTACGTCAAGCAGATGAAAATACATCATCAAAACCATCTACAAGTGGAATGTCTTCCAATATGAGAGGTCCTGATCCTGATATTGACGAAGAAGAAGGGTGCTGCTCCTCTGGTGAACAGATGAAAATCACTAGTGCTGAACAAAGGAAGAAATATTCTCATAAACAGCAATATACCTCTAGATGGAAAGCAGAGTTTAAATGGTGCACACAATCAAAGGGGACGTCTACTGCATATTGCAAAGTAATAAGGAAATTAAAGGTAATCGTACGCATTTGAAGAGGCATGAAGAAAATAATTCACATAAAAAAAAATTTGTTGATTAAAAAGGACCTGATTCCTATTGATGCCGCTCTTAGAAAGAGTACAATAAAATCAAGTGAGGCAATTAAAACTGGAGACCTCAAATTTGCAGTTTTCATTGCTGAACATGATTTATCTTTTAAAATTATGGAACACTTGCCTCAATTGATGAAATCAATTTGTGTGGATTCAGAAATAGCTGCAAACATAAAATGTAGTCGAACAAAGGCTACCAAAATTATTAATGAAACCCTGGGACAATTTGTGACAAAAAAAATCATATCTCATATTAACGGCAAATTTTTTTCTATAATTATTGATGAAACCACAGACATTTCAACCAAAAAATGTTTAGCGATTTTATTGCGTTATTATTCGGAAGACAACAAAAAAGTAATTGATTCATTTTTAGGATTAGTTGAATTAGATAATGACAGCACTGCATTAGGTATTCACGACTCTTTAATTAATTATATGGTGTCAATTGGAGTCGATTTGATTTTATTGCTGGATTTGCTGCAGACAATTGTGCTACTATGATGGGACAATTGAATGGCGTTCAGAGTATATTGAAAAGAAAATATCCTCATATTGTTGTAATTGGGTGTACATCACATTCTTTTAATTTATGTTCGTCTTATGCCTGCCATAAACTTCCAAAAGAAGTGAAAGATTTAGTAAGAGATATTTATTCTCATTTTGCGCATAGCGCAAACAGAATAAATGTTTTCAGAGAATTTCAAGAATTTTGTGAATTGAAACCCCACAAAATTCTGAGATTAGCGGAAACAAGGTGGCTCTCATTAGAACAGGTGGTCAACAGGGTGATCGAACAATATGAGGCCTTGATTCTATATTTTCAGCAGTCAGTATTCGATGATCCCCTTTTGAAAACAATAGAAATTTTGAGTATATTAGAGAATAAAGTGAACAAGCTCTATTTGTTATTTTTATCATATATACTCAACATAGTTAATGTGATGAATTTAGAATTTCAGTCTGAACAACCAAGGCTACATCAGTTGATGCCCAAAATTTCTCAAGTATATAAGCAAATATTATCCAGTTTCCTTAAAGTTGAATATATAAATAATAACCCTTTACACCTCATCAATCCTAATAACCCCGATCATTTTGTGCCTCTGACTGAAGTTTATTTGGGAGTTCGCGTACAAATGCTTATTGAAAATGTTAACATCAGCAATTCAGATATAAACGATTTTCGACTGCAAGCTTTGGGGTTTCTCATCGAATTGTGTTCTCAAATAAGGCAGAGATTTCCGTTTGGCAACGAACTATTTGATCAATTAACTTGGCTGGATCCTGTGATAATATTTTCCAAAAATGCCCCTGCTTCAATTATACCACTAGTTACTAAATTTCCTAATATGGTAAAAGAACATGAATTTGAGAAAATGAATGGCGAATGTTACTGCATACCAAAAACGATATGATGGAGAGGCGATTGGGGATAATCAACAAGTAAGATTTTTTTAATTCGCAAAGATATTCTCATACTAAAACATTCATTTTTCGTTCTAATAGGTTGCATATTCATCACACTACCAATTAGCTTTGGATTATGATATCGATACAGAGCACCGGTTTGATGATGAAGAGGCGATTGGGGATAATCAACAAGTAAGATTTTTTTAATTCGCAAAGATATTCTCATACTAAAACATTCATTTTTCGTTCTAATAGGTTGCATATTCATCACACTACCAATTAGCTTTGGATTATGATATCGATACAGAGCACCGGTTTGATGATGAAGAGGCGATTGGGGATAATCAACAAGTAAGATTTAATTCGCAAAGATATTCTCATACTAAAACATTCATTTTTCGTTCTAATAGGTTGCATATTCATCACACTACCAATTAGCTTTGGATTATGATATCGATACAGAGCACCGGTTTGATGATGAAGAGGCGATTGGGGATAATCAACAAGTAAGATTTAATTCGCAAAGATATTCTCATACTAAAACATTCATTTTTCGTTCTAATAGGTTGCATATTCATCACACTACCAATTAGCTTTGGATTATGATATCGATACAGAGCACCGGTTTGATGATGGAGAGGCGATTGGGGATAATCAACAAGTAAGATTTAATTCGCAAAGATATTCTCATACTAAAACATTCATTTTTCGTTCTAATAGGTTGCATATTCATCACACTACCAATTAGCTTTGGATTATGATATCGATACAGAGCACCGGTTTGATGATGAAGAGGCGATTGGGGATAATCAACAAGTAAGATTTTTTTAACCGCTTAATGCACTGTCCCGAGATAACTCGGGTTTTCGCGTCGAAACTTTTTCCGCGCGCCCGAGATATGTCGGGCGATTGAAATCGGATGGTAAGAATTTTCTCTAGCTCGATTATTCTCGGTCTAAGGCTGGTTTCCTTGTCACGCTGACGGTCGGCCTGATGGGTCAATATGTATGTAGCTATAGGTAGCGTTTTCGAGTCACGCAGCGCTGACGGCCGTCAGCGCTGAGCTATATCCCGCACGTACGCGCCGGCGCGTCGGCGCCGCTGACTAGCTGGCACCGACAAGCCTCCACATTCAGTGAGCCAGAGACAATAGCATCCTTCTATTTCTCTATGTGATCAGCGCGATACTAAAAGGATCCGAGCTGACCGATCAGCGCTGGCCGTCAGCGCCGACCGTCAGCGTGACAGGAAAACCAGCCTAAGGCTGGTTTTCCTGTCACGCTGACGGTCGGCGCTGATGGGTCAATATGTATGTAGCTATAGGTAGCGTTTTCGAGTCACGCGGCGCTGACGGCCGTCAGCGCTGAGCTATATACGCGCACGTACGCGCCGGCGCGTCGGCGCCGCTGACTAGCTGGCACCGACAAGCCTCCACATTCAGTGAGCCAGAGACAATAGCATCCTTCTATTTCTCTATGTGATCAGCGCGATACTAAAAGGATCCGAGCTGACCGATCAGCGCTGACCGTCAGCGCCGACCGTCAGCGTGACAGGAAAACCAGCCTATGCGTGTATTTCACGTGTTTAGTGGGGTGGGGTTTCGTTTCGTCTATTCGCGGAAATATTCGAATCGTTTCCATACCTTAGCCTTAGATGCAGACATATTATGATACTATCAGTATTGTCTCATCTCTGGTGTTGTCAGGATGGATGCCATTGAAAGCGATGACGAATTCTTACTCGAAAATGCTCTACAAAATAGCGGAAGTGATTCAAGCTCTGAAGACTTTTCAGAATGCAGTTCCACTTCTAGTAGCTCATCAAATTTTTCCGAAGTGAGAAGTTGGTGTCGTATAAGTTCTATAACACCTGCTCCACCACCATTTCCATTTACTGCAAATCCAAAAGTGAATTTTGATGTGGATGGGCATGAAAATGTACTACAGTTTTTCGAAAAATTTTTTGACGACAAACTGATAAACAATATAGTTACCGAAACAAACAGATACATGGATCAACATATTCGAGGGGAACCAACACATACAAGTTCGAATGAAATGAGGGTGTTTTTTACCCTTAACATTTTACAAAGTATAGTGAAAAAGCCAGAATATAGGCACTATTGGACCAAAAATCCTTTGCTTTCAACTCCAATTTTTCCCCAATGCATGACGGGCAAAAGATTCGAAGTTCTGAAACAGTTTCACCACTTTCCGAATAACGAAGAATTTGATGCAGATACTCATCCCGCTCAGAAGCTAAACAAAATTTGGCCCATATATGAGGATTTGGTTACGAAGTTTCAAAATCTATGCACACCTGAGCAAAAAGTAACAATCGATGAGAGCCTCTTGTTGTACAAAGGGCGCTTGGGTTGGATTCAATACATACCTCTCAAGAGGGCCAGATTTGGGATCAAAACCTACTTGCTCTGCGAATCCAAAAGTGGATATATTTGGAACTTCATAATTTATACTGGCAAGAATACTTTGGTTGATCGGGAATTTCAACAACTTCCAGTTTCGTCCCAAGTTGTAATGACCCTTATGAGACCTCTTTTGAATAAAGGGTATTGTCTAACTATGGACAACTTTTATAACTCTCCGCAACTGGCAGACCTGCTCATATCTAAAAAAACAGATGTTTATGGAACATTGAGAGCAACAAGAAAAGATGTTCCTAAAGAGCTGAAAAATAAAAAACTAAAAAAATTTGAGATTATAGGATACCAGAGAGGCAAAGTGACAGTCCTCAAGTGGAAGGATAAGAAGGATGTTGCTTTGATTTCTACAGTGCATTCCATGTCAACACAAGAAGTCATAGTCAAAGGAGAAGGAATTCAAAGACCTAGTCTAGTAATTGATTATAACGACACGATGGGAGGTGTTGATCGAGTGGATCAACATCTTTCAGATTATGTAATACCGCGAAAAAGAGGAAAGAAATATTATAAAAAAATTTTCTTTCATTTACTGGATTTTGCACTATGGATTATGATATCGATACAGATCACCGGTTTGATGATGGAGAGGCGATTGGGGATAATCAACAAGTAAGATTTTTTTAATTCGCAAAGATATTCTCATACTAAAACATTCATTTTTCGTTCTAATAGGTTGCATATTCATCACACTACCAATTAGCTTTGGATTATGATATCGATACAGAGCACCGGTTTGATGATGGAGAGGCGATTGGGGATAATCAACAAGTAAGATTTTTTTAATTCGCAAAGATATTCTCATACTAAAACATTCATTTTTCGTTCTAATAGGTTGCATATTCATCACACTACCAATTAGCTTTGGATTATGATATCGATACAGAGCACCGGTTTGATGATGGAGAGGCGATTGGGGATAATCAACAAGTAAGATTTTTTTTAATTCGCAAAGATATTCTTATACTAAAACATTCATTTTTCGTTCTAATAGGTTGCATATTCATCACACCACCCATTCGCTTTGGATTATGATATCGATACATCACACAACGCCAAACAATTTGGGAAATTGAGCCTTACAACATTTAAAAGATCATCCGCCGTATTCACAAAGCATTGTTAAGTGTTTGAATCTCCGTTAAGTCTTAACTGAGGTCCTCAGTTAAGGATAAATAAGAATCGCAACCTCAGTTAACGTATGTAACGGTGGTGAAACAGGCCTGTTTTAACACCTTTATCCCTTATTGTGCCTTATTATCCCCAATTTATCCTTAACTCACGACCTCAGTTAGGACTTAACGGAGATTGAATGCTTTGTGAATACGGCGGAATTACTATTTACACAACTTTGTGCTGTAGAAAATTCAAGTCAACAGCACTAACAGCAGTATTCAAAAACCTTTAGCTGTTTGCAATCTACAATTGAGCTTTTAAAATACTTAACAAGTTGTTGTTTTTTTTCAGAACTACTTAGCGAACCATTGTCGAGTCAGCTGCTTTATAACGAGGAATCCACAGAGGAAACAAATTTGGTCACAGTGGATGATACTGATGGTAAGAACTTTTTGCAAATATTTTCAGTCAGTAGAACCAATAGAAAGGTTCATTTAATCAATCACTTAGTACTCTCCATTATTGGGAGTAGTTGATTTGCCGAAAGACCTTTTGGTGTTCGTGTGTTAGGCCCTTATATTAAAAGATTTAAGCAGGCATAATAAAGATATGTAATGGAAAATAAAAAAATATTATCATACTAGAAGATAATCTAGGGACTCAATACAATGTTTTAGTATCCTCTGAAGAATACAAAAGAATGATCACGGAAGGAGGTAAGACAAATTCTCGAAAAAGGGTTAAAACGGGCAACCATTAAGTATCAGGATTTTTGTATTTCAGATTACGATTTATCACAGAGAGTTCTAAATCGTGAAGTTGAGAGAAAAAATAGATTATTGGCCTATGAAACATAGTCATTCAAAATTCAAGCCAGTTATAAACAAGAGCGCCAAAAATCAAGAAGACCTTTCGATCAACTGGAAACATCAGTGGCAACTGAAGATAGTTCAGCTATTCAATAAATAGTTTTGTAATATTTTAGAATCCATTCCTAAAATATGAACAAAGGAGCTCCTGGAGCCCCTACCTCTCAAAAACTAGATATTTTGAAAACTTTGTTTAAAGCTTAAATAACGCTTTGGGGATCAAGCAGTAAATCTAATGACATTTTCTCTATTCAAAAAAGGTGATGAGAGCTGTAGAACCAAAATTTCGCGAAACCTTCTGAGGAATTTTCAAGAAGAATAAAATTATGATTCTATATGCACTAAATACTTATGAATGTACCACATATTTGATCAAGAGTAGGAATAAGTCAATACATTCTGGAACCAATCATTCTGAACATTAACAGAGAAACGTTCAAAAATTTGGAAAATTGAGCGATACAACGTTAAAAGATAATTATTATTTACACAACTTTGTACGGTAGAAAATTCAAGTCAACAGCAGTATTCAAAAACCTTAACTATTTGCAATTTACGTATGAGCTTTTAAAATACTCATCAAGTTGGTGTTTGTTTTCAGAATTACTTAGCGAACCAATGTCGAGTCAGCTGCCTTATGTCGAGGAATCCACAGAGGAAACAAATTAGTCAGAAGAACCAATAGAAAGGTTCATTTAATCAATCACTACATTATTGGGAATACTTAGTTGCCTTTTGGTGTTCGTGTGTTAGTATTAGCGTCTTTTGATTTGAAGTAAGTTTAGATTTTTTTGGAGAAGCACCCGAAAATGTTGACGTGGAAATTTGTTTGCGTGAGTGCTAAACATAAATCCTAAGAATTGTGGGAGGAAGTGACAACGAAATTAAATTCATTGGGTATCTGTTAGAAAACACCAGACAAATGGAAGAGAAAACACTAGAAAAATGGAAAAGAAAACACCAGAAAAATGGAAAATAGACATGCAAAATTGGGAAAAAAAATTTTTGTCCCAGGGATTTTCAGGTCACTAAGAGGATGTCCCTGATAAGATGAATATACAGATGTTTAACTGATAACATACAACCATTGAAACAAGTAGAAGTTTTTGAAGAAAAGTAAATTAGTTAATGATCTAATTTTTGGCTTTCAGGTACCTTTTGTTTTACCAGAAGAGGAAATATTGAGTCCAACAAACAAGTAGAATTTTTTAAAGAAAAAATTTTATTCATGTAAATCATTAGTTTCATTCTGTATGATGCTCAATGAGCAATTCAAGAGAATGATCTAATTATTGGTTTTCAGGTAGCCGATGTATTACCAGAAGAGGCAATATTGAATCCAACTGTAAAAAGGAGAATATATATATTCTTTTGACTGAGAGCTGTATATGTGTTAGCAGAGGTTGGTGTAACGGGGTACCATACAATTCGACGTATGATACAAGAGCTTAGGGAAAAACCTCAGCAAAAAACCCTTTCTCCCCGTGAGTGTGGTGATTTGTAACTATTGTTTACAAAATTTGCTGAAATTTAAAAATATTGATGGGGATATATTTCTTCAATGTGGATTACCTCGTCAAAAAACGGATAGGTTTCTCCAAGGTACCCGAAACTCAACCTGAAAAATGAAAAGACAAGAGGAGGAAACGAACAAATTAAAAATAATACAAAACCTTTCAAAAGTCTCCTCTCACAAAAATACTTCTCTGTAGGCGAATGGGATCTCGTGGAGAAGAATCGCCTCCGATAGTTTTCGAAGATATTCACTCCTGAAATCCCTTCAATATTTGAATTCAAAAATGAAAATGTTGCTCGTAAGGCCAGGAGGGTCTCTTTCAAAACCACGTCTGACCGGTCCAAGTCCAAGCGATGATTATTCAGAACTTCAGATGTTCGAAGCCCGCTACAGGGCCCTTAAGAAGGGCTATCATCTCCCATAGATATATATTTTACTTTATATTGTATATATTGTGCCTATAAGATTTAGCCTAGAACTGGAAAAGAAAATAAGCTCCGCTCGAAGAATGGGGCTCGAGATGGAGGAGAAGTATCGATTCGTCATTTTCTAGCTTTTCCTCTACCTAAGGTAATTCTAAGTATACGAAATCGATACAAGTTCCGGAGGTTTTGACCTAGAATAAGTCTTAATATAGAAAATCGATACAAGTTCTAGAAGTTAAGAGCCCGCCTATTTTCCTTCGTTCAATTTGGCTCATAGAGACGTGAGATATTTCTTCCTACAGAGAGACGGGCTCAGATATTTTTCGACACATATTGAAGCTTTCGAGCCTTTCTAGGTCGTTTTAGGACCTGAAACTTGACGAAAATAGAAGATAAGGGTGAAAACACGTCCAATAAACCTTCGTTTGGCGATTTTCTATCAAGAAAAGTAAAATATAAGCATATTTATACAAGGTGAGTAATCGAGAATTCTGAGAACTTTTTTAAAGATCTAAAGTATATGTGCAGGTTCGAAAAGGGTAGATATCTAAACTATACTAGGGGGAAAAGATAAATCTGAAGACCTTAAGTTGATAGTTATCGTGGTTCACGAGTTACAAATGAAAATTTGTATTTTTTTTCCTTCCCCATACAAAAAACGAGACCGATTTTACATTGCATATGGCTTGGAAAATACGACCGCTCATCGTTCAAATTTTTCATCGAGATTAAGACAAAGTATCGATTTGCCCTTTTACAAATTTTCATCTATCTACAATCAGTCTAACTATACTAATTTGATACAAGTTCTGGAGGTTCTAAAATTGGATCATAGAAACGTCACAAATTCGACGTAGGTACTGAAAGACGAGGTTTGAGATTATTTAGGCTTAAATTGGCCGTTCTAGGTCGCTTTTACACCTGAAACTTGACGAAAATAGAAGATAAGGGTGGTATTAGTACTTTTTTATACAGGTAGTTTGGTAGTTTGCCAACAGTCAATCCAATTCAACATTTTCCAAAGCAGACGATATACATAGAGATATGCTTTGAACAGATTCTATATTAAACAGTGAGTATTCTCGAATATTAATCGATAATTTTGAATTGTTTATCACTTTAAATAAGATACAACGAATGTTTAATTTCAATCTTCCGTCATCAGCGGTTGTTTGGCAGAACATAACCTCAACAATTATTGAATGGATTTTATTGCGAGATAACACGAGATATTGGAGATATATATTAAAACGTCGATACAAGCAAATAATTTTGAATATTATTATATTAGAAAACGATATTTTCAATATTTAATATGTATTTAATTCGATGTCACATTTTATGACATTCTATGGTCTAAGAAAAATTTCAAATGACAACTGTCAAATAGTGTTAATAATTAACCAAATTTGATCTTACGTGAAATCAACAATAATCTTTTTAAAGAAAAGGGTAAATAAAATATGGATGATTTTAAAAAGGAAATAACAAACATATATGTCTATGATTCACATAATTCGACAATATTTCAGGTTAGTACATTAGAGCACCTTCGTGAAGTAGAAGGATGTACGAGTTTGTCTTCCTTTCAATGATTCATGCAGACCGTACATATCTAATTTATATTTATTCTAGGTTCTACTGGAGAAACAAAGAAATACAGAGGGGTCAAGACTGTTTCCTGAAATTAATTATGAAAGATGCCAATTATTAAACTTTAAGTTGACATCATTTTTATAAGGATCATTAAACGAGAAGCATTTGTATAGAAAGACAGGAATTCACATGATAAACAACGATAAAACCTTCTATATATACATCAAATACTACCTAAGGGATTGATATTCTATGAACTTTTAGGTATTTTAAAGGATTCGACCAATTTTCATAAAGTACTGACTATTAACCGATAATACGTGTAATCAATCATTATCTTTTAAATAATGTTATATAAATTGAATGGAAGAATCTATGAAGGAAATAACAAGCATTTATGACTATAAATTACATTATTCGACGAATTTCAGGTTAGTACTCCTCCTGCTCGCTTAGTCTGTACGAACAATGGAAATATCCTACAAAACCATTCAAATCTTTATAAAACATTGAAATATATTCAATGTCAGTTATAATATTATGAATGAACAAATTTTAAACGTATTATAAATGTTTCAGTTATGGATTTAAACAACACACCCTTGCTAAATGGAGAAAATATGACATATTGTAAAGATATGAGGAAAAATACTTTGTTTACATATGCAGGATGTTTTTCTATATTCTTATCTATGCGGCATGATACATAATCAACTATCCTTTTTTCATTAGGTAAGGTTAGAGCATATAGTCTTTATTTAATTAGAGTACGTATACCATCGTTGGCATGAAACTGTTTGTTATCTTCCATTCAAGTATAAAATATTGAGGTAAAGATAGACTATGCTCACATTTAAAGGTTTGCGATTGTTTTAGAGGAGGTATCTTGCCAGAATAATGCAAAATTATTCAATGCAGCCGGTTAATACCAACAATATTGGATCACAACATCTATCAGAGCTTATTTGTGTATCAACGATATGTTTCTTGGAGATAATAGATACCGAACATTAACCTCTAAGTTAAAGGATGAATAAACTTGATAATCTCTATTAAAACTCCAAATAAACAACGTATTTGATGGATCTTTCCCATAAAAAATGTAAGTAAATGATATTTTGAGGATATAAGATAGGGTTTAGTCCTTTTTTGAAAAGTCGATAAATCAAATATCTAATATATGATCAATTGTTAAAACAATACGATTTATGTAGATTGTACTAGTTCTATTGAACTATCGTCAATGATTATGATCTGATGATGAATGCCAGTCTATTGAATCAAATTGAGCACGAAAAACCATACAAACACGTTCAATCTTTAGTAACTAAATTGTTGTGTTTCTTACATCTCTTCATAATAGTAGGTTATTTTTTAAGGGTCGAAGTATTGTGAAAACTTGCTAAAGGTACATATCTCTTATATTCTATAATAAAATTATACATAACATTGCAAAATTCAATTAGAATATTTCGAAATTCTCATAAATGTTTAACTTTTAGTAATATCGAGAAAAATGACACGTAAGAGGAAGGCACCAACTTCACTAAAAAAGCGAAGAAAAAGAAGCCATCCGTAGAATATCCACGTAAGTAATTAATCAGTTATCAATATTATGGTAATTATGATGTCGTTAAAATAACACATTTATGGAAATATACCTGAAATCTTCAAAACCTCAATTTACATGCAAGAAAAAGTATTAATTTCTACGCATTAGTTATTGCAATGCTGCCCCATAATTAATATGCAATCTATAAAGTTAGACGATAGATTGATTACAACTTATTACATATTATATTACTGTATTATACATTTTTCCGTACTAGATGAGGACACTGATGAAGTCTTGGCAGAACATCAGGAACAGTCTATAGAGGTACTAAATAAAATAGCTGATAATGTGAATAGTGTAGCTGATGAACTGAAAACTATTTCAAGCCTTTTGAAAAGACGTGTAGAGGAAATTATAAAGAAAATTTGAAATAAATTATTTTAAGTTGGAATTTTTTTTTATTATTTGCAAGTGTTTAATCATTATACTTGTTTCAGTTCGAGAAGTTTCAATATTATCATAATATAATATAATGCATGCATTTTATGAACTCAACAGAGCAATCAATGAGAAAAACAGACTCTACATACGAAGTTTTAATCCAACGAGTATCTTCAGTCATTTTCATCAGATCAGTTTTATTTTTTCAATATTCTGATTCATTCATATATCTACTTTCTAAATATTAGTTTGCGACCACCAATTTATTTTACAATAAAAGTTGGTTTAGTTTATAACTTTTCTCTTATATTTTTGAGTGATGAAATTGTGTTCCCAATTCCCCCACTTTCCCCCACATTGGAAAATCGAATTAAAAATTACGAATTAACGTAGGCTCAGAAGAATGAGCTAGTGATTAAAAACATTACACATAAATAAGTCTCAAGTTTTAATTGATGAACTAAAATAAAACAGGCTTTTGCAAGAAATAATCATACAGTTGACACACTTTGATTTTCCTTTGATTTTCAGAAGGAATGCTCTACTGCTGGCGATGCAGTAGATGCAACTCTGGATGTTTAATTTCTGTGTAGTCAAATTAGAAAAGCCAAATTTTTTATATGTATTATGAAGCTCAAGGTAAAAAGACTCATAATAAACCAAAAAGAATAAGTATCACTGCCAATAAATCTGCAGAAATTAAATAATATTATGACATTGGCAAACAAATGTGTACCCGAACATGATTTCCCATTTTAGAGATCATTAAAATCTGATAACGATTATGTAATTGGTGTTTAACCTGTAGGAAATAAACTACTTATTATTATTATTATTATGACACTGATGTGACTAATGAAGATGCAAATAAAAAACTTTTTGAATAAATAATGAATTTTTTAATGTGTTTCAGTATCAATATCAATAAAATGATTTAAAATCTAATAATGCAGTCTTTTATATTAAAATTGGTAGCTTCAATAAATAATTATGAAATAATGTTTGAGTGTTCAATTTTGCTAAAAACAATATTTACTAGTGTTGAACATAGGAACAAGGGACAAAAAACAAAATTATAAAAGCAGTAATATTATAATAACGTTTTATGTGCCTCCTGAATAATTTGTTCAACTGGACCTGACTAATTGTTGGTGCAAGGTCTTCAAATAGTAAATGGTTTTATTTGAACAACATTACCATACCCGATTCAATTTATTTTATAATTAATATTGATGGTTTTCCAATATTGAAGTCTGTTACATTATTTTTGCGCGTATGTTCTGGGGAACATCGCGTTATAGTTTTGCCCAAATGTCTGTAACTTTCGAATTTTTTAAAAAAAATGGTCTCAAACGATTAAGTTCGACTCCCCAATGAAGAATTCGAGGTCAAATTTGATTCTGTCCGGCCGGCCGTCCGGCCGTTGCCACGATAACTTGAGAACGAAAAGAGCTAGCGACTTGAAATTTTCAGGGTGGGTTGCGCATCGCAATACGACGGACAAGTTCGTTAATGGGCATAATCGGCCCAGTGGTTTCCGAGTAATAATTTTGTTTTCAACCAATATAAATCCAATCGAATTGAAACTTGGTGGGTAGTTGGAGAATATGAACCTAAGCACGTTTGTGGAATTTTGTGCGAATCGTATGGCTAGAAAATTTTAAAAAAATTATTAAAAAATATTTTTTTTGTCACGATAACTTGAGAACGGAATGAGATAGCGGCTTGAAGTTTTCAGGTTAGGATGTGCACCAGAACGCGACATTTCAATTTGTTTATGAGCATAATCCGCCAAACGGTTTTAGAGTTATAGCCATCTGAAATTTTCTGGAATTTGGTGGTTTTTTGTTCCTCATTAACTCGAAAAATACTGAACCGATTGAATTCAAACATTGTTATTAGTTGTAGAATGCCATCGCGAAAATGTTTGCAAAATTTAGTGAGGATAGCATTTGTAGAAAATTTTTAATAAATCTTTGAAAATAAAAAAAAAAATTCTATATATCAGTAACTATTCGTTTGAAATTGCTGAAATTTTGCAAGAGCCTTCATAACCTAACTATACTACCAAGTTTCAAGTTTTAATACGATCGGTTAAATATTGTTGGAGATTCGAGCATTCTTGTGTGGGTTCAGCAGTTGGGTGACCGTTACCTCGATAACTTTCGAACGAAAGGAGATAGGGACGTGCAATTTTCAGGGTAGGTTGCGTATCCGAAAGGGAGAGTTGGATCCGTTTTTGGGCATAATCGGTCTAACGGTTTCCGAGTTATACCCACCTGGAATATTATTTCCTTAATAACTCAAAAAATAAATATTCGATCGAATTGGTGCTTGGTAACTAGTAGAAGCAAATCAACATAAAGACGTGTTTAGAATTTTGTAAGAACCGAACCCCTACAAAATTTGAAAAAAATGACGAAAAAAAAATTTTTAAGAACCGTACCCCCAGAAAATTAAAAAAAAAATTGGTTCAAGCACTGACGTGAACTCAGAAGCTTTTGCGCGTATGTTCTATTGTCCATTCTTCTGTATTGGACACCCTTAATCGAATTTACCATGGTAAATTATGTTGTCCATTCTCCTGTATTGGACACTTAATTCGAATTTACCATGGTAAATTCGAATTAAGAGTGTCCAATACCATAATTTTTTTGTGGGGTTATTTCAAATTAAGGACTTATTTAGGCGTAATAATTTAGAAGAATTACGGCAAAGAATTCGCGCTGAAGTGGAGCAGATTACTCCTGAAGTCCTCGAGCGAAGTGTTTACACTCGTATCAGTTAGTTGGGTGTAATAAAGATTTTCTTCCATGAAAGTTTCATTTTTATTGGCCCTCTTGTTGCTCGGAACAGAGTGCTTATCAATTTGCCCAAATGTCTGTAATTTTCGAATTTTTGACTGAAAATGGTCTTAAACGATTTGGTTCGACTCACTGATCAAGAATTCGTGGTCAAAATCGATTGAGTTGGACTGGTCCGGCCGTTAACACGATATCTCTCGAAAGGAATGAGCTAGACAGTTGAAATTTTCAGAGTGCGTTTGAGAGATAAATATCTCGGTTAAGTTCGTTATTGGACAAAATCGGACTGATGGTTTCGGAGTAACGAAAAATATTCTTCTGAATTCAATTTTTTTAAGATGGAGTTTCATCATAAGAATCCACTGATATCATTTTAAACTCTAAGAAGCTAATACTTTCGGAGATATGAGTTTTAGAAATTTCAATAATACATCGTACTCCTATATTTTTTGAAAAAATTCTAGCAATACCATCCTCACGAAATTTTGCAAGAATTTTGGCGTCGGCATTCTTCTTCATGTTTGAATTTGACATGATAGGATTAATATTTTTCGAGTTATTGAGGAAATAACTCCAAAACTTTTTGGCCGATTATACCTATTAACTAACTAGAATGTAACATCCGGATGCGCAACCTACCCCTAAACATTGTCCGTCCTCAGGTTACCGTGAGATAAATAATATTTTTTTTAATTTTCTAGAATTTCACAAACGTATCAGATCTGTATCGGTTGATGACAAAATTATTACTCGGAAACCGTTGGGCCAATTATGCCCATTAACGAACTTGTCCGTCGTATCTCTTTCCGTTCTCGAATAATCGTGGCAACAACCTGCCGGACAGAATCAAATTTGACCTCGAATTCTTCATCACGTAATTGAACTCAATCGTTTGAGACCATTGTCGGCAAAAAATTCGAAAATGACAGACATTTGGGCAAAATGATAACGCGATATTCCCCAGAACATACGCGCAGAAAACGCTCGCTCTTCCAATTATTAACTATAAAACAAGAATGCATTGCTCAGTGTATCTGTCATTTGAGTGAAAAATTTCCTAAATAATAATCGTATGTGAGCGTGAAGCAGCAAAAATAGAAGAAAATGACTCTAGAGATTTTTCATGCACACCACCTGAAATTGCAAGCGCCGCTAAAGTCGCGACATTAAACCTGTTGCCTGATAAGTCTCGGGGGGGCGCAAAAGCTCCTGACTTGAAACATTTTTTTCCTATCTTTACTGCATAGTTCAGATATTAACAACTTATCTGATTTGTAAAACAAGCTATAAGCAATGAAATTAATAATAATTTTTTGAGTGTCAAAATATCGCGATTCGTTTAATAATTGACAATTGAGAATTAATTAAATATATGCATATTTTAGAAAATAAACATAGCGACGCGGGGTCGTGGAAACAAAAGTCTGAATGCTGGGATGAACTTGCTGATGAATTCAATTCCATTGTAGGAGAAACGGCCAGATCCGCAAAAGAACTTCGTTCGAATTAAGAAGTTATTAAAAGAAATTTGAAAAAAAAAATACACTCATAATAAAAAATGAGAGAATATATAAAACTGGTGGTGGACTGCCTGATTTAAAACAGTATACCGATTATGAGGAAAAATTGTTGCAGCATTTGCGAATGGTTTTAGATGGCCTAGCACCACAACGGGATTGTGATTATAATATAATGATAGGTAAGATTTATTGAATCATGAATGCACCTCCTATCCTTTAATGGCACTTCAGTCGTATACTTCTTTTCATCGAAATAATTATATAATATGTACCTCTCTTTCAGAAGCAAGCACATCTTCATTTTTACAGCAAGTAAATGAGAGTCCGCAAATTGTATTGGAAGAAACTACACCCCAAGGGGAAGCCATATATCTGGTCACAGAAGAAGCCTCCACATCAAGCCAAGTAGAACCTCAAATAATTCACTATAAATAACGAGTTGAGAAGGTTTGTCATAAAGTAATATACTAATGTAATCAGCATAATCATACATTTTAATCCTTATAGTCCGATACAGTTTGGTCAAATTGGAACCCTTCTCAGCATGAAGCTCTAAGGTCTACTAGCCCAGTCATATTAGGGCTTTCACCTCGGAATGAAAGATAATAAGCTGCAAATTGGTATGAACCTTTGTTTTGTCATTCTAAATGTTGTCTCAAAAGTCACAATCGTTATCGTGTCCGCGTCTCAAGATATTCAAGGTCAAAGGTCACAAAAATCGGTTTTTCGCGAATATCTGGCTTCCTATCGGTTAAATGAGATTTGCATTTATTATAAAAGTTGTAGGCTATAAAATTCCCTACAACTTTTGTTCAAACTTTTTTTTCATACGACCAACCGTTTTGAAGGTAGAGCGCGAAGAGTGCACATCGTACAGTCATATACGACCTAATGCAAGGTCAAGCGTGAGTTATGGTTATCAGTACGTTATAAAGTCAATTATTTACTTGGAAATTATAATTATTAAACAATGCCCATTATTTATGTACTAACTATTAATTATTTATATTTAATTAAAGTAAGTAACTTGATTATTTATATATAATTATTCATATTTAACTATTTAAGTATAAAATATTATTAATTCTGGATTATATATTTTAGTTTTATTTTAAGTTAAAATGATAGTAAGAGTATATATTTTACACATATTTTTATTTATTATTAAATACGGCATAATATACATTTATCAAAATGTGAGTTCAAATATCAAAAGTATCTTTGTTGATTTTAATTGTAATGAAATTGGAAATAGAAGCTAATTATCTTCTTCTTCTTCGTTGTCTTCTTCTTCTTGTCGCTCAAAAATGTTCGATTCATTGTCATCATCCTCATTATCTGTCATGTTCATCTCCAAACCTTCCAGAATATCGGGATCATATGTATTTTCTTCATCGGGATTACTTGGATACAGTGAAGCGTTGAGGCAATGAATAGAAAAGGGCATAGGGTAGGGACAAGTATTTCCAGGTATATAAGTATTGAGAAATTTACGCGTTTTAAAGAAAAGATATATAATGTCGTGTTAACTTAAAATAAAACTAAAATATATAATCCAGAATTAATAATATTTTATACTTAAATAGTTAAATATGAATAATTATATATAAATAATCAAGTTACTTACTTTAATTAAATATAAATAATTAATAGTTAGTACATAAATAATAGGCATTGTTTAATAATTATAATTTCCAAGTAAATAATTGACTTTATAACGTACTGATAACCATAACTCGCGCTTGACCTTGCATTAGGCCGTATATGACTGTACGATGTGCACTCTTCGCGCTCTACCTTCAAAACGGTTGGTCGTATGAAAAAAAAGTTTAAACAAAAGTTGTAGGGAATTTCATAGCCTACAACTTTTATAATAAATGCAAATCTCATTTAACCGATAGGAAGCCAGATATTCGCGAAAAACCGATTTTTGTGACCTTTGACCTTGAATATCTTGAGACGCGGACACGATAACGATTGTGACTTTTGAGACAACATTTAGAATGACAAAGCAAAGGTTCATACCAATTTGCAGCTTATTATCTTTCATTCCGAGGTTGACCCCTTTTTTTACCTAATATGACTGGGCTATACTCCCAAGAAGTCAGTGACAAGGGAAACACTGACTGACAAAATAGCTTGTGCAACGGATTCCCGGCAAGAACTTTTGCAAATTCAAATTGAAAGTGCCAAAAGTGATGAGCGTAGGAAGCAGGAAGAGCATACGGCTAACATGACCAGAATAGCTATGGAACAGGAAAAATTTCGGACAGAATGCAAGTTATTAGAGGAAGAAAAGGAATTAAAAAAGCAATCTTTAAGATTAAGAATTGAAAATCAAGAAATTGAAAAGCAATTGTTATTAAAACAACTGGATAACTTGTAATTATTAAATCATTAAAATTGGACTAGATCACATATGGTATTTTATTGAAGCGAAGATTTTTTATGATGTTCAATTTGTAATATAATTTTGTGTGAAAATTCAAAAACTATAATTATGTTCAATCTATGTCCTGTTTAAGTAATCACTTGAGGATACTTTGGGAGGTGCATTCATTATTCAGTAGTGTTTTACGTTACTGTCTATTAGGCAACATTGTTTCATAAATTGCTTCTGACAAATATCTAGTTTTTTCAAAACAAGAGCAATTTCAAAAGAATGAAAATTGTTCATTTTTTTTCAGAACTTGGGAGAGAAAACCCTAAAGAATACCACTGAATATATCGTATTCGTTCAGTTAAACATGTAGATGGTTATGTGCAAGTGGTTTAATGAATTATAAAAATCAGAATTATTAATAAACAACAGAATTTGAAAATAGTTTATTATATTTCTTCTCACTAGGTCATTTTCTTGGTTTGTCCTTAATACTGGTATATTAACAGTAACTATTTGTTGTGCCAGTGGTAGACGACAACGTATTCCAAACTGTTAAGATAGGAAATCGGCGTTTCCAGATCCCAAATGTACGCTCTATAACATTTCGAGTTCTAATTTGAGACTCGTTATACAAATTTTCAGAAGGACTTCGAGGATTGGCCGAAGGCGTCATTAAATAGGACTTAATTGGATATCCACTGTCGCCAACTAGTAAAAAATTACCCATATTACCGTTTTCAAACTTCATTCTTATTGAAGATTTTTTTTGCTGTTTTCATTAGATCAGATGAGAGCAATATTCTTTGAGTAATCATCATCTCTGAAAACAATCGAAAACGAGTGTTGGGTTGTAGCCGTTTCAACTCAGGAAGACATCAAATAAGAGGCAACAACCGAGGTTGTTAATGGTTATAAAGCATCGAGTGGGAAAAGAGAGAAGCCACCCTTAGCTAAAACCATTGCTCTAAATGAAATAGAAGAGGTTATTATCAGTGAAGAAGGATTTACGTGTAGCTGAAATCATCTTTGACTGATTCATATCCTCCTGGTTCACATATTGTTACCGCAAATATTTTTTTCAATTTCAGGAAGAAAAACATTGCTCAAAAGAGACAACGCGTCCTCTCGGCAAGTTCTGATGAGGAGTACGTACAGATTCTATATGAAGAAAAGAAAGTGATACTCTTTCAGAAGTCGATAAAACTGAATGTGCAGGATGTGGAGAAAGCTACAACAAAACCCGAAAAAAAGAAGATTGGTTAAAATGTGTAATAATCCAGAAATGTTTACTGAAAGAGAATGCAGTCCTCTTAGAAGAATTAATAGAGAACAGATGGCAGAATGGCAATTCCTCAAATTCAAAAACTTCATGTTGATTGCATCCCAGAATATGAAGGGAATCCAACCACATTGGCTATATTTTTACAAGCCAGTGAATATCAGAATAATATAGGGAATCCACACAATGAATTTCTGTTGCGAGCAATAATATGAAAATGAACTGGTACAGCGCTAAATTTAGTAGGAAGTAGAGGAAACCTGAGAAATTGATTATGAATTAAAAATTTATAATTTTTCTCAGATCAACGAGATGAAAATTGTTTAGTTGGCGATTTAATGCATTCAAAACAAGGAATATTCGAAAGTCCTGCAAATTTTGGACGCAGGTGCCAGGACCTTTTGAATTTATTGTTGAATAAAATTCAACTTACTGGAGTAGATGCTGTCATTGAACTAAATAAAATCAAGCGTTGAATACTTCCCTCAGCGGTCTTCACTCCAATTTACCAATAAGATTAAGAAATCCTCGAACTTCTGAACAAGCCATCGCGTTCAAGCTTGAAGAAGAAAGTTTATCTTGTGCGGAATTTACCAAAATTGGCTGTATCGTCACCAACAAACTACAGCAGATTCTTTAGATAATGTGTAGAAATTGGTCTTTGAGAAACAAATACCACAAAGTTATCTCAATGCTTCTGTTAATCTAGCAGTTAATTAAGAGACTTTGCACCGTACATTTTGACATATGAATTACAGAAACTTGCAGATATTGGATGATAAAGATATTGTAAAAGGTTTACAAATTAAAGAAAAGACATCGAAGAAATTTTGCGATGTTTGCTGTGAGGGTAAACAAACAAAGGCCATAGAGCAACTAATTTCTTAGAAATAGAAGCGGACTTATATGGACCTATGGAAAAATTATCACTAGGAAGAAGTAAGTACTACTTCCTAGTTTTAGAAGATGATTACAGTCGTGTGGTTTTTGTGCATCTACTTCCTAAAAAGCAAAGATGAAGCTTTCCAACGATTTAGAGAATTAAAAATATTAGTGGAAAATCAGAAGAATAAAAAATTGAATATATTCAGAACTGATGGTGGAGGCGAATTTTGTAGCATTGAATTTTAAAATGAACTGAGAAATGGCGGAATAATCCACCAGCAGACAAATCCTTTTACATCACAACAGACCGGATTAAGTGAAACAATTGAAAAGAGCAGATGTTTGTTGTTCGATGAAGGTCTTGACAAATCCTTTTGATCAGAAGCAGTCAACACTGCAGTATATTTAAAAAACAGGTCAGAGACATCATGTTTGAATAACAAAACATCTAACGAGGCTAGGCATAATAGAAAACCAAATGATGAAAAATTGAGGATTGGGATGTTGGAATGTTTACAACATTGCTTCAACCCTATTCATATTATTTAATGTTGGTAACGCTTACTTTTACAAGTATTGAATGCTTGCGGCTTTTACTTGATGCAAATCCATTTTAACTCAATGAAAAATTATATGCGATTTACAATAATCTATTCATCAGACTACAGGTAGTTTGATGAAGTCACTGTGTCGGCGAAACGCGTCACAATATTAAATAAATTAGTGTAAATTGTATATAATTTTTCATTGAGTTTCTTTTACAAGTGTCATATATGTAATGTTCTATGTTTCTGACAGTTAACAGTTAGTTCAAAAAACAATCTCCATGTTGAATGACTCGAATATAGGTTGTTACAGTATATTATTGTACTCGTATATTATTATACTGATCCTCCTTGGTCTTCCCGAAGGAGACCCCTCATAAGCTCTCGAAGAGCTTGAGCGAGTAAGGAGAACCAGTTGTGTTCGGTGTAGGCTTTGTTTCTGTGTCCTTACGCCACCTCAGGCACAGCACTGTTAATTTTTGACCCAACAGTGAATGGTGGCGATTACCATGACTAGAACATTTATTTCCTAGCCTCGGAATTGAACTTGTTAAGTGTCATATTCATCAATTCCAAAACTTACTAAGTTTCCAGAACAGAATTTATATTCAGCATAAAATAGGTGACTGCATAGATAAAGTGTACTGGTATTCGTTCCTCCGCTTACTGCAAACAGCAGCAAGGAAGAGATCACAAAGCAGGTATATAAGAATAATTTGAGCGTGGATATTCCAACCTTAATAAGTTCAAATAATAAGGGAAATAGAAATTCTCTCTCGAATACTCTGGCGCAGGGGTTCCCATTGATTGTTATTCAACAAATATATATTTATGCGAATTCTACAAACTTGAATATGGCAACATCGCATTGCTATGGCCGCCATGACAGCTTGGCACACCGATCTCTGGCTCAACCAGGCTTAGTGCTTTACAAGACACTAATCTGCGTCCTTTGTTTGATTATATGAGCATTAGGGCCGATTTCGCCAAAATCGAACTAATCTGAGATTCACTGATCTCTAGCTAAACTAACTGGCTATTTTAACTGAGGTAAAAGGATTTCCGAATTCACTACGTTAAACGCAGGCGCGGTAAACTAAGCTTTCTTTATCGACGTTAATTGTAATATCATGAGGAATTGTAATGTAAATAAAGAATATGCTATGCATATTCTATTCTATGATTTTAGGTTAGGTATGCTTTGTAACCCCTAAATTCCTTCTCCCTGTTCTCTTTTACTGTTGTAACCTCCGATCAAAAAATGAGCAAATTCATGAGAGGTAGGTACCGAAGGCGAGGTGCCTATAAGATTTAGCCTAGAACTAGATAAGAAAATAAGCTCTGCTCGAAGTATGGGGCTCGAGATGGAGGAGAAATCTCGATTCGTCCGTTTCCTGCTTTTCCTCTATCTAAGGTATGTCTAAGTATACGAAATCGATACAAATTCCGGAGGTTTTGAGTTGGGGAATTTTTCCTTTGTAAATTCGATCATAGAAACGTCACAAATTCTACTTAATGAGAGACGAGGTTTGAATTTTTTAAGGAGGCGGTAATTGCAGGAACCCATACCGACGTTGCCGGTTCTACGTAGAGACATAGAGAAATGTTTAATTCATTTCTCTATGAATCAAGTCAAGATAACCTAAAGTGTTATGACGTGAACTCTCTCTTTTAAGTTTTCAATCTCCTTCGACTTGCTCTTCCAAAGACAACGAGGTTTATCGATTTTCTGACTGTGACAGTGTGTTTCGTTTCGAATTTTATAATGGCTGTGTTCTGTTTTGAATGCGACAAAACTTTCGCAAACCAAAGTTCATATAACAGGCACGTTAGAGAAGTACATAAAAGTGAAGTTAAAAGTGTGGAATATCAGCAAGATGTATGTTTATACAAATGTTTAGATGGCTGCGAAATATCTTTCAAATATAATGCAGATTTACGTAAACATTTGGAAGATGAACACAGTATTCGAATGGAAGTTGAAGAAAAAAAATTTGCTGTTTACGAAGGTATGTGTAATTACAATCCTTGTTTTATTAAATTTCTAATTTCTCTTATTACTTTAGACTTTTTGTCATGGCTACAACTGGAGGAAAAAAACAATAATGTACGATACCAAAAGTCCACAGGAACAAAGAAGTGTGGGTCTAACACAATAGAAAGAATTTATTATGATTGCGTTCGTTCTGGTGGGTATTTCCCTGGTATAATAATAATTTCTTAACTTTATCCTTTATCTTTTTAGGAAAAATTAGATCAGTTCCAGAGGTTCAATTGAAACGATCAACCAAAGTACAAGGTTCCCAAAATTATTTTCGAATATTTTTGTAGTATTGCACGGAGTGCCACACGTTAACAACGTTAACGAATAAGTTTATATTATAACTTAAAATGTCTAATACTGAACCCACACCACCAACACAAAGCTATGAACCCACACCTGATCCGTCAAAAGATCCGGGTGCATCTAGGGGTAGAGGAGGTTACCGAGGAAGGGGAAGTTACAGAGGCAGAGGACAAGGTTCAAAACCGAAATCAGGACCACAGAATAACAAGATATCCTCCGCTATCAAAACAGATCCTAACTTAAAACCGACTCCAAAAGCCACATCGACTACCAGCTCAGCGCTGAAGAACGAACCAATGTGGCAGGACTTTGAGATGGAGGGTTTCACGGGTGTAGCAGCAGCCTACCCCAGAAGACGTTTTGCATCAACGCTCGAGGGCTTACCCGGCTTGATCGACAGAGCATATGACACACTCAACTCGGCGGACAATCAGTTCACCAAATACATATCGAGGAGCATGTTCTCATATTATATATGGCAACATGTCTATGCACGGATCATTGCCATTAAGAAGCACACGGGCGAGGAATCTTTCGAAGAGGATCGATTCCTAGAATTCATACGAGGTCAGGAGTACCCTGTTCCAGCACCGATCGAAAGTTATCTACGATCGATTGGCGTTGTAGTAGACGAGACCGGACTTGAATATCGAATCGACTTTCAAGCCTGGCCAAATGTCCAAGGACATTTTGGCAGAATGAGTGCAGCAACGCACTATCTCTATGAGTCAATGGCAGCACCAGTTGTCATCTCAACCCGGATCGTCCAGGATTTAGCTTACACGTACAATGTACAAGTCAAATAATTCTGATCAAATGCACTGAAGAATGTTCAATGACTTATTTCAAAAGGCACTATGGTCACAGTGTAGATATTCAGCACCTAAGACTTTCCAAGTTTTCCAAACAACAGATTGCATCCAAACTTATGATGGGAGTTTCTACACAATAGTAAGATTTTTTATACATTTTCATAGTACATATCTATATTTATCACTTTAGAATATCAGGTTTTCAATTAAGGGGTTTGTTTCAGTATAATAGACAGCACTCGAGAAAATATGCAGGTGCATTTGAACAGGGATGATCTTCTGAATAAAGATGATGTCAAGAATATAAAGAACACCTTCAATATTCATTTGAAAGATGGTTATAGACATCCTAATGATGCTGTAAGTGTAGATTTATGGGTGCAAGAAATGAGACAAGGAAAAAATAATAACCAAATAGTTTTCTATAAAAAACAAAATGAAATATTCTCTTTGTATCAAAATTTGAAGAGACTTTTGTTTTATATTGATGAATGAAATACAGAAAGATTTGCTCCAAAAATTTGGTAACAAAATCATATGTATAGACAGCACACATGGATTGAATCCCTATGATTTTGAGCTGACAACAATTCTTGTTTTGGATGAATTTGGAGAAGGTTTTCCCACAGCTTTCATGTTCTCCAATCGGAAGGACACATTCATAATGGAATTGTTTTTTGCAGAAATAAAGAAAATTGTGGGACCTATACAAGCAGATATTTTTATGACTGATATCACAAATGTTTTCTGTAATGCTTGGAAAAAATAATGGGACCACCATTACGAGAGCTTTTTTGTTCATGGCATGTTGACAGAGCTTGGCAACAGAATTTGAGCAAAGTATCAGATAAGGATAAAAGATCTTGGATTTATAAAACTTTGAAATTCCTTCAAACAATACAAGATATTGAAGAATTTGAGAAAGGCTTTGAAAGTTTTCTATCGAAATTGAAGCATGATGATACTATGGCAATGTATAACTACCTTGCTTCTCATTATTCAAATAATGTTTCAAAATGGGCATATTGCTATAGAAAGCATTCTTTAATAAATACTAATATGCACATTGAAAGTATGCATAAGGTAATCAAATATGTGTACCTAAATGGGAGAAAAGTTAGGAGACTGGATAAAAGTTTAAATGCTCTCCAAAAATTTATTAGGGACAAAATAATTGATCGGATAAATAAGCTGACAAAAGGGAAATGTTCTGAGCATATTCGAACTATCCATAATAGGCATAGAAGTGCGATATGTTCAAAGTTTTCGATCACAAAAATAGATGATACTGGCCATGTTCTGAAAACTGATACAGGTAAAGAATATTTAATAAATAAATCTTCAGCTACTAAATGTTGCAACCTGTCATGCAATTTTTGTGCTGTTTGTGTGCATATGTATGAATGTTCATGTACAGATTTTTTTATAAAACATACCATCTGTGTTCACATACATTTTTTATGCATGCAAACAGTACAACCTACTGATTTGCATGTTGAACATACAGAACATGCCAGTGAAATAAATAGTCTAGTTCAAGAAGTGAGCAAAACAAGTGTGCCAAATGAAAATGCTACCGATGAAACTTTGAAAAACGAAATTTTAACGCTTACAACACAAATTTCATCTCATGTAAGGAGTAAACCTGTAAATCAAGAATTAATGAAATTAGCCTTGACGCAATTGAGAGCAGCTGCTTTACTCATTTCAAGCGAAACTTCAATTGTTGATAATTTCGCAAGTGCAAGTACAATTGGCAAGCTGGAACCAGGAAATAAAAATATAGAGAAACAAGAATTCTTTTCTACCAAGAAAAAACCTGCCCAGAAGAAAAATCACAACAAAAAACCAGATGAAAATGAGAAAGCTGTGATTAAAGAATATTTAAATACATCTTTATGTATTTCAAGTGATCCAAATGATCATACATATACTTGATCACAGGCATTTAAATAGTTTTAGATTTGTAATGTACATAAAATATTTCTTGTTTCATTAAAATTTATGAATGTCATGTCAGAGTCTATTTTTGAACAACACTTTATCAACCAAAATTGCCCTCCGCTTAACTAAGCTAAACAGACTAAAAAGACAATGGTAATTGTAGACCTCAATGGATGCTTATCCTATGTATTTTCCCAGTAAATTCATATGGTATTAGAACCAGAAGGTGTGTGGCTGATGACAAGCAAACATAGTCAATCCTTATTTCTTGACATACAACCGAACTATTGAAAATATTTTTCATTTATAACTTTGAAAGATGATGAGAATTATGCCGATTCGATACCTATAATCAAAGTTGCGTTCAGTTCTTCCTTATCTCCTCCTATTCTTTCCAATAATTTACTGATGTTTTGTGAGAATAAACAACTTAATACATAATACCAAGTAATTCTCAATTTAGTAAGTTTAAAATCTTTGTAAATTAGCTATGTTTCCATTACTTTATTTGTAGTTCTCCGGACGAAGAGAAAAACTTGAAAACTCTAGTTGAGAAAAAAAGAGTGTGATTACGACTATTATTTCATACTGATACATTATAAACGAACAGTTGAAGAATTTTCCGGTGCAGGAATTTGTGAATTGTGTACCGAAGGTCGAGCAAAAGCCAAAAACTAACATGATATAAGAAACATAATATTATGAAAACTGGTATGACAATTGACATAAGTCATCCTGATTTCCAATCCAACGTAGAACCGGCAACGTCGGTATGGGTTCCTGCAATTACCGCCTCCTAGAAGTGACCATGCATATATTCCATGTCTTCCTTCCAGAAATAACAGTTAAATTTACTGAAACTCATGTTGGCCATGATGATGAACTCCGTGCCAAGCACTTAACCCAAACTCAGCAGCAAATGATTGCTAATAAATTGATTGCTGGAGTAACGAAGGATAGAGTCTTACAAGATGCAAGAGTAATGATGGACCAAGGAGTAGAACGAGGAAATATACTACATCGTGGAGACCTTGCATACATAATTAAAAAATTTAATATTGATAAGAAGAGGCATGATAATGACATGATAGCTACAGCGATGAAAGTGGAAGAGTGGAACAAGCATGAAAAAAATTCTGTTTTCCTATTCAAACAAATCGGTAATTATATATGAAGCCATTTAGGAATTTAACATCGTAATCTATTATTATTTCTTCAGGTGAGGAGTATCCTGAACTGAAGAAGGAGGATTTTGTTTTAGGGTTTATGAACAGGACGATGGAAAGGAAATTGAAAGAATTCAAGAAAATAATATGCATTGACGGAACTCATGGAACAAATGCAAGAAATTGGGATCTAACCATTTTATTAATCAAGGATCAGAATAATACAGGTTTTCCTGTAGCATTCTTAATCTCTAATAGATTGGACCAAACGGTTCAAAAAATTTTTTTCAGTTCATTGAAGTCCAAGATTGGAGAAGCCATCCATGCTGAATATATCATGTCAGATGATGATATCAAGTATTATAATGCTTGGTGTCAAGTGATAGAATAGAATAGAATAGAATAGAACTTTATTTAGCATTGATAGCTATTATATAACAATACATTAATCTTACATTTGACATAAACAATATAATCTATGGCAGAGGATACAAAACCAAGAAGATTACTATGTACCTGGCATGTAATTAAGAACTGGAATATTCAAGGAAGGAATAAATTGAAAAAACCAGAGATAAAGGGGCAAATGAAAAATAGAATGAGGATGATTTTAAGGGAGACAAATTGGACAACATTTCTAGAATTAAAGGAGAATTATTTCGCAGAATTGGAACAAGAGGGAGAAATTGATTTTTTGAATTATTTAAGACAGTGAGTTATTTTCTTCTCAGATCTACATACATTCTCATGAAATTTTTTCAGTCACTATTTTCAATCAGAAGAGAGAATAAAAACGTGGGCTTATTGCCACAGAGTTAATGTAGGAATTAACACAAACATGGCAATTGAAAGTTTGAATAAAGTCCTCAAATATAACAAAATGAAAGGCAATAAAAATATAAGGTACCTACTTAATATTCATAAGCAACTTGGCACCTGCAAAATCTTCCATTATGATTTTTAGGATAGAACAACTGCTAGATTTATTGGATGAATTGGTTAAGGATAAGATGTGGAAAAAATCATTGAAATAGAAAGACCTACTGCTAACAATTATCAATCTAGAGTCAATCGAGAGGCGCATTTGAAAGCAGAAATTGAGGTATCAAAAAATGTGACATTCTTAGATACTGGGGAATTCAAGATTCCATCAAGTTCAACCCCTGAAAAGTTCTACACTGTTTCATATAATGAGTTATGTGATGCAGATTGTAGGAGAACATATTGTGATAAGTGTAAGGTATGTATACATAGATTTCAATGCCAGTGTCCAGAATATACTGTCAAAACTGCATTATGTAAACACATTCATGCAGTTGCTTTGTTCGAAAAGAGAAGCGATTTTGTTGTAGGAACGCAAGCAGTAGATGAAGATGAAAGAGATCTATTTGTGGCAGAACCATCAGCAAGCCGCTCTCATTATGAAACCGACGTCCAAAATTTTATAGAAGAAAATGAACCTTCAACTTCCAACGTTCCTGATCCTAGCAGAAAACGAGAGGTGAGTTATCTAATGTTTGTGGTGGTGCTTGCTCAACATGAAAGTTAATTGTAGATTACATATGAAAGAGCATGTATGATATTAAAACTTTTGAATGATGATTGTTTCTATAAGCTAACCAACACCATAGAAAAGACATATAGTGAACATTTGAATGCTTGCAACAGTAGAAAGAGGAAAATGGATAAACAGTTATACTATCCTAACAAGAAGTAGTGTGTAGATTTGGATATGCTTAAAATAATGTAAATATGGTTACTTGGTATTGGTATAACAATTAGTGCACCGTAGCATAATATATTGAAATAAGAATTAAAACGCTCAATTGTAGTTTTCAGAAAAGTTGTGTTATGATGTAACTGTTATATGAAGATTTGCTGAGGAAAGTTCTCATGTATATAGAAGTATGTTTTTGTCTGTATTTGTAGCTCAATGAGATGTAACTTTTTTTTTGTTAGAGGAACCAACTGAAGTTCCATATGAAGCCCAAATGGTCACAAACTATACAGGAAACTTTTTCAACCGTTAATATAATAAATTCAGGAAGAATTAATTCCAATGATAATCAAGTGGCCAGTCTTTTACTTCATTTACCACCATTATCATTCTTCATTTTATCTATTATGATTTGCTTTTTGATTTTATCATAAGTTATTATTGTAAATTATTTGATAAATGTGAATATTGTTGTTTCTACTGTTATTCAAATAGAATATTTAATTTTGTTATTCGAATCGAAAAATGTATGTTTTTTGAGAGAAGTGAAGGTTTTCTTTGTATGGTTCTTTCCTTCACAAATTACAATTTTTTTTTATTTTTGAACCATGCATTTCAATGATTTAAATATATTTTATCAAACTATATGTGTTTTCAATACCTGGACGTTTAGATACAAATGAACTGAAGAAACTGCTATTTATAAAAAAATTTCTTATAAATTGAGAATTTGATCAATTTTTTTTTCTTTACCATTATTTGAAGCTAGATTTAATTGGTTCAATTTTCTTTATGTAATTAATGTGCAATGAGTTTTATGCCAGTAAAAAAATATTTTGCAAATAACAGTATCGTTTATGAAAACCTCTCCCTGGAAAACCCAATCAAATAATCACAAATTTTTTTTTCCTTATCTACATTAAGACTATTACGCAATGTAGAATTAACAAGGGAATGAGAATTCAAAGAAAACATTTCCTTGCATGTAATGTGCATTGGGTACCAGAGCAAATACAAGTAAGAGAATGAATCTTATATTCGGATAACCTTTTTATTATTCTAACAAAAATAAACCACGTGAAAACAAGATAGTGCAAATCATAATTGCAATATTACCATACATATTTGTAAAATAGTCTACCAGCACTCTCAACATGAGATGACACTTGTATTTTGAAAAAGTTATTGCTACTATGATGTTCAGAACAGGTCATGAATGAATGATGATAATTTTGCATGAATAAATAGTTATTTATTATACAAGGGAAAAAAGTATTAGATTTCAGCTCGAGGTTATGTTGTCTCCCGACGCGAAGCGGAGGGAGACAAAAAACCGAGAGCTGAAATCTAATATTTTTCCCGTGTATAATACACTATTTTTTTCTGTGACAGGAAAAACGACGATTTAATAGTGAAAGTACATATTATTACAATATATTAAAGTCAGAATGTTATCGATATGAAATTTGAATTTTTAAACTAGTAAGCTATTAGACCTGCGTTGCTAAGGAAAACTTCAGTGTAATCAAATATCTGTCAATTTAATTTTGTGATTTGATTCAAAAATTGCGAACTCAGTAATTGTTTAGTAGTTATTTTGAATACCATAAAGTTAAAAATGCTTGATTCTGAGTTTTCTCTGACTCCACCGGAGTTGATAGAAGCAGCGCAAGTAGCAAATATCTTCCATTATCTATATGTATATATATCCGGGAAAAAAGTATTCACTTTTTTCCCGGGGAAAAAAGTAATTTCGTGAAAAGTTATATTTTGTTACCTGTCAACAGAGATGAAATGTCAAATTTTTTTCCCGTCACAGAAAAAACTTATTACTTTTCACTTCCTAGTTAAATTGTTCCATCTAATATGTATATATTTTCGTCAAAACTCACGAATTGAAGTTGATCTCCTCATTTGAACAAGTTTTGCTTGCAATCATCTTATTTTTAATGTAACCAATAACGTTCAGCAAGGTGAAAAGCATCTACCATAGTGCCGGTAATTTTTTGAGTCAAGTCCTCAAAATAATCTTGAAGAAATGCTTCATGTTAGGTTCACTATTTGGTCAGGAAACCAATCTGCCACAGAAATGTTGGAAGTTTTCATCCGATTTTAATTGTTCCATTCATTGTCCTATAAACATCTTTTCTGCATATCCATTACTGCCCTCATAATAATTATTACAATTCCTAGGTTTAGGTGAAAAATGTTACTGGATTGATTTCCTTGATTTATTTGATAATTTCGTTCTCTCGAAAAATGGTAAGCACTTTAATACTTCCTAATTAGAATTTCTTAAGTAATAACGCTTCGTCTTCATAATGTAAACACTGCCAAGTTGTCAGTTCAACAGTTGTCAAATTCCAGTCTATATCGAACGCAAATAATACACGTCAGCGCATTCTGATCTGACGTAGGGAAAGAAAATTGAGAGACGGCATGCTCCCTTCTCATTGGTCGGATTTCGGCACGATAACTGCACTTTAGTGTATGCTCCCAAAGGGCCTCAGTGCTCCTTAGTTAGATCGACCTTCTCCCGATCATCGTCCCCCCAACACAACGACAATATCTATCACACGATAGACCACGCCTTCCCAGATGAACATCCCTACGCGTTTCAAGCTACGCACAGCTCTCCAGAGAATTCTATTGTCCAACCATACGACTCAATGGCTCAATTCGCCTCTCTCCACCCTATCTATACAATTAGAAATTTTGGCAGATGGTCACACACATCTGATCCAATATTTACGACTGGTCCTTACTGGAATTACACTCCAGACCAGACTAGTGCAGAAGACAAATCCACTATCCTCGAGATAGATGAATTAATATCGAATGCCTACTACATTGAGAACCCCCACCTTGGCTAAACCCTAGTCCAACGAAAGACTGAAAATCTCTGTGATTTCCAACACTTGCATTATAATTAAAGTTTTAGTTCCCTGGTTTCGGCACCAAATTTTATGTTACGGATTTTCGCTTCCGTACACAAAGAGCGTTAGAGTTTTTACAATTTTATTGTAAATAAATGCATACAGCTGTGGTACAAATATATATAATTTGTTGCTGGATGGAGATGTGAAATTTTGTGAGATTTTGTCTCGAAATTGTCGTAATGAAGATATGATTATCAATTTGTACGAACTAATGTGTGGATATTCACTCCATGATTTTCTTATGTGTGTGCATTATTAACTTTCAGCGCCTGCACCTGACTGAGAAGGTGGGGGTCAAGTGCATGCGCTGATATGTTGTGAATTTCAAGTAAATGAAATTGAAACATCCTCCCCCCGCGAAAATACTTTCTGTCTGTTCAAAGGGGAGAATTTATAGTGTTTCTATTGGCAGAGGACAAACCTTTGAAATGGGCCTGGTAAATGTGCCCTTAACTGTTTTTACCTCAACTACTCTCACTCTGTCGTCACTCCCAGGAAATACCTTTACAATTCTTGCAGTAGGCCACCTTAGTGGTGGTAAATTATCTGCTTTCAGTAGAACTAAGTCACCTTCTTTTATATTCTGGTGTTGTTTCAACCATTTCGGTTTATGCTGCAAATTGTGCAAATATTCAACTGACCATCTCTTCCAAAAATCTTGTTGTAATTTTGAACAATATTGCCAACGAGATAATCGTGAGCTTGAAATGTCTGAAACATCTTTTTCAGGAAAAGATGTCAAAGGAGCACCTATCAAAAAATGTCCTGGTGTGAGACAATTCAAGTCAGCCGGATCATTTGATAATGGACATAGGGGTCGTGAATTTAAAATTGATTCAATCTGATTCAGAACTGTAGATAACTCCTCAAACGTAAGTGATGAGTTACCTACTGTGCGATTTAAGTGAAATTTAGTACTCTTTACTGCCGCTTCCCAAATTCCTCCCCAATGTGGACTATGAGGGGGAATGAACTTCCATTGTATTTCAAGAGGACTCAGAAAATTTTCTATAACATTTACGTTATTCTTATTTTTGAAAAAATCTAATAATTCCTTTAGTTTATTCTTGGCCCCCATAAAATTAGTGGCATTATCACTATATATGTATGAAGGATTACCTCTCCTTGAAATGAATCTTTTGAGAGCCGCTAGAAAGGCATCGGTGGAAAGGCCACTCACAAGTTCAATATGCACTGCTTTTACTACCATACAAACAAATATGCAAACATAACTTTTCTGCAGCGGGGCCTTTCTTAAATTAGAGGATAATCATTATAGGGCCGGCGTAATCTAAACCAACATTTGAAAATACTCTGGCTGTGGAAATTCGAACTTTCGGCAAATCAGCCATTATTTGTTGCGCATTTTTAGATCTCAACTTATAACATGTGATACATTTATTTATTATTCTTTTTATCTCTTTCAATCCATTCAGTGGCCAAAATCTTAATCGAAAATTAGATAAAACAGTTTGGGGTCCAGCGTGTAATAATTTTTTGTGTTCGAGAATTAGCATCAATCTAACAAAGTGACTGTTGGATGGAAGTAATACAGGATGCTTCTGTTCAAATGGCAGATCTGACAAAGACAAGCGTCCACCAACACGCAAAATGCCATCATTATCTAGAAAAGGAGTGAGTTTCAATATCTGTTTAATTTTTATTTCCGATTTACATGTTAGATTTGAATATATCTCTGAAAAAAAGCTTTTCTGTAACGACTTCAACATACGATTGAGTGTATTTTGAAGTTCATCGACTTAAGTTCTCCTGACGTTTTTTCCTTTGACCTACAGTTATTTGAAAATCGTAATCAATAAGTGATTGAGCGATGAAACTTAGTGAAAGTCGAGAAACCTTTCGATAACGATTCAATATCTATCTCGGGGTTGATTATCAAATCGACTAGGGCTACCTTTCTTTTTTCAGGTACGTCATTTAGTTGGCCAATAAATCTTAATTTCTTTAAATCGATCGAAGGATCTGAAATGAACTTAGGACCATTCCACCATAATGAACAATCTATCATTTGAGAGGGTGATAAACCGCGAGAAACATAAACCGCCGGATTGAGCTTTGACCGAACGTGAGACCACTGATATTTTGAGGTTAAATCCTGAATAATTGCAACACGATTGGCTACAAAAACTGACCATCTTGAAGGATGTGAGCCTATCCAAGAAAGTGATATTTCTGAGTCTGCGAAAAGATAAATTTTAAGAATATTCAGAGAGTTATAAATTTCAACAATTTTCTTTACTAGTTTTGATAATAAAACAGCGGCATTCAATTCAAGCTTAGGAAGTGAGATCGTCTTAATAGGAGCTACTTTAGATTTCGCGCAAATTAATCGTGTGGAGATATTTCTGTCTGAATAGGTTGCTCTAAGATATATACAGCAACCATATGCCCTGATACTAGCATCACAAAACCCTATCAACTCATATTCAATAACATCGTTTGTATGATAGAGCAACCGTGGAATTCGCAATGATTGCAATCTAGAAATTTCAGACAAATGAGTCGTCCATTCAACCAACAAGTCAGATTCTATATTATCATTCCAATCAACATTCGAAATCCAAATTTTTTGAAGAAATATTTTAAATCTGATTATTACAGGGGATATCAAACCCAAAGGGTCAAAAATTTGAGCAATTATCGATAAAACATCGCGCTTAGTCACAAGAATATTATTTTCATTGAATTCAGGGATTTTTGTTAAAAACTGATCATTATATGGGTTCCACATTAAGCCTAATACCTTATCAGGGTTTTTTGACATTTTAATGTTATAATTTTCATCCTTGTCCGTTTGTCTATTATTGAAAAATTTAATGAATTCGGGAGAATTTGATTTCCATTTATGTAGTGAAAAGTGAGCAGAACCACACAAGGATTCCAATTGAACAAACATGTCATTTAATGTATCTACTGAATTACTACCACATATGAAATCGTCGATGTAACATTGTTCTTCTATGCAGCGATAAGCTAGGGGAAATTTATCCTTATTTTTGAGGGCTAGTTCTTTGAGGGTACGAGTTGCTAGAAACGGTGCGGATCTAGTTCCGTAGGTAACGGTAGTGAGTTCAATGCATTTTAGATCATCTGATGGTTTTTTTCGCCAAAGTATATTTTGTAAGTGCGTTTGATTAGGGTTAATTCTTATATTTCTAAACATTTTTGAAATATCTGTGGTAAAGACGTAAATAAACGTTCTGAAACGACATAGAATATCAAATAAATCAGGTTGAACTTGATAACCTTTCAACATCATGTCATTGAGCGAGAGTCCTGTATTAGTTTTCATAGAACCGTCAAATACAACTCTGATTGAAATATCATCATTTTTCTGTTTCAGAATACAATGATGGGGCAAAAAATATTTATAGCTATTTAACTCACGACGATTTTGTATCGGCACGTATCTTGCATGATTCAACTCAACATATTCGTCAATAAAATTACTATAGAGTTCGAACAGTTTTTTGTCTTTTGCAAATCTAGTTTCTAAACTTTGAAAACGACGCTTAGCTAATGTAAATGAATCACCAAGAAATGATGCATCTGTTTTGAGTGGCAAATCGACTTGAAAATGTCCACTTTCCAAACGTGTAGTGGATTTTTTGAATATTTCTTCGGCCAATTCATCATCCGGAGATAAATGATTCTCCACCGAATCAACCTCCTCAATCAACCAGAATTTACGCAGTGTTTCATCTAAGTTTGAGTCATATAATGCCAAATGAAAAGCATGTATGTTTTCTTTTTCCTCTAATTGGTTATGAAAGGTGTTTGCAATTGGACCCATTATTATCCAACCTAAACATGTCTTTTGTAATATGGGAGCATTTTTTCCTAACCTTATGATATCAGGGCAAATCAAACTGTAATACACATCGCAACCGAGTAATATATCAATAGTTGAGGGCTCGAAAAACGTTGGATCTGCCAACTTTATATTCGGTGGTATATTAAGTTTATTTCAATTCAATTTAATTTGAGGCAACTTACACGTTATCTCATTCAAAACATAGCAGTCAACAACAAATTTAGAGAGATTCGATTGATCAGTGAAAGTGACCTTTGATATTTTGTTTACATGTGTACTACTGTTGGAAATACCTGCAACTTGTATATTGCGCTGAAAAGTTGGAAGATTCAGTTTTTTGACACAATTTTCAGTAATGAATGAACTCTGACTGCCTGGATCTAAAAGAGCCTTGGTTTTAACAAATTCTCCTGTGTCCGAAAATACTTTAATATCAACTGTGGCTAAAAGAATATGTGCATTCTTTTGTGAAGATGTATTCAAAGCAGCATTTTCTTGTGCTGATTGATCACGCTGAGAATTGCCAGGAGCTGAGAAATTATTATTAATATGGGATGTTGAACCTTCAACGAATTTAGATTTTTCTTGAAAGTTTTTCTGTATATTGTAAGAAGTGTTTGAATTAAAATTGTGTAAAAGTGTGTGGTGATTTTTTTCCGCAAATTGAGCATCCACGTGACATACAATCTGCAATAGAGTGTTTAGAACCCAAGCAATTAAAACATAAAATCCGCTCCTTAACTATTTGAATTCGCCTATTCAGGGGTAAGTTTTTGAATTTCATACATTTATATATAGTGTGATTTTTGAGGTTACAGTAGATACAAAGCATATCGGAATTAACGTTATTCTGAGGGTTCACTCTAGCGTGATGAGAATATTTAGTGGGTTTAGTTTTATTTATATTTGGAGATGGACAGTTTAAGTTTTCAAAAATTACGCAGCGTTTTTCTAGAAAGTTGAAGAACTCTTTTAACGTGGGTAGTGCATTTTCATTCCTTTCCATTTCGAAAGGCTTTCTAGTATTAAAATCTAATTTCTGGGAAAAAATGAAAATAAGAATTAAGTCCCATTCATCAATGGGACTTAATTCTTATTTTCATTTTCCTGCCCAAACGACCTACCACAAAGACTACACAATCCTCAACAGTCTACGATGAGATAACTACCCCTCTCGAACCAGACTTTAGACCCAAGAAACTCCCTATCCCTGAGATCGATGGAAAGAATTACATTCTTATCCCTTACTCCAGACTACCCCTCGTCAAAAGGATTAAACCGCTACCAAGCGTCTTCGTTCCCTCAAGCAAAAACATGTACTACATAGTCCACCAAATGGACCTCTTGTTAAGCAACAATCTCTACTTTCTAGAACTGGCCGACAAATGGCATCCATTTATCTCCCGTCTCTATTTCGGTATCTCATTTAGGCTGGTTTTCCTGTCACGCTGACGGTCGGCGCTGACGGTCAGCGCTGATTGGTCAGCTCGGATCCTTTTAGTATCGCGCTGATCACATAGAGAAATAGAAGGATGCTATTGTCTCTGGCTCACTGAATGTGGAGGCTTATCGGTGCCAGCTAGTCAGCGGCGCCAACGCGCCGGCGCGTACGTGCGCGTATATAGCTCAGCGCTGACGGCCGTCAGCGCTGCGTGACTCGAAAACGCTACCTATAGCTACATACATATTGACCCATCAGCGCCGACCGTCAGCGTGACAGGAAAACCAGCCTTATATTGCAGACCCTCCGCGCTCAATCATCAATAAACGTTGGAACCCGCACCAATAAAAGATTTATTCAAGAACTCTTTCACGAAATCGCCCCCGAATCCTTCCCTATTCCCGGACCTCTTGTCCCTATTTTTAAAGCCTTATCTGCCAGCGAATCCACTTCTTCAAGATTTGGACCTGTTTCACCATATTTACCCAGACAGATTGGACCTCAAGTCCTCTCCGACCTATACATAACCGGTGCAGCTCACGCATATGAACTGGAATTACCAAATATTCCACTGATTCTCTACTATATTAATAGTATCCTAAACGCAGACCCGAACGATATCCCCGATTATACAAACACAACAACGTTTGATAATAACGCTAACCATAGCATCTATGGCAACAAATTCGAATTTGATAGATGGACCCGCATCCAAAAGGATTACCTTTTGAACCCCGTTAACCTCTTCTCCCCCGAATCGACCCCCGACCTAGATTACACCTTCCATGAATTTGGAAAGGATCTTGGACTCCCCACATTCCGAGACAACGACGACGTCACAGAAGTCGAAGAATTCACTAACCTGTCAAACTCAGACTGGCTCTCACGCCTCTGCAAACTGATGGCTACCTATTCTTCATTCTTCAAAGACTCCTCGACTCTAGCAGAATGCTCCCCCAAAGGGAGCATACATTAAAGTACAGTTATCGTGCCGAAACTTCAGCCAATCAGAGTGAAGCCGTTACGTACGCCGACTGAAATAGTTGACGGTACGTCTCTCTCTTTTCATTTCGCTTGCATATGTTCTCTTCTCTGGCTGCATAGCTCTGTGGTTTGCAGTAAACGAGAATAACGACATTTTGTTTTGATTATTATTTCAATTTGAAAATTTCCGTTACGATTGTTAGCTCTTTGTGATCTGATATAAAGCGATTATTATTGCTCTTTGTGATTGTGATCTGATATAAAGCGATTATTATTGCTCTTAGCGATTGTGATCTGATATTTTACAAAACCAATCCATCATGAATGAACTTGGGTGAGTTTTTTATTTTTTCAGCTTAACTTGTTCATCATATTTATAATTTATTTTCAGCGATAATCTGATTTGTCACGTGTGCCAGAAACATTTTTCTAGTGTTTCCACTAAGAATAGGCATTTGAGGTCTATTCATCAAGAAGATGCGAAGAAAAAACCTAGGGATTCTGTGCATATCCGGTGTCCTGTTTGTACGGAGGAAAATAAGTTATCCTATAGATCTCACGACCTCCTGATAAGCCATCTAGATAATTTTCATTCTATATCAATTAAAACTTCTTTTCATAATTTTAGCACTATGACTGAGTTTGAGACCTGGCGAGCACATATCAGCAGAAGTGTAGAATATGTAGTATATTCAACACGTACTGATACTAACAATGTTAAAACGGTCTATTATAATTGTAACCGAAGTGATTACAAAGGTTGGTAGGCACACAATAACCACTTATTTTATAAATTAGGATTACATGAATTTTGACCAGTCACATCTATATTTCACAACTATTCATCTAAACTATATACCTAAGTAAACAAAAAACTGTTTCGAAAACTCATTTTGAAATAACAGCTACACATTGTCAATCACTCGTACTAGTTTCAATTTTAATTTCTTGTTGAATGCTTTACAAACTAATCATATCAGTTCTACTGACACCTTTGCATATACCCATCAAAATGCACCCCAGAAAGTGTAAAAAAATCATAATTACTTTTTATAGGGTTTGTCAGTACTTGTAGCCAGCGTAGTCTGAAAACTGGAGGCAGCATAAGAATATCTGGCTGGTGCCCTTCAAGAATTTGTCTGAAGATTTGTAATTCAGGTAAAATCTCGAGCAAGAAGTGACAGGAGGCGGTAATTGCAGGAACCCATACCGACGTTGCCGGTTCTACGTAGAGACATAGAGAAATGTTTAATTCATTTCTCTATGGATCAAGTCAAGATAACCTAAAGTGTTATGACGTGAACTCTCTCTTTTAAGTTTTCAATCTCCTTCGACTTGCTCTTCCAAAGACAACGAGGTTTATCGATTTTCTGACTGTGACAGTGTGTTTCGTTTCGAATTTTATAATGGCTGTGTTCTGTTTTGAATGCGACAAAACTTTCGCAAACCAAAGTTCATATAACAGGCACGTTAGAGAAGTACATAAAAGTGAAGTTAAAAGTGTGGAATATCAGCAAGATGTATGTTTATACAAATGTTTAGATGGCTGCGAAATATCTTTCAAATATAATGCAGATTTACGTAAACATTTGGAAGATGAACACAGTATTCGAATGGAAGTTGAAGAAAAAAAATTTGCTGTTTACGAAGGTATGTGTAATTACAATCCTTGTTTTATTAAATTTCTAATTTCTCTTATTACTTTAGACTTTTTGTCATGGCTACAACTGGAGGAAAAAAACAATAATGTACGATACCAAAAGTCCACAGGAACAAAGAAGTGTGGGTCTAACACAATAGAAAGAATTTATTATGATTGCGTTCGTTCTGGTGGGTATTTCCCTGGTATAATAATAATTTCTTAACTTTATCCTTTATCTTTTTAGGAAAAATTAGATCAGTTCCAGAGGTTCAATTGAAACGATCAACCAAAGTACAAGGTTCCCAAAATTATTTTCGAATATTTTTGTAGTATTGCACGGAGTGCCACACGTTAACAACGTTAACGAATAAGTTTATATTATAACTTAAAATGTCTAATACTGAACCCACACCACCAACACAAAGCTATGAACCCACACCTGATCCGTCAAAAGATCCGGGTGCATCTAGGGGTAGAGGAGGTTACCGAGGAAGGGGAAGTTACAGAGGCAGAGGACAAGGTTCAAAACCGAAATCAGGACCACAGAATAACAAGATATCCTCCGCTATCAAAACAGATACTAACTTAAAACCGACTCCAAAAGCCACATCGACTACCAGCTCAGCGCTGAAGAACGAACCAATGTGGCAGGACTTTGAGATGGAGGGTTTCACGGGTGTAGCAGCAGCCTACCCCAGAAGACGTTTTGCATCAACGCTCGAGGGCTTACCCGGCTTGATCGACAGAGCATATGACACACTCAACTCGGCGGACAATCAGTTCACCAAATACATATCGAGGAGCATGTTCTCATATTATATATGGCAACATGTCTATGCACGGATCATTGCCATTAAGAAGCACACGGGCGAGGAATCTTTCGAAGAGGATCGATTCCTAGAATTCATACGAGGTCAGGAGTACCCTGTTCCAGCACCGATCGAAAGTTATCTACGATCGATTGGCGTTGTAGTAGACGAGACCGGACTTGAATATCGAATCGACTTTCAAGCCTGGCCAAATGTCCAAGGACATTTTGGCAGAATGAGTGCAGCAACGCACTATCTCTATGAGTCAATGGCAGCACCAGTTGTCATCTCAACCCGGATCGTCCAGGATTTAGCTTACACGTACAATGTACAAGTCAAATAATTCTGATCAAATGCACTGAAGAATGTTCAATGACTTATTTCAAAAGGCACTATGGTCACAGTGTAGATATTCAGCACCTAAGACTTTCCAAGTTTTCCAAACAACAGATTGCATCCAAACTTATGATGGGAGTTTCTACACAATAGTAAGATTTTTTATACATTTTCATAGTACATATCTATATTTATCACTTTAGAATATCAGGTTTTCAATTAAGGGGTTTGTTTCAGTATAATAGACAGCACTCGAGAAAATATGCAGGTGCATTTGAACAGGGATGATCTTCTGAATAAAGATGATGTCAAGAATATAAAGAACACCTTCAATATTCATTTGAAAGATGGTTATAGACATCCTAATGATGCTGTAAGTGTAGATTTATGGGTGCAAGAAATGAGACAAGGAAAAAATAATAACCAAATAGTTTTCTATAAAAAACAAAATGAAATATTCTCTTTGTATCAAAATTTGAAGAGACTTTTGTTTTATATTGATGAATGAAATACAGAAAGATTTGCTCCAAAAATTTGGTAACAAAATCATATGTATAGACAGCACACATGGATTGAATCCCTATGATTTTGAGCTGACAACAATTCTTGTTTTGGATGAATTTGGAGAAGGTTTTCCCACAGCTTTCATGTTCTCCAATCGGAAGGACACATTCATAATGGAATTGTTTTTTGCAGAAATAAAGAAAATTGTGGGACCTATACAAGCAGATATTTTTATGACTGATATCACAAATGTTTTCTGTAATGCTTGGAAAAAATAATGGGACCACCATTACGAGAGCTTTTTTGTTCATGGCATGTTGACAGAGCTTGGCAACAGAATTTGAGCAAAGTATCAGATAAGGATAAAAGATCTTGGATTTATAAAACTTTGAAATTCCTTCAAACAATACAAGATATTGAAGAATTTGAGAAAGGCTTTGAAAGTTTTCTATCGAAATTGAAGCATGATGATACTATGGCAATGTATAACTACCTTGCTTCTCATTATTCAAATAATGTTTCAAAATGGGCATATTGCTATAGAAAGCATTCTTTAATAAATACTAATATGCACATTGAAAGTATGCATAAGGTAATCAAATATGTGTACCTAAATGGGAGAAAAGTTAGGAGACTGGATAAAAGTTTAAATGCTCTCCAAAAATTTATTAGGGACAAAATAATTGATCGGATAAATAAGCTGACAAAAGGGAAATGTTCTGAGCATATTCGAACTATCCATAATAGGCATAGAAGTGCGATATGTTCAAAGTTTTCGATCACAAAAATAGATGATACTGGCCATGTTCTGAAAACTGATACAGGTAAAGAATATTTAATAAATAAATCTTCAGCTACTAAATGTTGCAACCTGTCATGCAATTTTTGTGCTGTTTGTGTGCATATGTATGAATGTTCATGTACAGATTTTTTTATAAAACATATACCGCCGTATTCACAAAGCATTCGATCTCCGTTAAGTCCTAACTGAGGTCCTCAGTTAAGGATAAATTGGGGATAATAAGGGACAATAAGGAATAAAGGTGGTAAAACAGGCCTGTTTCACCACCGTTAAATACGTTAACTGAGGTTGCGATTCCAATTCATCCTTAAGTGAGGACCTCAGTTAGGACTTAACGGAGATTCAAACACTTAACAATGCTTTGTGAATACGGCGGACCATCTGTGTTCACATACATTTTTTATGCATGCAAACAGTACAACCTACTGATTTGCATGTTGAACATACAGAACATGCCAGTGAAATAAATAGTCTAGTTCAAGAAGTGAGCAAAACAAGTGTGCCAAATGAAAATGCTACCGATGAAACTTTGAAAAACGAAATTTTAACGCTTACAACACAAATTTCATCTCATGTAAGGAGTAAACCTGTAAATCAAGAATTAATGAAATTAGCCTTGACGCAATTGAGAGCAGCTGCTTTACTCATTTCAAGCGAAACTTCAATTGTTGATAATTTCGCAAGTGCAAGTACAATTGGCATGCTGGAACCAGGAAATAAAAATATAGAGAAACAATCATTCTTTTCTACCAAGAAAAAACCTGCCCAGAAGAAAAATCACAACAAAAAACCAGATGAAAATGAGAAAGCTGTGATTAAAGAATATTTAAATACATCTTTATGTATTTCAAGTGATCCAAATGATCATACATATACTTGATCACAGGCATTTAAATAGTTTTAGATTTGTAATGTACATAAAATATTTCTTGTTTCATTAAAATTTATGAATGTCATGTCAGAGTCTATTTTTGAACAACACTTTATCAACCAAAATTGCCCTCCGCTTAACTAAGCTAAACAGACTAAAAAGACAATGGTAATTGTAGACCTCAATGGATGCTTATCCTATGTATTTTCCCAGTAAATTCATATGGTATTAGAACCAGAAGGTGTGTGGCTGATGACAAGCAAACATAGTCAATCCTTATTTCTTGACATACAACCGAACTATTGAAAATATTTTTCATTTATAACTTTGAAAGATGATGAGAATTATGCCTATTCGATACCTATAATCAAAGTTGCGTTCAGTTCTTCCTTATCTCCTCCTATTCTTTCCAATAATTTACTGATGTTTTGTGAGAATAAACAACTTAATACATAATACCTAGTAATTCTCAATTTAGTAAGTTTAAAATCTTTGTAAATTAGCTATGTTTCCATTACTTTATTTGTAGTTCTCCGGACGAAGAGAAAAACTTGAAAACTCTAGTTGAGAAAAAAAGAGTGTGATTACGACTATTATTTCATACTGATACATTATAAACGAACAGTTGAAGAATTTTCCGGTGCAGGAATTTGTGAATTGTGTACCGAAGGTCGAGCAAAAGCCAAAAACTAACATGATATAAGAAACATAATATTATGAAAACTGGTATGACAATTGACATAAGTCATCCTGATTTCCAATCCAACGTAGAACCGGCAACGTCGGTATGGGTTCCTGCAATTACCGCCTCCTAATTTTTTAGGCCTAATTTGGCCGTTTTAGGTGATTTTGAGACCTGAAACTTGAAGAAAATAGAAGATAAGGGTGAAAAAACGTCCGATAAACCATCGTTTGACGATTTTCGATCAGAAAAAGTGAATAAATAAGACTAAAAATCCAAGGTGAGCAAAACGAGAATTTTGAGAATTTTTTTACAAATCCACAGTAAATGTGGGGGTTTCAATGAGGTAAATAACGAAAATTTGCTAGAGAGAAAAGGTAAAACCGAAGACCCCGAGTCGATATCTTTAATAGTTTATGATTTATGAACAAATTTGTATGTTTTCCTAAGTAACCTAGAAAAACGAGGTTCCAATTTGATTTCGCCTGAAACTCAAATCGAAGGACTTTTTGTCCCTTTAAATTGCTATCGAGATGATGGAGAAGTATCCATTTTTACTTATCTAGATTTTCATTCCCGTACAATTAATAAGTCTAACTATATTAAATCGATACAACTTCCAGAGGTTTTGACCTCGGCAAAATTCGTTCATTCAATTTGGCTCATAGAGACGTGAGCTATTTCCACCTAATGAGAGACGGGCTCAGATGTTCTCAGACACATATTGTAACTTTCAGGCCTTTCTAGGTCGTTTTAGGACCTGAAACTTGAAGAAAATAGAAGATAAGGGTGAAAAGACGTCCTATAAACCGCCATGTGTCGACATTCGATCCGGAAGAGTGAAGAATGAGAAAATTTATGTGAGGTAGGTACAGAGAGCGAGGTGCCTAGACAAACGAGGTTCCAATTTGATTTTGCCTGAACCTCAGATCGAAGGACTTTTTGTCCCTTAAAATTGCTATCGAGATGATGGAGAAGTATCCATTTTTACTTATCTAGATTTTCATTCCCGTTCAATAAGTCTAACTATATTAAATCGATACAACTTCCAGAGGTTTTGACCTCGGCAAAATTCGTTCATTCAATTTGGCTCATAGAGACGTGAGCTATTTCCACCTAATGAGAGACGGGCTCAGATATTCTCAGACACATATTGTAACTTTCAGGCCTTTCTAGGTCGTTTTAGGACCTGAAACTTGAAGAAAATAGAAGATAAGGGTGAAAAGACGTCCTATAAACCGCCATGTGTCGACATTCGATCCGGAAGAGTGAAGAATGAGAAAATTTATGTGAGGTAGGTACAGAGAGCGAGGTGCCTAGACAAACGAGGTTCCAATTTGATTTTGCCTGAACCTCAGATCGAAGGACTTTTTGTCCCTTTAAATTGCTATCGAGATGATGGAGAAGTATCCATTTTTACTTATCTAGATTTTCATTCCCGTTCAATAAGTCTAACTATATTAAATCGATACAACTTCCAGAGGTTTTGACCTCGGCAAAATTCGTTCATTCAATTTGGCTCATAGAGACGTGAGCTATTTCCCCCTAATGAGAGACGGGCTCAGATATTCTCAGACACATATTGTAACTTTCAGGCCTTTCTAGGTCGTTTTAGGACCTGAAACTTGAAGAAAATAGAAGATAAGGGTGAAAAGACGTCCTATAAACCGCCATGTGTCGACATTCGATCCGGAAGAGTGAAGAATGAGAAAATTTATGTGAGGTAGGTACAGAGAGCGAGGTGCCTAGACAAACGAGGTTCCAATTTGATTTTGCCTGAACCTCAGATCGAAGGACTTTTTGTCCCTTAAAATTGCTATCGAGATGATGGAGAAGTATCCATTTTTACTTATCTAGATTTTCATTCCCGTTCAATAAGTCTAACTATATTAAATCGATACAACTTCCAGAGGTTTTGACCTCGGCAAAATTCGTTCATTCAATTTGGCTCATAGAGACGTGAGCTATTTCCACCTAATGAGAGACGGGCTCAGATATTCTCAGACACATATTGTAACTTTCAGGCCTTTCTAGGTCGTTTTAGGACCTGAAACTTGAAGAAAATAGAAGATAAGGGTGAAAAGACGTCCTATAAACCGCCATGTGTCGACATTCGATCCGGAAGAGTGAAGAATGAGAAAATTTATGTGAGGTAGGTACAGAGAGCGAGGTGCCTAGACAAACGAGGTTCCAATTTGATTTTGCCTGAACCTCAGATCGAAGGACTTTTTGTCCCTTTAAATTGCTATCGAGATGATGGAGAAGTATCCATTTTTACTTATCTAGATTTTCATTCCCGTTCAATAAGTCTAACTATATTAAATCGATACAACTTCCAGAGGTTTTGACCTCGGCAAAATTCGTTCATTCAATTTGGCTCATAGAGACGTGAGCTATTTCCACCTAATGAGAGACGGGCTCAGATATTCTCAGACACATATTGTAACTTTCAGGCCTTTCTAGGTCGTTTTAGGACCTGAAACTTGAAGAAAATAGAAGATAAGGGTGAAAAGACGTCCTATAAACCGCCATGTGTCGACATTCGATCCGGAAGAGTGAAGAATGAGAAAATTTATGTGAGGTAGGTACAGAGAGCGAGGTGCCTAGACAAACGAGGTTCCAATTTGATTTTGCCTGAACCTCAGATCGAAGGACTTTTTGTCCCTTTAAATTGCTATCGAGATGATGGAGAAGTATCCATTTTTACTTATCTAGATTTTCATTCCCGTTCAATAAGTCTAACTATATTAAATCGATACAACTTCCAGAGGTTTTGACCTCGGCAAAATTCGTTCATTCAATTTGGCTCATAGAGACGTGAGCTATTTCCACCTAATGAGAGACGGGCTCAGATATTCTCAGACACATATTGTAACTTTCAGGCCTTTCTAGGTCGTTTTAGGACCTGAAACTTGAAGAAAATAGAAGATAAGGGTGAAAAGACGTCCTATAAACCGCCATGTGTCGACATTCGATCCGGAAGAGTGAAGAATGAGAAAATTTATGTGAGGTAGGTACAGAGAGCGAGGTGCCTAGACAAACGAGGTTCCAATTTGATTTTGCCTGAACCTCAGATCGAAGGATTTTTTGTCCCTTAAAATTGCTATCGAGATGATGGAGAAGTATCCATTTTTGCTTTTCTACATTTTCGTTCACGTACAATAAGTCTAACTATATCAAATCGATACAAGTTGAGGAGGTTTTTTCGACTCCTTGCTAATAGTTCGTTCGAGAAACGTCAAAATCGACTGAGAGAGACGGGGTATGAAAACGGCCGTTCTAGGCATTTTTCGGTCCTGAAAGTTGACGAAAAGCGAAGATAATGGTAAGAAACCGTCAAATAAACCCCCATGTGGCGATTTTATGACGAAAAGTGAAAATTAAGAATATAATTTCTCTGGTAATTACCGACGTTATATTCTATTAGCGGAGATCGAAAAGATTGTACGAGCAGTCCGATAGCTAGGCGGTCTAGAGTGTCGGGGGTCTCGTAACGAGAAAGGCGGACTCGAATCCAGGAAAGGGAATTACACTTTTTCGTTTTTTTTTTTCAATTTCTAACGGAATATTAACTTCGAATTACGCTATATCTGTCGACTTTAAGTAAGGGTGTTTTTCTTTATTTTTCTAAGCTTATATCGTTGAAAATAAACCATTACTATACAGGGTGTTCCTTTTCTATCGGCACAATATTACGCGATTGAATTGATTCGTGTCACAAACTAACGGTTATCTAAATAGGAATCTTGGATGGATTCTTATAATGTATTTTTCAGAAATCTCTATACAGGGTGGTTCTCTTTTATTCAATCAATAACAAATTGCGGCTTTTCAGGAAATATCGTACTATTGTATAATAAAACCTGTTAGAAGCGGTATGCTGTATTTGAGTAATGAAACTCGCATTTTGCAGCAACAATAATTACAGTCGAAGTGGTTGAAACCTATGAGATAGATTAATGCGAAGAACAGTCAGTTGTAAGTATTGCAAATTATATTCCTTCTTGACGACTTACGAATGTGAACCAGATATGTTTGTGATATTATGTGTTTTTTATTGTGAAATGTTATTTACCTATATTAATTTGATCTATTTTACATGACATGTTCTACAACAAATATTGTTTTATGGAACTAGTAAATGAATAATAATATATTTAAATCTACTGAAAAACAGTAACAATATAAGAATTTCTACCTCAAATTTGTTTTAGGACTGAGCACATTACAATCAAGCTATGCTACGCATGCCAGTGAGCCAAACACTGCGGAATCTCCCTGAACCATCCGAATTAAATGAATTGGAAATATACAATGGACCAAGAGAACCCCTCTAAACAATGTCAGTGAATCAAAAACCAACCCTCAAGCAAAAGAAATCCTCAAAGTTTCTGTTCAATCAGAAACAGCCACATCTAAGCATTCACGACGTAGGCCAGTACTAAAAGCAGACGAGCTAAAGACGACGAGAATCAAAAGTTGCTGTGAAGATGAGGATCCTCAACCAAGAGGAACAACAGAGCGAAAGGCTCCGTCAGGAAAAACTAAAAACAGAAATTCTGTTGTATCAACTCGAAAGCAAAGCAGGTAGCTTCTTGTAAATATAATTTAATTTAGGAATAATTGATATTTTTCGATATTTTTGTAATAAAATGTTTCATATCATTGTTCATGCTCTTGATATGCCTTATTCTTTGTTACCACTAATAAATCAGCAGACTTATAGGAACATGTTATATCCTTGAACGGAAATTTGATTCTCTTTGAATACATCTTATGCTATACAGGTTATTCCATTTGAAAAAACGCACTTTTTATCGTTTAAGTATATCTCGGAAAAGCCTCGGATTTTGAACCCTGTATGATTTGGAAATTCATTTATTTTCCTCTGATAGCATTCCATCCCTCACCAACACTCCTACATCCAATCCATCAAGCAAAAGAAAGGCCAGTTCTAGTAGGGACAATAACTTGGCCGATTTGGTGGAAATTATGAAAAACTCGCACGAAAGAAGAAGTAAAAAACAGGAAATGGATGATTTAGACACATTCTTTTTAAGTATGAGTAAAACGGTAAAGAAGCTCTCAAAACAGGATCAAATTCAAATTAAAACGAATTTGCTTAAAGCTGTAAGTGACGCAGAGCTCAAACAAGCAGAGTTGCAACAAAATATCTTGAGAGCACCAGTTACTATTGAGGATCAGATAATCAGCCAAAACCAAGAAAATATAAATTCTTCTTCTGGAAGTTTTTCACAAGCCTACACATCATATTCTTCCCCATCATATTTAGTTGAAATGCCTTAGACTCAAATTTCCGTTGATACTAATGATGTAAAAAATATTCGATATTATTACGAAAATATACATTTAGAATAAAATTATCCTAAACAACTTCAATATTTATTGTTTATAATATATTTCATGAGCAGACGAAACATGCAGGCTTTGTGGATCGAAAAAGTAAACTGCCGAACATATAGTTTGCGGAGGCCCAAAGACGGCCAACCTAAGAATTTTACAAATGGGTGAGCCATTTCTGAATATTCACGAAGTGATAACCAAGCTCCTAGTTCGCATCAGATATATTAACACCATTTGGGCAAAACTATAACGCGATTTTCCCAGAACATACGCGCAAAATGATAATTTATACTTACCTTAGACAAACTGCTACTCTTTCTCTGGTACTTATCGGCTTCCGAAGATGTGTATTTTCTTTTTGTATATCGGATTCAATCATACCATGAATCTCCTCAAACTGTACTTTAGACATGCGGAAGTACATAAAAAATCGGTCTTCGTCAGATTCTAGTCTCCGCATCAATGTATGATATTCTCCATTTTTCTCTCTGTCTTTATTTATATTGTGTATCCAACATCTTCTCTTCTTAATTCTTTTTTTTTTTTCTTGAGGCACGGACATATTCATGTACAAACAACACACTCAATGAATCTTCCTCAAATTCACTATCTGAATCAGAAAACATCGTACTACTGACAAATGAAAACGACTGATGTCAATATGCGTTGCGTACGTGGGTCAAGTGTGCACGCTAGCTTTCCCACGTTGCGTCGCGTACGTGGCGTACGTGGGCATAGTCGGTTTCTACCTTTAATCTAATGACTGGAAAATTATCGAATATTCCTTGGATATTTTAAAAATATTCTGTGAAATAACCAAAGAAGTCAGTGCGGAGAAGTATGTCACCTTCTCAAAAATAATACTTTTTGTGAAGGTGATGGCAGATCATATAGGCAAAACACAAAACTGAGAAGCAAATGATGTTCCTGAAATTCGTGATCTTCTCATTAATTTCCAGAAAGGAATAGATGAGAGATTCAAAGATGTCAACAGCAATGAACTGACAACACAGGCAACATTTTTAGACCCCAGGTTCAAGAAATATGGATTTTCAGTCCCTCAAGGTTTGAAGCTACATTGAAATCTATTCGGCAGAAAATATCCACCCTGTCCCTCGAAAAAGAAGCAATCCCTCCCACAGCAATTCCTGAATACGAAGCTTCCAGTAGCTCAGCGATATGGGGCTGTTTCGATGAAACGGTCAAGGAACATTTGGAAGTTCATAATTCCTCAACAGCTGCGATCATCGAAACAGACAAATTTTTGAGTGAACCTCTTTTGAAAAGATCGGAAAATCCTTTGAAATGGTGGATCGAACGAAAGCATGTATACCCTCGACTTTTCATTTTAATGGAAAGACGTTTGTGTAACATGGCTACTTCGGTTCCTAGCGAAAGGATATTTTCAAAAGCTGGGAACATAATTAACGAGCACCGAAGTAGGCTTAAACCTGAAAAAGCGGCCCAGCTCATATTTTTAAACCATAATTTAAAGTGAATCATTTAATCGTAATTTTTATTATACATTTTTTCATTTTTGATACACATTTAATTTTTATATAAATTTATTTACTCTAGATATATATTAAATCCATTTATTTTGAATAATACTTCTTTTCGAGACCAGTGTAATAAACATTTTTCTGACCGATTTCGAAATTGAAATCGCAGCTCATTAAAATTCATTAATTCTTATTATAGTCCGAAAAGAATAATTCCGAGAAAAATATTTTCCTAACTAACTGATTTTATATTTTGTTCTGCCTTAGTATTATATTAAATCAATTCATTTAATAAAAAAATAATCCTTCTATGGGAATCTGTAATATATATTTTTCTGTACAATTTCGAAAATTAAATCGTTTTTGTACATAATTCTCCTGGAATTATTGCCACAAGTGAAATTCCGGTGTTTTTGGAATTCTAATTTCAGTCCGAAAAGGACAATTCGAAAAAAAAATATTTTCCAGTAATTAATTAATTATATTTTGCTCTAAATCATTATTATATTAAATCCATTTATTGGAATAAAGCTTTTTACAACCCTAAACCCTGTAATATACACTTTTCTGACCAATTTCGAGAGTTAAATCGTAGTTTATACGTACACTTCTCCTAAGATTATTGCTAGAAGTGAATTTCAGGTATTTTTGGAATTTTAATTATAGTAAGAAAAGAGAATCTCTGAAAAAATTTGTATTTCTAGTGATGAATTAATTACCTATATTTTGATCTGCCTCATTATTATATTAAATCAATTCAGTTGAATAATGTTTCTTTGGAAATCTGTAAAATGAATTTTTCTGATCGACTTCGAAAGTTGAATCGTTTTTATACATGCGCCAAGATTTTTGCTAGAAGTGAAATTCAGTTGATTTTGGAATTCAAATTTTTCGGAAAAAATAATATTGAAAAAAAATATTTTTCAGTAATGAATTAATTACGTTTCTTCTACCTTGAAAATAAAACATACAAATTCAAATCAGTAGTTTTTGTCAAAACTCGTGATGAATCACTTGAATAACAATTTGAATTGAATTCTTGATAAGAAGTATCCCAAATGATACCAATTTCCAATAAACGCACAGCTGATCTTAATTGAACACGGAATGAACGAGATCCGTATCCACAATCCCACTCCAGTACAGAGTACAGAATTACAGATTAACCGAACGAACCACAGATTACAGAAACAAGTTTAGATGCGGCACTCTCCCACCAAATCGTAAAACTGAAATGTTACGGGTCTCAGACGCATGGTGGCGTTAGGTGTCAACAAAAGAAGAAGACATTGTTAGCAAGCTATGGAAATGTTTTTATGATAAAGGGGATTTACAGGCAATGGAAACAACCTGTTGCATTCACATTTAGTAAAGGTCCTATTAAAGCTGTTAAGTTGAAGGTTTTAATAAAGCAACTTATTGAAAAATGTCAAGAAATTGGATTGCATGTCATTGCTACAATATGTGATCAGGGATCAGCCAATCAAGCAGCAATAAATATGCTGCTTGAGGAAAAGCGACAACATTGTGCGATGAACAATATTGCTGATGAACATTTTGGATTTTTAGTTGGTAATGAGGAAATTGTACCTCTATTTGATATCCCTCATTTGATCAAAGGATTGAGGAACAATCTTCTAACTAAAAGTCTAAAATTTAGTGAAGATGGAGTAATTAAAATTGCTAGGTGGAATCATATCATACAATTTTACCAATTAGATGCATCTGATCCCAATTTAAGAATGTGCAGCAAACTTACGGATGCTCATGTAATACCTGCCAAAATGAATAAGATGAAGGTGAAGCTGTGTACTCAGGTTTTTAGCTATGCGGTTGGGGCATTGATGAAAAGAATTGCACGGTGTGGTGAGTCTTTTATAATAAATTTTATAAACTTTTTGCTTTAAATGATTTATTTATGTTCTCATGTTTAATGTTTATCACATATTTATTACATTTTTTACGTGTTTGAATTGTTTTTAGTTATAGATTTTTATATTATAAGGAAATTTAATTTCTCCATTCAAAGGCCAACATCAATACTGGCGTGAAATTAATTTTTTTCCCATTTCAATTTGAGAGAGATTAAATAAAAAAGAACTTTTTAAGTTATGTAATATCTCGCTTAAGTGAAAAAGCTTAGGCTCGACTTTGCTGAAGATAAATAAAGACCTTTATTATTAAATATTTTTTCAGATGTAACAGATGAGCTCCGCCTACCTCCTGAAGCTAAGGATACAGCAGATCTAATATTATTTTTAGACAAGCTCTTCGACTCCCTCAATATATCGAGGAAGTCTAAAGCTGAAGCAAAACCTCTCAAGTGTCCTGTGACATTGAAATCGTCGCATAAAGAGTTTTGGTACTCAGCTTTAGAAGTCCTCAATACGATGACATATTATTGTAATAAAAAACAAAAGGACGTCAATGTGCCAACAATCAAAAATTTCAAATTTACATTGCGGGGTATCATGTACCTAGTCAATAATTTGTTGAAAGACAGGCAATTTAAATATGTATTGACTGGTGCATTTAACCAAGATTGCTTGGAAAACTTTTTCACCTATATTCGTTCACATAGTGCAAGAAGCACAAACCCAAATGTATCGCATTTTATTAATTCATTTAAGGCTCTAACACTAAATAACTTTTTTTCTATACATTCTAGCAATTCGAATTGCCAAGAAGATGCCACAAATGAGTGTTTAGATAATTTAAGATCTTTTGTGACAGGTGAATATATTACGGAAATACAACCATTAGAAGATGCCCATGTTAATATACCAAAAAATGTTGTGCTACAAAAAAGGGTATAATTAAGCCGATGCACAATTATGTACATATCAGGTGCAGTGTGCAGAATGCTCATGAAAAATAAATTAATTAGAAATTATTCAATTTGTAAAGATAACTTGTTCATAACCCATAGTACAATGGAAGATATGGATTTCATCGAAGCGAGGAAATACGAACGAGGAAATGTATTAAAACCTGGTCAGTATGTACACTTTATATTTACACAAAGTATAAATTATTTATTTTATTTGATACCTAGACTGTCAAATTGAAAAAAAATTTCTGAAGTTCTGCAAAAGATATTACAGACAAATTTGAATTTCACTGTATTAGAGAATTGTCGCGTTCATAATTTAGGACAAAGATTATGCAAGGTCCTTGTGAAATGCTGTTTGTTTTGGTGGTGTGGACAAGTTAATAAAATTTTAAATGGTTCAGACAGTAAATTTGAATCGTTCATTTCAAAAAATCCAAATCAAGACTTGATTGACCCTGTTAAATTACAAGCTCTTGAAATATTTAAGAAAAAAAATCTTATTATGGTACTAAAACTGGAATTCACACTACGTAAGCTGTTGGTAACATTTTTCTTTTTAAATATATCAAGAACTTATATTAATTAGATTTGTATTCTGTGTACATCAAATTATATTTATTCTTTCTTTATATTTCATGATTTAATAGTGAATTTTTTCATTGGTAAATGGTTCCTTTCCGGGTTTTCTCTGCCAAATTCTGAAAAATATCTATGAAATGAAAAATTCAATTATTTTGAAATTGCTTCTAGATATTTGTCAGAAGCAATATATAGAACATTATTGCCTAATAAACAGTAAAAGTAACGAAACAACATATACTATTCTACGGAATAGATTATGTTGCGCAGAAGTGTTTTCAAAATATTTGAATTTTTCATTTCATACATATTTTTTAGAGTTCGGTAGAAAAAACCCTAAAGTAACCATTTAGTGATGAATTCACGTCCACTTTGGTGTTTATATTATATATAAAAAATTGTTATTATTAGTATGTTTAGGGGTTCTTTATTGGAAGCATATTCCTTTCAAAATTATTTTTGTATGATATGTATATAATAAAATTTGCATTTTTTAAATAGATCGTTCTTAAAAGCTTGGTATTTTCTTATAACCCTTTTCCTAGTACATCCACACATGTAGATAATTTGAATAAATAGATAAAAGAAAATTTCTATTGAATTAGAACTGAAGTGTTTTGGTCAAAAATTGAAATTTTCGTCTCACAAAAATCTTCATTGCAAGCACAGCTGGGATTCAGAATTTCAAGTTGCTTGCAATAGATTTTTGCATCCAATATAAAATTGCAATTGAAAATAAGGTACCACCTATAATACATTTCAAATTTCCCTCTCAATAGTTGTTAAAACAGTTTCCTATATGAACTTTAATTTGGATCCCATCCGCTACAGCAACAGCGCCAATTGATATTACGCTCTCTAGAGAGAGAGTGTCCTATCTAAACTTGTTTCTGTAATCTGTGGAACGAACTGATCTACGGAGTACCGATTCCGATTTGCACCATGCGCAAATCGCCCAACCTCAAAAGAACCAATCGGTCAATTGAACGGGTCTTTCGACCCGGGTCTTCGAGGCAATGGAACTGTATCGACCCGGTTCTTCGAAATTGAACGAACGACACATCCCTACTCGAGGACGAATCAAAATAATTTCGGTACATATACCACCGCAAAACGAGGAGATAATAGAAGAATTAAACCAGTTAAAAGATGGACGACGCCCAAAAATTCTGATAGGAGATCTAAACTGCAAATCACAGGAGTGGAACAGCAGAACAGAAAACGAAAATGGACGTAATGGCCTACCTGATGTGTTAGATATAGCTGTACTGAAAGATATAACACAAGAGGTTACGCTAGACGCAATAGAAGAAGGAACGTCTGACCATAATCCGATAAAGCTCATAATAGGACATGGCCCTAGAAATCATGAGATACAAACCAGAGAACACACCGACTGGGAAAAATATACCGAAATTCTCCAGTGCAAGATAACGGAAATTCCACAGATCAAAACTATAAAGTAAAATCCTAGAAACATACGGAGAAAGTACTAGAAGAACACAGAAGCCAGCACCTAAACATCCACAGGGCGAAATACCAAGGGAAATAAGGGAATTGATACAAAAAAGCCTACGACGAGAGAAAACCAAAATACCCCCACTACACGGGGGCTACATGGCCTAGCATATTCAAAATATGAGAAAGCCGAGGCACTGACTGAGACAATAGAAAGGGAAGCCAGCATAAACTATAGACCAGAAGATGATAATGAAGATCTCGAAGAAGAAGTAGAAGAAGATGGTGAGTACATGATGGAACCGCCTGAATGCAACACAATTCCAAAACCAGCCACACCAACCGAAATAAAAGAGATCATAGGAAATCTGAAAAGAAGGGCAGCACCGGGCAAAGATAAGATAACAAAGTCGCGCTTACAAACATAACGAATGGAGTGATGCGAACAGAAAACTACCCGAAGAGATGGAAAACAGCCGAAGTTATCGTTTTCAACAAACCAGGAAAAGAAAGAAAATGGCCACAGCATTACAGACCAATCAGCCTCCTCTCGTCCCTAGGGAAAGTAGTGGAAAGAGCTATTGCCAGAAGACTAAACGAGGAAACAGACGAACTGAACATTATACCACCTGAACAATTTGGATTCAGAAGAGATCATTCAACAGAACTTCAATAACTGAGGCTCACTGAATACATCACGGAGGGCTTTCAAAACAAGCAAGCAACCGGACTTGTCCTATTGGATGTGGAGAGGGCATTCGATAGAGTATGGCACGAAGGATTGGCTTATAAAACGATGACTGCAGGATACTCGAGCAAAATGTGCAAGATTATCAGAAACTATCTGAGAGACAGGAATTTCTACGTCAGAATAGAGGATGACTCTTCCTCTATTAGATTCTTAGAAGCAGGAGTGCCCCAAGGATCCGTTCTGGGTCCACTTCTGTACAGCATCTATATCCACGATATGCCAAAAGATGCACGCATGATAGTAACCCTCTACGCAGATGACACAGGAATTGCGAGCTGATGTCATACAACGCAGGCTACAGGAAGCAACCGAAGAATTAAACGAGTGGTGTATATAATGGAAAATCCAGATAAACGGACGAAAGAGTCAAGCCATCCTACTACAGAAGAGACAACTGAAAGTTGAAAGAAACCTCATAATAGATGGAGCAGAAGTAAAATGGCAAAAAGAGGCCAAATATCTAGGGGTGATACTAGATAAAAGACTTACATGGAACAGCCACATAAAATCAGCAATTGACAAAGCAAAGGCGGCAATAAGCCAGCTATATCCGCTAATAGGAAGGAAGAGCCGTATGAACAAAAACATAAAACTGACGATGATTAAAACTATAGCGAGACCACAACTCACCTATGGTTCAACAGCATGGGGCTTTGCAGTCAAAAGCCACATCAAGAAGATACAGTCGGCAGAAGACATATGAATAAGAAGAGCAATGGACGTACCATGGTTTGTTAGAAATAGACAAATCCACAGAGACTTAGAATGGGAGCCGATCACAACTTTCATGAAGAAAAATTGGTTCAAGCACTGACGTGAAGTCAGAAGCTTTTGCGCGTATGTTCTATTGTTCATTCTTCTGTATTGGACACCCTTAATCAAATTTACCATGGTAAATTATGTTGTCCATTCTCCTGTATTGGACACTCTTAATTCGAATTTACCATGGTAAATTCAAATTAAGTGTCCAATACACTTAATTCGAATTTACCATGGTAAATTCGAATTAAGAGTGTCCAATACAGGAGAATGGACAACATAATTTACCATGGTAAATTCGATTAAGGGTGTCCAATACAGAAGAATGAACAATAGAACATACGCGCAAAAGCTTCTGACTTCACGTCAGTGCTTGAACCAATTTTTTTTTTTTTGAGTTATCAAGGAAATAATATTCCAGGTGGGTATAACTCGGAAACCGTTAGGCCGATTATGCCCAAAATCGAACTCAACTCTCCCTTTCGGATACGAAACCTACCCTGAAAATTGCAAGTCCCTATCTCCTTTCGTTCGAAAGTTATCGAGGCAACGGTCACCCATCTACTGAACTCACACAAGAATGCTCGAATCTCCAACAATATTTAACCGATCGTATTAAAACTTGAAACTTGGCAGTAGAGTTAGGTTATGAAGGCTCTTGCAAAATTTCAGCAATTTCAAACTATTAGTTACTGATATATAGAATTTTTTTTTTTTTTTTTTCAATGATTTATTAAAAATTCTCTACAAATGCTATCCCCACCAAATTTTGCAAACAATTCCGCATTGGCATTCTACAACTAATAACCATGTTTGAATTCAATCGGTTCAGTATTTTTCGAGTTAATGAGGTACAAAAAACCACCAAATTTCAGAAAATTTCAGATGGCTATAACTCTAAAACCGTTCGACCGATTATGCTCATAATCAAACTGAAATGTTGCGTTTTAGTGCACATCCTAACCTGAAAACTTGAAGCCGCTATCTCTTTCCGTTCTCAAGTTATCGTGACAACAAAAATATTTCTCAATAATTTTTTAATAATTTTCTAGCCATACGATTCGCACGAAATGCCACAAACGTGCTTAGGTTTATATTCTACAACTACTCACCAAGTTTAAATTCGATCGGATTTAAATTGGTTGAAAACAAAATTATTACTCGGAAACCACTGGGCCGATTATGCCCATTAACGAACTTGTCCGTCGTATTGAGATGCGCCACCCACCCTGAAAATTTCAAGTCGCTAGCTCTTTTCGTTCTCAAGTTATCGTGGCAACGGACAGAAACAAATTTGACATCGAATTCTTCATTGGAGAGTCGAACTTAATCGGTTGAGATCATTTTCGTCAAAAAATTCGAAAGTTACAGACATTTGGGCAAAATGATAACGCGATGTTCCCCAGAACATACGCGCGAAAAAGCCGAGAAGATATTCGAAAAAGCCAACCTACATACAAATGAGGAACTGAGAAGACTTGTAAACTACGACCCAATAGAAGATGCCAGAAATATAAAGCCCTACTACAAAAGGCCGAGAGATCAACTACTTGAAGAACGAAATTCAATCGAACGTATCTTTTGGCGCAGCTTAGGAAGCGAAGCAAATTTACAGATTATTAAAATGAATCAAGAAGAAGCGAACTGGAGTGGGGAATACCAATACCCACGAGGAGGTCGAGGACGCGGAAGAGGCCGTGGCCGCGGACGCGGAGCCGGTCAACAAAACTTTCGTTTTAATACCTCCCCGGCAGCATATTTGTATCGAGCGTATAGTATACCGCATTCGGGTGGCCCGAGTTCAGCAAGTATCGAGCACGCGGCAGCCCGACAATCACTCGGGCTACCATACGCTCGATACTATTGAAAATCTTGTATGTACATCGGTTTACGATCCAAGACTTATAGCTTAATACAAGACTTATTGATGAACAAAACAGTTATAAATCAGGAAATATTTGTTTAACTGAAATAATAAATCACTTTTTGGTGAACTTGAATAAAAAATATGTAAACAACAAGATAAAGTGAAAATGTATACAAAAGTAAGTAGAAGGGTGGATATAAAATAAGGGTGGATATAAAATCGGAAATGTACAGAATTTAAATCGATAAAATTTATTTCAAAAATTTATTTTCACCGAGTCCAACATTGTTATTAATACAAGTATTAAGGGAGTGAGGAGCTTTAGGCTTCCTTACTCTAAGACTTTCCACTTTTCTTCCTGCCTGCATTGATCTCCTACCTGTTATTTGCACTTTTCTCCGAGACACAGAAGTAGGCTGAACTGCAATTTTTTTTCCTTTTCTTGTAATTTTTTTTGAGCCTACTGTCAATGATCGTGGCAAGTGGTCAAATTTAAAAGCTCTATGTAAGCCACTCATGAGAGTTGAACTACTATTTATATTTTTCCGGTAGTTTTTCATACATTTTTCAATGGCAGGGCTAAATCCTATTGGATCATCTTCCAAATTTTTCATGACATCTTCCTTAAATTTTAAAATAAATTCGCACCACGCTTTTTTAATATCAGTGCTACTATTTTCAGGAGAGTATTTGGATTGTTCGTCATTTGTAATTACAATACTTTCACTGTCGTCGATATTTGTGGATTCTTGCATCAGTCTAGGTAACTTATCTTTGCTAATTTCTGTGCAGTCGACAAGTTTAAGAGGCAGCAAAATATTTTCCGGCGGCTCTGTACCAGTTGCTATAATGTATAGAATTTTCCTACTTTCGAGTGTCAATGTATTGCAAGCGTTGATTATATTATATTCTTTTATTATTGCAGATTGATGTTTGCATATTTTTCCATTGACACCTACAAGGCAAGAACATATATTGCTATTCATATCGACAAAATATGTCGTTCCTTTATGAGAACTACTCGCGACATGATATAACATTTCTTCCAATTGTGTGATTTGATTTGGCAACACATCTTTTGCATTGGGAGATAACCGATTTATGGTTGATTTGCTCATTTTGTTCATAACTAAATCAAGCAATCTTTGTTTATAATAACTATCAAAACTGCTGACAACAAAATCCGTTAACTGTGTTAGGTTGTATGCCTTAGTTCGCTCCAGAGAAATATCTTTAAAAAGACGGAACATTACTTCAATATAGTTGTTTGTATCAGCTCCACGTATAATCAATGACTGGCGATAATACAAACACCAAGCATCAATTTGTTCAATTTTACTGTCGACATATTTTTTATACTGTGGATATTTATAACTTTTGTAATATGTTGCCAAGTGTTCCTCCATACTTTCCTTCGTTTTTGACATAAGAATGTTTCTGAATAGTTGATATAATGATTGTCTATCTTCTTTTTTAATATCATTTTTGACGAGCTGCAACCATTTCCATACAGCTTTTAGTACATGAAAGCTGCAAAGTAGTAGATTGGATGTAGGCCAATATTTGTGCAACACATGCCGTTCTGCCAAGTCGTCATCTGTCATTATGACAGAAGGCGAAATTTTAAAAGGCATTATTCCTATTAAGTCTTTCAAAGCAGAATCGAAAATAGGAGCCTTCTGGCTGTTCGTAATTATGCAAGCTAATGGAATACCCCCTGCTGGAGACTGAGTGGCAAGAAAATATAGTTTGTGGTTTTGCACATCGCAGTTGCTTGTAGCATCTACAAATAATATTTCTGATGCCTGAATTAAGTGCTTTGCTGCACGCTGCATGATTGGGGTACATAATGAAATGGCATAGTCTTCCTCGTTTCGGGCTATTTTGTACACTGTATGAGAGAAATCTTTTAGATTCTCTTCTAGTTGGAGAAACATACCTTCACCAGTTCTATCTCCATATTGCCGTTTAAAATGAGATTTCCACAGATTGGAAAAATCTTCCTTAGATGGAAAATAGTATCTATCGCATGTAAGTTCGTCATATTTTGCTCCTAATTGCTCCATTTTGCTGAAGCAAAAGCTGTTGTAGGCTGAAGCAACTGAGTGTCCCTTTTCAAACAAATGAAGAATTTCTTTCTTTGTTTCTTCTCCTATTGGTCTTCTTATCAAAGCTGCAGCACTATCTATCGTATGGTTGTGAATGTTTTTAATAGTAATTACACATGGCCATTCTTTAATCATATTGTCAACATTTTTAGGTTTTGTTCGGGGATGGAATGCCTGTTTTTTGATAACAACTATTAATTCTGCTGGGCAATTAATATTTCTTGAAAAATGTTCCCTTTTTCGTTCTCCCTTCAATTTATTTATTCTAGTTTTAAACTGGCAATGATAGATTCTCTTGAAAACATTCTGTCTGGCTTTTTCGGCCGATGTATTTATGGTCCTGGTGATATACCAAGTATTTTTTGAGATTTCTTCCAAATCATGAACCCACCTCTAGAAAAGAAGTATTGTTTCAGAAGTCTGTCCATGATTTCATGAAGCTATTCTTACAATGGCAAATAAGTACCTATTCATAAAAGAGGAAACCATTTTGAAAATTGTAAGTTTTCCGGGATTCTTTATGTTATTCTTTGAATTTTATTCAAAATAAAATATCTACATATTAATTTTGATTTCGAATAAGCTATTTCAGGATTGAGGAAACGCTTTGCCTCATTGGACGATACAGCTTTACTATCCAGTGCAGAATATTCTCACTGCTTTGTAGTGACATTCGATATTGTTCTTTTTCAGAAATTACTTCAAGGAAAACAAAAGGTGTGCCAAAAAAACTAAAAACACCAGAGTAATAACAGATAATGGTAGAAACTGAAACAGGTAGTGAAGTTATGAAAACGAAATGAACAAATCTGACGGTATCCTCCTGAATAGCTCTCTTCATAACCTGGCAAATATGCGTTTCTAGGGATACTTAGGATTGTTAGATTATGTGACTAAAATCGTAAGTTCTTTCTATCCACTTACCTCAACCTCTTCCTTAGTTTTAAAATTAGTTCTTATTTCGTTTGAGTTCACAACGTGATAAGAATAATTGTTAGGCCACTCCATAATTTATTTATAAATTTAAGAATAAACGGTTTTAATAGCAAAACGTTTTGTTTAAACCGCGCAATGCGAAAATGATACTTTTTGTTTTATAGAAACAATAACGCTGTTTTGCAATCGTAAGTATCGAGCGAATGATAGCCCTACGATAGATCGGAATAACAGTCGCTCGTTTCCAGACGGGCACCGCCAAATACGATGTTACCCGAATGCGGTATACTATACGCTCGATACAAATATGCTCCCCGGCACAAACCCAGAGCACAACTCAACCAGCTGAAGAACCGCAAAAGCCAAAACCCCGAGGGAAGTTCCATCCAAAGAGGGAGTTTAAGACACCAGAAGTCACACCGGATTTGAGACCGAAGAACAAGTCCACGGGCATATCTGAGGATAAGAATGACCCATTAATTCATCGAGGATAGGTACGAGAAGAGATTTCAAGTGGACTCGACTCAATTCATCGAGATAGTTAGAGCATCTTACGACGGTGCCACTACGTTTGATCGGTCCATGAAGAATTATGTATCGTTTTCCCAATATCAGTACTATTGCATCATATTATTGTGGAAGCGTTACTCAGATATACTATCATCGAGAGGTGTTGATACCGCCGAGGCACTGATGTTGACTAACACGTTAAATTTTGAGCTACCAGTACCTACGGACGTATGCCAGTATATTCAGGGATTAGGAGATTTGAAAGACCCGTCAAGTAGAGACTTTCAACTTGCGAGACAGGGTGTATTGACTGACACAGAAGTTAATGGTCTACGTGGATTTTATGGAAGAGTGGACGGCAATACCCACATCCTATACGAGACACTCCCTTCCCCAGGAATAGCCATACTCAAGATGCAAGCAGACATGAGGTATGATGATCTAGCTGATCCAAACTGGGATTTACCAGAGAATCTGAGGCCGTTGGAAGGCGGAGCCGGATTACCCAACAGGAATTTGCTAGGTTGGTGGCGAGCTGTCAAGCTTACAAGTGATCAGACTACAGCTATGGAGGACGCGTTGATAACAGGAGACAACGTCGTAGTAACGAACATCGGCAATCTACCTATTAATGTCGAAATACACTGATCAACAATTGCTACGGATCACTTATGAACTTCTCTTCATTTGTATTTTTTTCAAGTTATCTCGTGAATATCTGTACATTATATGTTCTCTAAGGAAAAATTAAGATGTTTTGAGTTGATTATATCAAATTTTTCCTCACTTCATCGGCTCTTGTTCACAAAATCGATTATTATCTGTAGGCTGTTACATGTGGAGTGAAAAGCAATGTGGTATTTGTTATTAAATCTGTTTTTTTCTCTCGTTCAAACACATAAGGTGACAATAATTGAAGAAATGAGAACAATATTAGCTTATCAGTCATGCCGAGAAGACGTTTGGCTCCTGTGCAACTGGACCAAATCATACGGTGGATCAAGGGCGTACCCAGGTAGGGGCAGGGGGGGGCAGCTGCCCCCCCCCCTAGAAGATAAAATAAACGTCAATTTTCCTGGCAAGTGGCAATTTGGATTTTTGTTTCAATATACCCGACCGACCATCTTCTCGAAACAGGTATGAGCTGCCCCCCCCCTAGCTCAAATCCTGGGTACACCCTTGCGGTGGATACAGGAAGGTTTGTCCCAGCGAGAAGTGTACCGGCGGTTGAATATTTCGCAAAGTGTCGTGAGTCGGGCTTGGAATAGGTTCATCCAAAACGATTCAGTAGCTTATGTTCATGGGGGAGGTCGGCAGCGCAGTACAACAGCTGCCCAAGATCGTCTTTTGGTCCTCAATGCTAGGAGAAATCCCACTTAGCCGGCGTCGCGGCTCAATAGATCACGGAGAGTTGCAACAGGAGTTCTAATTTCGAACCAGACTGTAAGACGACGACTACATGTTCGTGGTTTGAGAGCACATAGGAGGGTACAACATCCCCGTTTGAATAGGGAACACCGGGTTTATCGACGGCAATGGGCTGAGGAGCACCGCAATTGGACAGTTGAAGATTGGAGCCGATGTTTATTTACGGATGAGTCTAGATTTCGTTTGGTCAACTCCGATGGACGTATTCTTGCTTGGAGGGAAAGAGGTCGAAGGTATGCAGAACAGTTTATGGTACCCACAACAGCTTTTGGCGGAGGTTCTATATGTGTATGGGGAGGCATTTGTTTGAACCAACGCACAGAGTTGGTTGTTCTGCAGAACACCACAATGACCAGCCAGAGATATCACGATATGATTATTGAACCCATAATTGTTCCGTTTGCGGCTGCCTTGGGCGAGAATTTCATTTTAATTGACGATAATGCCCGTCCACACCGTAGTCGTCTGGTTAATGAAGCGCTAGAAACTCATGCTATTAGGATGAACTGGCCAGCTCGCTCTCCAGACATGAATTGCATCGAACATGTCTGGTCTGAGATGTCTAGACAATTGTCAACCTTAGAACAACCGATCAATAACCTGGAGGACCTTTCTAACGCTTTACGGGATATTTGGACGAATTTGCCCCAAAATTTTATAAATCGTTTGATTGAAAGTATGCCTCGTAGGGTAGAATGCTTGAGACGAGCTCGTGGGGGGCCAACTAGGTACTAGCTTAACCGAAACTTCAGCCTTCTTGTGGTGTCATCATAACATTTTTATGTTATTCAAACACAGAATTTTGAGTGTTCCTAATAAAGTCTTTTTTCGGCAACCGTCCGGGAAGTGTCCACTTCCCGGACGCTTTTTCTTTGAGAAAGAAGCATTTCCCGGCCTAGTCCGGGAAGTACGTACTTCCCGGACTAGGCCGGAAGAATCACGTCGATTTGGTCATTGTAAATATGAAAATCTTGGTAGGTATATTTTTAATAAATGAAGTTACCATAGCACTGAGAAAACGGCTGACAGTTCATATAAAATTAGTTGTCAACAATTTGCACATGTGATATTTTCTGTTCTGTTTAATTTGAATAAGAATCAAAATATATAAAAAAGAAGTGTGTCGTCTCATTGATTTGTTATTCTACACGGTTGCCGAAAAAATATTGTACGCAACACGCCCGAAAAAGGTTTTTTTGGACTCATAGACTTCTAGGACTCGCTTACGCTCGTCCTAGAATTTTGTCTATTCGTCCAAAAAAACCCTATTTTCCGGACTTGTTACGTAAATTACTATTTTTCTCTCCAACTTTCCATTTTTTCATTCTTTTCTCAAGTGAACCATATTATCAACTGAAAATAGTCTGATATCTGACTAAATTTATAATCTTGGAGCGAATAATTCAGAAATAAATTCAGAAAAAGTAAGTGATCCCTATCAATTGTTGAGCAGTGTATTAAAGTATGTAGCAGGACAGATTGAAAACTCTAAATGTAAAGCGACATCAATCTTCCCAACAAGTACAATAGGATCTGCAGCCCAGGTCCCCTTCTCATCTAGAATAGAAGAGGATGTAGAAGTGACACCGTTAACGGGATTAACGGCAAAAGCGATGCGTACAAATAGCTACACGCAATTTTCTTCGCATATAGCAGCAGCTAGCGCTATGATGCGCTACCGAATAGAGAGACGAAGCCATGCAGGCGAAGACGATATGGTGTGCTACAGATTTAGGCACAATGAAGTTCCACCGCACTGGTTGGCTAATGTCAACCAGATATTTAACTATGGAGTAGGAGGACAATTATGGAATACTCCACAATTCAGGATTTCCGAACAACAGGGTTCAGGACTAGTAGCTGGCCTGGCTACCAGGGTACGAAGAAAAGTGACTAGAGATTAGTCCTAAAAGTGCTTGACGAGTGTGGAAAGACACCTTAAAGACAACTTAATTTCAAACTAAACCGAAAGGAGAAAAGATGCCCCTTCATCTAACATGGTGAAGGGAGACCATTAAATACAAACAGGACCTAGATCGTGTGAGAAACTTCCAAGGAAGAGAGGTAACTGGTATATAGGCAAAATGCCCGGAACCCGATCACAGGAGTATTAGTGGGTAACCGCCTTCAGGAGAAGGACGGAGTCCCACACTGTTCCGCTCAAAGTGGTTCGTCCATAAAGGATTTTTTTTCCTGTTCAAAAAAAAAAAATTGGTTCAAGCACTACGTGAAGTCAGAAGCTTTTGCGCGTATGTTCTATTGTCCATTCTTCTGTATTGGACACCCTTAATGAATTTACCATGGTAAATTATGTTGTCCATTCTCCTGTATTGGACACTCTTAATTCGAATTTACCATGGTAAATTCGAATTAAGTGTCCAATACAGGAGAATGGATGGGGATGGATGGATGGATGGATGGATGGATGGATATGAAAATATCACAAAAGCTTTTATCATCTTGATTAATCGTTGCTCAATTGATTTGAATAGTCTCTATACTGTTGGGTCATTCGTGTCTTATCTTGAAAAGTTAATTCATTTAATAAAGACGTGCACGTGCATCTTTTGCATCATCAGCATTGATGCATACACCCAAATACGTCATCGCCGATAGTTCTGAACTATCGCCCACATTGTTAATTGCATTGGGAAATCGATTACCTCAGAATGATGTTGCAACAATGTGCAACTTCATAAGGATTGATGCACAACCAATGATAGCCAAAGCAATTGGAGATAGATGGGCTGTGGGTAAGGCCAAGACTTCAGAGGAAACATTTGCCAGGGTTATCGGAGAGATGGGTGCAACTTGGGCCATTAGAGAAGTATCTACTCCTGCTATAGTGGCACAAGCTCAAATGGAGTAATGGAGGTAATTCGTGAGCTTAAAGCTAATCCACCAACTGAGACTGTGTTAATGAGATTCCTCAACAAGCATTATTCAGAATGTAGGCAATATAATAATTCCCCAAAACGAGTCGATAGGGAAGCCTTTAGAACTAGCCTGAAAGTCCCAGATAATGTTGCAATCCCTCCAGAAGATGGATGGATGGATGGAGATGATTGGGGGAAAATGTGGCAACCACTTCATTTTAGCCGATAGTGCCTACCCATGTTTACGTAATGTGCTTACACCTTATAGAAATACAGGAAATTTGACACCAGTGGAATTGAATTATAATAAAAAAGGAAGCCATTGTTGTATAAATACTTTTGATTTGCCCAGCAATAATTGAATAATTAATTTTCTGAAGTGTGTCTCTTTTTCAGGGAGAAAATTCAAGGAATATAATTTTATTTCTGGCTATCCGCCGCGTTCTGTTTGAATTGAATAAATTGGATCGCTTACCTCGGGTGGCAGCCGCGTTCTACTAAATTCATATCCAGTGTTGCCAATCTGTTACAATTGTAGAAAATTTGGAAGAACCACAAATCAAAAGGAAAAAAAATATAAACAAAGGTTTCGGAATGACTGTAAAAGACCATTCCAATGGCTCGATGTTAATAAAGAAAATATTGCCATTTGTGTGCCCTGTAAAATAAATTTAACAGGAGATGTCTCACATTTTGAAAGACATGAAAATACGCATTCCCACAAGTAAAATTACTTGGAATTGGATGAGTTTTGTAACATTTATGAGGCACGTGTGAAAAAAGAAAAATCTATAAAACGAGCTGAAATAAAACTTATGGCTTTTTTGCACGAACACAATCTACCATTCTTATTGATGGACCACCTGATATTATTACTAATATTCATATTTCCTGATTCAGGGATTAAAGGGATTAAATGTAACAGAAAAAAAGCTACTGCCTTAGCAAATAGTATCTTATATGAGGGGCAAACCGAAAATATAACAAATTACCTTCAGAATAATTATCTCTTATCAATTATTGATGAAACTACTGATGTTAGTTCCCAAAAATCATCAATGGTTTTAATATCTATAGGGTTTTGATAATATCCAAAACAGATGTCGAATGGCATATGGTGGCGGTTTCAACTACTTCTTGTACTAGAATTGATCAGCTTAGGATACCAAAATGGGAGTTAGTTTTTGCTTTTGCTTTGGGCAACAACAAATCGCACTATCATAATGTCGAAACGAAAACAGAAATTTTACTCTTATGTGAAATGTCACTTAGAATATAGTATATCGAAAATTCTGAAAAAACCGTTCGAGCTGTTCGTTCCGCTAGTACTAATATCTTCATACCTACCTCGATACCTACCAACATTCATATCATCCAGAAAAACATGAGCTAGAATGAAAAACGTCTCATCAGGGGTAGTTCTAATGAGCTAGAAAGGGTTTAGATTGGTCAAAAAATCATAATCAGAGTTATTTTCGATGTATCACCTATATCTTCCTGCCGACCGTATTTTTATCAAATAGGATTATGACTGTGCCTTGTATTTTTATATTTAAGTGTCCCCTTTGTGTCAAATACAACGAAAGTTCTATAAACGAATTGACCAATCGTCACCATTATTCTACAAGAAATCAATAATTAATAATTAATAATTTAACTTTTACCAAATATGCAGAGTAGTTAATTAATGATATAATTATTGTAGTCAGTAATGGTATTGAAACGAATAATTCAGCCATATTTCTCAAAGTTACTGACTTGATAAAAACTTGATAATAACAGAAACTCAAAGTCTACAGTATCAATAGGATACAGTTTGAAATATACAGGAAATCTTCGGCCACTGATAACATTACTCAGTTGATTCTAATGCCCCATCAAGCCACAAGTTTGCCAGCTTTTATTCCCTCTTCTATAGGCTTTTTAATATCCCTTTGTCCAGAACAGCATTCAACAAAGAATTATCCACGATTCAGTGCTTTGCTCAGAGGAATCGCTTTCCTTTAAATACTATTAAAAAAATTTATTATAAATATCTTAATAAATACAAAATGTTCTTCAACGTTGTTGATGCTGAAAAACCGACCATTAACTAGAGATCCATTTCATATTTTGGTGGCATCTTTTCATGGATGGCTAGGATCTGCGCTCTCCTCAACATTATTTGCTCCTTCAGGACCACTAACTCCCTGAAGGACCATCTCGTGAAGGTAAAGGACAAACTACTTCCCTTACTACCTTCCGGTGTATACGAGCTCGAGTGCCATTGTTCGGCCATTTATCTGGGCCAGTCCAGCCGTAAAGTGTCTCAAAGAACATAAAGGCCAGTTTTCTAAATACATGGAAACTGATATAGTAGTTTCTAAGTCAGCTTTTGCCAACCATTTATTAACTGAAAACCATTCATTTCCATCGGAAAATAATACAAGAATCTTGCACGTTTGTGATAAGGGTAGGAAGCTAGATCTTTTTTTAAGAGACCTGGCGTCACATGTGTTAACGAACAATAGCCGTTCAGCGCTCATTTTGTATTCAACAACTTGAATGATTGAGGTGGTACAGTTTCCTTTACTTTTAGTTAGTTTTCTGTAATTTTTATTTATCGTTTTGTTAGTTTTACATTTACATATTTTATTTATACCATAGATGTCTCTCGTTGTGTATTCGTCCTTTGATCATTTATTCATTCCTCTAGTCATTATACTACTAGTTCTTGTTAAAAAGGAAAAGGATAGTTCCATCCCACCATGGCTTATACGAGACGCATTCCAGATAGTGATGGACTCCTTTGACTACACCAAAGTTTTAGGCTCAGATAACAAAGTATGGGAAGTACAACCAGAGAGGACGCTTAGACGAATAAAGAAGCTTATTGGCTACTTTATCAATACACCTATTCGCATGCCAGACGGCACAAGATATAGAAAGTCGGGCGGAGTACCCTCCGGATCAACCTTTACTAACATAATAGATACTATAGTTAACGTCATCGTTACGCGATACGTAGTGTATCACACGACAGGCTCTCTACCTAAAGCAGAGATGTACCTAGGTGACGACTCCTTTATAATAGCAGGAGGTATAGTTAACTTGGACGATATGGCTAAAGTGGCATCCGAGTCATTCGGTATGACCATACACGTTGACAAATCATATTGTACAACTAATCGTAGTAATATTCAATTTTTAGGATATTTTAACCGAAATGGACTACCCTTTAAGCCACAATCATCATTAATCGCATCCTTTATCTTTCCAGAGCGTCACGTACGAGATAACGTGACTAGGATTGCGCGAGCTATTGGCCAGATGTGGTTAACTATGCATTCTGGGCTTGCCTACAATTGGTATTGCCTGATACAACATATGATGAAAGATTTTGATATAGGTCCTATAGAGATAGAAGACTACATACATTCACATCCAGGATATTTTAGATATCTACGAATGTTAGGTATTGACCCACGTAAGATAGGAATACCTGAAGTGGTTAAAAAGGAAAAACACATGAAATTGGAATATGACAATGATACAATAGAATGTAAAAATCAATTAGATATCCTATATGTGTGCAGTACCACAGATACCAGATATAAAGAGGAATACCGAAGGAAAAAAAAAGAGTTTAACAACAAACTAAAAAGTTTAAGAGCAAACAGGTACAGGTCACAAGTTACAAATTCAGACAACAAATCCAAGGCAGTGTGGGGGGTAATAAATGATATTCAAGGAAAACACAACAAAGGTAATAATACAGGTAGTAGGGGATCCAAAAAAAACTGCGAATGAATACAATGAGTATCTCTTTAACATGGTAAGGGAGGTGGTGAAAGATCAAAAAAATACTTTGGTAAACAATATAAAGTCTAGTGAAAAATCTATATTTTTAACACCAGTTGATAGCAAAGAAATACTGGATTTGGTGAAAGATCTGAAAAATAAAATGAGTAGCGGGGTGGATGAGGTTCTGACAAAAATTATTAATCAATGCATAGATGAGATAATTCAGCCATTAATTTACATGATAAATAATTCATTGAAATATGGTGTTTTTCCTGATAATTTGAAGGTAGCTCTAGTTAAACCCATTCATAAAAAGGGTGACCTTTCAAAATTTGAAAATTTCAGACCAATTAGCTTACTATCATCATTTGCAAAGATATTCGAAACAGTGGTATGTAACAGAGTTATGAATTTTATGGTAATGGGTGATCAACTTTGCAGTTCTCAGCATGGATATCAAAGGGACAATTAACACAAACTGCTGTATTCCAGTTCATTCAGTATATATTGAACTCCTTAGGAAATGAAGAACTCTCACTTGGGCTATTTCTTGACCTCTCAAAAGCATTTGACTGCTTAAATCACTGTACATTACTTGATAAGCTAGAGAGGTATGGAATTAGAGGGCCAGCACTAAATTGGTTTAGATCCTATCTAACAAACAGAAAACAAATGGTAGTTCTTGGCAAAGGTAATCAAATAGCGAGATCTGATTTAAGAAATATTGAATTTGGGGTACCTCAGGGAAGTATAACGGGACCGTTTCTATTCATATTATATTTGAATGATCTGGAAGAAATAACAACTGAGAACTGCAAAATGACCAATTATGCTGATGACGCAAACTTGTTGATGACTGCTCAAGACTTTCCAGGGCTCATATCCGAAGCAGATGAAGCACTCACAAAGGCTAATCAGTGGTTTGGGAAAAATAACCTGACACTCAATGAGGATAAGACTAGCGCCATCCTTTTTAAAACAAATCATGCACGCTTTGAAACACCAAGTGAAATTAATCTTCCAAACAGCTCACTACCCATAACAAATGATACCAAATTTCTAGGCTTGTACATTGACAGCACACTTTCCTTTGACAGTCACGTCAACTACATTAGCAAAAAATTGAATGCAGTTGTATACTCCTTGAGAATCCTAGGGCAATATGTAGATCAGAGGACATTGAAAATTGTATACCATGCTAATCTTGAATCGGTGATTCGATATGGCATAATATTTTATGGAAGTAGTAGATGTAGCGAAAGAATTTTTATCATACAAAAAAGAGCACTTAGATCAATGCTCAAATTGAAACATAGAGAAACCTGTCGAGGAAAATTCAAATCAAATGGGTTACTTACTCTCACGGGAGTTTATATACAAGAGATTCTATTATGTTTCTTCAGGAACAGACATATATTTGATTCTTGTAAGGCACAGAGTAACTACAGCACTCGTAATTTTGATTACAATTATCCGAGACATAGGTTAACTATGACAGAAAAAGGTCCATTTTACAACTGTATAAAAATGTTCAATAAACTGCCAACCGAAATGAAACTGATCAATAATGTCAAAGAATTTTAAAAAAAAGTTTTTGAGCTACTACTCAGGATAGAACCATACAAAATTGATGATTATTTGGATCACTAAATAATATTAACATTTGATAGGAACCTCATGACGTTATTTTGCTTAATTGTTGCCTACAGATCCATGTATGTAACTTTTCTTTCAAAATAAAGACTATTATTATTATTATTATTATTATTATACATGATAGTTGGACGTAGTTAAGCAGAAAGAATCCAACCCACACTACATATTTACCTACACTATTTCTCATCTAATTTTATTCGTACAATTGATCCAACCCTCGAGAGACTGTTCAACCATTTATTATGAGTCAACGTATATTTTTCATAAAACCCATTCAAATTTCATTGGGACGTTTTCTGCAAATGGTTAAAAAGTTGATTTTACAACATATTGTAGATAAACCTCATTTTTGACAATTTGTGGGTTGGACCTTTTCTACTTAACGACGTCTAGTTTTAATATTGTTGACTGCTCTGAGTGCAGATTATGCTTGGAGGATGACAAATCTATAAAGTATATTATATGTGATTGCCCAGCCGGATACAGGATAAGATTTGAGGAAGTAGGAGTCCACAAGCTGAGACCTAGGGAACTGGACAGGTTCTCACCCTCAAAGCTCATCTCACTTATCAAATGGTCTGATCTTGTGGGTGATTTATAGATTGAAGTGAACCACAATAGATGGACTGGTCCCATTGGCAGGGCATTGTTCGTCTGCCGACACAACACATATCTAATCTAATCTATACACCCCAGGACAAAATTCAGGTTTTACCCTGCATAAAGTACACTATATATTTGGGATGTACAACATTAACAAACCCTGTCCTTCTATGTCGCTATGGTTTCCAAGCATTATAATCAGAAACACCTTTTTCATAATGGTTAAGATTAGAAATTCCATACCTCGAGTGTTCTAATGGAATTATTAATTGATGTGTATGTAATTAACTTACTTTTTTTATAATATGTGTAGGATTGCTGCTTACATCTGAGCAAATTGTTTCATTTTTCAATAAATGGTACATCAACAACATTAACTGTGTGTAAAAACCACCCTAGATTAAAATTCACAATGGAGGTTGAGGTGGAAGGTTCATTCCCATTTTTGGATGTACTAATGAAAAGAAGAGAAGATGGATCTCTTGCGACATGTTGGTATGCTAAACCAACGTATTCTGGTCAGATTTTAAACCATAAATCGTGGTGCAGCTTTTCATATAAAATTTCCATAATTAAAAATCTGATACATATAGTCCATTCACATATATAAAGTCTCCCGGTTGGCCATGAAAATTTGACACATTTCACCATGTATATTTTGAAAATGTTAGGTTATAGTCATTTTCCTGTCAGATAACTACGCAACGTTGTCCTCTCTACATAGAAGTCGTAGTAATTACGTATTTTCACAATGTGAATTTATTTGGGAAAAATAATGAATTTCAGAAGATATTATGTGAATTCAATAATTCCACAGTCCTGGCGACTATGGAAGAAAATGTTTGCTCTGTTGTTACTGGAAACATTTCACGTACATAAACTAGTTGGAAGATTCAATTATGCTATTTTCTTGTACGGAAATCAAGAATCAAGTGTTGAAATTTAATTGAAAACTAATGGATAGAGTATAGTCCGTTACTTTGTGATAGTTCATTTGAAAAATGAATAAAAGTACCTGAATAATAACCTGACAGGAAAATTCTAAATGAACAGACGTACCTGGAATTTCCCACTTTTCTCAAGAAGACATTTAAATACCTTGTTGCACAACTTGAAATACACCAGTTTCAAAATGTAGTAGTACTATGAAACCCGAGTCATTCTTATACCTGAACAAAATATAATGATAGGAAACTAAGTAATTTAATTCATTCGAGAGTTCAACATGTAAGAATTAAGTTTTCCTATTGCAGATTTTAATGTTATGATTATGTTAAGTTTGAGACTTTTGAGAGTAGACATTGGCAACGTCTCCACGAAATGTTTTGACCTTGACGATATTTCAGCAGTGCCAACCTGCCTGTGTTTTAGTTACTAAAACGTGATAGACCTAAATCATGGCCAACCGGGAGACTTTATAAAAGTGAATGGAGTATAGGTCAATACATTTGAGTGACGTCGAATTCCACAGAGAAAACTAAGATACAGAGAAAACTAAGATACTAAAATTAAATAATTACCTACCTTCTACCAACATTGGTTCGATGGAGGAAACACGTTGGAGATATCTGAAGTTTCCCTTCATCCCAGGTCTCACTGACTGAAGTTCAGAACTCATACGTCAACTTTCTGATTCGGTTAGACTTGTATCCCACAGTGTGCACTCATCAAATTCTTTGTTCATCCGACTGAAAGATGAAACTCCTGTTCTGGATTGCAGTGGTTTAATTTACAGAACACCATGCATGAATTGCCAGAAGTGCTATATCGGACAAACGAGAAAACTTTTAAAGAATAGGATCCAACCGCACAAATACAATTGCAATGAAATTTTTAAAACAACAAAACAGCTGTGGCTGACCATCAATTCCAAGAATACCACCAATTTGACTTAGACAATGTTAAAATTTTAGATTTCTAAGACAATTGGAAAAACGCAATGTGAGCGAGATGATACAGAAAAAATTAAATGGTACCGCCAATTATAGAATCAACAATCAAAACTTCAGTTTAATTTATGATAGGATTTTACATTCTTTCAAGAATAAGAACAATAATGAAACGTGATTCTGTTTTTCTTCACCACGATTGGCATATGTGGATGATATTGCTTGAGGATGCCGAATGTATATCTCACATATATTCTTGCACATTCTAGAGTGATGAATTGTATGAAACAAAGAGACAGAATTTTCTGATATCCAATGTTTGGCAGGCTGGTTTTTTGTTTTGTATATATTTTACACCCTGAGGAAACGTAAGTTGGCTTTGGTGAGTGTATCAAATTAACAATGCAGATCGTGATATTGGAAGTATTGAATGCTTGTGATATTGTATATTTGTGTATGGTCTTTTTCATGTGTGTTTCAATTTTGAGCTTGATCAAATGTTGTAAACTCTGTGCTTTTTTAGCCCTGAACAAGAGTAAATTTTCATGACGATTAGACAGTTATGGGATGTTCTAGACAATTATCAAAGTTTGTTATTTCTACCACGAAACTCCTAATTCCTGTTATCACATTTGATTAGATCAATTAATCTTCAAATAAGTAATACGCTTGATATTTCTTTTAAGCTATATCAGAATCGACAACTGGGTTAACCTATATATAGATAATACTAAATATTGAAAGAGTGCTTCATTATCCACCTCTGATGGGATACAAATTGAAGGGAAAAGTTTATGTTAAATAAGCAGTTAATTACTGTTTTCAGTGTTTCCTGATCACCATGGAAGCCTCTCTCCTCAGTCAGTCAGTCCACTCACTTCTTCCTGAGCATGATATAGATTAACATATATAGTCACACAAACAATCCTGGATCACAATCAGGGAACTGTACATTTTCTTGAAAAACATTTTTTTTCTTCTGGTATCGAAATCCTACCATGCACCACAGGACACCTACCATGCACCTAAATTTTAAAGTTTGAATTTCCGAATTTCGACCACAGCACAGAATATCAACAAAAACATATTAGTATGACAAGTGACAAGACAACAGTGACAAGTGACAACCTGAGAACACAAGTGATAACTGACAATGGGCGCGTTCCACTAAGGCCTCACAACGATCACGCGAACGACCACAGAACTGCCCAGACGATTCTACGAACGTTGCGATCGCCTTGTGGAACACGCCCAATAGCGATTATACCACAGAACATCTAATGAATCTATGATGATACCACAGAACATATAATGATGATACATAGATGCATAGAATACATGGTGAAGACACTCTTTGACATATTTTCGGCCGATTTGCGGTCCAAATACTGTCAAAATACAAGGATTTTGTTTTACTTCAATTGTCGCCGATAGATGCCGGCAGTAGAAATTTTATGGACTAAATTACCGACATGTCAAATTAAATTTGAATCTTTGCTTATTCCAGTTTCTTGTGGAAAGTCGTTTGCCGCGCCGAAAGTAAGTCAAATGTTTGCTGTGTGAACTCTGAACGAGTATCCAGAACCATTTTAATCAAATAGTATTTTCATTTCGAAAATACTTCGTTTTTATGCGAATATATTTTTTTAACAATTGTATATTCTTACCGGATCAGGGGCAGATTTCTAGTATCAAGATAGTTATTAATTTTAATATTAATAATATTGAAAGATCGCTGATACCGTTAATTGTTAATAAATCAATATAGGAGAACGTAAGACTTGTTGATTTACTGTAATCTTGCCGGTTGATGAACATAAACTGTTTTAACAGTTGAAATTAAGATATTACTCTATATTGATTAATAATTATATTCATTATACAATTCAGTTATATATTGAGAAGGAATGAAATGCCATGTTATGAAAACTAACAATATTATTTGTGAACGATGAAAGGACTAGCAGAGAACAAAGTTCAGAGCAACCACACAGTGTGATTTCATCAATTTGAATAGCTTTCCTAAGGCGTCATTCTTTTTGGCGCTCTTATACTATAATATTATTTGTTTCAAGGATATTGTTAAACGACAAGAATGGCAACTGGCTTGTGCTAGAGGTAGGGTATCGAAAATTAGAACATTTGTTTGTTCAAAATATTTTTCTAGCGAATATATGTATATTGAATAAAAGATTGAAACGTAGTACACTACCCTCTATTTGGTTAGTTTATCAATTTAATTAATCCTTTTTCGATATTTCATCAGTATATACTTAGTTCTGAATAATAGCTATCGAATTAAATATCTATATTCAGCAATCTAATTGCTGAGAACATGAAAAGTTGTCAAGGGGTATTGGGTGACTGAAAAAATGCTGTATACATGAGAATGTTTTGATGAAATTTCAAATTATACATATAATATAATAAGTAAAATGCTCAATTTAAAAGAGCCTTACATGATAAAGGAATTACTACATTTGAATAATAATATGATATCGAAAGATATTGTATGTAGAGGTATTACAGAAAATTCTGTATCATTCAATGTATTTCAAAATACATAAATTAAATGCTTGTACTCTAATGACGTTGGATGTGATCTTTCGTAATGGAAAAATAATGATTTCACAGATTTCTTCATTTACAGTTCCATTCAAAATGTTCCAAAGAAACTCCTTTACTGATAAATCCCTTATTTGACCTCATTATGTCTTGGCAAGATGAAATTTCTGTTCCAAACCAATGTGGTTTACATATTATCTCCGAACAGATATCTGATTAATCAAAAAATGGATTGATTTTTCAATAAACTGCTTCATTATATTCTTTTAATTTGAATTTACGAACTAGCAACGGTGAAAAGTGAACTTTGTCGCTTGTCAGTTTTCATTTATTCGCTTGTCAGAATCTTCGAAATCGACCCTAGCGGCACCATCGTTAATAAAGTGAAGTAGTACATAAAGTACGTGATTTGACAGTTCTTGGTCCGTTTTTCGGCCGAAAATTTTAGCAGGAATTAGTAGGGAGTGTCCACACCTTGTTATTCTATGCATCTTGGATGATACCAACCAAATATATATTTGTATTCTGTGATACCAACGAAACGCCAACAAGAATGACCCGAACATGCAAGCATTCTTGCGCACGGTATACAAATTAAGATTGTAAAAATAAATGTTTTAATTTTGTTTTGCCAAATTTTAATATACAGTGGACCCCCGGTAGTCCGACAAACGTTTTGCAAGGCAGTGTCACTTTATCGAATTTGTCGGATTATAGAGTAGTGTACTAGGAGCACCTATAGTCCGGAATTCTTTGAAAAATAGTAACTTGTAATCCGACAAATTACCGATCAAAATACATATTTCAGCAGTGATCCGCATGTCGGATTACAAGGGGTGCCGGATTAGACGAATTCCGCATTAGGTACCGGGGGTCCACTGTACATATAATGTTATCACAGGGACTTCTACTATTGAAGTATATGACCTAATTTTCCATCGTACTGACACAGATCATAGACAACATATCATATATCATATACAGTGACTATATTCTCTATAATTCTATATAACAATATAGTCACTGTAATATCATAGACATATCATATATATCATATATCATAGACAACATATCATATATTGCGAACAGATCATGTACGCCGACGACACGAACATCCTGATGTGTGCCAATAGTATTTCTGGGTGGAAGCGGCTCGAGTTTTGAGAGATGTGAGAGAATGGTGTTCTGATAATAGGTTACTCTTGAACTTGGATAAGACGGAAGGTATGTTCTTCCACACCAGCTGGTCTCGCCATACCTACCCTGCTACAATCTCTGAGGATGACAACCCTGTGCCAGTGAGGGAGTCTGTGAGGTTTTTGGGCGTTATTGTTGACGAATCATTGAGATGGGAGCCCCACATATGTAACCTGAGAAGTAAGCTCAATATAGTTACATATACTTTGCGTATGATGAAGGACCAAGTTAATCTGAATACTTTAAGAACGCTGTACCTCAGCAACTTTCAATCAATCATGGGATATGGCATTATTTTCTGGGGGGCTTCTCCTTGTGTTGACAGTATTTTTGTGGCACAGAAATGGGCGTTAAGAACTTTGCTCGAGATGGGCTACCGACAATCATGCCGAAATCAATTTAAGCAACTTGGGATCCTGACAGTGTATGGCTTGTACGTCTTCAGACTGCTGTTGTTTTTTAAGAAGCATGAAATCAAGTTCTCCAAGTTCAAGAATCCGAACAACTCGAGAGGTGTGCTGCCTTATCTCACGCCCAAGCATAGGACTGCACTACCAGAAAGGGGTCCTGAACTCATGGCCATAAAGGTTTTTGGATGTCTGCCGCGCCACCTCCAGAACATAGACAAGTTCACTCGATTTCGAAAAGAAATTCTCAGCTTCCTACTGGAATGCGAACCATACAACCTGAGGGAGTATATGGAACTTGTGAGGAGACGTCAAACATGAATCTGACCTATTTCAATTTAATAAATACTTTTTGTATGAATATTATTTGAAATCAATAAATATTATTATTATTATTATTATATATATATATATATATATATATATATATATATACAGGGTGAGTCTTTGACCACTGCATTAATTTTAACCAAAGATTCCTCTCATTAAATGAAACACTATTTTCATTTACCATTTTTCCAGATTCGGCCCAGGTAAAATGTTACAAGCGTTTAAAGATTTCACAATGTGCTAATACACTCCCGCATATAAATTATCTATGACATTGTTGGCGGACTAGAATAAGGTATGGTAACGTGGTTTACAGCTTGATTCGGGATTCCAACGCTCAGGGACGGATCCATAAAAGTAGTGAAATTTCTGGAGTTTTCCATTTTAAAACATTCAATGAAGAATATCTCGTGAACGGTGCGTTTAAGGAGAAATGATGAAGAATAATATAATGTTCTAAAACGATGGAATATTCTTGAAATGACTCAAGAAAAACTTTATATGCTTTCTTTATGCTAATTTCGTTTAGTTTTATGAATCCACGAGTCCATAACTAGAAAACCAGTAGTAATATTAGTTTGAATGGGTTTTCGATAGTTATTGGTTGCATATACCGTCCTCGTCCTTGTGCCTATGATTCTTTTTTTATTGGCCATTTGACCCAACTCTCAGACGGCGATAATTGTGTAATAGCTGGTGACTTCAACCTTCCAGACTTAGTTTGGCCAATTATCGATCTGCCTTCACCTTTGTCGCCCTCGTTATCTTTTGCCAGATTGGTGCAAGATTCTAATTTTGAACAACTCATTCACGAGCCAACCAGATATCGTCAAAACCAAGTTCCCTCATTATTGGACCTTCTTTTAGTTAATGTCGATAATCTTGTCTCCGACATCGAATATCTTCCCCCTTTCGGCAAATCAGACTACCTCACCATCAAAACTAAAATTCAATTTTGCGTTCCTCCAACTAAGAATATGATCAAGAGAACTGTACAAATCATTAACTATGAGAGACTAAATGTTGACCTGTCTAGTATTGATTGGAATGAGCGACTCCCACGTAATGGTGTGGAGGATATGTGGAGTGTGTTTTCTGATATGCTGGACTCTACTATACAGGCTAATACTTCTGAGAGGCAGATTTCCACCAGTCCTACAAAACCTTGGATAGATGACAGCCTGTGTAGAATGATACGTCATAAACGGAGACTGTGGCAGCGATACGCAAGACATAGGAAACATGATGATTATGTGGTCCATCGATTATATTCCAATATCCTGTCCGAATGTATCACCCATGCAAAACGTTGTTACGAAGCAAGAATTGCCTCTTCAAAAAACAGGAAGAAGTTCCACGAATACGTGCGGTCTTCTTTGAACGCTAAAGTGTCGATTCCATTGGTCAGAAAACCTTCTGGAGCAGTCTGCTCTATCAGGACTATCAGGAGTCGGCTGAAGTGCTGGCTGATTCATTTTCCGCCTCATTCACGATTGAACCAGATGGACCAGTTCCAGCCATGAAGTGTCCGCGCTGTATATATGATCTCTGCGATATTTCTTTCCCTGTCGATCTTGTGGAAAAGGAATTGAGGGTTTTGAGGGCAGCATCTTCTCCTGGCCTGGATGGGTTTTCGCCAAGAATATTTAGGGACTGCTCCGGTTCCCTTTCTGCTCCTCTCGCAAGGATATTTGAGGAGACTTTTCGATCTCATTCCCTGCCATCTTCGTGGTTAAAAGCTTCAGTGACACCCATATTCAAGAAAGGCGATAATCTGTCCCCAATCAACTACCGACCAATCAGTCTGACTTCAGTTGCTTCTAAGATCTGTGAGAGAGTGATATTGGACCGCATGTTGGCGTTTCTTTGCGAAAATTATGTTATTCCGAGAGGGCAACATGGCTTCATACCAGGTAGATCTGTACTCACAAATTTATTACAGTGTGTCAATGATTGGACGAGATCCTTCGATGCCGGAGCCTCCACCGATGTAATCTACTTGGACTTCTCCAAAGTATTTGATCGAGTTCCTCTAAAAAGACTCATCACCAAACTCGATCATTTTGGAATCAGAGGTAACCTTCTGTTATGGATCGAGGCCTTTCTCAGTAACAGAGAATTTTGCGTACGTGTGTCTGACGGTACTTCTATCCTCAGGCCAGTTGTCAGTGGTGTTCCTCAGGGCTCGGTACTAGGACCTGTTCTATTTATTTTGTACACCGCCGATTTACCTGTCCTACTAAAATCCTCATGTTCTCAGTTCGCGGATGACACCAAGCTCTACAGCGACGCTGTCACGAATTCAGCTATCTTGCAGCGTGATCTAGATACAGTATCCCAATGGTGTTATGACTGGCTCCTACCGCTGAATCTGGATAAGTGTGTTGTATTTCATATGGGGAAGGGGAATCCGAGGAACCTGTATACGTTGGGAGGACATCCATTGACAACCTCCGATCACCATAGCGATTAAGGATTAATAGTATCGGATGATCTTACCTGGTTCATGTTCATGTTCAGAAGGTAACAGATAGGGCGAAGAGGATCAAGTTTATGGTTTCCAAGTCTTTTTTTCACTGTGACCCAGATGTTTGCTGCAAAATCTACACATCATATATTCGCCCTATTTTGGAATTTGCAGGACCAGTGTGGTGTCCTATTCTTAAGGGTGATATGGACAAGTTGGAGGCAGTTCAGAGATCATCAACCCGTATTCCATATGGCTTTAATCGACCAAGCTACGATGAACGGCTCAGAATATTTGGTTTGAGTACCTTCAAGGATAGACGAGTGAGGGGAGACCTGATTGTCACTTATAGAGCCCTACATAACACATTTGGATCAGACTTGTCATCGTTGTTCAGACGTAACACTAACCGTCTGAGGGGACATCACTTCAAGCTTCAAAAGGAATCCTTCAGGACCACTCCTCGTCAGACCTTCTTATCCAACCGAGTTTTCGATGCCTGGAACCTGGAACCGTTTGCCCGCAGAGATCGTTGGTGCATCGACAGCGAACACCTTCAAAAACAAATATGACGACTATTTGAAACGAACCATTGTGCCGCCGGTTTTGTGATTCACTCGTGGTTATATCTTGCTTCTGTTGCTGTTGTTCTCTCTTCCTTTCTTTGTTATATCTGCTGTATTTTCACTTTGTTTTCTATACTGTCAACTAATTACCTAATTGATATTTTTAAATTTTAGAGCTAGTTATAGGCTTTGCCACAGCTCCAAACTGTCCTATAATAATAATAATAATATGTTTCAAAATAAGCTGTCGTTCGATTTCGTCGTTCCATGAAAAGTATAGGAGTAGGGATAATACCTTTCTGCTTCCTCCACCCTTTGAGGAAAATGCCAGCCTTCAGCTCCACCAAGGTCACGCAAGTTCATTGCTTCACGCGACTTCAGCCTCAGCTGAGATTGTAATGCTTTTTGTCTGTGGTGTACCTCAATATTGGGGGCATCAACCGAGACCTTCTCATTGCATCCGCATATACTTTACTCGGCATGGTAGTGATAATCGGCTATGGCTACAGTGACTATATTCTTATAGAGAATAGAGAAAATAGTCACTGTAGCTATGGCGTACGCCATTGGGCATAAAGTTATTTGGAGCTCCAACGCCATTGTGAGTGATGGTAACTATTTGGTGAATACCTTAGGTAGAGCATAGATGTATAGAATACATGTTATTCTATGCATCTTGGGTAGAGCTAACAACTTTCAATCGAGTTGAACCTTGGTAATTAGTTGTACAATGCTGAAACAAATACTCATGCGAAATTTCGTGAAGAGAGTTTCAAGAGAAACTTCAAAAATATGATTAAAAATATTACTTATTTATCTTAGAATCCTTCTGTCAGATAGCGGTGAAATGTTGTGAGAGCCTATAAATCCTAATTCTAAAGCCAAATTCCAAATTTGAACACGATCGGTTCTATATTGTTGGAGATCCGAGCACCCTTGTCTGGAGTTCAGTAGCTGCATATATGGGTGACCGTTGCCACGACAACTTTCAAATGGAAAGAGATAGGAACTTACAATATTCAGGTTAGGTTGCACATCCGAATAGCACATTTGAGTTCCTTAATGAACATATTCTCCCAAAGGGTTTTTTTGAGTTATAACTACCTGAAATCTTATTTTCATTTCTTCAATAATCCAAAATATACAAATCCAATCCAATTAAAACTCGGTATAGTTACTTGCAGAATGCCACGCGCTAATTTTTGCGAAATTTTGTGAAGATTTTGTGAAGATCGTATCACTAGAAAATTAAAACAATATTATACATATATATCACGATAACGTGAGAACGAAAAGAGATAATCCGCCGTATTCACAAAGCATTCAATCTCCGTTAAGTCCTAACTGAGGTCCTCACTTAAGGATAAATTTGAATCGCAGCCTCAGTCAACTTATTCAACGGTGGTTAAACAGGCCTGTTTCACGTTAATTTTCACTTTAATTGAGGTTGCGATTCTTATTTATCCTTAACTGAGGACCTCAGTTAGGATTTAACGGATATTGAAAGCTTTGTGAATACGGCGGATGAAGTTGCAATTCTTAGAGAAGATTGCGCATCCAAATGGGACATTTGGATTTGTTAATAGGGCATAATCGGCAAAAGTGAATTGGAGTTATCTGAAATTTTGTTGTTATTTTTTTTTGTTGATTGACATGGAACAATCAAACTTTTCACTGATAATCCATTTTATACTTTCTAATTTGAAAAATGAAATGATCTATATAACACAATGTTGAATTCGAATATTTTGCCCTATATCACGTGATAGCTTTCAACCCATCACAGGGTCGGTTTTTCAATTGCGAGTTAACTCAAGGTTACGAGTTACGCAAGTATTTGCGTAACACTCGGGTTACTCGCAACCCTGAGTTAGCTGGCCTTCAGTTCCACTTGTGATGTAGCTTATAACCCTTTCTCTCCTTAATGTTAGAGTCAATGCTATGCACGGCTTGTTGAGGCAAGGGCCCTTCTAATTATTATTAGATCATTGGTGAAACCTACAGATATTTTATGCATTCATATCTTAATTTGTATACCGTGCGCCAGTTTGCTAGTTAGTTAGGAGTTAGGCATAGACCTAATAGCCGTATTCGTTTTACCTTGTTGCATCTCAATAGATGCTAAAATCTTGCATTTTGCCTTCTAACTACTGAGGCAGAACTGAGAATCTCAGTTAATCTCAGCTAAAGTTGGTAAAAAGAATACGGCTATTATCCCATGGACGGAGCGTTAGAAAGAGAGGATTGAAAGTTACATGTGAGAGAGATGGAGCTGATGTTGTACTATGGCGATTTCCATTGACACGCTCGGATCACTCGGAGCTGTCACACTGACATATTTGACAGATATTTTCGGTTCATTTGGACAGATGCATGACAGATGAGATCGATTTCGAGTGCTCCGAGCGGGTAATGGAAATTGCCAGAAATCGACAGTAATCTTACACTAGCTACATCTTCTTCTCGATCCTCTTTAGATACATGTGAGAAAAGAGATGGAGCTAATGTAGGCACGAATCCTAAAATAGCTCCATCCTCTTTTCTACCCTCTTTAGGGTCTTCCCTAAACTCACATTAAACTTTCAATCAATTCCGTTCAAAAGTCAGCTGATGCTCCGTCCATGGGATATTAGGTCTATGGAGTTAGGACAAAGGACCTCTCGTGTTGGTAATGTTGGTATGAGCACCTGTCGTTTTCAAGGCAGTTGTCATTTGATAATTTTTGTATTCTGTGGTTGTAATTTAAAATTAAATTGTGGGAAATTTGTGTTCTGTGGTGGGAACCTTGTCTATAGACCGCATTAGTTAGGTTAGAATCATTCTCTTAGCGGGAGACCCATATTCAAATTTTTTAACATAGGAGTCTTATGGAGGTTCAACTTTTAGATGAAAACCACCCTATTTAAAAGAAAATGTTAGTACAGAGACATCAAATATAGGGCAGCTTCATCAATAGTGCATGTTTTCATGTTATTTCCACATCAAAATCTACTTCAATTTATCCTTAAATCAAAATTGAAACAAGTGTAGTTCGAAAAATTTCAATATGTCGTAGTGTTCTGTTGTGACATACGTCCATCGAATTTGCACAACACTTTTATATATTCATTAATTATTATGGAAATATACAATTTTGTTATGAAAACTTACTTCTAGATTGTTGAGAAAAGTTCACTCAATCTGTTTCAAGAGAAATAAACCTTAAGAGATTAGCCAAAGTATCTAAAAACAGGCGAGAGATTCGCATGAATTTTAGGTCCATAAGAAATGCATGGGGAATTCAGTGCTCGCGGATCCAGGGATGGATCGTATTAGAGGATTCCATTAATTCAATTCCATGCTATGACTATACTCCATTCACTTTTATAAAGTCTCCCGGTTGGCCATGAATATTTGACACATTTCACCATGTATATTTTAAAAATGTTAGGTTATAGTAATTTTCCTGTCAGATAACTACGCAACGTTGTCCTCTCTACAAAAAAGTCGTAGTAACTACGTATTTTCACAATGTGAATTTACTTCGTAAAAATAATGAATTTGAGAAGATATTAGGTGAATTCAATAATTCCAGTCCTGGCGACTGTAGAAAAAAATGTTTCCTCTGTTGTTACTGGAAATATTTCACGTATATAAACTGGTTGGAAGATTCAATTATGCTATTTTATTGTATGGAAATCAATAATCAAGTGTTGGAATTGTATTGAAAACTAATGGATAGAGTAGTCCGTTATTTGTGATAGTTCATTTGAAAATATAATAAAAGTACCTGAATAACCCGGCAGAAAAACTCCTAAACGAACAGACGTACCTATGGAATTCCCAAATTTTCTCAAGAAGACATTTAAATACCTTGTTGCACAATTTGAAATACACCAGTTTCAAAATGTAGTAGTAATACGAAACCTGAGGCATTCTCACCTCAATTAAATATAATGATAGGAAACTAAGTAATTTCATTCGAGAGTTCAACATGTCAGAATGAAGTTTTCCTAATGCAGATTTCGGTTCTGTATAGACCTTCTGTTTCTTCAAAACTACTTTCGGCAGTTTCAATTTCAAAGCGAAGAGTTCTTTATTATTCGAAGATTATGTTAGGATTATGTTGAGAGTAGAAATTGGCAACGTCTCAGCGAATTGTTTTGACCTTGACGATATTTCAGTAGTGCCAACCTGCCTGTGTTTTAGTTACAAAAACGTGATAGACCTAAATCATGGCCAACCGGGAGACTTTATAAAAGTGAATGGAGTATACTTGTAGTATTATTTAAAGTCAAAAGGGACATAATTTTCAATTTTAAGGATTTCTGAGTGTTCCCGAACATATAAAACAAAATATTAATGTTGATATGATTTTATTTGTGTTCTGTGATATGAACAAAAATACCATTTCCTAGGGAATTTGGATTTTATACGATTGTCAAACATATGAAATCTGCAAATTTATAGTCATATATAGTGTTGTGAGTGTGGAAAATGTCTTAAATACTCCTATGAAAAATACTGAAAAATGTCCGAAAATTATCATTACATCTAAAAACAGTCGACATTTAGAGTTTTAGAGTATTTATCGACATTATCTAAAATGTCTGGATAAATATCATAAATTTCTTTTCTACTAAAGAATTGTTTGACATTTTTCTTTTTTGTCCGATATGTATTCTTCTTTTCTACTTGGCTTAACGATCAGAGATGCCAATTATACAAACATTTTTAAAGAATTTCATTTTTTTCTACTTGGATCGAAGATTCTTAACGATCTGTGAACCAATTGGGAAATTATACAATGTTTTTTTGAACAAGTTTATTTTTATTATTTCAGTCCAATTAAATCGATTTTTCTAATATTATTAATTCTTAATTCAGAACCTGGCTCCTGTCCTTTATCTCTGATACTCAATAAAATAACACGATAATAACTCATTCAATGATAAGTTATTTGTTATTTCCAATTGACCATGAAAAATTTCTTTAAATGCCTCAAATTGTCCTGATATTTTAACTTAACATGTGACGATTGTCATATTTTTCCGCAATGTCCGTAAATACTTAAATACTCAAAATGCTCGACCTTGGGGGAAAGTTTCGGACATTTTTCCAGGATATTTATCCCTTACTTAAAAACTCGAGTATTTCACATCACTAGTCATATATCATATATTTGGTATGTTTTATGAGTTTTTATGCAAAATATAATATTTGTTGATTTGTTTTTTCTGATAACTAATCACAAAACAACGTGTTTTCTGCATAAAACATGCCGAAAATATGACATTTATGATAATAGAATGTCAGGTTGACGAACGTATAATAGTCAAATCCCCTAGGAAAGTTTATATTATTCATATCAACATTAATATTCTGTTTTATATGTTCGAAAACACTCAGAAATACTTAAAATTTAAATTATGTCCATTTTGAATTTGGATTATATCAATAAAGGCCTACAAAATGTCAGACATTTCGGGTCCGCAACTAGTAGTGGCAACATTGAATTGAATTGATGGAATCCTCTCAGGATACATAGAACATAGAATAATATTCTATTCAAAATTCCCGCCTAACGCCTAACCCATTAGGGGCCGGTTTCTCAATTGCGAGTTAACCCGAGGTTGCGGGTAACCCGAGTGTTACGCATTCATGAATATCGCTAAATACATGCGTCAACTCGCAACCTCGAGTTAACTCGCAATTGAGAAACCGGCCCTAGGCAATCCAAATCACGTGACCCAATATGGCGGTTGTTGGCACACAAACAATTAACTTGTTGGGGTCGTTGACTATTTTATAGTGTTTATAGACTTTTTCCGGAGCTTTTCTGCTGTGTAAACTATACTGAAAAGAAGAATGAATATCTGAAAAGACTATTGTTGAACAACAGAGACTTTGCTGAACGGTAGGTTTGAAAAAAAGCACCTTCATCATGTGTTTACATTTCATTTTATTACAGGTATATAATAAGTTGGGATTAATTAACGGCTTAGATCCTTTCACATTGAATGTTTCTGATCTGGGTAGTGGATAATTCAATTGATGGTATTCCTACAATCTTATATATGGATATTGCAAAGTATTTGGTTTATTATATACCACAACGTACAAGACATACATGAATATTTGCGAATGAAGAGTTCTTGTCTTATAGCACAAGCTGGAATGATTACTTTTAAAAAATACACAGTTGTTACTACCAAATACAAGTGCAACTATTCATCTCACAGTCGCTTTTTTGTGATTTTATTATATGGTCTCCAAATATTTGTTTAGTACGAATTATCTGGAAATATGGGAAAAGAACTTAGAAACTGCTAAGAAATTTCATTCAGAAGTTATTATGCCAGGACTGATAGCAAAATATTCCACATCTGAAGAGGGTATAGCTGAATTTATTCACTACTGCATTTGCAACGGGGGATGATGGACGTGCGATGATAAAATGTGATGGGAATGACTGTCAAATAGAAGATTTCATTTTGATTGTGTATGACCAGTTGACACTCCTGATGGTACCTGGTATTGTAATAAATGTGATGAAAAGTCTGAATTTTTATAAAAATGGAATAGATCACATAAAAAATTCTTGATTTTTTATTTCATGTCCGCAGATTAATAGCATGGCATTTCAAACAAATAATATAAAAACAGATGAAAGCCCTTGGATTTTTCTTCTTATTTATTGATGAATACATAGTAGAATCTGGATATAACAACCCTCGAGGGATCCCCTACACTTCATCGTACTGAGCGCAGTAGACTGCTGCAAACTCTCTGATACTTGAGCTTTGAATCTTTTCTCTTGATTTCAGCTAGCCATAGGGCTCTTCGCTTTCTGAATAACTCAGTTTTACTAGTCAAAAATGTATGTGTAGTACTAGGAAACATAAGTCGAATTTAAGCGAATAACCGGAACAGTGCGGTTAAGACCAATCCCTTGCTAAACATAACCGATCGGTTATAATAGCAAGGGATTGGTCTTAACCGCACTGTTCCGGTTATTCGCTTAAATTCGACTATACTATATCCTTGTCGTGATGAGATCCACAGCCAACCACAATGCATGTAAGAGGCATTTTTTTTCTTGTATTATTATTCAAAATTAAAAATACAATCCAAATACGCACAGGAAATCAAAAAACGAACAATATACCACTATAGTTATGGACATATACTCCATTCACATTTATAAAGTCTCCCGGTTGGCCATGAAAATTTGACACATTTCACCATGTACATTTTGAAAATGTTAGGTTATAGTCATTTTCCTGTCAGATAACTACGCAACGTTGTCCTCCCTACATAGAAGTCCTAGTATAATTACGTATTTTCGCAATGTGAATTTACTTCGGAAAAATAACGAATTTGAGAATATATCATGTGAATTCAATAATTCCACAGTCCTGGCGACTGTAGAAGAAAACTTTTCCTCTGTTGTTACTGGAAATATTTCACGTATATAAACTGGTTGGAAGATTCAATTATGCTATTTTCTTGTATGGAAATCAAGAATCAAGTGTTGGAATTGTATTGAAAAATAATGGATAGAGTAGTCCGTTACTTTGTGATAGTTCATTTGAAAAAATAATGAAAGTACCTGAATAACCCGGCAGGAAAACTTCTAAACGAACAGTTGTACCTATGGAATTCCCCACTTTACGAAATTCTCAAGAAATAAGCCTACAGAAGACATTTAAATACCTTGTTGCACAACTTGAAATACACCAGTTTCGAAATGTAGAAGTAGGGGAGAGTGGGGTATAGTGAAATAGTGGGGTAAAGTGAAATGGTAAATTTCTGTTAGCCCCCACCATCGTAGGGTGTACTTGAATGTGTTAGAGAGTAGCCATTTTAATTCTCCTCAACTCAGTGTAGTCTCGGCATCCAAAAGGAATGCATGTGGCAGCTGCACAAATTTGAATAGTTATTGTGCTTCTTATTGTAAAATTTACGGTAAGTTATGTTAAAATTTTTAGGCTTGTGAATATTCCAGCAACGATACAATTTTGTCTGCAGCAAATCTGACATATGGGTAGCTTATTTTCATAAAAAAATATAATATAAATGAATAGATTTTTCGAAACTACAGATTTGTTTTAGTTTAGAACATTTGGGGCAAAGTGAATTAAGCATGTATGGGGCAAAGTGAAATATTTCACTTTACCCCATATCAATTCACTAATTAAACATATACAATCAGGTTTTATTTTCTGCAGATGAGGAACTATAAAAGAACTTCCAAGCAGCACTCATGGTCCACTCAATCGATGATGGAGGCAATTAGGGATGTGACAAGTGGCGAACTTACACAGAATAAAGCTGCCAAACTTTACGGTGTTCCAGTAGCTACTTTGAACAGAAGAATAAAAGGGAATAAAGGAATTGAAGATGGATGTACAAAGAAGTTAGGTAGATTCAGGACAGTTTTTTCATTAGAACAGGAAAATCAATTCTGCCAGCATATTTTGGAACTCGAAAAGAATTTTTTTGGGATATCTACTAAAGAATTGAGATCACTTGCTTATCAATATGCAGATAGAAACAAAATTAACAATAATTTTAATAAAGAAACTAAACTCGCTGGCACAGACTGGATGTATGGGTTCCTGAAACGGCACCCACAACTCTCGTTGAGGACACCTGAAAACACATCAGCTGCGCGTGCTGCAGGTTTCAATAGAACATCAGTGCAAATTTTTTTTTCATTATTAGAGTGTCTGCTAACTAAATACAATTTTTCACCAAGTCGTATATATAATCTGGGATCTGTGCTTTCGATCCAAATAAGTTTCCAGATCATCTTTATGCTCCTTCAGATATGACAGAAAGAGATATTGTTGAAACAGAACCTGTAGAGCAAAATAATAATATTTCAGTGTGTAATGTTCCTGATACACAACTACCAGAAATTGCAATTTCTGTAGATATTTCGTCTGATTCAGTGGGGCCCTCAAAGTGGACTCCATCCAAAAATTCGCACAAGGGGGATCTTTTTCAGAAAGAACAAGAGAAGACACCCCCAAATTGTCCGTTGAATGATGAAGATAACTCAGGAAACGTTACTTTCCTAGAAGAAATCATACCCATTCCTAAGGTGATACCTAAGAAGGTACAGCAAGGTTCTAGAAGAAAGGGTAAAACGGCCATTATTACGTCTTCTCCTTACCTCGAAGAACTGAAAGCACTAAAGTCAATACAACAGAAACCATCTTCAAGTAGGAAAATGAAAGCTGTGAAAAGAAAAATTGGCCCTACAATGAAGAAAACTAAAAAAACTAAATTAAATCTTGAAGAATTGACATCTTCGGAGGATTCTGAAGAAGACTCTAGCATTTGTCAAGATGAATCTGATAACTCAGATTTCATTGGCTTGTCAGACGATGATAAGAACTTCGATAAGAGAAAAACTTTTAGTTTAGAAACTCGAAATATTGAAATGAATGACTTTGTTCTAGTGACATTAAAGGACGAAAAAACAAAATTAATTAAGGATTTTGTTGCTCAAATCATAAAAAAGAATCGAACTGGTCAAAATCATGAATCATTTTTAGGCAAGTTTATGCGAAATTACAGGGGCCATCCAGATATTTTTGTATTTCCTGAAGCAGACGACACAAGTGTGATGTATAAGCCAGAGATTAAAGGCGTTTTGAGTGACATAAGTCATCTTCGATATGGAAAAATTAAATTTAATTGATTTTTTATCCTCTTTCCTTATTTTTTATAAAATAAAAATATTCTTTTGTTTTGTTCTGAAAATGTTTTCTTTTTTTCTATTATTTCTACTGTTGAGAATTATTTAAGAAATTTATATGTTATACCACTTTACCCCACTCATTTTATTTTTTTTTAAGTCAAATAAATGATTGGAAAACAGCTTAAGTTTAGATTTTTTTTTATTTTTTGTGAATATTTAACGCCATTTTAACAGCAGAACATATTCTTTTTTGAATATAATCGTAAGTAAAGGATTATTTTCATTATTTCACTTTGCCCCACCCTTTTTTTCACTTTACCCCAAGGGTCGGGGCATTGTGAAATTTTGAGGTATCACGAGTTCATTCTATTTTATTTTTTTTTTCCCTTATTTTTCGAGATCAAAAACAATGAAAAGTTGAAGAATAAACTATGTTTAAGCATCTATCTCTGAACTCAAAAATTTTAGTCAAAAAATATTTTGATTTTTGCAATTTGTTTGTTAGCTATTTCACATTGCCCCACTCTCCCCTACTACGAAACCCGAGTCATTCTTTATACCTTAATAAAATATAGTGATGAAAATAGTCATTTCATTTGAGGGTTCAACATGTCAGAATGAAGTTTACCAATTGCAGATTGCAAGAGTTCTTTATTATATTCGAAGATAATGGTCTGTGATAATATCTTGTCTAAGATTGAAGATTAAGGTATGATTATGTTGACAGTGGAAATTGGCAACGTAGCGGCGGATTGTTTTGACCTTGATGATATTCCAGCAGTGCCAACCTGCCTGTGTTTTAGTAACAAAAACTTGATAGACCTAAATCATGGCCAACCGGGAGACTTTATAAAAGTGAATGCAGTATATATCATAAAATTCAAAGTAAACAATACAATGTGTGCCAACAGCCGCCATATTGCTTTAGTTTTGACAGGTCGTTGGATTCCCTAATTATTTGTGTTCTGTGCGCCTAACCTAACCTTTCTACCACTCATGTGGTCTATGGTGGGAGATTTCAACAAGTAGCAGCTTCAAATAGTAAAATACATAATACATTACATATCAGATATTAAATTCTGGAATTTCTGGAAAGTCATCGGTTTCGTGATTGTGAAACAACGTTATTGTTTGTGTGAAACTATTTTTTGTTAATTCCAAATCATGTTCGCGATGGAGTGGAAATTGATGATCAGGAAACACGGTAACTAACTCATTATTTAAAATCTTTACACAATTTTAGGTTAATTAGATATCTCCAAAAAAACTAGTTTGCCACTATTGAAAATCATCAAAAATCTCTGTACGATGCTTATTTTCTTCGAAAAACTTGAAAAAGTCGATTTTTACGAGGAGGACTTAAACTGCAAAATTACCCAATTTTATAACATTAAAGCTGGATACCAAAGCACTTTTTTCAAAATTTAGCATTATCCATATTATATCAGATCACGAAGAGGTGATCAATTCTAATTATTACATCATTACAGTTAATTTGGGTTTCATGTTACATCTTATATATGTTAGCTTAAAAAATACATACCTAAACCTGATTTGTGAACATTCTAATGTAATTTCTTAAATTGGGAACAATCAAGATTAATCTCATCTGATGAAAAACGATGATCTGATCCGACATTGAGAGTTACGTTGAGAAAAAATCGAAAACATTATAGCTTCTATTGAAGAACGATTGGTACTACACATGGAATTCATACTACACAGCTAGTGTGGGACTGTTTGGTAGATATTGAAATAGCTTTCTTATGTTCAAGCTGTTCACATTTATCCTAGCTTTCTATTTGACGCTGTATCACTTCCAAAGTGATGCGAAATCAGTTCAAACCAGAGAAATAGTGGGAAATTCCGGCTATTTCTGTGGTTTAAACTGATTTCGCATCAGTTTGGAAGTGATACAGCGTCAAATAGAAAGGGCCTATTGTCTAAGTGATCCTCCAATTGTCCAAATCAAGTTTGGAAAACTTATTTCTATCTATCTATATATCTATAGCTCCATTGATATCTGAAATCCATCTAATCTCTTCATTGTTACAGACTCGATAAACCTAAACAGTGATTCCAAATAGGATATAAATTGCAAATCATCCATTTCGAGATTTTCAACCTTCTTCCCACACAACACTTCATACGTTTATTCCCAACTTTACATTTGATTGGATTTCTAGTATTAAATTGGCCATAGAATTCCCTTAATTTTGCTCAAGTCGATGGTTGCAGCCATCGCAAACCTTCTGTGACTACCAAACACCACTCGCAGTTAATACCCTGTGGGCCTTGTCAAGAATAGAAATTTCTATAGAAATATACTTTATTGTTTTCAAAAATTACATCACAGTAATCTATGATGGAATAATCATAATCATAATTTTATTAGTCTTAAAAAATTTTACATGTATTTTCATTATGAATGTACTGCAAACAGGCATAGAGGTAGCAGCTGGGGATGGTGAGTATGCCATATCTTGCAAACAATCCTGTGCAGCTGGTTGTATTCGGTTCACCAGCCAGTATTCTCAAGGCTTTCTTCAGCTATAAGAAAATTCCGACTGAAGAAGATGAAACACCCCAGAGCAAAATACCGTATGTGGCCATAGAGTGAAAATGAGAAAAATAAGTGAGTACAGAAGCCTTCTCTTCCACCAAATGCTTTATTTGTCTTATCATAAAGAGACCTGTTGATAATTTCTTTCTCAAGTCAAAAATACTCAAAACCTAAATACTACACATACAAATAATTGAGTAAATTCAACAATATTATAAGGTTCACATTGACAAGAATGAATTTTTATAAGCGTTTTAATTCGTTTTACATCGAAATTCTCTGGGCTTTTGGTAGCATTCTCTACCAACATGCCCATATCATTCCTAGAGGTGGAAGATGCAAATGATCGTGAAAATTTCGAATGGTTGAGCCCTGAAAGGTGGAATAGGATTTTTGACTTTCTGTGATATACTACAGCAATCATCACCTACCTGTTCCTTGTACAAACCACTGTCATGTAAATTACTTCTCCTCTTTTGTAGTCATTGATTAGGGCTTCTTCTGAAAATTCAGATCTTCTGTATCCATTTAAAACTATGTTAATGTCCTCTTGGGAGAGGTGTTGTTTCATAGCTTGAAGAACGGGGTTAACGTGCTTAAATGAAGTGTAAGTTGGATGCACTTTTGACGCTTTGTCTGGGTGATTACCTAAGTATTTTAGGTTGTTATTCATCGTAGGTGAGTTCAAGTTTATTAATTTTAGAAAACCAAAGAGTTTTGGATAAACTATTCTGATTTTTTTTTTTATTTTTTTTAAATTTGTTTAAAAGAAATTTAAGACATCTTTGGTCTAGTTAATTAAAGAAAAAAAAATAAACATTATCTGCTCCGAGCAGTCTATAAACATCTTGAAATATTTGAAAATGTAAATAGCAAAAAACGGATTAAGATTTAACTAATTCTTAACTTTATAATGTAAATTTAACCATAATTCTCAGTCTTTTCTTTAGGACATCTAGGGATGTTCCTTATAATACTGGGAACCGATAACTTCATCCAGTTCGAGGACTGTAGAGTTATCTATCGCGCTAACGTGGTTTGGAGTGTAGCTCCAATAGGGTCCACGGGTGAAGGATGGTTCACTAGTGTGATTCCATCTTCCAAAATTACCAACGGAGTAAATAGGGTGAAGGGTCGATAATTAAGACATGGCATCGTAGGGCTGTACAATGATGTTCTCGGGCGAGGTGTGGATACAATTAAATGTATAGGGGTGAGTGTCGGCAAACGCATGGGAAATAGTATTCCATATGTTAGTGGCGGCGGTACGTGAAGACATCGTAGTAAAGTGGGATCTAACCAGGGAGCATTGTGGTCCTTGGGGAGAGCAGTCTGCTAACGTTCCGGAGTCCTTGAAGAAGGAGGAATAAGTGGCAAACATCTTACAGAGTCTAAAAAGCCAATCAGAATTGGATAGACAAAGGAACTCTTCGGGGGTGGAAATGTCTTGATCCTCATCAATTGATGGGAGTCCAAGCGTTGATCCGTGTTGGTGGAAAGAGTAGTCCAAGTCTTCTGTCGACTCGAGAGAGAATAGGAGAGCAGGGTTGAGTAGGTAATCTTTTTGTTTTCGTGTCCAATGATAGGCTTGAAAAATTGATCCGTAAATAGTCCTGTCTTCCGTATTATCGAAAGTGGTCGGGTTAGAATAATCTGGAATGGCGTCAGGGTCAGCGTTGAAGATGGAATTAATGAAGTGCAAGATAGCAGGTACATTAGGGAGTTCCAGTTCATAAGAGTGGACAATACCACCTAAGTAAAGGGAGTTGGCGGTGTTTGGTCCAATTAATTCAGGGATATATGGAGTTGTGGGTCCAAATCGTGATGAGTTCGAGGTGCTGGTTGACAGTGATTTAAATATAGCCATAAGGGGTCCTGGAATAGGAAAGGATTCGGGAGCGATCTCTTTGAAGATTTCCGCTACGAGTCTTTTCGTGGAGCGTGAGCCAATGTTGGAGGAGGTCTGAGCTCTCAAAGTCTGCAAATAGAAGAGGACAGCGAAATAGAGACGTGAAACAAACGGGTGCCATTTATCTTCGGTTTCTAGAAAATATATGTTGTTGCTTAGTAATAAGTCCATCTGGTGAATAATGTAGTATAGGTTCTTGGACGAGGGGACGAAGGTAAAATTATTTGGTTGTGCATTACTTGGGATTCGAATTTTAGTCTACATTTTGCAGGTTTCCTTAATTCTTGACTCCCATTATGCTTATGCTGGCTATTCAGCAATAAAGGAAGTTGTAACAGTAGGATCATTTCGCTATAAGCATCATCGAACTGTACACAGGCCAATATGTTCAAGCATCTTTTTAGAGACATAGTGTATGGGATCATTCATATTATTATGCTTTAGTATAAAAACTGACATGATTTGAGCCAATTATTTATTTATTTATTTATTTATTTATCTATTTATTTCCACTGCATTTGCAGGTATAACGGGAAACCCCCAATAGAACTTAAAAACATTTACAAAAAATATATGGTTGCTGCTACCTCAAATAACAATAGTAATATAGAAAATAAACAGGAACATAAAAGAACAAAACAGTTGAGCATTAAATGAGCAAATGAACATTCAAACACAATAGTAATTTAATGACATATCAAAATAAGAACATTGTCACGATGGTAACACACGGAAGATCTCTCTCAACTTACGGAGAGTCTGAGACAATAAACAAAATAATTAATCGCATTACTGAAGTGGAGAATACGAGAAGGAAATAATTGTTTGGCGTAATTCATTCTATGCACCCTGGGCCGGAACAATTGGCGATTCCTGATAGATCTCCGTAGTACTAATTTAGTTTTTTGATTCCATTGTAACAATAGTGGGTATGCCTTTAACAAACTTTATTGTTATGTTGGACTCTCCAGATTCCTTCCGTCTATCAAGTTCTTCACGGACAGAGGAAATGTGTTGAAAGTTGCATGTCGGTTTGGTCGGATGAGATTGTAATATTCTGCATAAAAGCTTTTGCAAGAGTCGCTGAACTCTTTCGGACCGAGGCAGCAGAATGTGAATCGGAAAAAATAATTTTGGTGGGTCTAGCCTTGGTGCCCTTTTTACCCAAACGAACAACTTTAGCAATCTTTTCAGCTGGTATAGATAGATAACCTTTATTTGATCCTGAATCTATTTAAGGGGCGAATAATGTTGTTGACGACATTCAAGTCATAAGCAATTCTGTCCTCAAGACTCGTGCTAGAAGATTCCTCCAGTTTAAAAATCATAACATTATTAGCTCGCCACATTCTATCGTTAATCTCAGCAATAACTTCCTCTTGACAACTAACCGTGCCTTCCTTGAGCTCAGCAACCTCCTTGTTCAACCTGTCAAGCTGCTTCTTCAACGAATTGTTTTCTTGAACCAAAGTATCAAATTTCTGGCCTAAATTGGAATACTGATGCTTCATATCGATGAGCATTGACATGATATCCTCGAGGGTAACCTTCTTCTTTGTAGACTTGGGAATAAACAAATCCACCGAAGCACCTGAACAACCATCACACCATTGTATAAAGACTACCTAGTATGCTCACCTAAGTTTCAGCGTTTCAGAGACATCTAGCGAGAAATTTTGGTAGTGTAAAAATGGCTACCCGTTAGCTAGCGACCTCGTTAGAGAGTTCACATGAACTATGTAGGAAAACACAGGGTCGTCTTCAGGTAAGGTTTGTCCCGGATAATATGAAGAGTTTATAGAGGCGTAAACTGTCTTAATCGGAATCTCACAATATATAAATTATTTTTGCGCGCATGTTCTAGGGGAACATCGTGCTATCATTTCGTCACAATGTCTGTAATTGTCGAATTTTGAGCTGAAAATAGTCGGGATAGACTAATTCGGACCCCCTGATTACGAATCCGGTGTCAGATTTTTGGATGCCGGCCGGCCGGCCGTAAGCACTCTCACAGGCGTACCGTTTGTCCTATCGACTTGAAATTTTCAGGATAGGTTCTGTGTCAAAATGCGACGGTTAAGTTCGTTACTGGGCAAAATCGGCCAAACGGTTTCGGAGTTATAGTCATTTGAAATTTTCAATTATCAATATTTCAGTGAATACCTAACAGAATGAATTCAAACTTGAAAGGCAGTTCAGGCATAAGTATGAGCAACTTCTATTAAAATTTCGTTGGGTAAATTTTTTTTAGTTATTTTAAAAAAAAATATTTTACATATTTCTCGAAAAGAATTTTTTTTTCAAAAACTATCCATCAGATCAGAACAAAAATTTGTACAGATGTTAAACCAAGCATTATACAGGAGTGTTCAAAATTTCAGTTCGATACGATCACAATTTCGGAAGATATTGATTAAAATTCAAATTCGAGCGTGTTTAGGCGTAACAATGTTCTGTGACCACAGAGAATCGAAATTCGTCACAAAAATCCATATACCTGATTTGACGGCAGTTTGTCAAATTAATTCATTTCGAAGATAATGATTTATGTCCAATAATCCTTAATACAAAGTTCAAAAACTGTATATTATATAGAGAACAGTTATTATTTTCACGTTCTACAGGAACTGATACTAAATAAAAGCTAGATGCAGATGGTCGTTATGGAAAACTACCAATATAAGGTATGTATCATATTATTACTGGCAGTATGGGCCACAGGGAAGATGAACATGCGCGCAAAAGCCCCTGTCATCAGTGCTTTTTAATCTAGTTTTTTTATATTCATTCCTTACTTTTCACTCATATTATATAGAGTTGAACTTATTCATAAATAATTTCTTCATGAATTTCGTTGTTATTTTTTCATTTGCGGACTTGTGAAACTCAAGAAAACGCTGGAAATCGCAAATTTTCCATTATGAAGTAATATTTTTACACTAAGAACGATGAAACCTTTCAATTGATTATTTATTTACCTAATTTTTTGGCGATAAAAGGGACTATTTCCCCCTACTTTAGTTTTTCATCGTTGGAAAGCTATTAAAAAATGAAATATGTATATACTTGTGGGTGTGCCGGGTTCAAATATTGATTTGTTATAGTTCTTGGCTGGAAAAATATGAATATTATTTCAGACTATCGTCCAATCTTATTTAAGTGTTCGGAGTTTCATGAAAATAAGCTGACGAATTTATTATTTTACCTCTATTCTCTTTTATGTAGGCATAAATAGTGATTAGCTTCCCTTTATTCAGTTACAGAAAGCGAGATATCAACCCTCCAAGCAAAAATGAGAGTATATTTAAACATAAGGTCTGTAGTAGAGAATATCGGCATATTTTTGAGGAAATAATCATAATTTCCTTTCAGGAAATAGGTGAAAAAAGTAATATATTTTACATGTATTTTTATTTTAGTCTATTCATGGGGAAGGTTTACATTAAAGTGAAAAAATTATCATTACAGATGTGTTTGCACAAAAATAATACCCAAAAGGAATCATGAAAGGACAAAATTAAAATGCAGCATATACACTTTATACATACATTATTTTTTGATAAAAAAAGGAACAAATCACAATGAAAAAAGTAAATATTCACAACATATCAACAATTTCATTAAATGTAAACTCTCCTGCACACACGTCAATTTTTACACAGTAAACTTGAATAATAGTTTTCAAATTATCACAAAAATAAAATTCAATATTCTTCGAACTAAAATATTTAGGAATAAAATTAAAACCTTCTAATGAGGCTACAGATAATATTGTCTGACAGAATATTTTCAAACAGCTGAATAATGGCTATAAAGAGACACATTTATATTTAAATTAACCTGTTAAGTGTAGCAGTCAACAAGGTCTTAATAGATGGTTGCAATATTTGAACGAATACATAGGCGGTTGGAAAAAAATGAGTTTGACACAAAGTAAATTGATACACCTAAGCAACGGCTCTGAAAAGATACTAAAAAATTTGTTATGTTTCATGAGTTGAGAGAAGAAAATTTGAGTACAACAGAAAAATGTATGGATTGTATTGGGACACTAAAACCTATTCTTACTTAGCTGACATTGGTAGAAGCAAATCATCAAGAAAGATACTCATCAATGGAAATTCAGTAGGCTATTTTGTATCAAAGAATTTTGTATGAAACCATGTTGAAACATTTGAAGATTAATCTTGAGATGTATATTTTTGTTAATTCATTATTCGTTGATATTAAAATGGTTGATGTTTTAGTGAATGAACTGGTGTACATTCAACAGCATATATTATTTTATCCCAATATTCCATATTGGATAAGCTGTCAATACCATGAGAATAATTTAATTATCAATAATATGCAATTAACTATGAGGATAATAAAGAAGAAATGTTTCCTCGTTCTGACTGATAATCATTTGAACCCAAATTGTGCTGTAAACTAGAATTCTAATCGGCTGCTCAGTTGTAACTTGTAACAGTGTAGGAGCTGCAATCAAAACTGCTTTGAAAACAACAAAGTAAACCTAGAACCTATTTCTTCAATTTTTTGCCCCGACATCAGTTTATTCAAAAATCTCAACCCTTTAAATGATTCTTAGAGATAAACTAGATTGAAAAGCACTGATGACAGGGGCTTTTGCGCGCATGTTCAACTTCCTTGTGGCCCATACTGTCCAGTAATAATATGATAAATACCTTATATTGGTAGTTTTCCATAACAACCATCTGCATCTAGCTTTTATTTAGTATCAGTTCCTGTAGAACGTGAAAATAATAAATGTTCTCTATATAATATACGGTTTTTGAACTTGGTATTTAGGAAATCTGACATCAACCATTATTATTATCAATATCTTCCGAAACTGTGATCGTATCGAACTGAAATTTTGCACACTCCTGTATAATGCTTGGTTTAACATCTGTACAATTTTTGTTCTGATCTGATGGATAGTTTTTTTAAAACGAGAAATATAAAAAATATTCTTTTTAAAAATAACTAAAAAAAATTTACCTAACGAAATTTTAATAGAAGTTGCTCATACTTATGCTTGAACTGCCGTCCAAGTTTGAATTCATTCTGTTAGGTATTCACTGAAATATTGATAATTGAAAATTTCAAATGACTATAACTCCGAAATCGTGTGGCCGATTTTGCCCATTAACGAACTTAACCGTCGTATTTTGACACAGAACCTATCCTGAAAATTTCAAGTCGATAGGACAAACGGTACGCCTGTGAGAGTGCTTTCGGCCGGCATCCAAAAATCTGTCACCGGATTCGTGATCAGGGGGTCCGAATTAGTCTATTCCGACTATTTTCAGCTCAAAATTCGACAATTACAGACATTGTGACGAAATGATAGCACGATGTTCCCATAGAACATGCGCGCAAAAACATCAAGTACTAAAAGCTATAGATATTGTATAGAATTTGATATGAAAATGTGTAGAATATTGACATAATATAGGGGAAACAATTAGGACTTTTCAAATTGAATTGATCATCACAAACAAAAAATGGTCAAAAAATGTACTAGAATGCAAAAAAATCTGAATATTCCATTTTGGTCATTGGCAAGTTTAAACATTATCCTCTTGGAACCATCTTTTTGAGGTGAGCAAAAAATAAAGTGAAACTAAGGTGATATTGCGGTCTAGTATTGAACAATTTTGATAATATTTTCAATTTCAGAGTCTTTTCATTCCACTCCCTAAACTATTGTTGAAGAATCTAATTTGCAGAATATAATAATAATAAAGTAAATTAAAGAAAATTTTAATTGTGCTCTATAATTAAAAAAATCTGTATGGACTGAAAAACCTTGAAAATAAGATGAACAGATAGATATTTGCTATTTCCTCATGAAAAAATATTGAAGAGAACATAATTGTTATAACCTTGTATTATTCATAAGACGTGTTTATACAGTAAATAAAACAAATTGAAATAAAATAAGAAATTAGAAGAAACCCATGAAATTGCAGCGTACCAAAAAAGCTATGCTGTGTTCATATCTTATTTTAATGTGTTTTATTCACAATACAAAAGCGCCTTTGGGACTTTTATTAAAATTCACCTATGTTGCAATATTGACAACTTCACATTTTTGGTGTGTGCTCGAGTTGTCATAGATTTTGAAATTGTTTTGCAATATTTGAAAATTAATGTCCTCAGTAATAATTCAAGGATATAGTCTATAGTTCCTTGCAGTTCTCATCAATATTAAACCAATCAGGAATAGTTTTCTCCAGATTCACAATTATTTTGCTCTTCATATTCTTAACAACTCTCTTGTCCAAAAATTTGTTGATATTTTCATCAAAACCGATCATGCAAATCTTTGTAAATTGCTTCATTGAAGGCGTGGGAGTCTTCAACAAATTTTCTCTCTCAATATCAAAATTTTTGTAGAATATGAGTAGTTCATCTGTGTTTTCAAGATTTTCCTTTCCTTGCAGATTTTGTCGACATAAATCACAGTTATATTTTTTTAATACTTTAGTATAACAATTTTTGAGCTGTTTGAAACTTCAGGAACATTCTCATCCTTTTCAACAAGGAGTAAATTTACTGAAGTATTCATTGCAACGTCATCAAAATCAAAAATATTATCATCATTGTCAATGTTTGTACCAGAATTGCCACTATTAGCTGCCTTTATCAGATTGCTCACAATATTAATTTTAAATGCCGCTCGAAATTATTTTACCGACGGATTCCTATTGTACCCTCCTTTTTGCCTATATATGGAAAATTGGTTCTCAAGAGGATCTTGTATAAGCCGCCCAGTAAATAAAAATGAAAAACCCCTATTTTTTTGATTCAAGAATATCATTTTGACAGCATTGATTGTTTGAAGAAATCCATCAAAACATGGAGGCCTAGTGAATTCGCCTTTTTTGTTAATTTTACCCAATTTTTCAATCAATTCATACCCACTATCCAAAGCTTCTAATACTTGAGGATTTTTATCACTAAGAACTCTATTATAAGGATTGGAATTTTTGAATTGCGTGCTGTTGAGAGCATCAAAGAGATTATTGATTGTTTTTATGAAATAGGCCGTATTTTCAGCTGTCGTTGACTGAAGTTCTCCAGTCCTGATAGCAACTTTCAGTGCAGCAGCCACACTATTACTGAAAAGCTGAGCAGCTAACTTAACACTCATTTTTTCAAATCCATTTGGGTTCAAATGTTTATTAGAAAGTTTTAGGAGACACCTAACTGTCTTACTGATGTTGTCTATTTCAAATACTTTTCTGACATCTGCAAAGTCAACTTTTTTATCCTCATAAACAAATTGCGAGTTCAGAAAATTATTCCTCAAACATTTCAACAGGTGTGGCGTATCATACAGAGCAACACATATTTCTTCTCTAAATAAAAAATATGGTTTTTCTTTAGAAATATCCAACTTTTTGAATAGTTGTTGGTTTACTGCAGATACGTCACAAACAATTCCCGCAGGTTTCAAGCTTACATCCACAAGGTGATCCAAACAATCCAAAAGAAGCACCTTCAGCTCATTTGCGCTTACACCATCTTTAGATACAACATAAGCCACTGGAATTTTCCAAGTAGAATACATTCCTCTGATCATGAACACCAAAGCCTGATTAGCTAGAATAGGTTTTCTGCCCAATGGGCCTAAGTTCTCTATACCCTCAATCATATCAATCTTCTGATTGTAGTCCAAATTTCTTTTCAAACTCATCTCGTCAAACATAACGATGCATATTTTTTCGGAGTTTTTCATTGTATGTGCTTTTAATTTCAATTGTGTTAACATTTTTTTGTTGAAGCCAGGCCAGCAGTTGAAATTTCCCAACCATGCTCTTATAGTTGATGTGCCCGGAAGTGTAACACCCTTCTGTCTTAAATATCTGTACACTGATGGGCTCTTATAGTACAGCGACAACGCTGTTTTTTTTTCAGCAGGTGTCCATGGACACCTCTTGACATGGGCCAGCTGCATCTTCATCAAGCTGGACGAAAATTGGCTCGTACACTCTTTAAAAAGCATCTTTGAAGATAACTGAGCTTTTAAAACTTTTTTCTTTTCATTGTTTAACTGATGTCTCAGGCTAGCATTTTCTTTTCTGAGTCTATCATTTTCCTCTATTAAAAAATTAGGTTTTCGCTTCCTATTTTGACCAATGGGTAGATTTTGTAGTTCACGCAGGTATTGATTCTCACTGCTTTCACTTTCCTCAGATTGCTGTACCTGTGACGAAGTACTTGGCTTATTTCCATATGTTTTGGTTACATATTTAACCTTTAATTCTGGACTGGTTTGAACAGCTTCATTTGAACTGCTTGATTCAGAAACATATTTGGCGGGTACTGCATCAAGAGGTAACCTGTTCGGTAATATTTGTTCTTGTGAGAAATGTTTGCTGCATAAAAGTTTTCTCTTCAATGACTTTGGGCTGACATCAACCAGATTTCCATTTCCTAAAACAAGTTTAGTTTTTAAAAATTAACGTCCAACATCATCAGTATTCTAGCTTTCTATTCGCTAACTGATCAGTTGAATCAGTTGTGAAGTCATTATGAACTGATTCAATTTACTTCGAACTGGACTTGGTCTCTATATTTTGTAAAAAAAAATTGGTTCAAGCACTGACGTGAAGTCAGAAGCTTTTGCGCGTATGTTCTATTGTCCATTCTTCTGTATTGGACACCCTTAATCGAATTTACGAACTCAACTCTCCCTTTCGGATACGCAACCTACCCTGAAAATTGCAAGTCCCTATCTCCTTTCGTTCGAAAGTTATCGAGGCAACGGTCACCCATCTACTGAACTCACACAAGAATGCTGGAATCTCCAACAATATTTAACCGATCGTATTAAAACTTGAAAGTTGGCAGTAGAGTTAGGTTATGAAGGCTCTTGCAAAATTTCAGCAATTTCGAACGAATGGTTACTGATATATAGAATTTTATTTTTTTATTTTCTATGATTTATTAAAAATTTTCTGCAAATGCTATCCTCACCAAATTGTGCAAACATTTTCGCGTTGGTATTCTACAACTAATAACCATGTTTGAAATCAATCGGTTCAGTATTTTTCGAGTTAATGAGGAACAAAAAACCACCAAATTTCAGAAAATTTCAGATGGCTATAACTCTAAAACCGTTTGGCCGATTATGCTCATAAACAAACTGAAATGTCGCGTTCTGGTGCACATCCTAATCTGAAAATTTCAAGCCGCTATCTCATTCCGTTCTCAAGTTATCGTGACAACAAAAATATTTTTTAATAATTTTTTTAAAATTTTCTAGCCATACGATTCGCACAAAATTTCACAAACGTGCTTAGGTTCATATTCTACAACTACCCACCAAGTTTCAATTCGATCGGATTTATATTGGTTGAAAACAAAATTATTACTCGGAAACCACTGGGCCGATTATGCCCATTAACGAACTTGTCCGTCGTATTGGGATGCGCCACCTACCCTGAAAATTTCAAGTTGCTGGCTCTTTTTGTTCTCAAGTTATCGTGGCAACGGCCGGACGGCCGGCCGGACAGAATCAAATTTGACCTCGAATTCTTCATTGGGGAGTCGAACTTAATCGTTTGAGACCATTTTTGCGCGTATGTTCTGGGGAACATCGCGTTATAGTTTTGCCCAAATGTCTGTAACTTTCGAATTTTTTGACGAAATTGGTCTCAAACGATTCAGTTCGACTCCCCAATGAAGAATTCGAGGTCAAATTTGATTCTGTCCGGCCGGCCGTCCGTTGCCACGAGAATTTGAGAACGAAAAGAGCTAGTGACTTGAACTTTTCAGGGTGGATGGCGCATCGCAATGCGACGGACAAGTTCGTTAATGGGCATAATCGGCCCAGTGGTTTCCGAGTCATAATTTTGTTTTCAACCAATATAAATCCGATCGAATTGAAACTTGGTGAGTAGTTGTAGAATATGAACCTAAGCACGTTTGTGAAATTTTGGGCGAATCGTGAGGCTAGAAAATTTTAAAAAAATTATTAAAAAATATTTTTGTTGTCACGATAACCTGAGAACGGAAAGAGATAGCGGCTTGAAAATTTCAGGTTAGGTTGTGCATCTGAATGCGACATTTGAGTTTGTTTATGAGCATAATCGGCCAAACGGTTTTAGAGTTATAGCCATCGGAAATTTTCTGAAATTTGGTGTTTTTTTTTTTCCTCATTAACTCGAAAAATACTGAACCGATTGAATTCAAACTTGGTTATTAGTTGTAGAATGCCAACGCGAAAATGTTTGCGAAATTTGGTGAGGATAGCATTTGTAGAAAATTTTTAATAAATCATTGAAAATAAAAAAAAAAATTCTATATATCAGTAACTATCCGTTCGAAATTGCTGAAATTTTGCAAGAGCGTTCATAACCTAACTCTACTGCCAAGTTTCAAGTTTTAACACAATCGGTTGAATATTGTTGGAGATTCGAGCATTCTTGTGTGAGTTCAGTAAATGGGTGACCGTTGCCTCGATAACTTTCGAACGAAAGAAGATAGGGACATGCAATTTTCAGGGTAGGTTGCGTATCCGAAAAGGAGAGATGAGTTTGTTTTTGGGCATAATCGGTTTAATGGTTTCCGAGTTATATCCACCTGGAATATTATTTCCTTCATAACTCAAAAAATAAAGATTCGATTGAATTGAAGCTTGGTAACTAGTAGTAGAAAATCAGCATAAAGACGTGTTTAAAATTTTTTAAGAACCGTACCCCTAGAAAATTTGAAAAAAATGACGAAAAAAAAAATTTAAGAACCGCCCCCCAAGAAATTTAAAAAAAATCACGAAAAAAAAATTGGTTCAAGCACTGACGTGAAGTCAGAAGCTTTTGCGCGTATGTTCTATTGTCCATTCTTCTGTATTGGACACCCTCAATCGAATTTACCATGGTTAATTTGTTGTCCATTCTCCTGTATTGGACACTTAATTCGAATTTACCATGGTAAATTTGAAATAAGAGTGTGCAATATAGGAGAATGGACAACATAATTAACCATGGTAAATTCGATTAAGGGTGTCCAATACAGAAGAATGGACAATAGAACATACGCGCAAAAGCTTCTGACTTCACGTCAGTGCTTGAACCACTTTTTTTTCAAAAAATTCGAAAGTTACAGACATTTGGGCAAAACTATAACGCGATGTTCCCCAGAACATACGCGCAAAAAAGATCGGTTCAAATAGTGGCATCACAAATGGTTCCGGGTCATTTGGAAAAGCACATATATAATGCATATATGCATTATATATAATTTTTTGAATTGAAAAAATACAATTATTCAACTAAATAACATTTTATTGATCATAAAAGCGCTATATACCCAAGAAACCTTCAAGAAATTACATATTAATATGTTTTTGCAGAAAGCGGAGGCATGTCAAAATGGTTTAGAACTTACCTGAATTCAAAATCCATTTTATGCATCTTTCGGTATCATTGCTTGGAAATCTATAAAATCTAAGGCTTCCATCTTTCTTGCTGGTCATCCCACAATTATAATATTCACACTTATTGCCAGACATCCTAAAAGATGAAATGGATATTTTTGAGAAGGTTAAATTTAATTAATTCGTGCAGGCTGAAAAGCAATCCAAATAAAAAAAATATCTGGAAATTATTCGACAATCAAAGCAATAGGTTTGATTGAAATTCTTGAGTGTGCATCTGCTAACTTGATAGTAAGTTTGTAGGTCCACCCCAAATAAAAAGTAAGCCAGCGACTATTTTTTTTTCACGACAAATTCAAGCAATACGTTTCATTTCTTCTAAAATCAGGCCAGAACATTTAATATTTTTAATTAAATAGAAAAACATCGAAAAAATACATGACAAAAAGGTATAAAGTTTGTTTATTTACGATAAATAGGGTTAGCTTTCAGTAGATTATGAACGGAATTAGAATCTGAATGTGGATAATGTCCAATTTCTTTCATTTACAACCAACTATGTATACTTAGATCGATTTAAATTATTGAATTATTCGAGGCAATTTTAATGGCTTTTGATTTCTTCTAAAATCAATCCACAACATCCAATATTTTTAATTGAATAGAAAAACATCGACAAAATACATGTAAGAGGATATAGAGTTTGTTTATTTACGATAAATAGGGTTAGCTTTCAGTAGAATATGTATGGAATTAAAATCTGAATGTGGCTTATATCCTTTCTTTCATTACGACCAACAATTTCAGTATAATAAATAATAGCCCGAAATTCTCTTGAGCTTAAAACGAATATTCTAAAAGAATAACACTAACAGCAAATTATTGCACTTACCTGTTCTAATATTTTTAACGGTATACTCGATTTTAAGTTTAGCAGCTCTTCTCTCTACCGATACAAGCAAACAACTGAACTGAACTGCGAACGAACGAAAAGAAAGATTCAACCGAAAACCGAATTTTAATAGGCGGCAGATGTTCATCTAGAATATTCGAGGAACCAACTCTGACATTTAGCGAGATACGAATTTCGACCTTATTGACATTCGTTTCCCTCGACTTTATCGCCCCCTGGTGTTAGTTTCTTTTCCGTGGAACGAGATTAGTAGGGAGGTGAGCATACTAGGTAGTCTATATACAATGGTACAAGTGCCCTAAGCGTAGTTTTGAGAAAACTCAGTTTAAAGTTAAAATGCTATCACTAATTCTAGACAGAAACATGGTCAGTAAAATTAATGTATTTTTACTTGTTAGTGATTAAGCTAATACAAGAACGTACAGTAGTATGATTTTCACTCATTAACTTTATGTTATCAGCGAATATTTGATAACACGTGCCCCTTGTACCCCTTGGCTTTTAACCAAAATACTGGAAACGAAATAAAGAACGTAGGCTAAAGTAAGTTGGCATTATATTTTTACAATATATTGTAAGTAAAACAATGAAAATTATATAAACAACTTCACCTATTCCTGCCATCTTCAAGATTTATTCGGAGTCACTGTCATAAAAATTTTCTATTTCCTCAAGCGCAATGTTTACTTCTTCATCCACCTCACAAGGCTGTTCTTCCTCAAAAATAGGTAGTTGTTCTCTCTGCTGGCTCTGTCTAGTTTGCATCTGAGGGTTTCCCTGATAGTCCAATGATCCATAAAACTGGTGATGAACAGGAGGTACAAATGGTAGAAGCTCAACAAGGTCTTTGTATTTTGATGCCTTTATTTTTGTTTTATTTTGTTTAGAGTTCAGCAAAGGTAGTTTATTGGGAACTCTCCCTGCAGTCCTCGAAAGCATGTTGTTCTCTGAAAACGCCACATCCTCATTAACCCTTAAACGGCGAGAATACAATTTTTTTGAAAAAGTTGATAAAAAGTCATTATTTATATCAAAAATGATTTATTATTAAATTATTCATAGTTTTTTTCCTAAAAAAATCCGTACTTTACTCAAAAAGAAGTGTTACCTATAAGTAACGCTAGCCGTTTGTGGGGTACAAATTATTGTACCCCACCATAATCTCGTTTTGTTGGAAAATAACATCATATGGCATACTAGTTTTTGTGAAAAATAACATTACATTGCACACATAATCCCACATCACATTTGATACACATAGTGCGGGTACTTGAGACGCAACCCTCGCCAGCGCATCGCCGTCTTTTATTATTAGGAATACTGGTTAGCAAGTGGTCCAGTCGATCATATCTAAGATTGTCCGAAACCCTGTTTAGAGTAACACTAGATCTGGAAGTCGATGGTTTTCCTGATCCCTTGGGTGCAACAGCAAATTTCGTGAGATATGCTTGTGAAACTTGTCTTCGAAATTCCAGTTGAGTAAGTGGTTGTAAATGTCTGCATTTTCTGGATGTGAACCAGGCGTTTACTACGGAAACATCCAGAAGCCATGTGAAAATCGACCACCAGCATTTCATTCTCCGAATCGATATCCTGTACGTGGATATTTGCTGGTCCATTAGGTCTGTTCCACCCATGCAGCGATTGTACTCAGAAATCAGTCGAGGCTGCGGCACTTGAATGATTTTCTTTTCAGCTTGAGAGTAGCGTTTCACCTGAACAGTTGGGTTTATGCCATGACATGTCGACGCTAGAGTCACTACGTTATTGTCCATCCATTTAACCAGAATGATTCCATCATCTTTATCAATGCTTGAAATAACATCTCCACGTTTCTTGGACTTAGCAATCTCTTTCTTTTTCGGCAAAGTACAATTTTTTGGTACTCGATTTTCTCTCATTGTACCCGTAGCGTAGTAACCTCTTTGTTTTAAGTTGAAAAGTAAATTAAAATTAGTAAATAGATTATCAAAATAAAATTTGAATGGACAAGCTCTCATATGTTCGGGAAGCTCATCTATCATGCACATAAGTGGAGCAGTACACTTTCCAAAATGATTCTCGTAAACCGTGTTTGGTTTTGGATTTTTTCCTTGGTACATGTCAAAGTTTATCAAGTAACCGGTGACAGAATTTAGACACCACATTTTATATCCGAACCTAATTGGTTTGCCACGTATAAACTGTTTGCAGGAATGCTTGCCAAAATATTTAACCATAGACTCGTCGTAGTCTAAATCTTGTTCGGGAATCCAGTTTTCGATAAATTTACATTTTAACAAATCCATCAGTGGCCGCAGCTTCCACATTTTGTCAGTTAGGTTTGGATTCAAGTTATCAGCACAGTGCAAATATTTTATGATTTGCCGAAATATATCTCTCCTCATAGACTCACTAACCATGGAGTTTTTCATGTCAGATTTAGAATCCCAGTAGTAATCTCGCCCTGGTAACTCATTATAGCCTGTAACTACCATTATTCCGATTGCACATTTCATCTCCTCTATGGAAATGTTTGGATTCGGTTTATTACAAAAGAGAGCATATTTATTTGACTCTTCAACAAGCAGTCCAATCACATCATCATCTAAAAATGATTCAAATATATCTAAATAATTCATCGTTTCATATTTGCTACAATCTGGTTCAGGAAACGATTTTATTTTTTCCTCGAAGTCGCCCTTGACTCATGTTATATTTTCCCGTCCTGGGCGCAGAAAAATATTATCTATGTTGGAATCATTAGGGATAGGTTCGGACGTCTCATCCGGTTCAGCATCACCGAGAGTACCTGCGCTTCGAAGAACTATCTCAGCTTTTGGCATTAGTTGCCACCACTAAGATTAACCAATAATCCTCCACTGTCCTCTTCTCCCGAATCTTCGTCCGTCAGTATATTTGCATCAGGAGGCTCAATATATATTTCGCGAATGTCAATATCGTCATCGTATGCAATTTGAATTGCCTCTTCCAACGTTAATCCACGCCTAGAATAGAAAAAACGCAGATCTAAAAATTGGCTATATTTTGTGTACCATAAACAGCTAGCGTTACTAAATAGTAACGCATCCATTTACGGCCATATATATCAAAAAACAGACAAATTATATCTCCGAAAGTATTGGTTTCTCAGAGTTAAGAATTATATCAATGTATTCTTATGATAGAACTGCATCATACAGGAAATTCAATTCAAATAATAGTTTATTTTACAAGATTAAATGAGCAATCTGAGAATGAGAACTGCACCATGGAAGAAACCAAATTAAAATAGCTGAAATGAATTTGACTCTCTCTTATAGAACAGGTTGAAATGTACGAGTATGAACACAGATCATATAATAAAGCTTAGATAGAATAATTATAGCATTCTGGGAAAACATAGAAGTACGATTCATTATTGAAATTTAGAAATTCATCTTAGCAGAAATTGAATTCAAACATCATAGAAGAATTTAAATTCAACAAGAGTGCCAAAAATTATCAATCCAAAACCAATAGACGAATTCTACCCAACAATGAACTCATCCGAAATATTCATTCCTCAATTCCAGTTTTGTTTTTAGTGGAGATATTCTGAACTCAATATTATTAACTTACCATTACCATTCCCATCATCATATGGATTGACCATCGGCATGAAAATATCAACCAACAAAAACTATGATATTATATTATAATTCTCATATTTATACGATTGCTGGAATGAATGACAATGTTATTAACTTACCATTACCATTCCCATCATCATATGGATTGACCATCGGCATGAAAATATCAACCAACAAAAAGTATGATAATATTATAAATCTCATATTGATACCATTACTGGAATGAATGACAATGAGACAACGTCAAAGTTGACGTTATAACAATTCATAGAATAGCCACAGAATAATTCTATCATTGAAATTTTGAAAAATCATATCTCCGAAAGTATTAGTTTGTTAGAGTTAAAAATGATATGAATGGATTCTTATGGTAAAACTCCTTATTGAAAAAAAATTTAATTTGGAATTTGTTCTGTAAAAAAAAAAATTTTTTTTTTGTTACTCCGAAACCATCTGTCCGATTTTGCCCAATAACGAACTTAGCCGAGATATTTATCCCCCAAACCTACTCTGAAAATTTCAACTGTCTAGCTCACGGATTCTTGATCAGTGAGTCGAACCAAATCGTTTAAGACCATTTTCATCGAAAAATTCGAAAATTACAGACATTTGGGCAAATTGATAAGCACTCAGTTCCGAGGAACTAGAGCGCCAAAAATATAGTACTTAAAGCAAAAAAACTACTATAATATGCAAGGCTGACTATATTACTGTCAATAATTACCAATATATAATGATGTAATTTAATAACAAACGAGAAAAACAACTTACTCTAGTCGAAAGTCCATTTTCCAATACCCAATAATATTCACTTGATAGTTTAGCGTATAATTTCCGTCCTTCGATCACACTGACTGAAACAAGCTTCACGAAGTTCTTCCGCAGACTTCTGGAAACAGACTGACCAAAGCACACGTTCATCCAAATAATATACAAATCATTGTTGCCATATTATGCATTGCCTCTTTAGTGTTACTGAAAAGTAACGCTAGCCGTTTAAGGGTTAAAGGTAGACTTGTAGAATAAAGTCCAAAGGCTTTCCTTTCTAAATTGCAGCCACTGCATGTTTCTAATACCTTTGACACCTTTCACAAAATATTTCTGAATAGACTCCAAAGTAAGAAAGTCGTCATCGGCCATTTTATTCACCAAGAATTTTTTACTGGTTCCAGCAATAATATCCACCCAGTCGTTTGGAACATAAACACCTCTTTTTGTGTTCCTCTTGGTATTCTCAATCTTACCGAAGTCCCTATCACAGTGATTATAAGAATGACCAGGAAGCAGAAATTTTAGGTCCACAGTCTCAATTTGTGTCAAATTAACAACATACAGCCAAATCTTTACTGTAAATTGACTTTTGTTCTGACCCCCGCAATTATTACAAAAAGCAGTCAAGTGGGTAATTGTTGGAGGCAATGATTTTATGTACTGCAGCAAACACGATACCATTTCTTCACACCCCCTTGATGCTTACCCCTCGTGCCAAATATACATAAATGCATTATCGGTGCCAATGTATGGACATTAAAATTGTATGTCCAAAGTTGCCGTGCATAATATACTTTGGTGCAAGTTAATACGGGTGTGGGTAACATTTTCTGGAGATCAAAACATACAGCTTTATGGCTTGGGTTAGTTTTTACTTTGCTGTTTTGGCACTTTCAGCCTTACGAAGATGGAGCTCTTTAGCTACGTTTGCAGCGTGTTTGGCTTCCGCATCTCCATGTTCAATAATACTTTGAAACTTGTCACACTGGTTACATGTATCGGTATGTGGTCGATGGAAAGTAAGATTGAAACAAGTGTTAAATATGTGCCTGTAATGAGATAAAGTTACAGGCTCCTTGCCTCGTTCGTCACAAAAGAGCTTATAACAATCATACATTTTTTTCACGTTTAGGTCAGTATTCAGGTATTTCCTATTTGGGGCTTGCTGTCGTGAATAGTGGCTGCTATATCTAGGGAACATCGTAATATGCCCTTTGACCAAATCAGTTTTCTCTTGCGCAGTTTTATTGGTGGGAGACTTTTTTCCGCGTTGGTCTCGAGGTGCAATTTCAGTTTCAGAACCCTTTTCCTTAGAAGCAATATTAGTTACTCGTTTGTTAGTAATATCAAGAGTCTTTAAAAAAAACGCTTTGCAAACCCTTACAGCCCCTAAGTAATAGTGACAGGTCAAGGACTTACCACGTACTGCATTCTGTTTTTTTCTATTTGGCTCTCCTACAACAATAGCTGAATTTAAATAAGAGGATTGTAATTCCCAATTACCTAGGGTCCAGTACGCATTAAAAAAATGGTAGCGCTTTTCTTCTCCTATTTTTTCGTTACATTTATAGCGACATTCATGGTTATACACCTGAAGATTTTTTTCTGCGTGTACTCTACCTTTCCGATCAGTGTACTCTTTACCCATGTTTCGTAGTTTTGACGATTTGTACCTTTTCCATTCTTTCATCCTTTGTGTTTTTTTCTTACCAGGATGCTTTGGCCGTTTTGCAGGTTGTTCTCTTTCTATCTCCTCGTCTGTCTCCTCTTCTTCTACTCCATCTGAAAGTAAAAGTAACATTGTGTAGGACCTCCTTGGTTAATGTAGCACAAGGTTTCAGTATACTTTCAGTTATTTGAGAGAAAAGAAATTACTTTAACCCATAGCCGAGGTTTTTTGTTATTGTTGAGTATGTCCTAAACTCTGCCATTTAAATGTAAGACAATCGTGTCGTAACAGTTAATAGATATTTAAAATCCCCTTTTTAGTATTTATCCGCGAATCACACTGTAAGTAATGTGTAGTGGATGGTTACATTTTGGTGCGAATAATAACTAATCGTTCGAACGTCGTTTATTGAACTCCCCAGTATTAACATTGAACTGTTTTGGTTTTCTACAATACAATATTTATATATCAGCATATTCGGTAATTAGGTAACTGCCTCCGTAAGCGTGAACGCAGGAAGCGTCCTTGTTCCGCTTAACAATTCTTGCGATTCCGCATTTGTTACAATTAGGACAATTACCCAACATCCGAATATACAGGCTGTACACCATCCTTTTCCGAAAAAGAACGCACTTTACTATGGCCACTTGTAAAGGGCGTTTCTTCTCGTTCATGGACAGTAATTGTGTTAAAATAAGCATCAATTACCTACAACCTATAAATATGTAGATACTCATGTACGAGGGTGGTTCAAATATGATCGAGACAAACGTTACAGACGGCGCGCATGCGTGGTTTGAAGGTCGCGGCTGGAGTATACAGTAGCTGGGTCCCTTACAAACAGTGTGACATAGTTTTCAATGCAAACCGGTAGTTTATGCGTGTGCTATAGCTATGAGTGAACGTGAAGTGCCGACTGCCGTTGCGCAACGTATTGTCATTCGTTTTTTAGTGTGGGAAGGCGTTAAAAACACGGAAATTTTTATGCGTTTAAACTTGGGTGCACTATTACACCCCCGAAACGAAAGTGGCGTCTAAAGAGTGGAGGAAGAAGGAGGAGGGGGCGCCAGTGAAAGCAAAGACAACAAGGTCCGCGGGTAAGGTTATGTGCACCGTGTTTTGGGACCGGCAGGGCGTGCTGTACGTCGACTTCCTAAGGACACAACGTTCCATCAATGCTGCATACTACTGTAACCTTCTGAAAACGTACGTGAAACCTGCTTATCGCTCGAAACGGAGGAAAATTCCAGCACGAAGTGCGATTCTTCTCCAGGATAACGCACGTCCTCACACCGCACGTCTCACGCTCGATACAATATCGGAATTGGGATGGGAGCTACTAGAACACCCCCCCTATAGTCCGGACTTATCGCCCTGCGATTACCACATGTTCGGACCACTCAAAGAAGCCCTCGGAGGTCAACGATTCAACACTGACGATGAAGTAGAAGAATTCGTGCGCAACTGGCTCTCTGAGTTACCCAAGGAATTCTTCGATAACGGCATCAAAAAACTTCCAGAAAGGTGGGAGAAATGTGTATCTCATGCGGGAGACTACCTGGAAAAGCTGTAAATTTTTGTAAATTTTTTTGATGGTTAATAAACGTGTCATAGCATTTGTCTCGATCATATTTGACCACCCTCGTACTTACAGTAATACTTAAATACTAACAAACATATTTCTTAAGCCTATTTTTATGTACAGTCAATTTTGTCCTTTGTTATTTTTTATCACACAATTTACTCCTTGCACAGAAATAACACTGAAAGGACCATTATACCATGGATCAAATTTCTGACGATTTTCATTCGTCATTAAGACTAAATCGCCTGGCTTAACATTTAAGATTGTAGATTTCAGATCATACTGAATCTTTCGTTCCTTCTTAGCTATATCGAGATGATTTTTCACCCTGTTCAATGCGAATTGAAGTCTATGCCTTATGATTTGATCATAGGCATCTATGTTATAAAGCGGTTCTATTCTAGTTTTGGTGAATATATCTGCCTGAATGTTGGCTTTCTTCGCAAATACTAACTCATAAGGTGTATAGTCATGATAAATACTTGGTGTTGTATTATAGCAAAAAGCAAAGAATTTTGTCCAAGTATCCCAATCAGATTTAGTTTCATTGGAATACATACAAATGAATTCATTTAGTACTCTGTGATTTCTCTCACATCCACCTATTGTTTGACTATGGTATGCCGTTGATAGTTTATGATTGATGTTCAACAATTTAGAAAGATTTGAAAAAACTCTGTTCTTGTATTCTGCACCCATATCCGTTCTAACTTCTTTCATGGGTCCGTATACAAGCACGAAATTTTGGAAAATTGCCTTGGATATTGTCGCTGCTTCCTTATTTGGAACAGGCACTATAACTACATACTTTGTTAATTCACACTGTACTGTTACAGCATAATGATTACCATAATCAGATTTTTGAAAGGGACCAATTGTATCAATACAAACAATATCAAATGCATTTTGAGGCGTGGGTGTTAACACCAAGGGTTCTATGTGTTTTCTATTAATCTTATTCATTTGACACTTATGACACTGATTTGTATATTTCGCAACATCGCGTGACATACATTTCCACCTATAGAAAGATTTCAATTTTTTCAGCATACGCTTCTGACCCCAATGACCACCGAACAGAGGATCATCATGAAATTTTCGCATTAGTTCCGTTTTTTCTTCCGTATTTGTAATCAACTTCTGAGGTTGGCATAATATAATAGATACATTTTTTAAAACATCTTGACCTATCTCTTTAAATTCTTCTACAGTATACTGTTTAAAAATATCATCATTTAAATTCAATCTCAATAATTTCAAATTCATTCCACCAGCCATTTTATCCAGCTTAGACAATATCTGTGCTAACAAAGAAGTACTTTCAAAATTGTAGGCTTATGCATTTCTCCTTCACTGAAACTGCGAGATGCATATGCTATGGGTAAATCTTGCCCATCAATTATTTGAGATAAAACAGCTCCAGAAGCTTTTTCAGAAGCATCTGTTGTTAAAATGAACGGTTTAGAAAAATCTGGATATTGCAGAATTTGCGGACTGATAAGTGATTGTTTTAGTATCTCAAATGACTTTTGTGTTTCTTCCGACCACAAAAATTTTACGTTTTTGCGAACTAATTTATTTAATGGTAGAGTTATTTCAGCAAAATTTGGAATGAATCTTCTATAATAATTGCAAAAAGCTACAAATCTTTTCACTTCACCTGCGTTAGTTGGAGTGGGATATTTGTTTATGATATCAAATTTGGAATCATCAGGTAGTATACCTTTATCTGTGACTTTATGGCCTAAAAATACAACTTCTTTTCTGAAGAATTTACACTTCTCAGGATTTAGTTTTAAGTTATATGATCTGCAGGTTTCAAATACGCGTTTTAGATTTTGCAAGTGGTGTTTTTCTGAACAACCAATAACTATTAGATCATCCATATACAAAAATGCTTTTTCAGGTGTTAGAGATGCAAAAGCTAGTGACATCATTCTTTGAAAACTATTGGCACTTATTGACATGCCAAAGGGTAATCTAGTGAATCTATATGATCCCGAGTCTACACTAAAAGAAGTTACATCTCGAGAATTTTCTTCAAGTTCAATTTGGTGGAATCCAGAAATTAAATCAATTACCGAGAAAAATTTTGCTCTTCCAAGTTGATCTAGAATATCGTCTATTCTCGGAAGTGGAAATTTATCGGCTATTATTTTCTTATTGACGTTTCTGAAATCTATAACCAATCTCCACTGCTTCTGACCCTTAAGTCCTTTTTTTGGAACAAGTAATACCGGACTGTTGTACTCTGAGACAGATGGTTCAATAATCTTGTTGTCAATTAGTTTCTGCACTTGACTTTTGATTTCTTGCTTTTGAGAAAATGGTGTTCTGAAACTTTTAGTATAAACCGACCTGTTATCATTTAATTTTATTTTCTGTTTGTAGAAATTGTTCACTGTAATCATATCAGTTTTCAAAGCAAAAATGTCTGAAAATTCTTCACATAGTTTTAAAACATCAGGTTTAACATCATTTGGTATGTCTTGATTTAACTGTTTCATCAATTGCGATGTTCTATCATTGTTTTCGATTTCAATATTGAAAATATTATATTTGTCAAGCTCTACAGTTTCTAATTTTAAACTTTCGATTACCACACTCTGAAATGTTGTATTTAAAATTTTGACTAATGGATTATTTGGTTGAATTATAGATCTGGCTACAAAAACACCTGGTAAAATTTCTTTGTTGTGTACCAACAAACATTTTGATTCATTTTTCAGATAATGGATGTGCCTTACAACTTCACAACGAGGAGGAATATAAATTTGATTTGCTTTTAATCCCGTTATGATAGGAATTATAATATTTCTATTCTCAAAATAGATGTTCAAGGTCCAATCGAAATAATCCACATTTGCACCATACCTTATTAAAAAATCTCTGCCTAGTATTCCATTTCCTGGAATGGGAAAATCATCCCCAACTACATGAAATATTTGATTCAATCTATACCTTCCTAGCAAAACTGAGGTATTCACCGTACCCAAAGAGTATTTATGACCATCAGATATTCCACGAATTCGTATCTTCTCCGCTGTATTGATATATAAATCTTCAGGTATTACGCTATGTTTCAATATGGAAATATCTGCTCCTGTGTCAACTAATAAAATATTTTCATTAAAATTATTCTCAATTCCTACTTGAACGAAATTTGAAAGTGTAAGTTCTAACGAATAAATATTCACATTTCCCCCAACTGATTCTGTTGGGGGCTCGTTTGGTTTTCCGATTCAGACTGTGTCTCTAAATATCGGATATTTCTTGAACTATTTTGACGACCCCTATAATTTACATACCTAGAAGTACGAACACGAAAATTCTGCGGGATTCTATTATAACCGTTATTTTGAGAAAAATTTTGATAATTATTATTCGAGTAATTTACTCTTCCTCTAAAAAAACGTGTATTTCCTACGGACCTTCTGTTATTGAAATTTTGTTGTCGGGTATAAAAAATATTGCTAGATGGATTAGTAGTTTTGACATTCACAAATTTTCCAATAACTTCTGATATGCTTTTGAAATTACCTGCTTCAACTACCAAACGAGCCCTTTCAGAACTTGCATTTTCTGATATTGCCTGTACTGTTGCTTCTACGGTGAAATTTTCAGCAACTTCGATTGGTACTCCTTCTGTTATATAAGCTTGTTGAAGCTTTTCAGCCAAACTCTCTATTTCTGCCGCGTAAACTGATGAATCTTTATTGTTTTGTCTAAGGTTTAGTAATTTCGAAGATAAAATTTTTGAACTATCGCCTTTAATTCCGTTTTTCAATTTCGAAATAATTGTATCAATGTCATCAGCATTAGAAATCAACGTACGCGCTTTTCCTACTAGCCGTGTCTTAATGAATGCAACCGCATTGGTTGAATTATCTGTGGAATTCAATTTCAGTAGTTCCAATGAATCTAAAAATGATTGTAGATTTTCTTTCTTGCCATCAAATTGGTTAGGTATTATTTTACCTGCTAAATTGAAAAATTCGACCGAAGGTAAAGCCATTTTTTCTGATTCTGAGTCACTCTCGTCAGTATCGTCTCCTAATATACAGGGATCAATTTTGCTTATATGAAAAGGAACTTTGAATTTAACTCGAAGAGTCTGGAAACACCTTATTATTTTATCGCGATTGTTACTGAATTGTTTTTATATATCTGTTTGTCGAGATCATCTAATTTTTCAGCATTATTAGTTAAAATTTCAACAAATTCATTGAACAGAGTAACCAAATTATCTCGAATATCTAACAAAACTGCTTCGCTTTTCGGAATATTCCTTTTCAAAATTCTCTTTGCGTTGTTGTTTATGGATGTATTGACTTTTGATAATCTGTCTCTTATCTCCTCTACATTTTTAATTGACATAAGTTTTAAATCAAGAAGCCATTCATATTATCAAAAATATATGTCACTTACTTCTACTGTTTGTCACTTCACTTACAACTCTTTTGCTTTCTTACTGCAACCGGCTCCTGGGAAGAATGGATGTTGTGGAGCCAATAGCTAGACCTGGTTCAGCAGATTATTGCTCCTCGCGACCTCTCGTCTGATCTGTTTTTGTAGACGTCCCTTGGTCCATTTGTATAAGACGTAGATCAACACCAATATTGCTAATATTATTACAGTTCCTGCGCCTACCTCATTGATTGTTATACTTCCAGTTGGTTCGGTGTTGTTTGTTGCCGTTTGTGCAATTATGACCTCTTCTTTTGACGTTTTTGAGCCCATCCTTGTTGTAATTTACTCCAGGAGGAAATTCCACTTGGTCGCGTTGGCAGGATCTAAAATTTCCGAGGTTTCGTCGGCAGGATCGCCATGTAGTGGATGGTTACATTTTGGTGCGAATAATAACTAATCGTTCGAACGTCGTTTATTGAACTCCCCAGTATTAACATTGAACTGTTTTGGTTTTCTACCATACAATATTTATATATCAGCATATTCGGTAATTAGGTAACTGCCTCCGTAAGCGAGAACGCAGGAAGCGCCCTTGTTCCGCTTAACAATTCTTGCGATTCCGCATTTGTTACAATTAGGACAATTACCCAACATCCGAATATACAGGCTGTACAAATGTTATTATTTTTTGCCGTAACATGACATTACTTCATTATCTGATACACAATGAAATATTATTTGTGCAAATTTAATTCACCGAAACCTACCTTCTTGGAAACTGTCATTTAAACCGTCGTCATCTTCACCTGGATTGTAGTCAGCATCATCATCGGTGTTATCTGAATATAAAATAAAGTAGTTAAACCAAAAATAGTAGGCCTTACATTAAAATTTGGGGTACAATAAGAGACCTAACCTTAAACATTTCTACAGATTTGCTTTATAAAGAGCGCTAAATTAGACAAATCACGATTAAAATCAAATTGAAATAAAGTTATTAAGAGTTCTAGAAAATAATAAAATATTTAACTTACCACCAAAAAGGCTAGGGATACTATCTTCTGACATTACTATTGTTAATTATAGCAGAGCAATATTCACTCACTTACACAGTAAAACAAGATATCAGCTGTCACTTAGAAGCCAAGAGGTACAAGTGATATGTATCCCTTGGCCTCTATGATAAACTGGTATTCCACAAAGTACTTTTTCCTCTCGCCGCTAGATCGCAGTACGTGATGCACTGATAGTTATCTCTCTTGGCCTCAAACATTTTAATGTATTGAGGTACGCATTTCTGCTTTTAACTCCATTATTTCAAAAAGGTCACTTGTACCCCTTGGCTTCTAGGCTCTTCATAAGTATTTTGAATGGTTTCTCAAATATGAATAAAAAACTTACAGACACCTGGCCAAAATGATAACACGCTGTTCCTGGCAGAACGAGCATGCAGAAATATCATTAATATTTACCACATAAAATTCGACAATTGTTTATCGCACAGAACCTTCAGATATATTATTCAACCCCAGATATCCTCAAAAAATAATTCAATTATTCGAATTTCAATTTCATGATTTCAATAGAGAACTTCATTCTGTTCTCAGTTAAGTTCTCTTTAAATAGGTACCTGTTCATTTTTCATTCTTATACCGAATCGAAATGAATTACACTTATTTAATACTTACGTAGTCCCTCAACACCCGCATCATGTTGAAAAGTAGGTCTCTCTGCAACAGAACTGAATTTCATAACGATTACTGCTTTTTTCAATTATTCCGTCATACGTCTGAGCACCAAATTCAAACTACATCCGTTGGGCAGTTTAAGAAATATTAGTAGAAAATTATAAAATTAAATTTCAAACAAGAATATCTCCGAATCAATCTGCCCACAATGATGAATATTACAATAAATTTCTGGGATATTGAATGTTTATGCTCCTACGTAACACCTATATTAATACAATTTTAAAAGTATACCGTAATATACATATAAATATCAAATTCCAATTTAGTAATGTTGGAATTATTTTAACAATGAACTAAAAGATCTATGATGATGTATATTTCCGACATTTGTTCTAGTAATTGAAAAATATTTTCTACTTACATCTGTCATTTTGTATGTTCAACTCTCGACTGTAGTATAGAATTACAAACAACATGAATCTAGATACAAACCAGTTATCAACATATGTCGTATAAACATGTGTTTTAAAAGGACCTGCACTCTACACGCATCAATACACAAAGCATTTTCTTTATACAGGGTCTTTATAAATGATTATAACATCGCAATTAGCTTTTGAAATATTTTTATTTTGCTGCTTCTTATATGTAGTGTTCAAATTCACGATTACATCCACATAATTTATTTTCTACCATATAAATTCTTCACCCCTAATCGATTATATCTGTAGGAATCTTGGGAATAGGTGTCACCTATTCCCAAAATTCCTACAGATATAATTTATTTTCTGACAATTTATACAATAGTATGTGAAGCATGTATCTATGGGAAATGATAACCACCCTACATTATAGTCCTGTAGCGCTCTTCGAAGATCTGAAGTTCTGAATAATCATCGCTTAGAATGGCCAGATCTAGTTTTCAAACAAACCCTCCTGACCTTACGAGCAACGAAATTTTCCTTTCTGAATTAAAATATTGAAACATTAGTGAATATCCTTGAAAACTAGCGGAGACGAATCAAAATATCCTCAAACTATAATTCTAAATCAAATTTACTAGCTCTGCTTCAAGACTCCAAATTTGGATTTGGACCACATTTCGACCGAAAATATGTCAAAGAATGTCCGCCCCATATATTCTATGCATCTATACCTGTACTATCATTACACGAAGAAATTTGTGAAATCATATTTCATAGTATAATGAAGACATATGTGAAGGAAAACGAGCTTTATTAAACTCAATATTTGTTGATTATGTTAACATATTCGAAGTTTTGAATCATACTATCTTGCAAAAAAAAAGCACTGACGTGTAGTCAGTAATCTTTGGCGCGCGTGTTCACGGTGGCTAATTTGAATTGAATGATGAGTACTTCAAGCTCAGTAGATAGAGCGAGCCGAAGATCTACCCAAAGGATAGTGGACACCATTCACTGTCGGTTCAAAAATTAACAGTGCTGTATCTAAGCTGCCATCAGAATAGATTAACAAAGTTGGAAAAGAACACAAGTGACTCTCCTTAGTCGCACAAGCTCCTAGAAGATTTGGGAGGGTCAGTATAATCCTAATCATGTTAATCGCACGCGCGCCAAAGCAGATTGACTTTTTATACTTTTTCTTTCATTGTTAAGGTAATCTGCTTTTGCGCGCGTGCTATAAACATGATTAGGATTATACTGACCCTCCCAAATCTTCTAGGAGCTTGTGCGACTAAGGAGAGTCACTTGTGTTCTTTTCCAACTTTGTTAATCTATCCTGATGGCAGCTTAGATACAGCATGTTAATTTTTGAACCGACAATGAATGGTGTCCACTATCCTGTGGGTAGATCTTCGGCTCGCTCTATCTACAGAGCTTGAAGTACTCATCATTCAATTCAAATTAGCCACCGTGAACACGCGCGCCAAAGAGTACTGACTACACGTCAGTGCTTTTTTTTTTTCAAGTTCCTTTAACAAATATAGCTATCAATACAGTTTGGCTGTTAGCTTTACCGTAGATCGAAAGAAAATGCGGTTGTGGGACCTCCGTTTGGAACGCAATTGCCTCTTCTCCAAATCCGAACGTATTTAAATATAGATCTACCGAATTTAGTTATTTATAAATTCGCCTCAGGGCCACCATACAGACATTTCAACTCGGAAACAACGCTATTTCCCCCAAACTGACTTGTATCCGTGCACTGAATTGACATGAATATTCTTTTAAAACCTCACAATATCGGCTCATTGCTTCCAACATAACCCAAACAACCCAAAACCACTCATCTGCGCAAGCGCAATATACTCGTGGCTGCAAGTCCTCCCAAAATTACACACCTCACAAAAAACTTCCGATTCTCCAACACTAGTGGTTCAGGAGATATCGCTTCTTGAATCCACGCATGCGCAGACCCTCACCAGGGGATTCTATAGAGGAATAGCATCCGCCACCCCAAAATCCCAATCCTCTCTGACGAAAGCACCAGCAGTTAAATCACTGATGGTCTGCTCATGCGCATAACGAAAAATGCCCGTAAGGGGTAACATCAATTTCGAAATTAGCCCCAGGGCCACGATTAGGACACTTCAACTCGGAAACAACGCTACATCCACCAATCTGACTTCTCGTTGCACTGAATTGCCATGAATATTCTTTTAAAACCTCACAATATCGGGTCAGCACTCCCAACATAACCCATACAACCTAAAAACAGCTACTTCTCTTCTGCGCATGCGCAATCTACTTGCGGCTAAAAGTCTTCCCAAAATCACACACTTTACAGAAAACTCCGATTCTCCAACACTAGTGGTTCAGGAGATATCGCCTCTTGAATCCACGCATGCGCAGACCCTCACCAGGGGATTCTGTAGAGGAATAGCATCCGCCACCCCAAAACCCCAATCCTCTCTGACGAAAACTTCAGCAGTTAAATCACTGATGGTCTGCTCATGCGCATAACGAAAAATGCCCGTAAGGGGTAACATCAATTTACAAATTGGCCCCAGGGCCACGGTATGCACACTTCAACTCGGAAACAACGGTATTTTCCCCAAACTGACTAGTGTCCGAGCACTGAATTGCTATGAATATTCTTTTAAAACCTCACAATATCGACTCAGCACTCCCAACATAACCCATCCAACCCAAAAACAGTCACTTCTTTTCTGCGCATGCGCAATCTACTGGCGGCTAAAAGTCCTCTCAAAATAACACACCTTACAAAAAACTCCGATTCTCCAACACTAGTGGTTCGGAAGATATCGCATCTTTAATCTACGCATGCGCAGACCCTCATCAGGGATCTGGATTCTATGCAGGAATAGCATACGCCACCCCAAAACCCCAATCCTCTCTGACGAAAACTACAGCAGTTAAATGACTTCTCATCTGCGCATGCGCACAACGAAATATGTCCGGAAAGGGCAACATGAACCTCAAAAAAATAGGTTTCGGCATTTTAAGCAAAGTATTTCGCAAAATAGTAGTAATTTTTTTATTTTTTTCATGTCACGTGATCTTCACGAAATTTTGCAAAAGTGTTTGCAGTGGTCTTTTGCATCTAACTACTGAGTTTCAATTTAATCAGATCAGTATTTTTCGAGTTATCCTGAAAACTAAATTTTAAAATTTTTGAACATTTTTTTTGCCACTTTAGGGCCGTCCGATCAAAACAAAACTTCGCAGGCATATAAAGGTCATGATTCTACAATTTGCTGCCAAATTTCAGAAAGATCGAGCGATTGGTTCCGGAAATATTCATTAAAAACGTTTTGACTAAAAACGGCCTTAACTCCGAAACCGCTAGGTGGATTTCGCCCGTTAACGAACTTGTCCGAGATATTTACGCTACAAAACTACCCTGCAAATTTCAACGCTCTAAGTCGTTCCGTTCGAGAGTTATCGTGCTAACGGCCAGCCGGATCGGCCGGCCGGCCGGACCGGACGGACAGAATTGAATTTGACCTCGAATTCTTCATCAGGAAGTCGAACCTAATCGTTTGAGACCATTTTCGACAATTCGAAAAATACAGACATTGTGACGAAATGATAGCACGCGCGCAAAAAGTGTTTCATTTGATGAGAGGAATCTTTGGTTAAAATTAATGCAGTGGTCAAAGACTCACCCTGTATATATATAATATATATAGATATATATTTTTAGTGTCATGGCTTAAAATAAGACTAAAGAATCCGTTAACTTATTAATTATTATTATTATTAATAAGTAAACGAATTCTTTAGTCTCAGTATAAACAATATTCCTAGAAATCTTCAATTTGTTTCAATTTTTAAGTTAAGGTTTAAGTTAAAGTTACCAGCCAGCATAAACTAGCCTTCATAGTGTTTTTAGCTCTTTCAGCGCCTTAGACTTAAAATATTTGTGAACAATATTGATATATATATATATTCTTTTGACTGAGAGCTGTATATGTGTTAGCAGAGGTTGGTGTAACGGGGTACCATACAATTCGACGTATGATACAAGAGCTTAGGGAAAAACCTCAGCAAAAAAACCCTGTCTCCCCGTGAGTGTCGTGATTTGTAACTATTGTTCACAAAATTTACTGCAATTTGAAAATATTGATAGGCATTTATTTCTTCAATATGGACTCCTTCGTCAAAAAACGGAGAGGTTTCTCCAAGGTACCCGAAACTCCTGAAAAATGAAAAGACAAGAGGAGAAGAACGAACAAATTATAAATACTACATAACCTTTCAAAAGTTTCCTCTCACAAATATAATTCTCTGTAGGCGCATGGGTTCTCTTGGAGAAGAATCACCTCCGCTAGTTTTCAAAAATATTCCTTCTTGTTCAGAAATCCCTTCAATATTTGAATTCGAAAAGGAAAATGTTGCTCGTAAGGCCAGGAGGGTCTCTTTCGAAACCAGGTCTGACAGTCCAAGCGATGATTATTCAGAACTTCAGATGTTCGAAGACCGCTACAGGGCCCTTATTTAGGGCTATCATCTCCCATAGATAGATATTTTACTTTGTATCGTATAAAATAATTGCAGGTTATTTCAGTTGAAGATATAGAGATCTCGAAAGGTAAAGGCTGACAAGTTAAGTAATCAGGGAAACTGGAGCAGTTAGAGATAGAGTACATAGATCCAAAGACAGTTATGTTGTCACTCCCTATTCCTATTCTTGTCCGATCATTACAAGAATTACAACCGTAGGTGTATGATATATAAAAATCACACAGGGCAGAAGTAACAAGCAGCGTAGCATTTTGATTGAATCTAGTGATTATCTGAAGTCCACCATTGGTAGCTTTCTCCTGATATTGAAATGTTGGAGCACCTAAAGTGGAGTGAGTCTGATGAACAGATTTATGGCGTCCGTAATCTTTGTAATGGATGAATTGAGTCTTCTGTAGGGGATCATCTGGGACTGAACATTCTGCTGAACAGCTGGCTGACGGACAGTGGATGCTGTCGGTTGGGAACAGGTACAAATCGTTATTCCTTATGTCTCTCTGAAGTCCACCTATATGTCCTGCCACTGGAAAGCCTGGTTCACTCGCTAGAACTGGGACTCCAACATTTTGCTCCATTAGGATCATATAGTTTTCTGCTTTTGGGATTCCCCATGTCAAATCGACAGTTGTCGCATATAGATAAATTGGAGAGTGTATTACGGGAGCTTGATTGGATAAGACCTGTGTATACTTAGTATTATTATATTTTATTGACAAGGTGGACCTCCAAGATGACGAGTAATGTTTTACAACAGGGTAGCAGATGCCGGGTATGATTCTAGCTTGTACCCATAAACATCTTGTAGATGCAAAGGCAGTACAAAAACCTGGACAGTCCCCTTGCTTCACACACCCTGTATAATGAGTTAAGCTTTCCACATCATTGTAAGGCTTATCTCCCATCGAGTATCTGCTGGAAGGAACGCAGTATGTAGGGGAGCAACTCTCTGCCCAATAACAATGAAACTGGGAAGTGACATTCAACGTATAGGAGCATGTTTCATAAACAAGATAGTAAGACTCTATGATCTCTATACTCTCTATCTTGATTTTTAGGATGTCTGTGTCGGTAGATTGGAAGCAGACCTCATTATGTTCACGTAGAATCATTAGCCCATGAGTCTCCGTAGTACATTGTTTGTCCGTTTAAATTCAGAATGGTATTCAATTTGACCTTCAAGGGTTGGTAGGAAATGGTATTGAATGTACCGTCCAGAATGGGTTGGCTTTTGGTACCAAGGTATCAATTTTACAACAAAAAAGAGTCATCTCATATATATACAGTAGAAGTCTGATAATCCGGCACGTTCAGTACCGGCTCGGTGCCGGACTACCGAAAATTCCGGACTATCGGGCAGTCCGAAAATTCCGGTCGATCAGGTGGTAATTATAGGTTAATAAATGAAGTACTAATACACTATGCTAATACATACAACTAAATTTATTTTAATTTACATACTCGTATAATGAAGGGGTTAAGTGGAGTAGCTGTAGGCAAGACTTCGCCTCTTCCACTCATCTGTATTACAGTGATACAATAAAGACAATTTATTATTATTATTATTATTATATAATATAATGTATATACACTTAATGTAAAACATATATTACTTAGATTTAAAAAAGTCACGAATGTCTTTTTGTTTTATAGAATTTTTACGTTTAGTGTAAAAGTTATTCCTAATTATATGCAAATCAATAACTTCTGAAGCACTGTAGCTTGTACTAGCCTCAGCAAAAGTGATAAACTTGTTTAATGATGCAGCAGCTTCTGTTGACTTCACACTATTGAATTGGAATGAATATGATCGCCAATCAAAGGATCTGGGTTGCACCTACCTGGCAATTGTTCCTAGCTTTAAAACCATTGTGTTGCTTCCAGAGGGAGGCTATCATCATCATCCATTCCTGGGGGTGTGGACTGTATCTGGCTCGTTTTAGGGGTGGCACAGAATGATTCTTCTCGAGTAATTTCTGTATTCTTTTTGAGGATTTCGAAGAGATCTACTTTTTCGTAAAAGCAGCGAGACAAGTTGATTCTTACACATCAATCGCATGTGTGTGTCTTCGCGGTAGGTGCTATATGGGAACCCTTTGAATGGCGAGATATAGCGCTCAAACAGAACCTTGACTGTAAAACTAAGTGATTACTCTCAATGAATCTTAATAAGTAACGCGGGGCGTTAACAGCTTCTGCCCAGCTAGTTTTTTCCTTCTCTTCCGTGTCGGCATCCGAGTCACTTTCCTCAAGATTTGGAGTAGGCTGAGGGTTTACTTCACTGTTGATAATGTCCTCATCGGTCAGTTGTTGTTCAACAGGCTCATTCTCGTCGATTAGAAGCCACTCCTCTACCTCATATTCAGACAGGTTTTTCATGGGATTGTCAGCACTTCTAACGACATCCAAAACTTTGGTCAGAGCGTCTTGATCCTTTTCTTTCTCATTAGTCTGTAGAGTTAGGTCAGAAGCAGGGTTTGCAGCTGGCCAAAGTTTTCTCCAGCATTTTTGGAGTGTTTTGTTTTTCACCTGGTTCCAAGACAGTGCAATAGCATAGACGGCATCTTTTACAGTAAACTTTTTTTGATAATCAGTCACGTCACAGTCGGCATTTAAAAGGCCTTGAATAAAAGACCATCTATAGAAGCATTTAAAATTTTGAATAAACCCTTGGTCGCAAAAGGTTCAAGAACTCTTTCCACAACTGACGGACTATTTACTTTGCTGAGATTTTTCACAATTGCCTCTATCTCATCTCCTGTAAGTGCGGGCACCTCTACATTATTAGCAGTATTAAATGCGGATATTCGTCCAAAATTGATAGCGCCTATCCTTTCTGCCCTAATATCCTGCATTGTTGGAACCTTCCAAAGTGCTCTAATGTCTGTGCAGACGTTGAGGTTTGACACACATAAATATATTCTACTGCATACAGCAAAGCACCTATGTGGCTACAAGGTTCACCTGCTCCTGCCATGCAAGTACAATGTGCACTTTCTATGCCTCCATCTTCATTTGAAATAATCCACGCTTTCAAAGGAGGTTCTGTCATACGCTGTGAATGTTTTACCTGGAAAAGTGTAAATATGTATAAACTAATGGTCAATCCTGGCGTTTTTCTAAAAATTACTTACAGTGCCAACAATAACAAAATACTGGTTTATTCTCGCTGCACCACAGTTTTGAACGAATCCAGCTTTGAAATATTTATAAGCGTTCAAGCTCTTCACCGCCTTCATCTGTTGTTCAGTGTAGAAACTCGTCGTGCAAACCAAATAACTGACCATATCTATCAACTCTACAGGTGGAAAATTTGCAGCATTCACACTTAAATTCGTAGGATCCAACGAAAATGGATCTATGTTATTTATGCATTCTATTTTCTGCTTATACCTCGAAGCAACATCAGGGTGCTCTAGCAAGAATTGCTTGAAATAGTCGCTAAATTCACTCATTTTGTTCTTACACAATTAAACACTGAACAGTTACAAAGTCCGTACTTTTCAGCAACTTAAAACTAACTCTAGATCAGACTAAACTTGAAACGCGTATACAACAGAAACTGACAACCACTTTGTTTGTCCTCCAGACGCCATATTGGTTAGTTTGAGGTTATGGCGTTGGAGTGCCCTATTAAATTAAATCAATTGTCTCATTCCCAAATATGCACTTATATAGAATACCCTAGCCACAACACTTTCCATTACCAATAGGAAAAATCCATTGAAAACTTAACTCAGGTGCTTTTCTACATAAAGCGCCACATAGGTCAGACGTAATTAATTTAATAAAAAAAATTTATATTTGTAAATATTTATCATTCTTTCTGGGTTTTCTCTCTCTCAAGCTCTGAAAAATATGTATAAAATTAAAATTAATTATTTTGTAATTTGCTTCTGCGTTAGAAACACAAGATATTTGTCAGAAGCAATCAATCGAACAATGTTGCCTAACAAACAACAACGGAATAACTATATCGTAACATTTCGGAGTCTATATCAGACTCCTTCGTCAGACACAGTAGAACAAAATAACGGGTTTAAGTAAGAAAAAGTCAAAACTCGCTTAATATAAATCTTAACAAACTAAAATGGAACAAAAACATATAAATAACATACAAACACTAATAATGAAATAAAAACACATACATAACATACAAACACTAATAATGAAATAAAAACACATAAACAACATACAAACACTAGTTAAAGTAATAATGAAATAAAAACACATAAATAACATACAAACACTAATCTTGATTACGATCTAAATTTTCTTGGCACTTAATAAACCTTTCTAGGAGATCCGTTCTCCTAGTTCTATCAACAAGTTTTTTTTTCCAACTCTAACTTTTCCTGTTCTCTTTTTTCCTTCCCTTCATAGTATGTTTTTAAGTCATTCTTCATTTCCAATGAAATGTCGTTTCTCCTTTAGTATGAAGCTTGTGGTCCTTACTGACTGTTTCCTTACAGTTATCCTTGTATTTTCCTTATCCTCAAGGTGGATTTCCCTCGAAGTACTACAGAGATTGGGAATATTGGGATGGGATAGGATAGGAATAAAAGGACTTTCTTGGGAGGATGTAGCTATTTCCTGCAACATGCCAGGAGTCTCCGGTGTTTCTAGGAGAGGAGCTACGGAAGTGCTTGACAGAAGTAGAAGAAGTCTCACATTCCTTTTTTTTTCCATAAATTTCGTCGAAGTCATTTTCGAATTCGAATAATCTTAAGCCCCTTCCAGTCTGTCTATTATTATCAACCACTTTCTTATAGTTCCTCTCCAGAACTTTCCACCGGTTCTCGCATTTTGATGCAGATACTTTTACTCGAGTCATTGCTGACAACTCCTTAGCTACAACCTCCCACATAACTCTATTCGATTTAACTTGGAAAGTTCCCAATCTTGCTTTATATTTTTTGAACAGCTCTATCCAAGCAAGTGTTCTTTCCCTGTTAAAACCCTTCGTTTCATGAATATTGTTTTTGTCACAAAAAAAATTTTTTTTTATAATTCCTGTTCTTTAAGTCATCAAAGAAACCCTTTCCATAGAAAATTATTTATTTTTTCTTTCAAATCACAAAATACACTATGTTGCAAATTTACAACAACATGAAATTAGAAGTTAAATTTAGTAAATTTACTGCAAATGAAAATTTGTGAAACAATTTTTATCTTTCGTCAAGCATAAATGCACTGCACACTTTTCACATTTGAAGTGTGTGAATCCTTTACAATTAGGCATTTTGCATCTCTGACGAGATGGGTCATACTTGATCCTGTGTGAAAACTGATCCATTCTCACATTCTTTGGAGGAGCATGTGCTATAGGTCCCCTTTGACGTTTAGCAGTCAATTCTTCCTCAACCTGGCTTGTTGATGGTCTTCCACGTTTTTTATCAATTACGCTTCCCAGACGGCATAATGTTTCTGCGAGCTCAACCCTGAACTGCCAAAGGGACATATGATCTGTCATATCATTTGACTTCTTCACTCTCCTCTGTAGCAGCCAAGAATTTATTACTGTCACATCAAGTAAATGGAAAAAAACTCTAAGATACCAATTTTTTGATCGGATATGAATTTTGTACCGACCTATATGACTATCTAATAAGTCCACTCCTCCCATATGCTTATTATATTCAATAATAACATGAGGGCAAGGAACAGTAATTTTTTTCTTCTCTTTCCGATCGAAGCGTTTCACATCATGATGTGGAAGTTCCCCAAAACAAGTAGATGCTAGTGTGACCACTTTATTGTCATTCCAGGCAACGACACTCAAATCAATCCCATCAATGTTGGCCACATACTCTTCAGAAGTTCCACGAGGTTCTTTTTTGAAAACTTTGTCACCTTTTAGTTTATTATTGGGAATCCTATTACGTCGAATTGTGCCCAACATATGGATTCCCTGATTAGCCATGGTAGTAAACAATGGAACTGAAGTGTAATAATTATCACAATAAACTTGGTAGTTCATATTTTTGGGAATGATTCTTGTCAGACGGGTTACTACATTTGCACTTGCCCCTAAATCACGTTCATCAGGCAAAACTCTAGTGAACCAGTTAGAAGATCCATTATATATCTCGAAATTGTACGAAAATCCTGATGTGTCACAGAGCATGAACAACTTGAAACCCCATTTATGAGGTTTCATGGGATTATATTGTTTCAAATGGTGCTTTGCCTTGGTAGAACAAATTTGTTCATCAATTGAAAGCTTCATTTCCAGTGGAATTGCAGAAAATTTTCCAATCAATTCGGTAATCACTGGCCGTATTTTATGGAGGTTATCGTAGTGGGGATCATTCTTTTCTAGCAATTTCGAGTTATCATTGAAGTGAATGACACTTTTCATCAGCTCAAATTTATTGATGGTCATTGCAGAACGAACACTTGGAATGCCAATATCTTGTCTCCAGTAACAGCGAGTTCTTGGGAGTTTTGCTACCGACATGTACAAACATATCCCCAGGAATTTCTTTATTTCTAATGCAGTTACATTTACCGGCCTATTTGGGTTCTTCTGGACACTATATAAATTACTCTCCTCCATAATTTGTTCTACGAATTCATCCGAGAAAAAGTACCTGAAGAAATCGTAAGATGTTTCTAGATTTAACAAATTGTCAGGAAGTTTTGAATTTCCTAAGAATTTTAGAGCATCTTCTTGAAGTTTTAGATTTTTTTTGCGCCAAGAAATGTCTTCTTTCCTATATTTTTTGGATTTTTCATGTTCGAATACTGTTTCAATATTTTCGAATTCCCTTTCAGCAATCTCAGAGGTACTTGGTGCAATAAGATTGGCAACTTCTTCATCAGAATGTGTGGAATCTTCCAGAATGTTTTCTACAATACGAGTCTCATCCTCTTCTGGAAAATAGTGCGGATCAGCTAAGCTATCTGTATCGGAAAAATCCTCGAATTCGTCTTCACTAATATCAGCAGCCCAATTGGCTGCAAGCTCAGCCAATTCAGCATCTGTTAGAGCCTTGTTTCGATTTTTTCTCGAATAGGACATTATGGCTGAAAACGAAGAAATATGTAGGATAGTTCCATAGTGTTGCAAATTAGCTACAAGCAACCTTTTGCGTACTAGCGGTCACTAAAGACTTTTCAAGATCAAATAAAACATCCGCTTACCTTCTTTCGATATAGCACGACGAGTTCAAAAGCACAGAAATTATTTTCACAAGTGTTCACGACAGCATAAACAACATAAATGGAGCTAACATTCACCCCAGTAAATATGAGAATATAATATTTCCAAATACTACCCAAACTGAAACAGTCAGGAGCAAGATTTGTTTCTAATGAAATAAGAGAGAGCGTATCAAATACGCTACAGCATGAAATCAGCCGTAAACCGTCAAATACAGGGTTGCCCATATTCGACGGACCCATGTTTTTTTTAAAAAAATCAAAGAAAAAAATAAAAATTTGGCGGTTGGCAATCTTAATCATTTAATTTGTTCCAAGTAGATTTGTTTACATCAATTTTTGAATATGATATCTCTCAAATGGCCGCCTCTGGCGTTGATGGCGTATTGTGTCCTTTTTGCAGCATTTTCCATCGTTTTCGCCAACATTTCGGCCGGAATAGCGGCTATTTCTTCACGAATGTTGTCCTTGAGCTCTTCTACGGTCCTTGGCTTGTTAACGTAAACCTTTGACTTCAAATATCCCCACAAGAAGAAGTCAGGCGGCGTCAAATCGGGCGAACGCGGTGGCCAGTCCAAATCACCACTTTTCGACATCAAACGGCCCGGAAACAAATTCTTCAGAAAATCGATTGTTATGCGACTTGTGTGCGGTGGAGCGCCGTCTTGTTGAAACCAGAACTGCCTCATACGCTTTCGACGAATAATTGGCATCACAAAATTGGCCATGATGTCGCGATAACGCTTCTGGTTGATGGTAACAGCATGGCCATTTTCATTTTGGAAGAAAAACGGCCCAATGACCGTTTTCGCACTAACGCCGCACCAAACTGTGACTTTTTCGTCATGAAGAGGCTCTTCTTGAATCTCCTGAGGATTTTCAGTGGCGTAAATACGGCAATTTTGCTTATTTACGGTCCCATTCAATGTGAAATGGGCTTCATCGGACATGATAATTTTGTTCCAAAATTGCTCGTCATCTTCGGCCATTTCGATGACTCTTTGGGCCCATTCCAATCGACGAGGCTTGTCCACAGGCAACAATCTTTGCGTCAATTGAATTTTGTACGGGAACAAATGCAAATCAACGCGAATAATCCCTTGTAAAGTGGACCGAGCCATGCCCAACTGCTGAGAACGGCGTTTTTGGGATGTTCTTGGGGACCTCTCAACACTGGCTCGTACGGCAGCGATATTCTCGGCCGATCGCCTTGGTCGACTTTTATTTGGCCTCTTCGGATTAGAATAAGCCTCACCAGTCGAAAATTTTTCGTATAAACGCTTAATGGTGTTCTTAGAAGGCGCACTTCTCACATTTTTTAATATTTTAAAAGCACGTTGAGTTTTCACAATTGACTTGTTCTGTTGAATGTAAATTTCAACTATTTCAGAGCGCTCGCGTGGCGTGTATTGTTGCATGGTAAAAATCTGCTTGGACTGACGCTTCAAACGCGGTATGTCATTAAGCGATCTGACATCTCTGTCAAAAGTTATGGCGTTGCCAGATGGGTCCGTCGAATATGGGCAACCCGTTAGTGGTATTCAGGCGCTCTCGAAATAATATGTTGCAAATGTGCAACAAAATGAAACGAAGGGTTAACGCGTGTCACCTGTAAAATCATTGAGTTTACCACGCCTGGAGTTGTGCGGTGCTTTGTTGCTGTCTCGCTTGTTTACTACGGTAAATCAATCGCTGACAATGGCATTTGATGCCATTTATTTGTGGTCGGATTCCACAATTGCCCTTTCTTGGATTAATACCGAACCTCATTTATTAAAAACATTCGTTTCCAATCGCGTATCTGAAATTAGACGATTGACGCAATCCTGCCAGTGGAGGCACGTATCATCCGAGGAAAATCCCTCTGATCTTGTCTCACGAGGCCAAATGCCCTACGATTTCACGCAACCTGGCATTTGGCAGCACGGGCCACCATGGTTAAACCAAGAATCAGGCACTTGGCCTATAGGTAAAATTGCATTATCTGAATTACCTGAGTTGAAACCGATTTTCGCCTCGAAAATTTGTATGAAAATAGAGTTGTTCAACAATGGAGACCTTCTAGAAAAATATAGTTCTCTGTCCAAACTCCGGCGCATTATTGCCTACATACTTCGCTTCCTGAACAATTCAAAAAACCCGTCAAAAAAATATACCGGTCCGCTGGGAAGATCGGAGTTGGATAAGGCACAAAAAACTATCTTAAGGGCCACCCAAGGTACCTCCTTCCTCAAAGAAATCAATTTGTTGGAAAATAACAAAAAAATTCATGATAAGAGCCATTTGATTCCACTCAACCCTTTCATAGATGATGAAGGAATACTTAGAGTGGGCGGTAGACTGTCTCACGCTTCGATACCTGCGGCACAACGGCACCCCATCTTATTACCTCCCGATCATGCAGTAACGCGTCTCATCATACGCGAAGAGCACTTGCGTTTAAAGCATGCCGGCGCTCAGGCCACCCTATACTCGGTTCGGCAGCAGTACTGGCCTTTGAATGGTCGTAACGTGACTTGCAAAATAATACATCAATGCATTCCGTGCTTCCGAATTAAACCACGAGGTATTGATCATACCATGGGAATTCTTCCCGGTCATAGAGTCACTCCTTCTCGTCCCTTTTTGAATGTTGGGGTGGATTACTGTGGTCCGTTCTACATAAAAGAAAAACGATTCAGGAACCGCAACAAAATAAAGGTGTACGTGGCCGTGTTCGTTTGCATGTGCACCAAGGCCGTTCATTTAGAGCTGGTAAGTGATCTCACCACCGAGGCCTTCTTATCGAGCCTCAAGCGCCTCTTTTCCAGAAGAGGAAGGTCCTCCGCTATACATTTAAGTTTTGCAAGCGAGCTGCTTTGTTCAGAAAATTGAATCTGCGTATCCCAACATGTGAAGTCAGGGACGCAACATACTGCCGGCCTTGAACTATCAAAGTTCAAAACAAATGAGAGTAGTGTGTTCATAATTCAGAAGGGTACAATAACATAATATTTACAGACTAACATAATATTTATAAAATAACAATGAGACAAAATATGAAATGGGTACAGTATATACATTTATACCTAATTTTCTATAGAGGGAGAGGACAAAGCTTTCTTACACATCGCTTGTACTCTCCTGTTTTTGTCCTTAATGTAACCACTCTGACGACGTCGTCTTCGCCTGGGTGGATAGAGATTACGCGTCCCAGTGCCCAATGCAACGGAGGAAGATTGTCTTCCCTAATTAGAACTAAGGTACCAACTTGAATGTTATGGGCATTGGGGGAACGCTTGCTGAAACATATCATGTGGTTCAGGTATTCCTTGTACCACCTTTGCCAGAAATGCTGTTTCAGCTGCTGTGAATGCTGCCAGGATGACAAGCGATTTGAGTATATGCTCGTCAAGTCGTCCTGGGGAAAGCTTGTCAAGGCCCCACCAATGAGGAAATGGCCAGGAGTTAGAGGAAGAAGGTCATTGGGGTCAGACGACATGGGCGATAAGGGTCGAGAATTCAGGATTGCTTCTACTTCTATCATGAATGTCTCTAGTTGCTCGTAGGTGAGCAGTGTGTCACCAACAGTTCGAAAAAGGTGATGCTTGAACGATTTCACGGCTGCCTCCCAGATCCCTCCAAAATGGGGGGATTTGGGAGGAATATAATGCCAAGAGATTTTCTCGTCCTCACAATATCGTTGCAATGCTTTATTGTGATCATCCGAAGTGAACAAGGCATGCAGCTCATTTAGCTTGCCTTTGGCCCCTACAAAGTTCGTAGCATTGTCCGAGTATATAGCGGAGGACCTTCCTTTTCTGGAAAAGAGGCGCTTGAGGCTCGATAAGAAGGCCTCGGTGGTGAGATCACTTACCAGCTCTAAATGAACGGCCTTGGTGCACATGCAAACGAACACGGCCACGTACACCTTTATTTTGTTGCGGTTCCTGAATCGTTTTTCTTTTATGTAGAACGGACCACAGTAATCCACCCCAACATTCAAAAAGGGACCAGAAGGAGTGACTCTATGACCGGGAATAATTCCCATGGTATGATCAGTACCTCGTGGTTTAATTCGGAAGCACGGAATGCATTGATGTATTATTTTGCGAGTCACGTTACGACCATTCAAAGGCCAGTACTGCTGCCGAACCGAGTATAGGGTGGCCTGAGCGCCGGCATGCTTTAAACGCAAGTGCTCTTCGCGTATGATGAGACGCGTTACTGCATGATCGGGAGGTAATAAGATGGGGTGCCGTTGTGCCGCAGGTATCGAAGCGTGAGGTGTCTACCGCCCACTCTAAGTATTCCTTCATCATCTATGAAAGGGTTGAGTGGAATCAAATGGCTCTTATCATGAATTTTTTTGTTATTTTCCAACAAATTGATTTCTTTGAGGAAGGAGGTACCTTGGGTGGCCCTTAAGATAGTTTTTTGTGCCTTATCCAACTCCGATCTTCCCAGCGGACCGGTATATTTTTTTGACGGGTTTTTTGAATTGTTCAGGAAGCGAAGTATGTAGGCAATAATGCGCCGGAGTTTGGACAGAGAACTATATTTTTCTAGAAGGTCTCCATTGTTGAACAACTCTATTTTCATACAAATTTTCGTGGCGAAAATCGGTTTCAACTCAGGTAATTCAGATAATGCAATTTTACCTATAGGCCAAGTGCCTGATTCTTGGTTTAACCATGGTGGCCCGTGCTGCCAAATGCCAGGTTGCGTGAAATCGTAAGGCATTTGGCCTCGTGAGACAAGATCAGAGGGATTTTCCTCGGATGATACGTGCCTCCACTGGCAGGATTGCGTCAATCGTCTAATTTCAGATACGCGATTGGAAACGAATGTTTTTAATAAATGAGGTTCGGTATTAATCCAAGAAAGGGCAATTGTGGAATCCGACCACAAATAAATGGCATCAAATGCCATTGTCAGCGATTGATTTACCGTAGTAAACAAGCGAGACAGCAACAAAGCACCGCACAACTCCAGGCGTGGTAAACTCAATGATTTTACAGGTGCAACGCGAGATTTGGAGCAAACTAGTTGCACAGTAATATTTCCCATGGCATCCACAGATCGAACATACATACATGCCCCATAGGCCTTCTCACTAGCGTCGCAGAAACCATGCAATTGTATATTAACTGCTCTGGCAGTTAAAATGAAACGGTCGAACTTAACCCCCTCGATCAAGGGTAGTTGCTCTTGATATCTTGACCATAGGGTATGGATTTCAACGGGAATAGATTCATCCCAACTTACTCCGGCCTTCCACAACAGCTGAATAATAATTTTTGCGTGCAAGATAACAGGATCTAATAACCCCAGAGGATCGAACAATTTGGCAATCTGCGACAATATGGTGCGCTTCGTAAAGGCCTTGGGATGTATGGATATATTCACGGAATGGAATATGGTGTCTTTTCGGGAGTTCCATTGGAGCCCTAGTGTCTTCACCGTCGAGTCTAGATCCAGTGGCAGATGGGTACTATTTTGAGTAACTAACTGATTCGGTATCAAGGAGGGTTCGTTAGAAGCCCATTTTCGAAGATGGAATTTGCCCATCTTCAATAAGGCAATGAGTTCGTCCCGGAGAAATTCAGCCTCCTCTCTACTAGCGGCGCCGGTCAAAAGATCGTCCACGTAGAAATCTCTTTTCAAAACCGCCGCCGCGATAGGGTGACGGTCGCCTTCGTCCAATGCTAATTGGTGAAGAGATCGAATGGCCAAGAACGAAGCGCATGATGTTCCATACGTGACGGTGTCAAGAGTGTATTCTTGGATAGGATCCCCGGGATTTTCGCGAAAGAGAATTTCAAGGTTGAATTTGTTTATGAATAATACGCAATCAATGAGTGATTCTTTCTTTCTACTTTAAAGGCAGAGATACTATCAGGACATATTAATTCACATTGATCAGAAATATGAGTTACATTGGAACTGAATGAGATAGATCTATCACTCAGAATGGGATCTAATGCAAGCATATATGATATCCCTAAACCTTTACAAAGAACGTGGCCTAGTGTATTTCCAAAATTCGTATTTGCTCTAACATTTATTCGTGCACCTTTTAAACATTTAGAGCAACCTGTTATATTTACGAATACTAAGTTGCATTTGTTAATGTAAAATTTATTAATTACCTTCAAATTTCGTAATTGCAATCCCATCTCTACATTAAATTTCTTTCCTGTTAGTACTAATTCTTGGCCATAATTTATTAATGTATTATCACCTAAAATTAATGGTACTTGGTTACCCTTAGAAACCTGTAGAATATCAGGATAATCTAAAGAGCATCTTACATCATCCATTGAAATCGAACATGAGATCAGATTGCTATAAGGATACCTGCAATCCTCTAATGCTTTTGAAGTAATAGAATAAAGGCTACATTGTATAGGGCTAATATTTGACGGTTGAAAGCTCCCCACCATATTACAATTAGGGATATGGAATAGATAAGATGAACTATTACTTCTATTCCTATAAAACATCAATTCCCCAAAACAATCATTCTCTATATTTATGGGCTCCATCTTAGAAGAAATAATACCAAGGGTTCCATTTATTATACTAATGTCATCTCCTTCTTTGAGGTTATACTGAGCCTTTGATACAAAGCCATTCTGGTTGTAGAATTCCACAATTATACCTGTTTTTATTTCCCATCTAGAACACCTGAAAACTCGAGTGTACGTTTGATGTGGACTCATCAGCAAAGACCATGACCAATATTGACAGGACCTACCAGGTAATATACAATAGGCACTAGAAGCCACCAAATTACAACCTACCGAATTTATTGATGATTCCTCAGGAAGGATATTTAATTTCGAGCATCCATTTGAACCTGGCCTAAAGAATGTAGTATTGGACTGCTGGCAGCATTCATTTCCAATTCCGCAATTTCTTGATAGAGGACATGATGATTCCCCCTTAACTATCAATTTCACTTTATTAGGAGTATAATATAGAGTCTCTTGGTTGCACGATAAGCTCATCTGCCTACTAATTATTTTGAGGAATCCAATTTTAAACCCAAGTGGTGTTTTGAGAATATAACAGGTCTCTTGGTATTCATTATAAATATGGAAGGAGACTGAATTAATAATGTCACAAGTTAAGGAGTTTGATTTATCTTGAGAACATTGCTCCATTGGAATATTAAGGGTGAAAGTCTTGGTGCAACCTAATGAAGGGGGAACAATAATGCATAAGAATAATACAACTACTAAAGGAGTTAATTCAATCCTCCTTTTTTGATAGTATAGCTCCCTTCTTGATGATTTAACCGGACTATGATTCACCTTAATATCATTAAGTGGTATGTTTTGATAATCATTATCGCTCTCCCGTCTTCTCCTAAACAGGGCCCTGTTGATCTTCAAAAATAGTTTCCATAGCAAATTGGCCAACAAATATAAACCATAAAAGAAGACATAGAATAATGGCGTTAGCATAACCAACATTAATATAATTATTGCTGCCAGAATGCTTATTATTATCCATTGCCACCATACATAACAGTGCACTTTATTCCATGTATGGAGTGACCAAGCCGTTTCAATTTCACTACACGGGCTCAGAGCTCTTATATCCAATATCTTAGTACAAGGCATCATAAAAGAATTTGTAAAGATTTCCACCTCCAGGAAACCGCCATGGCTATAAAACTCTGTTGGGATATTGATATTAATATCTCTCTTAGTTATATTATCCAAATGAGCCATGAGATCATCTGATCTAATATTTATAAATCGGAAGAATGTGTCAACGGACCTATTCTTCATGGATAATTTAATAGAATGGGCAAATTGTTCTACATCTATAAAGTGGCAAGGATTAAAATTCAGGTTCTCATGGTCCCTCTGAGATTCAGGTAGAATGATCTGCCTCTTTGTCCGTATAAGATTAGGAAGAATTATACTTTCCTCAATGCCAAGAGGTGTCTTCAGTCTTATGGCTTCTCTGGTTTTATTGGGGTTGATTGAACATGAATAACTTGTCACATTTATAGAACCTAATTTTAGACCTTTCATACATTGGAAGTATTTGCAGAAAGTATCATCCCCTTCAATATTAATAGTTGTTCTATTTACATTCGCTATCTTCCCTTCAACCAATGATTTTAATTCATCATTATTAATCAATGTTTTGTTATCCTTAATGCAATTATAACTAGTTAGTCTTAAAGGATCAACAATATGAGATAAAGTTATATTCAAAGGTAGATAAATGGGCTTATTATCTATTATAACCGCATGATTATCAAGCCAAGAAGATTGAGTGTGCTCGCAATTGAGGTCTCCCCCTTCATTGCCATCCCTAATGGTTGAACAGTCTATCAATTTATTTCTCAAAATCCTAAACTTCTGGTCTATAGATATCTCTCCTTCTGATTTTATATAGGAATATATGGACACAGCAGTGGCCGGTTTATAACTTGTTGTATTGAATTCAGATTGTAGACTACAACCTCCAGTCAATCGTCCTTTTATTATATTACTATAATTGCCTCCTTCAATTATATCCTTAATGAATATGGGTATTAAGCAAGGCATCAACGGTATAAATAGATCTTTTACTCTTATATTTATATGACTCAACAATAATGCAGAATCATATGGGATATCTTTTATTAAGCCTAACCCACAGATGTCTTCAATAGTATAATTATCTGAATATTCAATTGAGTCACACAATATAGTTCTATTCATTGAGATGAGATCAGGAATATCGTGGTACATGGTCCTAACAGATTTTTCAAATTTAAGATATAATGGGTCTGACATAGCATTACACATTCCCTTTTGAGGACAGAGAACCAATTTGTTTTGTATATCCATCCATAGGTCATAGGTTAAAGAATTAAAGTATTCCCCATCATAAGCTTCCATAGTATGTATCTGTCTTTTAACAGAGTCATTTGAGAAGTAGACTTCTTTTACATCCCTTGTTATGTATAACAATTCATTGGAATCTAAGGGTTCTTCATTGTCAAGTTTGGAAAGCACATTATTAGAAATTAATAGTTTGGATGATTCAGGTGATGAGATATTATTTAGAGCTACCATGGTAGAGTTTGAGTTTACTAATCTCGATGAATCATTGGCCTTCTTAGTTTTCACATCCAGGATTGAATTAACCATGTCTAAAGAAGAAAGATCCCTGCTAACCCTATGTAGCACCCTTCGGTCAGTTAATCCAATTCCTGGGTTCGGTGGTGATGTTCTTTCAAAAGCTGGGTAAGATGTACGATCCTTAAATGCTTGTTTGTTTAAACTTGATTTTTGAGAAACTGATCTAGATGGGCTGGATCTTGCTCTTGAGTATCTATTCTGACTTAGAGTTATAAAATTCCCCTTCTTCAAAGTTATGTCATGATTCATTCTATGAGATATTCTTATGGAAGATGAAAGTATTCTTTTCCCTGCTAATCTTTTATCAGGAATTAAACCAAGGGTGCCTATATGACTCCTCCTTAAGTTAGTTGGGTTAATCATATCCCATTCCTCTCCTTCAAAATTGCTACCATTTGGCAATTTTAAAGTCTTCCTTTGAGAATTAATTTCGGTTTTGATATATATATCCTTATTTAAATCAATAAAATCAGCTATAAATTTAGGTAGTTCTTCATGGGATGTAAGGTTGAATTTGACAAACTTGGAAGTTTTATAAATGGGCTTAACAGGTAGGATTTTCTCAACTCCTTCAGGGGTATATTGCAGGTCCTCAGTAGTCAGTGGTGTCTTCTGATTTATTTGTCCTAATTGATACTTCCTAAAGTCATCTAATAAATCAATCTTCTCTAACCCAAAAGTATTTTCAAGGCATTTTAGGGTCACTTCATCTCTAACATAAGTTAGCTTTGAGTATAATTCTTCCATCATGGTTGATATAATTCTGGCAGAACTTGAAGGAAATACTTCTATTCCTATAGGACGATCAACTGCCATATCAGTTACTTCCTCAAGAATTGACTTCCTAGGATTGAAATAAGGGGTATGATATAGCAAACCATCTTTCTTTAATAACAATGTATCTGTTGGAAGGTATGAGACGGTAAGGATCCCTTGATCAATAGCTAATATGTTGATAATGCTTACTATATAGTCCTCAAAAGTCTCATTACTTTGAATATTAGTTATCCTTAGGTTTGCTAACTCCTCTAGTATTGTCTCTATCTCGCTGGCCTGAGGAGAATACATTATATTATAGGAGAGAGTCTGAGCAACCATTGTTAGTATAAAGCACATGCTGAGCAGCATTTTAAGGAGGTCCGTTTCTTCTAGCTAAAGAAAGGTACTGTCCTGTTTCGTTTAATATATAGAGTACAATTATGTGATATATCTATTGTATCACAAATGATAATCAATTCTTTAGGGAAGAAATAAAGTAAGCCTATATTATTTATGTTGATAATTATAGAGACTAAAATTAATATGAGTAAGACAAGCTTGATACACCTATATATAAACTTAATGAAATTAACATATATGGATAAGATAGAGCTTACAGTTATAATACACATAAATTGAGAGTCTAATCAAAAGCAGCACCCTGATGCCAAGGTATTTAAATACCCTAACCCTGTATATCAATCTATATAATAACACCTGTAAATGAAGCCGTAAATGAGACTATAATAGAATGAGATATTTTAGATGAAACAGTTATCTACTTATCTTTTATCTAATTCCTTTAATCTCTTTTTTCCCGTTCTTCTTTGTGTGCCACGAATGAAATGTCGTATTTCAAGGTTGAATTTGTTTATGAATAATACGCAATCAATGAGTGACTCTTTAATACTGGTCTTGTATTGTAATACAGAAACAGAACACATCAAGTCGCACCTGTATGTGGCCTGCGCAGGAGGTGGCGCACACTCTATAATCTAATACTACAACAGATAACACACGTCATCAGGATGTACACGGACTTGACGGTACATTTTCTCAATGTCCGCGGTCAAAGCGAATCTATGTGAGCGGAAACGACTGAGAATCGAAAATAAATCTTCCTGAATCTTCGGACCTACCATGAGCGTCTCGTTCAGAGAGATTCCCGACGAAGTTTTCGCGGAACCGTCAAAGACCACTCGTAACTGAGTTGTTAAACTCTCTTGTTTAACGACAGCATGATGAGGGAGGTAGAAGCCGCTTCTGGGATCGTGTTTATAACACTTCGACATGTGTTTTAAACTGCGGTAATCCGACAAAAAGTCACAATAATCTTTTCTCAAGCCGCCGTCCTTTGCTAATCGTTGCTCCAACGAGAAGAGGCGCCTGACGGCCAGCTGGTGCGAGGTACCGATTTCAGATTTATTGCTTTTGAAGGGTAGGCGCACAATATACCGACCCCCCGGAGACCTTTGCGTATTAGCCACAAAGTGATCTTCCGCAAGCGTTTCTTCCGGTGAACATATTATCTCCTTACCAGGTAACTCCTCAATTTCCCAATACCTCGTTAAATTTGTATCGGCGGGATTAGAATTAACGCTAAAGCATTCGGATCTCGGCAGTTGCGACCCAGCAGTCGCGACGCGGCAGCCGCGTCCGCAGTCGCGGCACACCGCTCTGAAGGGATTTGCGTGCAACGCTTTCTGATGCAAGCGACTCAGCAGCGCTGCTGGGGGGCGTGTCCTGCACGCGACCACGGCATCGCCGCCAAACCGCTTCGGCAGCAGTATGGTCGCGCTGCTCGCTCTTTACGATAGTCAAAATAGCATTGTTCACCGATGAAAATGACGAGTTTTTAGTCGAATTAATAGTTAAAAATCCGCCACTTTACAATTCCAGACTCACAGCCTATAAGGACAACATTGTCTAACTAAGTACGAATTCAAATTGTGTTTATTAAGTCTGCAGTACTTCCTGAATTTCTCTTCGTTTAAATTAAAGTGGTGTTTTATGAGGATGTTGTAGCTACCTTCATCAATTCTGGATGTACAGGCACGGGTTTAAGGGGAGGGGGTGGTATGAACCCCCAATGTTGAACGGAGTTGGCAAATTTTCAACACAGTTGGTAAAATTTCAAAGCAGATGGAAAAATTTCCAAGGAGTTGGACAAAATTTCGAAGAAGTTGGAAAAAATTTCGAAGCAGTTGGAAAAGTTGGAAAAATTTCGAAGGAGTTGGAAAAAATTTCGCAGCAGTTGGAAAAATTTCGATGGAGTTGAATCGATTTTAATCCTCTTCTCATATGAAAGCAAGAGCAACATTACTTCATCATCCTCTTCTTCATCCTCTATCAATCGCAACAAGAGTCCCGTTTTCGTTAATTCAAGTTTTCAGACATAGTTCAGTTTGGAAACGCACAACTGTTCACATTAAATTCTGCTTGACTACTGCACGGAGCATTCGGGTCGGAATCGCTGCCCAGGCCGCGGTCGCTGATATCCGAAAGCTCGTGGCAGCGCTGCACAGCAGTGGTAATGGGTCGCGGCTGTCGGTCGCGGCTGCCTGGTCGCGACTTCCGAGATCCGAATGCTACCTTAAGGTGACACAGAATATTGTTGGCTCGACGGGAGTGGTTTATCTCACCGGCAATAATCCAACCCAGTTGTGTTTTTTGAAGAACAGCATCTGGCTGATTTTTCAGTGCTATTTGCCCGACGCATAGCAATCTATAGAATAAATTCACGCCGATTAGAGCGTCAATACACGACGGCTCTTCGAATTTAGGGTCGGCTAACCTTATATTTTTTGGTATGTCCAAATTGTCCCGATTTATATGAATCGAGGGCATAGGTTTCGTAATTTGTGGAACAACTAGAAATTCCACAGTTTTCTGGAACATGCTGAATTTGGATTTTATTGTAGCGGTGCTGGAATGCCTTACGTGCGTGGACGTGCCGTCTACACCTGTGACCGAAATATTAACGGATTTCCGATCCAGATTTAAGAATTTTGCAGTTTCTTCGGTAAGGAAATGAGCCTGGGAACCAGCATCCAAGAAGACTCGACATGTCCTTGATTTGCCCGTTTTGTTAATTATGTCGACGATCGCTGTGGCTAATAAGGTTTCAGCTTCCACAGATGCGTGCAAATTTACACTAGATGGTTGCACCGACCTGGAAGTTTCAGGCCCATTTGATCTTTCCTGTAGAAAGCTGTCGAAATGCAGCAACGTGTTGTGCCTTTGATCACACCTGCGACACCGTCCGGCGGAACATTCAGGTGCCCTGTGGCCCTTACGCAAACAATTGATGCATAATGCAGCCCTTTTGGCTGCTTCATAGCGAGCGGCTGGCGATAGGGCCGTAAATTTTTTACATTTATTTATGTTATGTTCACCTTCGCAATGTGGGCAACCAACAACGGTAGTGGCAGTAGCATAGGACTGTTGGTACCGTGCCTTTGGGCGAGTATTATGAGAAGTCCTCTTATCACTTGACTGAGGCGGGTTTGCGGTGGCTTGATAAGACTTAGTATCTTCTAACTGAGCTCGGCGTTGCAGAAAAGAGATCATCTGATCGACTGTTGGATGGGAAAATTCGCTGCTGAAGTCTTCCCACTTGTCGCGTAGAGAATAATTCAATTTCTCAAGGATTATCACGATCAATATGGTATCCCACGATTCGACCGTTTCTCCTAAGACCTTCAGAGCCCGGAAATGCTTTTGAAAATGATCCAATAACGCGCGAACAGTGAATTCCTTGGAAACATACGGCATATGAATTAGAGAATTCGTGTGACTTTGGCGAATAATCCTGCGATTATCCTACCGATATAGAAAGGTTTCGGAATTATCCACCTCGAGACAAAGGACTCCAGCTTCGGACAAATCTGAAACATATTCATGAGTAACATCAATTTTTTACATGTTATTTTTTAAAGTACTTACTATCATTGAGTTGACTCATTATTTTTGGAACGGCTTTAAAAAATACAATTATAAAAAAAATCAAAATGGATTCCTCTACTTCATTCGTGTTTGAAATTTATCTAATGATGAACCTTCCCCGACGCGAGAAAGCACGTATCTTTTTTAATTGAACACAGAAAAACAATTCTCATTATCTGTGATCTACAAAAATTCGTGTTTGGGTTCAACAACTTTCAGAACTGTTCTGGGATAGTTCGGAATCCAGCTTCTACAGCGCATCAGTTCTGCGCAGAATTGGAACTGTCCTAGGACAGTTCTGAATTAGGGAAAAGTCTAATAACTCGCACGATTTTTGAGACCTTTATTGTATTTTATCGGCTAACATGTTTCGGCTTAATAGCCATCTTCGGAGCCATCGACTGTAAGCATAAAAAACAGGTATATTTAGTACATAGGTGCTAGTAGGTTGCCTGAACGAGAGAACATTTTCTCGAATAAAAACTTAATGAATTAATATAATGAATTACATTTTAACAGATATATTAATCAATTCCTCAATTTTCAAGACGTCCCTAAGTAAACATGTAAGATGGACAGAAACAGAAGGAAAAATAAAAAAATATCAAGATTACATAAAAATTTATTTACCTTTAAATAGTACATATTAATTTTGTGTACATATTCCTTACGCTTTCATTTTGTAAAACATTTCTGCACATATGATTGATCCTCGTTGTGAGTAACACGATTAATCCACAAAACCTTGGTTTTCTAATGGGGTTGAATTGTGAGGTGGCATATAAATACTAAAATAATTCAAGATTTTTGAATACATCTAATTTTCCTAGTTATAACTTTGTTGATGCATAAAGAATATTTCTGTTTTTGGACAACAGATTTTAATAACGTCAGAACTCGGAAAACTCAAACTTGCACTAGTCTTATGGTCTATAAAACAAATAAAAAAATGTCTCTTCCTCCAAATAAATGTGCTCACGTTGCAGCTTTCCTCCTAAATTTAATTAAACGAATCCTGCAATGTAAGTTATGACCTCTAAACTATAAGAAGACAGATAATAATTATAACTAATAGCATAGCTGTGCTGCCGGAGAAATTCATTAAAAATATGATCATCCTCTACATTTTCATCAGGCCGATTCGGTACAGACTCATAATCTGTTCGGGAGGCTTGGTTTTTGAACTTGCGTTTAAAAAATTAATGTCTTCCAGCACCACCTACTCTTATTTCTGCATGAATTATTTTTTTTTGTGAGCAGCAAGAAACTGCCTACAGGTGGGGTTGTTATTGTATCTCCTTTGAGATCTTATAGTTCCGAAAAATAATTCAAGGTGATCTTGATTCAGTTTGTAAGTAGGAATGGATTTTAAATATCCCTTAACAATATACTCGTACAAACCTACCAATGCCTTAGGCCCCATAAGAAAACCCACAAAACCTGTTTTTCTTGGAGATCTAAATGAAATAAATCAATATTTTTTTTATTTGCTGCCTGTTACAAACCAAAGTCAGAAATTAACTCTTTCTACATTTGTTTTCAGTTGAAGATCCCCTTTTTTCTTCGAATTATCTAACTCTTCGACAAATCCAAAACTGATCAATTTCCCATCTATATCTACAACATTATTTTGCACCAAAACAATCTCTGATTAATCTAATCATATGAGCCGGATCAAGAAGTAAAAAGCAAATGGAATTCTCGAATTTAAAGTCAGCCTTTAAATCTATATTATTGAAATTACAATTCAATAAACTGCAGATGCTGAAATTAGCAGCACAACTATCGAACGTAATGTTACTAACTTTAATTCACACATTCTTCAACAACAGAAGAGCTTGTTTCAGTAATGAGAGCTTGTGCTGGCTATTGATACCTGAAATGAAAAAATAACCAATTGGTATTTTCCATGGTTCGTTTACACATGTATACCATAGCCTCCGAAGCTACATCCATACAATACCCATGCAACCTAGTTCCACAATAACATACAATGTATGTCATACATATCCAAAATACTCAGTGCCAACATATTCCACATGCTTTCTAATGGCCATCTCATCAAAACACAGAGAACAAACCAGTATTTTATCAGAATTTTTTACCTTGAGGTTCAAAAAATTCAAAGCTTCGTAAGTAAATCCAGGTTTATCATCTATTGAAGAATACCACTTTGCCAAGGTTTTTGGGTGAGGTGGGCAATTTGCAAATTTTTGGCGAACATTGTTGTATGCTTTTGGTGAATAAAAATGCAAGCTGAATGCAAAAGCTCATATGGCGGGTTCAAATGGGTCTAACGTTTAATGTAATGTGTTATGTTGTAGTATGTTCTAGTTGCTACGAACATGCCGAATAGCCAGGTCTTGATAGCTGGTTTAAGAGAAGATCTTAGTACTTGTGGAACTAAAATCTCAGCTAATAAGTGCCCAATATAAAAACTTTACTGTGAGTATGTATGAGGTCTGAGCTTGTGACTATGAAGACATCTGGGGGGAGGTTGAGTGCTGGGCGATGTCTGCGGCAGTGATGTCAAGTCTCCCAAGTAGAAATTACTTGAAATTTATTCGAAATATCCTTAGAATTCCCTAAGTGGATTGAAATCGAAAAGTCCCCAGAATTTCCCACATTTGTTCAAATGTCAAAAGTTTGAATAGGTCAGCATAATTGGAGTAATCCTACAATTCTAATTGGAGAATATTCTACACCATACTATGGTTTCAGCAGATCATTTTCTAACCTTGAAGTAGTTTGATTTGATATCTTTTATATCATTGGATCAGTAATTGTTCTGTGTTAAGGAGTTAAAGTTATAAATAATCCATCATCGCAACGAAAGTTTTAATAAATAAATTATTGCTGAACACATTCGGGTCTTCGGCAACACTTTCACTTACAGCAGCGATATTTTCAGTGGTACGAGCAAAACGATGATGCACAGGCCTTACAATATCTGTAACCGATCCAGTCTCTTCAAATTTCTTCACAATTTTGAAATTGCTTGCGTAGTTGGACGATTATGTAAACCATAATCTCCTCTTAAAGCACGATATGTGGCTGTGGCAGAATCACCATTTTTGTAGTAGGTTTTTACAATTTTCATGCGTTGTGCGATAGTTAAGCGATCCATTTTCGTAAATGTCAGACTTTCAACTGAAAAAAAAAAAAAACATTTTAACAACTTAGTTTGACAGATGTCGAATTCCAGCCCTATACTTTTGAAACCGCGAAATGGATAACCCGTTACTTATGTTAATCTGTTTATCTTTATAGTAAAATTTTAGTCTCGAGGACACCGCAGCACGACCTGCCATGGTAGACGTATCAATTTTTAATGAACTGAGGTTGTAAATAATATGGGAACTTTTTATCATTTCATAAACTGAACTTGGACGAAACGAAAAAAAAATTATGACATTAATCGTTGATTTGCTTCAAATCATTGTATTCCATCCACTTCAAATGGTCAGTTACTACTTCAAATTTATCACTATCAGAGGAAAATCTAACAATAGAAACAGCATTTAATGCTTCGCTGCCTAATTTATTCCTTTTCTTTGATTTTACATCTGTAACAACTGAAAAATATCTTTCCGTTTCAGCGTTACTGTGTGGTAAAATTATACATAGTCTCACTAAATTTACGATATCATTGTATTCAGGAACTCCATTAAAATCTTTGATGCCACTCAGGGTGTTCCAGAATTCTTCTGTACTCATCTTTAGAAAGAGGAGTTTTTTATCTTCTTCACTCAAAAAATCAATAGCTATGTTTTTCCGTTGTACTTCTATATCGTCTCGATTGATGCCTTCATTTAGACTTAATTTGCTCCAAATATTCTTTAGGGATAAGATGTCCTCAGGTTTTTTGAGAGTTAAAGCCATTTCGGGTGGGAAAAATTTCAGTGCGCTGAAAAAAATATCTCTCTTTAACCTTCAGAGATTGGACTTTATCTGAATTTATTTTATTAAATTTACTCAGATTCCTATGTCTGACCTTAATAAATTATTTATCATAGGAACGTTTAAGACATTGTTGAAATTCGCAAATCATGAAGAGACTTTGCATCCTATAGACTCTGATGCCTGCTGTTTGAAAGCGTCACCTAACTCTTCTCGTGTGTACCATGTTCTCTGGTCGGTAATCTGCTCAAACAGCCCTAGGTCCTCCTTATATATTCCTAAGATTCCATGGAAAAGGATTTGCTCTGCCTTCACGGCGGTTGTACTGCCTGCCATATTCCACTCGATCTCCGCTGCCTTGGAGTACACAAGCATTCCTCTGTGGGATGATACATTAAACTTAGATAAGCAAGAATATTCTAAACAATACTATGGTGTCAGAAGATCATTTTCAAACCTTGATGAACTTGATTTGATATCTTTTATATCATTGGATAAGTAATTTTTCTGTGTTAAGGAGTCCAAGTTATAGATTATCCATCATCGCAACGAAAGTTCCAATGAACTAAGGTTGTAAATAATACACAGAAACTTTTTATCATTTCATAAACTGAACTCGGACAAAACTAAATGAAGAATATGACATTAATCGTTGATTTGCTACAAATCTTTGTATTCCATCAACTTCAAATAGTCAGGTACTACTTCAAATTTATCACTATCACATCAGGAAAATGTAACAATTGAAACAGCATTGAATACTTCGCTGCCTAGTTTCTTCCTTTTCTTTGATTTTTCATCTGTAAGAACTGAAAAAACTCTTTCCGTTTCAGCGTTACTGTTTGGTAAAATTATACATAGTCTCACTAAATTTATGATGTCATTGTATACAGGAACTCCATCAAAATCTTTGATGTCACTCGGTGTGTTCCAGAATTCTTCTGTACACATCTTTAAAAAGAGGAGTTTTTTATCTTCTTCACTCAAAAAATCAATAGCTATGTTTTTCCGTTGTTTTTCTATATTGTCCCGATTGGTGCCTTCAATTAGACTAAATTTGTTACAAATATTCTTTAGAGATATGATGTCCTCGGGTTTTTTGAGAGTTAAAGCCATTTCTGGTGGTAAAAATTTCAGTGCGCTGAAAAAAATATCATCCATCGGAAATCTTTGCGGCATTTCGGTTGCTGCAGTTACGAAAAATTCGAGACAATACCTATCGAGCTCTGAATATCTGCTGGTAGAAGTAGAAGCAAATTGTTGCAGGAAGTTCCTAAGACTATTTGTTCCGAATTCAGAAATGATGGGGATTCTTGCAGTCCAGTGTGGGGTCATTTAAATATTCAGTTTTTATGAAATGAACGATAACTTGCAGTGGATGGATAATTCGTGAATCAATAAATAATTTCCTTGAAACATAGCATTGAATGAATTGAAAAATTTCAAGACATGACTCGAAAATAATAATATTGATTTGGTGATGTTATTATTCAGTTGTTCCAAGATAATGTTGGCACATTTTAAATTTGCTTATGTTTTGGCAACTAGAAAATAATTTCGAAGTACGATACAATTATCGAGAATTCTTTTGACAGAATGTTGCATATTAAGCAATATGGTGGATGCCAATTGGAGCATTTTTTTTTGTTCCGAATGGAAAAAGTTCAGCAGTCCTCTTTGCGGAGCAAGAAAAATAGCTCACTATGTTTCTGATTAGTTCCTCCGGTGTTTTGGGTAGTTTAGAACCAGCATGGCTTGCTACTAGAGCTTATGAATGGCATATGCAAGGTCATCATCATCGTACTAGCATTATCCTAATTCAAATAATCTGTCACCTATTTTATTGGAATCACTAAATCATAATGTGTAAACCAGTTGTCATGTGTGATATTGCGACCTGAATTATTAATAGAAGTAACAAGTCTTTTGACGATGCTGCCCAGCATAGATTAGAATGTAGGTATAAGATAACCTGACATGTGCAATAGCGAAGATCTTTATGCCTTACTTATCTGGCTTTAACCCTTTCACTACCGAATATGAAATTTGCAAAATAAAATTTTGATATTTGGTATACTGACATTTTGATTTTTTTGTTTTTTCTTTAGAATAAATACCAATTTGAATTTTTTTTTTTTAACTTTTCGAGATGTACACAAATGTGTACGGTGGTAGTGGAAGGCTGCAGATCAATACGATAATTAGAAAGTATATACTTTTATTTTGTGTGATATTTTAAAAAGCAGTTTGATTTCCTGGTTAGACATAAATGTATTTTACATTAAGAACACATCGTACGTGACCTCCCAGCACAATTCTCATTTTTACACCTCGATGCAAAGTTTTTCTCATCTATCTCAGGTAGGTGATTCATTCCGTCAAAGCGAATATCGTCAAGAGGTCTTATTTCAGATTTTGGTCTAGAAGATCTAGATGTTTGTGGCTCGTCATCAATTGCAACAGATGGTCGCCCTCTTTTTCTCGGTCCTGATTTTGAGGATAATATCAGTGCTTCTCCCACATAAGCTCTGAAATGCAGTAGATCCAAAATCTGCTTTTTAGGTAGACCTAATGCAGTGGCCTTCGCCCTATATTCTAGCCATGCGTTCACACATGCCAGATTAATTCCGTGAGTGAACATTCTTAGGGTCCACTTCTTCGATCGAATAAATGATCTATATATAGATACGAGGAAATCTAGCTTATCAACGCCTCCCATGTTCAAATTATACTGCTGAACAACTTGCGGTCGTGTCACATACACATATTCTTTTTGTTTTTTGTCCCACCTTCTACAACTATCTGTTTCACCAATTCCCATGTAATTGGACGCCATAGTTACGGCCTTGTTGTCATACCATTTAGTTAGAATTACTTGTCCATCATCACTGATAAGCTCTTCAGACGTCCCGCGACCTTTTCCTTGGAACACTTTATCTGAGGAAAAGGGAGGTGCTTTGAAACGGTCCAAACGTGCCGTTCCGGATGCCCAAATTTGTTTTTGCCTCAAACATTGCAGTAGTTGATAATTTGAGAAATAGTTGTCGTAGTATAGCTGAATGTTTCTTTCAGATATTCTTTCCGCCAACTTCCACACCACTGCAGCACCTAATCCCAAGTTCTCTTGTAAGTTTCTTCTAATTCAGTTGTAGAGCCTTGGTATAATATGAAATCGTAAAGCAGGCCGCTGGCACCACAAAGTGCAAAAATTTTGATGCCCCAAGGACATGGCTTTCCTTTCACACATTGTTTCACATCCAGCTCACCTTTGAACGGCACAATCTGTTCATCTACGCATAGACTCATTTTTAAAGGAAGGGTCAAACATTTTTTTCGAATAGCATCGAAAAGGGGTCGAACCTTCCAAATACGGTCGTTATTATTAGGTTTTTCTAGATTATTGATAAAATGAAGGTGTTACCTCATTTTATAAAATTGATTACGAGGCATACTATTTGCAATCAGGGGAACCTCTAATCTCGACTCCCAATAATTTTGTACCCTTGGGTACCGGATATTGGCCATCAATATGTGTATACCCACAAAAGCCTTCATATCCGCTGCATTAGTCGGCTGAAATCGAGTTCCTTGCTGCACTGCATAAAGGTTGGTATTTTCAACCATACGGCCAATAAGATCATTTGTGAAATATTGTTGAAAAAAATGTGTAGGGCTTTCCAAATCTACAACGTCTTCAATTGTAGGCGTATACCACTTGATTGGCGGTGTTTGGTAGGTCACATTTCTTCTCCATTTTATATCAGCTTTAGTGGTCAAATCATTAGAAGTGAAAAAGTCTTCCTTTGTATCAAATTTTGAAGGAACCAATGTGGATAGTATAGGTTCAACATTATTTCCAGTAGCACTCTTATTAACGTTCTCCCTTTCTTCATTTTGTCCTCCGAAAGTGAATCATAGGCAACAGATTCATAATTTTTCCATCCATCATCCTTGAATTCACTCTCGATAACTATATCTTCAAGATCTGACAAAGCATCGATGCATTCTAACACTTCCTTTTCCGTGAGAGGCTTATATTTGGACATTCTGGACTGTTAAAATAATAAATAAAATAAACAAAAAAACCTAAACCAACAATTGCGGTTGTACCTACCTTACAACACTTCACTACTGCAGTGCACAATTGTGTACACAATTTCAAAGTAAACTATAAACGGATATACCAATCAAATTGTCTTTATTTCACTTTCAATGCAAACAAACACCTATCATGCACAATGAATAAAATTACCAAATACATACGACAATGTGATAGGCCAAATAAATTGTACTGTAGTGACCTCTGTATAGCGCACTAACGTTCAACCGTAGACGCCTGCGAAGATTTAGGTTTCGTTCATAAATTGTGCGTTCTGATGGCACTGTGTGTTAATCAGTAATGCTAGACATACACAACAAATGTGTACATTGGTAGCAGATGGATAAAAATTTTCCGTGTTACTATTACAAAAGCATTAAAGACGCTGTACACAAATGTGTAAGCAGGTACCGAAAGGGTTAAGGGAATATACTGACGAAAATTGCTTGAACGGAGGCAATCCCCTTTCAACTTCTTCTTGGATATTCCATGTCTTTGAACACCTTGTTTAGTTTGACCTTTTATGGCAATATACCCCAGACAATATGGCGGAGTCGTTGTGACCCCGAAATGATCTGTTGTACTTTCCGAGAAGTATTTGGTGTGACCATATGATCGCAGTAGTACAAAATAGGATAATTTCAATTCAGAATTCATCAATCACTAAATCATTGACTCATTTTTAAATAATATAGCCTTTATTACTGAATAATATTCATAATCCCAGCTCAGCAGCTCGAACCGAATTCATTCAATTGACTTAAGCTCCAATTGAGGATGGTTAATTTTATATTGATTGAATTTTATGATGCACAGGTTCGAAAATTGATTCCATTTTGAACTAACAGCCCAAAGAGATGATCGTTTCAGAACATATTTTATTAAAACTAAACAATAAACCTTTACCAAACAACAAATTGGTCCTTTTGAATTGAAGAACAAAGAGATGAAAATAAACAGTAATTCTGTCATAAAATTGCACTTATTACAGTGAAAAATGTATTTATCTACAAGAAAACTTCTAGTAGCATGTACTAGTATTCGCGATCCACTGATCGCGTTCCAGTGGTCCTTTACAACTTTGGCTCTTCCAAGGATGATTGAGTAGAAAGTTAGGAAGCGCCCCTATATGCGTAGTACTAAACAACGACTTGGATTTGCTATTGGTGGTACATCCGAGGCAATAGATGGCGCTGAAAATTAATTGACACTACAGTGAATATATTCCCACAGTGGCGACCAGGGGACGTAAATCTGTCAAAAGTCCGCCACCGTTATATGTATATTTACACTCGAGTAGCAAATTTCACCTGGGCATTGTATTTTTGGAATTATTGTTAAAATAAAATTTTGATCTGGTATCTTTATATTGTTTCCTTTTTAGTTCAAATAATACAAATCCGATTGAATCGAAACTTCATAGACTGAATTTATAATAAGGAGAGAATTAAAAGTGCTGAAAATTGTGTTATTTTTGTTGTAATTACAATTACAACATAAAACAAATACAATTATAATTATAATAAAACTGAATAAGCTATATACACAAGTAAATAATAAATATTTTTCAACTACATATGTACTTATCATATTACTTCGAATGACCATAGACTTACTGGCGTTAACTCACGAAAAATTTAGTTTATTTTCGACTTCGTTTTAAGTGTGTAGACAACATGTTTTATTATTTTATGTTTTGAATTATGATAATAATTAACAATATCTGAGTCAATCTTATTCATTTATTCGACAGTTTCTCAGGTCGATATGTTGATTTTCAATAAATTTTATATATCGAACAAAGATAGATTCTAATTCTATAAAAAGAATGAAATGTTGCTTCATTGCAAAAAACAATGTATGAGGCCTTAATCTTTTCAATTGTGTAAATTTGGAGAATCTTGTATGGATAGGAGTGTTTGATCCAACAGAGGAGATGCAGGTGTTACACACTTTAGTTCTTTTGATACTTCTTATGAGGTGTCCACATATGTAATAAAAAGCGCTTTTTCTATATTGTCGCCATGTATTTACTACGGCCATATCCAAAGCATGGGATATTAGCCGAACTGTCCACTTTTTTGATCGGATGAAGGATCTATAGAGGGCGATAAGAAAATCGCATTTGTCGACACCCCCCATGCCTTCATTGTAAAGTGCCACTACTTTTGGGCGGGCTACTTCTATATATTGTTTATTTTTTTCGTCCCACCTCTTACACATATCATGAGGTGCAACTCCAACAAAGTTTTATCCTAGTGTGACCACGCTATTATCCACCCATTTCGTCAAAACGACACCAGAATTCGAACACGTCACATTTTCCATGAAACCTCTTTCTAATTTTTTATTGTTCATTTGGCGCTCTGTGAATGGTGGTTTTGAAAAACGATCTTTTCGTATTGTACCTGCAGCAAAAATGGGGTTTTTTACCAGCCACTCAAACGACCAGAAGGAAGTGAAATAATTGTTACAGAAAAGTTTCTAATACGAGGGTATTAGTTCTGACAACTGCATAACGACAGCTGGTCCTTGGCCAAACATTAAATATTCCGATTTCAGCTCAGTTGATGCTCCCTGGTATATTATAAAGTCTTATATTGTTCCAGACACTCCACAGAGTAAAAACAATTTCACACCCGATTTCATTTTATCGACAGTTTTTCAGGTCGATATGTTGATTTTCAATAAATTTTATATATCGAACAAAGATAGATTCTAATTCTATAAAAAAAATGAAAGGTTGCTTCATTGCAAAAAACAATGTATGAGGCCTTAATCTTTTCAATTGTGTAAATTTGCAGAATCTTGTGTGGATAGGAGTCTTTGATCCAACAGAAGAGATGCAGGTGTTACACACTTTAGTTCGTTTGATACTTGTTATGAGGTATCCACATATGTTATAAAAAGAGTTTTGTCACCATCACTCTAATGCCGGGTCCAGACGGGTTTAACTTAACGCGTAATGTAAGGCGAATTCTCCTTGTGGACGGTACACGAACGTTACATGTAATGCTCGCAGTGCCGTCCACGCGGAGAATTCGCCTTACATTACGCATTACATTATACCCGTCTAGACCCGGCATAATGTATATCCTCATGTTCAATGTCTCTTGGAATTTACGGTTCATCGTATTTATGGACCTTCCTGGAAATAGTGTCCAAAAATCCTCATAGAAACTCGGTCATCCTCTTTGTAACTACTATTACTTGGGTTTTTTAAATATTGATATACAGATATCAACTTGGAAATATCAGATATGACCCTCACTTGATAGGGAACGTTGGCTGTACTACCAGAGAAAGTCTCATCGCTCTTATATGTATTAAGCGGTTGATTAACTTTTGTGGTTGATAGTAAAATACTAATTCTTTTTAAGACTTCATAGAACACAGGTATGCCTGATGGTGATCTTATCCCGTGGACCTCGATGTTGCGTGCTTGAAGATCAAGAATATTAAAACAAAGTAATACTCCTTTTTATGTAATAAAATTCTCTGCAATTCCGGAATGGAATTGGCTGATAACAAAACACCTTCTGTGACGTTTTCCAAATCTTGTTTACTCCTACTCCCATTTCGGTGAAGAGGTTCATAAATTCTACAATAAATTTTATTTCCCTTGTATAAACTGTATTATTTTTATGGCTCAAAGCAAAAGAAGGATACCTAGAAGTCATTAAATAAAAAAAAGGTCTACTTGATCTATAAACCAAGTAGTTGTTAAATACTCTGGTCTGTTCGTCTCCATCGCTAAATATTTCAACGCACTGCTGACACAATGAGATATCATATTGGTTGATGTCTTAACCTTCATGTGATTGAAATGATTTGGTAGTAAATCAGCTTGAGTTAGTTTTGGGACGAGTTTGAAAAGGTGATTTTCCTGATGGTGTATCAGATCAGAAATATGGGCATATAACCCTTCCGTTGTTGGCAATTCATATTTTTCCTTAAGGTGTACAGGAATACTCATTATCTCATTATTAATGAACATAGCTTTTGTATTTTTTGTTGTTTGTACTGTTTGTAATATGCACCTTTTTCTGATATAATTGATGAAATGATAAATACTGGTTGTAAAGCAATATTTATTTTAATAAGTTATGAAATGCACCCTGAACTGTGGGCTTGTGAATAATTGTACATGTGTTCTATTCTCGGTTCGAACTGATACTATCGACCCTCTTAACCTTCCAGTAGTCACGCCAAAATATTGGATTCGAGTAGTCACCCCGGTCTCGAACACCGGGCCCCCTATTTTTTTTGGCTTAGTGTTCTCACATTTGAATTTTGATGAATTCTGTTAAATAATCTTATAACTCGTACAGTAAAAGTGGTTTTTATTACAAAACAAATTTCAATTTTTCCATATGCGAACAAAAAAAAAGTTATTATTTTGATAAGATAACACCTATAAACTTAAGAATACTCCATTGTGAATTTCCAAAAACTAAATCCAGGAACTCAAAAATATGATACATTATCAGTCCGTTTCGGTAAATTTTTCCCTGCAGTCTAGACATATTCCCGATAAATGTTCCAGACACATAAACTTGTTACAGTTAAAACAGGAATATCTGGTTTTTCGGTTTTTCTTCCAGTCGCAATATGTACATCTTCCATTTCTAACATGTGCAGAAGGTACTGATTCATTTTGGATTTCACAAATCTCTCGTAATCTGAGTGTCAATGTTCTTGGAAGATTGCTCATGGTAGCACGTTGTCTCATCAGTGGTAAAACCAAGTCATAAGCCAATTTTCTTAGAAAATTTCTTCTCAACAAATTAGAAGGAGCATTGTTATCATCGAAAATAATCTTCGAGTTAATCCCACCTATATTTAGCATGAGATAAAACAAGACCATCGGCCATCTCCTGGTATTACGAGCACAACTGTAACTTGCGCAGAGTTTGTCAACTGTGTCAACCCCACCCTTGGTACTGTTGTAATCAGTAATTATAATAGGCTTATGCTGTGTTCCTGTCTCCTGATCGATCTCATCTTGGTAGTGCATAGTTGAAACTACCAATACATTTTTATTTTTTTTTGGTTTGTAGGATACCAAAGTACAATTGTTCCTGAAACCAAACATACTTGAACATACTGGTCGCGCTGTAGGTTGAGTAAACTCTACAGGAAGTTGTGCCTTGTTTTTTCTTATTGTTCCTATTGACGTTATTTTATGTTCAATAATTAGTTTTTCCACAAGATTCAAGGACGTGAACCAATTGTCCATCGTTATATTCCTTCCAGTTCCGTATATATGACTGGACATTCTCAGGACAATATCTTCAGACCTATTTGAAACCCTATAAGGGCCTTCTGGTTGTTGCCCGGTGTATACTTCCAGCTTGCTAGTGTAAAAACGTTTAGCATCACATACTGCAAATACCTTGATACCATATTTATTTGGTTTCGATGGAATATATTGCCGAAATCCACATTTTCCTCTGAACGCAGGCAACATTTCATCAATAGTCACGAATTCTGAGTGATGAAATCCTTTTTCGCATTTGGAGACAAACATATCAAATAGTGTACGAATTGGGGCAAGCTTATCAGTTGCCCTGCGCTCATCTCGAGTTTGCCTATCGTCAAATCGTATAACGCGGAGAAGAAATCTGAATCTCTGAAGAGACATCGTAAGACGGAACATTTCAACACCTGAACCATCAGTACTCCAAAGGTCTTCTGTATTCAAGCGACTTGCGTGATAAACACCACTCAAATAAAGAAGTCCAATCAACGCCCGAATCTCAGTTGCACAAGTTGATTTGGCATCTTGACTTCTTGAGTAATTTATTTTTACGGTATCAATGTTTTTATTTGTGTTATTCACTATTATATCAATCATTTTATCGTCAAAATAATATCCCCATATCAGTGCTGGATCTTTGAGTAATTTGGTTTCTTTGGAAGGGCCAGGAAATCTTTTCACTATATTTTCTTTTCTTGTCTTCATCGATTTGCGCTGTATTGGGTGTTTTTTCCAACAGGTCAACTTATCCTTTCCTATGAATGAGAAGTTTCCTGAATAGAGCACGTCCTCTTCCGTATCATTGATCTCTTGCTCAGATCCACTATCTGTATCCTGCTGTTCCTCTTCATCTGGTTCCTGATCTGATTCGACATCGTCAGCAAACTCCGGAAGTTCGTCGTCATTCAAAACTTCCTCCAATAATTTTTGGAGACGTAATTGTTCTTTTTCATAATCACCCATCTATAAAAAAATATATTTCCAATTAGAACAAACCTCAAAAATGAGTAGTGAGTGAATAACCTCTTGAATCGGAAAATTTCCTACCTTGTTTTATGGATGATTACCTACCTTCAACTCATATCTATAAAAAAAAAACATTTTACTTACCATGAAATCTGAAAATTTATATGCCTTAAAAGTAACCCCGGTCTTACACACCGTGTGCTCTAGTGGTCACCCTGGTCTCAGAATCCGTGAAACGTAATAACTCCAAATGAATACACTCAACTGTCACACAATCTTAACGATGACTGAAACGCGGCCAGAGATGTACATATTCACGGCGACAACTCGTTATCCCCACCACAACAAAAAGTGCAGAGATTATTTCCATAGACCGGTCTCTGACACCGGGCGTGACTACTGGAAGGTTAAGGGCCTGTTTCACCACTTGCTGATAAAGTCCCGGATATGTATCCAGCGGATAAAATATTTGCTGGATAAATCTGTCGGATAATTTATTTCTGTTTCACCACGGGGGTCCCGGATAAAATATCTACTGGATAGCTATTTGACAATTTAATGGGAGGTGTGTTTGGCAACGTCGCATTTATGCTTGCTACTGGTTAAACAAACGTAAGGTGGAACCTTGTAACTCGTGTCTTTATGTCTCTGTGATGATTGTTGCATAGAATCGGAATATTTTGTAAATAATTTAGGAGGTTATGTTACTTGTTATTAATTTCATCATTGCGAAAGCTAAAGTACGAGTTTGAAGTGTGTGAGTATAGATCTAGTTTGAAGTAATATCATGGAGCAGCAAAAGAAAAGAGAAAGGAATTCAAATTTTTCTCGCGAGGAGACTGATAAGCTCGTTTCTATCACGGAAAGATATAAAAAAGTTGTGGAGAACAAGAAAAGTGATGCGTTGACCTGGCAAGAGAAAGAGAAAGCGTGGAAGGCAATTGAAACGGATTTCAATAGCTGTGGAACCGGACCCTTCCGAGATGCGAAGCATCTAAAAATAAAATTTGAAGCAATGAAGAGGCTCACTAGGAAGAAAGCTGGTGTCATCAAGGCGGAGCTTTATAAGACTGGTGGCGGCGTGAATGTGGCACCACCTTTGACAACAACAGAAAGCAAAATCAAACAGATGATTTTACTGTCCGTTGATGGGGATGAGAGTATAGTTGACAATGACCTATTGGGTAAGTGTCTTTTGAATTGATATTACACACACTACTTTAATGTATAACTGATTGATATGATTATACTGAACTCCTAGATCTTAGGAGATCCCTCATAAGCTTACGTAGATATGTATTCATGTTAATTTTTTTCTGCCCCATTTTAGAGGCTGACGAGAGTAGCGAGTTGGTCGAATTAGTTCCCAACACAGATGTCCATCCAGTCATCTTGGAGGGTCCAATAATACAAACAAACGATTGTAAGTAGATTCATTAATTGGAAATAAGATATTCCTTCCATAAATGTCATATAAGTTATGTGTATATCTATAGCCGCAACACATATTTCATGGATTTCAATTGCTTTTTAGATTTCAATACTGGCATTTTGGAACCGGTGGCAGAAACTCCTAACAACAGAAGAAAATTAGAAGAAAGCAGCACTTCAATGCCCAGCACCTCAAAACAAGTAGACGAAGATGTGGAAAGTCCAGAAAGTTCACATAACGAATGGGCCATGTGGAAACCTGCTGCATTAAAATCAAAGAAACATCCTGCTTTGTGTAGGTATTTATTCTATGGTAGATTCATATTATTTTCTGAAATACTTTCAACTAATATGCAAAAATGTGCACAGAAAAACTTTATTAATGTTTATATCTAGCTTGCGCAATCCTGCGTCCCCTTGAGTAATATAATTTTTGGTATCCATTTCTATCTTGTATTATTGCAAATTGTTTTATCGTGATAGGAACCAGTCCTTCACACACAAACGAGACTTCGAATGACCATTTTACATTGTACATTTTAATTGTAGTGACAATTTGAGAAAATTTAGGCGAGATCTAAATAAATTCGTGATATTATTGTAGTATAGCTGTATTTGGGCATTTTCATTTAAGTTTTTCTTTAAGTTCATTTGATTTGAATTTGTTTTGTATCTTTTCCAGGTCAACCAAAAGAAAAAAGACCTTTCGATAAACTGGCTGAAGCTAAATGCGAAGTAGTAGAGTTGCAACGAAGAATAATTGAGGAAGAAATGGAAGAACAAATTTTGAAGAAACAAGCGCTAAAAGATGAAATGCAACAAAAATTGGATTTATATGAAATGGAAAAGAAGGCTAAGCAGGATGAAGCTCAGCAAAAACATGAATTACATGAAATTCAAAAGAACCTGATGAAATTGGAAGAGAAAAAAATGTTGCTGGAAATTGAGATTTTAGAAACTGATTTGAAAAATAGAAATAACTTGCAATAAAAAAATCAAATAAATAACAGGTAGTTTTATTTTAACCATATTGTACACAAATATTGTCTCATTCAATCCAACAATGATTGAAAATATTCCAATATAAAATTTCTTCTGGTACCATTTTCGGCTTCATCGTCCATTCCATTATGCGAGTCAACAACGTGTTGGCTTCGTTCCGTATCATCCTGGAAGTGCTCATCCCCTGACATGATAGCAATATTGTGAAGAACGGCACAAGCCACAATAATAGTTTGCACTTTGGATTTATGCAGTATAATTTTTTTTGACAATACTGGAAATCTGCTCTTCCACACACCATAAGACCTTTCAACAACATTTCTTGTTCTAATTTGTGATTCATTATAAAGATTTTCTGCTGGGTTGCTGGGATTGTGGAGTGGAGTTAACAAATAGTTCGTATTTTGATATCCTTTATCTCCTAGTATTACGTTGTTTGAGAACTCTTTGTTGACTAGACGATACTTTATTCTTGAGTTATTGAAAATTGTTTGATCATGACAGGAACCAGGCCATCTTGCTACAATATCCATTATTTTCAAATCATGGTCTGCAATGGTTTGGACGTTCACAGAAAAGTTACCATGCCTGTCTCGATAGTATTCCGCATTTTCCCCACCAGGTGATCTTATAGTAACATGAGTACAGTCTATAACGCCTATTACTCTTGGAAATCTGGCAATATTATAAAATCCATTTACAAGAGGGCGCAAATTTGATGGGAATTTTACAAACCTAGGTCTCAATTTCGCAATTGCTAGAGAAACACTTGCAACAATTCTTGATGCTGATGCTTTGCTAACACCGCTCAAATCTCCAGTAGCTCCCAAAAAACATCCAGTTGCATAATAACGCAGTGTTAGTAGCAATCTGTTAACTGGGGATATAGCCGAGTTCCTAGAAAGCAAATAATCACATTAATCCAGTTATACGAAATCAAGTTATTATGTTAAAATATGATAGTTGATTGGGATAAAATGTTCTAATTTGCACTATTCAAATTATTTTGCTCGCAGTGGGATGATACATTAGAATTACTCGATTTTTTATCACCTTGGTGTGCAAATAAATCACATCATCATAATACATTTCAATTTCAAGTACTGAAACACATGCTAAAAATTCATTCATCCTTAGTTATTTCTAGCAGGCTTTTAAAGCTGTTCACATTTGTCTTGTTGGATTAAAAATGATATAAAAAGGTGGGTACTTACAAATTAGTTGTTGTTTTTATGTCGTCTTCTATAAAAGATAGTACATAGTCAACTGCTAACTTTGATAGTCGAAACCTGGACCTAAACTCTTCCTCGTCGTATTCAGCTAAATGATCAACTCGGGTTCTAATTTCACGACGTTTTCGTGGACGTGAGATACGTGCAAGGAAATCGTCAAACTCGTCCTCTAAAAACTCGAAAAGATCCATGTTCACACAAATAAGCTGTTGCTGCTCCAAAAACAGTTCAAACAAGAGCGCCAAAAAGAATGACATCTTCGCCTGTCAAAATACACTTGATAACATGTCATTGCGCATATGAATGACGCCTGTTATGATAAAAGTTGGGTTATCCAACGAATAAAAATATAATGGCCGCTTCATCTAGGTGTTAAATTATCCGGGAGTTTATCATCTAGTTTAACATATCCGACACCTGTGAAACACAATTTTCAGGGTTATTTGTTGGATAAGTTATGAATAGCTTATCCGGGACTTTATCAGCAAGTGGTGAAACAGGCCCTAAGGGTCTCTATTAATAGACATGGTACGGTTTTGCATGCATATGGGCATGCAGGTCAAAAAATGGTGAAATTTCACAAATAAGAAATATATACGGTATATACAGTGGCGGAGACATCTTTAATATTTATGAAGAGGTGCGGAATATCCGCTATCACCTTAATATTCAGGTTGTTAAACTGCTCCACAAGAGTTTCAACTAAAATAACTGACATTCTGAAACCTTTGTTTGCGATGAAAATGTAATTTAATATAGTTTTAGGTTCAAAACTATAAATGCACGTACGTTTTTTGGTCCGCAACATATACATTAGACTGGCCAAAAAAAAAACAGGTATTTTTTTTTCTTTATGATACTTTGAAAATATCATTCATGATGATAAAAAAAAATTATCGTGAAAGTTTGAGCCCTTAACAATAGTATTATGGGGTGTATCGTTACGACTATTGGTTTTTTAACAGTAATCGCATTTTTTCACTCAAAACTCGTCAATTATTAATTTGAAAAATTTGAGCGATACGTATTCTTAAAGGAAATTAAATTCCCTACAAAAAAGCTCTCCTTGTAAATTAATGTAAAACAAGCCGTTTGCTTGTTATCGTGCCTGAAACATTGATTTATTTTTTCAATTTTGCGTTTTGATTTTTCATTTTTGTAACTACCAGAAATATCAATATTTTTGTGGTACAAAATACTTATTTTAAAAAAGTTTCTTAACATTTTTAATTAATTTCACTCCTTCCAAAGTTAATCGACGTTGAAGTTAAATTCAAAAGTAACTTATCGTTTTTTTCGCGTTAAACATAATTTTTTCCACTTGATTAAAAAATGTATTACTTAAATATTCAGAGTAACTTTTTTCTCTCGACCACTAAACTTTTTTTGTAAAATCAGCAACTACATTGGAGTTGCTTAAATACATTAAAAATGAATTTATGTTGATATCTAATCGTTAAAAAGCAAAATAATACATTAATAAATTAAGATTTTACAAAAAAAAGTTTAGTGGTCGAGAGAAAAAAGTTACTTTCAATATTAAAGTAATAAATTTTTTTATCAAGTGGAAAAAATTATGTTTAACACGAAAAAAACGATAAATTACTTTTGAATTTAACTTCAACGTCGAATAACTTTGGAAGGAGTGAAATTAATTAAAAATGTTAAGAAACTTTTTTTGTAGAGTACTAAATTTCCTTGAAAATAAGTATTTTGTACCACAAAAATATTGATATTTCTGGTAGTACAAAAATGCAAAATCAAAACGCAAAATTGAAAAAATAAATCATTGTTTCAGGCACGATAACAAGCAAACGGCTTGTTCTACATTAATTTACAACGAGAGCTTTTTTGTAGGGAATTTAATTTCCTTTAAGAATACGTATCACTCAAATTTTTCAAATTAATAATTGACGAGTTTTGAGTGAAAAAATGCGATTACTGTTAAAAAACCAATAGTCGTAACGATACACCCCTTAATACTATTATTAAGGGCTCAAACTTTCACGATATTTTTTTTTTATCATCATGAATGATAATTTCACAGTATCATAAAGAAAAAAAAATAGTTGTTTTTTTTGACCCAGTCTAATATACATGGTGATTAACAGAATAGGGTCAAATTTAACGACTTTTACTTCCGGACATTTTATTGTTTTTTTGTCTTTTTATGCCTTCAATACAAGGTATGGGCACCATGGGCATCAATGACCGCCTGACATCTTCGTTGCATACTGTCAAATAGGGTGTTGAGCATATCTTGAGGAATTTCATTCCATAAACGAGGCAGTAGTGCTTTGAGGTCATTCAATGTTTCTGGTGGAGGTTGGTGATCATCTAGTCTTCTTTGTAGCATATCCCATGCATGTTCTATGCTGTTTAAGTCTGGCGAATGCGGAGGTATTGGTAAATCTGGAATACCATGCTCGTCTCGCGCATTTTCTACTATTGCTGCACGATGTGGTCTTGCCTTATCGTCAAGAAATTGGGAAGCTTCACCAATGGCAACATGAAAATTTGACACTACGTTGCCAATGACATGTTCACTATAATGTAAAGCAGTCATATTGCCAGGACGAATGTGGAGGTCTGTGCGCCCGTTGTAACATTCACTTATGGATAACATAAAATTTCAATTGATTGAATCATTCAATTTATAACTAAATCCAACTTTACTAAGAAGAAATATGAGAGGTATATCCAATAGTAATAACATTTATATAACTGGGCATAAGTGAAAGAATATATTTATTATTGTGGATTGGTTCGCAGGAATTTGGACTATGTTGATTTTTATTTCTTTATTTAGAAATTCCGCCAACGTTTCGGTACACAGATCGTGCCTTCTTCAGGGCTGAAAATGTACCGCAATAAGATATTTTCAGGTTACATAGGGTCAACTATCAACTTATACAATTTTTTAAAAAAGGGTTTTATCAAAAACTAATGTAACTATCACTACTAAAATCAATCAACAACAAAATACTGTTTACAGATATTAATTGTTTCAATATCATTACCTTCTTTCTCCCACAAGAAATATTCAACTGTCAATGTAATTATGTTGGAAAAGTTAGTTTGTCCAGTGATAATATCACTTTCGTCAAAAAGATGTGTATTCTCCTTTTGATCAACCACATAAATTTCTTTCTTTTCAAAAGAGAAACTCTCAATAATTGTGAAATTAGTCTTTTTAATAATCGGACAAAATATCAACGCTACAAGATTCATCATAGAGACTCTAGATTGGGGTTATATATGAATGACAGATATAGGAAGATTTGTTGTGTTCAGAATTATATCGATTTTTGTTTTGGCCTTAGTATGAGTGAATAACTAGCCAGTTACATTGATCATGTTCTGTCCTGTATCAATAGGTTTTATTTTTTTTAGGATGTTGTTATAAGTCATGCTAAGTCCGTTAACGTCTTCTCGGAAATTAACTGTTTTGTTCAACTTTATAAATATCATTTCGCTTATGTTTCTTTTGTAACTGTTATTTTCAGAATCTAATATACAGGCCTTGACAAAATCTTTCTTGTGGGAGAAAGAAGGTAGGGGGAGATGGGGCACCTTGATACAATTTTTACTTAGACCCAATAAAAGACGATATATTGACAGTAACATCCAATTTCAGAATTATAATCTATTCAATATACAGGGTGGCGCAAATTAATCGATCAGGCCAAATTTCTCCTTTGGTACGCTCCGGAGAAAAAAAAAGTTCGAATAAAATATTTGTAAAATAAAGGGGGAAATCCAATGATGATGTCAGACTTGACCTTGACCTTGGCGGTCATTCTGGGGTCAAGTTTGAAATTTCAAATGTATGGCAACAGATGGCCATACATTGAATTGGAAGACATGACACAAACGTCACTTCACCTGAGGTGAAGCAAAACTGAAAAGAAGAGAAAATGGAAGATAACACAACAAATGCAAAGCAACTTCGCCGAATTAATGCAATTGAGTCATGTGCAAAAATACTTAATTCCTGGGATTCTGAAAAACCATTAACAGAGTCAGATTTTACGAATTCACAATATTTCTAGTCTTCAGAAAGATAGAATGTCTTCAATTTTATTCACAATGACGCGAAATTTACGTTTTAATTCTCAGTCAAAAGTGTTGCTGCCAGTATGCAGTTTTGTTTTAGGTAGAAGCGTGGTAAGGATGATATCCTAACAACATTCAATAAGATCTTCCTCATAATGACAATACATATTTCAATTATTCAATAATTCTATATTATTTATATTATACAGTATATGTACAATTAGTAATAGAATAAAAAGAATATAATAGAAAGAACAACTGTTACTCGTTATAAAAAAAACAAGACACACGGTGAAATATTTATTGATTTTAACCATCAACAAATATTCCAGGTGGCTGGGCTAGATCACCTTCTCGCTCAGTGTTCCCCAAAGAGGAAAGCGTCGTGTGGGCGGACACAAACGCAAGTTTCCTAGAACGCCTTCAGTTCGATTCAGTGTCAGCTAAGTCACACTTATGATTGGTAATAACCATGAAACCCTGGGTTTGTATCTGCCCTTGAATGACGCTGTCCTCTTCGGGGAACACTGAGCGAGGATGTGAACTAGCCCGGCCACGCGGAATATTTGTTGATGGTTAAAATCAATAAATATTTCACCGTGTATCTTGTTTTAGTTATTGGTAATTAGCCACAGTGAACCTCATTCAGTGCACAGAAACCGACCTTTTCAGTCCGTAAAGGTCGTTTTATAGGTAGATGGCATTGCCATCCCTGACCCTCTAACGGCAAAAGAATGAACGTCGGAGTTCGTAAGAATCTCCATAGGTGCCGCTGGTGAGATTCTTTCCCTACCAGTTCGCGACGGATGGATTTAAGTTTCCTAAAACAGTTTCATTCAGTGTCAGCTAAGTCACACTGATGATTTGTAATAACCATGACACTCGGGGTTTGTGTCTGCCCTTGAATGACGCTTTCCTCTTTGGAAAACACTGAGCGATGAGTTGATCTAGCCCGGCCACGCGGAATATTTGTTGATGGTTAAAAGCAATAAATATTTCACCGTGTGTCTTTTCTTAGTTATTGACAATTAGCCACAGTTCACCTCATTCAATGTTACTTGTTATACCTTTATTGAAACGGCAAATGACTTTGGATGGGTAATGTATTTTCATTGAAGAAGAAAGCGTATTGAAAGAAGACAGGCTCTACACGGGGTACTTTCTATTTAGGAAAAATATATTTCAGGAATAATTCTAGGATAAAAACGAATTTCTAAACGTTTAGTAATATTCTGACACTTTATTCAAATTGTACCTCCGAAGTGCATCATTTATATGAGAATTTTTTCTCACCATCATTCAATGATTTAAATTTCACAATTAAAAAAATATAAAGGTATATTAATGTATATTAATCTTGATATTATGACGTATGCATGAGACACTTTGAACTCTATAGTTCTATCTACATATATTTTCGACATGGGTTATGCAATCTCTTCGATAGTAACATTTATGTTTTTCAGTGAATCCATCGATGATTTCACATCTGAACATAGAAGATAAAAAAGCAACATCATTCCAACCCAAATATGAATGGCACTCGACGAACCTAAGTAGATTTGTCCACGATGTACAATTAAGCGTTGTGATCAATGTCGCAACAAAATTAATCAGTAGTGTGACAAAGCAACCTTAGGGAGTCATTGGCTTCGATAGTAGTTATATGTTAAAAGTTAAGCATGCCATAATACCACGAGAGTATATTTTCCGTATCGCCATTTCATATTTGAAGGATATGAAGGCAGTAATATTCATATAGATTCTTTTCATTCTAAATTTCTCTTATTGTGGTGCAATTCTGACGTAACATAATGAATGATTCGTATAGCTAAAGGAATATATTTTTGAGATATTTTAATTCTTTGGTCTCAATGATCAGACGGTTAGATGGATTATTATTGAAGTATGAAAAACTTCGTAAATAAATAAATTGCCTGTCTTCTTCAGTACTCAAGAATTCGCTGAAAACATTAATATACTTTGAACATATCATCCGGTTCACGGTTATATGCCCCAGAAAATATTAATGCTCTTATGGATGAGGAAATATTTCACAATAACTGCAGTTAAAATGGACATTCAGTCGATAAAGGAATGACGTTGGCTACCTCAGATCGAAAAATAATATTCAGTTATGCTTCAAAGATGCCATTTATAACGATACGATTTGTTCATTCAGTTATATTATTCAATATATTCGTATTCACAAAGCATTCAACCTCCGTTAAGGCCTAACTGAGGTCCTCAGTTAGGATAAACAAGAACCTCAGTTAACGTGACAATTAACGTGAAACAGGCCTGTTTCGTCACCTTTAAATACGTTAACTGAGGTTGTGATTAAAATTTATCCTTAACTGAGGACCTCAGTTAGTATTTAAAGGTGGTGAAAGAGGCATGTTTCACGTTAATTGTCACGATATATGAGGTTGCGATTCAAATTTATTCTTAACTGAGGAACGGAGATTGAATGCTTTGTGAATACGGCGGAATATCTCTTATCAGTATGTTGAAAGTTCAAACACGCTCCTACCTTCAACCCAACTGTTATAGTAATTTAAAGAGGAACTCCTTCCACCAACTCTCACAAATTTACGCAAACGAATATATACTGTAACTGAAAAAATGGGAGATAGCCATTTTTCATTGGATATACATAATTAATTAATAAAATATAGTGACGGATTTGAAGAAAAAACATACGAACCCATATGAACAATAATAATTTTTGAAGTATTAACATAATTTTTCATTTTTGCGCGCTTGTTCAGCAGAAACTGACTGTTGTGGGCAGTGCAATTGTCCAAAAAGAGTAAAATTTTCCGCTTTTGTCGTTTCATGTCCCCAATAACTGTTGAAAGCCAATTATTAAAAAGTTTTAATCTCGTCAGAACATCAGAAGCATAGGCCCATCTTTAGACTTGCCGACTCTTTTTGAATGCGCGTGGGGGTTTCCCACGCGTACGCGGGAGCCTTGAGCAACATCGCCTGCTCAACGGCGCACTACGCATTGTCTTAGAGTCACCTACACTATCCGACATGAACCTGATTTAGCCTAACCCTCAGAAACTTCGCACTCCGCTATGCAAGGAAAGACCACATTCGTCCCATTCCAAATTCCCGCGCACACGTGCGTCGCCTTTATCTTTCCAACGTATTTCGCGGTCACCTTCCCCTTCACGGTGGTGACTCGAAATCCATCATTAGCAAATTCGCTTTTCTTCAGGATATCGAGCTCATGTTTTTTGAGCTTCATTAACGCGACATCTCCTTTCACCAGCTGATACCCTGACCCCGCGTAAGCGATCAACAGATCGCTCACTCTTGGCGCTTCATCGTCTTCATCATTGTCGCTGTCTTTCGATAGCTCCGCCCTTTTAGTTACAATCGTCTTCGCGATTACTATTTTCGCCGGAGTGGAGGTCGACGCAGCATCTGCCTCCACAGTACTCACATCCGGAGTCGGTGAGTTTGTAAGACTCATCGACCCAACATTTATGTCGACGCTAATAATGGACTTATCGTCCGATTCTTCTGACGGCTTGACGATTTCTTCTTCATCCGTACTCTCATTCTCCGACTGGAGCACCTTCTGCACAGCAACCGTGACCGCAGGCGACCTAGTCCTGCGCGAGGTGCCGCCGCGTTGTCCGCCTCTTGAACGTTTTGCTCCTCTTCCCCGCGTAGATTTCGCGGCTTTTATCTTCTTGTAGATTGCGTCACACTCCTCCTCTCGTAATACTTCATAGTCCTCGCCTAGCTCGAAGCTCTCGTCAGTGCTATCTTGCTTGACGAAGGGCTCAACATCACATCTGACCATGAACATCCTATATACTTGTTCGCTTCCTTTTAGGCGGATAGTTTTCGAAGCACTTACCAACTCATATTTCAATCGATCAGCTCTTCTTCCCGTTGCGGTTTGAAAGCCGTTCTCATCAATCATCAATAAAAGCTCCTGTTGCTTAAAATGTAAACTACATGGTCTGTCAATTCGCACCAAATTTTCAATATCCCGCTTTTCATCAATATGGCAGCTCATTTTCTCAACTAGTCCGTCCACAGTGTGCAACTTGAATCGTTCAGGGAACGGCGCGTCGAATCCGCAGTGCACATTCAGCGTGAAAAACTTCCTCGCACTAGACATGATTAAAATTTAACATCATCCATGCTATGTCACTATATCCTTAATGCATTATAAATATACATTAATTTGCCATACAACTACTGTATTTTGCCAAGACACTGCCCCCTAATTCATGAGATATTCTTTCAATTCGTTACGGACACATAGGCAGCTGTTTCTTGCTATATTTCCTGCCTGTTGGGATAAGCCGTAACTAAAGGTAAACCTGCCATTTAGTTCATCATCTTGTATGACGGTCACTGCATTTTCAGACAATAAAAAAGTATGTAAAGCAAGACATGCTAAAGTAAACGTTTCAACTTTTTCCACACTGTAATTCATGATGGTGGGAAAAATTCTGAATCGATTTGATAGTCTGCAAAAACTATTTTGTACGACCATTCTGTTTCTGCTTAGTCTATAATTAAAAATTCGTTGATCTTCTGTCATATTTCGGGACGGAAAAGGTTTCGTAATATTTTGGCATCATATAGGGTACTGGTATATTTCTTCCTGTTAAAGATAGCTCCTCAGGTATATTCAGGGTATTTTTAGCAATAGCTTTTGCCAGAGATGATTATCTAAAAACACCTCCATCAGACACCCCAACGTCAACATGTATAAAATTATAATTAGCATCTGCTACGGCTAATAATACAATATTATGACTGTGCTTATAATTATAAAAAGTGGGATCTTGGGATCTCGGTGCTCGAAAAACAATTTGTTTCCCATCAAATGCTCCAATAATGTTGGGAATTGTCCATTTTTCCTGGCAGGTTTTCGTGATGTTGAGCCACTTTGCTGCAGTTCTTAGCGTCTACAAAATAATTCCAAGAAATAAATTCTGATGATGGCCCTATAGAAACTAACTTGTAAATATTCTGCTTTCAGAACACTGTGGAGGACTCCACAAACTTCAGGAACAAATAATGAGATTGTGGATTCTGAATCCTGAAAATTGTACATGAGGGTCTGTAGGATTCACTTGTTCCTAGAAACCTTAATGTTAGTATCAACTTATCTTTGGCACTAATAACGTTCCTCATATTTGTATTTTGTTTGTCAATATAAGGAATTATTAATTTCAAAAAGTTTTGGGAAACTTTCTTCCTTCATTCTTGAGAATTTTTTGAATTCTTCTTGATCTTTTGAAAAATTATGTGCAACTAGGCCCAAACTACTTATCAGTGAGGTGCTGCTTGTGGCTGGATATTTCGGTTTTAGCGTTGGTTTCATTAAAAACCTCCTCTGCGATGGTGGATATCTTTGCAAAGCAGGTATAATTGTCTGCTAAATTTTTTTCCGACATCTTTCTGCCTAGTGGAGTTCTCCCAGATTGAATTCATGATATTCTAATTTCCCGCTTTTTCCGTAGTCGGAACATTTGTCTCATGTCACTTCTTGAAGCCCAACACAAGCTTTGTTGCTTCGTTATCACGTTCTGTGGTTTTTTTGTTTGATCATATAACCCTATTCCCTATGATCGTTGATAGTTAATTTTCCACATATTCATTAATTAAATATTATTATTATTATTATTATTATTACAAAAGAAAAGAGAAAAGGTGAACTTTTTTTTTCTCTTTAGAAAAAAAAATACAATAATACAAACAACAAAAATAATACACTGTAGCTAAACCTAAACCCAAACCAAGTTGTCACAGTGCGTCCAGCCTATTTTTGAAAGTATTTGTTGTGGGAGCCATCACAACCTCCTCCGGTAGAGCGTTCCACCTCCTAAATACTCGATTAGATATGAAGTTGAATCTACAGGTGATATGTGCGCGCTCTCCACGGAGTTTATATGGATGACCCCGAAGTCTCTCATGAAGGTTCAGAGGAAAAAGGTGCTTAATAACATTGAGTTGATCGATTTCCATGTCAGAATTTGCTTCTTCTCATTTCTCCCTACATGCCTGAATGTATTGGGATGCAACAATTCAAATGTCTATAGCAATACAAAAAAATAGTCATATGAGTTCACAAGTAAATTGGCGTTTTTAATATCCTCAACTTATGTACATTGTCAATTGTGTTTCCCTCAATTATTTGCAATTTGCTCAATGTTCATTAAGTCCTTTGACCATATTACGAAGTCACAGTATGTGTACTTCGTGATGAACATTTGGACTTGCACTTGAAAGTAATGCACATGATTGTGATTAAGGATATATCTATCACTTTCCCTAACTAAAAATGAATTTTGCTTGTAAGTACATTCTTCCAAATTTAAGTTTCTTAATGTGTAGGGACATTAAACTTTCACACATCCAGATGCACAATATTCACATTCCACTACACTGTCAGGAGATGCCCCAACTCAGTGTGATCTGAAGATATTATAAACCCTGTAGATTTGATTCTTATATTTTTATGCAGGTTCTTAATTGATTTCTAATGAGATTCTAGAGCTTTTTTTTTCATTTTGTATGCCATAATTAGTCGCTTTAGAAAAGAATACCACTTTTTGAGGTTATCATATTCCTTTTATAAGCGATAGTGATTGTTTTCTTATATTATACCATTTGAAACCATTTTTGCTTTAGAAACAGTTATTATCCCTCCTCTATATCGATGCCAGAGATCACTGGCATACTGTCCTCTTGTAGCAGCTTCAATTGGTTCTATCTTTTCTAAAGTAAGGGAAGTTTCAATTCTATATTCAATTAATTGAGAATATGCAGTGGCGATCAAATCTTCTCTATAAAGAATTTCTTCCAGTCCTTTTGGTAATTGCAATGACACTGGAATCATTTCACTAGTAAAGGGTTCCAAAATACTTGAAAGGGCTGGAACTACACCTATATTCTGTAACTCTGTTAAGAAAGTTATGCGTTCATCTCCTTCCATGCATACCTACATTAACTTTTCGAGACCAATCCATTTCACTGATCCGTCTCATCTCTACTCCACGATTGGTAGATGCAACTGACCATTGAGCTAAAACACTGCTCACCTTTGGAATTGCGTTCAAGTCATTTGTTAATTCATTGTTACTTAAACAATATGGGTCGATATTTTCTATCAATTCAGCTTACTTCTCATACCGGCACTTCACATCGACAGGAAGGGTTAAATAATAATCGCTTCCAGTCATTTTTTACTGAAACCAATAAGTAAACTCGAAAAATCACCAAAAATACAATGTCACCCCTAACAAGCAAGTGTCAAAGTCACGTGGAGTTTTGACAGAAACCTCTGCCCTATTAGCTAAGAATTCTTTTTTATTTGGTTTATTTTCTTTACCTCGAAAATTTTTTTTACCCCATGTAAGTTTAGTTTTTTTCTTTTTTAGTGAGCTATTTTTTTTTCCTGCTCCACGACAACAGATGGCACTGTTTTTTGTACTTGTTCTATGCAGTCATCTGATGAATCAGAGTCGCTCTCACCAAGACTTCTTGGTGGAATGGCACTGCCATCCATCCAAGTTGGGTCGGTATCTGAGTCATCTTCTCCTTCTATCTCAGAATCGTGGTTCAGTAATTCTAACACCTCCTCGACATCTTGTTGTTTGTCTAAGTTGTAATCTAGAAAAAAAAGAAAAACTCACATACAAACATCTTGCCCGCACAAACGTGTAAGTGCTATTAGGTACTAACAACGTAACTACACAATTGTGTATGTACATGTTAAACGTTCAATTTCGACATGAAAGTAAAATTTTTATTTGAATATCAATATATAGTTATTTACTATCATAATTGTGAATTCAAAACATGCAGTATCACTTTCGAATTATTGTTTGTTGCTAGAAAATAATACTTACATAGTCTGCGAAAATTTCGACCTTCCATCTTGCCAAACACAAACACTAGAATGAAAAACCCAAACAAACGCACGTGACTTGATGCCGGTCCCAACTCGCAACGGGTACCTACACAAACGATGTCGCGCGTCCAGAATGTTATATTCCGCAAATTTTCAGTTATTATGGAATGTTAAACTTAAACCACACAATTGTGTTGGCAGGTGCTGAAAGGGATAAAATGGCACCAGAGCATTATAGAAAATTACAGTGGCGATCGCGACATACAGATTCACTATTTTATTTTGGATGCCCCTATTATCCCCTATCCACATTCACCCGGATCGACCCTACATGCTTCACATTACTCCGAATCGATGGCGGCTGTGGCTAAAGATCCTTCTGAACAATACTGACAAATCAGTGTATTCGTTCCGTTCGGGCCTTATGAGTCTCATTTTGATAATGCCTCTTTTCGAGGAAAGTATCTCAAATGAAGTCCTGCGCAATATATCTACATTATGAATCGCTTTTCTTCTTTGCCACATTGCCCTGTTCCCTCTGTGAACACGTCCTGTCAGATTACTCTTTGGTTTAACATAGAGTATTTCTTTGTATAGTGACACTACTGATTCTCTAGTGGATCTGACAAACCGTGAGCATGTCCAATTTCTATCCCTTCGTTTATGTTCCATTGTATGTAGTAATTTTCCTCTGGAGCATTACTCCCCCTGTACCTGTCAAATTCCTCCAACATAATCGCTGAACACAAATACAAGAACAGTATGTCGGAGAATTAGTGTTTAAGTCGACTATTTGATTTGTTTGGCTAGGTGACACATGATATGTGTGTTGCCTGACGTGGCCGTGGAAATATATACAGGGTGGCCATTTGAAAACGAAACAGACGAGATTACAGACGAAATAAAGTTTTTCGATAGAAATGCTCGGACAGGTCGATTTCTGTTTCGAGGGGGACAACTTAAGATGTAGGTTACGGACGCATAGCGCTTCAACCCTTGCTACTACAGCCCTCACCCCCAAATTTTGAATAGGGAAGATGGGGTGAGTGATACCTCATTTGAAAGGTATTTTTATACTGATTTCAGAACAGTAATTGTTTTTTCATTTTATGCATTAGTTCTCGAAATATTCATGCGTTAGTTAATTTTATCACTTAAATTAATTTTTTGCGAATAATTGACATTTCGTGCTTCCGAAACACCAAAATTTCCGTACTTGTATTTGAAATTGCAAAACATCTACCACCGGACAAATGAAGTCATACCGTACGTGTTAATGCTACTAAGGCCAGATGTTCGACTAGCTGTTTTATTCACTGAAATCATTCTCCAACTGTACGCTATCAGAACGATTTGAAGTATTGATCTAAGAAATAAGACTTTTCAAAGTAAAGTAAATAAGTTATCAAAAACTCACATCAATTAATTAAATATTCAAATTGTTCACCATTAGCTTCCATACAATGAAATAAGTTTTGTTCGAAACGATGGCGCACATTTTGCAGCATTTCTGGAGTGATTTGACGACATTCGTTCACTATACGTCTTCTTAAATCCTCTATGGAATCGGGCTGTGTAGAGTAAATTTTACTCTTCAAGTGGCCCCAAAGAAAAAAATCTAGTGGTGACAGATCTGGCGATCTGGCTGGCCATTCAGTGGGACCCCTTCTTCCAATCCACCGATTCGGAAATCTTTGATCCAGATATTCTCGAACTGATAAGGCGTAGTGTGGAGGAGCTCCATCCTGCTGAAACACAATCTGATATATAGATCGACGAAGGTCGTCGTGACACACCCTGTATTGTTCTACAATGTATTTTTAATTCATTCATTCATATTTTTACGCTGAAGGTGAGTATTATGAGCATGATAAATTGCACCTCAAGGCGGCTCCACACGCAACGGAAAATCTGAAGGCTTGCCTCGAGGCGCCCGACCTCAAGGAAAATCCCAACGTGTATGAGAACATAAAAACGAATACAAAATTTCATTCGGTTTTGCCTCGAGGCAAACCTTCGGTTTTTCCGTTGCGTGTGGAGCCGCCTTCAGGATTGTTCAAGTGTTGTTTCAGTCGTTATATTTGGGATCTTGTTTCGTAACAGTAGTTTTTTTAAATTGTTGACTATTTTATTTGTGTACCCATAACTTCGTTCATTTTTTAGCTTGATAAAGGCCACATATTCACCGAAACGTTGCAGGAAGAGTAATAAACATTTCAGAGTTCCTTTGACTGCTATTCTCCTCTCCGAAGTCTAACAAATATTATTTTTCAAACTGTGATAGAGAAACAGAAGTAATTAAGACATTTCATTATTTCCTGTTTTTCTATTACAGTTTGAGAATTCAATTTAATTATTTTATAGTTTTATTTATTCTGTCTCAAATATTTTTCAAACCGCAATGTAAATATAAAATTTAGATTACAATTCCATTTGCTAGAATAGAAGTTTATCCTGGCGAGAATAGTATAAGTCATTCTCCATTCCGATATCTCTGTTTTTTTTTTTTATAAAACACGTTGAATGTTTTGCCAAAAAACACGGAATATCGAAATTCAGAATGATTTATTTTTTACAAAAGCCTGATTCTCTTGTGTAGCCTCCGTACGCACATTGTGGATAACTACTCCGTCTTCTTCGAGGACGTTTTACGCATCCGCAATTAACCAAGTATTCAACTTCTATTGTTTCTGCGTTTTCTGTGTTATGGTTTGTGACTCTTACTGAAGAAATATCCGACCCCAGTGGAACAATTTTCTTGAATAGTTCTTTTAAGTACGACAATGCCAGGCATGTCACATCGTATATCCCATTAGTCGGGTGAAAAACACCAATCGTTTGCTTTTTTCAAATAAAATAAACTTACCTTAAATAAATTAATTTACACTAAATACTAATAGTTCTAATTGGAGCTTTATGGAAATTCTGGAACTTTTCCCACTTTCGAAACTGCTTTTATAATATAATATATAACCACTCTATCCGTAAACGGTAAAACACAGCAACTAAACTGCTAAGGAAAGCGCACCTCATTTATACTTACCGGGGATGGGGAATCACCTAATTTCTATCCGTTTTTCCCCCAATTTGTATTCGTTATTCCCACAATTCTTGTTCCTAATAGTATCGCAAACGCAGAACCCTTCATTCCGTTCGAGAATCTTATCCCTAAATCCAATAGAGGGCCTAGTAGGGAAATTGAAAGAAAGCAATAGAGGGCACTGAGTGCAGTATTATTAGTGCTTCCTGCAATTAAAAAAAAATCTTGGTGTGTTTAATAGATATATTTGATATTTGAAAAACAACTAGATATCTACTAAAATAACTCCTTAGCCCACTAGAATTTCTACCATCTACCAGATCGAAATTTCAATAATCATATCGTGATATCTCTGGCTGGTGGTGTTCTGCAGAACAACCAACTCTGTGCGTTGATTCAAACAAATGCCTCCCTATACACATATAGAACCTCCGCCAAAAGCTGTTGTGGGTACCATAAACTGTTCTGCATTCCTTCGACCTCTTTCCCTCCAAGCAAGAATACGTCCATCGGAGTTGACCAAACGAAATCTAGACTCATCCGTAAATAAACATCGGCTCCAATCTTCAACTGTCCAATTGCGGTGCTCCTCAGCCCATTGCCGTCGATGAACCCGGTATTCCCTATTCAAACGGGGATGTTGTACCCTCCTACGTGCTCTCAAACCACGAACATGTAGTCGTCGTCTTACAGTCTGGTTCGAAATTAGAACTCCTGTTGCAACTCTCAGTGATCTATTGAGCCGCGACGCCGGGTAAGTGGGAATTCTCCTAGCATTGAGGACCAAAAGACGATCTTGGGCAGCTGTTGTACTGCGCTGCCGACCTCCCCCATGAACATAAGCTACAGAGTCGTTTTGGATGAACCTATTCCAAGCCCGACTCACGACACTTTGCGAAACATTCAACCGCCGGGACACTTCTCGCTGGGACAAACCTTCCTGTATCCACCGTATGATTTGGTCCAGTTGCACAGGAGCCAAACGTCTTCTCGGCATGACTGATAAGCTAATATTGTTCTCATTTCTTCAATTATTGTCACCTTATGTGTTTGAACGAGAGAAAAAAACAGATTTAATAACAAATACCACATTGCTTTTCACTCCACATGTAACAGCCTACAGATAATAATCGATTTTGTGAACAAGAGCCGATGAAGTGAGGAAAAATTTGATATAATCAACTCAAAACATCTTAATTTTTCCTTAGAGAACATATAATGTACAGATATTCACGAGATAACTTGAAAAAAATACAAATGAAGAGAAGTTCATAAGTGATCCCTAGCAATTGTTGATCAGTGTAGTTGGGTGCCATAATATTCCTTCCGTCTTTAATTATTCGTAAGAAGCATACCAAACTACTACTATATAATGAATCTTCTTGCTCTACTTCTACACATTTACATGCAGACGAAGGAGTAACTTCTGGATTTTGAAGATAATTCCTCAGCATATTGACTCCCATCAATAATTGACTCTACTTCTGATCTGCTATCAGAATTCCTACTTCGTTTGAGCGTTTTTTCACCTTTCGCCTCTGCAAGCCGTCTCTTCTCACTAGCAGGTGTTTTTACCCTATACATTTTTTCCTTGTCCTGTGTATTTGTTGAGCTTGATGACTGAGTCAAAGGCCGTTCCTCAAACTGGCTCGACGATCCTCATGGATTATTTTCTTTATCGCTATCTTCATCAGAAAACGTGTATCTTGATTGTTGCGTTACAAACCCATCACGCAAGTCACCACTCGAGTTATTGAACAGATATTCAATTTCATTTTCTGTTTTTTTTTATTGTTCTGCGTTGCATTTCCATATCTGGTCTAAGCATGAGGCCCACTATGGCTCCAATCAAACGAACACATAAGAGTCTTAAGGTAGACGCTCACTTAGGCGAAGCGTCGCGAACGGGAGCGCGACGAGAAGTAATTTCGCCGAGGACCACGCATTGGGACGAAGCGTCAGGTCGCATATCGGAAGGAATTGAGAGTCCCTTTGAATCCTTTCAGTATCATTTGAATATTTCATATCGTGCGGTCAAGATGAGCAGCTCTTCCTCTGAAGACGATCTGTTTGTTTTGGGTTTAATTGTCAGTATGAAAGAAGACGAAGATGCCAATAAAAAATGCGGGTCAGAAACAAAATTCGAAGGAGGGAAACGTACGGTGAATTTTATCACTTGTTTTCCGACTTTGGACAAAAGAAAAAGAAATATTTTAAATACTACAGCAAGCATTTCCTACTGAATGCTACACCTCTGACTGAATATAGAACGGGGATCAAGAATGCAATTTTGACTCTTCTCATCGTCTGAGACCGCGCACCTGGGCGAAGCGTCAGGAGAAACGACTCCTAGTTGCTTCGATGATCATTCGCGTGTCAACCGACTCGCCTTTTCTCTTCGCTTCGTCTAAGTGAGCGGCTCTCCATTGAATTCAATGTAAACTTCTTGGGCGAAAAACGACGCGCCTCTTCCGTTCGCGACGCTTCGCCTAAGTGAGCGTTTACCTTTAAGGTGCATATAAACTACGCGCGGCAAACTCTCGAACATGGATGCGCGGCAAACTCTCGAACATGGATACGCGAGGCGGCTTTGCGCTATCTAGACGGGGTTGCCGCTCGAGGCATCCCCGTATAAAAAGCGCGGGGCTGCCTCGCGTATCCATGTTCGAGAGTTTGCCGCGCGTAGTTTATACGCAGCTTTATACTACCAGAAAAGTCAAGGGACAGGTAGGAATACCAGTAATGTTCCTCTTGAAGATTTATTGCTTTCGAAAAAGTGCAAAAACGAAGCAACTGACATAGATCCATCGAGAAGGGTCTAAAAATTTATATATATTTTTCAAACAAGTAGAAGACATTCATGTATTATGTACATAGTACAAGAATTTTGAACAATCAAAACTAAATCACATCTTCAAAAAATTAGAAACTCAAGTAACAAATTAAAATCACATATGATCAAGTACATGTTCAATTGATTGTAGTGTTTCACTTTTCACCATGAGTTTTCTCCTTTCGTCTTTAATTTTTCGGAAGGAGCATGCCAAACTCCTACAAAATAATGAATCTTCGACTTGCCCCACTTCTACACATGCAGACGAAGGAGGAACTTCTGGAGTTCGAAGATAATTCCTCTGCATATTAACTCCATCATCAATAATTGACACTACTTCTGATCTGCTATCAGAATTCCTGCTTCGTCTGAGCGTTGTTTTACCTTTCCCCTCTGTAAGTCCTCTTTTTTCACTAGCAGGTGTTTTAACCCTATCAATTTTTTCCTTTTCCTCTGTATTTGTTCAGCGTGATGACTGAGTGAAAGGCCGTTTCTCAAACTGGTTTGACGATCCTGATAGATTATTTTCTTTATCGCTCTCTTCATCAGAAAACGTGTATCTTGATTGTTGCGTTATAAACCCATCACGCAAGTCACCACTCGAGTTATTGAACAAATATTCAATTTCATTTTCCGTTTCTTTCCTATTGTTCTCAATGTTTATGCCTTCGGACTTATTTTGACCTCTATCTTCTTTAGTATCTTCTACATTTGAGTATGTACGGTAAAAAAATCATTTTATTAAAATTCAGAATTTGATGTTTTCATTGTATAACATATAGGTATGTTGGCTTTTACTTACGTTCTTACATATATTAAGGTCATAAGATTGTAATACTTCCATGTCTTAAAAACTGCTCCTGATCCTGAGGGTAATGTCCAGAACGATCTTCTTTCCTTGTTATACCTATGCCTCAGGCTGTTCCAACGATTTTCTATTGTCTTCTCTGCATAAAATAATTCAAGTAAGTCCCTTTTGAGCAAGTTCTGTAACATTATAAACATTAATCTCAAAAAAGGCTGCGAACTTTGAGGGTGCCTCGTCCCGTTCTCCCTCCAACTGAGAGTTGAGCTTTACGATCAACTCATCAGCCTCTTTGAAGGTCTTCTCCGCCTTAAACAACTCGGCCAAGCACATGTTGGCAACATCTGCTTCGGTGGTCAAACCTTTGATTAGTTTCAGAAGAGTGGAAGCCGCTGCGAATGCATTTTCGCGCTTGACAACCGCCTCGGCGATAGAGGCCTTCAATTTATCTATCGGCGGCATTCTAGCTTTCGAACGACCCCGGTATACACGAAAAGAATTCTATCGCGAACTAATTATACGATAAGGGAACAGACGATGCTTATCTTGCGAAGCAGATAACAAACAGATGACGCGCGATAAGCCGTTCAATAATAATTTTCCACTTGATTTATTGGAAAGAATTTAAAATAAATAATGAGATGAAATGGAAATTAAACTGAAATTATGGAATTTTAATCTAAAGTTCCCTGGTTTCGGCACCAATAAACGATCGCAGCAAGAAAATTGCTGCGAATCGACTTCAGATGAATTTGATGATTGAGCAACCAATTAAGTGAAGGCACTTACCCCAGAGGTAGATTTAAAGTCGATCCTGTGACAGACCTGCAACAGAAGGGGGGTGCAAGGAATGTGAACAGGGGATACACTCCTCTGCACTGGCGTCGTGGCGATCAGTCCTCGGACTCCTCGGTGACAGGGCTTCAATGGGGCTCCCCTTTTGTGGTTGCTTAACCTCAATCTTGATGATGAAATAGATGAAGGTGCGAATTATCGCGATAAGATCAGACGATTGTAATCTCGGAGATGAAATTATTTTAGAACGAATTTGTTCACTTTAGAAGGCACTAATAAAGTTTTAACTTTTCGAATTTTCTAAGATGGACGCTACGTAAACAACTTGACGACATTGACTTATCTGTCGTACGCAATCGCGATGTTTTCTTTGCCGAGGCCGTATGAAGTCGCTAGTTATTGGGTCGGAAAACCCCGGAAGCAGACTACGTAGGCAACACGACTTTCACGCCTGAACAACCAGTACTGCTGATTTTAGCTTCAATTCTTGAGGGACAGATTCCAGATATTTTGATGCTGCCTCCCCTTTTCATTCTTCTTTCAGAACAATTGCTGACGAATCCTAAATATAATAGAACTTAATATATCATTTAGAACACATTAATAAGTAACCAACCTGTGGTATTACTCCGATTACAATTATAGTGCCGTTGTTCTCCATAATTAGTCTTGCAATTTTTTTCACAAACATAATCAATATTTCTATTATCTAGATTCCTCCAAGCTTCAAACTCTTCAATTGTCTTGAAATCCAAGGTAGTCTCTACTATATTCAACGTTTGGTATTGCTTCAAATGGTGGATCAATTCTTTTCGAAATTGAAATGGTTTGTTATTATTTTCGCAGCATATTGGGCACTTAATATGTTTTCATAAGGTATTGGTAATAATATTGTGGAATTCTTTTAAATGCCGAGTCTCTGACGATACTCTGCCAAAATTTTTACCACACACTTGACAACTGAGTTTGTTACCGCTGAAAAGTAAATATACTTATAATCCCTTTCTATTAATTAAAAAGCAACTTACTTTTGCTCTTCCATATTCCTGGGTTTAATTATTTCACTGAAATACAACCAATCGATTCACAACCTATAATAAATATAAATCCAACGAAACGATTGAAATACAATCGATGTCAACAGGATAGTTAGTATTAGTAATAACTTGTATATTAAGGAATTACTCTGAATAAGACAGCTCGTTGTCGATTGACAATAGCTGAATGGCATCAGAAATCGTATTCCAGCCAATTTCGCGGTAAAATAGCGCCAACACAAGGAGAGCGGAGCGCATGAGCAGGAGCAGCTTCAACGGGATTGGAGAGTGCTTGCCTAGATTTAATGTATGCTCTCAGGTACCATATCACTTTCAACCAACTTATCTCCAACCATTTCCTAGGTGCCTATGGTGTCAAAATTTCCTGTATTAATGGCTTTCATAACCTTATCTTTCTTTTCTCGAAGAGCTGCTCTTAGTGTGGATGCATCCTTTGAGTATTGTGTCCCGGAGTTACCTGAATTTAAATAGTCCTTCATTTTTTGACTAGTTGGCTTCAAGGTATAAGCAGAAAAAGAGGGCCGGGTAAAGGATCCCCCACACCAACGCGGTACCGCGGGAGCGGGAGCGGGAACGGGAACGGGAACGGCGCGGTGTTTTGCGGGACGCGGGAAATTTATTCTGTTCACACCAAAGCGGTGAACTTTGCAGTACCTTGACGATATGCAAGTGTTTTCTGGGCAGAAAAAATCGGTTGATATTAAAATGGATTTCTCATCCGATGAAGAAGAAGCCCTTCTTCTAATTGCTTTAGCAGAGGATGATAGGCAAGGGTAAGTAATAAACTTAGTTTTTGGTTAAAAAATATTAATTAACAAAGTTCAATAGTATTGAAAACAAATTTATATTGCTTTTAGGAAGAAAAAAAAGTGGGTTCATGATATCAATCTTGAACGAAAAACTTATGGAGAATTTCACACGTTAATGCCGCAGTTGCGAAAAGACTCACAAAGATTTTACATATATTTTAGAATGACCCCTGAATGTTTTGATGCGATTTTAAATCTTATTAGAGAAGATATCCGTAAAAGTGACACCAATTTTCGAGAGGCAATTAGTCCGGACGAACGTCTTGCAGTAACACTAAGGTAAAAAAATGCAAATTTGTTATATTATATTTATTTAAAAAAATTGAAAAAAAACATATTATTATGGAACATATGAATTAAGAAAACTTCCTGCTGGATTGATGTCGTAATGTGAATTTGCCTCTTCAGATAGTACCATTATTGAATAGCCTTCTTCTGGAGACTTGAAATTACCAACAGGAACTCTTTCATCCATCGGCAACGAATTTGCCGCCGATTGTAGTGAACCACTTCCATCTGGCGACCTCAAGCTCGTAAAATTATTGGTTGAAGACGAACTATGGCTGTTGCCTTGGAATGCTAGTTCTTCGAGATGTAAACATTCCTGTTCAGTCATGATTTCTGCTATTTTCATTTTAGTGAGTGCTTGTCGTCTTGGCGAAAATGATTGTAGAATTTGAGAATAACCCAAAAATATCATATCAGTGGGAGATTCTGTTTTCATTTTTTTACTTTTTAAATAATCAATAACTGTGTCTACTGACGAGCTTTGCCTTTGGCACCCTTTATTATTCCTCCGAATAGCTGATTTGGATGTTGATGGGGTAGATAGCTGCAATTCAGATAAAGTCGATTCCTCATTGATATCTTTTAGTGCTTTATTTCCTTCATTTGTTTGATGCTGTTCAATAGTGTTCTCAGTTTCTACTATTTCTATATTACTAGAGGAGTCAGATAGGTCAACAGTTTCATTAATATTTGGCGTTATGGTTTCACCTGGAGATTTAATATCATAAACAGGCCCAGTGATATTTGAATCTGTTTGTGCAAACGCTAAATAGTTTGAATGGTTCCATTAGGCAAGCCCATTGCCAGTTTTTGTAATTTCTTTTTGCACTTTGGCCTGTTCTTGTTTTAATGGATTTTAGATGTTTTGCGTATGAATCCCTTAAATTTTTCCATTTTTTTTTTACTTCTTCCCCTAAAATTAAAATTAGTATAATTATTTCAGATTTCTTGCCACAGGTGATACTTATTATACAATTGGCCACAGTTTTCGCATTGGATTTTCAACCGTTGGTAAAATGGTTACTGAGGTATGTAATGCAATTAGCAATAAATTGCAGAATGTATATATGCCAGAGCCAACTGAGGAGATATGGAAAAAATCGGCTGAAGGTTTTGAGACAAAGTGGCAATTTCCAAACTGCATCGGCAGTATAGATGGTAAACATATTACAATAAAATGTCCAGATAAGAGTGGTTCAAATTATTTTTGCTACTTAAAAAAGTTTTCCATCGTTCTTATGGCTATCGTTGGGCCTGATTATAAATTTTTATGTGTTGACATTGGAGGATTTGGAAAAAATAGTGACAGTGGCATTTTTGAATCATCCAATATGGGAAAGAAGTTTGAACAAAGACAAATGGCTGTTCCAAAAGATAAAAACCTGCCAAGTCAAAATGAAGCATGTCCTTATGTCTTGATAGGCGATGAAGCTTTCGCCCTTAGAACCTATATGATGAGGCCATATCCATACAGACAATCTCGATCAGATCCACGCAAAGAAAATTATAATAAAAGACTTTGTAGAGCAAGAAGGGTTGTTGAGAATGCATTTGGTATTCTAGCTCAGAAGTGGAGAATTTTTTACAGGCCTATAGAAGTGTCCGTTGAAACAACAATTTTGATTGTGAAGACAACATGTATTTTACATAATTATCTGATTTCAGAACAATGTGATGACCAATATTTTCAGTTTTTGGACCCACCACAAACTACAATGGAAGCATTTACAAATATACAAAATGACCATAGAAGAGCTCCAAATTTGGCATTTGAAGTTCGTGAGAAATTTGTCACTTTTTTTAATGATATTTAAATAAGCTTCCACCTGTTAATAAACTCTATCTTGTTCAACTTATTATGAATCTATTTTTAAATTTATTAGTAAATACATATTACAAATTATTTCAATTAAAATTCAGATAAATCATTGAGTTTATCTTTACAATTACGTTTTTTGGAGAATCAATCTAACCAGACTTAAATAAAATACTTTACTTACCACTTTCATTCAATTCCGTGCCTATTTTGTCCCATATCTTATCCCTTTTCCTAATATTTTTGTATTCGGGGTTTCCCAAATCATATAAAATGGGATATATCTTAACAAGCTCGATCAATCTCTCAGTTAACGACATTGCAGGTGGTATATATAAACACAGCGGGAATAACGCGAACGCGGGAAAAACACTGCATGCGGCGTTACGAATATAAAACGCTGCACTCCCGCGTTTGTATGTACCGCACTTCGCCTCAGTGTGAATACTTTCATATCCCGCCACATGTTTTGATACCGCGCCGTTCCCGTTCCCGCTCCCGCTCCCGCGGTATCGCGTTGGTGTGGGGGATCCTTTAAGGTGCATATAAACTACGCGCGGCAAACTCTCGAACATGGATACGCGAGGCGGCTTTGCGCTATGTAGACGGGGTTGCCGCTCGAGGCATCCCCGTATAAAAAGCGCGGGGCTGCCTCGCGTATCCATGTTCGAGAGTTTGCCGCGCGTAGTTTATACGCAGCTTTATACTACCAGAAAAGTCAAGGGACAGGTAGGAATACCAGTAATGTTCCCCTTGAAGATTTATTGCTTTCGAAAAAGTGCAAAAACGAAGCAACTGACATAGATCCATCGAGAAGGGTCTAAAAATTTATATATATTTTTCAAACAAGTAGAAGACATTCATGTATTATGTACATAGTACAAGAATTTTGAACAATCAAATAGGTAATACACCAGAACCATTAAAAACTAAATCACATCTTCAAAAAATTAGAAACTCAAGTAACAAATTAAAATCACAAATGATCAAGTACATGTTCAATTGATTGTAGTTTTTCACGTCTTTAATTTTTCGGAAGGAGCATGCCAAACTCCTACAAAATAATAAATCTTCGACTTGCCCCACTTCTACACATGCAGACGAAGGAGGAACTTCTGGAGTTCGAAGATAATTCCTCTGCATATTAACTCCATCATCAATAATTGACACTACTTCTGATCTGCTATCAGAATTCCTGCTTCGTCTGAGCGTTGTTTTACCTTTCCCCTCTGTAAGTCCTCTTTTTTCACTAGCAGGTGTTTTAACCCTATCAATTTTTTCCTTTTCCTCTGTATTTGTTCAGCGTGATGACTGAGTGAAAGGCCGTTTCTCAAACTGGTTTGACGATCCTGATAGATTATTTTCTTTATCGCTCTCTTCATCAGAAAACGTTTATCTTGATTGTTGCGTTATAAACCCATCACGCAAGTCACCACTCGAGTTATTGAACAAATATTCAATTTCATTTTCCGTTTCTTTCCTATTGTTCTCAATGTTTATGCCTTCGGACTTATTTTGACCTCTATCTTCTTTGGAATCTTCTACATTTGAGTATGTACGGTAAAAAAATCATTTTATTTAAATTCAGAATTTGATGTTTTAATTGTATAACATATAGGTATGTTGGCTTTTACTTACGTTCTTACTTATATTAAGGTCATAAGATTGTAATACTTCCATGTCTTAAAAACTGCTCCTGATCCTGAGGGTAATGTCCAGAACGATCTTCTTTCCTTGTTATACCTATGCCTCAGGCTGTTCCAACGATTTTCTATTGTCTTCTCTGCATAAAATAATTCAAGTAAGTCCCTTTTGAGCAAGTTCTGTAACATTATAAACATTAATCTCAAAAAAGGCTGCGAACTTTGAGGGTGCCTCGTCCCGTTCCCCCTCCAACTGAGAGTTGAGCTTTACGATCAACTCATCAGCCTCTTTGAAGGTCTTCTCCGCCTTAAACAACTCGGCCAAGCACATGTTGGCAACATCTGCTTCGGTGGTCAAACCTTTGATTAGTTTCAGAAGAGTGGAAGCCGCTGCGAATGCATTTTCGCGCTTGACAACCGCCTCGGAGATAGAGGCCTTCAATTTATCTATCGGCGGCATTCTAGCTTTCGAACGACTCCGGTATACACGAAAAGAATTCTATCGCGAACTAATTATACGATAAGGGAACAGACGATGCTTATCTTGCGAAGCAGATAACAAACAGATGACGCGCGATAAGCCGTTCAATAATAATTTTCCACTTGATTTATTGGAAAGAATTTAAAATAAATAATGAGATGAAATGGAAATTAAACTGAAATTATGGAATTTTAATCTAAAGTTCCCTGGTTTCGGCACCAATAAACGATCGCAGCAAGAAAATTGCTGCGAATCGACTTCAGATGAATTTGATGATTGAGCAACCAATTAAGTGAAGGCACTTACCCCAGAGGTAGATTTAAAGTCGATCCTGTGACAGACCTGCAACAGAAGGGGGGTGCAAGGAATGGGAACAGGGGATACCCTCCTCTGCTCCTCGGTGACTCGGACTCCTCGGTGACAGGGCTTCAATGGGGCTCCCCTTTTGTGGTTGCTTAACATCAATCTTGATGATGAAATAGATGAAGGTGCGAATTATCGCGATAAGATCAGACGATTGTAATCTCGGAGATGAAATTATTTTAGAACGAATTTGTTCACTTTAGAAGGCACTAATAAAGTTTTAACTTTTCGAATTTTCTAAGATGGACGCTACGTAAACAACTTGACGACATTGACTTATCTGTCGTACGCAATCGCGATGTTTTCTTTGCCGAGGCCGTATGAAGTCGCTAGTTATTGGGTCGGAAAACCCCGGAAGCAGACTACGTAGGCAACACGACTTTCACGCCTGAACAACCAGTACTGCTGATTTTAGCTTCAATTCTTGAGGGACAGATTCCAGATATTTTGATGCTGCCTCCCCTTTTCATTCTTCTTTCAGAACAATTGCTGACGAATCCTAAATATAATAGAACTTAATATATCATTTAGAACACATTAATAAGTAACCAACCTGTGGTATTACTCCGATTACAATTATAGTGCCGTTGTTCTCCATAATTAGTCTTGCAATTTTTTTCACAAACATAATCAATATTTCTATTATCTAGATTCCTCCAAGCTTCAAACTCTTCAATTGTCTTGAAATCCAAGGTAGTCTCTACTATATTCAACGTTTGGTATTGCTTCAAATGGTGGATCAATTCTTTTCGAAATTGAAATGGTTTGTTATTATTTTCGCAGCATATTGGGCACTTAATATGTTTTCATTAGGTATTGGTAATAATATTGTGGAATTCTTTTAAATGCCGAGTCTCTGACGATATGTAAGTTTTTACACTTCACACAATGAGGCGGTTGATGCAGTTAACACTGTAATTTATTTAAAACAGAAATAACAATATCCTTAAGGTGTTTTAACATTTACCTAAATCAACAAACATGTACCACAATTGAATGAACCAACAATTATTCAAAGTAATAAGAAACAAAATAAGCTTACAGAAATTGTATCAGCTTGTGGGCGAAACGGGCTAGTACCTCTCACTGATCACAGCACCGTTCGCTGGACACAGTCCGATCGAAGTCGGTCAGACCGAGCGCCCAGTGGCGGGTCGTTAGCCTGGCTTAGTCCAGACTTACAGATACTCTGCCAATATTTTTACCACACACTTGACAACTGAGTTTGTTACCGCTGAAAAGTAAATATACTTATAATCCCTTTCTATTAATTAAAAAGCAACTTACTTTTGCTCTTCCATATTCCTGGGTTTAATTATTTCACTGAAATACAACCAATCGATTCACAACCTATAATAAATATAAATCCAACGAAACGATTCAAATACAATCGATGTCAACAGGATAGTTAGTATTAGTAATAACTTGTATATTAAGGAATTACTCTGAATAAGACAGCTCGTTGTCGATTGACAATAGCTGAATGGCATCAGAAATCGTATTCCAGCCAATTTCGCGGTAAAATAGCGCCAACACAAGGAGAGCGGAGCGCATGAGCAGGAGCAGCTTCAACGGGATTGGAGAGTGCTTGCCAAGAATTAATGTATGCTCTCAGGTACCATATCACTTTCAACCAACTTATCTCCAACCATTTCCTAGGTGCCTATGGTGTCAAAATTTCCTGTATTAATGGCTTTCATAACCTTATCTTTCTTTTCTCGAAGAGCTGCTCTTAGTGTGGATGGATCCTTTGAGTATTGTGTCCCGGAGTTACCTGAATTTAAATAGTCCTTCATTTTTTGACTAGTTGGCTTCAAGGTATAAGCAGAAAAAGAGGGCCGGGTAAAAGTACATTCCTGCACATTTCCAAGTGTTCTAGTGAGGAGGGTTTGACTCATTTTTGATACATAGTTGAAAATTATAGGTGTGAACGTTACTTTATATGCTTTGGCCCTCTCTTTAAATATTTCGTTCATCTCCGACCTTTTCGCCCAATCTCCTTGGTTAGTAATTCCTGGCAGTATTGAGAGGTCGTCCAGGTACGTCCCAAATTGTGCGTGGAACACTGCTTGCCTATTCAAGTCGCTGTTGCCAGGACATCGCATTTTATATTTGATATTCATTGTCTTGACTAAGTAAGAATACAATGCCATTAGCTCAGCCGAGGAACTATTCCACTGAAAATCTGCCCCTCTGTTATGCCACATGAACATGAAAATATTCATTGGGAAATACATCTTCTGTGTTGATCTTGCTGTGGTTAAAATCAAAAGGTCTCCGAGGTCACCTATAACACCTGCTGGTTCTGTTGCTTCGACAAGGCACCCTATGATTCCAGGAGCAATGTCCAACATAGCTAGCGAGTGCTCTAACGCATTTGTCAGTTTGTTTTTAAAGTTGTTCTCATTTACGAGCATTATGGCTTGCGTAAGCGGACCTAACGATCTTATCAGCCCTGTTTTTCTTTCAGGGGGCAGCGTTATTCCTTGCAGTAGGGCAATATGGTTCTGGTTGGCTCCGTACTGGCTTATACTGATTTGTCTGTCCGGATCATTCTTTTTTAGTTTAATAACCGTTCCTCCTAACGTCCTCTTTTGTCCTCTCTTGGCTGCGACATCTGACCTTAATGTGAATTTCGTCACTCCTACTCTCACTTCGTCAAAAAAACATTTGAAAATAGTAAAAATGTCCATTATTGGAGTTGCTATGGCGATACTGTTTGGTTGAATCCCCTTGGAAGTTAGTTCCGTACAAATCTTGGATTTTCAATTTTGTGATGCCAATTGTTACTTATTGTGCCAGCAACTCACTTCCCGCCCCTGTTTTGTTTGCTTCTTTCCGCATTGTTGTGAATAAGGTGGTTATACATCCAGAGATTTCATTTGATAAATCTATATCAAATATAGACGCTCCATTAAGACTATATCCTATCGCCCCTATTTCTTCATCTTTGCCTAGCTTTTTTGCAATGTAGGTGTATATTTCAAACAATTTATCTATCTCCGCATCTCTTCCTAGTATTCGGGACTTCTCATCATCATTTAGACCTGCTAATTTTGTGCTACTTGGTCCAATAATAAGTATTTTCTTTTCGAGGGTATCAAGTTCCATATTGTGGTATTGTCTGTTACTGCTCATCCATATTACTATTACGCTGATCCAACGTGGGGCCATATCCAACGTGGTTTTTGAATTTGAGTAGTTGTATTAGACAAATTTACACCATAATTGATGTAAATAGTGGTATTATAGATATTTTCTTAGGGGACTTGCTTTCTCGTGCTTAATTATTTCTAGTCATTTTGCTTCTTTGCCGGTATCTGTCTTGTCTCGTCCTAATTTATTGAAAATTATTTTTATACAATTCTTTTATCTCTAGCGATAGTCTGTCAGAGTCGAGTTTGGAAATTTATTTGCCCCAGCAGGCACTCCATAGCTGCTGTTGGAGTAGATCTCAGAGCACCTGTGATGCTTAAACAAGCTTTTCTCTGAGATCTTGTCAATTTGTTGCGGATATATGACTTCTCCAAAGAAGTCCACCACACCAATGATGCGTAGGTTAGGATAGGCCTCACCACCACAGTATACAACCAGTGAATAATGTGTGGTTTGAAGCCCCATCCATTTCCCACTACTCTCCGAGTAGACCAAAAGATCATCTCGGCCTTTTTCGTTTTTTCCTCAATGTGTTTGTTCCACAGTAGTTTGTGGTCCAGTATCACACCCAGATATCGAACTTGCTCTGTTAGATTGAGCCCTACTCCGACTTGGTAGTCTTATGTTACAGACTTGGTAGTCTTATGTTACAGGGCCCCCTCTTCCTGTCAAAGAGAACCATCTCTGTTTTTTCAGGATTAACCGTAAGATCGTTATTCAAGCACCATCGCTCAATCCTACACAGAGCATCCTGCATAAGATCAGCGATGACATTTGGATGTTTACCTCTGATTAGTATCACGAGATCATCTGCATAGGCTACAACCATTAGGCCAGCCCCCGCCAGCTCAACCAGGAGCCCATCCAGGACCAGATTCCACAGAAGAGGTGATAGAACACCACCCTGTGGGCATCCCCTGCCTGGTGTTCCCCTAATGGTTGAGCTGCCTAGGCGAGCCACTATGCTGCAGTCCCTTAAAAGGGATCCTGCCCATCGACAAACTGCAAAAGGAACCCCATGTTTGGTTAGTGCATTGTGCATAGCTCCAAATGCAGTATTATTGAATGCACCCTCTATGTTCAGAAACACAGCAAGAGTGCACTCTCGATAATGTAGTCCGCTCTCGATGCAGCTGACCACTGAATGAAGAGCAGAATCTACTGATTTGCCTATCTGATAGGCATGCTGAGTTGGATGTAGTGGACTAGCCACTAAGGTTCCATCTCTGATATATCGTTCAACCAATCTCTCCAGCGTTTTGACTAAAAAGGAGGAGAGGATTGGTCGGAAGTTTTTCGTCTGAGTATATGACGACTTTCCAGGCTTGGGTATGAACACAACCCTCACCTTTCTCCAGGACTTTGGTATGTGTCCTAGGGCTAGACTCGCTCGGAGTATATGAAGCAGTGGGGGTGTCAGCAGCTCCAAGCCCTTAATCAAAAGTGCCGGAAATATGCTATCCTCCCCCGCAGCTTTATAAGGCTCGAATTCTCTGACAGCCCAGCGAATTCGAGAGTGTGTTACCACAAGTGAAGCCAACTTCCAATCCTCACTTGAAGCTCGTCTATGGTCTTCACCCTGTGTGTTGTCATTCTCTCTAAATCCCGGAAAATGTGCCTTCAGGAGTAGTCTTAGACTATCTTCCTCTGAGGAGGTTTTCTCCCCACTAGGAAGAGTCAAATAGTCAATCCTTGGAGGGCCTCCCACAGAGAGGACCTTCCTAAGCCTATTGGCCTCTGGTGCTTCCTCTATACCACTGCAGAAGCTTCTCCAGGATTCGCGCTTGGACCGCCTAATCATCCCAGTCCTTCGCTAGGCCTGATCTCATGGCCTTATTGAAAAGACGCCTTGTTTCGCGTCTGGTGTCGTTCTGTTCAGTCGTCAACCATTTCGTCTGACTTTTAAGTCTTCGGACTTGGGGTGTACAACTGCTGTGATAAGCTGAGATTATGGACTCCTGAAGCATGGCTGCTGCCGTGTCCAATTCTCTTATGTTCTTGGGTTTTAGGTTTCCCTGTTCCAGATTGTCGGAAAGGTATGCCAGGTATCTGGTCCAGTCCGTTTTTTTCGGATTCCTGTAGATCTCAGGATCCTCCTTTTTCTTGCTTCGGAATATACGGATGTGTCGGTGGTCCGATACAGAGACCACTTCCTTCGCTACTCGCCAATCCTTTATGGAATTGGCGATTGATCTGCTGCCCAATGTGATATCTAGCACCTCCCTTCTTGTCGTTGTGACGAAGGTTGGTTCCGTACCCTGGTTAAGCAGGTTCAAATTCGTGGAGAATAAAAATTCTGCCAGCGCTTCACCCCTTGAGTTAATATCTCTACTACCCCACAGAGTGTGATGTGCATTCGCATCACATCCTATGAGCAGAGGCCAGCTCCTCCGCTCACAGTATTCTATCAACTCCTCCATTTCCCTCGTTGGTGGTGGGCCTGGTGAGTCATACGGGAGATATGCAGAACATATCACCAGGTTGTCTAGCGGTCTCCTGCTGTCTTTGATCTGGACCGCTACCAGGTCTCTGAAACAAAAGTTGTGTGATGTATCGAGGGTGTTTGCAATAAAGGGGATTATTCAGTAAGGAACGAACCACCTACTTTGCCCTTTATTTACTTATCTATGGTACAGTTGGACTGGGAATGGAATGAAATCAATTGTCTTCCATCGAAGAAGCGGTGTGTTATGATAACATGTTTTGATATTATGATTAATAATTAAAACAATGTGAGCAATACACCACATCTCCTACGGGAGACTGAAAGAATTTTCATTTCTGTAGAAAGAATAATTCTTTCATTCTATACAAAATACATATCCATTCCCATAAATAGTTAAACCTTTCCAGATAACAAACTTATTCTACTTAGAGCAATCATCAAATTCATAACTAAATATAGGTACATACATAATATTAGGATCCTAATAGCATTACACTTTTTTTTCAGTTAATTAAGGGGGGTAAAAAGGCTGTCCTGTTTTTGTGTACTACACTTTCCTTTCCGTTTTTTAAAATTCTCACATTCGGAGTCTCTTCACTAATCACTAAATAAGGTCCTTCATATATGTTGTCTAACTTCGTATTCACTTCACTTTTAACGAGCAAATAGTCATTTTTATTGTAAGTTACAGGATTAATGTTCCTATCATAAATACATTTTCGTTTTGTTTTACCTTTCAAAAGATTATTTCTAGCATCGTCGTGAGCTCTTTGCAACCTATACTTCATTTCTAATGGATAACTTTCAAAATTATAAAGAGGATCTACATTATTTATCAAATTACTGGGTAAATTACAAATTCTCCCAAATACTAGCTCAAAAGGTGTATATTGGGTTTCTGTGTGAACTGTTGTATTGTACGTGAAACACCAATAGGGAACCCAAAAACTCCAAGATTTGTAATGATTTTGTGTTTGGGTTCTCAAATATGAGCCTAGTACTTTGTGAGAATTTTCTAATGCACCAATACTCTCATGATGATATGCCGTTGACTGCAAATGATTAATTTTCAACAATTTACAAACTTCAGCTATTGTAGAGGATATGAATTCCGAGCCTCTATCTGTGGCTATCTCCTTAGGGACACCATATCTCAATATGAAATTGTCAACAAAAGTTCGTGCTATGGTGATAGTATCCTTGGATCTAATAGGATATGCTTCTACAAATTTTGAGAGTTCACATTGCAAGGTCAAAATGTATGAAAATTCATTTTCATCTTTTTCGATAGGTCCAACTATATCTAAGAAAATTTTCTCAAAAGGTGAAGTAGATGTGGATGTTATCACCATTGGTTCTTTAGTATGTTTACTGTACTTGTGTTTTTGACAACTAACGCATCTCCTTACAAATTCAGATACATCTTTCGAAATTCCTGGCCAGAAATAATACTTTTTGACATTATTCAACATTCTGCGTATACCTGCATGTCCGCCTGTTGGTAATAGATGAAAGTCATTCAATATCAGTTTTTTCGTATCGCTATTTTCGATTCTTTTAACTCCATTAATAATACATATTCGGGGACCGGTCCAATTGGAGTTTTCTTTTATTCCTCTTATAAAATTTTCAATCGATTGTACCTTATTTTCATTTTTCATAATACATATTTCTTCAATATTCTCCATTTCACTAAATAATTCCAAATCTCTCAACAGTACGTCTAGCGTGAATGTCGATCGAGAAATTGGTTCACATAAAATAGTCGACTTACTTGGAACATAATATAGCGAATCTGATATTGAATAAATTTCTTTTTCTTTGTATGAATCCTTATGACCATTTGACACAAAATTAAGCTCAACACATTCTTTCGGTTTTTTAAGAAGTTCTACAACTTTCGGTTGATCAGGCCGTTTTGTCGTATCACTTGCTTGCAAACCGTTCTCATTCACTCTATCATTCAGTCTTTGCGCTCGTGTCATGACTGCAATTAAACTTTGACTCATTCCTTTCAATTCTTTCGATGTAACAATTATTCGAGACAATGCATCTGCTGTAACATTTTCACTTCCTTTTATATATTCAATATGAAAATCATACTCTTCCAAACACAAACGAAATTTTGTCAAACGACTAGATGGATTTGAATGATTGAAAAGGAAAATTAAAGGACGATGGTCAGTTTTTATTTTGAAATGTCTACCGAAAAGATATGGATGAAAGTGACTAATACACCATTTTATGGCAAGAAGTTCTTTTTCAATAGTGGAATAGTTTAGTTCCGCTTTATTCAAACTTCTACTTGCATATGCCACGGGTTTATTATTTTTATTTGATAATACTCCACCGATAGCAAAACCTGAAGCGTCGGTTTGAAGAATAAACTCATTTTCTTCTGAAAAATTCGGAAAATCAAGAATGGGTGGATTCGACAATTCAAATTTTAAACATTCGAATGAATGTTGACATTCTGGAGTCCAAATAAATTCAACTCTCTTACGACACAACCTATTCAATGGAAACGTTATTTCAGCAAATTTCGGTATGTATTTCCTATAATAATTCGCGAATGCAACGAATCTTTTTACGTCGTCAGCATTTTTCGGCGTAGGATATTGTTGTAAAACTATACACTTTTCTGGGTCAGGTGAAATACCTTCTGCTGATATAAGATGACCTAAATAAATTAATTCTTTCTGTAAAAATTGACTCTTAGCTGGATTTAATTTTAAATTTACTTCACGGAGTCGGCTGAAAATTTTGATTAAATTTTTGTTATGGTCTTGTAGATTTCTACCAAATACAATTATGTCGTCTAGATATATAAAACATCGTTCATAATTGAGACCTGACATTGCAACTGATATTAAACGTGAAAATATTCTCGGAGATGATTTTAATCCCATTGGAAGACGTTTCATTTGATACTGACCTTTATTCGTTGTGAATGCTGTATATTGCCTACTTTCGGGCGTGAGCTCAACTTGAAAATAGCCTTGACTAAGATCCAAATGAGAAAAATATACGGCACCAGATAATGAATCTAAAATTTCAGATATATTGGGTAATGGAAATTTATCATCGCAAATTTGTTGATTTAGCTGTCTATAATCTACGACAAGTCTCCATTTCTTTTCTCCATTTATATCAGACTTCTTAGGAACAAGTAAAATAGGAGATGACCATTCACTTTTCGCTTCTTCAATTATATCATTTTTAAGTAAATTTTTTATTTGATTTTCTAACTCGGATTTTTGTGCATGTGGTATTCTGTAAGGTTTTTTATAAACAGGAGTGGCATTATCCTTGAGTTGAATTGTTGGTTTGTATACATTGGTAGTTGCTAGTTTATCTTCTGGTAAATGGAAAACATCATTAAATTTTGCACATATATTTTCTCAATGAAAAATTATATACGATTTACACTTATTTATTCAATATTGTGACGCGTTTCGTCGACACAGCGACTTCATCAGACTACATCATACTAAATTCTTAACAAGTTATTATCTCCCTATACCTAGATGACATGGACACAGAATCATTTAAAACTAATTACATGAGAAACTTATTTAAAACAAATTACATAATAGACTTATTTAAAACTAATTACATGAGATTTCACTGCTGGTTTCTTTGTACACATTAACAATAATTCATTCCTAATGCTTTTATTTATAAATTGATTCTCTATTTGAATAGATTGAGTAACTATTCAAATAGAGAATCAATTTATAAATAAAAGCATTAGGAATGAATTATTGTTAATGTGTACAAAGAAACCAGCAGTGAAATCTCATGTAATTAGTTTTAAATAAGTCTATTATGTAATTTGTTTTAAATAAGTTTCTCATGTAATTAGTTTTAAATGATTCTGTGTCCATGTCATCTAGGTATAGGGAGATAATAACTTGTTAAGAATTTAGTATGATGTAGTCTGATGAAGTCGCTGTGTCGACGAAACGCGTCACAATATTGAATAAATAAGTGTAAATCGTATATAATTTTTCATTGAGTTAATATGGATTTGCATCAAGTAAAAGCCACAAGCATTAAACATATATTTTCTATTGAAATTTGTTCCTCTTTATTTAGAAATTGTAAATTCAGTATTTTAAATAGCTCCTTTACTCGTGATGGTGTAATTGCTTCATTTTTGAAATTGCATTGTTCATAGTCGCTGAGTTTATGAATTTCAGGCATACAATTTTTCAAACACACTTCGCAATCTCTCGTATTCAAAATTCTCACAGGAATTTTACCCTTGTTCGGTCTACATATACTATTTGCTAAATAAACTCCTTCGCATAGTCCTTGAGAGATAACTAGACAATCTTCGTCGGTATTTGCGTCAAAGAATTTGATTATTTCACATCTAGGAGGTATAATTGTTAAATTGTTCCATTCGGAATGAAGTGGTAAAATTGATTCTACCTCGGAAATTAGTAGCGATAGGGTATTTTTCTCAAAATCTAAAATAGCACCAAATTTTTAAAAAAAATTTTGACCTAATATCCCATCAGTAAAACACGTTAAATTTTTGAATACATGAAATTTCTGTTCAACGATAGTTTTACCTATTTCTAGTTTTAATTTCACAAAACCTTCGGTGGTAAGTTGTCCTCCAATGCCATTTATAGTTATTTTCTCTTCACGAATTTTTACATTTGAACCTAAACATTCATATTTTATTGCGCATAATGTAGCACCTGTATCGCAAAGAAATTTGTGATTTTCATCATTCACTCTAATGTCAACCCAATTCATACCAGAACATTCATACATTTGCGGATTCTTATTGCTCTCGAAAAAACTGATTCGGTTCGTTTTCACTGGAATGTGAAGCAGTTGTACCATCGGCGTAGAATATCTGATTATTATTAGAACGTCTTTGACCGGAATTTTGCATTCTTGGCGGATTTTTGCGTGAATCTACCTGCTGAGTGTTGTTTTGTCGGTAACCATTGTTGTGGTACCTTCGACCTCTAGATGTATTATATCTATTATTACCGTTTCCTCGATTATAATTCGATCTAAATTGATTCCTTTCGAAATTTCTATTCCTAAATTCGTTTCGATTTCCGAACGAAGTATTATTACGTCCTCGACCTCTCGTATAGGAAGCTGAAAAAATTTGGGGACCTTCATTTTGAAAAGCATTCTCATCCTGAGCTGCACGAATAGCATCTTTCAATGACGTGTATATTCGAGCGGCAATAATTGTACTCAATCTTTCATTTTTCAACCCGTCCGCGAATTGTTTAATGGCATTTCTTTCATTTACTGGTTTTAATACCTCGTAAGCTCTCGTATCGCCTTTTGCCTGGGAAATAGTTAAATCCACGAAAAGTTCTTCTAAAGACTTACCAAAATTTTCTATTGACCTATTACCTTGCTTCGCATGAATTAATTTTGATTGTAAAGTTGTATCTGATTTGATGGTTAAAAGTCGAGACCTCATATCTTCTATCAAATGATTTGTAGAAACATACTCGCTATTCAACCTCAACTTAGCACTAGAAGAAAGGCGCGTTTTTAAAATGAATTTTATGAGATATTGTTTTTGATCAGCATTCAGCATGGAGTCGTAAAATTCTATGGCATCAATCAATTTCTCTGTTGTTTTTTCATTATCATCAAGTACAGGTAATAAGCTAGTAGCAGTTTTCAAGTCAAAATTTTCCATGTTTCTTGAAGTATTGATTCTTCCTTTATCTAATTCAATGATTTTTTGAAATGTGGATTCAATTTTGATACTGAGTTTTTGAAAAGATTCTAAGCTGTCAGAGGGTATATCAGAAAATTTTAACGAGTTTGCTATTGATTTGAAATTACTGTAAGCGGACTGTGCTTCAGATAATTTTTTATGAAAAATTTCTCCCTTTCGCCTTTCAGGGCCAATCTTTCTTAAATAAATTTGGATTGAATTTAAAGATTCTAAAATTCCTTCTAAACTATTAATTTCCATAAAATTTAATATTATATAACTAATAACTATCTATTCTAATTTCAATGTTCGTAACTTAATTCACCATATGTCACTGCACGGAAACCTGGTATAGCTGAAGACATACATTATAGGGTAGTTTACCTGCATTTATTGGCTGATGTTGTTCATGTTTATCTGGCTTCGTGCGATTTCTCTCCGGATTTTTCGCTCCATTTTCTTTTTGCAGTATTGGTAGAAGTATACCATGATAGCCATAATTAATATAAGGAATACGATTATCTCGCAGACTTCTCTAATGGAAATAGCACCCCACTGGTCGGTACTTTGGCCACCACTGTTGCCTGCTTGTGCTATGATTACCTCTTCTTTAACTTCTTTTGACTTCGACGAACCCATTTTTGTACATTTAACACGTACCTTCAGGTAAGGGCAGGATCGCCATGTGATGTATCGAGGGTGTTTGCAATAAAGGGGATTATTCAGTAAGGAACGAACCACCTACTTTGCCCTTTATTTACTTATCTATGGTACAGTTGGACTGGGAATGGAATGAAATCAATTGTCTTCCATCGAAGTAGCGGTGTGTTATGATAACATGTTTTGATATTATGATTAATAATTAAAACAATGTGAGCAATACACCACAGTTGTTTAATAATTGAGCACCTAAATCAGTGGAGGTGATTATACTCGCCCTTGGACTGGTGTCCTTAGGCGCGCAGAAGAGCACACCTCCCCTAAAGGAGAGGCCCCTCACTTCACCCCCCCTGACCCAGGGCTCCTGAATCAGAGCTATAAATGTATATACAGTGGTGCAAGTTTATCTGCGTGACATGAATATCGGCCGCCATGAGGACAGTTAAACACTGCTCTCAGTCGAACGACTGTCACGTCTTGCCAGCATGCCCTCCGGAGATGATGGCATCTCCAGAGTATATGCCGGCGGGCTAGATGGAATGGGGCACCGCCCGGGCCCCACAACCACCGCACCATCCCCCCTCCCGAATGTCCCACCTGAGACCTGCGGAAGGGCGAGAGGCGCGCCGACTGAGGGAGCCTCCGCAGGCACCACTTCCATCTCGCTTTGCGACTTTTCAGTCGCATTGGAAGGTGTTACCTTCCGATCTTGAATGCTCTCCGCCACAGCAGCGGGCCCCGTTTCTGGAGCGGCCGATACAGCTGCGGAGACATTCTTTTCCGGTCCTGCAGCTTGGATGAGCTTGAAGGTGCCCTTCCTCGTTGCAACCTGGACCGTATAATTGGAGGCCTTTAGAATCTCCAAAGATGCCCTATCAACACCCAGTATGACCTGCACCGCGTCGGGCCTGTCACACCGGTTGTATATCCTCCAGCTCCTTGTTTTCAGGGCCGGAGTGGACATCTCTATCCTCCTGAGAATCAGACCTGTCGGTGCAGTGCATTGCGCACCCTTCACCATCAGGCTGACTCTCGTCGGTCTTTCCAGGTCCCCCACCCCAATCGTCTTGAGACTTAGGCCCTTTGGAAGAACAAGCCTGGATAGGTTGTTTTGCAACCAGTCCCTGCTTGTTTTATCCTCGCAAGATACGATAATCGCCCCTTGCGGGTTGAGGTCCATGTCTTCGAGCCTCGGGAAGTACTGCCCCGACTGGATCTTGTCCATCGCAGCAGCAACCGCCCGCTCTACGGCATAGAACTCCTCCTTGGAGAGCGCCTTTTCTGGCCAGTCCTTATGTACCAGGACTAGCTTCATGGGCACTTTCGCTACCTCATTATAGGAGAGCCCACTCTGAAGGTTTTTTACCTTCTTCGCTGGCCGCTCACATGAGGGCGGAGTGTTATTATCAGGAGCATCTCTTTTTGAGCTGCTCTCCTGTTTGCGGGGGGAATTCCCGTCCGAAGACTCTCCGGCCTGATGACCGGCTAAGCCTTCACGAGCCTTCCGAGCCCTTCTTTTTTCCGCACCAGAACGATTCCGTCTGGTGTGTAACTTGGGCAAGGATTTCGATAGCGAGTTTCCTGCTGCAGGAGCTGCTGGACCCTCTTTCTCCGTCCTCGTCAAGTTTTTTCCCTGAGATCCGTCCGAAGACGGTCCCTGGGTGTCAGGTTGCACTGCAACCCGTAGGGTTTTTTGTTTTACCGTCGAGCTATTCATATAGTTCCCACGAGTAACGAAGAAATATTCAGTCACCCTTCAGCAGAGCTTCGATACTGAGGGAAGGTCTTTTTACAAGAGGAGGTGACCCGGTGTCCTCAGGGAATCGTTCGTAACACACTTGACCCAGGTGCCATTCAGCCCTTGGCACGATTTCTTCCACCGTGGCTTGGGGGTCAGTCTTAGTTTTCACCGCTCAACCTGGACCCCGTCGACCTGGGTCGACACCGCTCCAAGCATTCTCGCAGCTACTTAAGCCCTCACACCGCGTCAAGGTGCCGTTTCATTCTCTTGAAATCGAATCATCATAGCTTCGCAAAACTCTGTTCTCCTGACGAAATCAGTTTCCTTCAAATGCTGTACCCTATTGAATTTATATGGGTGCATTTTATGTTTTTTTAATATTCTCCAAACACTCGATTGAGATAATCCCAGATCAATCTCGGCATCTTTGAGAGAATTTTGAGGATTCACACGAAAATATGCAAGAACTGTAATTTCGTTGTTCTTATCTTCTACTACACTTTTTTCTCTGTGTATAGTTTTCTTAACGAAAGATCCGACATTTCTCAAGTTTGTCATGGTTCTGTTAATGGTATCTCTCGTTGGTCTGGGTCGGTCAGGAAACCTCTCAATGAACAGTCGAATCGTTCGTTTTGCCTGGCCACGTCCTTTTTCGTTTCCCTTTTGATATTAGCATATAGGGTTTTCAACTGATCGGCAGTCCTCAGTACTGTCGATCCGGCATTGTACATATTGGCTATGTAAGACCAAGCCTCTTTCTTGGCCTCTGAGCTGACCTTATTTGTTGTTTTACATTCAACAATATTCCTTTTTCTGAAAAAATGTAGGGAACCAAGAAATTCTTGAGATATATCACAACGGTAATTCAATCATATATTCTACTTACGACTCTACTAGAGATAAAAGTAAACTTCTGTCCTCAGAAGTAAAATTCTTTCCCCTGATCACTTTCTTCTGACTTTCCATTCTAAAATTTACACGCAACTATTCAAATTCACCAAACACCAAACTAATATTCAAATCTCGAAATAATCAAACCGACGCTGCGACATAGAAATATGAAATTATTCTAATAATAATTACATTTCTGTGGCTGTCCGTGTTAAATTAGAGTGAATGCGAGGTTGTCAGATTGTTTTCCTCGATTAACTAATTGACGATTTAGATACCATCGAAAAGCTTTGTGAAACCCGAATTCCGTTAATCGACTTGTTAAATTTGACAGAGGAATTAGTTAATCGTGAATTAAGCGTATCTTCGTGAAACCCACCGTTAATATTATGGAACATTTATTCATTGAAAAAAAAATTTTTTTTGACGTTTTAAGAACTTCAATCATAAGCTATTCATAATGGACATTAGCGCTTTGCAACGCTGTAATAATGGGGTCATTCGTTCTAGAATTTCTAAGTGATTCAGTATCAATTACATTGGCAGACGGTAACATATTAGAGGAAACTTGGTAGTCAAGATCGATATGGCTCCTGGAGTTATTATAATATACTGATTCATTGCTATGCGAATCTATATTATATGACGACTCTGACCCATTCGCAGACTCTGGCGTACAGGTCATTCTTTTGTGAACTTCTAATTCGTTTTGAAGATGCTGCCTTCGAATTCTATTCAAGTATAGTTGCGCTTCTAAGGCCAACATTAATGGTAAAGATCTTAGTTGAAGACCAATGTGTTTACCGAAGACCTCAAATTCGTTTTCTTCAGTTGTATTGTTAGTAGCCTCTGTTATCTGCTTCAGTTGGTTCACTATGCTTGACAGCTGGGAAATTTTCCCCTTTTTTGTTGGAGGTGTCGATTTCGGTTCTCGAAAAGCATCCGAATTAGGTGATTTTAGTAATTATATAAAGCCTGGTGATGTGGTCTGACAGAGGATTTATAATTGAAGATACATTAGGTATAATTGGGGCGAAATACATCCCCTGAAAATAGAAGCAACGAGACATATTGCACATGTGAAAAATCATGTTGAAAGAATTATCAATGTCACTAAAAATTAATTCAGAATATTCAATGTGCAATATGTCTCGTTGCTTCTATTTTCAGGGGATGTATTTCGCCCCAATTATACCTAATGTATCTTCAATTATAAATCCTCTGTCAGACCACATCACCTGGCTTTATATAATTACTGTTAAAAACCCGCCGAAGATCAACACACCGGTTAATTCTAGCTGGGTCGGTTCGTTATCACAATTACGCTTTTACTGAAACTCAGAATATTCAATAAAACTTTATTTGTCCGTTTTCAACTCGCTGTACAAGCGGAACAAAATTAAAAAATTCACGTGTTTCAACAACCTTCGATCAACAACAACAACTACCAACTTAACACTGCCACAAAATCTTGAAAAACCAACTCGATCGATAAGATCGATGATCACATTATTGACAGATAGATACAAAATAAAAAGGAATAATTCATCTACTATCCGCTAGATGGAGCGGCAAAGGGAAACTACAATGAATTAACGCAATCTGCTCTCTTTGTAGGGCGGGAGTTACGACATTCTCCCACCCGAGAAATAAAATTTAAACAATACATTTCTCGAGAACAATCTTAAAACTAGCATATATTTGAAGGTACAAAAAATAGAACTACACTACAGGTGACATTTCACTCTAAAAGTTTAGTTGGAACCTTAATTCTCCGCCCACTACGTGAGATTCGTTCGACACTTATCACGGTTTCGGGTACTCTGCTCTGTTTCACTTCCGCACTTTTCGAATCACAGAGTACTTCTTCTTCTACAGGATCTGGATGTGAATTGGTGTTGACCTCAAAGCTGCTCTTCGTTGCATTATCCTCTTTCTGGTTGACAACTGCTCCATCGTACTCGAGTGGATACAAACGCCGCACAGGTCTCAACAGCTCGCCAGAAGACGTTCGCACACGTACAAGTCTTACTTGACCATCTCTTCCTGGGATAACCTCGATAACCCGACCTAGTGGCCAATTAATTCGTTTACTCGAGTCGTTTCCGATAAGCAGTACCTGATCCAGCCTTATCATTGCACTAGGCTTATGATCATTCATTAGTTGTAACTGTCCCAGGTACTCTAAGCGGAACCGTTGTCGCAGATTCTCTCGGAGTCTCTGCTTGGTTTGCATAATTCGCGATAAACTCGTCTTCTCTACCACATCACAGTCCGGCAAATAAGTTTCAATCTGATCTCTCAAAAACATAGCCGGTGTCAGCGCAGACAGATCATCTGGATCGTTTGAAACATACGTAAGAGGTCTCGCGTTAACCGTTGCCTCGCAATCGCACAGTAGCGTCATTAATTCTTCATAATTGAGGCATGCACAACCCAAGACCCTTCTTAATTAACCCTTCACAACACCAATGAGTCGTTCGAAGAAGCCTCCCCACCATGAAGCTGTCGGAGGATTAAAACGCCACTCTATGCGTTGTATCGAAGTTTCGCGCACTATTTTCTCCCAGTCCAAATCAGCGAATAAATTTTCAGTGCCACGAAAATTCGTTCCATTGTCACTATTTATTATCTTCGGTCTTCCCCTTCTTGCGACGAACCGACGAAAAACCTGTATGAAACCATTCGTAGAAAGAGACAACGTTAGCTCTAAGTGAACTGCGCGATACACAGCACAAGTGAACAGACACGCCCACGCCTTCTCGCCTGTCTTCAAATATAGAGGTCCTGCAAAATCAACCCCCGTTACTTCGAAGCATTGTGCATCCCGAACTCTATCAACAGGTAAGGGTGGCGCCTCCACCAAAAATGGCTTCGCATTGAATCTGCGACAGATTGTTCAACTTCTAACTATTGATCTCACGGCACGTCGACCGCCAATGATCCAATATTTTTCGCGAAGTAGAGATAAAAGTCCCTGAACACCTACATGACAAGTACTTTTATGGGAAAACAATATGAGATTTCTAATCACTTGGTCTTTTGCAGGTAAAATGACAGGAAATCTGAAATCTTTTGTGTCCAGTCTATTTGACACTCTTGTTTTTAACCTCAACAGACCCTCCTCATCATAAAATGGTTTCAACTGTTTTATGCTGTGCAGATCCGGGAAATGTATTTTCTGTATCCACTTAAAAACCAACTTTTCTGCCTCGTTGATTTCTCTAACTGAAATATCACCCCGTCTCCTTTCATTCATCCCACTCTTGGCATTATGTATAAATCTCAATATCCAGGCAACCATCCTTAACATTTTTGGATGGTCACTGAAATGGTCCAGGTGTAAATCCATATAGCTTGACTGCTGGTGTAGTAGGATCTTCACGGTTTTCTTCTTTTCTTTACGAACCTCAGTTTCATCAACCCTAAACTGTTCACTCACCGGCCAGTCCTCCTCGCCTTTATACAACCAGTTGGGTCCCTCCCACCATTTCGACCTCTCCAAGAATGTCGGCGAACACCCGCGTGAAGGTAAATCCGCCGGATTAAGACTACCTGGTATATGTCGCCAACTTTCCGTGGGCGTTAATTGCCTTATTTCCTCTATCCTATTATGGACAAAGGTACCCCACTCTTCATTCCTTCGTATCCACGAGATGACCGTTGTGGAATCACTCCAAAAATAGGCTTCATACCGGTTCGCCAGATTCTTGGCTATTTGATTATATAGTCTAGATCCTATGGTTGCCGCGAGTAGTTCTAGCCGCGGAATAGTAATGGCTCTGTCAGCCTTCTCCTTAGGAGCCACTCTGGACTTTGCTGCCAACAAATGAACCGAAACCCTATCAAGTTTTTGTATTCTACAGAAAATCACCGCAGCATAGGCGTCTTTCGAGGCATCGATACCTGCTATCTGCAATTCCTGCATCCAGGGACCATAAAACACCGTCGTTACATCGTTACAAATGCAGGGTTGATCTAGAACTTCAAATGTTAGCTTATTCTCACCTCTGAAAACCGTTATGTCATAACAACAGTGTTTGTTGTCCACTTGAGTACCTCCGAAAAGACAATGTGTTATCTTCTCGATCCTTTTAGGTTTCAGATTGAGAGCAACTGCTGTAGCTTTCAAGATATAACTTCTCTGCGATCCTGAATCGATCAATCCCCTCACCGATCTGACTCCATGAGCTCCTTTCAACGACATCCGCAAGGTCTGTAAAAAAACATGTGTACTTAAACTTTGGTTGGTCATCGTGTGATTTTTCTCTGGCTCAACAACAACCTCTGATGGTTTACCACCTCGTTGCTTGTTTGACAAATCCTGACACATCAGAGGGACGTGAGATGATCCGCACATAATACATCTTAAACGCGTTCTGCATTTACGAGATTGATGACCAACTTTTAAGCATTTAAAACAAGCTTTTTTGTCAGAAAGGATACGTTTCCGTTCTTCGAAACTCATTTTCTGTGCCTTGAAACAAGATTGGCTTTCATGATTTCCAGAACAAAACATGCATCTATCTACATTTCCATTCAAAAGTACTGCTGCAGTCTTCTTCGTTTCAGAATTCCAACTATTTTTCTTCTCGCTGTTATTTCTATTCTGATTTTCCACCTTCTCTGATAGACCGAAACCTGCACATGCTAAGTCGACTCGAAGTTCGTTTTCAACTTCTGAACGCAGGAACCGCATCAAGTTGTTCAATCGTACTTCTACGGAAAACTCTTCACTTTGTGAAGCTACATCAGAATACGCCTCTTGACTGGTATTATACGCCGACCTCTGCCAAATTCGCATAAGTTCTGGTGGTAAACAAGACTCAATCAAGGGAAGCAACAGAGCCGCGTACCTGTCACTGTTTATTCCAAGAGTATCCAATGCTCTTAGCTGGGTCTCTATTTGGTCATATAAATGAGCCAGATCATTTTTACCTGGTGAAAGTGTTCTATTAAGTACCAACTTCAGCAATTCACGTACGTATACCTCAATTTGTAGGTCTTCCCGGCCGAATCTGGTTTTCAAACAATCGATGATTTTCCCATAGTTTTCGCCGATAGAAGGAAAACTCTCAACAATTTTCCGAGCACGGCTGCCATCCACAGTAGCCTGAATTAGATATTCTATCTTATCACAAGCTTCAATGTCCGTGTCCTCATGAATTTTCTTAAACTGCGACCAAAACCCGAGCCAATCGCGTATATTTCCAGCGAACAGTTTGAACTGGATAGTAGGTAATTGAAACTTGCGCTTACCTTGGAGATGACTTTTGTCAAACTCACCCCTACATCCATCCCTTGATCTGACCTCCAATACTTCGAGTGGCTGTTCCACCATTTTATCACATTGGAGTTTCAGGTCGACGAATCTTCGTTGGTAGACATCATTCTGATCCATCTCAGCTATTAGTGCCTCCTCGTCAGCATCAATGTCCAGCATATGGTTGTAAATAACCTGGTCCACAGTATTCAGCTCCCCATATTTTGACTTCAAGCATTCCAAGCAAACAGAGATTTGGGAATATGGTAGCGGCACTGCCTTCAACAAGGTTTCCAACTCCTTGGCCATTTTTGTGAAACTACATCGGAGTACTTTACGACTTTTCTTCTTGGCCTCAATCGAATCTGCCATTTCGAACTATTTTCTTAGAACTTAGGGGTTGTTGTAACAATAAAAAATCTACACAGACCGCACTATACAGCAAACGTGAAAACTAGGTCCTGTCACGGTCGCCACAAAATGTTAAAAACCCGCCGAAGATCAACACACCGGTTAATTCTAGCTGGGTCGGTTCGTTATCACAATTACGCTTTTACTGAAACTCAGAATATTCAATAAAACTTTATTTGTCCGTTTTCAACTCGCTGTACAAGCGGAACAAAATTAAAAAATTCACGTGTTTCAACAACCTTCGATCAACAACAACAACTACCAACTTAACACTGCCACAAAATCTTGAAAAACCAACTCGATCGATAAGATCGATGATCACATTATTGACAGATAGATACAAAATAAAAAGGAATAATTCATCTACTATCCGCTAGATGGAGCGGCAAAGGGAAACTACAATGAATTAACGCAATCTGCTCTCTTTGTAGGGCGGGAGTTACGACAATTACTATAATCACCTAATTCTACCTTCTGTTTGTCAGTTCGACCATCCCAACCTTCACTTATATAACTGATTGTTCCCTGTGAGGTGATGCCAATTAGAAATTTTATTATGGTGTTATTATGTTTATAATTCTACCAACATTGATGCTGTGTCAAATAATTGTCAGGTTTTTCAATGAAAACTTCAAAACAGTCAATAATAAGAGTTGTTTTATCTTGAAATGCTTCCTTAAAACCCTAAGGAATGTTTAATTGAGGCTTATCTGGCCAAATTACTAAAATTTTTAATTTCACGTACATAATATGAATTATTTCTTGAAAATATGTTGATGCTGTGGTGATAGAGACACTTTTTTTTTCACGGAGGGGGGAGAGTTGAATAATTCCGAGCCCGTAAGGACTTGGACCTATAATTACTAATAATTAGGAACATGTTTGATATTATAGAATCAAAAATGCAGTAATTAGTAGGAAATTTATTTAGGTACGCAAACCGTATAACAAAAAAATTCAGATTAAACAGAAGGTCATTATTGTAAAATTACAAAAAATAGACAAGGCGTGGTATTGTCAAACTGGTGGGATAATCTCGTGCCTAGGTTTTACCGTGCTCACAAGTATTTCGTACAAATTGATAAGTGCAGTAATAGTAAATGGCGATTCAAGGTAGGTTGCGCCCTCTATGAACTATGAAGTTTCAGGGAGCTTCCGGTGTAGGGTTGATAAATGTAAATACAAGGATATTTGTTTAGTTCCACATTTTATTTAGGGCAAAGATGAAAATAGTGTTTTCCTCGGTCTGAGCGAATATTTTAGATATTTAGATTCATTTCCCAATTGTAGAAATGTATTGGAAGGTGAGTTCATACAAAATTTAGAATATCGATGGCCTAGTGGCAATACCACGCATCAACAAAATGGCAATTTTCCAGGAGAGAGTAATATCGTAAAATATTACGCTTCACTGGTAGAATGTATCCAAAAAATTCGAACACATACTTCGAGATAACTTTACATGAGCTCAGATACAAAAAATATTAATATATTAGATAAGCTGTACATAAAGTTTGTTACGTGTTATTGCATTATTGAAATTGGTTTGTTACCTGTTATTATATGCACCAAACGTATTCACACGGAGTAATTATTGTGAATAACAGACATGATTAGAAAAAAGTTTATTAAAAAAAATACAAAAATTTAATCTAGAAACTCTTTTATAGGAACGTGATGTATAAAAAAAATGTCACATTAAAAATTACACTTCAACTTCTTATTCATGTTGCAGGTGATCATAAAATGCATGGTATTCAGGTTGCAGTGTTGTTTTTATTTCTTGCAAGTGGTCAAACTTTTGTTTCGTTATTTTTAGTTGAGACTGAAATAATCTTGATGGCTCTCTGTCAGGCTCAATTTCCTTTATTCTTTGGGGCAGGTCTTTACTTCATCATCAAAATTAATTTTGTAACCTATTTTTCCATTGGTAAAATAGTGAATCTCCCTCAAGTCGGTAACTGTTGGATCGTTTTTGGAGCGTCCGGGTCTTATGCTTCTATAACGCATTAAATTATTGTCTTCATAATTTTTAAACATTTCATGTGTCATGTACTTAGCCAGAAGAGGTGAAGGTTTTTGTCTTGCTTCTCTTGTCAATCTTACATAGTCATATGGCATTACAATTTCTTTATGTTTCAACTTTCTCTCAATTAAACTATGCACAGCATCACACCGCCACCATCATAATGGTAGTGCTAACTCAATTTCACTAAATTTGACGATACGTGGTATTGCCACTAGGCCATCGATATTTCCATTGACCAAAACTAGAAGCAGTTCTAAATGCTGGCTGCTTAATACTGTGGATATTTGGGAAAAAACAATTGCAGAGTTTTAGAAGTTTTTGGTTTGTGTTTAATACGATTAGATATATTCTTTTGAACTTCGGGTATTACAATTTGTTTTTTATCTAACAATGAAGCACGTGTATGAAAAAGTGTTAGCAGAGGTTACTGTAACTGGGTACCATAGAACCATAGCAACAGCTAGTGTCATTTTTCAATTTTGTGAAAGTTAATATTATTTTTTCCCTAAGATTCAGAAACAAAATTCTTGCTTGATTCTTAACACTAAACTTTCTATGGTATTCAGCATTTGAAACGAATTCAATCCTGTCATGCTGTTGAGTTTTTTGTCCGTTATGATATTGTCACATATTGTGCGTATTACCGAAGTGTTCTCTTGAACAGAAACATCTTCATACTTCAATTCTGCCAACGCACATAAAGCTTCAGCAGCCAACAAGAACCTACCTGTTATGAATTGTCTGCTACGACCTTGAAATAGGCAAGGTGGTTGACATTGTGCAGACGCCATGGTTGGAATTGTGGTAGACCTTGACCGTGGTTGACCTTGAAACAGGTAAGGTGGTTGACTTTGTGCAGACGCCATGAGTGGGGATTGCTCATTGTTGAATGGAGGGAGGGAGGTATATTATGAAATGAAACTACCCTGAAATTTGGTCATTGTTTGTTGTGCTTTTATACGGTGAATTTGTTCAAAAAATTAACGAAATGGCGGCGAATTATTTTAGTGAATTTTGTGTGTCGCAGTCAAGTAGTTCAAATTGTGAACGTGTTAGTGAGAAACCGAATAACGCACCCGTAAGTCTTTTGAGAAATGCTCTTTCGAGGCCTCTTATTTTATCAAATGTGTTGATACGGTCAGTTGCCGCACCTACTACTTTGATAGAAACCATCACAAACTGCAAATTCGATCATTAATTTAACTAGTTCACAGTCACAGATTGTGAATTCGATAAATAATGATGATTTTTCAAATTTTGATTTGAACCATTGATTCAAAATACATTAGACAAATTACAATTATCCTCTGTCGATGTATCGAATACACTGTCTAAAGAATCGATACATATGCAGTTGGATAATGATTATTTATCAAATGTGGATTTTGAAGCATTGTTACAATCTTCATTGCCATCGAATTTGCAGTTACAGACTGTTACCTCAATAAATAATGAGTTGGATAATGCTGATTTTCCAAATTTCGATATTGAAACATTGCTTCAAAATACATTAGACGAATTAAAATTATCCTCTGCTGATTTATCGAATACCGTCGTTGCGCCTGACAGATTCCGTATGTAATTTTCACTAGGTTTTGGGAAACAATAAAAAACATTTTATTAAATAAAGGGACAAATATATTTCAAAAATATGAATGCAATATTATATTAGGATTATAAAGACATATTAGGATTACAAAATATATAGCAAATATTACTTATTTAACGAGCTAGAAATATTTTGAAACAAAAATTGCACGTAACGGATTTGGCATCGCTATTAATAATGACGTATGTGCCTAATGACACATGAGGGATTTCGCAAAGTTATACTTTTGAAATTTTGAGGTTACTTTATGTGATCTTTTGGTTTTCTTGGATTAGAAAATGTAATTAAATAATTTGTCGGGTATAGTCAGTCACGTTAAACAATCTTTTAATCAAAGAGTAAGAGATCTGTGGTTGTTAAGTGTTAATCTTTATTCTTATTTGTACTATTAATATCACAAATTAGGTAGGTATAATTACTATTATTGCAACATTAATGCTTCATCACAGTATTTAACTTCGAGATGCCTATGGCTACTAGAAAAACAAAAAATAAAATCTTCAATAAAATTAAAACCAAAACTCTCTAAAAAATATTTTAACAAAAAAAAACGACTTCAAAACAACGAACTAAAAGTTAGTTAAGTTAAGTAAAACAAATCAAATTTGTTGAAATACAAAATATCATTCTTAGCAGGAAAGGTTATCATAAAATGCATGATAGTCACGATGCATGAAAGGCTTCATAGATTGTAGACTATCATACTTGCTTTTATCAAGTTTTCTGGGTTCGTTATATAGTGCAGGAATAATAAATGTAGGGTTACATGAACGAATACGCTGAGGTAGAATTTTCCATTCGTCGGGGTGGCGTAACTTGTAGTAAATATTACCATTTTTGTATTTAAGACCGCGTATATCGTTAACCGTCAGGTCTCCGGTTTTTTTTCCTGGACGAATAGAGTCAAGACAAACATCATTTTCGTAATTCTTGAAAAATTTGTAATCTATATGGTTTACATGGTATGGTTGCTTAGGTCTGGCTTCTCTCATGCGACTGATATAATCACTTGGAGTGTAGATTGGAGGTCGAAACTTTTTCTCCAACGTAGAGTGGACACTGTCAACAGGCATCATAGTATGTCCTTTTTCTAGGATAAGTTGTTCAATCTCCAAGCCAGTCTTCTTTGTCAATTTTAGCAGGGCTGATGCCAAAACTCTATTCTTATTCTGGTAAGAACATCCATCCGATACAATTATAAATTTTTTGTAACCTACTTGAGACTCAATGAAGTGTAATAAGCAGCTTGTAAATTCATTAGCTGTAACACCTCCATCTCCTTCGTGCCAAACGTATAGGTGTACATCCTTGTTGTTATTGACATAAATGGATTGATTATGTACCTGTAGTTTCTGCTTATAATATTGAGCCGAAACCAACATTTTGGGGCAAAGGAGAACTGATTGGACATCTATGGTCAAGACGATCACCTCGGATGAGCACATAGTACGAGCTTCAATATGGGCGTTGTAGGCTTCATTTTTCTTTGCTATGTGTACTGCGTAATCTTCTTCTGAGAAATTACCCTCTTTTTTAGCAGTGCATGTATCGCATTGGTCTTTCCGTGGTTTGAAAATAGAAATCTTCTCCTTTTCTAAAATGGCATTAAACAGTTTTCGAGCAATATTTGGTTTTCGGTTATCCTTGCACCACTGGGTATAAACACGAAAAATATGAGATTTTGATTCGAACGTATCCTCAATATAGACTCTATTACTGCTAGAGCGGCAATAGTGACTGGGTACTTTATTTAATAAATCCAACCATTCTTTAACAGTATCAGATCTATTTACTTTCGAAACAGGGTTTTTTTTAATTTTAGATTGTCGCTTTTCGTGTTTAGACCTCAAGTCTGTTCTTTCCCTTACATTATCCTGCAACTGTTTAACCCATTCTGACAGTGTATCGCTATTTATATGAAAAGTACTAATGAAAAAGCTTTTGCATACCTTTACGGTAGTGTTCTGATCATCTGGTAAATAATAGTCATAGGCCAGTTGTCTTTGAGCCATTTCTCCCTCGTTACTCGTACTTTTCCGTCTTCTTAATACTGTACGCAACCGAACAAGATTTTTTAAATAGATCTTTTTGGCATCCCATGAATTTATCCCCCAAAAATAGTCAAATACTGCTTTTCTCTTCTGTTCAGATATCACACCGCATAAATAACTTCGATCAGATTTAGCAATACAAGAATGTGTACATGGTTTTTCCTTAAGACATTTTTTAGGTTTTGGGACAAATTCATATCTCGCTTTCACGTCTGTTTCATCACATTTCCTCTTTCTGCCTGTATATTTTTTTCCATGCATCCTCTTTGATCTATTGATAGCTCTTTGCTTTCTGTTTAGTTCCTCATCAGTATCAGAAAACTCAGTTTCATCAAACACACTACGAGTATTATTGTCATTGTTCGTGGTCAATGTATCAATTATTGGCTTTAGTAACCCTGTTTTTTCATCGAGGTAGTAATTGTAATTATTCAGCTCAGATAATTCTGTATCTTCTCTTAAATGACCTGTGACATCATCGAGAATATATGTTTTTCCAATATCACCCGTGTTTTCAGGAATGCTATCGATCTCTGACTGATCAATAAAAGGATCAAGATATTCTTCAAAACTCACATCTTTTAATTCTTCATACAGAGGAACTTCTATATTTTCAGACGAAGAGATATTTTGATTCAAGCTGGAAGTTCGCAGGCACTGCGTTAAATCGTAACTATGATGTATAATGGCAGAAGTATTCAATTCTTCATTCTGATCATGACGTCCGTTTCCAATAACTAAATTTACTAGCATTTGTCCTCGTGATGAAGGTTTGCGTTGATTTGGGTTGAAAGCCATATCGACTACAAAAATAAAAAATGTTAAAATCACTGACGTGAGGGTTGATTTGGCGGTCTTGTTTCGTGCACAATTCATACCTGTGTCAATTGAACAAGAGTGCCAAAAAATCTATATACTGCATCTTTGTAATTGGAATCCGTAATAAAATGAAAGCTTTTTCCTCTTACTTCGAAACTATCCAACCGTTTCTGATCAGTACCGATTGAAATTCGATTTTCCTACTCCGAAACTACTGGACTGATTCTGACCAGATAACCACCCCTTAAATCTACCCTGAAAATTTCAAGTCTGTATCTCATTTCTTTCGAGAGTTATTGTACCCGAGGTTGAATAAATATTTTAAATTTTTAAAAATCATATCTCTGAAGATATTGGTCCGACAGTTTCGGAGCTGGCATCAATCGAGTCTTTAGATAAAATTGCATCATAAAAAAAATGAAACTCGAACTTCTTGTGATTAATGAAAAAATTAAAATTTTTAACTCCGAAACTACTGGACCGATTTCGCCTGATAACGAACTTAGCCGAGATTTTTACCCTTCGAACCTACCCTGAAAATTTCAACTCTCTAGCTCATTCCGTTTGGGCGTAATCGTGCTCACGGACGGACGGCCAACTTTTATTTCAACCTCGGATTCTTCATCAGTGAGTTCAACCAAGTCGTTTGAGACCATTTTCGGGCAAAAATTCGAAAGTTACAGACATTTGGGCAAATTGATAAGCACTCTGTTCAGGAGAACAAGAGCGCCTAAAACAAGATTATTTATTGAACTACTACTTGCGCCCCGCGAATTTACCAGCGTAGTTCCCGTAACAAACTTTTGCTGTTATAAAATAAGGAGATTTTAAAATCATGAATTGAAACCTCTTTGAATTTATTGTAGTATTAGCATGATTCTAAATAGCAGTCAAATTTAAGTTCTTATTCTTTTAGTCTAGTTAAATGCACAGATCGTAGAGGTAGGTATCTACCTATTGTTGATCTATTACTTATACGATTTTCTAAAGATTCTTTAATGCTGCTAATTTGTATGATAAACTCCAGCTATACTAGGTAGATACCTAGCATTAAAGAATCTTTAGAAGGTTAACCTTTTAACTAAGATACTGGAGCATAATAATTATTATTAATAGATAGGTATTATTTTTATACATTTATGAACATGGTATTCTAGTTCAATACAACTTTTAGGCTAGAATATTGCGTTTATTATATTTAAATCAATACAACATTTAAGATAATTTATCAAAGACTGTGGTTATAACAAAAATAACTAATATATGTAGTAAATTTAGTACTTACCCACTACCTATACTGCGTTCTAACACTCAAAACTAATTATACATAGGTTAACACAACAACGCTCAGAGGTTTCGCGCGCGAATTACAACGGAACGCAAATCCTTTATGTGTATTTCGGCACATACGAGTTATTCCCAACGGACAAAACACATATCGAATTTGTTAGAATTGGTTCTGATTCGAATATTACAAAAGTGATTTTACCAACACATCAAGAATAATGTGGAGATTTGTTTAGTGCACAAAAACGAAAATTTTCACATATGGAATTTGGCGCGCGCAACGACGATACATTGTCTAAAGAATCGATACATATGCAGTTGGATAATGATGATTTATCAAATGTGGATTTTGAAGCATCTTTACAATGATCATTACGCCCATCGCAATTATTATCCTCTGCTAACTCAATGAAAAATTATATACGATTTACACTTATTTATTCAATATTGTGACGCGTTTCGTCGACACAGCGACTTCATCAGACTACATCATATCAGTATGATGTAGTCTGATGAAGTCGCTGTGTCGACGAAACGCGTCACAATATTGAATAAATAAGTGTAAATCGTATATAATTTTTCATTGAGTTAATATGGATTTGCATCAAGTAAAAGCCACAAGCATTAAATTTTTTATCCTCTGCTAATTTATCAATTCCACAGTCTACAGAATTGATAAATAAGCAGTTGGATAATAACGATTAAGATGGTGTGGACATTTATACAATATTCAATTAATCTTATCCATCACAGTTAGATACAGTTGAACAATTTATTGATATTGTTCTGAACTTCCCATTTAAAAATTGACTGCTGATGAACAAGATGAACTTGACCGTCCGGCTAAAACGTAAATTTAGGGAAGCACAAATTTCGGCTAAAAACAAAATTATCCTCTTCTGATGTGTAACGTAATTTTGAACAAACAATGATATTAACTTATTTCTTTTTATTAACAAGTAGGTTACACATGCAAACTGCAGCCTTTGGCCCGGTGAGCAATATAGGAGTGGGTTTACAAAATAATGTTCAATTTTAATATTGGGCGCCAATTGGTTTTGTTTAGAAATGTCCTTTTGTCACCAACCAATAAGTGACAATGTGAGTGGATAAAAAATATCACTTGTTTCAAAGAAAGGTTCATCAAGAAAAATACCTGGAGTATATGTACTTTATTCAATTGTCCTCAGCACAGATTTTCTTCTAGAATGGGGTGTCACAGACTTCAGGGAAATGCTCCATAATAGGGATTCTCCTGATATTATCAGTAACAAAAATTCGGTCGTCAAATCCTGAAAATTCACGTTCGTTGTCGTCCAGAAGGGCTGGCGTATTCTAATCCAAAAATGTATAGTAGCCAAAAAAAAACCCTTCTAGAGAAGGGTTTCGCAATTTCTGATATTAAAATCGGTGATCCGGAAAATACTTCTCAATTCTTGAGAATTAGGCACAATTGAAGATTGGTTCAAATCCTTCGAAAATACCGTCTCGTCAGCTTCAACTATGAATATCGAATCTTCCTAACGAATATTCTATAAACCGACTTCAAACATCAATCAGGAATCGCGTGCCATCTGGACAACAACGAGGTAAAAATGCAAGTTGCGAGAATGTGTTCTTCGCACATAAATCAAATGGAATTTGGAACTATGAAAATTAAAATGAAGATGGTGTTAATTTCACGATCACAACTTCAGCTTCCAAACTAGAAAACTTGCACGCTACAGATGACATAAAAGTTTGTTCCCCCAGAACATCTGATCACATCCAAAATTTTACTATATTTTCAAATACTAAATTAAATACCTTAGACACGCCAGTTATATTATAGTATGAGCAGTATATAATATAGAATCTATGTTTACCTAGAATAGGAAGAGTAGTGTTACAATATTAATTCATACTCAGCATAGTTTACATTTGTGTGAAAATGGTTATAATGTTCATTATTATTCGAGTTGTTAAGACTTCAACATTGTCCTTTCCTCGAGATAATCACAAATAAAGTTTTTAAAAAGCATCGAGTCTTTGTCAAAAACATAAGTGGCGCAGTCGGTAGGATTGTCAAAACGGTTTTTGAGGCCCAAAATTGCCAAAATAATACACCGGTCGTTTCAACGTTCATTTGACAATCGACAACAAAACGAACTTGGTCATCGGCAGGCATCGATTGAACAGAAATCGTCAACGTACCACCAGGATCAAGCAGAAGAAAGCTTTTGGGTAGAGAAATTATAGATCAGTACGGAGATTCTGTCAACGAATCTGCTGTCTATAATCGTTGTATCTCCCATTGCTGAAGAAAAGAAGAAAGAAAACATCTTTAATGCAGACCTTTGCGTAAGTGTTTTCACATCCTTTTTCTCTCAATTTTCCCAATATTCCAATTTAAATAATTATAGTTATTCGAGTTAAAACCCAAATATTTTTTCTCATTTTCTACATAATAAATAATAAGTAATTTATGAGTAATATCGAAAGAGATAGAAGTCCCCTTAGAAGGTTAGATAGAATAGAAGAAGAAATGGCATTCCCTCAAATGCACAAACATCATATTGATTCGATACCTGAGTTTGACGGTAATCCAGCGACGCTGGCTATTTTTATACAATCCAGTGAGTATTTGATAAATACTTTTACAGATCGTAATAACCCGGCAAACCCACAAAACGAATTTTTGTTGAGAGCCATATTAGGAAAATTAAAAGGTAGAGCTTTAAATTTAGTAGGTAGTAGAGGTATTTTAAGTAATTGGTTGTCTGTGAAAAATTTACTTCTCCAATTTTTCTCAGACCAGCGTGACGAAAATTGTTTAGTAAGTGATTTACTCCATTTGAGACAATACAGAAATGAAAACCCCATTAATTTCGGAAATAGATGTCAGGACCTATTGAGTCTACTATTAACAAAAGTCCAATTGACAGAACAAAATTTAGAAACTAGACGAATAAAAATCCATTTATATGAAAACCAAGCACTAAATGCATTTCTCAGAGGCCTTAATTCAAATTTAGCCATAAGATTGAGAAATCCTGTTAATTTGGAACAAGCCATAGGATTCGCTATTCAAGAAGAAAACTTTGCGTATGCAAAATATAATCTTAATCGCGGTACAAGTAATTATCCGAATAGAAACATAATTACATCACCTAGACCTATAACGTATCAAGTTAGTCCGGCAGCACAACCGCCTATCGTATATCCATCATTTCCGAGAAATCAGAGTGCGACCAACACAGTACCAGTGTGTAATCAGGCTAGACAACCGCCTTATCAAAATAAATTTGTAAACGCGTGTCCAACAAATTCTTCCCCGAATAGATTTCAAGGAATGAGCCATCACAAGCCTAATTTTCCCTATAAATCAATCAAAAATGAACCAATGGACACATCTTCATCAAACACGAGACGTACAATGAAACCCCAAAATTATTTCCAACCAAGCAATCAATCAGCAAAATTCGTTTCCGAGGAATTATTTCAACAAAATGTAGATGAGGAACCTAATTTCGATTACCAAAATTGTATTGAACAAGAGCATGAGGAATATCATAATTATTATAATGAAAATGACACTCATTCCTCAGAATATTATACAGAGGAACCGTTTGAAACCAGTGAATGTCCAGAAAATTTTCATTTAGTCACATTGTCGAAAAACCACCCTTGATAAATCTCACGAACATTAATAATTCCACATTACCGTTTATTAGAATTCCCGGAGTTGAATTAAAATTTTTGATAGATACAGGTAGCTCAAAAACAATCATCAGTCCCCGAATAGTCCAAAAATATTACTATAACTTCATTAAGTACATGCCATTCAAAATAAAAACCGCCCATCAAACAACATTCCATAAATATATTGCACGTATCCCACTTCCAAAAATTTTTAAAGTAAATGATCATTTCGACTTCCACATTTTTGAATTTAATTCAGAATATGACGGATTGATAGGAATGGATTTATTGAGACACTTAGGTGCTAATATCGATTTAAAGAAGAATGTCTTATATACTAAAACTGAACCTATTCCTATTTATTTTAAACAAGTACGGAATTATTCATACAATTTGCCACCCAGATCACAACGTGTGATAAAAGTACCTGTACAGTGTAATTCTCTTAATCATGGCATGATCGAGTATATCCAAATCTCAAAAGGAATTGAAATACCACAATGTCTTGTAAATATTCAAAATCAAGAAGCTTTAGTTACGGTGATTAATAGTAACGAAATTTCAAGTCATATAAAAATTAATCCACTCCCTATATTAGAAGTTAATTTAGAAGAAATACATAGTGCAAACGATAGTTCTTTAAGTTTGTATGATCGTACTAGGGATAATTTTCTCAAAGAAAATCTGAAAAACCTACGATTGGAACATCTAAACATAGAAGAAAAAACGGCAATCCGAAAACTTTGTTATGAGTATAGAGACATATTTCATTGCTCTAAAATGCCACTTAGCTTCACGAACGAAGTAAAACATGAGATTCGCACTACGGACGAGATTCCCATATTCAAAAAGGCCTACAGGGTACCCGAAGCTCAACAAACAGAGATTCCAAAACAAGTGGATGAACTTTTGAAGGATGACATCATCCAACCCTCCAACAGCCCATGGAGCAGTCCAGTGGTTATAGTACCAAAAAAAGTAGACGCATCTGGAGAGAGAAAATATCGATTATGCGTCGACTATAGATTATTAAATCAAAAATGTATCGATGATCAATACCCTCTTCCAAATATCACAGAAATTTTAGACAAATTAGGGAAATGTAAATACTTTTCTACATTAGATCTGGCATCAGGCTACCACCAAATAGAAATGCATTCAAAAGATATACCTAAAACAGCATTTTCTACACCTAGAGGTCACTACGAATATAAAAGGCTTCCTTTTGGACTCAAAAACGCCCCTCGTACCTTCGAAAGAGTCATGGATAATATCCTAAGAGGAATCATGAATGAAGCTTGTGTAGTTTATCTCGATAATATTGTAATTTTCTCAACATCTTTAGAAGAACATCTAGAGAAACTTCGAAAAGTTTTTGACCGCCTCAGATCAGCAAATCTTAAAATACAAATGGACAAATCCGAATTCCTAAAGAAAGAAGTGCAGTTTCTTGGACACATTATTACACCTGAGGGATTGAAACCAAGTCCTGGAAAAATAGAGGCTGTTATGCAATATCCTATTCCAAAAACTGTGACAGAGCTTAAAGCTTTTCTTGGACTCACAGGGTACTACCGTAAATTTATAAAGGACTACGCAGCAATTACTAAACCTCTAACAAATTGCTTAAAAAAAGGAAAGAAAATAGTACACTCAAAGGAATTCGTGGACGCAGTAAATAAATGTAAGGAAATTTTGATGAACCCACCACTCTTACAGTATCCAGACTTCAACCAAAACTTTATTGTAACAGCTGATGCTTCTAATTATGCAATAGGTGCAATTTTGTCACAAGGTAAAATTGGTTCTGATCGACCAATATGTTATGCATCTCGAACGCTCAATCAATCAGAAGAACGATACAGTACAATAGAAAAGGAATTATTGGCAGTGATTTATGCGGTAAAATATTTCCGTCCATACTTATATGGTAGAAAATTTACCATCTATACGGATCACCGACCACTCGTATGGCTAGCGAAATTGAAAGAACCTAATTCCAAACTGCAGCGATGGAAAATTCGACTAGAAGAGTACGATTACGAATTGGTTTATAGAAAAGGCTCCATTAATACAAATGCAGATGCCTTATCTAGAATTCAGATTAATCCAATAGATACGGAATCACTAACCCCCAATATCGATCAACAGGAACTTGACCAACTATTAGAAGATGCCATTCAAGCTGAAGTTTCAGAAGAGGAAGTACAAAAAATTATTCAGGAACTAAATCAGGAAAATCGGGAAAAACAAACTGAGAAGAAGTCCAAACACCCAGGCAAAAAACGTAAAGGTAAACAACAGCCGGAATCGAGCAAGAACGCACAGCCTGTATCGCAAGATGCACTAGAGGACAACGAATTCGATGATCTATCTACTCACACGCAAGATACGACACAAGAACAATATCCTAGTATTAGAATATCATCCGACGTTATTGACTCAAAACCAAATCAATTTTTCATCAAGGAAGTATATAGAAACCCAAAACCTGTTAGAAAAGAAACACTAGGAAAAATAACTCGATACTTCGTGGAAATAAGTAAAGATAACAATGAGAGTGAGATTAAGAAATTCCTGAAAGAATTCACTGCAGATAAAAAGCGGTATTATATGCATTTTTCGTCGGAAATCATTTTTAAAACATTCAGCAAGATATCAAATAAACTGTTCAACAGAGACGGACCCGATCTAGTTTATTGCACCGAACGTCGAGAATTGCTAACAGAACCTGACTTAATTAACGACGCGATTCAACAACAACATGAAGGAAAAACAAACCACCGAGGAGTTAACGAAACTATTAAACAGCTTCAAAGAAAATACTATTTTCCGCTCATGCAGGAACATGTGGCGAACTATATAGCAAATTGCGAAACCTGTAAAAAACATAAATACGAAAGACACCCACCAAAAATTAGTATGATGTTAACAGACACCCCAAATAAACCCTTCGAGAAAATTCATATTGATATTTATACACTTGAAAATACAAAATTTCTTACCGTAGTAGACGCATTTACAAAATTAGGTCAAGCAATCGAAATTAAATCGAAAAATTCAATTGACATATTTCACGCATTACTAGAATACTTTCGTTTTTATGGAACACCAAATACAATTAGTTCAGATCAAGGAATGGAATTTTTCGGACATGTCGTAAGGGAGTTGTTAGAAACTCATAAAATAAAAATTCATTTTACAACGGCTCACCATCCGGAATCAGACGGAATCATAGAAAGATTTCACTCTACAAAAGCTGAACATATTAGAATTTTGAGATCAACATCGAAAGAACCTATAAGTATTCTTATGAAATATGCAATATTAGCCTACAACAATTCAATTCACTCAGCAACTGATTTAACTCCGTTAGAACTTACTTTTGGTCACACAAGTTTAAAAGACCCTTTAGATATTTTATATGATAAGCAAATGTACAGTAATTATCTTCAAAAACATAAAGAACAGTTATCTTTAGTATATGATAGAGTTCAGGAACGGCTAGAAAATAGAGAAGAAAATTTAGTCGAGAAAATAAATCAACAAGTTAAAAATCCTTTCTTAGTAGGTCAAACTGTGTATGAAAAAAGTTACAAATATGCTCGTAACAAAACTGGAGAAAAATTCAGTGGCCCATTCAGAATTACGAAATTACTACCAGGAAATAAAGCACTTATACAAAAACCTGAAGGTAATAAATCAAAACAAAATGTAGGTAGAACTGTTCATTTGAAAAATCTAAGACAGCCAATTCTTACAGGACAGTCACCTGCGGAATCCTCGCCACAGCCTTCATCGTCTCGCAATGTGCAGACATAGCAATTACACATATCACAGATAACCCAGGGTTACTGCCTTTAAAGTTAGGTCGATCTAAGTTAGTAGATAGGTACTGGTCTTTAATACAAATATTCGATTTAAGTATTGTTAAGATGGAATTTGATCATTTAGTTTCTAATTATAGTAAACTGAATACTTCTTTCCATAATTCTCTTCATGGTAAAAGTTATGTTCGAGAAATTAATAACTATAAGTATATTTTGGATTATAAAATAGAGGATACGATTAGCAAATTCCTTCTCTTGAACATTGGAGACACTCATAGGAGAAAAAGGGGTTTAATTAATGGTCTAGGTACAGTATGGAAATCAATAACAGGTAATTTAGACCAAACAGATGCTGATAAATACGACAGTGCAATAGAAAATATTAAGAGTAATCAACAAAAAATTCTAAATGTGGCAAACTCTCAAATAAGTTTAACTGAAAAAGCTATCGATACATTCAATAATTCAATGAATAAATTTCAAAAAAATCAATTTCTCCTGGAAAGTAGAATTAGCCAGATCAATTCCTGGATGAACAATACGAGTTTAGATTCATGGGATGACTTTACTTTCGTTATATTAAATGCTGTATTTACACACCTAATAGGTGCCGTTAGTATAATTAATGACATTTTAAATAATATAGAAATAGCCATCTCTTTTGCTAAGTTAAATTATGTACATTCCTCCATTATTACTCACAAAGAACTACAGAAAGAATTATCCATTATCGAACCTCACCTCAAACAGGGTACATTACCTTTATCTTTGAATGAAGAGCATATCATCTCGGAATACTATTCAATAATAAAGATTAAATGTTATATTAGTAATAATCAAGTAAAATTCATTTTAGAAATTCCCATTGTAGGAAAGAATGACTATAATTATTATGCCCTATATCCTCTACCTATGCCTCACAAAAATTCCTTCAAACTAATTATTCCACGAGCCAAATACCTTTCATTAAGTGAAAACAAATATGCATTAATGGATGAACCCTGCAAAGAAGTCAACCAAATGGGCTTTCTGTGCGATGAACCGATTGTGCAGCTGTCCCAAAATAATCCATGTGAAGTTGACCTGGTCAGTTTCAACAACAACTACCAAAACTGCCTCATACAAACCATCTCATTAGAGCACACAAAAATTCAAAAAGTTGATGCCAGCAAATGGATCGTCGTTACAGCCAGACAAATTACGGCAACTAAAAAGTGTAGTGATAGTGAAGAAAAAATCGTTTTGTGTGGAACATATATGATTTCAGTCATCGATAACAAATGTGAATTAATAGTAGAAAAATACATACTGAAAAATTTTCAAACCAGTATTTCGAAAATGAAACCAATTAATCTGCCAAATATTGAAATCGTACAACAAAATATTGATTTCAAGCCCAATATTCCAGACATTCCATTCAAACTGGATGAAATTAATTTTGATAATTTGAAAAATTTGAAAGAACATCTTGAACATAACAAAAGACAAATAAATTCTGTCTTAAATCCTGTAATTCATTATAACAATATAAGTTTATATACTGTTTTCATTTATATGTTTATTGTAATAGTAATTTTTTATATAGTAATTAAAAAACTTGATCTCTGCTCAACTCCAAATATTGAAAATAAGGGAGAAAATATATCAAACCCTTTAGAAGAAATTCAACTAAAAAATTGAGTCATAAAAACCCAATTTTTTCTCTTAGGCAGGGAGGAGTTATATTATAGTATGAGCAGTATATAATATAGAATCTATGTTTACCTAGAATAGGAAGAGTAGTGTTACAATATTAATTCATACTCAGCATAGTTTACATTTGTGTGAAAATGGTTATAATGTTCATTATTATTCGAGTTGTTAAGACTTCAACATTGTCCTTTCCTCGAGATAATCACAAATAAAGTTTTTAAAAAGCATCGAGTCTTTGTCAAAAACATAAGTCGCCGCCTCGCGTATCAATGTTCGAGGGTTTGCCTCGCGTAGTTTATACACACCTTTACATTATCTGTAATAGGTGTTTTTGCATATAGATGTTATTGGAGCAATTGATGGTACGCACATCAATTGTACAGTACCAGAAAATCAGCAAGACAGTTATCAGAACAGGAAGTTGTCACATTCAATAGTCATTCAAGGAATAACATTTTTACGAATGTTTGATTGGATTTCCAGGATCTGTTCATGATGCAAGGGTGAAATTTAAAGATTTATATTTTATAAGGTAAAAAAGTTTGAAAAACAATTTTTAGGTCTTGAAAGAATCTTTTCTGCATAAGCAAGTCCATTTAAAAGGAAAGGAATTACTATTTCCAAAAAATTATCACTTAGTGGGGGATTCTGCTTATCCTTGTTTGGAGTGGTTAATGACACCTATAATTAATGTTAACTCATAATTATTTATTGTTATTTGTTTTAGTGATACTGGTCGCCTATCAACTAAAGAAAGGTACCACAACAAAGTTCTAGGTTCCACAAGAGTTATAAATGAGAATGCATTTGGTTTATTGAAGGGTCGTTGGAGGATTTTGAAATATGTAAATGCATACTCTATTCAAAAAGTTGTGTATATAGCTACAGCTTGCTGTATGCTACATAATTTTTGTCTAGTAAATAAAGATGGGTATCATGAAGAGGGTGACCTAGAATTAAGTGTCACATCAAATATGCACTCCAGGGATAGGGACAATTTAATAGGTGTCAATAAAAGAAACGAAATCAGCAATAAATAATATTCAGAATAAATAAACTTTATTACGTAAACAGTTTATATTCTTTATCCTTTTTAGAAATATATAAGTTAAAAAGGCATATCAGACTTGAACTAGTAAAAATGTAAAAAACTTTCTTAAAATTAAAAAACGAATATAACATTTTAAACTATCAAAAACAAAAAATTATATAGAAAAATAATAACTATTCAAAATTTTAACAAGAAGATGTAAGCCAAAAACAAACAGACGATAATAAAAACAAATTAAGAATTTGTTGAGAAAATAAAAAAACGTTCTATTAAACCCCAAAATAACATCAAACAAATTTGAAGTATGAATCACAGATTTGTACTGATGATGATTGTAGAGCTCATTTTGGTGGCCTTCTTCTTTTCCTTGTAGGAGGACATAGTAATTTAGTTATTGTCTTAATCATTTGTCTTTTTAATTCATTGGTTTTCCTCGTTTCTACCAACATACTTCGCAAAATTTCCTGTTGTAAACGATTATGCCTTTCCTGATTTTTCATTCATCTCTTCCAATAATCTGTAGGAAGCAGTTCTTACTCTTTCATTCTCTACATTCAACGAAAATCTAATTTTGGAAGTAGCTGAATTGTCAGGAAGATTTCCATCATCTACATCTTGAGCTTCTTCAACTCCTGCTTGTCTTGTTTGCTTGCTTGTACCTTCATTACTTGGCATACCTTCATTCCCCCTTATCTCTATATTCTCCTCTAAGGAGTCTATTATAAGAGGAGGAGCAATCTTATGTTTCTCATGCAAAATGTCATGAAGTTTGTCAAAATATTGTGGTTTTTCAATAGTAGCAGCACCAGTTTTACGTGAATTTTGTAAATAAATCAAATATTTTTTGTTCAGATTTGCAAATTTTTGCCGACATTTTTCACCTAGATTACCCCCCAAATAAAAACCCCGTCTTTAAATTTCTTCCCCTATTTTATTCCATAACTTTTGCTTAGTATTTTTTTTATCTGAAAATAATTTACAATATTTTTCTGAACCTCTAAGATCCAGAAGCAAATTAGTTGCTTCAATATTTTCTGGACAATTTTTTTTTCCGGACCAAACAATAATTATTCTATGTATGAATTGTCATAATGTCAACTTATTTTCCTGAGATATGACATTGTCTCTTGCTAATAGTTGGTTCGAGAAACGTCAAAATCGACTTAGAGAGACAAGGGTAAAAAACCGTCAAATAAACCCCCATGTGGCGATTTTATGTCGAAAAGTGAAAATTAACCTTCCGGCAGGCGCGGTCCTAAACTCAACAAAACCGGGCGCGGTGTATCAAAATGATCACGCGCCTGTTAGACTCTAATACTTTGTAAATAACTACAATAATTTTCAATTTTAGGTATATTATAATAGTAATAATATACATTAATAAGAATTAATATACATTCTACCTGTACAAAATATTTAAAAAAATTTTTTTTCTAATTTAAAACAAAATTAAAATATTTTAAATAAACCACCTATATATGACTTTACTGTAATATAAAAAATACAAAAACTTCCAAATCAATACTCCATCTCCTCATCTATGGTATCTTGTGGTATTTCTGTCAATATTCGACTGCAAACATTGCAAAAGCTTTCTATGTGCATGAGACAAATGGGGTTTTTGCATTTTTTGCAATTATATTTTGTTAATCGCTTTTGTCCTATGCAAATATGACATCTTTTGCGTTTTCCTACATTTTCATTTTCTTCTTTTTGTTGTTCTTGATCTACTGGCGTAATTCTTTTGAGGCGTTGTTGCAGGCTGGTATGAATCCCTGATGTCTGTAAACTTCGTCGAGCCATATGAGGTGAAACTAATGAGTGTGATAAGGCTTTCAAAAATTTCCTTCTTCGAATAACATCATTACCATTGCCAAAATATAGTACCTGAGCATTGATTCCGCTAATATTTAACATGGCAAAAAATACTACCATGGGCCAACGGCGAGTATTTCTAGCCACATTGAATGAGGCACACAATTTGTCTGTCTCCACCTTTAGTACTATTGTAAAAGGTTATTACGGATGGTTTCTTTTTATCTCCGGTATCAAGATCGATAGAGTTATCTTCATGTAAACTTGAAGCCAAAATAACACATTTTCCTTTTTTAGGAACGTAAGATACCAAAGTGCACCCTTTCTTGAAACCAAACAAGCTACTAAAAACGGCTCTCTTGTTATTTGGCAGAAACTCAGGTGGAATTTCGACCTTATTTTTTTTTACTGTTCCAACGTAAGAGAGGTTTTTACTTCGCAACTCATCTATCAATGGAATACTGGTAAACCAGTTATCTGCAGTTACATTTCGTCCGGTCTGATATATAGGTTGGCAAAGTCGTAGAACAACATCCGATGGTGAATTGCTCAATCGGAATGGGCCCTCAGGTTGCAATCCTGTATATATTTCTAAATTATATAGATAGTAAACTTGAGAATCAACCAGTGCGTATATCTTAATTCCATACTTATTGGGCTTATTCGGGATGTATTGTACAAAATCGCATCTTCCCCGGAATCCTTCTAGTTTTTCATCAATAGTTACATTTTGTCCCAGACTATAGGACTTCTGTGAATTTTGTACCAGCATTGTAAAGATTTCTCTAATTGCTGCGATTTTATCAGTTTTTCTCTCGTGGTCCGATCGTCAAATCGCAAACAACGCATAATAAATCTAAATCTTTTGATGTTCATGACAGGTCGAAATTTTTCAATGCCATCCCCGTCTGATCCCCAAAGGTCTTCCAAACTTAGTCTATTACCTCTGTGAACACCAGCTAAATATAAAAGACCTATAAATGCCTTCAGCTCAATAATGTCTATAGGTTTGGCATCTCTATCGCGTTTGAATAATTCTTTTTTACTTTCAATAAATTGATTCGTTTGTTGTACAATTATTCTCAACATCTCGTCATCCATAATGCAGCTCCAACATTCTAAAGGAGTTTTTGCCATTCTTGCAGTACCTATTACACCTGGTAACTTGCGAATGAGATTATGTTGTTTTGAACGAACTCTTTGTGATGGGACATTTTTATTCCACTTTGTTTTTTCTATAATCTTCTTTCCTTTATTTTTTTCTCTTCCAAAAAAAAAATTGTTTTCATCTGAGTTAGATCCATTCTCATCATATTCATCGTCGTCAGTAGCCTCCTGCTCCGTATCTGAATCGCCTTCACGAGATTCGACAGCATATTCACCATCTGAATCCTCTTCATCATCAATATCGTCCTGTAAGTCGGTTTCGTCATCTTCAAACATTATTCTTTGTACCTCTTCAACGTCTTTAGGATCAGCTAGATTATATTTTTTACTACAGCTTGCCATGATCAACGTATCTCCAACCTAAAACACATATAATTATGTTAACCTAAAAAAAAAAAAACTTCATTCGGGCGCGGTGTATCAATTTGATATTCATAGAGTACATATGTGAAAAATATAATACGTGAATAATAAAATGTAAACAGTAGTAGTATAAATCGAGAGCACTTACCAAAATAATTGACAAACTAACAAATTCACAAAATTTATTTTGTAACGGGTATAGGCGCGGTGTATCAATCTGAACAATATTCAGATATCTCCCTCGTACCAAAGATCATTTAGAACTAACCAGTCTCATTAGGCTTGTTTTGGTTCGCAATTCGCACTGTCCTAGAACAGTTCAAAGTAGTCACACAGGCGTTTATTGTAATTGGACTTGCGCGAATGGGCGAAATCTTTCACATGCTACGTTTGGCCCACTCTTTAGAACCGATTCGGAACTGTCCCTACTGCGAACCAAAACAAGCCTATTGCGTAGATGGGTGAGAGGTAGGAAGCTACTAGTGACGGTAACTGCCGACTGTTCACGAGTCGAAAGTACCAGCGCAAAACATTTACACTGTATCAATCTGATCGGCCGCGCCCGACGGAAGGTTAAGAATATATATCCCAGGTAAGTACCGACGTTTTATTCTAATACCGGAGATCGACAAGATCGTACGAGGAGCCCGATAGCCGGTGTGTCTACGCTGTCGGGTTTTCGGTTTCGGAACGAGAGAAGGCGGGACTTTTTGGCGCTCTAGTTCCTCGGAACTGAGTGCTTATCAATTTGCCCAAATGTCTGTAATTTTTATTTAAGATGCAGTTTCATCATTAAAATCCATCGATATCATTTTCAACTCCAACAAGCTAATACTTTCGGAAATATGATTTTTCTAAATTTCAATAATGAATCGTACGTACGTGTTTTCACAGAATGCTATAATTATTCTATCTAAGCTTTATTATCCTCCTCAGACCCAAGGTCCGGGGAAGATATATTTATTCAGCAAACCTACTTTTTTAGTGAAGACTGGGTCCAAATAACACCATATGGTTGAAAAAAAAATTTATTTCTGTTTTTTCTGAAAAAAAATAAGGTATCATATATGATGCGTTGGGTCTAGAGGCATACAAAAACAACAGATCTATCAAAAAAATTTACTGGTGAAAAAGCGAGAAACAATTTCTATCAACGGTACAACACAGATAAATATAGCAGGAGTTACATTTGGCAAACGTTAATTTGCCACATTTAGGAAATCTACATTTTGATCTTGTTTTTTGTTCTTGCTTCGTAAATACTGGTAGGTGGATGTTACCAACGGTCCTGACTCTTCTATCCGGAACAGGTTGTACCTTCCTTTGTTTCAGAGGCGGTGTCTCTTCTTCATCACATTCACTTTGTTCCGAATTTCCATCACATTGTTCAGAAGGTTTTTTAGTTAAAATCAAATATTGAGCAACGGATAATTTGAAATCCAGATAGTCCAAAGTGTCTTTTCTCCTCAAGCCTTCTGTACTGGCATTTTGACGATATTCGAGCCAAGATGCAGCTACCGCGAAATCGAAGAAGTGGTAGATTGCACGTATTGTCCATTTTTTTGTACGCCCACGCATTGCATATTTTCCAATCACCCTGTCTAGTAAATCAACACCTCCCATTGTAGCATTGTAATCGGCTACAATTGCTGGTTGTTTGATTGTAATGTATTTCTTTTCAATCTTAGACCATCTAGTACAACTACCTAAGGGTTCAATGCCAGAGGAAGAGGAAGCAAAATGCACTGGCCTAGAATCGAACCATTTCGTTAAAATAATCTTCAACTGATTATCATTTAAAAATGCTGCGTTTTTCGGAATCCTAGAAGTCATAATTGTACCAGCTAGGGTTATTTGTCTCGAGGAGAGTAACTCGATCAAGGGAATTGAGGTAAAGTATCGGTCGGTGTAGACTGAAACTCCTATTGGCAGGGTCTCTGTGAGTTTCAGTACCATTCTACCACCTACATCAAGTTTTTCGGGCATTTTCACCAAGAACGAGTCCACAGACGATCCCTTTCCTTCGTAAATATAAAAGTCTAGTGGGACCCCTTTTGGTGTTGTCATGACGAAATTCTTCAATCCTACGGGATTGGGTTTTCCTCTAACGAATTGACGCATTTTAACTTGCCCATGAAATGGTATCATCTGTTCATCTATTGATACATATCGAGTCCTTTTATTATTGCGGCATCCTTTCTGCACCATGTCTAACATTGGCCTTATTTTCCAAAACTTGTCCAAGTTCCTTTCTTCTTTGGAAATTTTCTGATTCTCCACAAGTTTTAGGCGCGAACGGAGTTTGAAATACCGATTTCTAGAGATGTTGTCAGAAATAATAGGAACTCTTGTGTTTCGCGCCCAATACATCCTAATCCTTGGTAGACCATAAATTCCAATCAACATGGAAGCTCCAAAAAATCTTCGCATTTCATATTCGGATGTTTCAAGGGAACGACCTTTATCAGCAACTTCGCGCATGTTTGTGAATAGGGCAATGTCTTCGAAAAACTTATCCGAAATATATTTCTTTAGGTAGGCAATTGGTTGTACTAACTCGCTGTCTATATTTTCTTCTTGAAAATTGAATTGACTTGGTTCAAATTGACGAGTACGTGACCATTTTTTCTGGTAACCTGGTAGGTAGTGGGCAAGAGGCTCCTCATCCGATGAATCACTCATGTTGTCTAAGATCTCCATATCATCAGGATCGGTAACCACATTTTCCAAACCTAGATCAACCTCATCCTCATCATCGTCCGAAGAGAGATCATCGAGGTCCGACTGATCGAAGTCCAAGTTGAGAGCTATCTCTTCAAGCTCCAACGCGGTCAAAGGCCCTAAAAAAATAATATTTCAAATGAAAAGTAAACAATATTTGATTTCTCGTGAAAATCTATAGAATTTGATTTTTACATTGAAATTAAATTTGTAGTCAGTAAGACCCAAGGTATCACCTATGATACGTTAACGGAATTACCCATTGCGAAATATTTGTAATATTTAAAACAGAACCTATTATATTCCATATGTTCTGTAGTACTTGTTCAACAAATATAAATCAAAAAAACACCACAAAAACAATTACTTACTTTTATTTCGTGGTAGAGGCATGATCGTAGCACGTGCACTTGTAAACATAAACAATCGACTGACTTTTCTTGCCGCCGTATGCAACCAACATCGCATCAAAAAATAAGCGCGTATTTAGCAGTGTATCATATATGATACCATCGAGTACGTGCGGCTAAATGGAGCTGGAGGCCGAGAATAAAATATAAACCTGAGGTATCATATATGATACCTGGGGTCTGAGGAGGTTAAATGATCTGTGTTCATACTCGTACATTTCATCCTGTTCTATAAGAAGGAGTCAAATGCATTTCAGCTATTTTAATTTGATTTCTTCCATGGTGCAGTTCTCATTCTCAGATTGCTCATTTAATCTTGATAAATAAACTATTATTTGAATTTAATTTCCTTTATGATGCAGTTCTTTCATAAGAATACATGGATTTTTAATTATTACTTCTCTTCTTTCATACATGTTTTATGGAATATCTACTATTTGTAGGTAATTTAAACCTGTTTTGGGCAATTGTCATACGAAACTTGTTTTTTTGGTGCTCTAGTTCCTCGGAACAGAGTGCTTATCAATTTGCCCAAATGTCTGTAATTTGGGAATTTTTGGCTGAAAATGGTCTCAAACGATTTGGTTCGACTCACTGATCAAGAATCCAAGGTCGAAATCGATTCTGTCCGGCCGGTCGGCCGGCCGTAGGCTCAATAACTCTCGAACGAAAGGAGTTAGCGGATTGAAATTTGCAAGGTGGGTTTGGAGCGTAAATATCTCGAACGAGCTCGTTAATGGGCGAAATCCATCAAGTGGTTTCGGAGTTATGGCCGATTTTAGTAAAAATATTTTTTATGAATATTTCCGAAACCGATCACTTGATCTATCTGAAATTTAGCATCAAATTGTAGAATCATGACCTTTATACGCGTGTGAAGTTTTTTATTGACCAGATTACCGCAAAGTGTCAAAAAAAAATTTTGAAAATTTAAAAAAAGTATTTCTACAATAACTCTCGAACGGAATGAGCTAGGTAGTTGAAATTTTCAGAGTAGGTTAGGGAGATGAATATCTCGGTTAAGTTCGTTATTGGGCAAAATTGGCCAGATTTAATTTGATTTCTTCCATGGTGCAGTTCTCATTCTCATGATTGCTCATTTAATATTGATAAATAAACTATTATTTGAATTGAATGTCCTTTATGATGCAGTTCTATCATATGAATACATTGATATAATTCCCAACTCTGAGAAACCAATACTTTCGGAGATATAATTTGTCTGTTTGAACTAGAGCGCCAGAAAGCTCCTGTCCACAGGGCTTGAACCCATTTTTTTATTCGTTTTTGATATCCTCGACTGGTACCTGCAAAGTAGATTATGTTAGAGTAAGGAAAGAAAAACAAAAGAAGCAATAAACTTACTTGGTCTACATTAGCCTCCCACCATCCCTATCTCCAGCAGTCGCTAAGGGAAATCCAATAATTTGCATTATTTCAAGGTCGGTTATGTCATGAATATTCCTTCTCACAGATTCTATAATTATTAATCAAAATGTGAATTATCTTTATGAGCTAGTAATATTAGAATTAGTATTTCAGCATAATGTTGTAATTTTCACTCATGACAAAATATACTGTATCAATTCACATTGGACAATGTAGGTATATCACCTTCCAAAAGTTTAGTAGGTCGTTGTTGTCTATGTTTGGTATTGAAAATGTTGGCAGAATTATCGTCTTTTTCGACGATTCTACCGTTATGGAACTTCCTTCTCCCGCATTTTGTCTATTGGACAAAGAATCCAACATGGATTCTGACACCTTGTCCATAAAGTTCTTATTGTTGAAGAGGGCCATTAGTTGTTTCGCCATATTGCTTTCTGGAGTAGGTACTGCGGAAGAGCTTTCGCTCATTTCTTCTATTTCACCCTCCATCAGAATTTCTTCTTTGTATAGAACAAAATGATCCATTGTTCCTCTTTTTTTTCTTTGTGTCGCGCACGTGTTACTTTCCAATGTTTACACTTTTTGCTCTGCTACCATGTAAATGCAAGCAGAATAACACAGGAGTTCTCCAGTCTTATATTCACAGAAAATAATAGAATATATCTACAATCTCTAATATACACTCAATCACTTACAAAGTATTATTATTATGTTCAGATATTCGCTGTCGGTTATTGGCGGTTTCGCTTACTTATCTGCCCTTTGATAAAACAGAACGGAACTCACCGACACTAAACGATCATCGAACAGTAAAGTATCCTCTGCGCATGAGGATCATAGAAGTCCGATAAGGAGGTTGTCACTTAAACGTAGCCTGCAGCCACCTTGGGTCAGCAGATAGATGTATAGAATACATTGTGAAGACACTCTTTGACATATTTTCGGCCGATTTGCAGTCCAAATACTGTCAAAATACAAGGATTTTGTTCTAGTTCAGTTTTCGCCGTTAGATGCCGGCACTAGAAATTTTATGGACAAAGTTATCGACATGTCAAATTAAATTTGAATCTTCGTTTATTCTAGTTTCTTGTGGAAGTTCGTATCGTTTGCTGAAATTTAGTATTTTGAGTATTTTGTTGGTTTAGTTTAATTTTGTCTTAGTTATTAGTGCTGTTTCTGTTTTGTTCTTGGTTTGTGTTGTTCCGGTTGTTCGTAGTTTGTGTTTATTGTGTTATTTATTTAAAGACAAAATGGTCCGTTATTGCATTATTTGTGGATATGAACAAGTTCCAGATAATTCAACGTCCTTGTTTCCCGTGCCGAAAGTAAGCCAAATTCTTGCTGTTTGAAAGATGTGGAATTGTTTTGGCATAGGGGATTATTTGAATCCATGGTGTGAACACCCTATGGATTCCAAAAGAAAATTGCGTATGTGCTCCGACTTTCCACATCTAATAAAGTGTGTCCGAAATAACTTCTTACAGAAACAAAAATTTCAAGTATGTGTCAATTTTTTCAGAATGAACAAAATCATTATTATTTTTTGTTCTAGATTCCTGAAGGTATAGTTGATTTTAATCATTTCGAAAAAATGTTTGAATATGAATCGACCAAACAGTTTCGGCTCTGTTTCAAATTGACAAGAAGTCATCTATATCCTAAACAGGGGGAGAAAATGTCTACAAGACTTGCTTTTCAGGTAAGGTGGATACTCAAAAATTACATTTCGAATTAAAATAGCATAATCTGTAATGACTCCATAAAAATTCTGCTTGAAACATAAATGTTTTACTTACTTCCAGCTCTTTAGCCAAACTATGGCTTTAGCTATGGAGGCATACAAGCCTTGTATAAATTTTGACGGGGATATAGATGCTTCTATAATTTTTTGTGGTAAAATTAATAACTTAATCGACATAATGAATTCACGTACTCCTGACAAAGGACTGAAATATAATTCAAAAGAGTATAAGGTAAAAGTGTTCAACTTAATTTAAAATGTCTATGTAGTTTATTTCGTCAACGAGATATAAAATCCTGATATTACAGGAATTGGAGGACTTTTTAATTTATTCAGATTTGTGGAGACAGTGTGCTGATATCAATATGTTTTTGTCAAATTCTACTGAGGAAGGATTGAAAGCAACTATTTCCTGTACGCTAAACCTCTCCCAATATTTGGATCAAATTGGTTTCAGATATTTGATGACGTCTAGACTAAACCAGGATCATTTAGAGGTAAAATTTGGAGTGAAAGAAATTTTTATAACGATGATAAATCTGACAAAAATATTTCTTCAGTAGAGGAAGAAATTTTTAATTTTGATGATTGTGAAAATCTGATTGGTGATTCCGTATTTTATTTTATTTCCAACTCAGGAGCATCGATTCAAACAAATTCAAAGTTTTTTTATTTCAGCATTTCTTTGGTATGATGAGGGCCGCAGGTGGTTGCAATGATCATCCAGAGTCACTGCAGTTAGGGCAGATCTTTCGATTAATGTCCCTTTATTCAATGGTGAAACCACCATGAGGAAGCAACATCACTGGGGGTGACATGATAAAATCATTGATAAAAGTCGGGGATCTAAAAGAAAAAAAAAGGGATTAACTTTTGATATTCAAATCTGCGAGAATATCTCAGATATTTCTGAAGATTTTGAAGAAATCGAAGAGGCATTTGCTTATTTTTGTGGCTATGTCGCGAAGAAAGTGAAAGGAACCACAAATTGTGGCCAATGCATAGAGGAATTAATTGGCCATGGAAATGAACATTTTAATTCCTACATAAGAAACAAGAGTAGGGGATACTTGATATTTCCTTCGAAAAAACTAACAAAGTTTTTATATGAGGCAGAAACATTGATCTGAGATTTTTGAGAGGGAACTGAAGAGAAATTGTTTTGCTGAAATAGTAGAAAAATTTTCAGAATTTATGCCTTCTCTTCTTCTGGGATGCTCAGATCATAAATATGATTTGAGCATAAATATACTGAAAACATACATTTTTTCAAGACTGAGCATATGTTGCGGTAAAGAACAGAAAAAACGTATTGCTGAGAATAAAGCAAAACATTTAGCTGAAATGGCAAAATTACAATGAACATTAATAATAGAATAGGAATTTATAGGAAGATTTATGACATGCTTGCCCACATTATCTCCTCAGATAGCATTTTCGAAACAGAAAATAGATATTTCTGCATTTGTTTGGTAAAATTCAAGATTTTAACTCAATGAAAAATTATATACGATTTACACTTATTTATTCAATATTGTGACGCGTTTCGTCGACACAGCGACTTCATCAGACTACATCATACTAAATTCTTAACAAGTTATTATCTCCCTATACCTAGATGACATGGACACAGAATCATTTAAAACTAATTACATGAGAAACTTATTTAAAACCAATTACATAATAGACTTATTTAAATCTAATTACAGGAGATTTCACTGCTGGTTTCTTTGTACACATTAACAATAATTCATTCCTAATGCTTTTATAAATTGATTCTCTATTTGAATAGATTGAGTAACGGTAAAAAATTTTGATCTAATTGTTCATTAACTAAATTACCCGTATGTTTTTCCCTATTTATTTCGACCATTTCCCAGTAATCGAGTTGCGCACCTTTATTCAAATTGTGTAGAATTTGAAATCCGGGTTGAACGTATGTCCTTCTGCTAGTAAATGATTCGAATAATTTGAATTAATTTTGTTGTTTTTGTAGCTGTGATGATGTTCCTTTATTCTTATGCCAAAATTTCTACCAGTTCTTCTATTCAACACCCTAGTGAGAACGAAACTTGAGTATGCCTCATTCATCTGGCAGCCTATTTATTCGCGTCATAAACAGCGATTGGAGTCAGTACAACGCAGATTTTATAAATTTCTCTCTTATAGAGAAGATGGTGTTTATCCCCCGAGAGGTACTGACCATGCTGTGCTCCTAAACAGATTTGGTGCTGTGTCCTTGGCTGATCGGCGCGGATTGCAGGCAGTTTCTTTTCTGTACAATCTCGTTCACGGTAGTATTGATTGTCCATATCTGCTAGAAAAAGTTAATTTTTATGTACCAAGGCCCAACATGAGAACTAGACCTTTATTTTATTTAGTTCCACGTAGAAATAATTGTATGCTTCGAGCACCTGTGCAACATATGTGTTATTTGTTCAATAATTTTTGTGGGACATGTGATATTTTCCATGACACTTTGAGAACAATAAAGCAAAGATACCTGAATTGTACGAACTAATTATCGTTTATTTGTAGCATAACATTTTTTTTTTGTAATTTTTTTCTGTAATTGGGTTCTTTTTACCTGTAGAAGAAATAAAGCTTATTATTATTATATATGATTTATCACAATTCCCGCAATTTAATTGATAAACACCGGATTTATCTTCATTATTCCTTTTCGATTTATTGTTCTTTATGAGTTTGGCAAGGTTATTATTTGTCCGGAATGAGATATTCACCTGTTGGTTTTGAAGAAACCTTTTAAGTTGTTGACTCGCTTAACATATTTTGGTACACCGAGTCAACAACTTAAAAGGTTTCTTCAAAACCAACAGGTGAATATCTCATTCCGGACAAATAATAACCTTGCCAACAACATTAACCTACTTATTCAATCCTAAGTACATTGCCAATGGTGTTAACATACCTAATGACGTCCTTAGAAGCCTTGGCCATTACATTGAGAGGTTAACAACTGGCCCACCCATGTTACATTCTTAGGCTGCCCTGATCTTGACATTTATTTATTTATTTAGCACTGTATTATACAGGTAAATGAACAGGAAACCCCCAATATACATTTTTAAGATAACAATGAAAAAGATGAGTATAAACTTAATTACATATTCTAATACAACACACGATCAACGAGCCTAAGGCATCGATGGCACATAGAAAATCTCTTGTAACCTAGAAAGGGTTTTGCAGACTATTTGTTCTGCAGTTTCCTTTTCTGATCCACAGAGTCTGTATGTTTCGTTTACCAACTTGCCCATGCGGTACAATTGGTATTTGTAGTGACAGTGCGACAGAATATATCTATATTCTAGTTTTGTTGGGCTATTTTGTGTGAGAAATAAATTTCATAAAATACTGGAATCTACTTTTATATTTCACCTTTTATACGCTCGTTATTTTACATGTACACGTGCAGAACAGAAAATCTTCTACTCCGGAACACTGGAACACTGAAGAAGCATCACCTCGAGTCATTGACAGACAACCATAGATGTTTTCTTTTTCTTCGTTGTTGGTCCCCACAACAAAGTCGGAACGCCACTGTTAATTTATCTGCTTCATTTCTAATTCTAACGCTCCCTTCTCGTTGATTAATTTTAAAAATTTATCAACGATCTTAAATGAAGCAGGCTCAGTTCAAAAAAACTTAATAAAAATTCTTACAAAAACTTTATTTCAATACATTACAATGGAACCAACTTCAAGTAAAACTTTGTTTTAAACGTTACAATTCACTTTCAAAATTTTCATCCTCCTTGAATCACTCCCATTCATTATCTTCACAACCTGAAAACACAATTTGTTATAGGAAAACTTTTAATGCCAACTTTATTATTTTAACATAATATTTCGGAATTGTTCAAATTTTGCAGGTCCTAATACTTTAGTGAATGCATCAGCTATTTGATCATTTGAACTAATCCACTCGATTAATACTTTCTTATGTGCTACTTCCATTTTAATAAAATGATAGCATAACTTAACTACATGTTTTAATGTTTGTGATTCATCAGACTTAGCCAACTTTATTGCTGAAGTGTTATCTTCATATAATATCGGAGTGAGATGTAGTTTCAACAGTCTTTTGCACATTTTATTTAAAGCTTTCACTTCTTTTATTGCCATTGACATTGCAATATATTCCGCTTCCGCTGTCGAAAGAGCTACATGGCTTTGCTTCTTTGTTTTCCATTGTATAATATCACCAAACAATTTGATTATCATACCGTTTGTGGATTTTCCCTTATCATCATTCACTCCGAGAGATGCATCAACATAGCATTCTAAATTTTCACCCTTTCCTTCATAAACAAGACTTGAATTTATTGTCCCTTTCAAATAACGAAAAAATCTTTTAACCTTAGTCCAATCACTGACATTGAAATTTGATTGTTTTCTACTCAAAAGGTTTACTGCATATACAATATCAGGGCGAGTTGCATTTGCTAGGTATAATAGGCTCCCTACTGCTTGCCTGTAAGGATATACAACTTTATCATATGATTTGCTTTCATCGTTATTGTCGTTCTTCTCATTTTCATACGTCAACATAGGCGTTCTAACATTATTACATCCTTCCATGTTAAATCTTTTTAACATCTTCCTTGTTCTTCTTGTTATTTCAAATTCTTTATTTAAAACATCATTTATATGTTTTATTTTACTTTCTGAATTTCCAACCATCAGAATATCATCAACATAAACAATTATTATAACAAACTTTTTATCTTTTCTCCACATGAACATACAAGGTTGGAAAACATATAACGTGAAGTTTTAGTTTTCCAACGTACTTTTTAGTTTTTCATACCAACGCTTGGGACTAACTTTTAATCTGTATAGAGCTTTATTCAATTCACATACATTCTGTTCATGCATTGCTTTTTGTCTTTGATACTATCTGGTATTTCCATATACACTTTCTTTTCTAGAACCCCATTAAGAAAAGCAGTTTTTACATCCAATTGATGTATTTTAAGATTGAATTTATTTGCTACAGCCAATAGAAATCGTACATCTGTTAATCGTGCTACTGGTGCATATGTTTCTGATAGATCGTATTTATTTCTATCCATGAACCCTCTAATTACAAGTCTAGCTTTAATTCTAATTTTGTTTTTCATTTCATTCTTCCTTTTGAAGACCCATTTTGTATTCATAACTTTTGTGTTCTTTGGTATTTCTTCTCTACGAACTAATGACCATGTTTCATTTTTCGATAATGATTCTAGTTCAGATTTTATTGCAATCGACCAGTTTTCACTTTCCGCCCCATTTATAGCTTCATGATATGTTTCTGGCTCGCCATCAACATATGTACTTAAATAGGACTCATGTTCATCATTATACATTTCTGAATTATATTTAAAGTTTTCCAAGCAATCACAGTCTGAATAGTAATCACAAAGATAGCTCAAAACTTGATCGTCTACATTTAACGTTTGTTTTGTTACCCCAGGAAGTAACCAATCACTTGCATTACTTGGATTTTGATTTTCATTTAGAATGGTCTTTCGTTTATTTCCAAAATAATTTTTATACGTCTTTGACTCTATAAATTTCACATTTTTTGATCTGATGATTTTACCACTTTCAGGTTGAATTGCAAGGTAGCTGTCATCATTGCAAGCTACAAGAAAACATTCAGTACTTCTATCGTTAAACTTAGTTTATTGAACAGTTAGTTGAAACTATGACAATTAAACTCAATTAACTGTGAGTTACTCGCTCCGAAGAGCTGATAACTGTGTACAGCTTTAATAAATTAATATTCACATTCTAACGGCAAAATAAACTAAATGTTATTATCTAAATGTAGGTGTGGATACTCCACGATTAACAAAAAAATACTAAATAAATATTAAATTCACAATGTTGCTGATAATCCGGGAGAATTTTCTTCATTGGTATTTTTTGTCATGGTTGGTAAACTGTCTTCATCAATATTTTAGGTCTAAATCGGTAGTTGAATTGTCAAAGTTCAGGGTTCACTTCCTCGAGCGGTCGCCAAGGTCAGTATTTTTGAGTCATTACTCTTGGATGTTTATGAGTTGATTAGATCAGTATTTTAGTTTGTTTTCTAGTATGAATTTACTATTTTATGTATCAGTGTTCGATTTCCTTCAATTAACCATTTTTTCAATTTCATTTTGAATTTGTGTTTACTTCTTGTCTCCTTTATTGTTGCGGGTACAATTGGGTATAACCTTGAGGCAATATATCTACAGCACCTTTGTCCAATTCTTTTTTCTGCTCTCCATGTTTGAAATTCATTTTGTTTTGCTCTCGTTGGATAATTGTGTTCTTTCGGTATAACTGATATTTTGTTTTGATGGACACATGTTATTATTTTTTGAGCATATATTTGTCTTATATCTAGCACTTTTGATATTTCGTATAATTCGTCACTAGGAAAATTTCTCTTTTTTCCGTGTATGACCTTCAAAATGAACTTCTGCAGAATGTCTATTCCTATTTTATGGCAGTCTAATACACCCCCCCATCCAGTTATTCCATAAGAAAGTTGAGACTGCACCAACGCGTCATAAAGTATATGGGTGGTTATCTGAAATTTGGTTAACTTCTGATATAATTTTGAAATTGTTGTTTTTAGTTAAAAATCAGAACAGTTCATATTATACGCTGTGGGTATAACATCTAGTTTGCTGCATCTGAAAGGGCCAGTCACTTTACTTGATATTTTTAGAGAAATTTATGATTTTTTAAAATTAGTGTTCTAGGGACTGACGGGACGTGATAGGGACTGATGCCAAACGCGTTTACTATTTCAAATCACATTTGTATTGCAAAACCAACTGAAACAACAAACAATAAAATATCTCTTAAGTTCTAGGAACTATAATAATCACAGGATTTATTTAATTAATTATGCACATGAAAATAAGGAATCAATATTTCTTAACAATCTAATTGTACTTTGAGTAATACTTACAAACTAACAGTCTTTTAAGTAATCAGAAAATATTTAAAATATTCAGCCTTCTAAAGATCTAAGTAACAAAACTATAATTTGAACACAATATTCAGACTTTCATTAATTATTCATCATCAAAAATATTTCCAACTTACTACCTATTGCCTCGTTTTTATTTTTATTACTTTTTGTTTCACTTCTCGTAAACATTAACGGGTTTTTTAAATTTGTGATATACTATATTTCTCTTGACGATTAGATTAGGAACAGGGAGTTTTTCTATAACGTCTTCGTAAGGCACGTCGGCGATATCATTATCATTTATTGTAAATTTTGTGCCATCTTCATTACGCACTTTAAGGAATGTAACTGTCAGCTCTCCATCTTCATCATCATATTTTGAGCATATTGCGGCGTATCGGTATTCTTTTCCCCTCATTATTAACTTAACTAGAACATAATCTCCACTGCCATAGCTCGTTTTAGACTTTTCTTGCGCAATGTGGATCATACTTGCTAACGGCATATCATCTCGGAATCTGTGTAAATATCTTAAATTTGAAGCCGCTGTGTATTGGTTTGGTATGTTATAGTCCCCAAGTTATAATGATTACAACCAACATGATCACAGAAGCAACTTAGTGATTTCAAGACAAGTTTATTAGGGTTGCAACTATGGCCCGAGACTTGATGCACTAAGAGAGTTCCTTTAAACGGTTTCTGCTCTATCTCATGTTCCTTGATCATTTTGTTAACTTTTTCTATGTCAACATCTTCGATAACAGAGATCTGTATATTTGGACACCCTTCTCGAAGAACAGTTACAAAGTCGTACAAGTTTGTAATGTCACCTCTCTGAGCTATGAGTCGGTCTGCGGTACGTTTGCATGTTGCTCCAATTCCATCTGGTGCCCCTTTCCCACGTCCTGCCTCATGGAAATTCCACGTATATTTAATAGCCCGTGGATGGAAATTCGCAATTCTGCAACCCAAAATATAAAACATTGTTTTATTTCGATATTGGGTGACAGGACCGTCACTAAAAAATGCAGGTTTTCTACAGTGGATGGCAATCCTAAGAGAACAGGCTGTAAATATGCCCAAATGGCTCCAGCATTGTGAGATAAATTTAACGACACAGTGCAATGAGATGTTACTTTATCCTTTGTGTAAACCACCACCGTATGCAAAGAAATTTGAGTCCTGGAGCCACCAAAATGATATGACTGGATTTCTTGGTTGCATTTAGTAGTGTAGTTTTCCGAGAAGTCCATGTGAATTACTGCATCCTTTTCTGTAAGAGACTCTTTCAACGATTTAATACTTTTATATTGATGGACGATGTTCCGTTTATGTTGGAATAAATTTGGAAGATCACTCTCTTCTAATTGCATAACTAAATCACGAGGTTTCAAATTGTACATCTCTTTCTTGTACTTCGTGACGTATCGATCCTGTTTAGTTTTAATGTCCTTAATCAATTCCTTGCTATACTTCCATTGTTTGACTGCAATATCCGTACTATTATCAAACTCCTTGTATGGTAAAATCTTCATCGAGCAGTCCTGGCAAGTTCTCGCTAAGCATTTTTCCGAGTAACGATAACAGCAAATAATTTCCAGTGCAGTTTGATATGTTGCAAAGTCAAGAACATTTGGGTTTTTTAATGTACCTAATTTCAAATTGATGTTTTCATGAGTAACACAAGCACAGGTGTCACGGTCTGAAAGCTGAGGCACAACAACCCATTATGGACGCAATTTGCAGAACGAATTATACCCAATTTTCATCAAATTGGTATTGAGAAATTTTTGATGTAAATTTTTCGAGGAATCCAGCAAATACCTTTTTTGTTTTTTAATTTTTTTGCGAGTGATGCATTCTTTTTTTCCTGCCGCGCAACGACTATTACTGTCATCTTCATAAAACTTGTGTATGATTTCTACAAGTCTATTTCTCTTTCGCTTAGCTTCATATTTTGTACGGTTAAATCCCATCTTTTTATATGTAATGGCTTTGTTTCCAAGTCTCCATATCTTATATTTATGTGTCAGTGGACTGGACAAAATCGTTTTGAAGCAGGTTTTTTTTTGGTGTGTTTCAATCTTTTTATCTAAAAGTTGCCTCTGAAAAATATCGCCAAATAACGCTTTTTTTATCAATTCTACTTTTTGATCAGGGTCGTTGGCCATTTCTACAATTTTACTTTTTGGTGACAGTGCTTGCTTCTTTTTTATCATTCTATATTTCAGTCTTCTGTTTCTTTGTTGTTCGCTGACAAGTTTTTTCTTTTAATTTGTAATTAGTACATCCTTCCTCTTCAGTATGCCATTTCTTTTTTTCCGTTGAACTGTACTTCTGCTCCTAGCTTCAGCTTCTCTTTCATTATTCATTGAAGGAACCTCAGGAATGATTTCATCTTCCGATGATGGCGGCGTATTTTGGTTTACGTATTCATCTGTATTTGCACAAATCTTTATTTTTCTTCTATAAACTGATGAATAGGTGACCCAGTTTTTTTTTGCATGTCTGTGCTCACGCAGGGTCATGTCCTTTACACATATTCGTTGTCCTTTTTCATTTTTCCTTAGATATTTTAGTTTTTCTTTTTCTTGGTACTCTGCCAGCAAAACAGGGTCACTTTTAATTTTTTCCAATCGCCTCTTTTCCTGTTCAGATTTTTTTTTTCGCAATTTCCTCTTTAGATAATGTTTTTTTCTTTCTAGGCGCCATATAATATAATTAATACATTGGTATTATGTTTAAAACCATTAATCGGACAGTATGACCATCAGTCCCTAGATGTGGCGTCAGGCCCTAGTCACTATTACGACTAGGGCCTGACGGTCTAGGGATTGACGAAACTAAACAAAAGCAAATGTAACCTATTATTTAAAATCGTCATCAAAACCAATAGGCGGTCAAAATAACAAGGCAGATCGAACTCATATTCACAGTAAGTAATGAGATCAATTAGTAATTAACTATCTTTAAAACGACTTACCTAGGGACTGAGAGTTTGACTGGCACAGTACGTGTTTCCGCGGCAAAGTCAGCGACCGCACTGATAACAAAATGGCTGCCGCGGCTTGGGTAGTGTTTCCAACGAAAGTCACACAAATGCTATCGTATTGAGTGAGTTATGAGAAAGCCATATGCTTGGATGCCGCGTATTTTTGAATTTTATAAATGACTAGGGCCTGATACTTTGTATCGCTTACACTTTTTGATTATGAATAAAGTTATGAATCATATTGTTATTATAAATGAAATCGTAATGACAATGTTAGTAATGTGATAGTAAACGAATTTAAATAGCGTTTGATCAGGTTATTCTTATAGAATTATAATTACAATGAAATGAATACTGAAATCGGGAGATGTTACATGGCTAGGGACTGATATTTGGAGTAAGAAATGTCAATTTTTGGAAATAAAGAATATTATGATATACATCAAAATGAGTGACCAAACTAAATGGACTTTATAACATCGCTCAGTAGTTTCAAATATTGGATAATATTTTTGTAGTATTGTGAAAATTGATTCTACCACCAAGTTAACCAAATTTCAGATAACCACCCATATGCAGGTGTTTTTCCGAAGTTAGGTTTTTTTTAATATATCTGAATTTATACAAAATACCTCTTAGTTTTTTAGAGAGGTAGAGCATATGTTCGTCCCATTTTAAGTGTTGATCTATATAGACACCGAGATATTTGATAGAATGCGTATTAGGGATATGTTGTTGGTCACTGATTTGTAAATCTCCTAGTTTTGGAAGGCTTGCCTTACTTGTTGTGAAGTTTAGGTATTTAGTTTTATCAGCGTTCAAGGTTAATTTATTGAGTTGAAACCATCTTGATAAGACGGCGAAATCCTCTTCGGCTTTTTTCTTCAGATCTTCCCATGAATTTTCCTCATACATGACTATAGTATCATCCGCGAAACCTATGACCTCACCTTTGCTCTTAACTTCAAATAGACTATTTATATATAAATTAAATAACAAAGGTCCGAGTACAGTGCCTTGTGGTACTCCATAGGTGAGTCCTCTTTTTTTACTAATTTTTCCGTTCAATGATACCATTTGTGTTCTACCTGATAAGTAGCCTTTTATTAGATTATACATTTTTCCTCGGAATCCATAATTCATAAGTTTTCCTAGCAGTTTTTCATGGCATACGGTATCAAATGCTTTTGCTAGGTCGATTACGACTGCCAGAGATGGTTTGTTTTTATCGATGTTGTTATGTACAATCTCCGAGACTTTTCTTATTGCATCTTCCGTCGACATACCCTGACGGAATCCAAACTGATTACTCGACAAAACATTTTGTTTATCAATGAATGCAATCATACGCGCTTTAATAAGCTTTTCGAAGATCTTAGCTATATTTGATACAAGAGTAATAGGTCTATAGTTAATCATTTGCGTTCTGTCACCTCCCTTGAACAATGGTTTCACCACTCCTGATTTTAATATGTCCGGGAAAAATTCTTCTTCGAAACATTTATTTACTATATAGGAAATAGGTTGTGATATCTCCTGTCTAACTTCCTTCAATGTTTCCGCTCTTATTCCATCATGCCCAGCTGATTTTTTTGATCGAAGACTACTTATGGTTTTTTCTACTTCGTCTGAGTCGGTAGGAAACAAGAAGAATGTCTTATCCAGTTGGATGTTTTTCTCTGTGTATTCGTTGGGGGCTGTCACCCTGTTTGCATAACTTTCGCCTAGTTGGCTAAAATATTCATTAAAAAGCTCACACATTTCTTGATCGTCTTCGATTTTAAGGTTATCCTTATTCTTAATATACTTTATGTTGATTTCTGGTTTTGAAGTATTTGTTATCTTATTTTCATAATCCCATAATGTTTTTGCTTCACCCTGATTTTTCATTACACTCACTTGGAAATACTTCTCTTTGGCCTCAGCTATTTGTTTACGTAGGTTGTTTTTACATTTAGAGTACTCAGTTTTCAACTGTATATTGTTGGGTTCTTTTTTTACTTTATTGTACATATTTTGTTTTTTATTTATCTCTTGCAATATAAATGGAGTAATCCATTGTTTTCTGATTCGCCTTTTTTTATTTATGTATATTGTAGTTGTACTTTCTTCTATATATTGTTTCAAAATACTTATAAAGTTTTCAGTTATTTTATCTGTATCAGCAAAATCGTAGACTTCTTTCCATTTCTCATTCTTTAGTAAGTTTTTTAATTTTGTATAGTTTATATATTTTTTTTTGTGTTCTTTTTTACTGGGCTTCCTTTTCATTTTCAAATTGGTGTACAATAATATGGGATAGTGGTCCGTGATCAAATTGTGTAAAATAATACCACCAACATTTAGATTTTCCGAATTCATTCCTTTAACGAAAAAGTGGTCCAAGCATGTACGACTGTCTGGACGTGTACACTTATTTATAAGTGATGTAAACCCATAGGAATACATTACATTTTTATATTCCTCCACAATATGTTCGTTGGATAATAAATTGATGTTAATATCGCCTGTTATGACATGTATGTTACTATGTTTTTTTTCCTCTAGATAAAGTGACAATTCTTCATTGAACTTGGTAATGGAATATTTAGGGGATTTATATATGGCGGTTAATTTGAGTTTTTCACCTTCGCTTTGAACATTTAGTTCCAACGCTGTGATTCCTCCTATTTTAACGATAGAGTTATCAAATTCCATATTACTTTTTACATATACTATTGTTCCGTCATTTCTATTATATTTTGCATTATTGTATATTAGCTCATAACCATTTAAATTAAACAAGCCCACATCCTCCACTTGAAAAGTCTCACTCAATATAATCACGTCAAAATCGACAGATATTGTCTCAAGGAACAGTTCAAAATCATTAAAGTTTTTTTGCATACTTCTTATATTCATTTGCATAATCTTGACTTGACATAATTTCATGGTATTTAGATCATTGATATCTTCAATAACAACAGTATCATAGTCTTCATTTTGATAGGCTTTTATGTAATTATCCATATTTATTGATTTTTGTCTTCTTTTTCTTTTTTTATAAAATGAGCTGTTAAATAACTAAAATAAACACAAAATTACCTTCAACCCCCCCCCAGCCTTCTTTAATTACTTTTTGTCTGTCGTGGATTTATGCCGAAGCTTCATACCAAATACATCCTCCCCTGGGGGTGATCTTTTTTTATTAGTGTATACCTTTTTGTGTGTTGCCAAATATGGCGTAAATAATTTCTTGTCTCGATTACTTTTCGCCTGTTGCAATAATCCTTGCACAGATTCTAACATAACAGCGTCAGAGTTACTCACTGATGGTCCTGGTGCAGATTCCAACACAACAGTGTCCGAATCAATCTCCGTGGCAGTATTCTTATGTTTTGTTATTGTGGGTGTATTCGGAGCACTATTTGTTTTAACATCTTCTTCACAGTTTTCTAGTTCTTCCAAGGTATACACCCTTCGTCCCACCAAAAGTCTATTATTCCTTATATATGACTTTTCAGATGTACCCGCTCTGGCTTTTATCAGGAAGGGTAACAACCTCTTATTTTCCTGACGCTGCTGTATAGTTAAATCATTAGTAATGGATATTTCAGTACCTTTCAATTTTTTAACATGTTCAAAGATAAGTTTTTTATATCGATGTGACACAAATTCCACCTTCACTGGACTGCCTTCCTGATTACCCAATGTATAGAGGTCACTAATTTCAGATAATTCAACTCGCACTCCCAACAAACGATATATTTCCCGACAGAGAAACTCCGCAGTTATATTGGAGCCTATTTTCAGGCCAAAAATCACAATATTATCCTTGTTACACCAGCGTTCTGTTTTTGTTTTTGTTTGTATTTAAAACCTAACAAACACATCCAAAACGTCTGAAGTATTTTATTGTGCATGGTCTTTTGAATATTACTTCGTAAGGTATTTTCTCTAATATTGCCTTCTTAGGTGTATGATTGTAAATTTTAACTGCCATTTGTAATGCATATGCCCAAAACGAGATAGGAAAGCCAGAGTCAAAAAGCAAGCATTTTATTTTTTGTTGTAACTCTAGATTAAATCTTTCTGCTACACCATTTAAATTAGGAGTATAGGTTGGAACATTTTGCAAACTTATTTTCTCTCTTTCAATTAATTTCTTCATTGATTCTGTCATATACTCAGTTCCGTTATCTAACCTCAAGAAAGTAATCCGAGCATTCTGTCCATTAATATTTCTTATGTCTTCTAAAAGGGTAGCAAGGGCTATATGTACCATTGACTTGTCAGCCAAAGGATATGCCCAAGCATACCTCGAGAAATCATCAATAAACGTAACGATATATTTATTTCCATATTTAAATGATCCAGGATTAATTGGTCCCATTAAATCTGTATGAATCAGCTTAAAAGCTTCTTCATGTTTGTACCTTGAAGTTTTACTAGGTTCCCTAACAATTTTGCCCCGATTACAAACCTCACATTCAGTTATTCAGGCATATTCGCTAAAGGTTGACTTGGAAGTCAACGTTGATTATTTGACATTAGATTGTCAAATTTCATATGAATCAACCTAAAGTCAACTTTTCCTATTCTGTATCAGTTGAAATCATATCAATTGTTGACTTCAAGTCAAGACGAAGTCAAGAATCTACAAATATCAACATGTACATAGTTTTGGTATTCACTAACCATAATTTAAGTTGATTTGTAGATATATGTTGACAAATGTCAATTGACTCCAGGCAAGTCCTTCGGAGCACTTGCCAAGATATAAATTGTTGACTTGAATCAAAATAAATACAGTGAACAGTGGTAATTAGTGTCATCAGTACAGAGATATGGATAATCTAATATTTTTCGATCTTATAAGAGAAGAATTGCAGAAGTAAGTTCAATATTTAATTGAAGATATATTCATAAAATGGAATGAGGATGTATTTTGTAATCTTACATACTATTATTTTGGTAGAAGAGCTCTGCATATAAACTGCAGGCAATTAAGAGTTTTCGCATTTCGAATTTTTCGCATTTCTAAAGAAATGGTCAACTTTATATTAGGAGAAATAGGACCGTACAAGCCAACGGGGCAAAGGATTACCTCTATTCCCAAAACATTAAGGGCCTGTTTCACCACTTGCTGATAAAGTCCCGGATATGTATCCAGCGGATTTTCTGCTGGGTTGCTGGGATTGTGGAGTGGAGTTAACAAATAGTTCGTATTTTGATATCCTTTATCTCCTAGTATTACGTTGTTTGAGAACTCTTTGTTGACTAGACGATACTTTATTCTTGAGTTATTGAAAATTGTTTGATCATGACAGGAACCAGGCCATCTTGCTACAATATCCATTATTTTCAAATCATGGTCTGCAATGGTTTGGACGTTCACAGAAAAGTTACCATGCCTGTCTCGATAGTATTCCGCATTTTCCCCACCAGGTGATCTTATAGTAACATGAGTACAGTCTATAACGCCTATTACTCTTGGAAATCTGGCAATATTATAAAATCCATTTACAAGAGGGCGCAAATTTGATGGGAATTTTACAAACCTAGGTCTCAATTTCGCAATTGCTAGAGAAACACTTGCAACAATTCTTGATGCTGATGCTTTGCTAACACCGCTCAAATCTCCAGTAGCTCCCAAAAAACATCCAGTTGCATAATAACGCAGTGTTAGTAGCAATCTGTTAACTGGGGATATAGCCGAGTTCCTAGAAAGCAAATAATCACATTAATCCAGTTATACGAAATCAAGTTATTATGTTAAAATATGATAGTTGATTGGGATAAAATGTTCTAATTTGCACTATTCAAATTATTTTGCTCGCAGTGGGATGATACATTAGAATTACTCGATTTTTTATCACCTAGGTGTGCAAATAAATCACATCATCATAATACATTTCAATTTCAAGTACTGAAACACATGCTGAAAATTCATTCATCCTTAGTTATTTCTAGCAGGCTTTTAAAGCTGTTCACATTTTTCTTGTTGGATTAAAAATGATATAAAAAGGTGGGTACTTACAAATTAGTTGTTGTTTTTATGTCGTCTTCTATAAAAGATAGTACATAGTCAACTGCTAACTTTGATAGTCGAAACCTGGACCTAAACTCTTCCTCGTCGTATTCAGCTAAATGATCAACTCGGGTTCTAATTTCACGACGTTTTCGTGGACGTGAGATACGTGCAAGGAAATCGTCAAACTCGTCCTCTAAAAACTCGAAAAGATCCATGTTCACACAAATAAGCTGTTGCTGCTCCAAAAACAGTTCAAACAAGAGCGCCAAAAAGAATGACATCTTCGCCTGTCAAAATACACTTGATAACATGTCATTGCGCATATGAATGACGCCTGTTATGATAAAAGTTGGGTTATCCAACGAATAAAAATATAATGGCCGCTTCATCTAGGTGTTAAATTATCCGGGAGTTTATCATCTAGTTTAACATATCCGACACCTGTGAAACACAATTTTCAGGGTTATTTGTTGGATAAGTTATGAATAGCTTATCCGGGACTTTATCAGCAAGTGGTGAAACAGGCCCTAAGGGTGAGTTACAGTGAATGTATTTTTTAAGGGGTATTCATTTTTATTTGTATTTCAGTTGTGTACTGCTCTCCAGTTTTTAGCACAAGGCTCGTATCAGAAAGCGGTAGGGCAAGATTTCCTATTGACTATGTCCCAAAGTTCAGTCAGCAGATGTCTCATGGAAGTAACCAATTTAATTGTTGAGCACTTAGGATACCTCGTTCACTTCCCTGCTTCTGAAGAGGAAAGAAATACTGAAAAACTGGTGTAAAACCTTGGTTCACCAAAAATATCAAATTTTAGTTTTAAAAATGCGATGACTAATACATAAGTGACAGCGATATTCATAATTTCATTTTACAGATTCATGGAAATGGAGAATGGATTTCCTGGAATAATTGGATGTGTTGATGGGACCCATATTGCAATCTTTAGTCCTAAAACTAATGACCCCGAACATCCTGGCGTTATTTATTATTGCAGGAAAAATTTTTACAGTCTAAATGTTCAAATTGTAAGTTTTCATTTTGAAGAATGAACTAAATAAAATTAGTTTTTTTACAGGTTTGTAATGCACAACTAAAAATTTCATCAATAAATGCCAGGTTCCCAGGCAGTGACCATGATGCAGGAATATGGCAAATGTCCAGATGTAAAGAAGAACTTAGACAAAATTATGACAATGGTGACCATAATACATACCTGTTAGGTAAGAGAAAGTATATTTTGCAAATAACACAAATTGTCATAGTTTTATATAGGAGATTCAGAATATCCACTAGAACCTTGGTTAATGACACCTGTTCTCAGACCAACAACAGCTAATGAGAGAAGTTACAATCGGGCGCACAGACACATTAGAAATGTGGTGGAACGATGCAATGGAGTGCTGAAACAGCGATTCAGGTGCTTGTTTAAGCATCGAGTTCTGAATTATTCTCCACAAAGAGCTGGGATGATAATTAATACCTGTGCCATACTGCACAACATTTGTGTTGAGAGAAATGAGGAATTAGATGACTATGAAGGTATTTATTTATTCATGACACTTCTAGTGCTTTTTCACTTACTAGTTGACATATTTATGGATGCAGTGATATAAACCGTTAATGCATTATTTTTCAGAAAATGATCATGATGGTGATGAAGTTGGAGAAGACATTGGGAATGTGGGTGCAATTCGAGGAAACATGATAAGGTCCAGAGTCATAGAACAATATTTCTGAATATTATGAAATTTTAATCAAACAATTATACAAAACACAAATTTTACACTTTATTATTGAAGAGCAACTTCAGCTATCTCATGTAGATAAATTTCTAATAACCTATTTATTGCACTCAAGATTTTTTCCAAACTTATTGAAATTTTCCTCAAACCGTCTGAAATAATTTTCTTTATAATTATCGCAGAAGCAATTTGAGAGGATTTGGAAGTTATTACTCTTCTGATTTTATGGCATCCTTGAAATCTTCTTTTATGCTTAGTTTTGAAAGTTTTCTTTTGAAAACCCAATTCAGTGAGATCTGGATTACCAAATACAGGAATTTTTGATATTAATGCTAATAACCGGATTTCAAGATCCGTTATGAATTCTGTGACTCCAACGCCACCACCAGTGTGTTCATGCATTGCATGTATCCTGCGTGCCTTATTTTTTACTTCTGATTCCCATTGCATGAAAATCTACAAATTGAAATGAAATTTCACTTTGTATGTAATTTTAAGAAATTACCTGTTTCCAATTCTTTGCTGGTTTTGAAGGTCCACAATTATTTAAGTTCTCACACAATTTTTCGAAATTGCTTTCTTTGAAGCTTTGAATTGCAGATAGAGCTCGAACTGTGTTGAATCTGTTTTTATATTACCTTTAAACAAGTATCAAAATAAATTTTATTTTTTAATATCAATGTACAGAATAAATAAAAATCAAAATCGTATTGAATAATTAAACTCATTCTAACAAAAAAAATCAAATTTGAACACCAAAGAAATAAATATGAAGGTTGATTATAACAAAAATAAAACTCTAATTAAACATAAATAAAATTCCCATTCAAAGAAAAGATTAAATATCATCAGAAAAACTTTCTGTTTGCTGGATATCAGTACATCCTGAAAATGTATCGGCAATCCTATTTATGCTGGATGCAATATTATTTAGGGCGTCAGCTATTGCCTTATATCCCATTTCCATCACTTCAGTGTGTTCATGTAAGGTTTCTGCGAGTAAGGTGTAATTTCAAAATAAGTGGAAAGCTAACTGCTGACTATATATTTATCAATAAAATGAAGGTGAAACTTACTTAGAGGGGTCTTGTTTTTCTTGCGAGCCACACTCTTCCTCTTTAATCCTACAACATTTTTACTGTTTTGTGAGGTGTCTTGGGCGTCTTCAGGTTCTGCTTCAATGGATTCTTCTACAAAACAGAGAACTTCTTCCTCATTAGGATCTGCTGGTATGGCAAAGCCCAGTTCTTGAATATCATTCCCCGTGGTTAAGACTTGTAGGCCTGCTACTTTTGAGCATGATTCCTCCAAGTCATTTAATCGATCCCCTTTTCTCAGTTTTGCCCTAATATGGCTCTTCCACACAGTGAAGGCCTTAAAAACAAGGAATATAATTATATGATACAAAAATAACAGACATTATAGTGCGGGTTTTCTCAAAATAATCAACATCAAAGAGGTTTCTCACTCAAACTCAAGAATTAAATTACCTGTTTCCACTGTGCCGGTGTTTTAATTGCTCCTCCTCCAATAGCATTAATTTTTTTGGCTACATTGGTCCACGCTTCTTCTTTCGCACCAGGCTCGGCCTTTCCATACCTTAGCACCTCATTGCTCTCAATAAAAGCAATGAGGGCTGTAAGTTGTTGAGCAGTTGCTTTTTTTCCTCTTTGGGCCATCTACCAATTAATGTTATCAATTAGCTAGTACTTATATGTACTAACTGTACAATAATTATATTGAATTAAAAGTTTGTAAAAATTGTGTACTTACCGCACTTTCTTCCGTCTAACACTAGTATAACAATTAATATTACTATTTGCCACAAACTATTAGAAATATCACGAATATATTTTCCACAGTTTCAGTCTTTTCAAATTTACGAAGTCCTGACCACAGGTAATACCAAAGAGTACAACTGTCATATCACAGAGTATCATGAAACTTAAGAACTACTACGCTGTTGTCAGACTTATATATTGACTTTTATTGTCAATGTTGGCTTGTTGTTGACTTTGTGATGGATTAAATGATTTAACACGAGTTTAAATCCGTAAGAAGTTTTATTAATCTTAAGTTATACAGAACATAAGTCGAACAGTCGAAGTGACATAACATACTTCACAGAACATACTAACTAGCTTGGCGCGCTTGAAGAGCGGAACATAGATTTTTACAATGACATGTCATGTCACAGAAGGTGACAGAGTTACCAACACAAAGGACATCAGCAAATGAATATTCCTACATCCTCCCTATTTGGTGATTTCCTTCAGTCCCTGTTGGTTTATGCAGCGATGAAATTTCTCTCGGTCCAGGGCCTTCGTCAGAGAGTCAGCAACCATATCCCTAGTGGGTATGTACCTGAAAATTATTTGATTAAGTTTGACTTTCTCTCGCAGAAAGTGGTGACGAATATCAATGTGCTTAGTTCGGGCTTGATAAGCACCATTCAGAGCTAGATTTAGAGCTCCTTGGTTGTCCATGAAAATTGTTGTCGGTCCACTGACATCTGATGGCTGCATTTCTTGAGCAAGTCCCCTGAGCCATAATGCCTCTTGAGTGGCAGCTGATGCAGACATGTATTCTGCTTCTGTGGTCGACAATGCAACAGTTGGTTGCTTCTTCGTTGCCCAAGATATTGGTCCACATTTCATGAAGATGTACCCTGTAGTGGATCTTCTGTCTTCAAGATCATTGGCCCAGTCAGCATCGCAATAGCCCAGAATTGGAGAAGGTTTTTTTCCATCATATTCCAATCTGGCAGATGTGGTTCCCTTAATGTAGCGCAGAATTCTTTTGACGGCAGTCCAATGTTCAGGAGCTGGGTTTGAATTGAAACGGCTCACATTGCTAACAGCATGGGCAATATCAGGTCTTGAAACTTGAGAGGCAAATAGCAGGCTTCCCACAGCTTCTTGGTACGGCCAATCTCCTGGACTTTCTTCATTTCCTGATGATGATTTCTTCAATTTTTCTCCTGGAGTTGATGGAGTAGCAGTTGGGCAGCAGGTGGTCATATTAAATTTTTCTAAAATTTGATTCAAATATGATTCCTGAGAAATCCATAATTTTCTATCCTCCCTGTTTCTGGAGATTTGAAAACCAAGTACATTTCTCGCTTCACCCAAATCGACCATTTGGAATTTCTTAGACAGTTGATTCTTCAGATGGCATTTATCTTTGTTATTATTAGAGAATATTAGAATGTCATCTACCCATATGGCCACAATCAATGTTCTGCCCTTTGTGATTTTGAAGTAAACACAAGGGTCAAAGCTAGATTGCTTTAATCCAATGTTCTTTAAAATTTTATCTAATTTTTGATTCCATATTCTACTGGCCTGTTTCAGCCCATAGATGCTTTTGACCAATTTACAAACTTTATTGCCAGAACTGTATCCTTCAGGTTGCAGCATGTATACTTCATCCTTTAGATCGCCTTGCAGGAATGCGCTGACTGCATCCATTTGATCTATGTCTAGATCAAGTTCAGCTGCTAGAGCTAAAAAATATCTTATAGAGCTATAGCGGACAACAGGTGAGAAAGTCTCATCATAATTCACACCTTTTTTCTGGGCGCAACCTTTGACAACAAGGCGTGCCTTCTGTTTAATTATTTTACCTGAAGCATCTCTTTTGGTCCGAAAAACCCATTTACAATTTAATGCTTTCTTTCCAGGAGGTAGGTCGGTCAGAATCCAAGTTTGATTATCCATTTGGCTCTGATACTCCTGGTCCATGGCTTTCTTCCATTGAGTCCAGTCTGCACGTTCCATTGCTTCATGAACAGTGGTTGGGTCGCCAGGTTCTCCACTGATACAGCTGTAGGTTTCGAAGTCTTTCAGATATGTTGGAGGATTTCGATTCCGTTGCGGTCGAGATGAATCATCTGGAGTTGGATTTTCAATGTGGATTGGTGGCACAAAATTTGGGTCATCCATTTGATGCATGCCTGGTGACTCATCCTCGATGGAATTACTATTGTCAACCGATATAGTTGAAGATTGGAGACTTCCAGAGTCCTCTTGATCTGAGTCTGATTCAATGGTTTCAACTTGTATGCTCTCTGGAGTAGACGGGATATCAACAGGTGGCAACACAGGATCATCATGAACTGGGTCTTCAATTTCTGCCAGATCATCGCACTGGTAAAAAGATCCTTCCTGTGGTTGACGACGTTTCTTCAACAATGAGCATCCCTTCTCGTCTTCTGCAAATGTGACATCTCTGGAAACTAAAATAGTGTTCTTAGATGGGTTATAAAATCTGTAAGCTTTAGATTCAAGGCTATACCCCACAAAGATACACGGTATGGCTCGACGGTCTAGCTTTTTTCGCTTTTCAGTAGGAACATGAACGAATGCTTTACATCCAAAAATTCGCAAATGTGCAACAGTGGGCTTGATTCCACTCCACACTTCTTCAGGTGTCTTTTCTTGCGATTTTACCGGAGAACGATTCATGATATATACAGCTGCATATACAGCTTCTGCCCAAAAAATATTTGGAAGCTCAGCCTGAATGAGTAGGCATCGAGCACGGTCCAATATGGTTCGTCCTAAACGTTCTGCACGACCGTTTTGTTGGGGTGTATATGGACAACTTGTTTGGTGAATTATTCCGTTCCTTTTACAAAAATTGTTAAATCTGTGGTTGCAAAATTCTTTACCATTATCAGTACGAATAACTTTAAGGTTCTTTCCGGTTTGCGTTTCAGCAAATTGTTTGAAGAACTCAAAGGTTTCAGCTACTTGACTTTTTGATTTCAGAAAATAAACAAAACATTTTCGGCTGAAATCGTCCAAAAAAGTGAGAATGTATCGAGATCCAGCCATAGAATTTACTTCCACAGGTCCAATTAAATCTGAATGTACTAATTCCAAAATATTGTTTGAGATAGATGTACTCAACTCAAAAGGTAAACGGTGGCTTTTTCCAATAACACATAATAATAATAATAATAATAATAATAATGTTTATTCAAATACAAGTAAACAAATAAACATAGTAAGTTACAGAGATTATTATTAGAAATAACCTGTGCGTAACTGTGTAGAAGAACATAATTTAGATCCCAGATAATATCAATTCAACATCAAAAAAACAAAAAAAACCCACAATGAGACACACAATTCAATGTGAAGATAATTCAAATTAAATCAACATTTTTTTAAGTAAAATTCAACCCAACCCAACTTATTTCTACAATAATATACCACAACAACTGGAATGCAAACTCAAGAAATTTGTAAGTCTCCGATTCTTCCACAAACACACACATACATAATCCACACATCTAGTATCAATCGGATTAACAGGCCAAGTCCGGGTTTATGCGTCATATCAGGTAAGTATTCCATTCAGTTCCTATTTTACACAATATTTTCTGTCTTTGTTCTACTTGATGAAACCGTTAACTAATTGATCTATTTCCTCTGTCGTTAATTTCATTAACCATTCTCTAGTTTTCTGTTTGAAAGTCTTATAATTTTTTATGGATTTTATCTCAGTGGGAATCATCGTATATACTTTGGAAACAAGAAAATGAGCTGATCTTTGTCCAATACTCTTGGAGCATTTGAAGGTGTGGTAAGTTCTATATTTGTTTCTTGTTTCATAATTATATTCTACACTATTCAACATACTTCACAGACATTGGGTTGTCTAGATATCGAAAATTCAATCCCATGAACAAGTCCATTTTTCAATTCAGTTAGGCTGTTGAAATTCAAGTGTGCCATTCTATTGTTCCAAAGATTTTGATCACATTGAGCTGAAAACACGGAGGCATTTTTACAAGATACATTCAGCCTGAATAAATTGTTCACATGACTGGCTGTAGCAACAAGAGTCCCATTCTTATCAATAATTTTTCCACCTTCATTTGTAAATATCACTGTATTTCCTTTACGAACAATTTGACTAACAGATAGTAAATTTACCTTCAAATCTGGTACATAATAAACGTTTTGAACTTCAATATCAGACTTACGACCATCCATGGCAATAGAAAGGTCAACGAAGCCCACAGTCGTCGTATTCATCTTTCCATCATAAGCAGTAGAAATAGTAATCGGTGACGATTTCTGAATGTTGTTCATCACTTCACAATTTGTCAAATGTTCCGATGCACCAGAGTCAATAAACCATTCATCGGTATTTTGAGCGGAATACGCGGTGAAAAGCAACTGTTTGTTTTTGTTTACACTCTGATTCGATGTCTTATCACTGTTACCTTGATTACGGTTCTTCTTCTTCGGACAATTTTTCGAAATGTGACCGTAGCCGTTACACTCGTAACAACGCACTTTTTCAAAGTTTCTGTTCCTGTTCCCGTTCTTGGAATTTCGAGATGAACTGTTACCGGAACCAGTTCCATACATCGCTAAATTTTCGACCGAGTTTGATGATCCGGCGATCGAAATGTCCTGCAGTAACTTTGTTTTGATGGAATCCGCGGTAACCTTGATACCAGAGCTCTCTATGCCCATTATCATAGGTTCGTATTTTACCGGTAAACCAGCTAAGAGAATAGTTTTAATCCACTCATCACTCACGACGAGACCGATTCCGTTCAGTTTATGAGCGGTTGTGACGATAGTGTTCACGTAATTTTCCACTGAACCACTTTTTTCAAGGGTTGTCGAAATCAAAATTCGCAGAAGGCCTACACGTCGCGTTAATCCAGAATCCTCAAACGCTGCCCTGAGGTTGTTCCATGCTTCCTTCGCTGTTTTAGCAGACTGAATATGGACGTAGTTAAGCGGTTCAATCGACAATGTTATCTTCGACTTACACTTCAAGTCCTTTTTCGCGTCCTGTTCGGTTCCTAGTACACAATCCCACAATTCGAGATCTTCCAGAAAGGCTTTCATACCAAACTGCCATGAGTCAAAATTTTCCCGGCCTTTTAACCGTTCTACCGGCGGATTCTGAAAGGACATGGCGGACGGGTTTGGTTATGTTCGCGAACGCCGAACACGTTTACGGATTTTCACACATTAAAAACTCGCGTACACTACGGAGGCGAAATAACTGGGCCCATAACCTGATGGATTAAATGATTTAACACGAGTTTAAATCCGTAAGAAGTTTTATTAATCTTAAGTTAAACAGAACATAAGTCGAACAGTCGAAGTGACATCACATACTTCACAGAACATACTAACTAGCTTGGCGCGCTTGAAGAGCGGAACATAGATTTTTACAATGACATGTCATGTCACAGAAGGTGACAGAGTTACCAACACAAAGGACATCAGCAAATGAATATTCCTACACTTTGGTATCAACATGAGTTAGTGAATCAAGTCAATGTTGTTATGAAAATGAGGTATATCAACTTGACTTCAAGTCAACATTGATAAATGTCAATAGTTAGTGAATAGGCCTGATTGACTCATCAAACTTTACTTTTGTCAATTCCGGTATAATTTTTGAAGCCTTTTCCAAATAACCTTTTGATACGTGCCCTAATCTGTAATGCCAGAGTAAACCAATATTTTCTTTGAGAGCCTTTATCTTATCTTCATTCAATTTTTCTAAATCATCCTTTTGCATTTCTGATACACAGTCTAAATATTCCTGAAGAGTGTTTTGGTCTTTCAGGTTATCATATGTCAGCTCATTTTTACAGTAATCATGATCACTTAATTTATTTACATTTTCAGGATTCGTATTATTCGAACAATAATCGTGGTCAGTGACTTGACTAAAAACATTTTCATTGCTCCCTTCGTTTCTAATCCCAGTTTTTGAATTCCTTAGATTAACTAGTTCGAAATCAAGCCACCAAAATTTTCCATCGTAACACCCAGTCTTAACAATTTTGTTATTTTTGTTTCTAATAAATATGCCTTGTTTATTGAGCTTAACTTTAGCACCCTTATTGATTATCTTTCGTAAAGAGAAAAGATTCCTGGTCAGATTTTTATTGTATAAAACATTTTTCAACTTAATAAACTGATTATTCCCAATTTGTGTGTAAATTTCACCTTTGTATTTCACTTCTAAGTCTGCTTTAGAGTCTATATTAGCTCCTTTAATTTTAATTGATTTATGAACCTTTTCCACATTGATCAAACTTTTTATTTCATTAGTCATATGCTCACTTGCCCCTGAATCTGCCAGAAATCTTATTATTCCTTTATTATTTTTAAATTCATACATACCTTCAACATTCAAAGCGTCTGCATTTATTTCTTCAGCGAAGTTACCTTCTGGGTCATCTCCCACGTCCTCTACTGCAACAAAAGCATGTTTCGATTGATCACCACTTTGTATTTTAATTCTTTTATATAGGTTTGCTCCCCTTTGTCCACGTCCAGAACCTCTTGGAGCTCCTCTATTTTGTCTGCCTCCTCTTATGCCTCGTCCAGGCATGGCCATATAGCGTGCACCTCTGAAATTCTTGTTGAAGCCTCGGAACCCGAAACCAACTTCATTAGGTCCGACAGCTTTGGGTTTGTAGCATGTGGCTGCTGTATGGTTTGGATTGGTTGTTAATTCTTTACAATTGTAGCATATATATGCTTTTGATGTACATTCTTTACTTGAGTGGTTGGGTTTGCCACATCTAAAGCAGATCATACCTGATTTTTTATCTGAAGTATTTCTTTCAGAATGTTTCCTTTTATTTCTCATCTCGGTATTGAGAGCTTCTGGCTCTCCCTCCATTCTTTTCTTCGCCTCTACTTCTGTGGCTTCTTCATTTAAAAGAACTATTTTAAGTTCGTCATAAGTCATTACCCCATTTGAGGCATCAAATCTTCGCACAACTTCAGGCGCATATGATTTTATTGCCATCAAAATATTTTCGATAACTTCTTCAGGTTTCACCTCCGTGAAACGTTTTGTTAATCGCAGTTTTTCTTCAAACCTCTTAATAAACTCTTCCACGGTTTCCTTTCCTTTATTATACGTTAAATTCAGCCACTGCCGTTTTATATCGAATTTCATTGAGGGAAGCTAAGGGTATTTAACCTGTTCTAATTTCTCCATTATTTCCCTAGGTTTTTTAATGTCGCTCATACATTGTTTGTATTTGTCGCAAAGACGAGTTATCAAATAGGTTATGACATATCCTGTCTTACGCTCCACTTCTTCTTTCGTTATATTGTCTGGTACGGTTTGTTTTTCATCAATCAAATACAGCAAATTAATGGATTTCAACTCATTTTTGACAATTTGTTTTCATGTCTCGAAGTTCGAATCCTTTTCTAATATGATTGGTGGATTCGACGTTGTCCTTATTTCTCTACTGCTATCAGACGATTTTTCCATCTTATCCTGCAGCTCTCGTATGATCAGCTTCATGCTTTCTATCTCTTCTAACAATGCAGACTCACTTGCCATTTCTGTGTACAAAACGTTTTCTACATATGTGTATTCTAACAAGCACCTCTTTTCTGGTAGTATATGAAACTTTAAGAGTACTCTTATCCACTTTAATCTTTCTAGTAAAATTAAGAAACTTCAAGAAAATGAACCTCAGAAAACCTTTTATAAATTGGGCTGTACCTTTGAAGATTTACAGACCTGCCTCAAAGCATTTCTGATCAATTTTATTGATCAAACATAATTCTGAGATTCAACATCATTCATACTACCAGGCTACTATATTATTCATTAGAAATTTTTGTTTGAGTTTATTTGTTATTATTAGCAATTATATTGTTTGAACATTTACCTACTTAAACTTAGACTCATCGTCACAGTTAATTTTAAAGTGCACTCTCATGCTTTACTTGAATGAATACTACTGAGCTCAATTTAATCCTTTTTAATTTCGTCAGTCTTCTTGAATGTGAGGTGAGTCACATTCTTATAACTATTTTTAGCCAAACTCGGCTTTAACTATCATGATAGTTTTAAAGCTAAAGACCAATAATTAGTTATTTCGTACAACTTGTGTAGTATGTAAATCAAGCATGGCATTCACCATAAAAAAACAAACTTACTTTCCAGATATGCCCGGCGCCTCCACCACGACAGAATAAATCTATATTCTAGTTTTGTTGGGCTATTTTATGTGAGAAATAAATTTCATAAAATACTGGAATCTACTTTTATATTTCACCTTTTATACACTCGTTATTTTACATGTACACGTGCAGAACAGAAAATCTTCTACTCCGGAACACTGGAACACTGAAGAAGCATCACCTCGAGTCATTGACAGACAACCATAGATGTTTTCTTTTTCTTCGTTGTTGGTCCCCACAACAGAGTCGGAACGCCACTGTTAATTTATCTGCTTCATTTCTAATTCTAACGCAGTGTCCTTTCAGCATTCCCACCATTAGCCGAAGCTCAGCAAGTGGCAGCTGCAGGAGCTTTATGGTTTAGTATGGTGAGAAATCCACTAATCTTTTTGACTGTGCAAGTCCTAGAGTATTTCTCCCAACAGGTATTCTGTTGTTTAGCTCCCATTGTTGGACCGCTGCCCTGTAGTGATCCTTTCCGAGTCTACAGAATGGTTCTGGTCCAGGTGTTACACTGGAGGTCCTTTTCACAATTTCATCAGCCTTCTCATATCCTTCAATAGCACAGTGCCTTGGCATCCATAGAGAGTAGCCACTTCATTGCATCTAGCCAGTTGCTTTATGGTATTCCGCATTCCAGGACGGTAGGGAACCACCTTGGATGGGAGATTCAAGGTCTCTGTGTGGCTGGCTGCTTGTTATAATATAGATGTGCGCTCCCTTGAGGTTCCTTTTCAGACACTCTTGGGCACAAATGTAGAGAGCTATTGTCTCTGGCTGTAAGACATAGGACTCATGCCCCAGGGAACAGAGATTCTCAGTTTTGGACTATATGCAATATCAAAATCAGATAACGGTGTGGGTACCGTTATCTGATTTTGATCCATACGTATACCAAATGGAGGACTTTCTGTCCAATCGATTAACTAGGTCTACTGCACTTAGACGGTCTCTTTTTTTTATCCTTGCGAAGGGTTTTTCAAAATCGAGTATGGGTGCATTACATCTGAGGACTCTGCCAAGAGGTTTGAGTCCTGTTGGTCCAGTAACCTCATAATGTCCTACTCAGTTACTAGTTTCACACTTTAGAAATACTTATTGTATCCAGCAGCCTAAATCTCCTTACATGTAAGTGCAAAGGAGGCAGATTAAGTATGACCTCAATCGTTGCTGTGGCAGTAGTATAGCTAGCTATACTAATAGAGACAATCTGTTGCAGTTTCTGCAGCCGACTGTGTGGTGGCCTCATCAGTTTTTGTCCACCATGATAAAGCTGCGTATGTGATAATGGGGCATACTACTGCTGTGGGTTTTGCAGGCCACATAGCTGCTGTGGGCTTTGCAGGCCACATAGCTGCTGTGGCTTTGGAAAGAATTTTGTTTATGTGTTTTCTCCAGTTGAGTTTACTCTGAGTTGAGTCTAGCCATTTAGGGCTGGAGCTCTGAGATTCAGATTCCTCCTTCAACTGAAGGGAATCAAGGTGATCTTAGAAGAGGGATTGACGTTAAGCCTTTCTTCCTCACACCACTTTTCGGTGACACTATGTTATTAGCGTTATCCTCTAACGGTAATCACTATGTTATCAGCGTATGCCTGGGCTTTGAAACCACCTGGCGAAAGCATTTCCAGAAGTCCATCCATGAGCAGGCTCCACACCAGGAGTGATAGGACCTCACCTTGTGGGCGACCTCTACACATTAGCTCAGCCACGTCTGCCTCCCCCAGCTAGGCCTTTCTGTATTGCCGATATCCACTTGTCATGGAGGGTTCTACCCCTTTGCTTTTGGCAGCATTAGATATAGAGGTGTGCAGGGTGTTGTCAAAAGCACTCCCAATATCACCACACATAGCAAGAAGGACCTCTTTTGCAGAGGTGCTCTCCACCTCTACAATGAGATGGTTAAGTCCATCTACCGTGGACTTGCCTTATCTGTAGGCAAATTGTTTTTGGTGAAGCTCTATACTTCCTCTCACTTTATTATCTAATATTTTTTCAATGGTTTTCAGGACAAAGGAGGTAAGACATATGGGTGGATAAGATTTAGGTTTTGAGGATCATTTCCATCCCATTTTGGGTATGAAAACTACCCTTGTGGAGGCTTGGTTACTAATTTTTAATAAATATGTAACTTTCGAAAAGAATGCATTAGAGTTCTGCTGTGATTTATGAACTCTTCAAGTCCTGCTCAGTCCAGTGTATCATACATTCTAGGAATCAATCATACATGTTCAGATGTGCAATCGTTGAATGAAGGAGTAATTGCTTATTGAAATTTTGTGTTGTATCAGAGTATTACATTTCTTTAAATAAATTTTGTACAAAAATCTATTTCACCTTTCTAGTCTAAATGAATTACTCTCTACGTGTGAAAAAGTGGGTTTTAATTATAGGTTTAACCTCGCTAAGTGAAACTATCCTATCTTTGAATTATTGAATAATTGATAATCCTGACTTTGCACAGTCATTTGTATTATTTAAGTGTATTTAAATAGTATATTCTGTAATGTCAAGCATAAAATTATAAATAAATCTGGTATGTACCATACATTTTTACTTACTTCAAATTCATCAACCTGAATGTAATCCTGCTTCCAATCAACAATAATGTGATATTCGAAGTAGGTGAAACCATGCACCATAAAAAGGTAATAATCAAAAGCTTGAGACTACAAAAAATCAAATTTGTATTTTACTGTGACCAGTCAAACATAGCCAGCAAAACTTATAGATAATCATATCGAAAACTTCAGTGTTGAATTTTACTTCAATTTGACCCAGCTGAAACGAAAAATAAAGAATATAACAGTTTGATTGTTGAAAGTTTGAATTTCAAAATATAGCTTTCTTACCGTTGGATCATAACGCTGTGTCATCATGTTAAGCTAATATTTCTCAAGTATGAGAAGTCACTTAATCAAAAAGTCAAGTCAATTGATTCTACAAGGAACTAGTACTTCGTTATATTCTTTTAATTTGAATTTTCGGATTAGAAACGCTGTAAAGTGAACTTTGTCGCTTGTCACTCTTGTCAGTTTTCACTTCGAAATCGACTCTAGCGGCACCATCGTTAATAAAGTGAAGTAGTACATAAAGTACGGGATTTGACAGTTCTTGGTCCGTTTTTCGGCCGAAAATTTTAGCAGGGAGTGTCCACACCTTGTTATTCTATGCATCTTGGTCATAGTATTCACAATTTTTAGCCTGTTCTAGAAGATATAGATATTGCTCAATTTCGAATAAGTTTTTTAGCCCCTCCTGCCGATAATGTTCATGACAGATTTTTGTAATTCTATTCCTCATTCCTTTGATGAAATTCATTTTGATGTTAATACTATGATCAGAATGGAAATTAATGAATTTATTAGAGTTTGTGTTCTTTCTATACCAATTCAGTTTAATTGAGTTGTTTATTCTGTATACTTTTGTGTCTAGGAAAGGAACTCCTTGGTCTTTATCCTCCTTTTCAATTGTGAATTGGAGATCTTGGCAATACGAGTTAAAACATTTTAATACATTTTCTATTTCGTCTTCAGGTAGTGCTATTAGAATATCATCAACAAACTTCTTCAATAGGGGTACTTTGAATTCCAACATTTTCAAACATGATTCCATATGGTCATCCATAACATATAGTGAGAGAATTGGACTCAACTTTGATCCCATTGCACATCCAAAAAGTTGTTGGTAAAATTTTCCTTTATACGAGCAGTAATTATTTTCTAGTAGAAAAAGCGTAAATTCCAGAAATAATTTTTTATCCAAATTAGTATGTTGTTGAATAGTATCCCATCCTTTTTCCAACACCTGAATTATCCTATTTTTTTCCAAGTTCCCAAATAAATTCACTACGTCAAATGATGCTAGTTTGTGGTCCTTTGGTATATTAATATTGTTAACAATGTCAGCAAAATGAAATGAATCTTTGATGTAATATGCGTTGTTAGTATTGTAAGCTGCTTTCAGAATGTCTGCATTGTACATTAATTTTAACAGAAGATTCCTTTACTCAAACGAAAAACTTTTTTCATGTTGAATTTGAATCTTTTGCCATATGTCACACGAAGAATAGCCTAAAATCGTTTCCCTCTAGAATGTTGGGGTCAATGCTATGCACTGAGAAAAATAACAGGAAAAGGTGAGAAATAAAAATATAGAGCTAATATTTAATATAGTAATAATACAATATAGCTCATCTATAATTGTTCTTAGAGTACAACAAGCTAATTCATAATAATTTGATATTACTAGGGCTAATCTATAAAACAACTATATACTACTCTAAAGTATAAGTTTCCTAAAGTGAGATTGGTACCAACTATATGTACAAAACTGCTTCTTAGAAAAATATTGATGATAAAATCAGAGTTTCATATTCATATCTTCTAAAAAATGAGATTTCTTGAGTGGAGATGATACCAATCTATTTGTCTTGCAAAACTACATCTTACACAAATGGATGATAAGACTGAGAGGTAAAGATTTAACCATATTTTTTGTTGTACCTTCAAAATACCTGCAGTTTCAGAGGAAATTCGTCGTTCTTCAGTTAACCTTGAAAGTATATCTTCAAGCTTTGAAATTTTTCGATTAGTTCGGAATCGGGATAGGTGCAAATAATTCTTCGTTTTCTGCAATGACCTAATGGTTTTTTGAGAAATCTGCCAATATCGATGGCGTTTTAATTTGTTTTTGAGATCTGATTCTACAAAATCCCCAATATATACAGGAACAGATCTCCTCCTATAAATAAAATGGATAGAAGATGAATCTTTCATAAATACTTTTTCTAATAGGTACCTTTTTCTAGAAATTGCTGGAGATTCAACCGGAGCGGAACTTTCACTTATGCCCTCTTGGGTACATATATTAAGACTGGACTGTTCCAAATCTTCGACTGAACCTTCTATTGTTTGTAGCATTCCAGGGGAATTTAAGTGATATTGTACTTCAGCACATTTGCTCAACTCTGAACTTGGACTCACTGAAACTTCTTGAGAAGTTGAGGGAATATCTGCATCTGCAATTTCATAAAAAAAAATTAAGCCGGAAGCCTATGCAAATAGTAATACACTGCTACTTTGGCAAAAATATGAAACCCTTTAGTTTTACTTAGACCTAATTGCATATCCACATATGAAAAAATAATTATGAAAAATATATTCATTCTTGTGCAGATACCAACGAATCTAATGAAGGTATGATAGATTTTTGTACGATATAACTCACTTCCATCCGAATTTGTATGTACTGTACTGTCCGCAGTTATGTTCTCCAACACATTTAAGGAAAAATCGAATACAGACGGTATAGCAGACTTTCTCAGAACCTTATTTCCATGTACATTAATATAATAATCCTCATGTTTGAAATGATTAATACAAATCCTATGTGCTTGGCAAGGCGAATAATAATCCTTCCTCCGCATAGCAATTATCCACAGTTTCTTCAACTGATCATTTCTTGGGAACCTGTAAGGAACATCAACGATTAATATTCATGAATGTATAACAGTGTATCAAACAAAATGAAGCATTACATAACAAATTTTGGATGTTTAAGCACGAGGTACTTACTGATGAAATTTCACATTGCCACCTTTCCTGTGTTCTGCTACGCAATTAAAAGCAACACATGTTGTCACCATTTTGAACGTATATTCTTAAATACTTAAATAGTCAATATATCCAGAAATTTCACTGAAAGTAAATTTCGAAAAGCAGTACTAGCACGTGCAGTATAAAGTCATAGACATAGAATAACATGGACTGGCCCTCACGTAATTTTATCACACAGTTCGTTGCGGAATACATTAGAGAGAGAGAGATGTTATGAAGGATAGAATAATTAAAGGCAAATAATGGTATAAAAATAATGATGCACAGTAAATTGTGTTATAAGTATCAGAATATTCAGAAACGAGTCTCGGATATAAATGAAAATGTTTTGCCTTTAACTATTCTGTCTACAAATCACCAAAACACATACACAATACATGAAACCAAACAATACATTATACAAGAAAGGTCAGAGGATAAAGGAAACCAATGTTTTGTATTCTGTGGTTTTGCCAAACGCCAAATTAAATGAAAATATTCATATACCGTGGTTTGCCTTTAACTATTCTGTCTTTTTTCAATGCTGATCTCTTTCTCACAACCAGTCCATGTTATTTTATGTCTATGTATGAAGCTTATTTATTTATTAACCTAAAATCCATAGAATTCTAAAATTGTAAAGTTTTTTGATCTATGGACGATTCCATGCCTACATTAGCTCCATCTCTCTCACATGTAACTTTCAATCCTCTCTTTCTAACGCTCCGTCCATGGGATATTAAAGCCGAATTTGGGCGACATAATCTTTCAAAAATATTTAATATATTTCAAAAGATTCCTATTTCAGCGTCGAAACGGTGACGTCACACGCAAAATGTTTCGAAAATATTCCGTAATTAGTCGAGTTCGTTTATTTCATCGGACCGATCAGATTGCTCCGAAACGTTCTTTAATGACATCCAGATGTAGGGGAGTACACATCTGGGCCGTTCGGCAAAGTAAATCGGATCCATCCGAGAGCGATCTTTTTGCTCGGAGTATTCAGAGCGAGCAAAGGGATATATCTGCAACATTTCCGGTTTCGTTTTATCAGTTATCAAATCATTCACATCTATCTGTGTTTTTATCGTTTAAGTTTGTGGAATGGAGTCCTTTAATAAAAAAAAATTGTTCATAACGCCAAAATTATAATTCAGAAGGGCCCAAATGTGAATACATTTACAACTAGATTGATACCTCAATATTCTTTAGTATTACAACAACAGACCAAGCAAACTGGCTTGAGAACTTATTCGGGTAAGAGGTAATTGATGATAACCGATTTTATATGGAAGAATGTTGTAGCAAATCTATTTTCAAATTTCATCTTGAATGAAAATAATTTAAACAATTTATTATTTTTCAGTTGGAATGAAACAGTGTGGAAGCACTTCTGAAACCTCAGGTAGATCCAATTTTTAATTTGAACTTATAAGTCACAATGTGAGAATAGACATAATTTACTTTGAATAGATAACATAATTATTAATCGGTAATTTATATTTCCTTAATTTTCAGATACGTTAAGTATTGAAACAATGCATAGTAATAATTATTTTCAAAACGCAAAGAATTACATTCATGGCAAATTGAATCCCCATTTACCACTGCAGACAAATGTTCACCATAGGCCAACAGGCTTAACATATTACTCGGGTAAGAGGTTCTGAAAGTGATCTTTTTACGAATACTACAAAAGCAACTACACTCTTGTCCACTACAGTTCTGATATATTATGTTTCGGATACAAGTTTCTATCTTCAAAGACGAAGCGTTACCATATGTCAGACGACAAAAACTGTAGTGGACAAGAGTGTAGTTACTTTTGTAGTGTTTATAATAAGTCCACAGTGAACTAAAACTAGAATATTTTTATGAAATAATCTTCTTGCAAGGTTGATATCTGTTGTAAAATTTTATGCTTATACAAAGTAGGTATAAATAGTAATTATTTAGACCATTTAATGTTTGTTTTCAGCAAATATGGAAACGTGTGATAATTCTGGTGATACTTCAGGTAGATTGAATATAGAAATATGTTGTAATTACTGCTTGCAGTGGAATAATATCGCAGTAACTATGATCACTCGTTTGAAGAAATGATAAAACACATGTACTAACAAGAAGAAATATATTCACAACAACTTAACTTAAGAATTACAATTTACTTACTCTGCCGACAGACTTATGAAAAAACAGAACGAGTCTAGCATGGCAGGCCACTGACCATAAAATTTTTTGGTCACAGAAAAAGTATTAAATACATAGAATATACATTTGGGGTAGGTGCGGGTACCTATTCTTGAACTTTTGTTAGAATTTCATAACACCCCCACTTAACGAAAGTTCACAATAATACCAAATCAATCTGCACACAGACCTAAACATTCTACAAATTTTGAATTCTTCACCTTTTGTAATGGTTTCGTTAAAATGTCTGCAACCATTTCATCAGTAGGTACATACATCAAGTCTACCTTATTCTGAGTAACAGCATCTCTCAGAAAATGATACCTAATGTCGATGTGCTTGGTTCGATCGTGGAACACTGGGTTGTTCGCTAGCTTCTGAGCACTCTGGTTGTCGTTGAATATGCTAATTCGATCCAACCTTCCTGTTAACTCACATAAAACATTACTTAGGTAGATGGCTTCTTTTGCTGCTTCACATAGGGCCATGTATTCTGCTTCCGTTGTGGATAAAGCAACAGTCCTCTGCTTGCAGCTTTTCCAAGACACGGATGCTCCTGAAAGTTTAAAAACGTATCCGGAGAATGACCTCCTGTCTTCTCTGTCCGAGCCCCAGTCAGCATCTGCGAATCCTATCAAATCGCAATCGTCCCTTTGAAATTTCATGCACAAATGTTTAGTCCCTTTCAAATATCTAAGAACGTGCTTTGCACATTGCCAATGAAATTTTGTATAACGTGTGTTATACTGGCTCAAAAGACTGACAGAATGTGATATGTCTGGACGAGTCATGACAGCCAAGTACATTAAACTCCCAATCAACTCTTGATATGGAGTATTTGGCTCACATGTCTCACCCTCAAGATTATACAAAGAAATACCATTCTCAAGTGGGGTACATACAGTTTTACATTCTAACATTCCAAACTTTTTCAGTAAATTATCAATATATTCCTCCTGATCAATTGTTATATAATCATTACCTATTTCTCCTAATCCTGATTCCTAAACATTGTTTAGCTTCGCCCAAATTTTTGATCTTAAATTGAGAGTTTAGTTTTTCACAAATAAAATTGATTTCATCCTGGTCTGCCGAAAAAACAAAAAAATCATCTACATACAAAGCTATTACAGACAACTTATCCTTATTCTGCTTTATATATAAACATGGTTCGAATTTTGATTTTATGTAACCTATTTCTAGCAAAACATTATCAACTCTCTCGTTCCATGCCCTACTAGCCTGTTTCAAACCATATATGGCCTTTTTCAATTTAAAAACCATATGAGGGTTTTCTTTCGATACGAAACCTTCAGGTTGTTCCATGAAAACATTTTCTTTCAAATGACCATTGAGGAAAGCGGTTTTTACATCTAAATGTACAATCTTCAGATTTAATTTAACAGCTAATCCTAATAAGAGTCTGAAAGTAGAATGTCTCACCACTGGAGCAAACGTTTCACTGTAGTCAGGGCCGTAGCGAAGAGCTATTCCGTGGGGGGGGAGAAACGTCTTTTGGCGCCCCTAATTAGGAAAAATAGACAAAAATCGAAAAACACACATATGGATGAAGTGTACATATATTGATACATACTACATAGTTTCTTAGTAAAGAATGAATTATAAATTAATATAACTATCAATGAAAATTATTTTACAAAGAATACCGCTCTGAATTTGTGTCTTTGAGTGAAAAAAATTGTTTGCATCTCTCAACAGATCCAGGGCCAAAAAAGAATTATATTTGACAAAAATAAATATATATACCAAGCTTTCGGGATGATAAGAATAATCTGAAGATTTTATAGATATTAAAAAGAAAACTTTCGAAAAATGATATAACAATAATTTCACGTTACCCTGCTATCTAGAGTGGAATGTTCCAACAATTCTTCAAAAATATCTGCTATTTGGAATATTGAATGAGTTTTTTGTAATTCCTTAATTTAAGCAATATTTTTGTGTCATCACCCTGAAAATTTTTGTAGTTTGCATATAGAAAATTAAATCTTCGATGTCACTCAATAGAATATTTTACCGAAATATCACGAAAAAAAAAATGTTATTTTATAGACACTGAAAATCAACCTGTAAGTGCAGTTGTTAAATGAAGATTCACAAGGTGCTACTTCCCTTAAAAACTATGTGTCAGCAATGGCCAAAACTTTTCGCTCTATTCGAAAATACAGTTCTCTTTTTAGAACGTTCTAGGTAATTTTAGAATGTTCTAGGTAACATCACACGTTATCATTTTGCCCAAATGTCTGTAATTTTCGATTTTTTTGCCGAAAATTGTCACAAACCATTTAGTTCAACTCTCTAATGAAGAATTCAAGGTCAAATTTGATTCTGTCCGACCGGCCGGCCGTTGCCACGATAACTAGAAAACGGAAAGATATAGCGCCTTGAAATTTTCAGGGTAGGTTGTGCATCTTAATGCTAGTTTGTTCATAGGTATACCTATCTGAAATTTGGTTGTTATTTCCTCAATAACTCGAAAAATACAAAACCGATCCAATTCAAACGTGGTTATTAGTTATTGTAGAATACCAACGCGAAATCTTGCGAAATTTAGTGAGGATCGTATCACTAGTAATTAAAAAAAAAATCATTTAAAAAAGTTCTATATGTCCTAAACTATTCGTTCGATATCGCTGAAATTTTGCCAGAGCCTTCAGAACTTAACTCTACTGCCAAGTTCCAAGTTTGAACACGATCAGATAGATATTGTTGGATATTCGAGCAGCCTTGTTTGAGTTCAGTAGATGGATGGCTGACTGTTAACTGACTCGATAACTTTGGAACGAAAGGAGATAAGCACTTGCAATTTTCAGGGTAGGTCACGCATCCGAATGGGAGAGTTGAGTTCGTTTTTGGGCATAATCGGCCCAACGGTTTCGGAGTTATAACCACCTGGAATATTATTTCCTCGATAACTCAAAAAATATAGACCTGATCGAATTGAAGCTTGGACTAGTTGCGGAATATCGACATAAAGACTTGTGTAAAATTTAGTGGGAACCGTAGAAATGAAAAAAAAATTGGTTCTTAATCGGTATATTCGATTAAGGAGAATGGACAATAGAACATGCGCCAAAAGCTCCTGACTTCGCGTCAGTGCTTGAACAACTCGCCATGTATTCATGACATTTGCGCCTTTTCCCGTTTCAATTTTTCTTTTCTGGGCTGTCCTTCTGAATTCCGCTCCAGACGGTTTGAACTTATTTTGGCAAGGATCCATATCCATATTCGGTTTTCGATTTTAAATTTCAATCAATATTCATATTCACTATTCACGAATAATGTATATAAGAAGAGGAAGGTTAGTTTCTTTCTATTGAACGATTTTTATGTATAGCCGGGGAAGGCTGGGAATTCCCCACTCCTGCCATCTGGTCTCTAGCAGCAACAAAGCTTTCTACAAAGCTGTCGGTCTTGTACAAATAAATTTAGTAAATGGTAGGGTAGGCAATCATTCGATACAGTCACTGCACTTATGTATAATAATAATCATCTTATGCAAGTAGTAGTTCAAAAAAATCTATTTTCATTATGTCATTTTGCTATAGTTTTTCAAATATCCGCGGTCAATTTGGCGCCCTTTCAGATATGATCCGGGGGGGGAGGCTCCCCTCCCTCCCCCCCCGGTAGCGACGGCCCTGACTGTAGTCAATGCCCTCTTTCTGAGTGTAACCTTTGGCTACAAGCCTGGCTCTAAACTTTGTTTCATTGTCACTGACACTTTTCACTTTAAAATCCCACTTGCACTTTACCACTGTGCTGCCTTCTGGTGGATTCACAAGCTCCCATGAGTTATTCTCATCGAACGATTGGATCTCGTCCTTCATGGCTTGCATCCACAGGTGTTTGTTTGGTCCTGAAAGAGCCTCACTCACCGTCTGGGGAACATTCACTGTATCTGGAGTCTTTTCTTCTGAGTCGGAAGTAGCATTGACATATGCCACGTAGCCTTCAAATTTTTTCTTCTTCGGCTCTCTCTGCGATCTCCGAATACCTGTCTCAATTTGAGGGTCTACTGGTATATCTGGAACATAATCAAAATCAGATGAATCAAGACTACATTGAATTGATTCTTCAGGTTCAGAAGAAGATAATTCGTGCTCTTCCCCCACTGAAACTGAATTCTCTTCTGTATCGTCTTCTTCTTGCGGTTCCTCAGTGATATTCTGTTTCCATTTTTCGATTATAGCATCTGTACCCCTTTGTTGTTTCGTCATATCCAACCAATATGTGTTTCGCTGACTTTTGATCCCATTTCCTTCGGTTAACTTTTGGTACATGCACCATGGCAACGCTTCCATAAACTCTCAGGTGACCAAGATCGGGTTTTCTTCCCGTCCACAATTCATATGGCGTCTTTTCAAGCTTCGAACAAGCAGTGCGGTTCTTAAGATAGCATGCTGCACTGCAGGCTTCAGCCCATAGGGATTTACTCAGGTCTTCATCAAACAAAAGACATTTGGCTTTTTCAACCAGTGTTCGGTTGAATCTTTCGGCCATTCCATTTTGGTCAGGAGTATGACTGTTTGATGTTTGATGGACGATCCCAGTTCGGTTAAGGTAATCATTCAAGTTTCTATTGCAGTACTCCGTACCATTGTCACTTCTCAGCACCTTTATTTTAGTATTCTGCTGGTTTTCTACCAAGTTTTTGAAAGTTTTGAATTTTTCGAAAACTTCATCCTTCGACTTGAGGAAATAGATGAAACACATTCTAGTGAAGTCATCGATGAATGTCAGGAAATACTTTCTTCCTCCTAGTGAAGTGGTTTCCATTGGTCCACAGACATCGGTATGGATAATTTCCAAAACGTTCTTGGAGCGGGTGCCTTCTTTAGGGAACGGTAATCTCGTCTGTTTTCCCACACAACAAACTTCACAGTCTGTCCTAGCTTTACTTCTGTACTTAACACCATCCACTATTTTAGCAGTCATCTCTAAATAATTGCTGTTGATATGGCCAAGCCTTCTGTGCCATGTATCGAAACTTACAGCCTGGAAACAAACAGAACTGTTATCACAAACGTTCAATCTGTATACGTTGTTTTTCAAGCTTGCTGTCGCAACCAGTATGTTTTTTCGATTATAAATTTTGCAATCATTCACGTTAAAACATACTTTATTACCATTTTTGATCATTTGCGACACAGATAAAAGATTTGTTGTCAAACCTGGTACATACTGTACTCCCTGTAGAAGTATGTCGTGCTTTTTATCTGTTTCGGTTTGAATGATAACATCTCCAGCACATTCAATCGCAATTTTTGTACTATTTGCTAGGGTTATTTCCTTCAAATCAGGTTTTCTTGTGTTTCTCATCCATTGTTTACAAGCTGTCAAATGGACGCTAGCTCCGCTGTCAACATACCAATCTGTGAAATTGAAGTCACCTGTATTGAACACAGAGCTGAAACTTTTTTCTGATCTGTCATTATTTGGACATTTCGACATGTAATGTCCATTTTTCTTACATCTATAACAAATTATATTGCTGAGATCCTTCTTGCCTGAATTATTCTGGGTATTTTGTTGCCCATTGTCACGAGAAGATTTGTCTTTGCATGGTTGTCTACTTGCTTTTGGCTGCTTACCGTAACCATGCTTCTTGTTCACTGCGAATGCACCATTCCTGCCTATTTGGGAGACCAGCCAATAAAAGGGAACCCACCCATATTTCATTAATATCGAACCCTGTTCTTCTCAATTTTTGGGAAGTTTCCACAATCTGGATACGACTCCATGCTCTCGTGATTTTCTAATCTGGCGGATATCAGCGTGCGTAATAATCCTATTTTACGCATGAATCCACTGTCATCGTATAGTTGCTTCAGACGTGTCCATATTTCTTTGGCAGTCTTAGAATCCTTCACATGTGGATATAATGATGGGTCGATAGTTAAAATTAACTTAGCCTTTGCTTTGGCTATAATTATGGTATCATCTTCGCTACCTTCAATGCATTTGTCCAATCCTTCCAGAATAAACACATTTTCTACTGCGAAAGCCCATTCATCATAGTTCTCACGTCCTAAAAGCTTCGGTACGCTCATGAGGTAACTAGCGGCCATCTTGCTTTTAACGGAAACTAAAAAACACGTGGTACTGTTCTAGTGTTCTATTTACATACACTTTCACAAACAACTGAGTAATTTTGCACGATGTATGCGATCTGGTCCCATAACCTGTTGGAATTACTGCTTGCAGTGGAATAATATCGCAGTAACTATGATCACTCGTTTGAAGAAATGATAAAACACATGTACTAACAAGAAGAAATATATTCACAACAACTTAACTTAAGAATTACAATTTACTTACTCTGCCGACAGACTTATGAAAAAACAGAAAAGTCTAGCATGGCAGGCCACTGACCATAAAATTTTTTGGTCACAGAAAAAGTATTAAATACATAGAATATACATTTGGGGTAGGTGCGGGTACCTATTCTTGAACTTTTGTTAGAATTTCATAACAAAATATTTTTCTCTATTTCAGTATCGTAATGAGTCCATTCCAGCACTAAAAACAGTGCTGGAATGAATTCATTCCCGCATTGTTACTAGTTACATTTTTCGTTTTGTGGTAGTCAGCACTGACATTCGATCCTATCAAATTTCAACACATGTCAATTGTCAATATAATATAATCTGGATATGGTGAAATAATTGTTTAGAGGAAAAGTTTTGTTTTCATTAAAATAATAAGGTAGGTAGTAGGTACTAGAGATTTCCTTCATGCTAATTTTCAATCATTCATGCTATTAGGAAACTGTTTTAAATCTGATCTCCATGCCCTACCTACGATTCAACTTCAAATTCAGTAATCTGTCAACTTTCGTAACAGTTACACCAACTGCTAAGATACAATACAAAAGTCACTAGGATGTATAACCCCAATTTTTTATTAAATTTCAACAGTATTTCACAAAACTTGTCTGAAATAGAGAAAATAGCGTCTAATACTCGTCGCAGAAGGCAATTCCAACACTCATGCCTTCGAAAACTCGCTCTTTCGTCGCTCGTTTTCGAATTTCGCATTCGTGTTTTATTGGGAGCCGATTCTGCAACTTGTTTTAGAATATACTATTAACTTCTTTATTTAGAATTTTATTATTTCAGATAAGCTTTGGACAGATATTACCACAGGGCATCTGATAAATCTATGCCAAAAAAATGATAAAAAAAATTTCATCTGGAATAAAAAAATATGTGTGGGATAAAATTGCCAAAGATTTATCAGAAAACTTTGGGCAGATATAAACTGCCCAACAATGTGATACAAAATGGAAGGGGCTAAAAAGTACCTACAAAAATGTAAAAAAACATAATGAACAATCGGGTAACAACATGAAATTCTGAAAATTTTATGAACCGATGAATCAGATTTTATTCTGTAAACCTGAAATTAACCCTGTTGCTACATGTTCGAGCGCGGTAGGACTTGTAGTCAAAGGTCCAGATGCTGCCGAAAAAAGTTTATTTTCTCTACTTGGAAGTCGCCCCATAGCTACTTTTGAATATCCACTAAGTATTTCTATATACATCTGCATTTTCAGATGATAATCAAAATGAAGACCCTAATAGAAACGCTTCTATTACAACAAATAATTATATGTCAGCATTTACGAGGAAAAGGACAATTCGGGAGCGATCAAATGAAAGACGGCACAGAGAAAAAATGGCGAGGCAGGATAGATTCCTGGATCTATTTGGAAGATTAACTTCTGCTATAGAAAGCAGCATTGCCCAACCGGCAAATAAAAATGATGGCAATTAAAAACACCTATTATAAAAATGTTTACCTTATGATAGAAACTGATTAAAATGTTGTGATATTTTTGTTATTCTATATAATGTGATATTTTTGTTATTCTATATAATATTAATGTTCGTAAATATATTTTTTTTGTACTGATTTTATTCTTCATGATAATAATGTTTGTAAATATATTATATTTTTTTTGTACTGTTTTTATTCTACATAATAATGTTTGTAAATATGTTTTTGTTATACTTTTCCATTAAAATATATTTTTTTATATTCAGCAGTTCTTTATTATGTTGCCAACTGATTAATAGAAGGAGATATGTTTATCTTGATCTAAGGGACGATTTTAATATACTGACTCCCTTTAATGTGATGAAAACAATTCATGTTATACATATTTGCTCGTATAACAGAGTTGAATAAACATTTGCAGATTACTTTCCTTTCAGTAAGGCTGTTTTACAGTTAACAGATAGGTGAATATATCGGCCCTTACTGTATAAACGAGAAAGTCAGGTTACCTGGGTGGCCAAGCATTCTAACATATTGATATAAATGTTTTGAAGAATGTTCAGACAGATGCCTGAAGAATACTTTCTCAGAGCATGTATGAGTTACATTACATCTATTCTGCCCTGAAATTCAAAAGAATGCATCTACTGAATACTTCGTTTTGAGATAAATCGATATTTCAATTCAGTTAGTCATTTTACTTAACAACGTCCATATTTGATAAAGGTTTTGATAGGAGACACAGCTCTCAAAATTCCAGAAATGTCAATGAGCTTATGGTACATAATTTGAATGGAATAAGTTACTTCAAAAGAAATTTGCAGATATGCCCTTTTGAATTAACAGAGCGGTACTCTTGAGCATGGTCTCAATATTTCCGTGAAAATCTAGATCTCATGGAAAGGGTTCAAATAAGGACTACTTATATTCCACCAAACCTTAAGTATTTATCCAGGCCTATTCGCTAAAGGTTGACTTGGCAACGTTGATTATTTGACATTAGATTGTCAAATTTCATATGAATCAACCTAAAGTCAACTTTTCCTATTCTGTATCAGTTGAAATCATATCAATTGTTGACTTCAAGTCAAGGCGAAGTCAAGAATCTACAAATATCAACATGTATAAGTTTTGGTATTCACTAACCATAATTTTGGTTGATTTGTAGATATATGTTGCCAAATGTCAATTGACTCCAGGCAAGTCCTTCGAAGCACTTGCCAAGATATAAATTGTTGACTTGAACCAAAATAAATACAGTGGTAATTAGTGTTGTAACTATATATATGGATTATTTAATATTTTTTTATCTTATAAGAGAAGAATTACAAAAGTAAGTTCAAAATTCAATTGAAGACATATTCATAAAATGAAATCAGAATGCATTTTGTAATCTTACATACTATTATTTCGGTAGAAGAGCTCTTTATAGAAACTGCCGGTAATGAAGGGACGCAAATAATCCTCTTACATTTTCTGATGGCCACTTAAACAATTTTTTGCATTTCCAAAGAAGTGTTTTGGCTATATTACTCCAGGCTTCTTATTTCACACTAGGCTCACCTTTTCTATATCTAAGCACCTCATTGTTCTCAATAAAAGCGATGAGGGCTCTTAGTTGTTGAGTACTGGGTTTTTTTCTGTTGGGGCCATTTACCAATTAATATTATTAATCAACGAGTACTTATTTGTACAAACTGTACTATATTTATATCAAATTAAACGTTTGTCAAAAAAGTGTTCCTTCCGTACTTTCTCCCGCCTCTAAAAACTTCAAATTATTTGAATAATTCGAAAACTATAGGTTAGAATGCACCACAGAAGAGAACATATAATAAATAACAGTAAAACCAAAGAGTACAACTGATAAAATATAGAATATTATAAAACTTAAGAACTACTACGCTGTTGTCAGATTTATATATTGAGTTTTCTTGTCAATGTTGACTTATTGTTGACTTTGGTTTCAACATGCGTTAGTGAATAGGAAATCAAGTCAATGTTGTTATGAAAATGAGGTATATCAACTTGACTTCAAGTCAACATTGATAAATGTCAATAGATAGTGAATAGGCCTGATCATGTGATGAAATAATGGGCATATTGACTTGATAACGCTGAAAGAAATACGCAAATAAAGGTGACTGAACATAGACTCTCCCCACAAAACTTTTCCACTAATCATGGGAATAATTTGGACCAGAACACTGGGTGTAAATTTGAGAACAGATTTGACAATTTGTAACTTGTGTATTTAGCAATAATAGTTCAAATTAATGTGCAGTATTAACGACTTTGAAGCTTACTATCCAACAGTTCAATAATAATTTTTTCAGTGTACTTGAATAATTCTCTTTATTTTAATAATTTTTATTTATCGCAGAACCACATACAACCATTCAAACTAACTTAATTGTAATTGGTTCATTATCCTGAACCTTTTGGCAATAGCTGACTGATTTCCCCTCATGTTGTATGGTATATAATCATTTTCTCCATTTTGAGATCTTTCATCCTCCATTTCCTGATGAAGGTCTATTATATCATCAATTTCATCACCATTGAGTATGCAAATATTATGTACAATACAGGCAGAAACAACTAATAAACATATCAGGTCGAGCCTTATTGTTTCCAGAAACTTAATTCGTCGAAAACGACCTTTTAGAAGAGCAAATGCATTCTCTATGACCACTCTAATTTGTGACAACTTCACATTAAAGTTTTTTTGCATATTGGTTAAAGCATCATTATTTTTAAATCCAACCATCACATGGTCAGACTATTTATATGCCAAATCCCCTAGCATGTGACCATCATTGGGAAATCCAAATTCTCCTCTTTGTATGGCATGAAAGAGATATTATTTCTCAAATAAACAACTATCATGTATTGAACCAGGTTCTCCAACAGACACGTCTGTAAATAATTTGCTGTGATCACATACTCCTTGTAACAAAACGGAATGAAAGCCTTTTCTATTACAATATGAATTAGAGTGTTCTTTTGGTGGTAAAATTCTAATATGACTACCATCTATGCAACCAATAACCCCTGAAAAGAATAAAATAACTATATGAAGTATACCACAGATTATGTAGGTGTCAACATACCTTCAAATCCATTTATAATTTGAAAAGCTTCCATAATGGTACGAGCCCTTGCTCTTGATGGCCAGCATATTATTTTAAAGGTAGAATTCATTTTTAAGAACTTCCTACATATTCTGTATAAAACATCCCAGCATGTTGATTTGGTTATTCCAAAGCGATCAGAGACAGAACTTAAATAAATAATAAAGAAGTAGATATTAAATAATTTAAATCAAAAACTGGTTTCACCGAAAACTTTCAATATTAGATAAACACCATAGTGCTATCATTGCTTGTTTTTCCAAACTCATTTCTGGATGCCCGATAGCAACCAATCTATTCACCGAAACTGCATGTAATTTTATGAGTAAATCTTCAAACGTGGTTGGGGACATTCTGAAGTGTTGTTTAAACTGTTGATTTGAAAATCGGGGTACCGTTTCTTCAGCAAACCCTTCTATTTTTTCCAATACATGGGCATGGTCCTCTTCGTCGTCTTCAAACATTATTTGATAACCTTCTTCAATTAGGGCCCAGATACCTACATTAACAGTCATCATTTTGATGCACCAGTGAAACACAATAAACATTAACACAATTTACAAAACAAAATATAAATATGAACATAATATCGCACGTGTATTTCAAAAGTGACACAAGTCAAAAAATGAGTATTCAGAGATTTTTGCTGTATTCCGTTTTGTGATCATCTCATGATTGTGAATTTATGGTAGGAAATTGTGAGGAAAATAACAACACATGTAGCCTCGTCGACGCTTGAACAAAAGACTGACTTTATTCAGCCACAGAAAAAAGGGTTGACAAATGTCATGTAGTCACAGAGTAGTAAAGACATATAGATAGTGCTACAGGGGTGAACTTGAAATTTTTCAGTTACAATATTTCAACACTCCCACTTAACTTAACAAATTTCAAGTCCTTAAACCTAAATCTAAACAAAATTTTCTATGTTTTGTCGAACATAATGCCTTAGTTAATACGTCTGCTGGCATTTCATTTGTGGGCAAATACTTCAGGTCACACAATTTATTTGAGATAGCTTCTCTGATAAAATGGTACCGAACATCAATATGTTTCGATCGTTTGTGAACCAAAGTATTTTCAGCTAGTCTCTGTGCACTTTGATTGTCATTAAAAATAGTTATACAATTATAAGATCCTAACAGTTCACTTACAATATTCTTCAAATATATGGCTTCTTTTGAAACATCAGAAATGGCCATGTATTCGGCCTCGGTACTACTTAAGGCTACAGTAGACTGCTTCTTACATTCCCATGAAACAGCACCACCTGCCCATGTAAAAATAAAACCGGTATATGATTTCCTGTCAATACTGTTTCCTGCAAAATCTGCATCAGCATATCCTAGCAAATCTAAATCATCATCACTATATTCTAAATACAAGGTTTTTGTACCCTTTAGGTATCTCAAAATTCTTTTGGCACATTTCCAATGAAGTTCTGTGTAAGCATTATTAAATTGACTGAGAAAATTCACAGCAAAAGTGATGTCAGGTCTCGTCAATACAGACAAGAACATGAGACTACCTAGTAATTGACGATAAGGCAAATCCTTTCTACAATTTTCTAGGCATGTTTTATCAAAACATAGGTTATTTTCAATTGGTGTGCTTACTGCTTTGCAATCGATCATAGTATGGTATCAATATACTGTTCTTGATCTAATCTTATGATTTTGTTCTCCCTATCTACTCTGACCCTCATGCCTAAACACTATTTCAGTTCACCTAAATCTTTTATTTTAAATTTGGCAGCTAACTGCTTCTTCAAACTTTGTGTTTCCTTCATAGAGTCAGAAAAGACAAAGAAATCGTCTACATAGAGCGCAATTATGGTGATGAAACCGTTTTCCTTCTTTACAAATAGACATGGTTCATATTTGCTCTTTACATATTTCAAATTTAACAAAACCTTTTCAACTTCTATGTACCATGCCCTAGAAGACTGCTTCAACCCATAAATTGCTTTATTCAATCTCAAAACTTGATTACAATTCTTGGAATTTTTGGGATTGAAACCTTCTGGGATTTCCATGAATACTTCTTCATCCAGTTTACCGTTTAAAAAAGCTGTTACTACATCTAAATGTTGAACGTCCAAGTTTAGTTTAATTGCCAACGCAAACAGTAATCTTAATGTTGAATACTTGACTACTGGAGAAAAGGTTTCATCGAAATCAATACCTGGTCTCTGATCGAAACCTTTCGCGACCAATCTTGCTCTGTAGGTAATAAGTCCTTCACTATTAACTTTTTCTTTGAAAACCCACTTGCACTTTACAGGCCTTTGACCTTTCGGAAGGTCTACTAACTCCCACGCACGGTTTTCACTGAAACACTTTAATTCATCATTGACTGCTTTCATCCACTGGTCCCGATTTGGTCCAGCAAGTGCTTCTTCCATTGAAGTTGGAACTCCCACTGAAAATATACTTCCTCCATGTGAGCTCTCTTCTTCTCCTGGACTAAAGTACGTAATGAAATTCTTGGGTTTTCTGATTCGTTCAGATCTTCTGGTGATTTCTAGACTGCTGTCGTTTTCTTCTTCGGAAATATGTTCTGAATTGCCATCTTCTTCATTAACTAGCTCTTGCAATTCCAATGTTGGCTCCGAACAATGTTTGGATTCTTCCTTAGGTATTTCTTCCTTCCAATGGGTTACACCTTCATTAAGGAGATTTTTATATTCGATAATGGGAACATTTCTTTCGTTCTCTAATACAATAACATCTCTACTAGTGACAATTTGGCCTGTTCTTGTATTATAGAGTCTATAACCTTTTGTTGTATCATGAAATCCAACGAGAATTAACTTTTCTGATTTCTTATCCCATTTTTGCCTTTTTTCTTTTGGGATGTGTACCATTGCATGACTGCCAAATATTCTTATATGGCTAAGATCTGGTTTTCTGCCGAAAAATATTTCATATGGTGTTGTTTGGATGTTAGCGACTGTAGATCTGTTCCTCAGGTAGCAGGCAGTGTTTATTGCTGCAGCCCAGAAGCGCTTATCTAAGCCTGCTTCGTACTTTAAACATCGAGCTTTTTCTATCAAGGTCCTGTTTAATCTTTCTGAACGTCCATTTTGTTCAGGAGTATATGGGTTTGAAGTCTGGTGAATTATGCCTCGTTCCTTCAGATAATTTTTGAAAAGTGTATTCATATATTCACCTCCATTATCTGATCTCAAAACCTTGATCTTTCTTTCTGTTTGATTTTCTGTCATCTTTTGGAATTCTTTGAATTTCTCTAGAACTTCGTTCTTTGCTTTCAAAAAATAAACAAAGGACATACGGCTGTAATCATCCTGGAATTCTACATAATACTTGGAGCCTCCTAATGAAATATTTTCCATGTGTCCTGCTAGATCTGTATGTATTACATCGAGGAGTCCAGTTGCTCTAGTATTCGAATTTCCAAATGGAAATCGATGTTGTTTTCCTTCACAACATATTTCGCAATTTTCCAGATTAATCTTCACATCTCCTTTGTAATTAATTCCATCTACTATGCCATCTCTCATTTTATTCAAATATCTTGAATTTATGTGACCTAGCCTTTTGTGCCACAGTTCACCTGATTCTGCTAATCCTGCTAGCGAACATTTATTAGATGTTTGAAGCTTGTAGACACCATTGATTAAATGGGCTTCTGCTACTAGTACCTTTGTTGCATTGAAAATCTTACATTTTTCATTGTCAAACTCAACTGAGTTGCCCTTTTTTAAAAGTTCACTTATTGATAAAAGGTTTGTAGCTAGTTCTGGAACATACTGCACATTCTTTATTTGTATTTCATGCGATTCTTCTCCAGTTCGTGTGAACATGTCAACTTCACCACTTGATTTCACTAGAATTCTTTTATTATCTGCAACCATAATTTCCTTGATTTGAGGATTTCTTTCATTCAATAACCAATCCTGTTTGCAAGTCAAGTGAATACTCACTCCTGAATCTAAAAACCAATCGTTCTGATTAAATTCTGCGGTGAGAAAAGCAACGTTAAATGCACTCTTCGTTTGCTTTTCTTGACTTCTGTTGTCTTGATTATTTTGGGGGCATTTTGACATAAAATGTCCTGCTTGTTTACATTTAAAACATATGATCTCCTTCTGTCGCTTGTCATTTCCGTGTTGACTGTCATTTCTGTTTCGGTTGTCATTTCTGCGTTGTGGTTACCGTGTTTGCTTGCAAATGCTTTGACAGTCGAACTAGTGTTGCCAACCTCTTGCATGTCTAGTAACTTTGACTTGATGACATCTGTGGTAATTTCGATCCCACTATGTTCTATGGCCATCACCATAGGTGCAAACTTTTCTGGTAATCCCGCCAAAAGCAATGATCCTACCAATGACGTATCGAGTTCCATTCCTGTACGGGCAAGTTTCTGGGATGTCTCGATAATTTGCGAGACGTATTCTGACATGGATGAGCATTTTTCTAACCTGATTGATATGAGATGACGAAGAAGGGAAATTTTTCTTGAGAATCCTGTGTCTTCGTAAAGTTGCCTTAATTTGTCCCAAACTTCCTTTGCTGTTTTGGCTTCTTTTACGTGTACGTACAACGAAGGGTCGATGGATAACACGATTCTCGCTTTAGCTTTTTCAGAAACAGCTGTGTCACTGCTAGTTTCTTCTTTTATGCACTTACTAAGTCCTTCTAGTAGGAGAAAATTTTCCATTGCAAATGACCATTCCTGGTAGTTTTCTCTACCTTGCAATTTGGGAATAGTTGCGAGGTAGTTCGCCGCCATTTTTGGACGTTTTCTGAACACTCACCGATTCGCCGACTAGACCTCGAAATTTATTTTCACTGCAGTCTTTTCTGTTTCGCGACGGAACTTCAACACGATCGTTAATTTTTACTCACGAAAACCGTATCTGGGCGCATAACCTGTGAATTTATGGTAGGAAATTGTGAGGAAAATAACAACACATGTAGCCTCGTCGACGCTTGAACAAAAGACTGACTTTATTCAGCCACAGAAAAAAGGGTTGACAAATGTCATGTAGTCACAGAGTAGTGAAGACATATAGATAGTGCTACAGGGGTGAACTTGAAATTTTTCAGTTAAAATATTCCAACAATGATGAGGTGAGATGGATTTGTGGAATAAACAAGAAGGAGTTCTATTATAAATTGTATATTCAGTTTAATGTGAAAAAATGGTGACAACAACTGCTACTGTTATATTTGTATTGTTAATAAAATACAAGATTGAATAAGATTGCTTTATTTCGTCTATCTTGCGTGACAACGTCCTATACAATGACATAATGATCTGTATAAGTAGGTGGTATTAGCGACTACCTTTTAAGTTAAATTTCAAAAGTTCTATCGGGAAAATTAGTCAATTTCGGCTATTAATCTCTTTATTGTATCATAACCAAGCTTTCGGAAAACTTCGTTTCCTTCATCAGGGTGCTGAAAATTACATACAGTAAAACTAACTAAAAATGGCCGCACACAACTGTGGAAACCAATACTTACAACAAAGTGAGAAAAACTTCGTCAGAATCATAAAAAATTTTACAGCAGGATACAATCCAATGGCCAAACCACATCAACAATTCAAATTGCAACAATTAATGCAGAAAATCTCCTTAGGAAAAATCTTGTGATAAAGCATCCAAACTACCACAATGAACACACTCCATAAAATTAAAACGTGGAATAATGTTAACGAAAACCGGAAACAACAATCAACGGAAATATACATAAAAGATTCCGGAAGGGTTAAGTTGACATTTGACATGAACCAATATTATGTCAAAACTATTGATTTAAAAACAGACATCTTCAATCGGTACCACGGTTGGTAGAAGGAACCTGAGTCCTTTTCTTAGGACGGTCATTAGCTAACTTAATAAGATTACAATAGATGGCGCTGATACCTCTACAATCTGTGTTAATATTTAAATTGTTCTCATTACTAAGAATTTCAACAGTCTCAAGGAAAGACCTTTTATATCTATCATTCTGAGCTCTGACAACTTTAGCATCACTAAAATTCATAGTATGATCAGTATCAAAAACATGTTTGGACAGACCAGTAGTACATTTCATCAAAACACAATCCTTGGTGTGTTCCTTTATTCTAGTTTTAAAATATCTACCTGTTTGGCCAATATATACCTTATGGCAATCCAAACATTCAATCTTATAAATCAAACCCGATCTTACACCTATGGATGTTACATCTTTAATCTTAGAAAAAACAGAGTCAGCCAAAGTGAAAGGGTTACGTTTAGCTATCATCATCCTGGTTCTCTCATCCGAATGTCCCCTCAAAATGTTAACAATAGAGGATGTGAGTCCTCGATAAGTAGGTAAGGAACAGAATCTAAAAAAGTTAGCTTCACTGGTCGGATCGACTGGTGAAACTGGTTTTACTATCAATTCAGGACCAATTACACGACTAGGGGTGTTAAACATCAACCTATTCAAAAATTGTTTGGGATAAGAATTATCAACCAATAAATTATAGAGTTTCTTTAAATTACATTGCACCAAATGGGGGCTGACCAACTTCTCAACACGATTTTTTAAACCTAATACCAAATTTATCTTGTGCTTAAAATCATGTGACGACTTAAAATTCAAATATCTACCTGATGCTATTGGTTTCTGATACCAATCAGTGATAATAATGTCGTTCTCGTTTCGTTTCAAAAGTAGATCCAAATACGGGAGACCTAACTCCTTTTCGAGCTCATAGGTAAACTCAATGTCATCATTAATCGAATTGAGAACAAACAATGTGTTTTCAATTTGGTTCACTGGTATCACACAAAACAAATCGTCAACATATTTCTTGATAACAGGGAACACAAAACCCAACCTAGGTAGGGCTGTATCCAAAAGATCGTCAACCACCATCCCCGCAATGATTGGTGAAATAAAAGCACCCATCGGTGTACCTTTAATCTGTCGGAAAGATTGGCCCTGGAATTGGCAATATGTAGTATCGAAAATTAACTTAATACATGCAATAAAATCAACCTTTGGCAAAGAAGTATTATGCCTAATTTCCTCCCAATGCAAATCAACACTCATCAAAGTTGCATCCAAAGTGACATGGGTGAACAAAGAAACCTGAAGAAGGAAACGAAGTTTTCCGAAAGCTTGGTTATGATACAATAAAGAGATTAATAGCCGAAATTGACTAATTTTCCCGATAGAACTTTTGAAATTTAACTTAAAAGGTAGTCGCTAATACCACCTACTTATACTTGAAGAATGGGATTCTACGATGACATCAGACAGGAATACGGTAATCAAACAGTGACTAATTTGAAGACATGGTCGTCCTCCAATATCAAACTCGCCTCTGCAAGAAACCATCGCATATTTTTACTAAGGTGCAGATCCTCTCACGTTCTACCTCGCCATATCAAGAACAGGAAATCAGCCATCAACAGTATGAATTCTTTTAACCCTGCCCGTTACCAACATGAGTTGGCCCAAATAGAAAGTAGGTTGAATTCTAGGATACTTAACTTTGAAATTAAACATATTAATGATAATATTCTAAAATTAGAGAATAATATAACATTGTTAAAGTCTAAACTCGAATCCGAATTACCAGCCAACATTTTTCAAAAATTTCAATCACTTAAAGCTAAACACTGCAAACAACATTTTGATAGGGTCAGGGATGGACAAGCACGAAAATTAAAACTTATTTTACAAGAACAGCTTAATGAGTGTAAAATCAAGGTATGTGAAGGTTGGTTTAAAAACCTGACTAACCTCCCCATTCCTGATAATGTTAGGGATGTCTTTGCATTAGGACCAAAGTTCAGTTTTGATAATCCAAACAAGATTGATATTAAAGCTTTTATGGCTGATGTAGATTTTGTCATTCAGGGTTTTGATAGCAAGAGTATTGATGTAATAACGGCCCAGTGCACTAATGTTATGACGAATTATTTTTTGAATGACCACAGGCCAAGTAATCCATTGGTCCTTAAGGATATCAATGCATCAATAAGTTTTCTTAATGAACATCCGGAAGTTTTGTTGACTAGGTCAGATAAGGGCAATGTAAGTGTGCTTTGGTCAAAGGATGGGTACATTGAGTTGTCGATGTCTTTATTATCTGATAATGAATTTTACACATTATTGAACTCAGATCCAACCGAAACTTACCAAAACAGAATTAACAAATTTATCTCACGATTAAAGTCACAACAAAAAATTGATGATACAATAGCTAAAAAATTAATGTCATATAATTCTGTTTCACCTAAGTTTTATGCCTTACCCAAGGTACATAAACCTACACTATCAGTTAGACCTATTATTTCATGTATTGATTCACCTAATTCTAAGTTAACAAAATATATTACAGACATTTTGACGGTTTCATATGATAAGAACAACACATATTATGTTAAAGATACTTTTGAGTTTGCTAGCTTTATCAGAAATTTTCAAATACCACCTGATCATGTGATGGTTAGTTTGGATGTGGTTTCTTTGTTCACCCATGTCACTTTGGATGCAACTTTGATGAGTGTTGATTTGCATTGGGAGGAAATTAGGCATAATACTTCTTTGCCAAAGGTTGATTTTATTGCATGTATTAAGTTAATTTTCGATACTACATATTGCCAATTCCAGGGCCAATCTTTCCGACAGATTAAAGGTACACCGATGGGTGCTTTTATTTCACCAATCATTGCGGGGATGGTGGTTGACGATCTTTTGGATACAGCCCTACCTAGGTTGGGTTTTGTGTTCCCTGTTATCAAGAAATATGTTGACGATTTGTTTTGTGTGATACCAGTGAACCAAATTGAAAACACATTGTTTGTTCTCAATTCGATTAATGATGACATTGAGTTTACCTATGAGCTCGAAAAGGAGTTAGGTCTCCCGTATTTGGATCTACTTTTGAAACGAAACGAGAACGACATTATTATCACTGATTGGTATCAGAAACCAATAGCATCAGGTAGATATTTGAATTTTAAGTCGTCACATGAATTTAAGCACAAGATAAATTTGGTATTAGGTTTAAAAAATCGTGTTGAGAAGTTGGTCAGCCCCCATTTGGTGCAATGTAATTTAAAGAAACTCTATAATTTATTGGTTGATAATTCTTATCCCAAACAATTTTTGAATAGGTTGATGTTTAACACCCCTAGTCGTGTAATTGGTCCTGAATTGATAGTAAAACCAGTTTCACCAGTCGATCCGACCAGTGAAGCTAACTTTTTTAGATTCTGTTCCTTACCTACTTATCGAGGACTCACATCCTCTATTGTTAACATTTTGAGGGGACATTTGGATGAGAGAACCAGGATGATGATAGCTAAACGTAACCCTTTCACTTTGGCTGACTCTGTTTTTTCTAAGATTAAAGATGTAACATCCATAGGTGTAAGATCGGGTTTGATTTATAAGATTGAATGTTTGGATTGCCATAAGGTATATATTGGCCAAACAGGTAGATATTTTAAAACTAGAATAAAGGAACACACCAAGGATTGTGTTTTGATGAAATGTACTACTGGTCTGTCCAAACATGTTTTTGATACTGATCATACTATGAATTTTAGTGATGCTAAAGTTGTCAGAGCTCAGAATGATAGATATAAAAGGTCTTTCCTTGAGACTGTTGAAATTCTTAGTAATGAGAACAATTTAAATATTAACACAGATTGTAGAGGTATCAGCGCCATCTATTGTAATCTTATTAAGTTAGCTAATGACCGTCCTAAGAAAAGGACTCAGGTTCCTTCTACCAACCGTGGTACCGATTGAAGATGTCTGTTTTTAAATCAATAGTTTTGACATAATATTGGTTCATGTCAAATGTCAACTTAACCCTTCCGGAATCTTTTATGTATATTTCCGTTGATTGTTGTTTCCGGTTTTCGTTAACATTATTCCACGTTTTAATTTTATGGAGTGTGTTCATTGTGGTAGTTTGGATGCTTTATCACAAGATTTTTCCTAAGGAGATTTTCTGCATTAATTGTTGCAATTTGAATTGTTGATGTGGTTTGGCCATTGGATTGTATCCTGCTGTAAAATTTTTTATGATTCTGACGAAGTTTTTCTCACTTTGTTGTAAGTATTGGTTTCCACAGTTGTGTGCGGCCATTTTTAGTTAGTTTTACTGTATCTAATTTTCAGCACCCTGATGAAGGAAACGAAGTTTTCCGAAAGCTTGGTTATGATACAATAAAGAGATTAATAGCCGAAATTGACTAATTTTCCCGATAGAACTTTTGAAATAATGATCTGTGTTCCTCACATAGATGCACTGCCAGCTGTAGTAGTGCCAACCTATACAATTGTAACAACCTTAACTTTATAAATGTAAAGTCCCTATATAACATCCCCCCATTATACAGTGTTATACAAAATCATTCAAATAATTGGGTTTCTTTACTAATCTACCACTACGGGTACAGTTTTTGTTTATGGGTTCGATATCATTCATTGTTCCAGTATTTTCATTCTGGGATACCTCCTCATGTTTGTCTTCGACCAATTCAGGATCTGGAGACACCTCAAATTTATTATTAGATGCTTTTAAATGTACTGAGTTTCTTCTCAACAAATTACCATTTTGATTTTGAACAATGAATGATCTAGGACCTTTGCAATCAATTATCTTTCCTGGGGACCATGTTTTATTTGGCAAATCTTGAATTAATATATTATCCCCCGGTTCAAATGTGTTTCTATTATATGCTGACTCATTATAATATTTTTCTGTAATCAACTTCTTCTCCATTAATTTATCTTTAACATTTTTCAAAGCTTTAGGTTTTAAGATATCTTCAGTACATGGTACTTTAGTTCTTAAATTTCTACTCATCAAAATTTGTGCTGGACTTATATCTAGTCCTGCTACAGGAGAATTTCTGTAGTTCAACAGTGCTAAATAGCAATCAGAGTTATCACTTTTACATTTTTTCATAATATTCTTAATTATTCCAACCGCTTTTTCTACTAATCCATTTGATTTTGGATATCTAGGGCTAGAAAACACATTTTCTATTTCATATTTCCTGGTAAATTCTCTGAACTTAAAACTATTGAACGGCATATTATCACTCACCATAATTTTAGGAATACCATGTGTACTAAAAATACCTTTCAATTTCTGTATTACATGTTCGGCTGTTTTGTTTTTCAAGGATTTAACTTCAATCCATTTAGACAAATAGTCCACTAAAATCAAATAATCCTTACCATCAAAATACATAATATCAACTCCTACTTTCAAAAATGGGTTCAAGCCCTGTGGACAGGAGCTTTGGCGCGCTGTCCAAATTTATACCCAGAGCTGTCACCCATCCAGATACCGAACTCGCCTAAAGCTGATTAGCTCCAGAAAAAATGCAGAATACTTTGTATGAGAATTTAACAAAATGAGAAAGTGATAGTATTTCTCATGAGAAAGACTTTTTTGCATAGCTAACTATTTTCCACTCATTGTTTGTAAATTGCGAGACTGGTTCCAGAATCAATATGTTCATTGTTTGATACTTGGTGATTAATATTTAAAGACATATACTTAATTTATGTTTATTAAATGTCTCTGTCATTCTTACATACCGTAATAATCTGATACAACAATGCTATGCGATATAGGTACAATAGGTATATGTCCATTGAGGTTAGACCATAGAATTATTATCATATTATTATGTTGAACACCTTCCCCTCAAAGGTTTAAACGCCCAGGAGTTTTAAAATTGTTCCACAACGGATTATATCGCTGTTTTATTTCTAGTCATTATCTCGGGTTCACTTAGAACATTACTAAAATTTGTCTTGTTCGAACTATTTCTACTCTTGTTTTCCTTACAATCAGTTGGTGATAATTGGTTTGGTTTTAATTTAGTTTCTAATGTATATTCATTACTACGGGGTCTGGTATATGACAATTTTATCTGTTGAGTATTACGTCATAATAATTGACCATTTACTTGCTTTTTCACCCGATAAGAACTAGGTTTTTTTGCCTTTCCCAAGACAATAACCTTTTCCCAGAGTGTATCACTTGATGTTTTTATTACAACTTGATCCTCTTTCTTAAACTAAATATTTTTTTGAATTTGAGGTTGTAGCTGTAGAGGTTGGTGAAAGATCTCCGAGGTGTATACTTTGTGAGATTTGTACTAGTGATTCTACTAATCAGAGCCGTGTTATTGTAATTCATTACTAGGTCTCTAAAATCTAAATTTCCCTCAATAAGTCCTGGGATTGTGATAAACCATAAGGTAATACCAAATATCTATAAATACCAAATGGTGTCACACAGAAGAATTTGTAAGATGACCTGTGTAACTTCAAATCCTTAGATGAGTTAGATTTACGAACTAAAATCTGTGTTTATATTTCATTATATTTTCCTCTAGGAATTATGCTAATGTTCACACCTGTATCTTATTCAACATTGAAATTATTACGTTCATCATTGAATAAGTTCATTCCATGCTTTCCTACGCCTAATAATATATATAATAATATCTGGTTCATCAGAACTACCTTCATCTTTCTCGACATTCTTAACATTTTTAACATTACAAGATATAGTAATATGATTTAACATACCGCACTTCCTACACTTTTTACGAAGTGCGGGGCATTCACGTGCACCATGTGTCGACTGAGATCGCCTTCATTTGAATTTTCCTTCTTCTGACCTTCTTGTCTACACTTGAAATTTTTCGTTTGTTTATTATACTTCCCTGCAGCTTTAATGTCCTCAATTCGCTCTGGAACTGCAAGTTCCGTTGCTTGCTCTGCTCGCTGGTTCTGCAAAATTCAATTGCTTTCTCCATTGTCAATTTTGGAACTCTCAGTAATGCCTCTCTGGTTACAGGATGATCTTATTATAACTATTTTGTCTTTCAGTGCTTTATCTTCTGCAGTTTGATTTGAGTCGGTTTCATTATAATTACATGTTCGTACTAGATACTTGCATTCAGTATGGAAATGTTCACATTGTTCATTTTCTTTTTGCACCTTTTTCAAGTAATTATACCTTTCAAAGCACTCATTAACTCTTGGGTTGACATATGTCTCAATAGACTTCATAGTATATTCATCTTTGTTCAGTTCTATCTCTGGGATCACGAATGTGGACATAATTCTTGCAGCTTCTGTACCAATAATGTTTCTGAGTATGGACAACTTTATTGGATCCTGAACTTCGTGCTGTTCGATCGCTATTAAATAATAATCTATGAAGTGTGAAGGATGTTTTCAAAATTTTCCATTCCGTGGCAGCATATTGTCCCTATAAATCGAAATCTGGGGGTCGGCCCGTGTATCCAGCCATGTTAGGTTATATAGGAATATTTGAATCTTGAAATCGATATTTATTTCATACCAAGTTATGTTATATTTCATAATCTACAAAAAATCTACAAAACTGATTTGTTTATCATGGCACATGTCAGACATGATGACTTAAACAAATAGAATATAGACATACGATCACAGAACAGTAATAATAAACATAGAAATATGGATCATGCGGAGTAATATGAATAAGTGGAAAAGTTTAACGGGTAATTCCGCAAATCCATATTTCTATGTTTCATATCCTCGGGTTGAGGTCGCATCGCACAGGTAGCTTATGTTTCCTCCGTGCCGATGCCATAGTTTACCTCCGAAATGGAGGTCCTAGAGCTGAAGGCACAATTGGTTGCTCGCTCCTGGTGTGGTGTCACCTATTTTCACTTTTATTTCCATCTTTCTTGGTTTCTTGGTTGCCCTGTCCTGAAGAAGCCAACTAGCAGAAACACGTGTCGGCAGGTACCAGCAGAATTATTTTTAATCTGCTTCTTTTGCGGAATTACCCGTTAAACTTTTCCACTTATTCATATTACTCCGCATGATCCATATTTCTATGTTTCATATCCTCGGGTTGAGGTCGCATCGCACAGGTAGCTTATGCTTCCTCCGTGCCGATGCCATAGTTTACCTCCGAAATGGAGGTCCTAGAGCTGAAGGCACAATTGGTTGCTCGCTCCTGGTGTGGTGTCACCTATTTTCACTTTTATTTCCATCTTTCTTGGTTTCTTGGTTGCCCTGTCCTGAAGAAGCCAACTAGCAGAAACACGTGTCGGCAGGTACCAGCAGAATTATTTTTAATCTACTTCTTTTGCGGAATTACCCGTTAAACTTTTCCACTTATTCATATTACTCCGCATGATCCATATTTCTATGTTTCATATCCTCGGGTTGAGGTCGCATCGCACAGGTAGCTTATGCTTCCTCCGTGCCGATGCCATAGTTTACCTCCGAAATGGAGGTCCTAGAGCTGAAGGCACAATTGGTTGCTCGCTCCTGGTGTGGTGTCACCTATTTTCACTTTTATTTCCATCTTTCTTGGTTTCTTGGTTGCCCTGTCCTGAAGAAGCCAACTAGCAGAAACACGTGTCGGCAGGTACCAGCAGAATTATTTTTAATCTGCTTCTTTTGCGGAATTACCCGTTAAACTTTTCCACTTAGTAATAATAAAGATCTATGCAAACACGTTATGATTACATCCCTCTATAGCTTGTATCCTTTTTTTGACGTTTGTCAAAAATCAAACAAACTGTTGATTATTTGTTTGGTCGAATATAAAAACAGTGGACCAATACACTGAGATCGTAGGAATATTTCGATATTTCCGTGATATCTTCACCAATATAGATCCGATCGAATTCAAATTCAGAACTTTAATGAGAAATAAGGTTTCGAAGGCTCTCGCAGAATTTCAACGATATCTGACTGATAGTTCCTTCTTGTCTACACTTGAAATTTTTCGTTTGTTTATTATACTTCCCTGCAGCTTTAATGTCCTCAATTCGCTCTGGAACTGCAAGTTCCGTTGCTTGCTCTGCTCTCTGGTTCTGCAAAATCCAATTGCTTTCTCCACTGTCAATTTTGGAACTCTCAGTAATGCCTATCTGGTTACAGGATGATATTATTATAACTATTTTGTCTTTCAGTGCTTTATCTTCTGCAGTTTGATTTGAGTCGGTTTCATTATAATTTCATGTTCGTACTAGATACTTGCATTCAGTAAGGAAATGTTCACATTGTTCATTTTCTTTTTGCACCTTTTTCAAGTAATTATACCTTTCAAAGCACTCATTAACTCTTGGGTTGACATATTTCTCAATAGACTTCATAGTATATTCATCTTTGTTCAGTTCTTTCTCTGGGATCACGAATGTGGACATAATTCTTGCAGCTTCTGTACCAATAATGTTTCTGAGTATGGACAACTTTATTGGATCCTGAACTTCGTGCTGTTCGATCGCTATTAAATAATAATCTATGAAGTGTGAAGGATGTTTTCAAAATTTTCCATTCCGTGGCAGCATATTGTCCCTATAAATCGAAATCTGGGGGTCGGCCCCGTGTATCCAGCAATGTTAGGTTATATAGGAATATTTGAATCTTGAAATCGATATTTATTTCATACCAAGTTATGTTATATTTCATAATCTACAAAAAATCTACAAAACTGATTTGTTTATCATGGCACATGTCAGACATGATGACATTAACTTAAACATATAGAATATAGACATACGATCACAGAACAGTAATAATAAAGATCTATGCAAACACGTTATGATTACATTCTTCTATAGCTTGTATCCTTTTTTTGACGTTTGTCAAAAATCAAACAAACTGTGGATTATTTGTTTGGTCGAATATAAAAACAGTGGACCAATACACTGAGATCGTAGGAATATTTCGATATTTCCGTGATATCTTCACCAATATAGATCCGATCGAATTCAAATTCAGAACTTTAATGAGAAATAAGGTTTCGAAGGCTCTCGCAGAATTTCAACGATATATGACTGATAGTTCCTGAGATCCAGAATTTTTTTTAATATTTTTTCTTTAATTTTCCAGTAGCGTGATCCTCACATAATTTTGCATATGTTTTAGTGTCATTATTTTTCACCTAACTGCCGCATTTTAATTCGATCAGATCTGTATTCTTCGAGTAATTGGCAATACAAAATTTCAGATGGCTATAACTCTAAAACCACACGGTGAATGTTACTCGTTAACGAACTTAGCCTGCGCATTTGAACTCCAAACCTACTCTGAAAATTTCAACTCTCTAGCTTATTGCGTTCGAGCGTAATCGTGCCTACGGCAGATCGGATGCCTTTTTTCGCATTTGACATTTGGGCAAATTGATAAGCATTCTGTTCACAGAACAGCGCGCCAAAAATGGTATTGATGGAATTTCATGAGATATTATAGGCTCTTTAGTATTGGACCTTTGATGTCTTTCACAATGTTTGCATGAACCTATTAGATTTTCAATATCCGTGGACATTTTGGGCCAATAAAATAAACTTCTAGCTCGCTTTTTACACTTTGTCATTCCTAAATGACCCATGTGTAGTAAATTCATAAATTCTTTGCGCAACTCTAGTGGCACTATTATTTTATTGTGTAAGTATACAATACCATTATGAACAAATATTTCATCTTTGAGTTTGATGTAATTTCTTAATTCCGATTCTTGTACATTTTTTAAATTTTTCGGCCATTTAGTATTGTACATTTTCACTACTTCTATTAAATTTTTGTCTTTTGCGGTCGCTTCTTTCAATTGATTGAGTCGTCTTTCAGAAATTGGTAACTCTATTTCCAAACTGTGAACTATTTCATTTAGTGTGGCATCATCTTTCGCATTAGTTTTAATAAAGTTTCTCGACAAATAATCCGCTATGAACATTTTGCTACCTGGAATGTATTTAATTTCTATATCATATTTAATTAATTTCAAAATCATTCTTTGCAACCTAGAACTGATTTTTCCAATTTCCTTTTTAATAATCGATATTAGTGGCTTATGATCAGTTTCTACTACTATTTTCCTACCATAAACCAATCTATGATATCTTTCAATTGAAGCGCATATTGCAAAAAGTTCTTTCTCAATTGGAGCCCATCTTGTTTGACTATCTGTTAAACTACGAGAATAAAAAGAAACGGGTTGATTATCTTGCATTAAACAGGCTCCAAATCCATAATTTGAACTGTCTGTTTGTAAAACTATAAGGCCATTTTTGTCCAAAATTTGCAATGTTGGTGTTTTGCTCAAGAGTGTTTTAAAATTTTTTAAAGCATTGGTGTGGACTACATCCCATTTCCAAATAATATCCTTTTTTAATAAAGTTCTCAGTGGGTAAGTAATTTGAGAATAACAAGGAATATATTTACTAATGTAATTAGTCATTCCGAGAAATTTTTGTAATTCTTTAATATTTTTAGGTTCCTCCAAAGCTTGTATTGCTTCTACATGGTTAGGATCAACTTTTATACCTAACTTCGAAATGATTAGACCTACATACTTTACTTCATTTACTTTGTATTGAATTTTATTAGAATTGAATTTAACATTATATTGCTTAGCTCTTTCAAGAACCTTTTCCAAAATTTCATCATGTTGCTTATGATCTTTTGCAGCTATAATGAAATCATCCATATATATTTTTAATCCTTTTATATCACCAAAAATTTTTGTATTCACCTTTTGCATTATCTCAGGCGCAGAATTAATTCCAAATGGTACTACTTTATATTTATACCTCCCAAAAGGGGTTCCGAATGTACATATTAGACTACTTTTTTCATCCAGTGTTATCTGGTGAAAACCATCTTTCAAATCAAGAACCGTAAAAATCTCATTTCCTGCTAAACTATTATAAATTTCCTCAGGCGAAGGTATTTGGAAATTTTCTCTCATAATACAATTGTTAAGCTCCTTAGGGTCCAAGCAAAGTCTTAAAGAACCGTTAGGTTTTTCTACTATGACCAAGTTGTGACACCACTCAGTTGGTTCACTTACTTTTTCAATTATATTCCTTTTTTCAAGTTCTTCAAGGCTTCCTTTTAACCTATCTTTTAATAATTCAGGAACTCTTCTAATGGGTTTTATAATCGGTATACTATTTTCTTTTAGTTTTATGCTATATTGTCCTATTTGACCTAGACCTGTGAATAAGATTTTATATTCTTTCAATAATTTCTGTTTCTCAGTTTCAACATCTACATTTATACTATCACAACGTTTAATCAGGTTCGAATTGACGCATTCTTGTAATCCTAGAATTGGAACACTATTTTTCAAATTAACTACTAGAAATTCAATCGTTCTAAATTTACCTGAAATTTCACATTTAAGTTCAACTAAACCAATTGGACTTATTTTGTCACCATTGTATACAATTAATGTTGTATTGCTTTTCTTTAATTTAATCTTCTTATAGTTTTTCAACTTTTGAAGTATATGGTATGGTAAAGTATTGCATTCAGCACCTGTATCTAGCTTAAATCTAACTACAATATTTCCTACCTTAACATTTTTAAACCATTGTCTACCCTTTTCAATAGAGTTTATATTTACATCAGAAATTGCCCTCTTCTCTCTTGATTGTACAAGTGTGTCGAAGAATACACTCCGTCTGTCTTCTTCTTGGACTTCATCCTCTTCTTTATCCATACTGTTCATATTCCTATTCTTCTTCCTTTCTTTGCTTCTGCATACTGAGGCGAAGTGGTTGGGTTTCTCACAGATTCTACAAGTTTTCCCCCAAGCTGGACCTTCCTTGAACTTGTGTATTTTACCACATTTTTTGCATGGTTTCGTGAATTCCTCATTTCTATATTTCTTTATATATGGTGGTTTATTTTTATTTTTAATATCAGCTATCTCCGTAGTCTTTTCTTGTAAAGCCTTGGCTTGCTGTTTACGCCTCTGATGCTCGACAGTACTCAATAGCTTTATTCAAATCCAGGTCCTTAACTCTTAGTAACCTTTCTTGTAATAATTGATCATTTATCCCAATGACAATTCTGTCTCTAATTAGCCTTTCCTCTTGATTTCCAAAATCGCATAATTTTGCTTGGATTTTAAGGTCTGTAAGGAAGTGTTCAAATGATTCTTCCGTCATTTGTACTCGGCTAAAAAATTTGAAGCTTTCGCTTATTATGTTTTTTCTTGGAACACAATAATTCTCAAACGCTTCCACGACTTTTTTGAAGTCTTTTTTATCTTGTTCCAACAAATTTAGTGTGTTGAAAACATTAAGAGCTTCCTCGCCAGCTATATTCATAAAGATAGCTATTTTCCTATCGTCAGATTTTGAGTCTAAATCTGCAGCTTTCATATATATATCCAGTTGCTGTTTAAATTTTTTCCAATTTGCACCATCTCCGTCGAAAATTAATTCTCGTGGCGGCTTTAGGATTCCTTCCATTTTTAGGTTATAAAGTTTATAATTTACCTGTTTTGTATTTCCAACGGCTGATTACGTATATATTACGATTTTTATTATCGTCGTGGGCTTTTTTATACACCTGACACCATGTTATATTTGTATTGTTAATAAAATACAAGATTGAATAAGATTGCTTTATTTTGTCTATCTTGCGTGACAACGTCCTATACAATGACATAATAATCTGTGTCCCTCACATAGATGCACTGCCAGCTGTAGTAGTGCCAACCTATACAATTGTAACAACCTTAACTTTATAAATGTAAAGTCCCTATATAACATATTTAGAATTTTATTATTTCAGATAAGCTTTGGACAGATATTACCACAGGGCATCTGATAAATCTATGCCAAAAAAATGATAAAAAAAATTTCATCTGGAATAAAAAAATATGTGTGGGATAAAATTGCCAAAGATTTATCAGAAAACTTTGGGCAGATATAAACTGCCCAACATAATGAACAATCGGGTAACAACATGAAATTCTGGAAATTTTATGAACCGATGAATCAGATATTATTCTGTAAACCTGAAATTAACCCTGTTGCTACATGTTCGAGCGCGGTAGGACTTGTAGTCAAAGGTCCAGATGCTGCCGAAAAAAGTTTATTTTCTCTACTTGGAAGTCGCCCCATAGATACTTTTGAATATCCTCTAAGTATTTCTATATATATCTGCATTTTCAGATGATAATCAAAATGAAGACCCTAATAGAAACGCTTCTATTACAACAAATAATTATATGTCAGCATTTACGAGGAAAAGGACAATTCGGGAGCGATCAAATGAAAGACGGCACAGAGAAAAAATGGCGAGGCAGGATAGATTCCTGGATCTATTTGGAAGATTAACTTCTGCTATAGAAAGCAGCATTGCCCAACCGGCAAATAAAAATGATGGCAATTAAAAACACCTATTATAAAAATGTTTACCTTATGATAGAAACTGATTAAAATGTTGTGATATTTTTGTTATTCTATATAATGTGATATTTTTGTTATTCTATATAGGTAATATTAATGTTCGTAAATATATTTTATTTTTTTTGTACTGATTTTATTCTTCATGATAATAATGTTTGTAAATATATTATTTTTTTTTTGTACTGTTTTTATTCTACATAATAATGTTTGTAAATATGTTTTTGTTATACTTTTCCATTAAAATATATTTTTTTATATTCAGCAGTTCTTTATTATGTTGCCAACTGATTAATAGAAGGAGATATGTTTATCTTGATCTAAGGGACGATTTTAATATACTGACTCCCTTTAATGTGATGAAAACAATTCATGTTATACATATTTGCTCGTATAACAGAGTTGAATAAACATTTGCAGATTACTTTCCTTTCAGTAAGGCTGTTTTACAGTTAACAGATAGGTGAATATATCGGCCCTAACTGTATAAACGAGAAAGTCAGGTTACCTGGGTGGCCAAGCATTCTAACATATTGATATAAATGTTTTGAAGAATGTTCAGACAGATGCCTGAAGAATACTTTCTCAGAGCATATAAGAGTTACATAACATCTATTCTGCCCTGAAATTCAAAAGAATGCATCTACTGAATACTTCGTTTTGAGATAAATCGATATTTCAATTCAGTTAGTCATTTTACTTAACAACGTCCATATTTGATAAAGGTTTTGATAGGAGACACAGCTCTCAAAATTCCAGAAATGTCAATGAGCTTATGGTACATAATTTGAATGGAATAAGTTACTTCTGAAGAAATTTGCAGATATGCCCTTTTGAATTAACAGAGCGGTACTCTTGAGCATGGTCTCAATATTTCCGTGAAAATCTAGATCTCATGGAAAGGGTTCAAATAAGGACTACTTATATTCCACCAAACCTTAAGTATTTATCATGTGATGAAATAATGGGCATATTAACTTGATAACGCTGGAAGAAATACGCAAATAAAGTTGACTGAACATAGCCTCCCCCCACAAAACTTTTTCACTAATCATGCATGGAATAATTTGGACCAGAGCACTGGGTGTAAATTTAAGAACAGATTTGACAATTTGTAACTTGTGTATTTAGCAAAAATAGTTCAAATTAATGTGCAGTATTAACGACTTTGAAGCTTAATATCCAACAGTTCAATCATAATTTTTTCAGTGTACTTGAATAATTCTCTTTATTTTAATAATTTTTATTTATCGCAGAACCACATACAACCATTCAAACTAACTTAATTGTAATTGGTTCATTATCCTGAACCTTTTGGCAATAGCTGACTGATTTCCCCTCATGTTGTATGGTATATAATCATTTTCTCCATTTTGAGATCTTTCATCCTCCATTTCCTGATGAAGGTCTATTATATCATCAATTTCATCACCATTGAGTATGCAAATATTATGTAGAATACAGGCAGAAACAACTAATAAACATATCAGGTCCAGCCTTATTAGGGATTTATTCGCGAGTAACCTGGTTTCTGACGGTATGTGGGTTACACTAACCGTGCCGTTTTCACGAGGACGCGGTCAGTAGGGAAAGGTGTTATTGCGTCACAGAATTTACGTCATCGGTAACTGAATTATGTAACCGCAGTAACCCTACAGTTTGTATGGGTTACTGACATTTTTTATTGGCGCTAACAATTCGAAATTTGAAGCGGACGATGGATTTCGAGAATATGGAGGATTGCGAATTAGTAGAAATATCGCTTAATTATAAAGGAGAGGATATTACTGCCGTAGTGGATATAACCACAGCATACATTAACCCAAATATCATCTTCTATCTATATAGCATTTTCGATATGATTGTCTCTCAACATAGCGGCACTTATCAGCATTTCATATAACCACATAGATTTTTTAGGACCATTGGGATAAATAAATCAGAAGAAATCTATATGATATTGTTCCATCAGAATCCGAACTACAATAAAATCCATTATTATTCAATTGTACTGAGCAACTAACCTAAATTTGTTCGCAATCAAAAATGACGTTTGTTGGTCAGTGCTTTCTGTTACAGGTATTCATCTTTACGCATATAATATCAAATAGAGAAGAACTGTATTATGTTCTGTGTTCAACAATGATGTCAGAGTATCTATGTTTGTAAACAAGAGGTTGTTCCTAACCTATGTATGTAACAACATGTTCCAAAATTGTTGAGTGTTTTAATACCTTTTGTCCACAATAATTTGTGCCATCTTATCAAATAAATCCTTTATTGAAGCTTCCTCTTATTCAATAATAAAAGGTTATGGTCCCAGTGCAGAGATTTATAGACAATAAAGTAAATTAGTAAGAATGGCGGAGGAAGACAAAATCTATTACAGAGTCCCTTTGTTTGACGGGGCTAATTTCGATAATTGGAGCTATCGAATGGAAATACACTTGGAGGAACAAAGATTGTTGGAGTTCGTGCAACGACCGAGCATTCCCTTGACTGCGGCTGCAAATGCACCTCAGGAAGAAAAGGTGCCTGTAGCAAAGCAAGAAGAAGTACGAAAACTTAAGGAGAAGAAATGCAAAAGCATTATAGTACACAGGATTGCAGATAGTCATCTGGAGTATGTAAAAGGAAAAGAAACACCGTATGAAATGTGGGAAGTTTTGAAAGAAATTTTTGTTAAGAAAGGTATTGCAAGTCAGTTGTCTTTAAGAAGAAAACTACTCACTATGAAGCATGAACCATCAGAAGAAAATTTAGAAAGGCATTTTCTGAAATTTGATCAGTTAATAAGAGAATTACGTAATGCAGGTGCAAAATTAGAAGAAGCCGATATTGTGAGCCATTTACTGTTGACTCTACCTAGTCCTTCCAAATATGATGTGGTTGTAACAGCCATGGAGACGTTGTCAGTTAATAATCTGACAGTACCCTTTGTAAAGAAACGTCTATTTGAAGAAGAAGCTAAGAATAAAGTTGATCCAGAAAGTTCAGAGGGATCAAGTAGTGCCTTCGTGACAAAAAGGGGATTTAATCGGACAAAAGTGAAATGTTATCAATGTGGCAAAATGGGTCATATTAAAAGATTCTGTAGAGCCAAACCAGAGTTAAAAGAATCAGCAAAAATAGCTGTAAAAGAAGATGCTGATACTGAGTTTTCATTTGTGACAGGTTGGACAGTGAATTCCGGAAAAGACATGGATTCTTGATAGTGGAGCTTCTGAACATATGTCAGGTTCAAGAGGAAGAATGTTTAATATAAGAACACTGAAACAACCAATAGAAATCAAGGTAGCCAAACAAGGTGAAACTCTAGTTGCTCGAGAGATTGGTGACATGAAAATCAAGACCAGTGTAAAAGGGTCCGATCGCGTAATAACGATCAAAAACATTTTAGTTGTGAAAAAGTTGGAAATGAACTTATTGTCAGTACGGAAACTTGAATCACTAGGATTAAAAGTTGTTTTTGAATGTGGTGAAGGCAAAATCTACAAACAAAATCAAGAGATAGCAAGAGCAAGTAGACAAAATAAACTTTATGAACTGAAATATAAACATGTTGAAATGGCATGTGCATGTGTAACATCTAATGAGGATCTCTGGCATAGACGCCTTGGACATGTGAACAATGATTATTTAAAACAAATGACATTGTTAGTGGACGGTATGCCTAAAATTAATAAATCCTGTAGTGAGATATGTGAAACGTGCATTAGTGGAAAGCAGACCAGATTGCCTTTCAATCATACAAGGGCAAGAGCACAAAGACCACTTGAGATGGTGCATTCGGATTTAATGGGACCAATAAATCCGATATCTTATGATGGTAAGCGATATGTTCTCACTATAGTAGATGATTATACTCACTTTGCAGTAGCCTATTGTTTGAAAGAAAAGAATGAAGTGTTTGAATGTCTTAAGAGATATAAAGCTATGGCAGAATCTCATTTTGGTTTAAAGATAAGTAGATTTCGTTGTGACAATGGGGGAGAATACATATCAAAGAATTTGCAGAATTTTTTCAAGGATGAGGGAGTACAAATTGAATACACATGTAGATATTCTCCAAGTCAGAACGGGGTGGCAGAAAGATATTTTAGAACATTATCTGAAAAAGCTAGATGCATGCTGCTAGATTCAAAATTGGATAAGAAATTTTGGACAGAAGCAATTCTGTCGGCAGTGTACATTATAAATCGTTGTCCAACATCAGCTTTGAAAGATGCTGTTCCTGCCACAATATGGTATGGAAAGAAAGCATCAGTTGACAAAGTACGTATTTTTGGTTGTCGGACATTTCTAAAAACTCCGAAGGAACGAATCAAGGATAAATTCGATTCAAGAACTAACAAATGTATTTTTGTAGGATATTGTCCTAATGGATATCGTTTGCTTATTCCAGAGGAAAATAAAATAGTTATAGGAAGAGATGTTGTTTTCGAAGAAGTAGAAGTAAACAGCCAAAACAAAGAGAAAGAACATGAAGAAATACAAGATGTATTTATAGACAACAGAGAAAATGAGGTTGATGAAATATTAACAGGTGAAACAAGGAATGAAGAATCTGAAGAAACCATTACTGAGGAAGAAACAGAAAGTATTCTAGAAGAAACAGAAATTAAAACAGCTTCTGGAAGAAAGGTCAAGGTACCTACATATTTACAAGAATACGAAGTATACAGTGCTTATTGACTTCTTAGCAGTGATTCAGAACCTCAATCTTATGATGAAGCAGTTAATTCAAAGGAATGGAAACAGGCTATAGAAAATGAATTAGACTCACACAGAAGACTAGAAACATGGTCTGAGTCTGAACTTCCTGTGGGTCATCATGCTATAGACACTCGATGGATATTTAAACGGAAGAGTGATGGTCTACCAAAGGCTCGATTGGTAGCCAAAGGTTTCCAAGTACCACCATGTGACAATGTGTTGTATTCGCCCGTGTGTAAAATGAGTACAGTAAGAATTGCATTGTCAATGGCATTACAGCAAAATTGGAAACTGAGTCAAATAGATGTGCCAACCGCCTTCCTCAATGGCATCTTACAAGAAGAGATTTATATAAAACCACCTGAAGGAGTTGAAAATACAGGGAAAGTATTAAGATTGAATCGCTCCTTATATGGTTTAAAAATCTCACCGCAATGCTGGAACAACAGATTTAATCAAGTGATGATTAAAATTGGACTGAAAAGATCAGGTTATGATTTTTGCCTATATTGTGGAAAAGAAATTTTTGTTGTGTTATTTGTTGACGATGCAATAATAACAGGCACCGATGAGCAAGTCAATAGTTTGCTCAAAATCTTGAAAACAGAATTTAAAGCCAAAGATCTTGGTGAAGTTTATTGTTTTCTGTGTATGTCAATAAAGAGAGAGGAAAATAGTATAACAATTAGTCAAGAAAATGTTATAAGTAAGATCCTGGATAAATTTAAGATGGAGAATTGTAAAAAGGTATCCACTCCAATGCAGGCAGGATTTGAAATTGAAGAAGGTGACATTATTTCTGATGTACCTTACAGGCAATTGATTTGTAGTGTAATGTACCTGGCAACAGTTTCAAGACCTGATTTGTCGTTTGCAGTGTCAGTTCTATCTAGAGTTCTGGATAAACCAACCAAGCAGACATGGACAGCTGCAAAACGACTACTCAGGTATTTACAAGAAACCAAAGACTTAAGGCTGAACTACCAAAGGAACTGTGAACAGCTCAAGTTACAGTGCTTTACAGATGCCGACTGGGCAGGAGACAAGACAAGTCGAAAGAGCGTTAGTGGCTATGTCATATTTCTTAATGGAAATCCAATCAGTTGGTCTTCCAAACGACAAAGTTGTGTGGCTCTCTCAACAGCTGAAAGTGAATACGTTGCTGCTTCAATGGCATTGCAAGAGCTGATCAATATCAAGGGTATTATGTCTGAATTCATTAACTGTAAGATTCAAACAATGCTTTATGTAGATAATCAGAGAAAAATATTCCATATGGTGTTGTTTGGATGTTAGCGACTGTAGATCTGTTCCTCAGGTAGCAGGCAGTGTTTATTGCTTCAGCCCAGAAGCGCTTATCTAAGCCTGCTTCGTACAATAAACATCGAGCTTTTTCTATCAAGGTCCTGTTTAATCTTTCTGAACGTCCATTTTGTTCAGGAGTATATGGGTTTGAAGTCTGGTGAATTATACCTCGTTCCTTCAGATAATTTTTGAAAAGTGTATTCATATATTCACCTCCATTATCTGATCTCAAAACCTTGATCTTTCTTTCTGTTTGATTTTCTGTCATCTTTTGGAATTCTTTGAATTTCTCTAGAACTTCGTTCTTTGCTTTGAAAAAATAAACAAAGGACATACGGCTGTAATCATCCTGGAATTCTACATAATACTTGGAGCCTCCTAATGAAATATTTTCCATGTGTCCTGCTAGATCTATATGTATTACATCGAGGAGTCCAGTTGCTCTAGTATTCGAATTTCCAAATGGAAATCGATGTTGTTTTCCTTCACAACATATTTCGCAATTTTCCAGATTAATCTTCACATCTCCTTCGTAATTAATTCCATCTACTATGCCATCTCTCATTTTATTCAAATAGCTTGAATTTATGTGACCTAGCCTTTTGTGCCACAGTTCACCTGATTCTGCTAATCCTGCTAGCGAACATTTATTAGATGTTTGAAGCTTGTAGACACCATTGATTAAATGGGCTTCTGCTACTAGTACCTTTGTTGCATTGAAAATCTTACATTTTTCATTGTGAAACTCAACTGAGTTGCCCTTTTTTAAAAGTTCACTTATTGATAAAAGGTTTGTAGCTAGTTCTGGAACATACTGCACATTCTTTATTTGTATTTCATGCGATTCTTCGCCAGTTCGTGTGAACATGTCAACTTCACCACTTGATTTCACTAGAATTCTTTTATTATCTGCAACCATAATTTCCTTGATTTGAGGATTTCTTTCATTCAATAACCAATCCTGTTTGCAAGTCAAGTGAATACTCGCTCCTGAATCTAAAAACCAATCGTTCTGATTAAATTCTGCGGTGAGAAAAGCAACGTTAAATGCACTCTTCGTTTGCTTTTCTTGACTTCTGTTGTCTTGATTATTTTGGGGGCATTTTGACATAAAATGTCCTGCTTGTTTACATTTAAAACTTATGATCTCCTTCTGTCGCTTGTCATTTCCGTGTTGACTGTCATTTCTGTTTTGGTTGTCATTTCTGCGTTGTGGTTTGTGGTTACCGTGTTTGCTTGCAAATGCTTTGACAGTCGAACTAGTGTTGCCAACCTCTTGCATGTCTAGTAACTTTGAATTGATGACATCTGTGGTAATTTCGATCCCACTATGTTCTATGGCCATCACCATAGGTGCAAACTTTTCTGGTAATCCCGCCAAAAGCAATGATCCTACCAATGACGTATCGAGTTCCATTCCTGTACGGGCAAGTTTCTGGGATGTCTCGATAATTTGCGAGACGTATTCTGACATGGATGAGCATTTTTCTAACCTGATTGATATGAGATGACGAAGAAGGGAAATTTTTCTTGAGAATCCTGTGTCTTCGTAAAGTTGCCTTAATTTGTCCCAAACTTCCTTTGCTGTTTTGGCTTCTTTTACGTGCACGTACAACGAAGGGTCGATGGATAACACGATTCTCGCTTTAGCTTTTTCAGAAACAGCTGTGTCACTGCTAGTTTCTTCTTTTATGCACTTACTAAGTCCTTCTAGTAGGAGAAAATTTTCCATTGCAAATGACCATTCCTGGTAGTTTTCTCTACCTTGCAATTTGGGAATAGTTGCGAGGTAGTTCGCCGCCATTTTTGGACGTTTTCTGAACACTCACCGATTCGCCGACTAGACCTCGAAATTTATTTTCACTGCAGTCTTTTCTGTTTCGCGACGGAACTTCAACACGATCGTTAATTTTTACTCACGAAAACCGTATCTGGGCGCATAACCTGTGAATTTATGGTAGGAAATTGTGAGGAAAATAACAACACATGTAGCCTCGTCGACGCTTGAACAAAAGACTGACTTTATTCAGCCACAGAAAAAAGGGTTGACAAATGTCATGTAGTCACAGAGTAGTGAAGACATATAGATAGTGCTACAGGGGCGAACTTGAAATTTTTCAGTTACAATATTTCAACAATGATGAGGTGAGATGGATTTGTGGAATAAACAAGAAGGAGTTCTATTATAAATTGTATATTCAGTTTAATGTGAAAAAATGGTGACAACAACTGCTACTGCTACTCATAGAATGCAATAACATAGAATGTCAACTTAAACATAGAATAGTAACAAAGAGGGAATCTTTATCTTTAACACTCCCATGAAAGATTTCCCTAATAAAGGATTTTATCCTACTTATTTAAAGTTCATTAAATCAACTATGTTCTTGAAAGTAGAAAAAGGCAAAGCTTTTGTAGAAATATCCGCCAATTGATTCCTACTTTGAACATATTCAATTTCAAGTAAGCCTGTATCATATTTTTCACGTACAAAATGATATCTTAAGTCCACATGTTTAGTACGATGGTGAAACACAGGGTTTTTGATCAGTTTTATCGCACTTTGATTGTCCACGCACAAACTAATCTTACCGACACTTTCTTTCAGTTCAGTCAATAACTGTTTTAGCCACACAGCTTCTTTGCACGCTTCTGAGGCTGCCACATACTCGGCTTCTGTGGTTGAGGTGGTTACATGCCTTTATCGCTGCGACTTCCAGGTGATAACGCTTCCATTCAAAGTGAAGATATATCCAGTAATGGACCTTCGAGTTTCCAGGTCACTGGCAAAGTCCGAATCTGAATAGCCACAAATGTCTGTATTCTCATTTGGACTATACACAATTCCAAGATCAGCTGTCTCTTTGAGGTATCTAACAACTCTCTTTGCTGCATTCCAATGAATTTTTCCATGATTATTCATATATCTACTCAACACATTGGTAACATATGAGATGTCTGGTCGACTTGTGGTGGCAATGAACATCAAGGATCCAACCAGCTCTCTGTAGGGAACCATCTCCTTCATAGGTTGATGTTGTGGATCCGTTAGACACACATTTGGGTCGGCTGGGATCTTCAGTCCAATTGCGTCTGCAAGACCAAAACGTTTTATTACATTGGTAATGAATTTACTCACATTTATTGAAATGCTCGAGTCTTCTTCTTTCTTGATTTCTAGTCCAACAAATGTATCTGGCTTATGATGGGTAATTCTGAATGTCATCTCCAGCAATTTCAGTATTTTTGCAAGAACCAATTTACTTTTTGAAAGTATTAGGCCATCGTCAACATATAGCACAAGAATAACTCGTTCATTGTCCATTTCTCCTACATAAATACACTTGTCTGATTTACATTGTTGAAGACCAATCTCTAGTAAACAATCATTGAATTTCGAGTTCCAGCAGCGTGGAGACTGCTTCAGTCCATAGAGTGATTTTATTAGCTTACACACTACACCTTCTTTAACTTTTATTCCACTTGGGGGATCCATGAATATTTCTGCCTCCAATTCGCTATAGAGAAAGGCAGTCTTCACATCAAACTGTGACGTTTCCATTTTGTGACCAGCTGCAAGGGCCAATAGAAGTCTAATACTATCATACCTAGTAGTTGGAGAGAAGGTTTCTTTGTAGTCTATTCCTTCCAATTGGGAAAAACCTTTTGCACATAGTCTTGCTTTGAATATCATCGGCTTTTCATTTGACGGAGGCTTAATTTTAAAAACCCATTTGGAACCTACAGTTCTTCTATCGTTTGGTAAGCGTACATACTCCCATGTATTGTTCGATTCCAAACTCTCTAGTTCCTCTTGAATTGCTGCTTTCCATTGTTCCTTTTCTTGACTTTCCATCGCTTCTTCATATGAGTTAGGTATATTTACTTCTGTGTAGTTCACTTCATTTACTACGAATTCATCCAGCCTAGCAGGCATTTTGATCATCTCTCTCTTTCGTAGATTATACCTGGTTGGGAACTTCTCTGATTAAATCATTCTCATAGTCTATATTCTGTAAGATACAGTTTTGTCTAAATTCAAAGGATTTATTTTCATTAAAAATGACATGTCGTGATACTTTTATTTTCTTCGTATTATAAAGTCTGTAATTTGTAGATATTCCATCGTAACCTACAAGAATAAATTTCTCACTCTTTTTGTCCAGTTTTCTTCTTGAGTTTTCATCAATCAACAGATAGTGTTTGGGAAACTTAAAATCCCCATTTGAATCAAAATTGAATTATTGAAACCTGGCCTTACTCAAAAATGATTTGGTATTTTTATTTCTTTTTGTTTTTTGTTACGTACTCGCGGAGCACCTGTCCAAATCTAGGGGCAACTGCTCGAGTTCGCGGGGGACAAAATGTGTGTAAAATGTGCGCAAGCAGTAACATACTGACTTTCCTGGCGAACATATCGTGTTTATTATTCATTTTACTCAAGTGAATTTGGGGAATTTTATTCGAGAATTTAATTTAATTTTTGCTGCAAGTGTTTGGTTCGATTATTAGAAATTCAGTGCACTGAAGATAGAAAACTTCAATCGAAGGCAGTTTCAAGAACTGAAGATCAGTACATCACGAATTCACAGACATTGAAGTGTGTTCAGGTAAGCAGTTGTCGCCCATTACTCTCCGACTTTGATTGGATAAGTGCTACCGTTCATTCAAAATTAATAATTAATAATTTTATACCAGCAATTCTTTCCTACATTTACATTGGTCCTTCGTTAGCCGCATTATTACTTCAATTTTTTCTTAGAATAATTAATTTTCATTTTTGAGTTTGGCCATTTACTTTTTTTTGAATTTTCATTTTCAGTGCGAATTACACATTTCATATTTCAGCCGCCTGAAAAACCGGTTTCTGCGATCCGCGGTTATTTATTTTCTTCGGTCAAGGTCAACCACATTCTCGGAGAAACGATAATTGATTAATTTCTTTCTCTAAAATATTTCTGATTCGATTTTAAGTTGATACTTTTATCGTTCATTTTTTCAACGCTACATAATATTGGGCTGCATTTTCTTTCTCATTCTCATTACTACGAATTTGATTTTTCTTTACTTCGAACTACGTTTATTATTCACTACAATAATTTCTCGTCGTTGTATTCTGCCATTGGAAGTTGTTTTGATGGTCTAGGTACAGGGTGCATTGTTTTTGGCGCTCTAGTTCCTCGGAACTGAGTGCTTATCAATTTGCCCAAATGTCTGTAATTTTCGAATATTTCGATGAAAATGGTCTTAAACGATTTGGTTCGACTCACCGATCAAGAATCCGTGGTCGAAATTCATTCTGTCCGGCCGGTCCGGCCGGCCGTAGGCACGATAACTCTCGAACGGAATGAGCTAGAGAGTTGAAATTTTCAGAGTAGGTTTGGGGGATAAATATCTCGGCTAAGTTCGTTATTGGGCAAAATCGGACAGATTGTTTCGGAGTAACAAAAAAAAAATTTTTTTTTTACGGAACAAATTCCAAATTAAATTTTTTTTAATAAAGAGTTTTATCATAAGAATTCAATCATATCATTTTCAACTCTAACAAGCTAATACTTTCGGAGATATGATTTTTCAAAATTTCAATAATAAATCGTATTTCAACGTTGTCACAGAATGATATTATTATTTATTCTATGTATGAATATGAATTGTCATAATGTCAAATGATGATCTAATCAATCGAAGAATTGTGAGCGAAGTGAGAAAAATCTCAGTTGTTTGCTCCGAAATTAGTTTTTCTCAGAAAATTCTTACATTTCGGAACTGAAGATGAAGTAAGAGATTAGTGAGTGAAGTAGAGAGTAGTGAGACTGCTTTTCATCCATAGACATAGATATAACTCTCGAACGGAATGAGGTAGGTAGTTGAAATTTTCAGAGTAGTTTAGGGAGATGAATATCTCGGTTAAGTTCGTTATTGGGCAAAATTGGCCAGATTTAATAAGATTTCTTCCATGGTGCTTTTCTCATTCTCATGATTGCTCATTTAATCTTGATGAATAAACTATTATTTGAATTGAATTTCCTTTAGGATGCAGTTCTATTATATGAATACATTGATATAGTTCCCAACTCTGAGAAACCAATACTTTCGGAGATATAATTTGTCTGTTTGAACTAGAGCGCCAGAAAGCTCCTGTCCACAGGGCTTGAACCCATTTTTTTTTTTTTTACGATACGTTCTGCGAGTTCACTTTGGTTTTGTTGACATATAAATATTAAAGAATCGAACTGATTTTTGATAACCGTGTTTATTCTTTTTGATATATGATAATAATCCGATCAATCAGTTTCCATATTATCTCACTATGTCTAGCAAGTTGAATAAAACCAATCTTTTGTTACAAACTGCCTACTCGCGTTTGAAGGAAACTCATCAAATAGGAATTGAGGCAACAACAAATGATACTCATTAATCTCAGTTTTTGGCTCGAGCGGAGGAAGTAGAAAGAATCTATGAAGAGTTTCGAACATCTCACAACACTCTTATTGGTTTAATTTCAGATGAGGAATTTTCAGAATATGATAATATTAGAATTCGGGCTGATCAGGCCTATTATGCCATCAAATCAATAAAAAACGATTTTTGCGCGTATGTTCTGGGGAACATACGCGTTATAGTTTTGCCCAATGAAATTTAATTCTGTGGTGCCGTCCGGCCGTCCGTTGCCACGATAATTTGAGAACGAAAAGAGCTAGCGACTTGAAATTTTCAGGGTGGGTGGCGCATCGTAATACGACGGATAAGTTCGTTAATGGGCATAATCGGCCCAGTGGTTTCCGAGTAATAATTTTGTTTTCAACCAAAATAAATCCGATCGAATTTAAACTTGGTGAATAGTTGTAGAATATAGACCTAAGCACGTTTGTGAAATTTTGTGAGAATCGTATTGCTAGAAAATTATTAAAAAATTATTAAAAAATATTTTTGTTGTCACGATAACCTGAGAACGGAAGGAGATAGCGGCTTGAAAATTTCAGGTTAGGTTGTGCATCTGAATGCGACATTTGAGTTTGTTTATGAGCATAATCGTCCAAACGGTTTTAGAGTTATAGCCATCTAAAATTTTCGTCGTATGATATGTTGTCTATGGTCGTATTTTTGCGAGAACCTTCAGTTCAAAAATAAAAATATGAATGTCATGATGACATATCTTTTACGCGTATGTTATGGGAAAATCGTATTATGTATCTCATCACAAATCTATGGGAGATGATAGCCCTACATCGCATGCGCCCCGTTTTAACCTCAACATCGAATCTGTCTCTGATCTGAATGTGATCAAAACACAAATACAAAACGTAAACAAAATATTCTCAATCCACGAAGTACGAACGAGTATTCCTTCTGTTGAAAATAATCGAGATTACCTTGTATTTGAAGATTGGAGGAATCTAGAAATATTGTTTACGTATGTGAAAGAAATTCCAAATTATGGAGAACTGTGGAAAAGTTGTTCAGAAAGAAGATATCTGGTATATGTCCTTCAGGATTTCTGGCTAAAAATCAGCAGTAAGTAATAGAAGTGAATTGAATGAATTACTTTACTCAGAGAAATCCAAGTCTTAATATTTTCTTTCAGGTTGAAATGAATTAAGGTCCAGTTGACGTAGAGCAAAAAAGTAATGCTTTTCGACAAATAGAATGCATGAGTTACTCTTGGAGTTACTGCAGATAGAATTCTTAAAAACAAGGTATATGGAACTTAGTCGATTGAATATTTGTGAAGATTAAGTATACCTCATGAGAAAATTTAATATTGATAAGAGGCAACCAAGATGACATGAACACTAATGGCGTATTCCATTGGTAGAACTCGTGCGCACTGAGTGCATGAATCGTATTCCATTGGGGAATTTCGTCAAGCATTTTGACACATTTAGACGTCCAGTGCAACATTTTTTGCACTCAGTGCGTGCTCAGTGCAGCACTGGTGCTGCCAATGGAATACGCCATAAAATTTCTGCACCTACCCTATTATTCAGATTTGGCCCTTAGCTACTTTTACCTGTTTACACATAACATTTGCATAATACTATTGCACAAAAAAAAACAGTTGAATTACGCTTAGACCAGTGAATTTTGAACACTTTTCTGTTTTCCTGATATCATGGGTCTCTTACGATCCATCATCAGGGTGTGTGGATGCCAGCGTGTACCTATATAATAGGAATCTTAACAAAACATTTTAATTTTTCTAATTGCAGAATATTTTAAAATATGGGAGTAGAAGGTGATGCAATATAACATGTGTGTAGGTATGTGCGATTGGCTCAGTGGTAGAGTAATTGACTTGGGAGCGGAAGCCCCAAGTTCAATTCAGAGGCTAGGAAAGAAATTTTCTAGTCACGGTAATCGCCACCATTCGCTGTTGGGTCAAAAATTAACAGTGCTGTGCCTAAGGTGGCGTAAGGACACAGTGACAAAGCCTACACAGAACACAACTGCTTCTCCTAACTCAGGGCAAGCTCTTAGAGCTTATGAGGGGTCTCCTTGTGGAAGACCCAGGAGGATCAGTATAATAATAATAATATATTATGTATATTGTTTTCCCGTGGAACTTCAGGTATATGTTTCTTAAATGCTTGTTGCTTAGCATGCTTAACAATGAATACCTCTGAAGAACAGATTTTACTAATATTATAATAGAATGGCTTGATAATTCAACGCTAACTTTGAAAATGATGTATCCTAGTGTTGCGGAGGAAAATCCAAGTATATTTTACAACGAGAAGTAGTATATAAGGAAATGGAGAAAGTCAGTTATCATATTTTAATAATAATCTATATACAAGTATTTATCCTCCCTGCAATGTTTCACGAATCCTCCATGATTATGTGGGCAGCAGTGGTCCAAACTCGAAAAAATGCATTGCATGCTGCTTGATGTAGAATTGAATTTTCAAAATGAATGTTATTCTTGATCTCTCTTGAAGTAAATAATCGAATATGTTAATAGAGTTTTATTCGAAATTATTTCCTTTGTTTGTATTACGGCTTCAGTGAGGTATAAAATTTTTTTGTTCACTGAGGGCTGATATATTTTACGACCTGTAAACTGTCAAGTAGCCTTACCGAAAGGAAAGTAATCTGTAAATGTTCACTTTAAAGGGGATCAGTAAATTCAACGAGCACATAGTTGACGAATACTTTACGGAGAGGTTGAATAAATCGGCCCTTAGTAGATAGTATAAAACAATATATAGATTGGTATCTAAATAAATGAATCTTATTTTCACAATAACTCTTTTCCCCTAACCCATGAAAACAAATTTTCACAGACAATTTACATGAATCATTAGCTTCAAACGTTCATTATCTTGAAATACAAATGAATAAGTGGAAATTTAATTTTAATATTTCAATATTGAATGGAATATTTAGAGTTTATCTATAATTTCAGATATCTCATCTCATCAACGATTGACAAAAGTATTGAAATTGATTATGCATTAAACGATGTGTTCAAATGTCAAATTATTACCATATTCCATATCGACAGACATTCTTGTAATGATTATGAAGAATTAAAAAGGTTTTTTTATTAAATATTTAAAACTGTAATTAGTTCTTTGAAATACCATTGAATGAAGAAATTCTTGTAAGTTAACAAAATATCTTTATTTGAACAATAAAAATGCATCATTTTATTAAAATGATAGTTTGACTATCCAATAATTGCTTATTTTCTTTATAATATTTTTGCTGTAAGTCAGTATAGCTTAGAACTTTCAAAGTAACGTCCAACAATATTAATTTAAATGATATTATAAATAAAAAAACAATATACCTACTTCAACAATGTTTCTTGAATTATAGACTTTACAGAATAAAATAGGTAGGTATACTTCTAATAGCGTAGAACTTTCAAAGTAACGTCCAACAATATTAATTTAAATGATATTATAAATAAAAAAAAAATTGGTTCAAGCACTGACGTGAAGTCAGGAGCTTTTGCGCGTATGTTCTATTGTCCATACTCCTGTAATGAACACTCTTCTTAATCGAATTTACCATGATGAATTCTATTGTCCATTCTCCTGTATTGTTTTATGAATATTTCCGAAACCGATCACTCGATCTATATGAAATTTAGCATCAAATTGTAGAATCGTGACCTTTATAAGCATGTGAATTTTGTATTGACCAGATTACCGCAAAGTGTAAAAAAAAAAATTGGTTCAAGCACTGACGTGAAGTCAGAAGCTTTTGCGCGTATGTTCTATTGTCCATTCTTCTGTATTGGACACCCTTAATCGAATTTACCATGGTTAATTAAGTTGTCCATTCTCCTGTATTGGACACTTAATTCGAATTTACCATGGTAAATTCGAATTAAGTGTCCAATACAGGAGAATGGACAACTTAATTAACCATGGTAAATTCGATTAAGGGTGTCCAATACAGAAGAATGGACAATAGAACATACGCGCAAAAGCTTCTGACTTCACGTCAGTGCTTGAACCAATTTTTTATTGAAGGATTCTTCTTCAAATTCGATGAATACTTCATCTCTTTCTACTTCACAACCTATAAAGACTTCTGTCAGAATTCCAAAGCTCAATATTCCCACATTTTCGGGTAATTATCGAGATTGGCCTAGTTTTTTTGAGTTATTCAATAGTATAATTCATAATAATTCCGACTTGCCAGATGTAGAAAAATTCCGTTTCCTTCTTACCTCGATTAATCAAGAACCTTTGGCTCTAGTTAAAGGCATTCCACTTACTGGAGCAAATTATCAAGTTGCTTATGCTATTTTAGAAAAGAGATACCAAAATAAAAGAATACTTGCTACACAATATTATAATGATATTTTCAATGCATCATGTGTGCAGAAACCAACTGCAACTAATTTAAGACGTTTATTGAACGTTTTCACAGAAAATGTTTCTGCTTTGCGTGTTCTTGATTTTCAAGTGGACCAGTGGGACTTTTTGTTGTTCAATATGCTTCTCAATAAATTAGACATTAAAACACGTACAGATTTCGAATTGGAAAATAGCATAAATCACGACATTCCTACTTATAGACAATTGGTTTCATTTCTAGAAAGACAATGTACTGCTATAGAATCGGTACAATTTGGTTATTCTCATTCTGTCGTCGCAACCGAGAATATTCGATAACAATCTTCTCAACTTTCTAAGAGAAAACCAGTCACCTCTAGCTTTATTACTGCCGATTCGCATGTCACGCAGGCGAGCCAAAGTGAAAAATGCGTTTTGTGTTCTTTCGCGCATCCTATATATAGATGTCAAACATTTCTGGCAAAAATGCCACACGAACGATTTTCATTAGCCAAGCGGCATAAGTTATGTGTTAACTGTTTGATCTCACCTCATTCAATAAGAAATTGTAGTTCAACTCATAAATGTAAAATTTGCAAATCACCTCATCATACAACTTTGCATTTTGATCAATCCTCAAATAAAACGACTTCATTTAATCAATCGTCAGTATCGCCATCGACCTCTAACCAATCACTCTCTACTGGTTTTGATACGAATCAGTCAACTCAAACTACTACTCTTCCGACATCGCTCATTAGTACCAACTCTTTAACACAGTCAACTATTTTGCTATCTACCTGTGTGGTGCATGTTCAGGATTTTAGTGGGCATTTTCAGAAAATTCGTGTACTATTGGACACTGGCTCCATGGCCAACTTCATTTCTGATACTTGTGTTCAACGTTTAGGACTTTCTCGCAAAAAATTATCTATACCTGTTGAAGGTCTTAATGGAATGTCGACGTTTACAACGCGTGGAAAAACTTCATGCTTAATGAAGCCTTGTGATCGTGATGGCCCGACGTTCAGTTTCGAAGCCATTATAATCAATAAGGTCTGTTCAATTCAACCAAAAATCAATATTAATCCTCAAGAGTTGACTCATATTCGCGATTTAAAGTTGGCAGACCAAAAATTCTTTCAGCCTGGTCCGATAGACATGCTCATAGGTGCCGAATTAGTACCTTTCTTCTTTAAATCGGGCAGAATTTATGGTAGACCCAATCAACCGGTAGCCTTGGAGACTATCTTTGGATATGTTCTACAAGGACGTGTCTGTACTTCATTACCGACTTGTCATTTGACGTCATTACATACATCTACGGAATCGAATTTACATCTTCTTCTGCAAAAATTTTGGGAAGTCGAACATATTCCTAAATCTAATATTTTATCTCAGGAAGACCAAAGTTGTGAGGAGATCTACTCGGCTTTGACGTTTCGAGAATCAACAGGCAGATTTTCAGTGCCACTTCCGTTTCGACAGACTAATCCAGTTTTTTTTGATACGTATTCTCGTGCATATCGACGGTTTTGCATGCTTGAAAATCGTTTCGGCAAAAATCCTATCTTGAAGGAAAAATATGTTGAATTCATCAATGATTATATTGACCGTCGGCATATGATTCCAGTTCCTATGGAAAATTTTGAAGCATCTGCTTCTTATTATATCCCTCATCATGCAGTGTTTAAAGAACAAATTATGAATTCTTCTACTGTTTCCAAAATTCGCGTTGTGTTTGACGCTAGTTTGCGTGATATTCAAGGTGTTTCTCTTAATGACACATTGTATACTGATCCTAAATTACAGAAAGATATTGCGTCTCTCTTGCTAAATTTCCGATTTTTTCGTTATTGTTTCACATGTGATATAAAGCAAATGTATCGACAAATCAATGTCAACAAGGAATATTGGCCTTACCAAAAAATTATATGGAGATCGGATCCATCTGAACCTCTCCAAGAGTATTTTTTATGTACCGTTACTTATGGTGTTTCTGCAGCGCCTTACCTAGCACTGAGGACTTTACAAGAATTAGCCAATTCTGAAGGTTCAAACTTTCCTGAAGCAGCCAGAGCTTTGAAACGACATTTTTATATTGACGACGGTCTCTTAGGTAGTGAATCCCTGTTATCAGCACGATCTCTTCAGTTAGAACTCATAGAACTTTTGAAGCGGGGTGGCTTTGAATTGGGCAAGTGGGCCAGCAATCATCCTAGCCTTCTTCAAGATTTTGAGTCTGATGTTTTGACGTCCTGTTCATTTGACAAAGATGAACCTTCATTCATTAAGGTGTTGGGTCTTAAATGGAATCCAACAACTGACTTCTTTTCTTATTCCTATGAACCCTTAAATAATATATCTACTAAACGTACCATTCTTTCGGATATAAGTCGAATTTTTGATCCCCTTGGATTTATTTCACCATGCCTTCTACTTGCAAAACGTCTTATGCAGCAGTTATGGCAATCCAATATATCTTGAGATGAAGATCTCCCTGAACATATACAGCAAGTATGGCATCAATTTAAAGGACAAATGCCTGGCCTGTCTAATATTCAGATACCTCGACACTTGGGGTTTGATATCTCTTCTGCGGTAGAAATTCACGGATTTTGTGATGCTTCAGAGGTGAGTTACGCTGCCGTAATCTACTTCAGATTTGAAAATTCCGGCAACTTCAGGACTGTTCTTACTTGCGCTAAGTGTAGAGTTTCTCCTTTAAAAACGCAATCGATTCCGAGGTTAGAACTTTTAGCAGCAGTGTTGCTCGCCGATCTTGTAACATTCGTAAAAGAAAGCTTTTTGGATATTTTTAATTTCTCCAATCTATACGTTTGGTCAGACTCTAAAATTGTCCTTACTTGGATTAGTTCGTCTCCGCATAAATGGAAAACATTCGTTGCTAATCGCGTTCGATATGTTCAAGACCTGATACCAATTTCTTCGTGGCATTATGTGCCTTCACACCAAAATCCAGCCGATTGCGCTAGTCGTGGTTTGACACCAACGCAACTTCTGGATTTTTCGCCATGGTGGCATGGTCCGGAATTCCTTTTAAAATCGAAGGAACATTGGCCTTCTCAAGATGATGTATCATCTTCAAACACCAGTGGAATATTGAAAGAAAAATCGTCAACTGTTTTATTACTTCTTCCCGATAGTTCGGAAAACTTTGTCCTTGTTCTGCTTTCAAAATTTTCCTCTCTGCCAAGGATTCAGAGAATTATGGCTTATGTTTTGAGATTTTTATTCAACACTCAAAAGAAGATTAATAATCATTCTTCAACTTTTCTCATCACTCCGTTAGAAAGTGACTGCGCAATGAAACACATTATTAAGGTGGTACAAAACGATTAATTTTCTGATATTTCTGCCAAAATCAAACAGAACTTTCTCCTGCCTAAACCGATTCGCAAACTTGCACCTTTCATTGATGAATGTGGTCTCTTGAGAGTGGGTGGTCGATTGCGGAGATCTCAGTTATCTTTTGACGTTAAAAACCCCCTGCTCTTGCCTAAAAATCACCGTTTAACTGATTTAATCATCGAGTGGACTCACCATACACATCTACATCCTGGTTTGAAGGCCACGCATTATTTATTACTACAGAACTTTTGAGTTCTTTCTCCTAGAAGTGCCATTTATCGCTGTTTGTCTAAGTGTATTCGCTGTTTTCGTTGCAAACCTAAATCATATAACCCATTCATGGCTGACTTGCCAAGTGTCCGAGTTACACCTTTGCGTGCGTTTCTGTCCGTATGTGTGGATTTTGCAGGACCTTTTTCTTTACTTATGAACAAACATAGGGGTGCAAAGACATACAAAGGTTATGTTTGTGTTTTTGTCTGCACTAGAACCAAGGCAATTCACTTAGAACTGACCTCTGAACTTAGCACCGATTCATTTCTAGCGGCCTTCCGCAGGTTCATCTCTCGTCGTGGAAAATGTTCCATAATCAGAAGCGATCAAGGTACAAATTTTAAAGGAGCCAACAACGAACTCCTCAAATTGGCAAAAATTACTGCTGAAAAACTTTCAATTAATTGGGAATTCAATCCGCCGGGTGCGCCTCATTTTAACGGCTTAGCAGAAGCCGGCGTAAAGTCATTTCAAAATCATTTTTATCGTGTTTTAGGTACACAGATCCTAACTTTCGAAGAATTTTATACCCTTATCACTCAGATAGAGGCTGTCTTAAATTCTCGCCCTCTATGTACAATTAGTTCTGATCCGAATGACCTACAAGCTTTAACACCGGGTCATTTCTTGATTTTCGAGCCATTAGTAAGTTCAGTTCCCGAACCCGATCTTTGCTCCGTACCCGTAAACCGGTTAAACCGATGGCAATTGATTCAACGTATTCAAACAGATTTTTGGAAAAGGTGGTCAGGAGAGTATATTCATTCTCTTCAAGAACGTTCAAAATGGTGTGATTCCACACCATCGCTTAGTGAAGGTTCACTTGTTTTGATCAAAGATGAACAAAAAACCCCGCTTCGCTGGCCACTAGCCAGAATAATAAAATTGCATTGTGGCACTGATGGTGTTGCACGTGTGGTGACCCTCAGGACGGCTGCCAATGGTACTTTACAGCGTCCGGTAGTAAAAGTGTGTCCTTTACCTACTCGTTAATTCGTTCCTTCTTTCTGGAGTACGGCAAATTTATTTTCTTTATGTTTTTTTTTCTTCTAATTTTCGTGTGCGCTTAGGTTCAAAAACGTTCGTTTTGGTGGGGGAGAATGTTTGGGAAACTTAAAATCCTCATTTGAATCAAAATTGAATTATTGAAACCTGGCCTTACTCAAAAATGATTTGGTATTTTTATTTCTTTGTGTTTTTTGTTACGTACTTGCGGAGCACCTGTCGAAATCTAGGGGCAACTGCTCGAGTTCGCGGGAGACAAAATGTGTGTAAAATGTGCGCAAGCAGTAACATACTGACTTTCCTGGCGAACATATCGTGTTTATTATTCATTTTACTCAAGTGAATTTGGGGAATTTTATTCGAGAATTTAATTTAATTTTTGCTGCAAGTGTTTGGTTCGATTATTAGAAATTCAGTGCACTGAAGATAGAAAACTTCAATCGAAGGCAGTTTCAAGAACTGAAGATCAGTACATCACGAATTCACAGACATTGAAGTGTGTTCAGGTAAGCAGTTGTCGCCCATTACTCTCCGACTTTGATTGGATAAGTACTACCGTTCATTCAAAATTAATAATTAATAATTTTATACCAGCAATTCTTTCCTACATTTACAGATAGGCTTCAGAGCCAAAAACTCTCAGGTGATTAAGTACTGGCTTCTTACCTGTTACAATTCAAATGGGGTTTTACCTTCACTGTTGGGTGTTCTATTCCTCAAATAAACTGCTGTGTTAACAGCTTCTGCCCATAATTGTTTAGGTAAATCTTTTGTGAACAAAAGAGCCCTGGCACTTTCAACGATGGTTCTGTTTTGTCTCTCGCATTTGCCGTTCTGATGAGGACTGTATATTCCTGTATGTTCAATTACGATACCTTTGGAGTGAAACTATTCTGTTAATCTTTTATTTACAAATTCGGTACCATTATCTGTTCGAACCGCCTTTACCTTGTGATTAAACTTCTTTTCGCACATTTCGATGTATTCCCGAAAACGATCGTAAACATCAGACTTATGTTTGATAAATCTAACCTCACAATATCCTGTTCTGTCATCCTTGAATAAAACGAAGTACATCGCGCCGCCTATCGATTCTGTGCTCATAGGTCCACAAACGTCACTGTAGATCAAATCGCCAGGGGGTCTATTCTCGACCATTCGCAATGTGCACAATCGTTCGCATCTGCCACCTTTGCGAGTGATATGGGTCTGTTGGTATTCTTGACCGTGCGCACAGCGTGCGAACGTTCGTATATTACAACGAGTGGGTTTCGGCACTCGCAGAAGGTTTGCGACGGCCGCAACCATAGACTTGAACAAAAATCGGGAATTCTATGGCCATTTCTAAATTTGAAATCTTGTATATCTTGTCTTCTTGTCTATGAAATCAACTGTAATCTACATTCAAGTTTGATTTGTTGTGAATATTGTGTTGTGAGAAGAAGGGTGAAGAATTTAGAAATGGACGATTTGCAATACTTAGCCAATTTGGAATCACTGGAAATCGCTGAACAACCCATTGAAAGAAGAAATCATTTTAAGAATATTGATCCTTTCACAGTATTAAGTGATCATCAGTTTTTACAAATTTATCGGCTATCGAAGGACCTCTGCAGATTTTTGATAGAGACATTAAGCCCTTTTATGCGTGCCCAGAAAAGATCTACTGATCTAGATATAACCACCAGAGTGAGTTGAACTCGTTCTTTACATAGTATGTATTATTCTGAATATTAATTTTACAGGTGTTGCTAGCTTTGCGTTTCTTTGCGTCCGGAAGTTATCAAATGGATATTGGGAGGAATTTATTTATGTCGGTGTCGCAATCCTCTGTATCGAGGTCAATAGAAGAAGTGAGCATTGCTCTGAATGAACCCCAAATTTTCAATAGATGGGTTCATTTTCCAAGAAATATTGAGGAACTCAATATAGTAAGACTGGGGTATGTATTCATTTAAATTCCAAATATTTTTGTGATAACCATGATTGTTTGTCAGAGTAACCAATGATAATAATCTTTCAGATTCTATGAAAAATTTAATTTTCCCGGAGTTGTTGGCTGTGTAGATTGTACACATGTAGCCATTTTTCCACCGAAGATTGAAGATGACCAAAGCCCAGAGCATGTTTATGTCAATCGAAAAGGATATCATTCGATCAATGTCCAACTGGTTAGTACATACTTGAAAAACTCAATACTCTATATTTTGACTTTCATTATTATTATTTTCAGATATGTGATAGTACGTTGAGAATAACAAATGTGAATGCCCGATACCCAGGGAGCACACATGATGCATTCATTTGGGCCAATTCTAATATTTTAAATGTACTCACAAACTTACATGACAGAGGACATAGAAGTTACTATCTTTTGGGTAAAAAAATATTCATTGGATTAAAATTCTTTATAAATAATAATAATTTATTCAATATTCCTTACTTTTTACAGTTTTACAAATTTGTTGCATTATTTTATAATATATTAATTCAAACCACATTTAAGGACCTATATATATATATATTTAATGCATTTTTTTTTCTATTAGGTGATTCCGGATATCCGCTTAGACCGTGGCTTTTGACACCACTGGAAGCAGAACCTATCACGAATACCCCTGAATTTAACTTCAATATGGCGCATAAGAAAACTAGAGGTGTAATTGAGAGATGCAATGGCATTCTTAAGATGAGATTTAGGTGTCTCCTCAAGCATCGATCATTGCATTATAAACCTGCTGTAGCATGTAGAATAATTAATGCCTGTGTTGTTATACACAATATGTGCATCGAATATAATACTCCAATGCCAGAGGTGGAGGACGGTATTGACTTGGGAATGATTTCAACCGAAAATTATGATAATAACGTCCAAAATACAGTAGCTAGAGTGAATCCCGGACTTGCTGCAGGAAGAAATGTTAGAACAAACTTAATTAATACAATTTATAGGAATACCTAGCCTGGATTGCTATGATCTCATTTATTTAAATTCACATATCTAAATATTTTAATATGAATAAAACTCATAATAATTAAATGTCTTTCTTTTATAGATATTTTACAGAGTTTGGGAGAGAAAACCCAGAAAGAAACCATTTAATAATAGAAATTGTCTTTGTTCATTTGGAATAACTTTATTAACTATTATTATTATTCAGATCCACTAGGAAATATTGTTTTATCTTTCGCCATCTGCTGGAGAGCTGAAGCTGCCCTTTCCTTCGCAGCCGCAGATCTCTCCTTAGCTGCTGCTATCCTCTCCTGGGCTGCTGTCGTTCTCTCAAGCATTTCAATTTTTTTCTGATAATAATCAGCCTTCAACTGATTTTTTTTTTGAAGTGTTGATTTATATTCCTCTGCTGCCTCTGCCGTATACCGAAGAGATTTTCTTGGTGACTTCGGAAATTTGGCCTTTATAGAACTATTACTGGATGAATTTGAAGTGTCCATCCTGCGACCAACATAATTGTGTTCATCCTGAACAAGTGATATTTCATCAGGTCTCGTTGTTGTTTCAATAAGCTGTATTTCCACCATATCAGTACTTGGCCCAGGAGTTGAGTCTTCTTCAAAACTAAAAGATGAATCGGACTCTTTTATTTGTGTATGGCCTTCGATTGATATCAAGTTTATAGTTTCAAGAACTTCTTTGTCAAATGCACCAATTTGACTTTCCTGATATGGACCTCCACCAGTACCACTTTGATGGGCCATAGCCTTGCTACATTTTTGTTTCGTCCTGGAACGAATGTCCTGCCAAGTCTGTAACAATTAATATTATTTTATTGTTGAGGTCGTTCATATATCGTTTCCAAAAAAATAAATTTTGCACCTGACAAAAGTACTGTAAAATTTTCAATGCAGAGGCAATTTCAATAATTAACGTAAAGTACCTCCCAAAATATCCTTTAATCAATATTTATTTTACCTTTCTCCAACACTTCCAATCCTTATTTGCACCGCCTCCACAACTATTCAAAATGTTTGTTATCTCACACCACAGTTTTTGTGCTTCCTTCATGGAAAAATTATTTGAAAATTTTCCCGAAAGTAGATCTGGGTGCTTCTTCATAAACTCCAGCAATAATTTCTTCTGCTCCGGCGATGCATTTGGGTTTCTATTGCTATTTTTATTTTCCATAATAACAACAATCCAAAACACAATTCCAAACTAATGACACACACAACGAACGAAATAAAATTAGTTAATAATAATAACTTAGCGAACCTTTCAAAATTCGCGCTGGGAATGTAAACCGTTAAATTTAATTCTGAACATAGAAGACTATTAAAGAATAGGAAATAGAACAAGAAGAAGTCCCTTTTGAACTACCATTCCCATTATTTGCAATGTTGCCAGGTATATTTGCAGCTGCGAATGATACCGTTCGCATGGGATTGCGAAGGGTTGTCAAGAATACCATTTTTCGAACGTATGCGCAAATCGACCATTCGCAGCCATGCGTATGCGTGTAGTTGCGAATGATGTCGAGAATAGACCCCCAGGCCTAATGTCTCGAGTGACAGTTGGCGCGAATTTCAATTTGTGCTGTTTGGCGTACACGCACGCTTCGCAGAAAAAGTCTTCACTTTGCGTTAATTTCACATTTTCAAATGTATCACTTGAAAGTAACTGTTTCAATGATTTTATGCTCAAATGTCCAAGTCTTTCGTGCCATTCTTTCAATGTCCCGGTAGTCACTGAATTCACTTCGTCACTAGCTGTTTTCACTCGGATCAATAACTTGTACAGATTGTTTTCATCGCGGATAGCAAGTCCCACTGTTTGATCATCTTTCATTATTGTTGCTTTCGTGTCACGTTTGCTGATTGAGAACCCCTTATTGGTAATAACACCTTCGGAGAATAAGTTTCTTCGTAGACCTGGAATATACCACACTCCTTCAAGACATCCACTGTACCATTTTTCGTTAACCCACTTATCAATATTGATAGTTCCAATCCCTTTGACTTGAAGCGTTTCGTTGTTCCCAAGCCTAACAGTAGTACCATTGGTTTCTTTGAATGCAGCAAAGAACTCTCTGTTGGGAGTCATATGACGTGAAGCTCCACTATCTAATATCCATGTAGATTCGTTATTCATGATCAGTGCTTCCACTTCTTCATTATTTTCTGTAATGGAGGCACTTCCGTGAGGATTTGCCTTGTGTAGTTCTGTCTTTGATTTCGCTTTCTTCGGAGCATGACAATCTCTGGCAAAATGTCCCTTTTTATTGCAGTTGAAGCATCTGACTGCAGAATTTTTCTTCGATACATTGTTCTTACTCTTAGTAAATAAAGCATTTTCCTCTGTTTCTCTACAGGTTAAACTTGACTCTTCATCAATTAGTCTTGCCGTCAAATTAGCTAGCGTTTGCCTAGGTGCTTCCATCGACAGCCAAGCTTGTCGAAAAGTGCTGAACTTTGAGGGCAATGAGGACAGAATTTTCGTTACAACAGCTGTCTCACTTATCGAATCCCCAGAATTCTTTATTTGTTGAGCCATACTTTCGACTTTCTAAATAAACTGGGCAACTGAATCTGTGGGTTCCATTTTATAATTATAAAATTTTTCATGAACCATTATTTTCTTTGTTTCAGATTTTTGCTCATATATAGCGTCCAATTTATCAAATACCTGTTTAGATGTTTGTCAATTTTCAATTAGGCATATCTGCTTTAGATCCAGAGCAGACGTGATCACACACATTGCTGTAGCGTCGTCCCTGTTCCATTTTTCCAGTTTTTCAGCATCAGTATTTGGCTTCGGTGTTACTTGTGTTATGAATAGAGAATTAATGTTTAGTTAAGACCATTTAAAATAAGAATATGAACTGTTGTATGGGCAACCAATGTTGGTGATGTCATGTCAAGCATCCCGCCAAGACATTGGAAGTTAGCATTGCAACAAGCATGTAGTTGAGCTACGAGTTTAACCAATAATAATAATAAATACGTTGTATCTACATTGGCCATTTTATTAATAAGCTACCAACAACATATAAAACATGGTGTCAGGTTTAACAGTATAGTGGCAGCCGTAAGAGGAAAGAATTTGGAGTCTTGTCCTTAGTATAGAAAAGTGAGGTTATAAATTGAAAAGCCGCCCAAAAATGGAAGGTACGTTTAAGCCCCCAAAAAGTCTTGTTTTTGACAAAAACTGTCATCAGAACTACGAGGTGTTTTTACGAGGGTTGTCGATATATTTAAAAGCGACTGGATTAGATGCTAAGGATGATGAAACCAAGGTAGCGATCCAAATTAATCTTGCTGGAGAAGAAGCTCAAATAAAATTCCAGACATTTGGCTTAAGCGAACCAGATAGAAAAGATTTCAAAAAAGTAATAGACTCATTCAAGAGGTATTGTACCCCCATGAGGAATGAGACGTACGAGAGGTACAAATTCTTTACAAGAAATCAACAGGAAGGAGAAGATTTTGACAGTTTTCTCACAGATGTCAAAATCCTGGTTGGTAGCTGCAACTTTGGGAATCTAGAGTCGTCCTTAATAAGAGACAAGATTGTTAGTGGCATAAGAGACCTAGGGCTACAAGAACGAATGTTACAACAGGCAAATTTGACTGAAAAACAAGCTGAAAACATATGCAGAGCATCAGAAGTCAGTCGGTACCAGGTGAAAGATTTACGGAACGACAGAGAAGTAGATATGGTTAGACAACAGAAGAATCAGAAAAGTGAGTAAATGGGACCATCTAAGGTAACCAATAATAATAATATGTATGACTGTTTAAAATGTGGAAGAAAACATGGAAAAATGAAGTGCCCAGCATATGGTAAGCGCTGTAACATTTGCAATAAACCGAACCATTTTGCAGTAGGGTGTAAAAATAAAAATGTAAATTTAAGTACAAGTAATGTTAACAATCAAAGAGATTTTCATAATAATAATACTCAAAATAGAGGAGCTAAAAATAGTCGTAGAGTTAATGAAATTGATAATTCTCGTTCAAATGATAATTCAAGTAATGAAAATTTATTCATTGATAATTTAAGAATAGACACGATTGGAAATAATAATAGAGAATGCTTTTGGACAGTTGATGTCAAAATTAATAAAAAAATAGTTAAATTTAAGTTAGATACTGGAGCAAACTGTAATTGCATAACTTTAGAGCTTTTTAAAAATTTAGGTTGTGACATAAGCACTTTAGATAAGAAAGCTCCAGGTATTATAACGTATGGTAATAATAGAATTCAATCTTTAGGAACAGCAATATTGAAAAGTGATGTAAAAGGGGTTCGGTACAATATCAAATTTATTGTGGTCAATGTAAACAGCAATCCTATACTTGGACTAAATGCATGCTTAAAAATGAATTTAATTAAAAAATTTGATGCTGTTAACTCTATATTCAAAGATTAAAATGACATTCTATTGAAGCATAAAGATATTTTCACAGGAACAGGCAAAATTCCATACACATATAAAATAATACTAAAAAAAGATGCCCAACCTTATGTTAGTAGCTGTAGGCGTGTTCCAGATATGTTAAAACCACGATTAAAAGAGACATTAGATGAATTGTGTAGAAAAAATATTATTTGTAAAGTAGATGAACCAACAGAGTGGGTGAATAATATTGTTTTGGTTGAAAAACCCAATAAAAAGTTACGCCTATGTTTAGACCCGGTCCATCTTAATAAATACGTATGTGATGATCAGCATCCTATTCCAACTGTTGAAGAGTTGTCATTAAAATTTAAAAATAAGTCTATATTCAGTGTTTTTGATTTAAGAAATGGATTTTATAATGTGCCTCTTGATAAAGATAGTATGAAATACACATGCTTCATTACTCCATTTGGGAAATATTGCTTCACAAGATTACCAATTGGATTGAAAGTAAGTCCAGCAGTGTGTCAGAGGTTTAATGAAAAGATGTTCGGAGATTTAGGATTAGGAATATACTTTGATGACTTCGTCATAGCAGCGGAAACTGAACAAGAACATGATAAGATTTTAAATGAAGTACTAAAAAGAGCAAGAAAGTTTAACATCAAATTTAATAGTAGTAAAATACAGTTTAAGGTAAATGAAGTTAAATATTTGGGACAAATTTTTTCTCAGACAGGTGTGAAGCCTGATCCAAAATATGTAGATGCAATTCAAAAAATTGATTACCCGAATAACAAAAAAGAATTATTGACATTTATTGGAATGGTAAATTATTTAACAAAGTATATACCCAGATTATCAGATTTATTAGGGCCATTAAGGGAATTAATAAAAAATAAAATGCCTTAGCAATGGACTGTTGATCATTCAAGCGTGTTTGACAAAATAAAAGAAATCATAACTAAAATTCCGTATCTTAAAATATTTGATCCTACAAAGGAAATTGAAATTCAAGCTGATGCAAGCCAGTTTGGTATTGGAGGATGTCTTTTGCAAGAAGGACAGCCTATAGCATTTTGTTCGAGGAGTTTAACGGAAACAGAAACAAGATATCCACAAATTGACAAGGAACTATTGAGTATTTACTTTACACTGAACAAATTCAATAATTTTGTCTATGGTAGGAAAGTTAATATAAGAACTGACCATAAACCCCTTTTATCTATTTGTAGAAAGGACTTCTATAAAGTTAGTGGTAGGTTACAGAGACTAAAATTAAAACTACTCAAATATAATTTTGAAATAGAATACTTACCTGGTAAACTTATGTTTATTGCCGATTTCTTGTCAAGATTTTACATTAAAACTAAAACCATAGATGATGAGGAAATGAATTATACAATACATGCTGTAGATATTCAACTACCGATGTCAGATAAAACATTGAAAGAATTAACAAACGCAACTGAAAATGACACAATATTTAGTGAAATTAGGAAGTATTGTGAAGGTGGTTGGCCAGAAAAAAATTTTATTGACCCTGAAGTTAAAACATTTGCTAAAATAAAATCAGAATTAAACTTTAGAAACAATATATTATTTCATAATGATAAACTTGTAGTGCCAAAGTCATTGAGAAAAATCATGCTCATAAAATTACACACAGCTCATCTAGGATTGGAAAAAAGTAAAGCTAGAGCTCGCAAAATCTTTTACTGGCCTGGTATGTTGGCAGACATAGAGAAATTTATTTCAGAATGTAAAGCTTGTTTAAAATTTGCTCGAAAGCCAGTTAAAGAACCGTTAATTCAACATGACCGACCTATTTTACCATTCAATAAGATAGGTGCTGATATTTTAACATATTCTGGTAAAGATTATTTGATAGTTGTTGACTATTTTTCAAATTGGATTGAGTTAATCGAAATAGAGTATAAAAGTGCATCTGAAATAATTTGCAAACTCAAACAAGTGTTTTCAACATTTGGTATTCCTGTTACATTTATATCAGATAATAATCCATTCAATAGTGTGGAATTTAAAAGATTTGCTCAAGATTGGGAGTTCAATCTAGTAACATCGAGTCCTAGATACCCAAAATCAAAAGGACTTGCAGAAAGAGCTGTTGGCATTTGTAAAAACATTTTAAGAAAATGCAATGAAACCAACACTTGCTGGTATTAATTTATCACCGTCTGAATTGATTAACGTATGTTACGTACTAATTTACCTGTACCAGCAAATATTTTAAACAAAAATCCGTACATTGATATTGACAGAATTGTACAGAATAGGAAATTAGCAAAAAAATATTATGACAAAAGTTCTCAAATACGTTCAGATTTTAAGGAAGGAGATGATGTGATGATACTAAAAGAAAATGAAAACTATTGGACACCAGGTCAAATTATATCAAAATGTGACACACCACGTTCGTACATAGTCAGGGATAACGTTGGTCGAATATTACGTAGGAATTCATCTTTCATAAGACCTTCTCCTATTTATTTTAAAAGTGAACCTGGAATGAATCCATATAGTATTGAACCTAGCCCCTTATCAAACGAAGAGAAACTTGACAATAGTCTAAATATTATGAGAGAACATATGAAAAATATTACTGATAGCTCCAATAACAATGGTAATAATTTTGTAACAAGATCCGGTAGAATTGTACAAAAACCAATTAGGTTTAGAGAGAATTAAGCTATTGTAAAAGAGGGAGATGTTATGAATAGAGAATTAATGTTTAGTTAAGACCATTTAAAATAAGAATATGAACTGTTGTATAGGCAACCAATGTTGGTGATGTCATGTCAAGCATCCCGCCAAGACATTGGAAGTTAGCATTGCAACAAGCATGTAGTTGAGCTACGAGTTTAACCAATAATAATAATAAATAAGTTGTATCTACATTGGCCATTTTATTAATAAGCTACCAACAACATAATATAAAACAACTTGGGTTGCGATACTTAGTAAACCTTTAGCACGAAGAGCACACTTCACCTGAAACTTCCACTGGTTGTAGTTTTCACCGGCAAATTTGTTAATTAGAATGCTGCTTCCCACGCTGATGTCGGCCATTTTGTCTTTTACACACGGCACACGTCTGAAACTGTTCGGTACAATATATAACTCACTGAGAACTTTTCCTTCTGTTTTTTTTTTATTTAACGTCGACCTGGGCCCATAACCTGATAAGGTGAGATGGATTTGTGGAATAAACAAGAAAGAATTCTATTATAAATTGTATATTCAGTTTGATGTGAAAAATTGGTTCAAGCACTGACGTGAAGTCAGAAGCTTTTGCGCGTATGTTCTATTGTCCATTCTTCTGTATTGGACACCCTTAATCGAATTTACTATGGTAAATTATGTTGTCCATTCTCCTGTATTGGACACTCTTAATTCAAATTTACCATGGTAAATTCGAATTAAGTGTCCAATACAGGAGAATGGACAATAGAACATACGCGCAAAAGCTTCTGACTTCACGTCAGTGCTTGAACCAATTTTTTTTTCGTGTTTTTTTTTTAATTTTCTGGAGGCGCGGTTCTTAATTTTTTTTTTCGTCATTTTTTTCAAATTTTCTAGGAGTACGGTTCTTACAGAATTTTAAACACGTCTTTGTGTTGATTTTCTACTAGTTACCAAGCTTCAATTCAATCGAATATTTATTTTTTGAGTTATCAAGGAAACAATATTCCAGGAGGATATAACTCGGAAACCGTTAAACCGATTATGCCCAAAAACGAACTCAACCCTCCCTTTCGGATACACAACCTACCGTGAAAATTGCAAGTCCCTATCTCCTTTGGTTCGAAAGTTATCGAGGCAACGGTCACCCATCTACTGAACTCACACAAGAATGCTCGAATCTCCAACAATATTCAACCGATCGTGTTAAAACTTGAAACTTGGCAGTAGAGTTAGGTAATGAACGCTCTTGCAAAATTTCAGCAATTTCAAACGTATAGTTTCTGAAATATAGAATTTTTTTTTTTTATTTTCAATGATTTATTAAAAATTTTCTACAAATGCTATCCTCACCAAATTTCGCAAACATTTTTGCGTTGGCATTCTACAACTAATAACCATGTTTGAATTCAATCGGTTTAGTATTTTTCGAGGTAATGAGGAACAAAAAACCACCAAATTTCAGAAAATTTCAGATGGCTATATCTCTGAAACCGTTTGGTCGATTATGCTCATAAACAAACTCAAATGTGGCATTCATATGCACAACATAACCTGAAATTTTCAAGCCGCTATCTCTTTCCGTTCTCAGGTTATCGTGACAAAAAAAATATTTTTTAATAATTTTTTTAAAATTTTCTAGCCATACGATTCGCCCAAAATTCCACAAACGTGCTAAGGTTCATATTCTACAACTAATCACCAAGTTTCAATTCGATCGGATTTATATTGGTTGAAAACAAAATTATTACTCGGAAACCACTGGGCCGATTATGCCCATTAACGAACTTGTCCGTCGTATTGCGATGCGCCACCCACCCTAAAAATTTCAAGTCGCTAGCTCTTTTCGTTCTCAAATTATCGTGGCAACGGACGGCCGTACGGCCGGACGGACATAATCAAGTTTGACCTCGAATTCTTTATCGGGGAGTCCAACTAAATCGTTTGAGACCAATTTCGTCAAAAAATTCGAAAGTTACAGACATTTGGGCAAAACTATAACGCGATGTTCCCCAGAACATACGCGCAAAAATGGTGACAACAACTGCTACTGCTACTCATATAATGCAATAACATAGAATGTCAACTTAAACATAGAATAGTAACAAAGAGGGAATCTTTATCTTTAACATCTCAGAAAGTGAGGATTTGTGTTCTCAGTTCACCGCTCACCGCTCACTTTCAGATTAAAGTGTTCCTTTTTAAAAGTGAGCGGTGAACTGAGAACACAAACTCTCACTCTGAGATGATCACAAAACGGAATACAGCAAAAATCTCAGAATCCTCATTTTTGACTTGTGTCACTTTTGAAATACACGTGCGATATGTTTAGGTTATGCGGCAAGCGAGATTGAAATCACAGAAGACTTTGTCTATGTCTATAAACTTCCGTTCGGTCCTCTCTGTCCTCTGTTCCGTTCGTTTAATGCAGATAAATCCATACGATCTGTGATCACGTGACGAAAAAATCCGTCGCCTCTCGGACATAATTACCGAACTCGACTAATATTGAAAGCAGGATTTGTCATACTTCGAATCACAGAACCTTCCGACAACTATCGAAAACCCTAAAATTCTAAAAAGTGGGTATTTCGCTGGCCAAAGATATATTTTCGAAATTTCCTCAATTTTAGCTCTAAAATGTATTCTGCATGGATAGGTCAACAATTGGTGAATGTGGATGAGGAAACCTTTGAACGATTAAAAGGTAATTTTAATTTCGAGTTAGATATGTACATTAATTGAAAATTTCCCAAGTATATCGTTCATTTTCAGACCCTCTTCCTTGCACAATTTGAAGATGCCATAACGAATCAACACAGAACACAAATAATAGAGGATCATGCAGAACCTGAAAGAGTAAGCAATTTGTGGAAAAATTCGAAGTGCCCGACACCAGAAGATGACCAGGCAACGTTTGGCTTACAACGCCAAATTTGAAGACAAGAAGACTTCAAAGAATGAACTTTGGTCAGAAATAGCAGACAAATTGAACAGTGAGGGGTTTTAAGTGGGCAAGGGTATAGAGGCGCGAGAGAAAGTTCGCCATAAATTCTTTAACTTACAAACAACATATATGAAATATAAGGATGCCCAAAGAAAAACGGGTCAAGGACGGTTAAAAGAGCCAAAATTTTATCAAGAGCTCCATGAAATTCTTGGCTATAAACATAAGTGTGAACCCGTTCTTCTTATTGATACAGCTGCTTCTTCAATAAATTCCTCTTCTGTCAAAGGAAATTTTTTATTAGATGCAACATCTATTGAAGAAACATCTTCAACAAATTCTGCTTCCATTGGAGATGTTGCAGGAACATCTTCAGTAGAATCTACTCAAAATTTGTCTCGGTTTGATGCAGTCAGAACAAGTATCAGACCAAAGTCAGACAAGAATCTTATTCTGCAGAAAATGCTGCAAGTTCAAACAGACCAAATAAATAGGAGAAGAGAGCAATTTTCTCAAATGATGGACATGTTCAAAGAACAATCGGAACAGCGTAACAAGCCGATTTTACTGCTCATCGAAAAAATGGGCCAAAATAAGACTACGAGAAAGAGAAGGTCAGAGGATAGTGATAATTGAAAACATATAGGATAAATTTGTAAAGCAAGATGTATGCTTCAGTGCAACACATAGAGAGCATTCGTTCCACAGCAAAATTGAAAGAGACTCCTAAGAAAGTTTGAACCGTTATGTTAGGAAATTAATGAAAGTTGGTACATAGATTGTGACTATCTTTGTCAATTACACTTTGGATCGAATGCTCTCTGTCTGTCGCACTAAACATACATTTTGTGTTACAATTTAATCCTACATATATGAATATTTAACATAAAATTGCATTTATTTTCAGAAAGTCTTGTTAATTTTATTTACTGCAACATAAAGTTTGTTACTACAGCACCCGAAACCGTAGAGGAGAGTATCCTAATTTTGGATACTTTTATTTATTTCCCATTTTTTGGCAGAAAAATTAATGTTTGATTATTTTTCTTCACTGGAAATGTGGTTTTACCCTAATGAAACTACGTCATATAAACTAAAATATTTATTTCTCACCCGAATGACATAAAAATTGAGCTCAACTGAAAAATGACAATTTTGATGATTGCAAAAATAGGTTCCTAATATTGGATACTCTATCCCAAATTAGGATACCCTTTCCAAAATTAGAAACCTATTTCTCTTTGCAAAAATCACACACGTAAACTTTGTTACTGTCACTGCCAGCACAATCTTCATGTGCCCATCTGAAACATACGGAACACTGGATCCAGCCTTCTCCACGTTGGTCCTCGGAAAAATGTCCACAGCAAAAAAGGCACTCTGCATCTTCATCTCCATCATATTCGATTTCCGACATATCGTCATAAGGAATATCTTGCGACGAATCTGATGTTTCACTTTCATCTCTTATTTTTTTTGACTTTCCTTTTTTACCCAGTGATGTTTTCTTTCTAGATTTACTTGAAAAATCTAATTTCGCTAACGTTTTTGCGCGTATGTTCTGGGGAACATCGCGTTATAGTTTTGCCCAAATGTGAAATTCTGTGGTGCCGTCCGGCCGTTGCCACGATAACTGGAGAACGGAGAGAGCTAGCGACTTGAAATTTTCAGAGTAGGTGGCGCATCCAAATACGACGGACAAGTTCGTTAATGGGTATAATCGGCCCAATGGTTTCCGAGTAATAATTTTGTTTTCAACCAAAATGAATCCGATCGAATTTAAACTTGGTGAATAGTTGTAGAATATAGACCTAAGCACGTTCGTGAAATTTTGTGTGAATCGTATAGCTAGAAAATTATTAAAAAATTATTGAAAAATATTTTTGTTGTCACGATAACCTGAGAACGGAAAGAGATAGCGGCTTGAAAATTTGAGGTTTGGTTGTGAATCTGAATGCGACATTTGAGTTCGTTTATGAGCATAATCGTCCAAAAGGTTTTAGAGTTATAGCCATCTTAAATTTTCTGAAATTTGGTTGTTTTTTGTTCCTCATTAACTCGAAGAATACAAAACCGATTGAATTCAAGCATGGTTATTAGTTGTAGAATGCCAACGCGAAAATTCTTGCAGAATTTCGTGAGGATGGTATAACTAGAAAATTAAAAAAAAAATAATTAAAAATAATTGAAAAAAAATCTACATATCATAAACTATTCGTCCGGCATGGCTGAAATTTTGGAAGAGCCTTCAGAACCTAAGTCTACTGCAGAATTCCAAGTTTGAACACGATCCGATCTATATTGTTGGAGAACCGAGCAGCCTTTTGTGAATTCGGTAGCTGGATGCGAATCGTCGTATGATATGTTGTCTATGGTCGTATTTTTGCGAGAACCGTCAAAAATAAAAATATGAATGTCATGATGACATATCTTTTACGCGTATGTTATGGGAAAATTGTGTTATTTCATCACAAATCTATGGGAGATGATAGCCCTACATCGCATGCGCCCCGTTTTAACCTCAACATCTGATCAAAACACATAACACAAATACAAAACGTAAACAAAATATTCTCAATCCACGAAGTACGAACGAGTATTCCTTCCGTTGAAAATAATCGAGATTACCTTGTATTTGAAGATTGGAGGAATCTAGAAATATTGTTTACGTATGTGAAAGAAATTCCAAATTATGGAGAACTGTGGAAAAGTTGTTCAGAAAGAAGATATCTGGTATATGTCCTTCAGGATTTCTGGCTAAAAATCAGCAGTAAGTAATAGAAGTGAATTGAATGAATTACTTTACTCAGAGAAATCACAGTCCTAATATTTTCTTTCAGGTTGGAATGAATTAAGGTCCAGTTGACGTAGAGCAAAGAAGTAATGCTTTTCGACAAATAGAATGCATGAGTTACTCTTGGAGTTACTGCAGATAGAATTCAAAACAAGGTATATGGAACTTAGTCGATTGAATATTTGTGAAGATTAAGTATATCTCATGAGAAAATTTAATATTGATAAGAGGCAATCAAGATGACATGAACACTAAAATTTTTAAAGTTCAAAAGTGGAATAGCCAAGAAGAAAATCTAGTGTTTCTATTCAAACAAATTGGTGGTGGTTCTCATATCGTTGAAATGACAAAGGGACGTATCTGCAATAAGCAAGTTTCAAGATATTCTCGTTTTGAAATTCGAGAGTGAGCGATAAATCAGGGAGTGAACGAAATAAACCATAAATGCTTGATTCAAGGTGCATTTAAATATGTTCCGCAATAAGGAAGTGGTTGTTATGCGTAGGCTATGACTATAAAAAATAAAGCCAACTCAAAATTTGACATTTTACTTTTAATTCTGTTTTGTCATTTTGCCGAAGCTATATATATTACGGGATAAGTATTCTATTCATCATGTACTTAGGTGAAAACCGCCCAGTGCCTTGACTAAGCTGACGTAAGAATACATTAATAAAATATACACAGAACAAAACTGACTCTCCTAGGAGCTTCTGTGGGATTTCCTTAGGGAAGACCTAGAATGGTTAGTATAATCATAAACATGTCATTAGCAAGCAAAACTGCATGAATTACATTTCAAATGACTTCTGCACCTACCCTATTATTCAGATTTGGCCCTTAACATTTGCATAATACTATTGCACAAAAAAAACAGTTGAATTACGCTTAGACCAGTGAATTTTGAACACTTTTCTGTTTTCCTGTTATCATGGGTCTCTTACGATCCATCATCAGGGTGTTTGGATGCCAGCGTGTACCTATATAATAGGCATTTTTAACGAAACATTTTAATTTTTCTAATTGCAGAATATTTTAAAATATAGGAGTAGAAGGTGATGCAATATAACATGTGTGTAGGTATATATTATGTATATAGTTTTCCCGTGGAACTTCAGGTATATGTTTCTTAAATGCTTGTTGCTTAGCATGCTTAACAATGAATACCTCTGAAGAACAGATTTTACTAATATTATAATAGAATGGCTTGATAATTCAACGCTAACTTTGAAAATGATTCAAGTGAGGTATACAATTTTTTTGTTCACTGAGGGCTGATATATTTTACGACCTGTAAACTGTCAAGTAGCCTTACCGAAAGGAAAGTAATCTGTGAATGTTCACTTTAAAGGGGATCAGTAAATTCAACGAGCACATAGTTGAAGAATACTTTACGGAGAGGTTGAATAAATTGGCCCTTAGTAGATATTATAAAACAATATATAGATTGGTATCTAAATAAATGAATCTTATTTTCACAATAACTCTTTTCCCCTAATCCATGAAAACAAATTTTCACAGACAATTTACAAATCAGTTTTTCTAAAAACTAAACTTAAATTTTGTGTTTTTTGAACATATCTTTAAACTCGTTTAATTGATTGCCAAAGTTGTGAACTTGCAGTTGATTGATATCTACTTAGGATACTTATGCTTATACATAGATCTGGGCGAGAGCATAACATGGCATGCATTATAGAACCTATTGCTGCTCTACATCTTTCTTCAATTTCTATACTTTCAGAATTTTTGCGTTTAAGATCATCATGTCTAAAATTTGGGTATTAGGGGTATAACAAGGTTTACAGTTTTCCATTTTAAAAATTTTCAACATTTTCTTTAGATATAAAGTTTGGTTGATTATGATTTCATTTTTCAATACATTTTGTGTGATGTGCATACCCAAAAAATAACTGATACCTCCTAAGTCTTTCATTTTAAAGTGTTGATTCAAAGTAACTTTTAGATCATCAACCTCTTTTTCATCTGATCCGGCAATTAATAAATCATCAACATAGATCAATACAAAAATCTTTGAACAGCCTGAAATTTTGTAGTAAATACAGTATTCATTTTGAGATCTTACAAAGTTCAATGTCATCATTAAATCATTAAATTTTTTATACCAATTTTTTGGTGAGGATCGTAATCCATATAAGGACTTCCTTAGCCTTGCAAATTTTCCTGTGTCAGTATTAAATCTTTAGGTAATAAAATATATACATCATCATCTATTTCTCCATTTAAAAAGGCACTACATACATCAAGTTGATGTATCTTGAAATTTAAATTATTGCACATAGCTAAGAAAACTCTTACAGAAGTTAATTTCGCTACTGGACTATAAATATCGCCATTTAATGGAATTGTCTGTTGAAAACCTTTTGCAACAAGTCTTGCTTTGAATTTCGTGACACTACCGAACTCGTCTTTCTTCCTCTTATACACCCATTTGCACTCTATGACAGGCCTTTTAACATCACTATCACACACTACTTCAAACGATTCATTTTCTTGCAACGATTTTACTTCCTCCTCCATTGCCTTCCTCCATTGCTCAGCCTCAACGCTTTTCATAGCATCTTCATAGCATGTTGGTTCGTCATCTTCTGTAACTGTCAACAACAAACTATCCAAATCCATTTCAAAATCTTCAAACCTTGGGTTTCCTCTTAAGTTTCTTCTCAGGTTATATCTTCCATTCACTATTTCTTCACTGATTTCTGGATCCAACTCTTCTTCATCGGTAATTGTCCCTTCATCGTGTACAATATTATCAATTTGGGTATCTTCTAACTCCAAATTTTGATTTTCTTCAATATTACAGAATTCAGTCATTTTACCTTTTGTTTCTTGAACTTTTTCTGGTAGGAATATTACGTCCCTCTGTATGACAACCTTGTTTTTATCAGGTAAGTACACTCTAAATCCCTTTGTGTCTTCTCCATAACCAAGGAAGTATCCTTGTTCATTTTTGCGCGCGTGTTCCGCAAGGAACAGCGTGCTATCATTTCGTCACAATGTCTGTATTTTTCAAATTTTTTTTCGAAAATGGTCTCAAACGATTGGGTTCGACTCCCTGATGAAGAATTCGAGGTCAAATTCAATTCTGTCCGTCCGGCCGGCCGGTCCGGCCGGTCCGGCCGTTAGCACGATAACTCTCGAACGCAACGACTTAGAGCGTTGAAATTTGCAGGGTAGTTTCGTAGCGTAAATATCTCGGACAAGTTCGTTAACGGGCGAAATCGACCGAGCGGTTTCGGAGTTAAGGCCGTTTTTAATAAAAACGTTTTTTATGAATATTTCCGGAACCGATCACTCAATCTTTTTGAAATTTGGCATCAGATTGTAGAATCATGACCTTTATATGCCTGCGAAGTTTTGTGTTGAACGGACGGCCCTAAAGTGGCAAAAAAAAAATTTGAAAATTTGAAAATTTTGTTTTCACGATAACTCGAAAAATACTGATCTGATTAAATTGAAACTCAGTAGTTAGATGCAAAAGACCAAAGCAAACACTTTTGCAAAATTTCGTGAAGATCACGTGACATGAAAAAAATAAAAAAATTACTACTATTTTGCGGAATACTTTGCTTTTAATGCCGAAACATATGTTTTTGAGGTTCATGCTGCCCTTTCCGGGCATTTTCCGTATTGCGCATGCGCAGATGAGAAGTCCTTTAACTGCTGTAGTTTTCGTCAGAGAGGATTGGGGTTTTGGGGTGGCGGATGCTATTCCTCCATAGAATTCAGATCCCTGATGAGGGTCTGCGCATGCGTAGATTAAAGATGCGATATCTTCCGAACCACTTGTGTTGGAGAATCGGAGTTTTTTGTAAGGTGTGTTATTTTGAGAGGACTTTTAGCCGCCAGTAGATTGCGCATGCGCAGAAGAGAAGTGACTGTTTTTGGGTTGGATGGGTTATGTTGGGAGTGCTGCGTCGATATTATGAGGTTTTAATAGAATATTCATAGCAATTCAGTGCAAGGACAAGTCAGTTTGGGGGATGTAGCGTTGTTTCCGAGTTAAAGTGTCCGTACCGTGGCCCTGGGGCTAATTTTGAAATTGATGTTACCCCTTACAGGCATTTTTCTTTATGCGCATGAGCAGACCATCAGTAATTTAACTGGTGGTGTTTTCGTCAGAGAGGATTAGGGTTTTGGGGTGGCGGATGCTATTCCTCTATAGAATCCCCTGTTGAGGGTCTGCGCATGCGTGGAGTAAAGATGTGATATCTCCTGAACCACTAGTGTTGGAGAATCGGAGTTTTTTGTAAGGTGTGTTATTTTGAAAAGGACTTTTAGCCGCGAGTAGATTGCGCATGCGCAGAAGAGAAGTGACTGTTTTTGGGTTGGATGGGTTATGTTGGGAGTGCTGAGACGATATTATGAGGTTTTAAAAGAATATTCATAGCAATTCAGTGCAAGGACAAGTCAGTTTGGGGGCTGTAGCGTTGCTTCAGAGTTAAAGTGTCCTTACCTTGGCCCTGGGGCTAATTTCGAAATGGATGCAACCCCTTACGGGCATTTTTCGTTATGCGCATGAGCAGACCATCAGTGATTTAACTGGTGGTGCTTTCGTCAGAGAGGATTGGGGTTTTGGGGTGGCGGATGCTTTTCCGCTATAGAATCCCCTGGTGAGGGTCTACGCATGCGTGGATTCAAGAAGCGATATCTCCTGAACCACTAGTGTTGGAGAATCGGAGTTTTTTGTGAGGTGTGTAATTTTGGGAGGACTTGCAGCCACGAGTATACTGCGCTTGCGCAGACGAGAAGTGAATGGTTTTGGGTTGTTTCGGTTATGTTGGGAGTAATGAGCCGATATTGTGAGGTTTTAAAAGAATATTCATGTCAATTCAGTGCACGGACACAAGTCAGTTTGGGGGAAATAGCGTTGTTTCCGATTTGAAATGTCTGTATGGTGGCCCTGAGGCGAATTTATAAATAACTATATTCGGTAGATCTATATTGAAATGCGTTCGGATTTGGAGAAGATGCAATTTTGTCCCTAACGGAGGACCCACAACCGAATTTTTTTCTGATCTACGGTAAAACTAACAGCCAAACTGTATTGATAGCTATATTTGTTAAAGGAACTTGAAAAAAAAAAAAAAAGCACTGACTTGAAGTCAGTACTCTTTGGCGCGCGTGTTCACGGTGGCTAATTTGAATTGAATTATTCAAAATTTAACAGTGCTGTATCTAAGCTGCCATCAGGATAGAGTAACAAAGTTGGAAAAGAACACAAGTGACTCTCCTTAGTCGCACAAGCTCCTAGAAGATTTGGGAGGGTCAGTATAATCCTAATCATGTTTATAGCACGCGCGCAAAAGCAGATTGACTTAACAATGAAAGAAAAAGTGTAAAAAGTCAATCTGCTTTGGCGCGCGTGCTATAAACATAATTAGGATTATACTGACCCTCCCAAATCTTCTAGGAGCTTGTGCGACTAAGGAGAGTCACTTGTGTTCTTTTCCAACTTTGTTACTCTATCCTGATGGCAGCTTAGATACAGCACTGTTAAATTTTGAATAATTCAATTCAAATTAGCCACCGTGAACACGCGCGCCAAAGAGTACTGACTTCACGTCAGTGCTTTTTTTTTTTTTTTGTGTCCCACTTCAATATATTTTCCTTAGGCACTAGTACTGAAACTCTACTTCCAAAAATATTAAAATTTTCCATCTTATATTCCTTTTGATTCTGTCAAGTTGTAAGTAAATTTGTATTCTATGGTTCAAGCATGACATTTATGTTTTTCTATGTTCCGTAGAAAAGTAGACGTAAGTCATGATATCAAAATTGTACGAGTTGATGTAACGATAGAAAAAGGGAATAAACGATTTTAGTGTTGCTGATTGTTCTTATTATATTATTGAAAAATCCCGGAAAAATCCTCACATTTTCACATGGTAGCAGGCAGTGGTTTGAAAATTTCATTACGATTAATCGAATAGTTGAAGGTAAAGTCAGATTTAGTTTATTTCAAGAATCAGTATATTCCAGTTGGACGCTTCGACAAAATGGCCGATGAAATTATATGGAAAAGGTTATGGATGCTGGAAGAGAAGAATTGAAATGATCCTGAAAATGAAGAATTGTCAAGACGTCGTATCCAGAAGAATTAGAACGACCGACAAAGAAGATGAATGGAATGGTAAGGACTTGAAGGCTATCAATATAATATATAGCGGAATTAGTAATGATCAATTACAATTTATCCAAGATAAAGAAACTTCATTCGAGATCATGAAGAAGTTTGATGAGATGTATTTGAAGGAATCGACAGCTCTACAAATTTGTGTGAGAAATAAATTAGAAAGATTGCGGTTAAAAGACTTTGAAGATACTGCTACATTTTTCACCGAATTTGAAAAACTTATAAATGAGTTAAAGAGTGCTGGGGCCACTGTTACCGAGAAGGAGAAGCTGAGCTATATGATCAAAATGTTACCAAGTTCATTGAGCTATGTTGGAGACTTAGTCGATGTGTTGAAAGAAGATGAACAAAATGTAGATTTTGTGAAAAGTAAAATCAGAATGATGGAACTAAAAGAACAAGAAGAAACTGGTAAACACAGTACAAGCGTATTCAAGACCGAAAGAAAAAAAGAACGAAACTGTTTCAAATGTGGAAGGTATGGACATTTCAAAGCTCAATGCCCAAATATGAAGCCGGATGGAAATTCTTGGCAGCCAAGGGGAGGTATGCAATATCGAGGAGGTGGTTCTCAACAATATTGGCAGAACCGAGGAAATGGTAGTAGTCGAGGTAGTCGTTACAACAGTAATAGTCGAGGTGCAGGTCAACATCATCGAACAGGTGGTTGGCAACAGAGAAATCCAGAAGCTGGTATGAGCAGTTTCAATACAGAGGTTACTGAGGTAAAATCTAATTCAGAATACTCTTTACTTGAAGCAAATAATTGCACTGATAAAATCGAGTGGTTGTTAGATAGTGGATGTTCAGACCATATCGTCAATAATGATGAATATTTTCATGAATGTATTGTTCTCAAAACACCAATTAGTGTCAAAGTAGCTGATGGTCGTATATTGAAAGCAACTAAAGTAGGTACTATTTTACATGGATTCAATGTTTTTGGAAACATAGTTGAAAATAAATTGTTGAATGTTTTCTATGTGAAAGAAATGGATAAAAATTTAATTAGTTATGGAAAAGTTACAAAGAAAAACAAAATTGTATCAATTGGTAATATCTCGAAAATTTACAATGATAAGGGTTATGTTATTGCTGTAGCATACAGAACAAATGGTATATATCATATGACAAGCCAAATAATTAAAGTGGAAATAAACTATACATCGAAGAATAATATTTCTGTAGAAGAAAGATTTCATAGAACATTAGGACATGTAAATTTTAATTATTTGAAAACTATGTGTAGAAAACAAGTATTAGAAGGTCTACCAAGTGATTTAGAATGTGACATTTTTAAATGCGGTATATGTTTGAAAAATAAAATGCATAATTTATCATTTAACAATGAAAGAACCAGAGCAAAAGAAATTCTAGAAATTATACATACTGACTTAAATGGCCCACATTATACTACTGGTTTAAACGGCGAAAAATATTTTTTAACTTTCATTGACGATTTCAGTAAGGTTGCTCAAGTCTATGTTATTAAGTCAAAGAATGAAGTTTATGATTGCTTTGTAAAATATGTTAATTTGATTGAAAATAAGACAAATAAGAAAATTAAAAAGTTACGATGTGATAACGGTACAGAATACTTGAATAGTAACATATCTAAATTTGCGAGCGAGAAAGGGATTCATATTGAACCTTGTCCACCGTACGTTCATGAATTGAATGGTACAGCAGAAAAATACAATAGAGATATAATGGATATGGCAAGATGTTTGTTAGATGAAGCTAAAGTACATAATCGTTTTTGGCCAGAGGTAATCAAAACTGCGACTTATTTGAAAAACAGAATTTTAACTAATACAGTTGTCAAAGATAAAACTCCATATGAAATAATGTTTGGAGAAAAACCTAGTGTAAAATATTTGAAACTTTATGGCAGTAGAGTTTTTGTGAGAGTGCCAGAACAAAAAAGAAATTCAAAATGGGATAGAAAAGCGGATTTAGGAATTTTGTTAGGGTATGAAAATGTTGGTTATAGAGTTCTAGTGAATAATAAAATAATAGTGGCTAGACATGTTGATTTCATAGAAGAAGGAACAACATATATAGATTTTGATTCAGAAAACAAGTTTGAAAATATTAGTGAAATTAGATTAAATGAAAATGAACATTCTGAGGATAGTACTAACAGGGAAAATGATTTAAGACGGTCAACTAGGGAAAAAAGAAAACCAGCTAAATTTAACGATGACAATTTTGTCTATGATAATGATTTTGTTTATGTTAATTATGTAAATGCGAACATTCCAAATTCATATAATGAAGCCATGATAAATGAAAATCATGAGAAATGGACAGAAGCTATGACTAGGGAAATGCATAGTTTGCTGAATAATAAAACATGGGTATCTGTTGAAAAACCTAAAGACAAAAAAATTCTTGATACAAAATGGGTTTATACTATAAAAAATGGTGAAGTTTATAAAGCAAGATTAGTTGTCAGGGGATATCAACAAAGTGAGTTTATTGATGATATTTATTCACCAGTTGCTAAAATGCAATCATTGAAAATACTTCTATCGTATTGTTGTAATAATGGGTTAATTATTCATCAAATGGATGTGGAAACAGCGTTTTTAAATGGCAAAGTCAAATCTGAGGTATATGTAAAACAACCTACAGGTTTTGAGGATGGAACGGATGAAGTATTAAAACTTGATAAAGCTTTATACGGTCTAAGGGAGAGTCCAAGAGCATGGTATGACTGTTTCGATGAATATTTAAGAGATTTGAAATTTGAAAGAAGCCAAAATGATAACTGTTTGTATATATTGAAAGAAGAAAATGATATTTACATAATTCTTTTTGTTGATGACCTACTGATTTGTTGTAGAGATAAAGAAAGGTTGAATGAAATAAAATGCTTGTTACAAGAGAGATTCAAGATGAAAGATTTAGGCATTATTAAGACATATTTAGGTATTAATATAGATTATAACTTCAAAAATGGAGAACTGTCTTTAGACCAAACCAAATATATAAATTCATTAGGGGAAAGGTATGATCTAAAAAATTCTAAATTGTTTGCAACGCCAATGGAACAAAATTTGAAATTGTTACCTGCAGAATCAGAAAATGAAAATATTAGATATAGAATATAGAAATATGGATCATGCGGAGTAATATATATATATATATGGAAAGGTTTAACGGGTAATTCCGCAAAAGGAGCAGATTAAAAATAATTCTGCTGGTACCTGCCGACACGTGTTTCTGCTAGTTGGCTTCTTCAGGACAGGGCAACCAAGAAACCAAGGAAAAGATGGAAATCACAGTGAAAATAGGTGACAACACACCAGGAGCGAGCAACCAATTGTGCCTTCAGCTCTAGGACCTCCATTTCGGAGGTAAACTATGGCATCGGCACGGAGGAAGCATAAGCTACCTGTGCGATGCGACCTCAACCCAAGGATATGAAATATATGATCCATATTTCTATATTTCATATCCTTGGGTTGAGGTCGCATCGCACAGGTAGCTTATGCTTCCTCCGTGCCGATGCCATAGTTTACCTCCGAAATGGAGGTCCTAGAGCTGAAGGCACAATTGGTTGCTCGCTCCTGGTGTGTTGTCACCTATTTTCACTGTGATTTCCATCTTTTCCTTGGTTTCTTGGTTGCCCTGTCCTGAAGAAGCCAACTAGCAGAAACACGTGTCGGCAGGTACCAGCAGAATTATTTTTAATCTGCTCCTTTTGCGGAATTACCCGTTAAACCTTTCCATATATATTAGATATAGAAATTTGATAGGAGCTTTATTGTACATTAGTTCAGGTACAAGACCTGATATAAGTTTCAGTGTTAACTACCTAAGTAGATTCCAAAACTGTTATGATGATACTCATTATAAATATGCCCTAAGAGTTCTCAAGTATTTAATGCTAACAAAAAATTTAAAGTTGATGTATCATAAAAATGAAAATTCTGAAATATTAAAATGTTATGTAGATGCCGATTGGGCAGGCGATATAAATGACAGAAAGTCCACAACTGGTTACTTAATTAAAATGTATGACAATGTAATTTTTTGGAAGTCAAAGAAACAAGGTAGTGTAACAAAATCCTCTACGTCTGCTGAGTATGTCGCTTTATCTGAATGTGTTAGTGAGTTAAAAATTGTAAAAGATATTTTGTTTGATTTTGGAGTTGAATTCTCTGAACCAATAAAAATTTTTGAAGATAATTCAGGTGCTATTAGTATAGCTAAACATGGGAATTTTACGAAAAACTCTAAATATATTGAAACACATTTTCATTTTGTTAATGAGAATTATTTGAACAGACTTATAGATGTAGTAAAGATTGATTCAGAGAATAATACTGCAGACATATTGACGAAAGCTCTAGGCTATGTTAAATTTGAAAAATTTAGGAAGGCATTAGGCCTGAAATAAGAGTTTAATTATTATTGTAATACAAATTTAAGGAGGTGTGTCAAGTTGTAAGTAAATTTGTATTCTATGGTTCAAGCATGACATTTATGTTTTTCTATGTTCCGTAGAAAAGTAGACGTAAGTCATGATATCAATGATTGTTCTTATTATATTATTGAAAAATCCCGGAAAAATCCTCACATTTTCACAGATTCCATAATTCAAAAGGAGTTCTAAACTGAACTATGCTTGGACCAGAGCGATTCAGAACATATGTAGCGGTATTTATTGCTTCTGCCCAAAACATTTTTGTCAAATTTTTATTGCTATGTAACATTGTCCTGGCTGCTTCAACCAATGTTCGGTTTTCTCGTTCCGCCCTTCCATTTTGTTGGGGAGTATATACCAATGTACGTTGGTGGCATATACCTCTGCTTTGCAGACATTCCGTTACCTGTTTGTTCACAAACTCTAAACCATTGTCTGTCCTCAAAACTTTCATTTTTGCACCAGTTTGCCTTTCTGCCATAGATATAAAATTTTCAATTGCTTTTGCTACTTCAGATTTCTGCTTTAGGAAATGAACATGTCTATATGAGGTGTAGTCATCTTTAAATAATAAAAAATATCGAGCTCCTCCTAACGAAGGTGTTTCCATAGGACCACACTTTAATATTCCCATATCCTCTTACCTCCAATGTTTGTCCATTTCCAACTTGCACCATTCTAGGGGTTCGATCCTCGAACATTTTCTCGAACAAGCTTCTATCCCATGACATATGTTCAGTGGCTCCCGAGTCAAGGTACCAATCACCTGATTTTACACCATCTGAAAATACCATAAAAGCGTTGTATTCCACTTCTTCTTTGACAGGATTCTTATTCGACGGTTCTTCCTTTTTCTTCTTGATCCAACAAGTCTGAACTAGATGTCCTTGTTTTCGGCAGTAACTGCAAAATTTATTTGTTTTATCAGCCTTATCATTCTTAGAGTTCTTAGTTCGAAAGTAACAGTTCTTTGCTATGTGACCAGCTTTTGCACAGATGTAGCATTTTTTGGTTGGATTGTTCTGAGAACTCGTTTTGCTTACTAGTGCTGTTGTCGACTCTACTGTTTTGCATCTTTCTTCTTCAAGCAATAATCTAGAGGTTAACTCTTCCAATGTTTGATTTTTATCTGGTACTGACTCCCATGCTGATCTGAAGTGTTTAAAATGTTCTGGCAAGGTCATCAAGATTTTAGTAATTATTATTTTATCTGACAGAACTTCACCTGCAGTCTTTAATTTGGTTTTTATTTCCTCAATTTTAGATATAAATGTATTCACAGAGGAATCAAAGTCGAGCATGAAAAACCTTTGTTGTAGCAAATGCACACTTACAACAGATTCTTTGTCATATACCGTTTTCAATTTGGTCCACATTTCTTTCGCAGATTCACATGACAGTAGGTGAGTTAGAGGACCTTCTTCCATACGTGTAACCAATAATTCTTGAGTTTTTGCGTCGTCCTTCAATCTCCTGAACTGGGTTTTATTCTTGAACCATCCGCGATCTCGAAAATACCTCGTCCTTTTAATATAATACTTGTTTGAAACTTCCATATGGGCCAATTATCACCATTTAATTTTAATGTCGTCGTGGTCGTGTTATCTGCCATTATACACCACACGTGGTTTTTCGATTTTATATTCACACACTCGAAAAACGTATCGTTAAATTGTTTTTATTCCAGTTGCACGACTGGGCACATAACCTGTTTTTAAACGTGGGTTTAGTGGATCGAATAACTGTTTTAACACTTTTATAATATAAGTTTTATTCTTAAACAGAACAGGAGAACAACGGCTTCCAATTTTTATTTAACTTATGACGTAGGTACTTCTTGACATAACATATTTCTATATGCGCAATACATGTCATAGATAAAATCATAGAAAATGATCACTGTTACCAACAGGATAAATTAACTTGCCATTGTTCCCTAAACATAATAACAACAATATTTGTAGATTCTTGACTTCGTCTTGACTTGAAGTCAACAATTGATATGATTTCAACTGTTACAGAATAGGAAAAGTTGACTTTAGGTTGATTCATATGAAATTTGACAATCTAATGTCAAATAATCAACGTTGACTTCCAATTCAACCTTTAGCGAATAGGCCTGAATATCTCGGCTCTCAGACAGGGGAGACAGGAAAGAAAGTTCAAACAAACCGTAATTTAAATGGCATCAAAAATCCTATACAATCCAGACAATAAAAAAAAACATTAACACAAACAACACTCTGAAACATGATAAAACAACATAATAATCATAATTTAACACATAATTTAAAATAAAAATTAACGTTACAAATGTTCGAAAATTGCCCCACCGGCTTCCACACAGCTTTCAAATCGAGTCAATCAGCCCTATTCTGTAACTTCAAATCGAATAGAGAAGGTAAGGATCGAATAGAAATGCAACAGTCAAATCGGAATCGCTTCAAATTGGTATTCTGTAACTCTACTTGAATTCTATCATCGAAATCTGAAATAGAAATCGAATAGAAATGCTCTCTACGGCCTAAACCATATCGGAATCGCTTTACGAGATCGGAACCATGAACTGAATCATGCGCATTGCGCCATTACTGTATTTTGACATTTCAAATCGACAAATAAACAATCTGGTTACTCGCTAGAAGAAGGTTATTTTTAAACAAGTGTGGATAAATCACAGTAAGAAGCATGGATATCATGTATGAAATACGTTCAGCGATAGAACAAGAACTCGAACAGCAACTGTTCAGAATGGAACGTCGGGAATTAAGGGATACCAGTAATCCATTTCAACTCCCAGAAGAAATTTTTAGGAAGCTTTACCGTTTACCTAAAACACTTGCTCTCGATTTTATAAATGAAATCAGTTCTCACTTAGAACAACGAATTAGGACGACTTGTGTGCCGAATCATTTGAAAGTATTGGAGGATTGTAATATTCTTCTTTCGGTTTTTAAATTTCACTGTTTCAGGTTTTATGTGCTCTTCATTTTTATTCTCATGGAAGTTATCAAAAATGTATTGGCCAAGACTTTTTTCTGAGTATTAGTCAAACTATGGTTAGTAGGTGTATTGAAGAAGTGAGCAAAGCAATGACGCAGCATTTAAGTGAAAGATATATTCAGTTTCCACAAACTCCAAGGGATAAATAAGCCAGGGATTCATGGAAAAATGGAATATTCCTGGTGTGATTGGCTGTATAGATTGCACACACATAGCGATTACAGCACCCCCGATTGATGACAGTGTGCACCCCGGGTTCGCATATCTGAATAGGAAAGGTTTCCATAGTATTAACTGTCAAATCATATGCGACTCGAACATGAAAATATTGCATTGTAATGCCCGCTATCCTGGCTCTATGCATGATTCTGCCATATGGACCATGTCGAATGTTTTCGATCATTTTCAAGACGCATATATCAATAACAACGAACGTGGTTTTTGGTTACTTGGAGATTCAGGATATCCCTTGCAGCCTTGGCTTTTAACACCAATAGAAGGCGCAGCAGCAGGAACACCTGAGGGGCGTTATACCAAGGCGCACATAACATTGAGAAAAGTTATTGAAAGGTGCAATGGAGTATTGAAAATGAGATTCCGGTGCTTGTCGAAACAACGGGTATTACATTACAACCCAATTAGTACCGCATACATTATATATGCTTGTTGTATTTTACATAATATTCTGAGAACATACAATATAGATGATAACATTGAGAATATAGAGGCAGACGATGAAATAAATAATAACAATTTAGGGGAAGTTGCTGCAAACATGAACTCTTTAGTTCAAGGTAGGAGAACGAGGGATCAATTGATAAGAAACTATTTTACCTGACATGTAATCAAGTAATAGGATAATGTAATAAAAATGTAATTTTGTTTAACGAAAAATTTTCATTAGTCAATGAAGTAATTATATATTTCTATATTCCTTTATTTTTTAACTGGAAACCTTCCCTCCAACAGCTCTTTCCTCTCTGGTTTGAACACTCTAGTTTAATTTTAGGCTTTTAGAAGCTGAAAGTGAAGTGGCTGAATTGAAATCTTAATATTTTATTCGCTATTTTGAACTTACTCATGTAACCTGTCAGTATCGACTAATTTGAATAATCATGTTGAATAACAAAACTATATTCTTTTCCACCTTGTTGGTGTTTTAGTTTGAATATACATCTCCTTAACCTATAAAGAAATAGGAATGCTTGGAATTTCAGTGCATTGACTACTATATAAAAGTTGATGTAGCAAAAACTTTTTAGCACTTAGTACCAAAACAAGGAGTAATTTCCCATCAAGAAATCATTTCACATGATAAGTGATGGGGTGATTGTAATAGGAGTAATAAGATTTATTGGAAAACTTTTAATAACAAAATTGAACAAATTATGAATTCTATTCATTTTCGCATCCAGCCTGAAGCTTCTTCTCCTCTAGTAATAATCTCTTTTCCTCCAATTGCAATTTTCTTTCCAGAAGATCCAGCTCTCTAGTTTTGTTCCTTGATTCTACGAGCCGCATTTTCAGCTCATTTTCTTTCAATTCCAATTCTCTTTTTTTAAGCGCTTCTGTCTGCTCTGACGAATAAGTCTCTACTATTCTGTTTATCGTATCGTATAAGTACTTATTCCCAGCTTCAAAGGCCTCAGCTGCATTTTGTAGATTACTTGCTCTAGCTAGAACAAATTTATTACATGTTTAAAGGATACAATTATGCTGGAATATATAAAAACCAACCTGTTTTTCTCTCATATTTCCTTGATGTTTCACCATCTGCAACTTGTAATTTCTTTCTTTGGACAGCAATTGGACTGCCCGATCTTCTTGAAGACTGCGGTTCTGGGGGTAGTACTTCTGTGACCACATCCACAGTCTTATTTAAATCAATAAAATATTGATTTTCAATACCTACTTCTTCCACTTCAGCACCTTGTACGGTTACCCACGTTATTAGAGACATTAGTTTTTTGTCATTTTCTGTTAACTCCTTTGCCTCAGAAGAACCTCCTCCGGTTTTCAGTTGCCCCTTGTGGTAATCCCTGGCCTTTTTTCTAGTATGCCGTTTTTCTTCGATAAGTGATTTTATTATTTCATGCTTCGATGGTTTTGGTGTCAAACTTTGCGTCGTGATAGGTAAAACTGATTTGAGTTTTCTACCCATTAACATTTCAGCTGGGCTTAAGCCGATTCCTAAAACTGGTGTTGTTCGATATTCTAACAGGCCTAAATTTAGATCTTGGCATTTTCTGAGAATATTTTTTGAAATTCCAACCCCTTTTTCTGCAAGCCCATTCGATTTAGGGTATCTTGGGCTACTGGTTGTGATCTTAAAATTCCACTTTTCAGCAAATTGCCTACACTCATATGAGTTATAAGGCATATTGTCCGCTATTAATTCTAAAGGAAAACCATGTACTGCAAAAATAGACATAAATGCTCTATTTACGTCACCCGCTGTTTTATTTTTTAATTTAACTACCTCAAGCCACCTTGAAAAATAATCGAACAAAACTAAATAATTGTTTCCTTCAAATTCAAATATGTCACTAGCTAGTTTTTGAAATGGACCATTCGGAATACTATGACTAATCATTGGTTCTTTACAAAGCTTAGGGCGATATGTTTCGCAAATTCTACATTTTGAAATATAATCAATAATGTCCTTTACCATATTTGGCCAATATAATGACTCTTTGGCTTTCAAGAGAGTTTTTGTAATACCAAAATGTGCTTTATGTAAAATTCTAAGCATTTCACTTCTCATACTATATGGAACAATAAGTCTATTTCCAAGAAATAACAAGCCACCAGCATGCAAAATTTCACCACGCAACGGCCAATATACTTTGAGGTCTTTATGTAATTTTTTATAACATACCGGCCACCCATTATGAGCATACTCTGTTAACTGTTTCATTGTAGCATCTAGGGATACAGCATCAATGATTTTTTGTCTGCGATCATCTGTAGCGTTTAAATATTTTTCTACAAGGTGCACAATTTCAACTAGCTCCTTGTCATCTTCTACTTTATCATAACTAAAAGACCGAGAATATAGATCAGCAATGTACAACTTGGGACCAGGCACATATACTAAATCTATGTCATATTTTAATAATTTAATGCGCATTCTCTGTAATCTACTTGAAGCTATTTTGGAAATTTCTTTCTTCATAATTCCTGATAATGGTTTATGATCATTAAAAACAGTTATCTTACGACCATATATACAGTATGGTGCAATTGAAAGGAATAAATTCGTTATTTCGTAAACCGGCAACTTTAAGGAAAAATCCCGAAACCCGTCGATTTTTATTCTTAAACAGCCTATTCGTAAGGAAACCATTTTATTTTTGACGTCATTTTTTTTTGACGTCATATTAAATAATAATAATAAAATTTTATTAATTTTTCAAACAAATACAAAAGTCAATTTTTGTACATTATTGATATGGCTGAATAGGTATTTAAAAGACCTTTCAAATAATGTATTACAACACCCACCTTTCCATCTGAAAATTTTAGCGATGACGTCATCACGCTCACATAGATTACGTCAAAAATAAAAAGGTATCCTTACGAATAGCCCGTTTAAAAATAAAAATCGACGGGTTTCAGGATTTTTCCTTGAAGTTGCCGGTTTACGAAATAACGAATTTATTCCTTTCATTGGCACCATACTGTATAATAATGAAATTTCTGAGTTGCATAAACAATAGATAACATTTCTTTTTCTATTTGACTGACATTTTTCTCAGCATTTGTCATTGCTCTTGACGCATTATGAACTGGTCTTTCATTTTGTAATAAACAACATCAAATGCCATCCTTAGATGCATCAGCTTGAATTTCTATTTTCATTTTAGGGTCAAAATGACTGAGCATAACCCCAGTTGATAATATTTCCTTGACTTTATTTAAAATTTGAGTATGGCTTGGAAGCCGCAAAAACTCTGTATCTTTTCTTAATAATTGAAAAATAGGTGCTAATAAATTAGAATAATTTGGGATAAATCTTCTCCAATAATTCAGCATTCCCAAAATTCTTTGCAACTCTTTAACATTCTGAGGGTTTCTTATATCCTCTAAAGCTTTAATTTTGTCTGGATCTGGTTTCATACCCTCTTTACTAAAAATGTGTCCTAATAATTTAACCTTGTCTAAAGAATATTGCAGCTTTTCTCTATTAAACTTTAGGCCTAATTCTCTCGCTCTAATTAAAACTTTTTCAAAGATTTTGTCATGTTCATTTTCAGATTCTGCACTTATCAAAAGATCATCAAAGTATACAACAACGCCCTCTATATTTTCAAAACTTTCCTGTAACTTCTTCTGAAAAAATTCTGGCAAATTTTTTAATCCAAATGGTGCTCTTAAAAATTTATAACAACCATTAAATGTGCTAAATGTACAATATTCACTAGACTGTTTCTCTAATTCTACCTGATAATATCCATCTTTCAAATCTAATAATGAGAAAACAACTTTTCCTCTTAATTTACTACCAATATCATCGAGTGTTGGGATTTCAAAGAATGATCTCTTAATTGCCTTATTTAATTCTGCTGGGTCCAAACCGTGAGTTTTCGGTGAGAGTTGGAACATCTCTATCTAGTCCTAGGCAAGTTATTAGTGGCGTGCCACAGGGTCCCGTCCTTGGGCCGCTGCTCTTTCTTGTCTACGTTGCTGATCTTCCGCGGGTGGTATCGTCCGCGTGGTCCGCTTACGCTGATGACTTCAAAATATTTGGTGAGGCAGCTTCTTCTACAGTTCAGGATGACCTGGACCGTGTGTTTGAGTGGTGTCGTGATTGGCTCCTTCCGCTGAATGTCGGGAAATGCAAGGTACTCCATTTGGGCAAGAACAATCCGCGGCGAAGCTATTTTGTGGATGGTGCCTTACTTCAGTCAGTAGATCAGCATAGTGACCTCGGAGTGATTGTAACATCTGATTTATCTTGGTCGGCTCATATAGATGGTGTCGTGGCGAGGGCTCGTAAGATGACGTACTTGATCAGCAGGGCTTTTCCGCGGTGCTCGGTAGCGACGGCGACGACGCTTTTTACCGCTTATGTGCTACCTATCATGGAGTTCGCAGGTCCTGCCTGGGCGCCAACGCTAGCTGGTGATCGTGATCGACTCGAGCGAGTTCAGCGTTACGCGACGCGTATTCCTTAAGGTGCTGTTCGTCCCAGTTATGATGACAGGTTGCGGCTTTTCGGTCTCCAACTTTTTTCTCAGCGCCGTGAGCGTGGCGACCTTATTGTGGCTTACAGGGCGTTGCACCGATTGTTTGGTTGTGATCTTCAGCATCTTTTCACACTTAACACTAACAACCTCCGAGGCCATCGGCTCAAGTTGTATCATGAAAATTATCGGACATCTCAGAGATAACACTTCCTCAGTAATAGGATTTTTGACAGGTGGAACTCTTTACCGAGCAATGTTGTTTGTGCTCCGAGTGTGAATTCCTTCAAGAACCAGCTTGATGCACTAAACTAGTGTTTTTTTTGTTTTTTTTTTGGGACTGTGATTACAATGTACGTTAGATGTTAAGATGATATAATTTTGTTTGAGAGTTTATAGGCTTTAGCCTCCTCTCTTCTTACCTTGTAATAATAATAATAATAATCTTAAACTTCCATTAGGTTTCTCAATTCTCTCCCCGGAAACAATACAGTAAACAGTTGACAAGCGTAACAGGACAGGAAACATAACGTACAGAAAAACTAAATGACATGATTATAACTAAGTAATACCAACTTCAGACAGTATTTCAACACTTTCCCTTAATCATGACATTTCTACATTTCAAAGTTATCAATATAAAATTAACCGATTCCAAAACGCTTGATACATTTATCATGGCACTTGGCAGTCAAACCCTTGGTCGATACATCCGCAGGCATTTCTTTGGTTGACATGTACATGAGCTCCAACTTGTTCTCCTTACACAGTTCTCTAATATAATGAAACCTCACATCTATATGCTTAGTCCTAGCATGAAAACCAGCATGCTGCGTTATCTTCAATGCACTCATACTATCATTATATAGCACCATACTACCAGACCTACCACACAATTCAAACAAAAAACCTCTTAGAGATTGTGAGGGGTCTCCTTGTGGAAGACCCAGGAGGATCAGTATAATAATAATAATAATAATAATACACTTTTTACTAGCATGAGTAATTGAGATATACTGCTTCAGTGCTTGTACATATATTCTTAGCCTTAATAAATAAAGATTCATTGACGTAGTATCAAATATATAACGTCAATGGGAATGGGTCTTAGTTTATATGATAATTTATCGAAAAAGTATAGTCTAATTGAATTTTACAGTATAATCGTCTACGTTTGCCAAATTTTCGCGGGCCTTTATTGGAGTTTCTAAAGTCTTCAAGATGCCTCACGGTTGTGCAACGTTCAATTGTACGGCCAGATTGAAAAAAGGCCAAAATATAAAATTCCATTCGTATTCATATTTCAAGACTTACATAAATATTAAAAATATTTTATTCACAGTTTTCCAAGGGATATACAATTAAAGGAACAGTGGATAAAAGCTGTAGGGAGAATCGACTTTGAGCCCTCTTCTTCATCTGAAATATGTAGCCAACATTTTCAAAAGTATGATTACTAAGTTAATGTTCATGGTACAAAAACTCTGAGGAAAGGTGCTATTCCATCAAATTTCAGTTTTTTGGGCCATCGTCATGTGAAACTGATTAATGAAAGCTGTCTACCAGTTTGTAATGATAAAGCAGGTACATTAATATTTTATTTGCTACAATATTTCGTTTCTTATGGGTCTAGACTATTTATACATTTTGCTTAGTTCACCTAGGTGTTTCCTCCATGTCAGCAAATCTTGCAAGAGAAAACATGGATGAGCAACCAGAACCAGAGACAGAAAGTATTACACCAACCTCCTTAACTGTTGAGATAGAAAATCTTACTGTGAAAATAAATGATGTAAACTTTCTAGCAGTGCGTAATGATGAAGCAGGTGCATTATTGTTTTATTAGTTACAATATTTTGTTTCTTATGGGTCTACAGTATCTAAAGATTTTTCTTATTTCACAAACACAAAGAAACTTAAGGGCACGAACATCAGAATTACCCATGATCTCACTTATAAACAGCGTGTCGAAGAGAGAGCATTGAGGAAGCATCTTAAGCTGACAAGAGAGAAATCTACGGTCAAAAGTTATATAAGAGGAAATAAACTTATTATTGACGACATACCATACAATTTAGGGCAGCTTGAGGAGCGCGATAAGGAAAAGGAATCCAAGCAGGAAGTATACGGTGAGATATCTTCGGCTGGTTCAACGACAGAGGTTGGAGAGAAAAGTTTGTGTGGGGGCAGATCTATATATTCACAAACTGCGGTAACAAGAGACAACATCCTGTGAATGCCGGGTTATCCAACATAGGGCCTAAATTAAGATCTAAAAAGTAATTTTTATTGTTGGAGTCAGTGGTTGCGTTTTTATATGGACAATATTTGTAATTGTAATGTTAGAGTTGTAGGTAGGGTATTGGTAGTATACTTGCTTCATTCTTTTTTCACTTCCCTTGCTTCTGAATTGAAAATAATATAAGTACTGATAAAAATGGATCCTTTCATTCGTGATTTTGGAGCCCAAATATTTAACACAACAGTTGTCGATGATGTTACTTATTTAATGGATGACATGACGGACCCTGCTGCCTTTCTGAGAATTTTTCACGCTAACATAAGAAGTATTTTCAAAAACTATGACGAGCTGACTATACTTTTACAGCAAATAGACGTTAATTTCGATATGATTGTACTCACTGAAACTCACAAGATAGCAGATCCGGAAATGTTCCACAGAATTGGATACAACATGATATATAGCGATGGCGATCTCAACCAAAATGATGGAGTTATAGTATACGTGAAGGACCATATCCCAATGAGATGTGAAAGAGTACAAATAGGTCAACAAAAAGTGGTTGTAGTAAATTTAGAGGTGGGAAAGAGATCAGTCAGATTATCCGGAATGTATAGATCGCCAAGTACTAGTACTGAGGTATTTATCAACGAACTCCAAAAGTATATGGAGAAAAATGATGATGATTATATGTACCATATCATCATGAATCAGGATTACATGCAGCAACTAGGATAAGAAATAGGCATTTAAATTACCACAAGGAAAAAATGCGTGTAAAGTTAGCTGCAGAAATGTTCAGTGCTAGTGTGGCTGATGCAATAGAGTATTGCGATAAAGACTTGGATATACCACAATTCAAGGGCAGTGAAGCTCTTGTGGAATATTGCAGGTACATAAATGATATTTTTGATATTCTTAATAGTAGAAACTTTTCGAACAGAAATATCATGAAAAAACCTCTTTGTCCAGAAAATGAGTGTTTCATCAAGAATAAAATTGAAACCTCAATAGATTACCTAAGTGGTCTCAAATACTTAAGGGGCAATCCAATTGTAATTTCCCAGCGAAAAACTGGATACATTGGATTAATAATTTGCATGATCAGTGTACGAAACTTACGATGAGTTGACTCAGGTGATGAAGTTTCTGTGCACTTACAAGCTGAGTCAGGATCATTTGGAGATGTTTTTCTCTGTATTAAGATCCAGAGGGGGTTTCAATAATAACCCAACAGCTATGCAATTTGAAGGTGCATATAAGAGAATCTTAATTCATAGTGAGCTGCAAACATCAGAGGCTGCAAATTGTTTAGCACAAGACAATACGAGCATACTGAATGTTGCCTCTTCTAATATTATGAATAGGAATTTCATAGATTCTTTGAATGTTGGGGTCATCGTAGCTGAAGATTTGGACAACATGGTGCCATTTCAAGCAATCACAAACTCAATGTACTACAGTGACATTGTAGCACACATTGCTGGTTTTGTGAGCAGAAGAATGACTAAGAGGATAAACTGCGAAACTTGTGCCCAATCCTTGACCTCTACTAGTACCTCATCAGCCCTGCTTGTGAGAAAAAATCGAGGAGGTATCTGCAAACCTTCTTCTGATGTGGTCAAAATTTTTATGGTGGCTGAGAGTATAGTGAGATCAATAACGAATTTCTCAAGGAATGATATCATCAACAGAATGATTATACTATCTCTCAGAAAATTGAACATAAAAGATTTTTTCATTAATCTAACAGAACACTCGTTGGAACAAGATCCACTTTCTGGCCACGTCCTACAATTGGTCAAGCTGATTTTGTCAAATTAATGCACCATTCGACTGCATCATATAAATAGTACAGATAATGAAGTAGACTCAAGAATTCGACAGAGACTTACAAAAATGATTCACTTCAATCACCAATGAAGATCTGAAATGATGGAAACATTTCACTCTTTGTGACAGTAGGAACTCCTCATGGGCAGTCCTATTAGGAGAACTGAATCAACTCCTGTTTATGTAAGATTCCGGGTGCTTCCTGGCCCAGAAAGCTAGCACCTGTCTAGGGTCCCTGGTACAGGGTTACGGACAAACCAAAACTAGGAATAACTGAAGAATGTTTTGTGGTAAGCAGAAAAAAGCTGAACAAAGAAAAACATTTATTGTTGTACTTGTTTTGTAATCATTTCTGAAATGGGTGATCAATTTGAAATCAATTTAATTTCATTATAAATAGTTGGTTTTTTCTGCTTTTGTCTTTTTCATTTCAGATTAAAAATTTCGGGTAGATTGGAGATGTTTGTGTTTTTTCTGTCCTAAGAAGAATTACATGAAGATATCCTTCAATGTCACTTGACTTCAACACTGGGAGGCAGCATTTTTGGGCGCATGTTCTAGGGGAACATCGTCCTATCATTTCGTCCAAATGTCTGTGATTTTCGAATTTCGAGCTGAAAATTGGCTAATAGACTAATTCGGACTCCCTGATCACGAATCCGGTGTCAGATTTTTGGGTGCCGTCCGGCCGGCCGGCCGGTAGGCCGGCCGTAGGCACGATAACAGGAGCACCGAAGGTCCTATCGACTTCAAACTTTCAGGGTAGGTTTCTGATCAAAATGCGACGGTTAAGTTCGTTAACGGGCAAAATCGGCCGGACGGTTTAGAAGTTATAGACATTTCAAATTTTGAGGTTATTTCCCTGATATCTCAGGAACTAAAGAAGATGTTGAATCGAAACTTGGTAGTCAGTTCGAGGATATAAACGCGCAACTTTTGGCAAAATTCTGCTATGATCGAAATGTTGGTAACTTTTAAAAAAATATTTCTTTTAATTTTTTCGAAAAAAAAATTTTTTTTTCGTGAACTATTCATCAGATTGCAACAAAAACTTGTACTAACGTCAATTGTAGTATTTTGCAACATTGTGCAAAATTTTGGCTCTGTACGATTTCAATTTCTGGAGATATAAGACAAAATGTGTCAAATTTCCTGGGTCTCTCTCAGTATTTTCATCGATTATTCTATGAACTCTTTGAATTCCACCGAAAACATATTCAAAGACATAAACATAAAGAATCAAGTCATAGTTTAGACGTCGAAAGAAGGACGATGTTGATCGACTTGAAAAGGTACCTATTTCAAGAAATGCAATAATGAAATGCTTAATTTATGGATATAATATTATCTAAGTATTGTTGGGATCGGGCAGTTGGAAAATTTTTTAATAATAAAATATTATTAGAAATATTTTCGGAAAATTTTTTTTTTCTCAAACTGTTCATCAGATCTGAACAAATATTAGTACCAGTATTTAAGTCTATATTCTACAGCAGTGTACCAAATTTCAATCCAATACGATCACATTTTCTGGAGATATTGTTAAAAAATGTGTAAATATTCGTGGTTTTAACACCAGTTTATTTATTTAGGGTTGGTGTCAATGACAGTGTAAACTGTTGTGAGCGAGGAGATTTGTTTGACTGCTAAATGGATAAATAAAATTGTTTAATTTTGTACTCTACATTGATGTATCATTTCAGCGACCAGTTAACATGTATGATGTCGCTTTTAGTTCCTCCACAAAGGTACTTAAATACGTAGGAAGGTATATCAATTCCTACAGGTATGTAGTATTAAACTTTAATTGTGGAATTTTTATTTTTACAATAATTATTTATTACAATAAACTCTCAATAATTCAATGTGTTCTAACAACCGTAGAGAAAATAGAAAGTATTTTATTAAACTATTGTCTTTGCTAGCACTATAATAGTATAAAGTATTCTTTCCTTATAAGGACACAGGACAATTGATTGCCTGCAGCTCAATGGGTATAGAGAAAATAATAACAAATCGTTTTCCTGCCATGTTAACACTACGTTAAGAACGTTTATTCATAGCAAATTTTGAGTTTTTACTGTTTTATTTGTATTTCAAGTGAAATATTTTAAATATCAACCTGATGAATTATTCCATTTTAGATTCTATTCGTCAAAAACGCTATGATGAGAAAATTTCAGTATTTGATATCGATTCATATCATCTGAGGGGTGAGAAATTATCGACAGATATTTCTCTTTTTCCGAAAATTATGTATCCCGACTAGGGCTGCCACCTCTCCGGGTTTGACCCGGAGTCTACGGGTTTGCTTGGTTGATATCCGGGCTACGGGTTTGACGTAAATATCTCCGGGTCGTACCGGGCGACGGCCGATGTAGCGAAAAGACCTGCGATCTCTGATCAACAAGCGTCGATGTGAGTAACTTAAGTAAGTTGCAGTTCGCCGAGCGAACTGGAAAGGGAAATAGGTAGGGAGTAGGGGTATAGCACATGCGCATAAGGAATATTAGCTCAGTTCTTCGTAATAATTACGCAAATACCGGTGTTTTAAGCTTACTTTTTAAATATTTACGTAATAGACAGTTTTCGGAAAGTTTTTCTAATTAAAAAACCTACCTACCTACGTTCCAACCTAGTGTTCTTTGTTGATTAGCATAATGGAAGACGAAGAATCACATTTGAAAAAGAAAAAGAAGTACGAATCTAATTTTCAACAATCGTGGCTAGTAAATGAGAAATATAAAAAATGGGTGAGAAAAGTCGATGATAAAAACGCAAAATGTACGATTTGTAACGTGAAATTCACAGTGAAATGGGATGGTGAAAAGGCTTTATCTACCCATCTCAATAGTGGGACGCACATGAAAAAGGTGAGAAATATAGACACTAATTCGTTGATGTCGGGATTTCTGTTAAAGAAAAATTCCACTGAAGAGCTGAATGTAGCGACTATAGAAGTTGCGTCGATTTATCATGCAATAAGCCACCACCATAGTTATTTGAGCACCGATTGCGGCATTAAATTGAATGCCTGTCTTTATTCTGACTCCCCATTGTCCCAGAAAGTTCACTGTGGCAGAACCAAGGCTGAAGCAATTGTTTTGAATATCCTAGCACCAAAATCAATAGAATCTACAATTCAAAACCTTAAGAGATCTCATTCTGGAAATGGGGTTCACTTTTCGATTGCTATTGACGCTTCGAATAAAGGGTCCCAGAAAATGTATCCAATAGTCTTCAGATACTTTGACAAAGAAAATGGTATTCAAGATAAATTAATGGATTTTTTTGAGGATCCCGATGAAACATCTCAAAAAATTTTTGACAATATTGAAAAATTTATGCTACACCATGACTTGAACACAACTTTTTTATCTGCCTTCTCCGCAGACAATGCATCGGTGAATTATGGTGCACACAATTCCGTGTATCAAAAACTGAACGAGAAATATTCTTACACCAAAGTGGTGAAAGCTAATTGCAATTGTCATGTTCTTCACAACGCTGCCAGAAACGCCATGAAAGCCTTAACATACGATGTGGAAAACTTGGTGATGAAAGTGTATGCAGAATTTTCGAACAGCGCAAAGCGCACCAGAGAATTACAGACATTTTTTGAAGAGTTCGAAATTGAATACAGAAAAGTTTTACGACATGGGCCGACTAGATGGTTAAGTTTAGGGAGAGCTGTTGACCGATTGATATTGTCGTGGCCCGCTGTTTCAATGTATTTTAAAAGTCGTGGTGAAGCAGCTTGCCATAAAATAATATGGGAGTTCGTCAAAGGGTGCAGTGAGTCCAATGACGCAGATGGCGCTGGAAACTTATCGGCAAATATCACCCTGCAAGAATCTTATTTATATTTCATACATCATTATATGAATATTTTGACAGAAGCGATACTATTGCTAGAAACTAGAGCGCCAAAAAAGACCGTGTCAGCTGCTGAGTTACACCCAATTATGACAAATATAAAAGGAAAGCTTGAGAGCCGACTGCGTGATGAGTTTTACGGCGCAAAAATTATGAGAATGATGAAGTTTCTCAGTTCTGTTGAACATAATCAATTGAAGAGTGAGGCTAACGACGTTTATAGAAAAACTCTCGAATATATAGAGAAGTATTATATAACTTTGAGGATTCTATTTTTAAAATATTTTCGAAATTCGATTTAACGAGCGTAGTATCTTACAAAGATGCTGTGGAAGCTGTTGAATGTCTTGGTTTAAAAAATGTGGACGAAGATAAACTGTATGACGAAATACAAAATTTAGGCCAAGTGTTTCCTCACTTCCTCCAATCTATTGATTCAACATTGCCGGTGGATTTAAAATGGGTTGAGTTATTTAAAATTACCTCGGCGTTCAGTGAACTGCCAAAAATAATCGGTAAAATTTTTTCTATACCTATAAGCAATTCGTTCGTAGAACGCGTTTTCTCTTTAATGGGAAATTTGTGGACTGATGAGCGCAACTGCTTATCAGTGGACATGGTGAAGGCAGAGCTGATGGTAAAGATCAATTTTAATATGAATTGCCAAGAATTTCTGCAGTTTTTAAAACAACCTGAGCAAGAAGAGATGCTTAAGCAATCTCTTCAGAGTAAAAAATATAGTTTCAAGTGTATAGATGGTCCAAGCCAACCTAGCACTAGCACCGGCTAGGTTATATACAAAATATGAAAATAAACCAACATTATCATTGCTTTTATTAATAAACAATTCATACTTAAAAACATGTTTTTTTAAGTACACAAAACCAAAAAAATACTAGATTTAAAAACCACTTACGTGAAGTAAGTGATCTATTTACGTATTACCTTTGTTTATGAATTAGGTGTCTCTGAAATATCTTAAAATCATAATATACCACGAGCTTTGAGCTTTGACACATTTTTCGCAATATCTCCAGAAATTGATATCGTATTGAACTGAATTTGCACACCGCTGTAGAATAATGGATTCAACTTTGGTAAGAATTTTTGTTCACATCTGATAAACTATTTGCGATTTGATGATTTGCGGAAAAACATATTCAAAGAACAATTCAAAAAATATATTTTTTAATTTACCAACAGCATCGTAACAAAATTGTGATAAAAGTTGCGCCTTTTTATGCTAGAACTAATTGCATAGTTTCAGTTCAATCTCTCATGTAGTTCGTTGTTTCCGAAATATCTGGAAAATAGCCTAAAACCCTAAAATGACTAAAACGCCGATGTTTGGCCGATTTTGCCCGTTAACGAACATAACCGTCGTATTTTGATATGCAAGTTATACAACCCATCCTGAAAATTTGTCGATATTATGCTCCGCACTTCCGTAATGTAAAGACGGCCAGGCGGCATCCAAAAAAAAAAAAAAAAAGCCTCTCACTGAAATCTCCGGGTCTACATTTATGAAAAGGTGGCAGCCCTAATCCCGACACATTTAATGACTTCGAGGAAACGAAGTATGTTTTCAGAATAATGGAAATGAAAGCATACAACTTGTACAAGACTTTGGAAGCAAACAATCATCCAAGTTGTGAATGGGTGAAACAGATATGTGTGAGAACAAATGAATTCTGATAATTTAGTCATTATTACCTATAGAAAAAAGTTAGCAAATTCATATCTATAAGTTATTGGTAATGCAAAAATAAACTACTCCTTTCTTGATGAAAATGAAAGGTATACTTTATTGACCCATGTCTGTATATTATATACATCATTATTGGAAATAAAACATTTATAATAGTAGAGTCATTATCATCAAAAGTAAACTGAAAATAATTTGAATAAATATATTTATTCATTTCATTGTATACATAGAAAAGTGTCACATACAAATTGAGTTTTAATTTACAATATTCTAGAAAATCCCTGTTATTGTATGGCTCACATTCCAAAATAAAAGAAGACAAATTATTAGTAAATATATTGTTGAATAACTTTATACACATGTACATTGCATTTTTTTGTGTTATCATAAGATTATGTGTAGGATATAATTGTCATCATTGAACCATTCACTGAAATATATGAACCAAATTAAATCAATCCAACTTAATTTCTTCACCAAAGTGGAAATGTCTGCCACGAACTCTACTATATTTACTAAGATTATCAGACAAGTCCCCTTGCTTTATGGCTTGAATTGAGGCTGCTAGCATTCTCTGCGAGGTTAGACTAACTTTATTATTTTTTCACTTGGTAGATAGAATTCTGAAAAAGGATTAAAATAATCCAAAAATTTACATTTGAACCCTATACCATAAATTACCTGAAACATCGTACTCCGTCACTTTTAGCGGCTTTATTGTTGCATTTGACAACAATACAATATGAAAGTATAATTTTCCAATAATACCACTGCTACACAATTGTTCAACTTCTAAATTTTCTCCGAAATTATCAAATATGTCGATCTCATTAAAGTAAACAAGGGTATGTTATAGTTGTAGAATTCTAGAGTCCAAACCCAGTCAACTGTCAAACTTGCACGCACAGATCACAGAAACAAGTTGTATCTGCAATCTGTGCTTGCACGCAAGCAATACGAAAGCATACAAGCAGAATAGCATTAATAACAAATCAAGAAAGAAACTGGGTACTTGTCACATATCGATAAGCATCATTATTTCCCTTATCCTTAAATAAGAAGGGACCCAAGAGAGACACCAAACTCCTAGAAGAGTGAGACAGAGAAAGAGATTAAAGAGAAGTTAAACTGAACTCTATGGGCAATATATTTATTTTTGTGTTCTGACTCGGAGTTTCAAATTTCAAATATTATTAGAATCTAAGTAGGTTTGGATAAACATTACTGATTTAATTGTTTTTGGAATTTGCAAATTCCAGCGTTATTAAGTGTTATTGATTATTGTGTGATATAATTTATATAATATATACGTGAATAGTTAATAACTATATTAAGTGATAAATTTAATTTGAATCATGTAAGTATCATAGAACCTTCAAAAATTCTTGGCTTTTCATTCCACTGATGGAAAAACTAAGACTTATAGTTCTAGAATATTCTCAAATGAATTGGTTTTTAGTAAAAAAAAATATATATAGAATGGATGTTATTAGCTTTGATAATAGAATAATAATACATTTTTTTATATCTTTAATGCAGAATACCTTCACATATGATCAGTATTTGAGCTCTCAGTGACCATAACGGGCAACTGATTGTCTGTTTTGAAAGACTAGTGTATACATTTAATTATTTGTTCGACAGTATGAAAAACTGATTAGAATAGCTAATTAATAAAAAAATTATCACAAACTGGTTTGTAAACATAGGCTATGTTGAGATCACCTCGTAATATTTTCTGTAATGAGAATTCAAGGTGATATCAATAATGATTCCGCTGCTCAAATACTTGGAGCTGCTTACAAAAATGTACCCATTCATATTGAACTCCCATCATTGGACACTGTAAATTATGCATAAGATGGTACAAGCAAAAGATGCTAGTTTCTCTTCTAGCGTACCTAATAGAATTATGTTCGAGATTCATTAAATGTTTAAAACATTGCTATCCTTTGATGAATAGGATAAATACTTAATTTATATAGTAGAAGTCAGTGAAGGTTTCATAAAAAGGATAATGTCTAAACTAATAAATTACAATACATTCACACAAACACTGACTTTGTCGCTTTATATATCAGCACTACTTATTAGGAAGAATAGAGGACACATTGGTGCATCTCTAGCAATCCTATACGAAAAATGTTGGATATTCGTTGAAGGCGGAAGAAGGTTTCTTTGATGAAAAAATTCAGATAGAGGTTCTACTTTTATCTGATACATTGAACGGGATAGGTACTTTGATATAGTATAGAATACATGACTGGTTTAATGACTACTGATCGTCTGTTACAAAAGAGTGGATGTATACATTTACTTATTTATATGGAAGTATAGAGAGTTTATTAGAATTGCTAATTAATAAAAATCTGCAGAAATTAGTGTATACCCATAAGCTATGGATCACTTCGTTAAATTTTCTGTAGCTCGATTATTTTGGAACAACTTACAAACATTTATACTGAACTCTCATCACTAGACACTGCATATTATCTTGCTTAAGATGGTACAAGCGTCAAGCATGTTGAATATTGGTTTATCCTTTAGCGTACCTAATGGAATTATGTTGTACATTCATTAAGTGTGGAAGATATTTCCTTTCATGAATAGATTCAGATGGAGATTTTATCTAATCCGTTGGATGGGATAAGTACTTTGATGTAGTTGAATAGGTACATTGCTGGTATGATGGGTGTATAAATTCAGTTATTTGTTTGGAAATATAGAAAATTTATTAGAATAGCTAATTAATATAAATCTTCAACAATCGGTTTATACTCATAAGCTATATTGAGATCACTTCGTATCATTTTCTGTAATGTGATTTCAAACCAAAAAAAGGTTATTATAATCAATTATTAGTTTGCACAGTGTTTAACTTTTAAAATTTTTTCAGAAAATTCTATTTGAACGAATATGCCTAAATTACAGAAGAAGTCTGCAACACAACGTTCAAAGCAAAAGAATAATATAATCTATCAAAAACGCCTCCATTTAGTCGACTTCCTAAATCAAGAAAACCTTGAGAGGAAACGAAGGCACATGATTGAACGTCAGAATGAAGATATTCGTAACGAAGAGAACCTCAAAAGAAAAGGCAGACTTGAGATAGAAAGAAAAAATGAGGACATTCAAATCGAAAGGAACCTCGAACGAAAAATCAGGCATAAGGTTGAAAGACAAAATGAGGACGTTCGAAAAAAAGAGAACCTCGATCGAGAGATTAGACATAAGGTTGAAAGACAAAATGAGGACGTTCGAAAAAAAGAGAACCTTGATCGAAAAATCAAGCATATGGTTGAAAGACAAAATGAGGACGTTCGAAAAGAAGAGAACCTCGATCGAAAAATCAAGCATAAGATCGAAAGACAAAATGAAGACTTTCGAACAGAAGAGAACCTCGATCGAAGTATCAGACATAAGGTTGAAAGACAAAATGAGGACGTTCGAAAAAAAGAGAACCTCGATCGAAGAATCAAACATAAGATTGAAAGACAAAATGAGGACGTTCGAAAAGAAGAGAACCTCGATCGAAAAATCAAGCATAAGATCGAAAGACAAAATGAAGACTTTCGAACAGAAGAGAACCTCGATCGAAGTATCAGACATAAGGTTGAAAGACAAAATGAGGACGTTCGAAAAAAAGAGAACCTCGATCGAAGAATCAAACATAAGGTTGAAAGACAAAATGAAGACGTTCGAAAAGAAGAGAACCTCGATCGAAAAATCAAGCATAAGATCG